>JAUMIR010000004.1:178822500-180072500 GCA_030847615.1 Gambelia wislizenii
GATAGAATGCTAGTAGAAAAAGGTTAATGTGTTTAGTTAACAATTAACACATTTAAAAACCTAATTCAATTAAATTTACATTAAAACAGGGAAATTTAACTACAGTGGGCCCTCCAGATCCACAGGCTCCCAATTCATGAATTCAACTAATCACCATGCCGCATATTATTAAATGGCGGTGATATGAACACAGACATGCTGGGGTGTGACCATTCATGTTGCCTTCATTTGATAATACGGGGCACGATCAGCCATGGGTTTTGGTACCCAATGGGGTCCAGGAACCAAAGCCCCGCAAATCCGAAGGACTTGTGTATTATATTTGTGTGAAATTGTCATTTAAATTGAAGTTTAAATATCTACACTAGAATCCTTACCAAAACAAAGCTGTAAAACACCATCCACGATTTTATTCTTTCCTAATGCCACTTTTGTCCCTGTTATGAACGTGGGAGGGAAAGAAACAACTGCAAGAATTTTTGAAAATCCTGTTACTCATCCACCACACAAAATCCCTTGTCTTGCTTTCCCTTTCTCCCTCCCTTATGAGCTCATCTTTTAAACCTCCTTCTTTCTTTAGTTTACCTCATCCTCTCTGGATCCAAGCAAATATCCCAGAATTAAAAGTTTCAAAACTCACTTTCCTGGAATAGATGAGGAACCTCTGTGTGGTGTCTGGTGTAAAACCCATGGGGACCACATGGATGCAAAGGCCAAGCTAGTTTTACTACTTAGAATCATAGAATCATGGAGTTGGAAGAGACCACAAGGACCATCCAGTCCAACCCCCTGCGATGCAGGAATATAGAATCAAAGCATCCCCGACAGATGGCCATCCAGCCTCTGCTTAAAAACCTCCAAAGGAGACTCCACCACACTTCAAGGCAGGGCATTCCACTTCCAATCAGCTCTTACTGTCAGGAAGTACTTCCTAATGTTTAGATGGAATCTTTTTTCCTGTAGTTTGAGTCCATTGCTCTGTGTCCTAGTTAGTCTCTGGAGCCGCAAAAAACAAGCTTGCTCCATTCTCAGTTTGACATCCCTTCAAATATTTAAACATGGCTATCATGTCCCCTCTCAACCTTCTCTTCTTCAGACTAAACATGCCCAGTTCCCTAACCCGCTCCTCATAGGGGATGGCCTCCAGACCTCCCACCATTTTGGTCACCCTCCTCAGGACACGTTCCAGCTTGTCAATATCCTTCTCGAATTGTGGTGCCCAGAACTGGACACAGTATTCCAGGTGAGGTCTGACTAAAGCAGAATAGAGTGGAACTATTACTTCCCTTGATCTAGACACTATACTCCTATTGATGTAGCCTAGAAACGCGTTGGCTTTTTTAGCTGCTGCATCACACTGCTGACTCATGTTCAGTTTGTGGTCCACTAAGACTGCTAGATCCCTTTTGCATGTATTGCCTTCAAGCCAGGTGTCCTCCATCCTATACCTGTGCATTTCATTTTTTACTGCCCAAGTGTAGTATCCTACATTTCTCCCTGTTGAAATTCATTTTGTTAGTTTTGGCCCAGCTTTCTAATCTGTTATTAGGTCATTTTGAATTCTGATCCTGTCCTCTGGGTTATCAGCTACCCCTCCTAATTTGGTGTTATCTGCAAACTTGATAAGCATGCCCTCTATTCCCTCAACCAAATCATTGATGTTGAATACCACTGGGCACAGGACAGAACCCTGTGTCACCCCGCTGTTCACTTCTCTCCAGGATGAAGAGAAGCCATTGGTGACTACCCTTTGGGTTCGGTCAGTCAACCAATTACAAATCCACCTAACAGTTGCATTATCTAGCCCATAGGTTACTAACTTTTTTGCAAGAATATCATGGGGGACCTTGTCAAAAGCCTTACTGAAATCAAGATACACTACATCCACAGCATTCTGTTCATATATCAAGTTTGTAACTCTATAAAAAAAAGAGATAAGATTAGTCTGGCATGACTTGTTTTTGAGAAATCCATGTTGACTTTTAGTGATCATGACACTCCATTTTAAGTGCTTACAGACTGTCTACTGATCTGCTCTAGAATCTTTCCTAGTATTGATGTCAGGCTGACTGGGCAATAATTATTTGGGTCTCCCCCCCCCTTTTAAAGATGGGGATAACATTTGCCCTCCTCCAGTCTGCTGGGACCTCTCCTGTTCTCAAGAATTTCTCAAAGGTTATTGCCAGTGGTTCTGAGATTTCTTCTGCCAGTTCTTTTAGTACCCTTGGATCCGTATATACTGGCCAGGTACTCCTGAACAACCTCTTTACCTATTCTATTCTGCGTTTCCCCTAGTGTATCATCTGTTCCATTTTCTCCAGGGTGAGCACTGTTCTCCTTTTGGGAGAAGACCAAGGCAAAGAAGGTATTGAGTAGCTCTGCCTTTTGTCTGCCCCCTGTTAGCATTTCACTGTCTTCTCATTGCAGAGGCCCTACCACCTCCTTGTTATCGCTTTTGCTACAGACATATATATAAAAAAACCCTTTTTATTGTTTTAACTTCTCTAGTAAGCCTGAGCTCCATCTGTGCTTTTACATCTCTGATTTTCTACACGAGCTGGCTATTTGTTTGAATTCTTCTTTGGTGATTCCTCCCTTTTTCCATTGCTTGTATATGTTCCTTTTAAGTCTTAGCTCAGTTGAAAGTTCTTTAGACATCCATACTGGTTTCTTTAGACACCTCCCATTTTTTCTCCTCATTGGAACTGTTTGAAGTTGTGCCTTCAATATCTCACTTTTTAGAAACTCCCATCCATCCTGCACTCCCTTCTACTGACCATGGGACCACCCCCCAGTAATTCCCTAAGTTTTCTGAAATCAGCTTTCTTAAAGTCTAGAAGGCATGACTATGCTTGGCTGTCCCTTTCCTCTGTATAACAAACTCTAGGAGAACATGATCCCACCCCCTAAGAATCCAACCATTTCCACCCCATTAGCCGGATCATCTCTGTTGGTTAGGATCAGATCTCAAATAGCTGATCCCCTTGTTGCCTTTTCCACCTTCTAGACAATGAAATTGTCTGCAAGGCAAGTGAGGAATTTGTTGGACCCTAAATTTTTGGCAGAGTTGGACTTCCAACAAATATCAGGATAGTTAAAATCCCCCATTATTACTACATCTCTCCTGTCTGAATGTGCGGTCATCTCTTCTAGGAAGGCATCACCGAAGCCCTCCATTTGGCTTGGAGGTCTGTAGTACACCCTCACAATGGCATCCCTGCTGTTTCTCTCCACCTTGATTTTTACCCAGATGCTCTCAACCTGGCTCACACATGGATCTGTTCACAGGTGTACACATCCTTAGTGTATAATGCTACTCCACCACCCTTCCTGTTTGGATTATTTATCTGAAATAGGTTATACACCTCTTACTACATTCTAATCATGAGACCCATCCCACTATGTTTCAGTGATGCCTATTAAATCATACTAGCGTACCATACACAGTTAAGAAAACTCCCCCAAAACACCCAGTAGACCTCATGACAACCCTGTAAGGTAGGCTGGTGGATTTACATTCCTCCGCCCCCTTCTCAGTGTTCCACACTTTTCCTGGAATTGCTGAGGGTGACTTGCTCTGTTGCCCTGCTGCCGCCGCCGCCGCCACAACCAGTTGACTGTCTGAGTCCCAATCTGGGCCACAGATTGAGTGACAGGAGTGTATTATGAGGTGGAGAGAGAATTTGCATGTGGGTGGTGATTGGTTGGGTGTGGGTTGAGTGTGTTTTCTGAGCAGCCAATCAGCATACTGGGAGAGGCAACATAACCAAGAAAATTATATATATATATATATATATATATATATATATATATTCTTTTCTGTGCTAAGAGTTCAAGTTCATCCTGTTTATTTCCCATGCTCTGTACATTAGTATAGAGACCTCCAAAACCATGGGCCATCCCCCCATCTGCCTTTTAATGGTTCTATTCCTACCACTGTTGGGTTGTTGTACTATTTGCTTTGTTCTCTGTATAACATTTGGGCTATTATCTCCAGCACTTGATGAACTCCTGCCCTCAAGAATACTGTCTCCCTCCCCACCCACAACTCAGTTTAAAGACTTCCTGATCTGTTCTTTCAGACTCCTAGAAAAAACATTTCTGCCAACTGCTGTGAGGTGCAACCCATCCCTTAGCCAGAAGTCTACCTCCATGAAACTGCACCCCATGGTCAAGGAGACCAAATTGTTCCCTGCAGCACCATCTGTGGAGCCAGTTGTTCACCTCCACTATCTTTCTCTCCCTTCCTGGGCCATGCCCTTCTACTGGAAGGATAGACATAATGACTACCTGTGCAGCCATGTCCTTCAGCTTCCTACCCAGAGCCTCAAATCCCTTTTGATATTCTTAAGGCTATGCCTTGCAGTATCATTGGTTCCCACACAGACCAAAAGGAAGGGATAATGGTCAGTAGGTTTCACAAGTCTTGTCAGCCTCTCCATTACATTGCAGATTTTTGCACAAGGGAGACAGCACACCTCTCGAGACATCTTATCAGGCCCATAAACTACTGATTCTGTACCCCTCACCAAAGAGTCTCCTACCACCATCACATGCCTCCTCTGTGTGCTGAACCATCCAAAATCTCATGCACATCCTCTGAGGCCTCTCCTTCTCATTCCTTGTCATCACTGACAAGGGAGAGAGCTTCAAACTGGTTCTGTAGTGCCAAACTCACAGAATGGCCCTGCTCCTTCTACTTCTACAAGTCACATTCTTCCAAACATCAACCTTCTGTGTATCAGAACTAACTTCCTCCAGAGAGACATCCCCTGTGTGTTCCTCTACCAGGACTGTGACAGATGGCTGGAATGAGTGAATGAGAGTAGTGTGTTTCAGGAGCCAATCCTATGGCAGGAAACTGACAGGGGAGGGACTTCTGGATGTTTTACATCCGGATGATAGTTAAGGAGAGAATGACAGTTGAGAAGAGAGTTGACAGTTGACAGGGTGATGTGATGTCATGAGAAGAGGCTGGGACGTGTGAATGGCTATAAGTGAAGCTAAGGGAATGTGTGTGCAGGGAAAATATGTATTAAGAGGAATAGAGGCTGGTCAAAATAAGATCAAAGTAGTTCTGTTATCTTGTTAAACAATAAACCCTTCTTTATGTTTGTTATTTATATCCTGTCTCCTCATGAGTTTATTTGGTCTTATTGATATGTAATGGGCACTTTAACCCTGTGAACACACACACACACATGCAGGTATTTTCCATCTAATTGTGGAACTGTGGTTTCCACAGTTTATTCATTCTGTGGCAGCAGTGGGAGGTGATATCCCCTGTGTCACAACCGTGGTGGCAGCAAAAGTGACGAGGTAGCCAGGCTGAGTGGTGACGTAAATTCGGCTGGCATGCCTATGCATTGGAAGGACCTTCTGCTCTGCCCTGTCTAAGAAAACCTCCTGCTCCCTTATATGCTGTATAGTGGCCAATTGGGCCTCAAGTTGCTGGACCTTCTCTTCCAACAATACAACCAACTTGTATTTGCTGCAGGTGTAGCTCTGCACATCCACAGGCAAGAAGACAAAGATACCATAGCTGTTTCAGGTGACTGCAGCAGTTCCCTCACTGTCCATATTGAATACTCTGAAGTAGGCACTAGAACAGAACTCTGAGCCTTCCCCTCAAACTCCCCTGCTAAATATCCACACCAAACCACTGTTGGCCTCACTCCTGTATGCCAAGCTCCAGGGACTGGGGCTGCAGCTTTATAGAGAGCTAATGGCTGCTAGCTCCTCCCTCTGCCTCTCACCCACTTCTTCTCAGCAGTTTTTGACTCACTTCCTCTCAACAGAAGCAGCAGCTCACCAAACAAATGCTAATGAGTCCCCCCAGGCAAGCCTACACTCAACCCACACAAACAAACAGGCTTGACCCAAGCAAGCACACTAGCATTAGCCCAACAAGCTCTCCCAAGAACTCCCTGGGGCTGGAGAAGCATAATTCAACAGCCACAAGCTCACCTAATGCTGTCTCTTCCACACACCCATGGCAAACACCCCTGTTGGCCTCTCTCCTGTTTGCCTCGCTCCTGTACTTATGTTACTGTATTTGTAATATGTATGTGGACCATCACCCCCCCAAAATAGTACTCTATAGTGAACTTGCCATGGGTCAGCATAAGAGGGGCGCTCCAAAAAAGCGATACAAGGACTCCCTGAAACATCTCAGGCTCGGCCAAATTGATCACCAACAATGGTCTGCCCTGGCCTCACATCAGGAGGCATGGAGACACAGTATCCACAATGCTGCAGCCTTATTTGAGAACTCACGCCAAACAAGTCTTGAAGAGAAACGACAATGCAGAAAGAATTACAACCCGGAAACATCACCCAAGGAGGCCTTCTGCTGTGCTTTCTGCAACCAGACTTGTTTATCTCGGATTGGCCTTTATAGTCATCAGCGCGCTTCCAGAAAGTGCGGGATGAGTCCTTCCTGAATCTTCGTTTGCAAAGAAAAGCCAAAGAGAGAGACGTATATGTACCTTCAACTCATTTGTTGACTTATGGTGACCTCATGAATTTCACAGGGTTTTCTTAGGAAAGGAATTCTCAGAGGTGGTTTTACCAGTTCCTTCCTCTGAAATATAGCCTACTATAGCACACTATAATTTAATTTTGGAATTAGGTTTGTGCTGACATTCCAACCTAAGTCAGTCATTTTAGTTTTAAAACAAATGTAATATGTTTCCCTTTTGTTAGAAAATATCCAACATAATTGATGTTAGCTGGTTCAGTTAGTTTCTACCACTGCCCTTTACAGCAGTGTTTTCAAGCAAAGTTGCACATCTCTTAAAGTTGGACAAATTGTTCTTGCCATGTCTGAGTGGAGCCATGAACTCTGAGATTCCTAATGCCTGCTTAAGGAGGGGTCTACTCACTCCAAGCCCCCAAGGAGCAATATCCCAAAGTGTGTGTGTACAGTATAAGCAAGCAGCCCTATAACAGTGCCCCCTAAATGACTCTCCATTCAGTTTCAGACTGTACAAACTGCACAACCGTTCACTGCTTAGGCAATTCTCTCACCTAGTGACTGAAGATGCCACTGCAGGTCTCAACAGACAAAAATTAATTAAAATTAATAAATCCATTCTAAAAATTAAATAACTTCCAGAGGCATAATCCTAGGGTCCTTTAGTATGCATGCTAAGTTTCATACATTGGGTTTCAGGGTCTTGGCACTATGATTTTCTAGACACAAATTTCTTCCTATTATTACAGCAATAACATGAACTAATGTTAAGAAGGGGGTTCGCTACAACTTTCACATGGATTCGTTAAAGCAAACACAGAACATCTAGGTTCCTTCCATTTTACCCCACCCCACCCCATCTAGAAGATCAGATCTTATTGTAGACAAGATTGAATGTTAGACCTTTCATGTTTACAATCAGGCTTCAGAACTTCAAGTTCTAGTGTCCTTTCATTGGTGCTGCCATTTTCTGTGTCTTAATCAATCATCTGCATTACATATTGAAATAAAGTGCCATTTTATCTCCTTATTGAAATAAATATATTTGTATGTTAAAGTACCTCTGTGTGACAGAAAATAATTCTTATGACTTCACACTCCCAGTGAAAATTAATATTTAGAAAATGTCCTGCCCCTCCTCCTAGCCCAAGAAGCCTAGTTTCCAATGCCATCTTCCTTCCACTGCTACAAAAGATTCATGTAACAGCCCTGCCTTGTGCTTAATGTATTGTAATAAAATTAACAGCCACAACCATCTTTGGGTGTAGCATGTTGAATTAAAGACTTCCATGATCACTCAAAGGGAAATTTAAACCAAGGGTGGGGATGCTCTATGATCAGCAGAGGAACATAATACATTTCCAATATGAAATTAAAAGAAGATGGAAGCAATACAGAAAAGCTATATAAAAGAGATGAAAGGATGAATGGCACATGAGAAGAAGAATCATACAAAGATGAACCCCGGATTTTGGAAAGTGAAATGAAAGCTGCACTCAAAGCAACTGGGAAGAATAAACACCAGGAACAGATGACATACCAATAGAACTGCTACAATCTACACAGACAGAATCAGCTTTAGTAATAACTAAAATCTGCCACCAAATATGGGAAACAAAAAAATGGCCCACAGATTGGAAACAATCAATATACATTCTCATACCCAAAAAAGGAGACACAAAAGATTGCAGTAACTACAGGACCATTGCATTAATTTTCCATGTAAGCAAAGTCATGCTCAAAATTCTGCAGCAAAGATTCCTATAATATATGGAGTGAAAAATTCCAGAGGTGCACTCTGGATTCAGGAAAGGAAGAGGCACTAGAAATCGCATTGCAAACATACGCTGGATAATGGAGCACACTGGGAAATTCCAGAAGAAAATCAGCATGTGCTTTGTAGACTACAGCAAAGCAGTTGACTGCATTGATCAAGAATGGATCTTAAATAAATGGGTGTACCATTCCATATGATTGTCCTGATGCGTAGCCTGTACCTGGGACAGGAGGTTACCATTAGAACAGCATACGGAGAAACAGAATGGTTCCCAAGCTGAAAAGGGGACAGACAAGGTTGCTGTCTATCACCCTATTTATTCAACTTGTATGCAGAAAATATCATATGCAGAGCAGTTTTAGACTTGGAGGGAGGAGGCGTGAAACTAGGAGGAAGGAATAGAAACAATCTAAGATATGCAGACAACACCATACTACCAGTAGAAAACAACAAAACTTGTAAAATTACTAAAGAAAGTCAAAGAAGAAAGTGCTAAGGCAGACCTGCTGTTGAAAACAAAAATAATGACCATGGAGGATTTATGTAATTTCAATCTAGACAACAAGGAATTTGAAACAGTTAAAGATTTCCCATACCTTGGATCAATCATTGATCAAACAGAGATTGCAGTCAAGAAATCAGAAGAAGACTAGGACTGGAAAGGGCAGCTAAGAAAGAAATAGACAAGATCCTAAACTGCAAATATAAAACTGAACACTAAAGTCAAGATCATCTAAGCCATTGTATTTCCCATCACCATGTATGGATGTGAGAGCTGGACAATGAAGAAGGCTGATAGAAACAAAACCAACTCCTTTGAGATGTGGTGCTGGAGAAGAGTGCTGAGGATACCGTGGATGGCCAAAAAGACAAACAAATGAGTCTTAGAACACATCAAGCCTGAACTCTCCCTGGAAGCCCAGATGACTAAACTGAGGCTGTTGTAATTTGGCTGCATCATGAGAAGACATGACTCACTAGAAAAGACAATAATACTAGGAATGGTGGAGGGTAGTAAAAAGAGAGGAAGACTGCATACCAGATGGATGGACTCAGTCAAGGAGGCCATAGCCTTGAGCCTGCAGGATCTGAGCAGAGTGGCTGAGGACAGTGGGTCTTGGAGGTGTCTCATTCACAGGATCACCAAGAATTGAAGACGACTTGAAGGCAGTTGAACAACAACAACAAATGATCACTGAAGCTCCAAAATGCCAGGAAACCTATGTTGTTAAGAGCCAGACCTTTAGCAGCCACATTATTTAGGCAATATGGATATGGTATGGCATCTTGCACTATGGTTAGTTCCACCTTCACTCTCTGGCTTTTCTCTCTCTCTCTCTGGCTTTTCTTCGCAAACGAAGATTCAGGAAGGACTCATCCCGCGCTTTCTGCAAGCGCGCTGATGACTAAAAAGGCCAATCCGAGATAGACAAGTCCGGTTGCAAAAAGCACAGCAGAAGGTCTCCTTGGGTGATGTTTTTGGGTTGTGATTCTTTCTGCGTTGTCGTTTCTCTTCAAGACTTGTTCGTCGTGAGTTCTCAAATAAGGCTGCAGCATTGTGGATAGTGCGTCTCCATGCCTCCCGATGTGAGGCCAGGGCGGACCACTGTTGGTGATCAATTTGGCCAAGCCTGAGATGTTGTTTCAGGGAGTCTTTGTATCGCTTTTTTGGAGCACCCCTCTTACGCTGACCCGTGGTGAGTTCACCCTACCATGTATCTAATACCCTAGAGGACAAAATCAGGATACAAAATGTTCTTAACAGATTGGACAGCTGGCCAAAAGTAACAAAGTGAATTTCAGCAGGGGTAAGTTGAAGGTACTACATTTAGGAAAAAAAAAAAAAGAAATGAAAAACAAATATGGGACAGGTGATGCCTACCTTGACAACAGCACATGTGAAAAAGTTCTAGGGATCTTAGTAGACTACACACCAAGCATGAATCAACAGTGTGATGTGGCACAAAAAGACAATGCAAGTCTAAGCTGCATCAGCAGAAGTATAGTGTCCAGATCAAGGGAGATAACAGTGCCACTCTATTCTGCTTTGGTCAGACCTCACCTGGAATACTGGGTCCAGTCTGGCACCAGAGTTCAAGAAGGATATTGAGAAGCTGTAATGTGTTCATTGGAGGACAATCAAGTTGGTAAAAGGAAAGCAAGCCTTATAAGAAATAACTTAGGGAGCTGGGTATGCTTACTGTGGAGAAGAGAAGAGCTAATATAATAGTCATCTTTAAATGTCTGAAAGGATGTCATGTAGAAGACTAAGTGAACTTATTTTCTCCTGGTCCAGAGAATAGGACTTGAAGCAATGTATTCAATTACAAGAAAAGTGATTTCATCTAAACATTTGGAAGAATTTCCTGACAGAGCTATTTGTCAATGTAACAGACTATCTCGGAAGATGACTCTCCTTCTTTGGAAGAGTTTAAAGAGAGGTTGGATGTCTATCTCTCAGAAGTACATTAGCTGTGGATTCCTGCATGGCAAGGGGGCTGGCCTTTTAGTTCCTTCCAACCATATGTTTCTATGATCCTGTGTTGATGCTAGATGGCTATCAATGGCAGGGTGTTGGATCTAAGTCCCAGGTCTGTGTGTTCACCTGCTGAATTCAATGAAATGGAGGAAAGGTCAAAATGTAATCATACAACTGTCAGTTCAGTGTTTGGATCATGTTTAGGGATAAAAGCTCTGGGAGATCCTTCCTGATCCAGACTGGAGTTTTGGGAGGGGGAATAGGTCATTTAGGTTTTTGCTCCTGTTAAGCTCCTGATATGGATCACCACATTCACAGTTCTGTTTGCTAAATATAATGCAATTATGCACGATAAGAAATTTAAAATCAAAAGAACTTAATGGTAATTTTCTTATACTAGTTAATCACCTGGTTTATCACTAGTTTAATACTATGCTCTGTATTAAATTCAGAATTGTATTATAAGATCTGACCAACAGAGGGCAGACAAAACCAATCTATAGTACTCAGGAAACTAGTTAAATTATTTGTAATAGAATGGTTTCCCTGTTTACCCATGAAAAGCAAGGAAATAAAGAGTAAATGACTAATTCTGCTCCCATGAATGAAAGTTCAGGGTTATCAGTTTCTAGTAAAACTAGAAAGTCATCTAGAAAGACTTCCATAGTGTTTGGAAACATTCATGCCATATACATGCAGAAGAGTATGTGCTATAAAAATGCTAACTTTCATTTATTCATCATTTAAAAATGAAATCTATTAATTTAGCAGTTTTAAAATGTAGATGAAGTGAGGCTATCAATGCCACAATATCCTGCTCCTTCTCCATTCTGAACAAGCAAGCAAGAGAAATATTACAACTGTGCAGTTTGAAAAACGAAAGCTAGGTCTTAAACTATACCACAGTTCTCACCTGAGTGTTGCCATCACAGCTGAGATTTTCACTCAGAGATTCATTCCCAATTCCAGAATCATCTGTAGTAATGGGGTTATCTGTGACTACCGACTGGTTTGGTTTCAGAAAGGCAAACTCATTTGGATGTGACTTGGAGGCTAAGCATACTTCATAGGAATATGGCAGAGGCAATGTCCCATTGCTATAATTGCAGGGAAGTTTGTGTCCCAGGCTAGAGTAAAATTCAGTATGGTAGGACCCCAACACTGCCGGGCTTCTCTGTCTCCAACATTTCATTATTAAAACAGCTATGGTAGTAAAAAGGAAGAGAAATGAGACTAAAGCTAAGGCTATTATCAAAATGGTATTCATGTCAGACTGATATTCTGAGTCATTGGGTAGTTTGTTCATCTCTGGAAGTGCCTCTTGGAAGTTCTCAGCAAACACCAGATTCAGAGTTACAGTAGATGAAAGAGGAGGATTTCCATTGTCTTTCACTAAAATGGCTAGCTTTTGCTTCACAGCATCTTTTTCTGTAAAGGCCCGTGCTGTCTTGATCTCTCCAGTATGGAGTCCAATGGTGAAAAGTGTTGGCTCAACAGCCTGCAGCTGCTGATAGGAGATCCAGGCATTGTGTCCAGAATCAGCATCCACTGCTACCACTTTGGTCACCAAATAGCCTAACTCAGATGACCGAGGCACTATCTCAAATAAGGCAGAGCCATCAGTGTCTAGTAAAGGATACAGGATCCGAGGACTATTATCATTCTGATCCAAAATGAACACCTTAACTGTGACACTGCTGTTGAGAGAAGGGGACCCACCATCCTGGGCCTTCACCTGAATCTGGAATTCCCTGAATTGCTCATAGTCAAAGGAGCGCTGTGCGTAGATTGTCCCAGTCTCAGAGTTAATG
This sequence comes from Gambelia wislizenii, assembly GCA_030847615.1. NCBI lineage: Eukaryota > Metazoa > Chordata > Lepidosauria > Squamata > Crotaphytidae > Gambelia > Gambelia wislizenii. The sequence goes on from JAUMIR010000004.1 coordinate 178,835,043, forward strand.
GAGACATAAGAGGAGAGAGGTAGCTCCTCAATGTTGCTGTTGAGGATGGAGTAAGTGATCCGTGCATTGTGGTCCAGATCTGGGTCAGAGGCTTTGATTTTGTAAACTGAAGCTCCTGATGGATTGTTTTCAGGCACAAAGACATGGTAGGCTGATTCTTCAAAAGTTGGAGAATTGTCGTTCACATCTGAAATGTGCACTGTGATGCTTTTGTGTGTGGAAAGGGGAGGAGTGCCTTTGTCAGTGGCTGTGATTGTAATATTATACTCTGAGTTTTTTTCTCTGTCTAAGGGACCATCTGTGAGAAGTTTGTAGTAGCTGTTAGATGAGGACATAATTTTAAAAGGCAATTTACTTTGTATATAGCAAGCAGTCTTCCCATTTTCTCCTTCATCTCTATCAGCCACATTGATCAAAGCAATCACAGTTCCTGGGAGAGAGTTCTCAGGAATGGGACTAAAGACAGATGTTAGCAAAATCTCTGGAGCATTGTCATTCTCATCGAGAACCTCAACCTCAACTTTACAGTGTGCCAACAGTCCACCACCATCCTTGGCCTCCACCAACATCATATAGCTTGTGGATTCTTCAAAGTCCAAAGATTCCCGAATTGAAATAATCCCACTTTCTGGATCCAGATTAAATTTCAGGCCAGCTTTCACAGGGATATTGCTAAAACTGTAGCTGATCTGTCCATTAGAACCATCATCTGCATCAGTGGCTATCACCTGTGTCACCAAAGATCCTTTGGGCATGGTCTCCTTTAGGCTGGATCTATAGGCTTCCTGAGTAAAAATGGGTGGGTTGTCATTGGCATCAGTAATGTTAATCCATATTTGGGCTGTTCCAGTTTTAAATGGCTCACCCCCATCCAGGCCTGTAAGGATTAAATGGAGGCTATGCTCACTTTCCCGGTCCAGTAGTTTTCTTTGTATTAAAATTGGGTATTTACTTCCATCTGGACTTTCTTTAACATCCAAGGTGAAGTACTGATTAGGGCTCAGTTGGTAATTCTGAAGAGAATTTATTCCAACATCAGGATCTTCAGCACTTCCAAGAGGAAATATGGCTCCAATTAGACTGGATTCACTTATTTCCAGCCTGATATCATCTTTTAAAAACTGAGGTGCATTATCATTAATATCTTCTACGGTGACACTTATATGAAAAACGTTCAAAGGGTTTTCAACCACAATTTCAAAGTTAAGGACACAATGTGGAGATTTTCCACATATCTCTTCTCGATCTATTCTGTCTTTCACATAGAAATCTCCATGTTCCCCATTCACAGCAAAGAACTGTGCATTGGCTGCAGAGACAAGACGGAGCTTCCTCTTTGCCAAGTCTCTCTTGTTTAGACCCAAATCCTTAGCAAGAGTCCCCACAAGAGAGCCCCTCTCCCTTTCCTCGGGAACTGAATAAGAAACCTCTTCTGAGAATGCCAGGCAAAACAAAGAGATTAACAAGGATAGTTGTACTTGCCGCCTGAATGGCTGGCTGCTCCATCTCGACATGGTCTTCATTTCCTCAGCTGCTTTGTTTGCATCCTTTCCTTTTTGCTGATTTGTGTTTTTAAGTTTCTTTCTTGCTGCAAGAAGTTATCAGGAACAGACATCACTCTTTGATACTCTTTTAATGGGGATAACTCTGTTTTTGATTGGGTGGTCTCCTCTTCTCCCTTGATTCTCTCCTATCAGGTTTGCAGAACTTAAATCAGTAATTGTGGCATGATCACAGGAAAAGTGAATGGATCCCTTCTTTCTCTCCTTCTCCCACATTGGCCAACAGCGGCACTCTGAGTCTCAGCAAGAAAACTGCATCTACTGGATCAACATCTTAATTCTGGAGGCTAATCAGCATAGTTTTACACAACAGGGATGCAGTGCATATAGAGTTATTCTTTCAAGTGTGTACATTTTATATTTTAATTAAATAAATAGATAGATAAATTAAGAAATAAATCCTTTTAAATAAATAACTAATATAGGAATGGGTAAGTATATAATGAATGTAGGAAACATTCTCAAATATATATTGACTATGGAATTGAAGTATATATTTCCTAAAGTATCATTGGATTCTGTTATCAATAACTTTCTGGACAAAGTTCCTGAGACACAGGCACAGCACATGAGTAAGAGGGTGTCTGTCTTGTATTTCCTGGCCTAGAGATGGCAAGCTGGTAAAATTACTGGGAAAAGGGAGCATACACACTAAAGGCAATTTATATTCTGACATATCTTCCATCAGACCCCCAACCTCTTGGTAAGCTTTGAGGGAGCAAATGTGGTGGTCCGGGGATGGGGCACTATGAAGACTTGCAATATGGGAAAGAATAATAATGGTAGGGCACGTGCTTGAGGGATTTTGTTTTTCAGAATTTCTGAATCCACATGACTTGATTTCCCAGAATCTTGCATGTACATGCTGCAATACATTCATCAGGGTTTGTCTGGTTTTTTAGCCTTGTAATTCATTTTGTGTATATAGACTGAGGATAGGGAACAGGTTCACGTAAGCAAAATATCAGCAAAAGGCTTGTTTACAAATTACGTTTTGAGATAAACTACTAAAATTGGGCAATAAATGTACAACTAAACTGAATGTTCTTGTAACATCTCCATTAAATGTTCATTCTCAGGATTTATGAACCTAATTTCTTTGAAAGTGAACAATATTTTTTCCAAACGGAAATTCCCCCCATCGAATATAAGCTGGAGTTAGATCTTTATTTTCTACATTTTATTGTCTTTTCTTGGTTTGCTACAAATTACTTTGATGATAATTTATCCATCTAAATTTAATTACAGCACACCTGATAGTCTCAGTGAAATAACAATGTTTACAAAGAGTAGTTTCAGCGTGAAATCTATCAAATTATTCACTATAATCCCAATCTAACTATGATTATGTGCTGTAGCTTGGATTGTTTGGGCATAGTTAAGATAGAAAATTTGTACTGGGAAGAAAGGAACAGATGAGAGCAGTACTCAGATCTCACTCCATCTTTTCAACTGCTTCTTGTCATGTGAACAGAATTTCTGAGAGCCAAACTGGGAAAGGGTCCTGCATACAACATCCATTTGTCGACATAGTTCTGCATCCCTCTAAGTTAGGGACAGAATCCGCATCCACTCCCACTATCATAGTGATCAGGTAACCTAATTGAGAGGAATGAGGGGTCACCTGTACCCCAGCAGAGCCTTCAGTGGAAAGGGGAAGTCTACATGATTTCTTAGAATAATCAAAATTACATATGTGACCTGTGTGAATAGAACTTGTTGTGGGTGAGTTCCGTTCCCAATTTGGACCATTGCCTTATTTGAGAAAACACAGGTACCTCTTTCACTGTTCCTCATGAAGTAAGAGTCACTGTATGGTTGTGGGAAGAAAGAGGCTTTCATACTTCAAATTTGATTATGGATAATGATAGATGAAGAAAGCTGTGTAGTTCATTGGTCTCTGATTCTGATGGTAATGGAGTATGCAACCATGTTCTTCCAATCAAGGTCTCCACGTAGCAACATACTATAATAATTATGTGATTCCATCAATTGGAAGGAATGGTCACTGCAAACTGACACATGGTTTCCCCACTGTCTCCTGAATCTTGGTCTTGCACATTTTAAGAGGGTTGAACTTCACCCTTTGTAGAGTCTTCTGACAGTGAAGCAATAAGGAAAGGTGTGGCTAATTCAGAATCATGCTCACACACATCAGTAACAGTAATGACAATTTTTGATATGTCAAATAGATATGGAAAACATGTCATCTTCAGTCTGGATTTCAGTTTCACACTGCATAGACTTCTCATAGTCCAAGCTTCCCACAAAAGTTATTGCTTCTCTGGTTGAACTCAGATGAACTCTTTGGGATACTTTGAGATACTCTGGGATACTTTCTGACTTTGCTAGTTACTTTGTCCAGGTCAGCAGCTTTTAGGTTAACTACTCAGGATCTTTTAGGTCAGTTTTGACAGTTTATTATAGAAGGAAACTTAAAAAACAAAACAAAACAAAGCACAGTTCTTTGTTATATATATCATTTGCATTGCTGCAATTCCCTGGGGTCTTTGCCATATGTTGTCAGGACCAGATGGTCAGCAGCTTCTTCTTTATGGTTGAGCGACTTTATAGCATTTATATAGCACATCCAGGGAAAAATAACTATTTCTCCTGACTTTGTAGTAGTGGAGAGAATTGGTTCCCTTGTCAAGACCTTGTACCTTATAGGCAATGAATCTATTACTTCATAGAATCATAGAGTTGGAAGAGACCACAAGGGCCATCCAGTCCAACCCCCTGCCATGCAGGAATACACAATCGAAACATTCCCAACAGATGGTCATCCAGCCTCTGCTTAAAGACCTCCAAAACAGAAGACTCCACCACACTACAAGGCAGTGCATTCCACATCCGAACAACTCTTACTGTCAGGAAGTTCTTCCTAATGTTTAGGTGGAATCTGTTTTCCTATAGTTTGAACCCATTGCTCCATGTCCTCGTCTCTGGAGCAGCAGAAAACAGCTCCCTAATCCGCTCCTCATAGGGCATGGCTTCCAGACCTCCCATCATCCTGGCTGCTCTCCTCTGGACACGTTCCAGCTTCTCAATATCCTTCTTGAATTGTAGTGCCCAGAACTGGACACAGTATTCCAGGTGAGGTCTGACCAAAGCAGAATAGAGTGGCACTATTACTTCCTTTGATCTAGACACTATACTCCTATTAATGCAGCTCAGAATCACATTGGCTTTTTTAGCTGCTGCATCACACTGCTGATCTTAGTGATTTCCCCCCCCCCTCAGCTCCTCTAAGGGTGTTATTTCTGTATTAATTGAGTTTTCTTCTGTACTCACAAAATTCATTATACTGTACACTTCTCTGCTTGACCACAGATTTCTTCTCTGCCTATTATGTGGTGTGAAAATGGCTGCTTTTTAAATTCAAAGGAAGATTCTGAGACCTACCTTAGGAAACAGTGTGTACTCTTCTCTATAAAAGGTCTTTAATATCAAGTTCCATCACTTCTCCAATGTGGCCCATGAGAGATCTTTTCTGTTTGTCCTGAGGAACTGAACTATAAATATGCCCAGAAAGAGCTTCTCAAATGACAACCGTCATGACAATGGATGCAAGCTCCAGGAACAGAGATTCCACCTCAACATTAGGAGGAACTTTTTGACAGTAAGAGCTGTTCGGCAGTGGAATGCACTCCCTCGGAGCGTGGTGGGGTCTCCTTCCTTGGAGGTCTTTAAACAGAGGCTGGATGGCCATCTGTCAGGGATGCTTTGATCGTGATTTCCTGCGTGACAGGGGGTTGGAGGGCCCTCGTGGTCTCTTCCAACTCTGCAATTCTATGATTCTATGATGGAAAAACATCCCTTTTACTGTTTTAGAACTGTTTTCTGTCATACATTGCTGTGCTTGTGATGTGAAGAAGCATTCTCTATTCTGTGCTGCAGTTTTGTGTGTGTGTGTGTGCTACATTTTAGTTGAATGAAGAGACAAAGAGCATCATGTTTGGCCAGGCTGAGTGATCTGGCTTCTTCTTGTTGTTGTTCTGTGCCTTTAAGTAGATTTTGACATGATGACCCTAAGGTAAACATACCACAGGGTTTTCTTGGCAAGGTGAGTTTAGAGGGGGTTTGCCTTTGCTAAATTTCAAGCTTCTTTGCTGTTGTAAGAACACTGGAGCTAGGTAGGGTGGCTCTCTTTGTCTGATTGGTGAACAGCAGTACTCCGAGCCTCAAACAATTCATTGCACAGATCGGAAGTCTGGATTTTCGCAGCTGTGATTTCACTTGATTCATTTGCTACTTCCTCATCCATTTAATATGGCTATGGCTTCAAGTTCCAACAACTGGACATATAAAGTAGATAGAAAACTATACAGATATATTATGTAATACAGTTATTTCACATTAAATACTGCAGTGGTGAGCAGTTATTTCAAATTGTTTATGAGTGATACATAACTACTTTTTTCTTGGGCCATGTTATGAGGTAAAACTATCATTTCAGTTTTTATGTATTTGTTTTCTTAATGTTTCTATTTGTACTTTGTATCCCTAAGTATTTTGTGGTCACATTTTGACTACATTTATCAATGGGTGACAAGAAGCATTAAAGCTATCTATGCATGTTCAGTGCTCTACTGATCATATGAAGTATTTCTTAGTCTATAGATCTTTGTCCACATCTTCCATTCTGTATTTTCTCTGCAGAAACAGGTATATAATTCTCCTCTTCTCAGCATTTTGCCCCCCCCCCCGTTATTCTGGACTTCAGCTTCCACAAACTCCAGTCAGCATGGCTAGTGGTTAGGACTTCTGGGAGCAGAAGTCCAAATCATCTGGAAGGTCAAAGATTGAGAACCACTGTCTTAGAGGCATGCATCTCTACCTCTTATCACCCATGTCTGTGGAAGAGCCAGCTTTTCTTTCTACACAGAGTTGTTGTATCACACATTCTGGACTGCATATAGTAAAATACACAGGAATGAGAAACCAAAATATTCAAAAATGGAAGTTGGATTGAGGCTGGCACTTTCATTCTTGCCATATGGTGGGAACTGAGTAGAACAGATAGGGTATCTAAAAATATCCATCAAAAATAGCTGAAACAATTAGATTTTCACACTTGTCCCACCATGTTATATGGTGGACTATCGTACATTGGACTCTTTCACTAAATACCAAAGGAAACATCCTGGTGAAATACCCCAAAATCCTAATATTACATTCTTGCTTCTTCCCACTACTTTCACTAAAGCCTCACTTAAAGTCTCTGTGTTGACATCTGTTTCACAGGCTTCTGATGGGCATTTCTAAATTTCTGTAATTAAGAACTTTACAAACAGCAGTATCTCCCACTATTCTGGCCTTGACAGTTAGTGAATAAAAATCTGTAGAAAAGTATTCAGAGATCAGAGAATATTTTGAGATGTTATTGATCCAGACAAGCCTTTTTGCAGGTGAAGGTATATAAAGAATAAAGATGAGGGAAAACGAAAACCATAAGTACCTAACTATGTAATACCTTAATAGTTGTTAGGGTTGATTTTGATTTAGTGAGAATACCCTACAACGAACTACAGAATATGTAAAACAGAGAGTATTTCTCGTTACATGGGAAAGTATATTTATTTGCCCAAGGAGTTACTACAGCCGGCTTCCACATTTCTGCTCTTGGTGGGTTGCATGGAAAATAGTGTGGCCAAGATCCAGCATGCTACTTGTCCTGATGCTGAGCTTCCCCAGTGAACCTTTTAGAATCTGAATAGCTGATCCTCACATCACATTAAAACCATTTTGGAAACTCAGGCCTTGTCTACACCAGGAAATCCATACCCACCTCGAATCTGGTTCTATAGGAACACACAATGTAGGACTGTTTTAGCAGTGAAGGCCCACAGCTGTGAGTAACACATCTTTCCCATTAAATTATTTTGTAACTTTGTAACTGTGGAACTTTGTATTTACATCTTGTAAAAATACTGTTTTATAAAAAATATCAAGGCTGGTGATGTGACCTTTTACAGTCCCAGAGGTAAAATAGGAGTAGCTTTAAGGAGCAGAAGGATGCGATTATAGCTTCCCTCAACAGCCTGCCTCCTTCTGAAGGATTCTCCCTACTCTCTCTCTTTTTGCCTTGCCCAATGAAACCAGAGAAACACAGCTTCGTTTACTGTTAGGGTAATACAGTCAGGTCACTTTCACATCGAGAAGAGTAGCTGGTTGAAATTAGAGCTTAAGTATAAGGCCCCAGGACTCAAGGATGTATTAACTAAGCATGTGGAGAACATCTCAATCAATGGCATGACATTCAGGTGAGCCTAGCTGCTGGAGCCTACAGCTTAAAAAAGCAGGTGCCTTAGTAGAAGATCAACTACTTTTTTTTAGTTCATACCACTAACTAGGAAAGGTGTGATACAGATGCCATTGTTTTTTGCGTGCAAAGCTTACCTTCTCACCAACCTCCATTTCTGAACTTAAATTCTCACAATTGCTATCCACAAGTACCAGCTGAGAGTTGTCACCATCAAGCAAGTTTTCTGCAGCCTGGACATTAGGTTTGGGTAAAGCAATTTCATCTTTCCTCAATGCAGAAGATAAACAGAGTTGGTATGAATAAGGTAAAGTTCCTTCTTCATAGTTTGGTGGAAATACAACATGTGTCTTGGAAAAAGAATTAGGATCAAAGCACTGGAATAATTTGGGATTCCTGGATTGTCGAAGTTTCATTACAATGACCAGTATGACTGTCAGGAGGAACAAAAATGAGATCGAAGCTAAAGCCAGCACCAAGTAAAACTGGAGCTCAGGCTGCTGCTCAGCTTCATGGGATTGATTGCTCATTTCTGGAAGCGCCTCTTGGAAGTTCTCGGCAACCACGAGGTTCAGTATCACTGTAGCTGAGAGTGGTGACTTTCCATTGTCTTTAACTAAGATGACCAGCTTGTGTTTCACAACATCTTTCTCCACAAAGACTCGTAATGTCCTGATCTCTCCGGTGCGGGACCCAATAGTGAAAAGTGCAGGCTCACTGGCCTGAAGCAGTTGGTAGGAGAGCCAGGCATTGTGTCCTGCGTCAGCATCCACCGCCACCACTTTGGTCACTAGATAGCCTGGCTCAGCTGAGTGAGGAACCACCTCAAACAAGGCAGAGCCATCGGGGGGTGGCAAAGGATACAGAACCCGAGGACTATTGTCATTCTCATCTAAAATAAAAATTGAGACAGTGGAATTGCTGCTGAGAGAAGGGGACCCACCATCCTGGGCCTTCACTTGAATCTGGAACTGCCTGAAATGCTCATAGTCAAAGGAGCGCTGAGCGTAGATTGTCCCAGTCTCAGAGTTAATGGAGACAAAAGAGGAGAGAGGCAGCTCCTCAATGTTGCTGTTGAGGATGGAGTAAGTGATCCATGCATTGCGGTCCAGATCTGGGTCAGAGGCTTTGACCGTGAAAATGGAGGCTCCCGAGGGATTATTTTCTGGCACAAAGACATTGTAGGCCACTTTGTCAAAGGCAGGACAGTTGTCATTGATGTCTGAAATCTGGAGAGATATAGTTTTATTTGAGGAGAGAGGTGGGGAGCCTTTGTCTGTGGCAATGATTGTGATGTTATACTCTGGTTTTTTCTCTCTGTCCAGGGGACCATCTGTGATGAGCTTGTAGTAATTGTTAGAGGAGGATAACATTTTAAAGGGCCAGTTACCTTGTAAGGAACATGTGATTTCCCCATTTTCTCCAGAATCTCTATCCTTTACATTGATAAGAGCAATTACTGTGCCAAGAACAGAGTCTTCAGGAATTGGGCTAGAGAAGGAAGCAATATTCATCTCAGGGGCATTGTCATTTTCATCCAATATTTTTACATCAATCTTGCAATGAGACACTAATCCCCCTCCATCTCTTGCTTCTACTGCCATAGTGTATTTCTCTGTTTCCTCAAAATCAAGATTTTCCTTAATAGTAATTTTTCCACTGTGTGGATCTAGCCTGAATTTCTGTTGGGCAGTTGTTGGTATGCTACTGAAATGATATTCAATTTGAGCATTTATACCATCATCTTTATCAGAGGCTGCAACCTGGAGCAGAAGGGACCCAACAGGAGCACTTTCATGTATACTGACCTTATAGACTTCTTGCATGAAGATGGGTGTGTTGTCATTGGCATCAGTAACATTAATCCATATCTGAGCAGTCCCAGTTTTTTTGGGTTCACCCCCATCCAGGGCTGTGAGAATCAACTGGAGGGAGTGCTCACTTTCCCGATCCAGTGGTTTCTGGAGAACCAATTCTGCATATTTATGTCCATCTTGACTATCTTTAACCTCCAATATGAAAAACTGATTTGAGTTTAATTCATAATTCTGGAGAGAGTTCTTTCCTATGTCAGGATCCTCTGCTCTCCCAATTAAAAATGTGGCCCCTGGTAATGTGGATTCAATTATTTCAAGCCTGATATTGGCCTTTAGGAATTGTGGAACATTATCATTAATGTCCTGGACCACTACACTTATGTGGAAAATATTTAAAGGATTTTCAACCACAGCTTCAAAATGAATGAGGCAGTGTATGCTCTCCCCACATATTTCCTCACGATCTATTCTGTCATTTACATATAAATTTCCATTTTCTCCATTGATAGTGAAATATGTTTTACCTTCAGAAATGATGTGCAGGTTTCTGTTCTTCACTTCTCTGACACTGAGTCCCAAATCCTTGGCAAGATTTCCTATAAAAGATCCCTTTGCCATCTCCTCAGGGATGGAATAGTGAATTGGCTCTGAGACTGCCCAGTAGAAACAAGACAATAAAAAGAGAAGTAAATTGTGCCTTCTGAATGGTGTAATAATTTCCACCTGTGTCTTCATTTTCTTGCTTTCTTTGGTCAGCAAGTGAGGTTAAATTTTCAGAAGAACCCAGCAATCTAGGACTCTTTCTTTCTTCTTAGTTTTCCTGTATCACATTGCTTTCTTCTTTTTAGCTACAGCAGACATACTGCTTCACTGATTTGCAGCTGATGTGGAGCAATCCAACAGCAGGGAGCGTCAGTGGATCCCTAGTTCCTCTCTGATTTCCTCATTGGCCAACAGCGGCACTGTGAGACGCAACTGGAGAACTGCAAGAAACTGGCTCTGTCAATTAATTGGAGGCACAGCCCCGATTGTCCCTTTTTTTTTCTGTGCATCCCAGTGTGAGCTATTTCTTTTTATAAAGCATGTTAACATTTCTGTCTTACAAATAATATCATATTTTAAATATAAATCTCAGATGGATGCTAGAAGAAATTGAATGATTATTACCAGTATTGAGAGAGTCCTTTCTTTTCTTAATGCTCTTGCTTTGAAATGTCTCCATGGATATTACCTATATACTATTTTCTCATAGAAAAACCACTTGGAAGATATAATATTTTGCTTTGACTAAACTTCTGAAGACACTGTTCTCTTCCTCACATTTTCACTTTTCAATGATTCTTTACTTTTTAAAAAAAACCTTTATAAACCAGAATATATAACTATCTTGGGAATGTTACTACCTTACAGCGTAACAATATAAGTACCAGTTTTAATGGAATAACTAGCAATGGGCAACATCCTAAAGCATTCCCTCAAAAGCTGTAGATTCTTTCCTGTCAGCTATTCACAGCAATGATTCAGTACGTTTTCTAAACAAGAAAGGAAACTTGCTACTAACCGGTACCCGCTAACTAAAGATACATACAGAACACCAGAGGATGCCAATATGCCACAGATCAAAACATTTCCCTAACATTAGTGAATCTTATTTAAGTCTAAGCTTGAATGTGAGGTGTAAATAATAAACTGAAGAATAAAGCTTTGAATTCTTTAAACAATGCCCTAATGGGAATTTGCTTAAGAAATAAAACTTCGAGGTATGACTGGGCTCTCCTGAAGGGAGATAGGTACTTGTATGGCCAAATCCACACTACACAAATAATTCAGTTTAAAATGGGATTATTTGCCATGGCTCCTTCCTACTGAATACTGAGATTTGTAGTTTTACAAGGTCTTTAGCCTTTTCTGCCCAAGAGTGCTGGTGTCTCACCAAACTACAAATCCCAGGATTACATAGGAAGGAGCCATGACAAATAATCTTGTTTCAAATGGGATTATTTGTGTAGTGTGGATTTGGTCATAGTCACAACTCTGCTGACTGGACTATGTATACGAAATTGCTCTTTCTACAGCCATGATAAGTGAAAATCATGACAGAGTGAGGAAAGCTGGTACTCCATCAATAGCCATGAACTGTGAAACTGTTTGCTGAGAGTTTTTCTACATATGGCATTTAAGTACAGGCATAAGGAGGAAGATGAAAAACAGGTAATAGAGGAGAGTGTAGCTAGCCACGGATGATGGCGGTTGCTTGAATGAGGACTCAACTTGACCCTGTGAATTTTATTGAATAACAGCAAGAAGATTCAATTTACACTCCCGTGATCAGACATCTAAATGTCCATTTTTGAGAGGGTGGCAGACCAATCGTTTATGGATTTCTATTCACTGGCAAAAGAAGCCAAAATCACATCAGAAGATGAGGACGACCAGTCACTTGTCAATATGGTGCAGGGTCTGAACAAAGTAAGCAAAGGGGGAAAGCCTGGTTTGGAAAGGTCTTTTCCAGACCTTTTGGAAAAACTCAGGGAAAATTTAGTTAAGGATCTGCAGAGGGACTGCTCAACAAGCCCTGGAACCAATCAGTCCTAAACTGTCAGCAATTACAAACCAAATTCACAATCTAGAAAAAATGGCAAATGCAACGTTCCAATAAGGGTCACAATAAGAAAAAAGGATCCAGAAACTAGAAGATGCTAACATCCAACTGCAAAGTAAGCTGGAAGACCTCAAAAAGGAGAGAAGATTGAACACATGCTTGAAAGGGATTCCAGAATGTGTCTCCAGAAGAACTGCTACTTCCAAAGTTGAATGGATGAACACGGCATGCTTCAAATTGGTGCTAGAACAATCTGATGTTGAGCGTATCCATTGCTCCCTGGGGCCACAAAGAACACCTAACATATTGCCGAGAGACATTATAATGCAGTTTGCCAGGCTTCCCTAGAAAAATTTGGTTATATGAGCAAACTTTCCATTATCTCTAATTTGAATTACGAGGGTCACAAAGTCAACATCTATCAAGATCTATGTACAGAAACTCTGAGAAAGCAACAATCCTTCAAACCATTTACAACTCTACTACAAGCAAAGAAGATTAAATACAGGTACGGCTTTCCATTCAAACAATATTTTGCACAAGAGTGGTACGATGTCTGCTTCTACCAGAGGACAACTGATAACCAATCTTTGAAGCACTGGACATAGAGATAACCAAAGACATGGAAGAACAGATTGGAACGGAAAACCCAAATGGGATCCTGATGACTGGCAGTGAACAGGACATGCAATAGCAAATCATACAAAAGAAAAAGGACAAAAAGCTCAAGAACACCTTTGCATCCCCACTGTAGAAGGGATCAGACCTTCAAGATCTCCACATTGCAACATCACCTATTAACTTCATTTCGGTATGGTGTAAAAACAGGTCCCGTCTAATGACAAGATGCCATCTTGACTCCTCTCTTGTCATCCTAGCAACTGCCATGCTGGGCCTCCATGTTTAGGCAGGGTAACATGATACAGATGTTGTTATTCCCCCAATGTTCTGCAGAGGGGAAACAGAGATGAATAGGCATTACTTGTCTCCTAATAAAGCAGATTCTTGCTTCTGGCTATGTAATCTCAATATTTTATATTCCTCTACAAAACTGAACCCTCATCCTACTGGACTAAGGGTAGTTTCGCGGTTACCATATCTCACAACGGTCCTAATGGGCTTCTCCTTATCTGGTAAGCTAACACACTGACGCCTGTGTGTACACCAAGAGAGCATGGGATAGTGCTGTCATTGTAGTAATCTATGTGGACAACCTCTGTGTGGCAGCAAAGAATGCCAGTGATATCAAGAAAGTGCAGGTAGATTTAGAAAGCCGGTTCAAGTTAAAGGACTTAGGCAGCCTGAGATGTTATTTAGGAGTAGAGGTAGAAAGAACCGGTCATGGAGAATTTTTCCTAAGCCAGAAAAAAAAGATTGTCAGTCTTGTGGCCAAGTGTGGGCTTAGTGAGGCCAAAGTGGCCAGGACACCAATGACTACTGATTTTGTGAACTTAGAGGCAGAACAGGCATTTGAGAGGGCAGACCTGTACCACTCAGTGGTAGGCAGTCTGTTGTTTATTGCAAACAAACACAAGTCATCAGTTTTGCAATTGGGGTGCTCAGCAGAAGAGTCTCCAAGCCAAGGAGGGCGGATTGGGAAGCCCTGAAGAGGGTAGTTAGATTTCCCAGGGGGACCAGGGACATGCATTTGAAGCTGACAGGAAGTCAGGTGACCCTAGAGTGCTATGTGGACAGTTCTTTTGCTGCCGAGACTTTAGACAGGAAGTCAGTGACCGGGTTGGTGGTCAGGTATGCAGAGAGTCCCATAGTGTGGAGATCAAGGAACAGAACTGTGTAGCCATTAGTACCACTGAAGATGAATTCACAGCCTTGTTTGAGATGGCTAGTGAGGTACAGTGGGTAAGGCAGATGCTTGCAGACCTTAGAGAACTGTACCAAATGCCTGTTGAGGTGCACAAGGACTCTCAAGCCTGCATAGCTATGGCAGAAGCAGAAAATCTGAAATGTAGGACCAAGTACATTGCAGTACGCTACCAAAATGTGAGGCAGTTAATACAAGATGGTGTCTTGTGTCTGAAGTACTGTCCATCTGAGGACAATGTTGTAGGCCTGCTCACAAAAGCCCATCCAGTAGGAAGCCATGAGGAAATGGCAAAGAGACTGGGCCTTGTCACTAGTGTGTAAAGTGAAAGGTGTCAAAAGAGAAGGTCAACCGACAGACAAATGATGTCCAACAATGATGTAAATGATGTTATGTTGTAATGATAACATGTGTCCTGCACAGTAGTTTGACCATTTTGAAGGGGATTGCCAGGAGTTAGAGACTGAACTCCATTACAAAATGGCCAAGCAACTGCAGAAGTCATGCTGAGTCATGATGGCTGATTCCATGAACTGCCAAGTCATGCCTAGTCATGCCACAGCTGCAGAAGGAGTGTTACTAGAGGGGAAGCTATGTAGTACAAAATCTGATGCAATGTACCCATGTGGTTAAGTAAGCCAATGCTCTGTGGATGTGTATATAAATGAGCTAGACCAGAGCCCATTCTCTTCTTGCAATTCATGGGTACCTGGCATAGCAGTTTGACTGATGAGATTGTAAATATTTGTGAATAACTGCAACTACTTGAAGATTAAAGTACCTCCTGTTTTCTGGACTTCAGAACACTCTGTATGTGAGTATTTTTGGGAACGGGTTGCTACTAAGTCTGCTGAGACAGTTTTTGGCTTCTGCTGGGGATTGAATGTCCTGTCACCCCTTGACAGTGGTGCTACAGAAGAAAAAAACAGAAATGGAAGAACTATATCTACATAAAATCCAGACTTCTTTACATTATACTAAAGCCTACTTTTATGAAAATAATAACAAAAAATCAAGACTACTAGCCAGAAAAAAGCTGAAAGTAGACTAGTTACAACCATCAAAACCCCCAATGAAGAGCTAAAAACTTCCTCAAAAGACATGACAACTAATTCCATGCCTTTTACTCTTCACTATATTCTACAGAATCAACATCTCCAGGCAGAATCAATTCTTTTCTTCACACTCTCAAGTTTTAAACAACTAACTGATTCATGTAAAGCTTTGTTGAACCAACAAATTACTGAAAATGAACTCAAACAAGCGATCCAAAGCCTGAAGCCAGGGAAATCTCCAGGGCCGGATAGCTTTACTGGAGAATTCTATAAAAATTTCTACAAAGAGGTAGCCCCCCCGCAACCTATTAGACTTATTCAATTATTTTCTAAATCAGTCCATGCCTTCAAACCTAGCTCACCTCACAAATTATCCAAATTCCCAAAATTAAAGAGAGCCATCCTAATGAATCTGCCTTCAAACCAATTTAATTGATTAACCAAAATGCCAAACTCTTCACCTCAATACTGGCACACAAATGATTAACTGTTTTATAATGGAATACATCGAATCAGACCAAGTTGGCTTTATGCCTAACTGCAGATTGTCAGATGTTATTATGTTTTGTATATCACCCATCACTCCACTCTATTGGGATCCTCAATTGCACTCTTATCCCTAGATACCCTAAAAGCCTTTGATAGGATAAATTGGCATTTTCTGTTTGGAGTATTAAAGAACATTGATTTTAGTGAACAATTTATACGAACCCTAGAAACCTTATATAGCCACTCCAAGGCTGTTGTGATGGTCAATAGAATAGATACAACCAGCTTCTTACTCCAAAGGGGGACTAAACAAGGCTTCCCTCTGTCATCACTTTTATTTGCTATAGCAATCGTACCCCTGACTACTTTGATCCAAAACAGCCCTGGCATACAAGGGCCAAAAACTGGAGGGAAAATCCAAAAGGTAAATCTTTCTGCAGATGATGTGTTAATATTTCTGGAACACCCCTAACAAACATTCCCGGATCTAAAATTGATCTTAGGAGATTTCCAGACAACACTGTTATAGTGTTACTATTCCACTTTATTTGCTATGGCTGCCTCCTCTTGAATCCTGGGATTTGCAGTTTAGGGAGGGGCATTTACAACTCTCAGCCAGAGAGATCTTAGGCCTCACTAAACTACAAACCCCAGAATTCCACAGGAGGAAGCCAAAACAGTTAAAGTGGAATAGTAACACTATAACAGTGTAGTCTGAAAATCTCCTAAGATACATTTGATGAATTTGCAGGCCTCAGAATTAACTATTCAAAATATAAACTGAGGTGTCTGAAGGTTTCCCATGATGACCAAAGAGAGTTACAGAAAACGACTAACCTCTAACTACATCCCTTGGGACTTATATATTTGGGAGTATACATAACTAAAGATGTCAATTACAGAAATTACAATAAAGTTACTAAATGGATGTTATCAAAACTAACAGAATGGAAAAATTTGAAACCCTCATTATTAGGCAGAATAGTGGTTATAAAAATGTTTCTTATATCCCATCTCTTTTTTCTATTCCAAACACTCCCTCTAGTCCCACCACCAACAAGAAGTAAAATCTGGCAAAATTTAATCAATGCATATGTGTTTAACCACAAGAAACCCAGTTTTAGGCAGTTTACCAGGCACCTTTTCTCCAAAATGAGTGGTTAGCAGTACCGGAACTAATTTTATATTTTGATGCTTTTCAGCTATGCCAGACATCCCATTTAATTAAAAAAGATGTCAAGTTAACTGGGTAAATTGGAGCTTAAACACATCTCTCAAGCTGACCATGCCATGTTTTTCAAGAGAAATACAGAAAAGGCAATTAGAGACATAAGGAATCACTGGCTCTGAACATCTATTACAAACTAGAATAAGTGGAAAGAAGATATATCACCTGATCCATCACCTCTATGGCCATTTTTACTTCACCCGTTTCTACCACTCAGATAAGTTTCAACAATTTAGAGGATGGAAAGAGAAGGGTGCATCCTTGGTCCAAGACCTCTTCAGTAGAGGCAAGCCTAAGCCTATTGAAAATTTAACTTCAGAATTACAACCGTTGCTGATCTCATGGCATCAGCTTAATCAAATTCTCTCATTCATATCTAGTTTAGTAAGGAAAGGGGAAATGCCGAGACCACTGACACCCTTTGAATTAATGAGCAATGATCCAGAACACAAAACTAAAGGTTTAGCTTCCCTTATATATCAATGTTTGGTAAACTCTGTTTATAATAAAGATAATAACTTCAAGGCAACCTAGGAATCAGACTTAAACAGAATATCAGACACAAAATGGGACACTATGTGCTCTTTGCTTCCTCTTAAGCCATGATCAGTGCTAACTAGAGAGAATGCCCTGAAAATTATCCACAAGTGGTATATGATTCCTGTCAAATTAGCAAAAATAGTAAACACTATGGGCTCAGCTAGACAGTAGAATTAATTTTGCAAAATAGCGAAGTACCTCACTATCGCAGCAGTGTTGTCCCCACAATTCATTCGCAAGATTGCTGGCATGGAAAGTTATCGAAGCAGGACCAGTTTAAGGAATTTTGGGGCCCCCTGCAATGCTTTATTTGGGGCCCCCCCTATGTTTATTTCAGGTCAATATAACCTAACTCAACCTAAGCTATTCACAGTACAAGATATTCAGATTATTACTAATAATGTTTTTGCAGCAGGAGGGTTACTATGGGGGCCTCCACAATGAAGGGGCCCCCTGTGGATGCTGACGCTGCTGATGCCTTAAACCAGCCCTGTATCCATTCACATGGAACATGCTCATGAGAAAAGATGGTGGCCGTGAGTGAATTACATGCCTTATCTCCCCCAAAAATCCCTCCATCCCCCCCCCTTTTGGCCATTAAATCACAGATGCGGAAGAGCGATCTTCTGTTTGAAAACACTTTTGTTTGCTCTGCCATTTGAAAATAGTGCTCAATCATGTCCCTGAAAACAACAATGGCAGCTCCAGCTGCTTTGTTGCCAGTAAGCCTACCCCTGCGCACATCCCACCAATCACATTTTGAGTTTCTAGATGTGCTCCAATTTGAATTGGTTGTTCAGATGGCCTGTTATGCGTATTTTTGTGTACTTTAAAAAAAAGATCATGAGAAACAGCGAAAGCTGTTATTGTGAACTACTTGGAGTTTTCAGCCCCCCCTTCCCAATATGGGAAATCCTGGCAGGAGCTCATCTGGACAAAAGGTATTCTGCCTGGACTCTTTGAGGATTTTTTTCATCTTCTAAACAACCCCTATGTTTCCACAGTGTTGGAGATGATGTGATGCTGTTGGAACATATAATCTCATGTGGCTTGATTGCCCTAGAATCAACTCATTCTGGCACAATCATAGAGTTGGAAGAGATCACAAGGGCCATCCAGTCCAGCCCCCTGCCATGCACAATCAAATCATTCCCGACAGATGGCCATCAGCCTCTGTTTAAAAACCTCCAAAGAAGGAGACTCCACCACACTACAAGGCAGCGTATTCCACTTCCAAACAGCTCTTACTGTCAGGAAGTTCTTCCTAATGTTTAAGTGGAATCTCTTTTCCTGTAGTTTGAACCCATTGCTCTGTGTCTCAGTCTCTGAAGCTTCAGAAAACAAGCTTGCCCCATCCTCAGTATGACATCCCTTCAAATATTTAAACATGGCTATCATGTCACCCCTCAACCTTCTCTTCTCCAGACTAAACATGCCCAGCTCCCTAAGCTGCTCTTCATAGAGCATGGATTCCAGACCTCCCACCATCCTGGTTGCCCTCTTCTGGACACGTTCCAGCTTGTCAATATCCTTCCTGAATTGTGGTGCCTAGAACTGGACACAGTATTCCAGGTGAGGTCTGACCAAAGCAGAATACAGTGGCACTATTACTCCCCTTGATTTAGACACTATACTCCTATTAATGCAGCTCAGAACCGCATTGGCTTTTTTAGCTGCTGCATCACACTGCTGACTCATGTTCACTAAGACAGCTAGATCCCTTTTTGCATGTACTGCCATCAAGCCAGGTGTCACCCATCCTATATCTGTGCATTTCATTGTTAGTGCTGAAATGTAGTATCCTACATTTCTCCCTGTTGAAATTCATTTTGTTAGTTTTGGCCCAGCTTTCTGATCTGTTCAGGTCATTTTGGATTCTGATTCTGTCCTCTGGAGTATTAGCTACCCCTCCTAATTTGGTGTCATCTGCAAACTTGATAAGCGTACCCTCTATTCCCTCATCTAAGTCATTGATAAAGATGTTGAATAGCACTGGGCCCAAGACAGAACCCTCTGGCACCCCAGCGGTCACTTCTCTCCAGGATGAAGAGGAGCCATTGGTGTTATTGGTAGTCCCTTTGGGTTCGGTCAGTCAACCAATTACAAATCCACCTAACAGTTGCATTGTCTAGCCCACAGGTTACTAACTTTTTTGCAAGAATATCATGGGGGACTTGTGTCAAAAGCCTTACTGAAATCAAGATACTCTACATGAACAGCATTCCCTTCATCTATCAAGTTTGTAACTCTATGAGAAAAAGAGATAAGATTAGTTTGGCATGACTTGTTTTTGAGAAATCCATGTTGACTTGTAGTGATCACGACATTCCTTTCTAAGTGCTTACAGACTATCTGTTCATTGATCTGCTCTAGAATCTTTTCTAGTATTGATGTCAGGCTGACTGGGCAGTAATTATTTGGGTCTTCTTTTTTCCACTTTTAAAAGATGGGGACAACATTTGCCCTCTTCCAGTCTGTTTGGTAGGATTTGTTCTAGTAGTATGCTGACTACTACTGATCACTATATTGTCATCAACATACTTGTAGACTCGTTTTTGAGAAATCCATTTGCCCTGTGATGCGTTGTCAAATGCTAGCAAATATAAAAGAAAGGATTAAGTTTTCCTTTGCTATCTTGCAGGCAGTTTCCTATTATCATTTCTCCTCCAATGATACCAGGTTACTAAAAGAACGTATGTTTCAATGAATGTCATCAAATGGGGGCCAGGAGGGGGAAGAATCCAACTCCAGAAAAACTGTCCTGATGTTTATTAAGCAGTTCAAACTCAGATCATATTTGGTAATCTATCAGTGTTGCCTGCTCTGTAGCAGTTGATATGGTAAAGATCGTGCTATTTTGTGGCTTAACTCAGGCCTGAAAGTTTAGTCCCAGTCCTGTCTGGGATTTGGTTTCCACTATAAAGTCACTTGTGTTGATATAACGGTTTCTCAACTGAAATATAATTTAATTATTATAGTAATGAAAGTGGCTTAAAAAATCTACCTAAATGATAAAGGTTCTAGAAGGTAAATTATAGAAAAGAACAGATCATGGTACTTTCATTAACTTATAGAAACAATGATGGAGATAAGATACAGATTCAGTTTCCAAACACTGAGGTCTTTATCAGACAAGCCTCTAAAAAGGTTCTTTTGACACCATATTTTACACAGTTTTTGTGCTGGCTCATCATCATTTTACACCCTTTTTGTGCCGACAAAAGAACCCAAAATATCAAACGTTGCTGCAATCGCCTGAAAAAGAAGCCTTGTACTTCTGTGTTTGCTGCCAAACATGATCTCGGTGGTTCTTGAGAGAAGATGTGAGCGTGCTTAAAAGTCTAAAAACAGCTAAAACAAAACAAACACACAAGCACTGAAACACACTTAAAAACTTGCCTGCAACACGGGGAGGTTCATAAAAAGAGCGTCCCATGGCTAGTTTTCGTGTTCCCATCTGGAAGTGCTCTGGTGGGGATTTCCCATTGATGCTGGAATCATGGCAGCAGAACAGGGCGCAGTTTCACACGCTTGCAATCATGGCAAAAAAACCCCACAGCCACTCTATCGATGGCTTGGCCCAACAATAAAAAAGGATGCCTTATTGACAATGCATCAGCACAAAAGCATGACGTCCTCTGGTATTTGCCCCCTTTCGTGTTCATTAGGTGTTGTTATGATGCCATATTTGCTGCATCTGATAAAGAGTACCTTACACATATATTTTAGACTGTATGCCCTGTTTTTGGTTGTTTTACCGTACTTTTAAAGTGTCAGTAATAATAATATTATTAATAATAATAATGATAATAATAATAATATCTTAGAATAAAAGAAGAAGAAGAAGAAAAGGAAAATTCAGCACCAGCTACTGACAATGGGCAATATGTTCAAATCTCTGAGAGATACACAGAGCAGGAAGCTGCCTCATACCAGGCCAGACCAGTGATGCTCTAGCCCACTATGTTCAACAACCATAGTAACAGGGCCTTTCCAGGAAGAAATCCTCCCCAAGCCTATCAGCAGGGTGCCAGTTACACGACAAAAATTGTCACGGTGCTTACTATGACTTTGTGATCACGAATCCGTCCCTCACTGTTTATACGATTTATGTCACTGATCTGGATATCCCAGGTGGTCCCGTGACTGATATTTACACATCCAAAGTTCCGGGTTTTTTTTTTTTTTTGGCTGTCAATCAAGGATGCGATTGCTCGTGTTTTCACAACCTCGGTGACGCACTTCCTTTAGAGTTCCACGCCATGAGCGATGCTATTGGCTGGCTGGGGGGAGAGAGAGAGGTGGGGGGCAGAGGTTTGGTATTCCCCCTTGCTTCTTTAAAATGTTAACCCTTCAAGCAGTGGCAGAAGGCAGATCTTTCGCTCAGACGCAGGAACGAACGATTGCTTTCCTTTTGAAATCAAGCCGCTTGGGTTTCCCCTTGCCTCTTTAAAATGTTAACCCTTACAGCAGAGATTTAGCTGCAGAGTTTAGGTTTCAAGCCAGCTATAGACAGGCGTTTTGAAAGACACAGACACAGAGAGGGGCAATTAAAGGGTGTTGATTCGCTCAGAGGCTGGAATATTTTAATGTGCCCATTCAGACCCTGGGAGGTGATCAAGGCAGGGGATGAATGGGTGACCCTCTGCCCACCACGATCTCTCTGTAACATGCAGTTGAGGAAAAGGTAAAGCTGAAGGGTTTGCAGTGTAGAAATCCATTTAAAAAGGTGATTGAGTACACACGCGCGCGCGTACACACACACACATCAACCTTCATGCAGCTGGAAGAGATGCCTTTGTTTTCGGCTGGTGAGGCTGGATCTGTTGAACGGGTGACTGACCCCTCCTTTTCTGGTCGCTGATCTCTAAGCCCGCCCCCAGTCACCATTTCCGGTCATCCCCTGGTACCGAGATATTTTGTCCCAGGCTGTTTACATTTCCGCTTTTCCGAATCCTCTAGTGACTTTTTAAAAAACTGGCACAAACCGAGGGACTGGAAGTCCCGCAGGTTGAGGGATGAAAGGTGGCCCCCCTTCCGAAAATCACGTACCCGACCCGATGTACGTGTAAACTGCCAGGGATCGACACGAATTCTTCCTGGGACATTTTCATTGTGTAAACGGCACCTAGATGTCAGAGACAGAACCTGACACATTTTACAGACAAAACAAGCACTCTTCTACTTCACCATTAATCCTGATCATAGATTTATGGTGGACATTGTCTAAGAAACTGTCTATCCCTAGGAAGTAAGAAACAACTTCATAAGCTTTGTTGTGTTCTGCTACAATTGTCAAAGTGCATTGAGAGTAATTAATTTCTATTAAGCAATTTTAAGCATGTGCCACTACAGAGAAGTCATGATCATAATGGGAGTAGTTTCACTGGATTGATGCTGCCTCTGAGAGTGGGAATAAGGAATGGGTACTGTAATGAAGGATCTATAATAGGATAGTCCATTGCCCATGACAATTGTGTTATCAAAGTGTGTTCAAGGTATTACCACTGCCATGTCATAGGAAATATTTACAATGGAAGGGAAGAAATTGAAAAAAAATATATTCAGGAAAGTGAAAAGGGTGACAACAATCACTAAGAACAAATTGAATAGAACTGAGTATACCAAGTGGATCAGGGGGATTGGCTATCTAGAATGAATTAACAGTTGGAAAATAAAAATAGCAGAGGAATAACCATAGAATGAAAATATGCAAGCCAGAACGACAATGGATTTGCATTACGCCACATGGGTAACTGTAGAGCTTGATGCTACCCAATCCAATTTTACACCTCTTCATCTCTAAAATGTCAATGGTTGTCAAGCTTTCTGGCCCATAAATCCATAAATACATCCACCCACCCACCCATGTGAATAGACGGGAATAGACAGTGACCGTCATTCTCAACAAAAGACGTCAAAGCTTGTGGTTGAAGTATTTCCCACCACATTTTATAATGCACATCTAATAATGTCAAATATTATCTTTCTTGCACCTCTCCCAATTTACAGACCTCTCCATATTCCACACGGACTTTTAAAAATTTATACATGTTGTGATCACTAGGTATTTGGATAGATTCTACCTTAGAACTGCATATTTAACTGTTATTAAATTACTTGTTATTATTTTCTAACAGAGTATCCTTATCATAAGGTGCTCCACTTCTCTTTAACAGTTTGTATAGCATTTCACCCAGAACAACTACCACTTATAACTGGTTGCAGGGATCATCATAATCATCTCCATCTACTCCATCTCTTCTGTCTTCACCTACATTGGTCACAAGGGCATTTTTCTTCTGAAAAGTACAGAGAAGTTAACAGATAGTTGCTGAGCTATCCTCAGAGCCATAGCTGCTTGGCTTTCATAGCTACACCATCTGTCTTTGAACCATTATCTGGGCTTGTACACTGAGGGCATACAGATGATGATTGCTCTAGAACCTGGATTGTTTGCTGATCTTTTGCACTGAGGGAACTGAATGACTTAGGGAAAATTACAAACAATAAATACTTCTGTATATTTTAAGCAGATGAAGTGAGCAAAGGCACTACAGTTGTCCCTTCATATTCGCTGGGGTTTGGTTCCAGGACCCCCCATGGATACCAAAATCTGTGAATACTCAAGTCCCATTATATGCAATAGCATAGCAAAATGGTGTCCCTTATATATAAGATGGCAAAATCAAGGTTTGCTTTTTGGATTTTTTTTTTTAAGGTTATTTCAAGCCGTGAATACTTAAATCCACGGATACCAAATCTGTGGATACGGAAGAACAACTGTATACTATTGCTTCAGATATGCACATATTTGACAAGTGTAAGGGATGTGGGCAAAAGTGCCATTTTCCTTGTGATACAAAATTCCTCTCATACAGTCTGAGAATAAAGATATAAAGAAACAGGAAAGCACAATAGGTGCCTCAGTCAGATCACCTATCACTGTTGTTGTTTTTTCTTCAGAGCAGATAGTTTGATGCATCACAAAAAGTCCTTCTTTTCTGTCTGTGATTCTCACACGAGGCCATGGGGCCTTCTTTCCCACTAGGGAGAAAGCTACCTAGTGTCTCAGCATCATTCCATGGGATAGCTCTGATTGGCTATTATACTTTTCAAGCAGATCTGGATAATTTACACTTGACTGCTCCCTGACAAGTATCATATTGAATTTGATATTTATCATGTTGGTTTTGATGCCAGAAACTTCAAATGAAGAATTTGATACAGAAATACATTTTATTACACGAAATAATGTCAGGAAAACCTATATGTTAATAGGTGCCAACATCATTGTTCTATGAAACTGATGATGATGATGAAGATGATGATGATAACAGTGAAAGAATAGTGCCAATTAGCAAGCCCATAATCCATGTATTCCCCCAACTGCACCACGGCACTGAATAAATATTTCCTGAACATGAGAGATAAAGGGGAAGATTGTTTAAATCAAGAGTATTATCTTTGGATAGGCTAAAACTCTGCCATTTCATTTGTTATAAATTAAGTACTAACAAATGGGGCTCCACACGGATAAGTTACAAATGTACCATAGGTATACGTTGCTTTAAACAGAGGCTGGATGGCCATCTATCGGGGATGCTTTGATCAAGATTTCCTGTGTGGCAGGAGGTTGGACTGGATGGTCCTCGTGGTCTCTTCCAACTCTGCAATTCTATGATTCTATGATTCTATATGTGTCACCGGAGCCTGTGGCATATGGGATTGAAGAAATAATACATCTAACAATGCAATCCTTTCCCCCTCCCTTTGTCGGTGGCTGGAGTGACTGGCGATGTAACAGAGGTGACTCACTGCAGGACTGTAATAATCCACTTTCTCCCAGCCATGGCCCCTTCCACCTTGTACTATGGAGAAATGAACAACATTTGCATCAGCATAACTTTTTCTAAAACGTTTCACACCAGAAAAGAATTGAGTTAGAAGAAGAGCAGGAAGTCTTCTTTTTGTGCTTATGGTCATTGCTGTTATTATTATTATTTGTATAGTGTCTTCAATAAATCAGATTTCTCAACAAATAACAAAAAAGTACAAGTTAAAATGAATTTTCCCTATATACTGATAATTTGCTTAGAAGAATGAAATTAGTTTTGAGCTCATGGGTTTGCATCCACACTAGCGTGATGGCCATCACTTTTGATGGGATCCCCAAAGGGACCTCCTCTATATTTTTCTGTCTGGTGGGGCTGCAGTTTGCAAGTTACTCCTTCTGAGAGGAAGGGAAACTTGAAGGCTGACACAAGAAGAGGAGAAAGAGAATGACATTAGCCCAAAGTCTCCTGCCATCTGAAGTGGAAAGAGAAGTTTTGTTGTTACTGCTACCTCTCCCTCTCTACTCTCACCACCGGGAGCCTCACATTGCTCTAAAAAAATGTCTCGAGCTGCTTCCCTGTCAGTGGGAAGGCCCCTAGCACTGTATACCTAAAAAGTCACCTAAAATGCCACACAGGCCCCAAATGCCTGCCACTGAAAGGTCTTTCCTCAGAGTGAGACCTTTTGGTCCTGGCTAGCTGCAGAGACTGAGGGGTCGTTTACACGGCAAAATAAATCCTCAAAGAATGCGACAAGAAGCCTGATAGTTCCCACGCATCTCGAAGCAACAGCACCCTTTTCAGAAGGAGGGGGTGCATAAAACCCATAAGTTGCGCAGTATCAGCTTTCGCTAGTTTTCCGCTCTTTTTTGATTAAGTTCGCGAAAATGCACATAATTTGTCATGGGAACTAACCATCGTGTAAACTGGCATCTGCCTTTTCGAATTACTGTGAGCAGAGCTGAATCCTGATTGGTTGGAGTGACCATTCTGCTTTATCCGAAAAGACTGAGGGGTTGGAGGGAAGAAATTCACCCTCCTTCTGCTTGTAACCCACTTTGGAAAACGGAGCCCTTCCTGTCTATCTTTTGGGGGGTGGGTGGGTGGGAAGATGCTTCACTGCTTTGCTGGTGTGTGTGTGTGTTGGAAAACAGCCGATTGCATGTTCGTTCGTTTGTTTGTTTGTCCTTCCATTCACTTGCCTTTATTCAAGGCTTCGGAGGGAGGGAAACCAAATGAGGCAAGCCCTAGTTCTGTGGTGTGTGTTTGTGTGTGCATGCATGAAGGGAATCTGCTCCACCATGCTTTTGCTTGTTCGTGCTTTCATTGACTCCTTTCTTTACAGAAGCCTTTCGGGGCTGGGGAAGAGGGGGGGGAGTTTGACAGATCACTCTTTCGATTGCTTGTTTGTTTGTCCTTTTTCTTTCCTCTCATTATTTATGGTCTCCATAACCCCCTCCTTGCTCCCTCCCCGCCTCCTGACTGGCTTTAATCATCTGGAGGCGATTCCCCCCCACACACCTTTGCCTGTGTGAACTAAGGAAAACAGAAAGTGTCTGGATCTGTCTTCATCATTCGAAAATGCCAGGCTTCGTGTGATTTATGCACTCCTCATGCGAAAGGACGGTAATCCGGAATCTGTCGAACTTTTTCCTGTCGTGGAACCGGCCCCCGAGTTTGCAGAAACTTCAGCAATGTTGAGGGGAGAGGAGAGTGCTATGGGATAATTTGTCATTTCCGCCAGTCTTTCACGTGAGGCAGTGCAACTAATGAATGGGACTACTCTGAGAGACACTAGACATAGATCTCCTAAAATATACTAACCAGCACTCAGTTAAGAAAAAAAAAAAGATTTGAAGGCAAATAGACTGTGATGATTTTTATTCTTTTATGATTTTTTTTTAAAAAAAGAACACTAACTATTATGGTTCAGCACCTCTGCATGCGATGTCTGGAAAATTCAATAAAGCAAGCTGGCAGAATAGCTATCTCATATCTTTCATTTCATTAACCTTCCAGTCTCACAGAGGATAGAACTATTGTCTTACATACAAAAGAACTACATAGGACCATTGGCTAGAAATTACTGGCCTTAACACAAGCATTTAATATTTTACATTACATTACAAAGTAGGAGCAATAACATCACGAGGGCCCAAAACTATTTGATTACAGATAATTTTAAAATCTGATTTATTTCCATGGGCCAAAAAAATAATAATCTAAAGATACCAGATCCTGTTTGATCTTGGCTGCTAAGCAGGGTCAGCACTGGTTAGTACTTGTATGGGAGACCACCAACCAGTACCAGATGTTGAAGGCTATATTTCAGAGGAAGGAACTAAAAAAACCACCTCTGAGGATTCCTTGCCTAAGGAGACCCTATTGAATTCATGGGGTGGCCATAAGTCAACAGGCGGCTTGAAAGCACATATACACAAACACTATTTATTTCCAGTGAATAAAAGTCTGAAAATGTAAATGACATTGACACCTGCCCTATGAACCTGATATTTCAATTCTAGTTATACTTATTCAATTTCTGCAATGCATTTTTTAAAGAAGAACTCCTACCTTTTCAGCATTTTCCATTTGAGAATTTAAAGTTTGTTCATTGCCTGGGAAAGGCACTTCAGATTTGTCACCACAAAGAGGATTGTCTGCAATCTGAACTTTGGGCACCAGGAAGGAGAACTCATTCCTCTGGGACTCTGAGGAGAGGCAAAGCTGGTAGGAATAAGGCAAAGTCCCATCTTCAAAATTAGGGGGAAATATGGCACCCGCATTCGAATGAGGAACTGGGCCAAAGCACTGCAGGAATTTGGGATTCCCTGAGTTCCGGAGCTTCAGCGTAATGGCCAGGATCACCGTCAAGAGGAATAAGAAGGAGATCAGAGCTAAGGCCAGCACCAAATAGAACTGGAGCTCAGACTGAGACTCTGAGTCTCTCACCTGGGTTTTCATTTTCGGAAGGGCCTCCTGGAAGTTCTCCGCAAACACCAGGTTCAGAGAGACAGTGGCTGAGAGAGGAGGCTGCCCATTGTCCTTCACCACAACCACCAGCCTCTGTTTCACAGCATCTCTCTCCACAAAGGCCCTGGCAGTCCTGATCTCCCCAGTATGAGAACCAATGGTGAAGAGGCTTGGCTCAGTGGCCTGGACCAGATGGTAGGAGAGCCAGGCGTTGTGTCCGGAATCGGCATCCACTGCCACCACCTTTGTGACTAGATAATCTTCCTCAGCGGAACGAGGCACCATCTCAAACGAGGCGGAGCCCTTGGCTTCTGGGGAAGGGGACAGGATACAAGGACTGTTATCATTACGGTCCAGAATAAACACCCTGAGTGTGACGTTGCTGCTGAGAGGGGGAGATCCTCCATCTTGGGCCTTCACCTGGAGCTGGAACTCTCTGAATTGTTCATAGTCAAAGGATCTCTGGGCATAGATGGTGCCAGTCTCAGAGTTAACGGAGATATAGGAAGAGATGGGAAGCTCCAGAATGTTGCTGCTGAGGATGGAGTATGTGACTTGTGCGTTTGGGCCCACGTCTGGGTCAGAGGCTTTAATACTAAAAATGGAGGCACCAGCAGGGTTATTTTCTGACACGTATATGCTGTACAACGATTTCTCAAAAGCAGGGGCATTATCATTGATATCAGAGATCTGTAGAGAGATGGTTTTGTATGTGGAAAGAGGCGGGATTCCTTTGTCAGTGGCTGTGATTGTGATATTATACTCATGACGCTTTTCTCTATCCAGGGGACTGTCTGTCAAGAGCTTGTAGTAATTATTAGATGAGGGAAGAATCCTGAAGGGCAAATCATCTTGCAAGTAGCAAGTAACTTTTTCATTATCCCCAGTATCTCTGTCATTTACATTGATCACTGCAATTAAGGTTCCAGGGAGAGTATCCTCAAGAACTGGGCTAAACATAGAAGCAAATGTCACCTTTGGCGCATTGTCATTCTCATCAAGAACACTTATTTCAATGTTGCAGTGTGCCATTAATCCACCTTCATCTTTTGCTGCAACTGTCATGCTATACTCTTCCATTTCTTCAAAGTCCAATGGCTCCATAAGAGCTATTGTGCCATTCACAGGATCCAGGCTGAATTTATGTTGGGCAGTTGCTGGTATGTTGCTGAACTGGTACCTGATTTGAGCATTTGTACCCTCATCTTTATCTGAGGCAGAAACACGGAGCACAAGGGACCCAATAGGAGTACTTTCATGCAAACTGACCTTGTAGATTTCTTGAATGAAAATAGGTGGATTGTCATTGGCATCAGTGACATTAATCCATATCTGAGCTGTCCCAGTTTTTCTGGTTTCACCCCCATCTAGGGCAGTAAGGGTGAAGTGGAGCGAGTGCTCACTTTCCCGATCAAGTGGCTTTTGAAGCACCATCTCTGCATACTTATTACCATCTTTTCTCTCTCTAACTTCCAATGTGAAGTACTGATTAGAGCTCAGCTGGTAGGTCTGGAGAGAATTCACCCCTATGTCAGGATCTTGAGCTTTCACAAGGAGAAATCTGCTGCCTGGTAAAGTGGATTCAACAATCTCCAAGTTGATATTGCTGTTGAGGAATTGGGGTGCATTATCATTAATATCCTGGATTTCTACTGTTATATGGAACACATTTCCAGGGTTTTCTGCCACAATCTCTAGATGAATAAAGCAGAAGGGATTTTTGCTACAAATTCCCTCTCGATCGATCCTGTCCTTTACACAGAGGTTGCCACTGTCTGCATTGATACTGAAATACTGCATTTCAGTCAGAGATACAATAGTTAATTTACGATATTTTAGTTCCCTGGCACTCAGTCCCAAATCCTTGGCAAGGTTCCCCACAATGGAACCCTCTGCCATCTCCTCAGGGATGGAATAATGAATCTGATCTGTGGCAGTAAGACAGGAAAAAGACAACAGTGAGAGAAGCAGTACTTGCCTTGTGAGTGACCTGCCACTCTTTTTGTGCCTTCTCTCCATTTGGCTCCCACAGAAGTAAGCTGCCTCCTTCTCTCAGCTTGTTATGATCAGATCAAATTCTCATGAGGATGAAGGCAATCTCAATGAGGAAGAATAAAATGCCTTTTTTCTTAATTTCAACAAACTGAAACAGTTTTCTTTTTCTCTGCAAGAGTGTTCCGTCTTTGTGTTCTTCAGTTTCCTGAGCTGTGCATCATTCCTAGGAGTTACAGCTATGTAGAAAGCATCAGTGCATCTCTATCCTCTCTCTGTCTATCCATCTGGCCAACAGTGGCACTTAGAGGCTGAACATAGAATTGCAAGAAAAATACATTTGTATGTACTGTATATATCCCATCCCTTGCAGTGGCTTTTTAATATAGTACTGTGAAAACTAATATGGTGAACTGTGTTGAAAGCCACTACCACCTGAGATTTTAAATAATAACAACAATCTTTTTTAAAAAACTCTATGGTGACATTAATGTAAGTAATTCCTGGGTTAACTTTGGCATGCTCCAGCATATTTCCGCTCATAAAACTATCATTTCCCCATCACATAGCGATATCTGTAATGCATCTTGCTTGAATAAACAGTATCATATTGTATTATGTCACAGGAAACACTAAGGGCTTTTGTAATATTTCTAGTTCTTCAATATCATTTGGGGTTTCATCTTTCTCCACTTTCTCAGGAAAGGCATAGCAAATCTCAGGAAATGAATGGCAGATCTTCATGGCAATGCCTTGCCAAATGAAAAGGGGGGGGGACCCCATGTTCCAACAGGGAAACATCTCAGAGAAGATCTAAAATAAATTTTGAATGCTACCCACTCCGCACCCCCCAAAAAGAGAGAGAGAGTCAGTCTCAGGATTCAGATTCAGCCCAGACCCATCACTGTGAATATTCTGAGAATTTCTGCTTTGAAACAAGTGGTCTGAGAAGACCTGCTTGTGACTGGGCTTCTCAGCTTTGCTTGACAAACAGTACTCATTGTATGAATCCTTATCTACCTGGCTACTGCCTCCAGATATTTGTTTAAAATTGTGTCCAGTGATTTTGAAACGTAACAGAGATATTACAGTGTCAGTAGCCAACGTAGTTACCACTGGATATAACTTTACTTCCAGATTTTGGATAATCACACTTGGGGGCATAAGCAAGTTATAAATCAGGAAATACTGTCCAACATATATTGTTAAGTATCCAACTGCCTTCAGTTCCACTCAACAAAGCCAGTGGTCATGGACAATAGATGCTGTAGTCACAGATTTGCCAGATATAAGGTAATTATTCAACAAGAATTGAGATAAAAATGTTTGGTGTACAATACCATGTGCTTGTATATCCCAGGATGAAAATCAAACATTTTTCTGGAAACAGTCTGCTTAAAGTAAAGTAGTTCTTTGGATGCTACTTTTAAGGCAATTATTTAAGAAATCTCATCAAAGCCTCTGAGAGGTCATGAAAAGCCAAAAAGAAATTATTCCTCTTTCAAGAGTGAAAGTCCACAGAAGTTGTATTGGTTCTAGTGCATTTACTAATGGAGCAAAGAGGTATGTCTCCCCTGGATCTGAGTTGCAACCCCATGTTCAACCATTTTTTAAACAGATTAT
This sequence comes from Gambelia wislizenii, assembly GCA_030847615.1. Lineage (NCBI taxonomy): Eukaryota > Metazoa > Chordata > Lepidosauria > Squamata > Crotaphytidae > Gambelia > Gambelia wislizenii. The sequence continues at coordinate 178,866,846 of JAUMIR010000004.1, forward strand.
TATACAGAAAACAGCAGCAGCAGCAGCAGCAACAAGAACATGTTCTAAACATCTTCAGAAACTGATCTATGACTGATAGAGTCACTGAAGTACTAAAATGACTTTAAAGGGGAAGTTGGGAAACCGCCTCCTCAACAGGAGAAAAAAATCTTGCCTTTCCTAGCAATACACTGATGACTGAAATAAGGAAAACGGGGGAGTGATGAAAACAGTCCCTGGATGCTGACCTTGACTAACTGTGATGGGCCGTGGTGCAAGCATACTGAATGTTCTTGGTGTCTTCAGGTGGCACCTCCATCTGGATGGTATTCAAAAGGAGTTTGTGCCATGTTTGGTCACATTCACCAGGACGCTGATATTAATCTAACTGATATTTAAAGTTAAGTAAGGGCTTGTTGTCTACACTGGCGAAATAAAGTACCCCCACTGTAAGCTGTCCAGATGATGTATGGCTTGAATCCAGGTCTTTTCAGCGCCTCAGGGCTTTAATCCATACCAAAAAAGTGGGAATTGACTCTGGATTTGAGAGGAAATCTGGATATTTGCACATCCATACTGAAGCTGGTGTAGGACCAAGGTGAGAAGTTTTTGGTGGGCAGGCAGAAGAGGTCAGGAGGAAGCTCCCTGGGCCAGGTGATCCCACCAGGAAATGCCTCTTTCCCTGTTTCAATTTCACCTTTTAGCAGTTGCTTTTTTCTTTTTCTTTGCATATGCAGCAGTTGTTCAGAGAAGCAGTTGTTCAGATGCATATCAGCATCATATCATTAATTGCATGTACTTCCACTTAATAGGATGTCTAAAGCCCCTCTGAGCCGTGGGAAAAGACATACGTACATTTGCATGCATTGTGGGGGGGGGGGAGAGACACCAGAAAGACCATGACCGTGCAGCTGTGCATACTGTGAATTATTTGACCAGGGTGAGTTTGAAAGGGAGAACTGTGTGGGGATAGTGCTCCCAAACTCACCTTAGTGTGTGTGTTGATCGTGTAGACAAGTCTGTGGTCACTGCATACTGGGATACCCCAAAGGCAGGCTACATTTAAAGGGATCTGTTGCCCTCACAGCTCTGCCAGGAGATTCCAATTCACATTACACAAAGATTTGTATACTTAGCCCAAGCAAAAAGGCAATCTTATATGCTACCAAGAAACTTACTATAATAAGTCAAACATACTTAAGAAATTAAGGTGTATCTTTAGCATTCAAACCTCTTAGTCATCTTCAAGCAGTTATGCCTCAGAATACATAGTCATAATGTCAAAAATTAGAAAAGAATTGCTCAAAAGGTGAGAAACAGTTGCCAAATATGATATAAACATCTGCCAATGCATCCTATCATTACAAAACACAACTATTTTTCTATGGTAAAATTCTGATAAATGGAAGGAAAGGGACAAGGAAGCACTGCCTCATAGCAGAAAACATGTGTAGCATTTGTATAGCTCTTTAGAGCAGGGATGTGCAGTATATTCACATTTTTTCTTGTCCTCAATGAGAAAGAGAGTCCATTGAAAAAGCCCATTGAAAGAATGGCTAATCACTCAGAGATTCTTTTGCTTTTGGGAGCTTTTTTGCGAAATGTCATTTGCTCAAAAACACTGCAGCTTTTTTTGATGTACAAGTTAGTTTTTCAAATAAAGTCCCAACAAGTAAATAATCATTAAAAAATGTGAAAAATTTTCCTGATCTTGCCCACTGGGGAGCAAACTTTTGAAACTGTTCCTTCTTCCACTGGAAAATTAAACAAGCAAATATTTTTTATCCTTACTTTGCTGTGTTTAAAGTACTTCATATACCTCACCATGCAAGATAGGTCAGTATTTTTAGGTTGCCATTATAGATATGGGCTGAGCAAAAAAGAAATAGGCATGCTTAAGAAGACCAAAGTGGATATGATACTGAGTATGTTGGATTCAATAAGTATGCATAGGTGTTGGGGGAGAGGATCAGGACAATGCTGTTTGCCCTCCCCATATTGCATAGTGCATCCAAATTCAAATAGGAACATGGAGACAATATATTTGTAGGGATGGAGTCAAGGGTCAAAGGTCAAATTGAGAGCACCATAATTTGTTATTTAGCCATTAGACCAGCTCTTCCTCAGTATATAAGCTGATATTTCCAGTTCAAAGAATGCACAGACCTAGCAAGAGACCTCAATCTGAAATGATTGTTGGTAAGGGTAGGTCATACTGACTAGCTGGATTAATGATCTTGTTCAGGGTAAGAATGTAACATGTACCTACACAAGGTAAAACAGACTATTTCTACAGACTGTAGAATTGGAGGAAAGTATATTAATGCTCCTACATTTCTGGAAGCCATTCAGTTTCCCACACAGATTAATCTGAGAACAGAGGGAGGAGGGAGGGAGAAAATCACATCAGAATATCAAATTCCAAAAGATGTATCCAAAGTAACTATAGAATGTACTACTAAAACATATAAAAATCGTAATATTAAAAAAATTTAAAAATGAATACCTCAAGGATCTTACATTCTGTTAACAGTTAACATCCAGTTGAAAAGATACCGCATCACACTTATAATGCTCCTTACTCTACAATACATTTGCATATGTGGCAGAAGCAAGCACGCATTTTAAAAAAGTGAATTACTTGTTCATGCAAATCTCTTAGTTTAACAAAACAAATAGAGATTATTTAATCTTCTATACCACCTCTCAAAAACAGAATATGATATAAATGCCATTAATTTCTTACTAAAAATGTAAAGTCAAAGGACTTCAGATTGAGAGAGATGCTTCACCTGGATATTGGCTGAGCTTGCATTACTGCTCTCATTATCTTCAGCAATGAGGAATACATTCTTTATTTCAGAGGCCTGCTGACAGGTTAGAGCATTGGAAGAGTTTACTTTTGGGAAGGAGAAATTGCTCTTCCTGGAGTCTGTGGTCAGAGAAACCTCATGGCAGTAAGACTGAAGAAAGGCTCGGACTCCATCGATCCCCACAAACTGGGAGACGGGAACACCATTGAAGTTGACACTACCTGACTCAAACAGATGTGAATTTCTCCATCTGTGCAGCCTGATGGCCAGTAAAACAAGGAGGAAGGTCAAGAACAAGCAGGAGACAAAAGCCACTGCAACCACCAGGTAGAAGGTGAGATCTGAGGGGGAATCTGCAAGAGCTGAGATGCTACTGAGATCTGAGAACATTTGAAGGATACTGTCAGCCAGCACCACCGTGACTGTGACGGAGGCAGAGAGAGGGGGTTGCCCATTGTCCTTCACCAAAACCACCAGGCTTTGCTTGAGGGCATCTTTATCCAGAAAGAACCGGGCTGTCCTGATCTCTCCAGTGTGCAGTCCCAGAGTGAAAAGCCCTGGCTCCGTGGCCTTGATCAGCTGGTAGGAGAGCCAGGCGTTCTGGCCAGAATCTGCATCCACTGCTACCACCTTAGTGACCAGGTAACCTGGCTCAGAGGAGTGAGGGGCCAGCTCTATCCCAGTGGAGCCATCAGTGGGAGGGGAGGGGTAGAGGATTTCTGGAGCATTGTCATTCTGATCCAGGATGAAGAGTGTCACTGAGACATTGGAACTGAGTGGTGGGGAGCCCCCATCCTGGGCCTTGACCTGGAACTGAATCTCCTGAAACATTTCATAATCAAAGGAGAGGAGGCCATAGACAACTCCTGTTTCAGAATTAATGGAGATGGAGGAAGATATAGGGGAGTTGCTGAGGTTTCCCTCAAGGATGGAATACATTATTCTGGAATTTTCATCAGAGTCTGGATCATCTGCCTTCAGGGAAAAGATGGAGGCCCCCTTCGGGTTATTCTCCACTAAATAAGTAGTATAAACTGATTGTGGGAAGTGGGGAGGGTTGTCGTTTGTGTCTAAAATTTCAAGAGGAACCACAATAGATGTGGAAAGCGGAGGGCTCCCATGGTCTGTGACGGTGACAGTTATGTTGTAGGCTGCCACCTGCTCCCTATCCAAGGCCCTCGTTGTCATCAAACTATAATAACTACCATAAGATTTGGTCAGTTGGAAGGGGAGGCCACTGGGAACTGAACATGTGACTTCTGCATTCTCTGCGGAGTCTTGATCTTGCACATTTAGAAGGGCAATGGCAGTCACTGGTGGTGAGTTCTCAGGGATGGAGCTGATCAGTGAAGTTATTTCCAGTTTGGGTGCGTTATCATTCACATCAGTAACAAATATCATGAGGGTCGATCTGTCCAGTAGACCTCCGCCGTCACGGACCTGGACCAGAATTTCATGAAGCGAAGAGTCCTCATAGTCTAACCTTCCAACAAGAGTGATCTCTCCTGTGTTTGCATCCAAGTGGAATATTTGAGAAGCTCTTGGTGTAATTTTTTGAAATGAATATTTCATGTCTTTGTTGGTTCCTTCATCCAGATCACTGGCTTTTAATGTAATCACATTGGTCCCTACTGGTAAATCCTCTCTAACCCTCACTTCATAGTCCGGTTGGCTAAAAGTTGGTGTATTGTCATTAGCATCTTGGACAGTAATATGAAGCTGTGCAGTACCACTCCTGGCAGGAATTCCACCATCATGTGCTATAAGGACAAGATTGTGGGTGGCTTCTTCCTCACGGTCCAGAGGTTTCTCTAGAACTATATATGCATTTTGTTTGCCCTTACCTGTTGTTTGCAGACGCAGAGAGAAATGGCTATTGCTACTGAGTTTGTATCCTTGCAGAGAATTATTTCCTATATCAGGATCTTGAGCTTCCAAGAGTGGGAACTGGGATCCCAGTGCTGCACTCTCAGTGATATTTATCACTAGTTTCTCTGACTGGAAAGTAGGAGCATGGTCATTAATATCTGTGATTTCCACTCCAACTCCATAGACTTTCATTGAATCCACAACTATAATCTCAAAATTCAAGACACACTTCTCCAGCTGACCACAGATTTCCTCTCTGTCTATTCTTTCTGAAGTGAGCAAATGGCCACTCTTATAATTCAAAGCAAAATATTGAGTCCTACCTGGGAAAACAATGCGGACTCCATGTCTTGAGAGCTCCATGGCATCTAATCCCAGATCTTTTGCAATATTTCCTACCAGATAGCCTTTCTGGATTTCCTCAGGAATGGAGTAATGGACTGGCTTGATAGTGGCTTGGGAGATGTTAGCAAGTAGACAGGAATAAAAGACAATTCCCCTCTTGAAGTCTTGGAGACATTTTGCTATTGCCATTCCTGCTCTGCTGAGAAGCTGCCAAGAAGACTTGTGCCTCAAGTAAATGGTTGAATGCTGCCCAGAAACTGCAGAAGGATTTTGGTTCAACTGATGTTGCCTTACAGCTGAGGTTCCAAGTGCTGAAAATCTGTATCTGATCACTCAGTATTTTCTGCTTTGGAGCTGCTGGTGGTATGGGAAGGCTGAATTTCTCACTGCATTTTTATCTTTGTTGGTGAACAGCGACACTCAGAGCCTCAATCAGGAATGGCAGATACACTGTATTATGTTTGCATTCTTACATTGCATCTGATTCCATAAATATAATCAAATGTGTTTTTTTTTTACTGAGTGTCCAGTATTTAAATACAATAGCAACCAATTAATTACTAAAGCTACAACCCCATACACTTCCTTGGGATTAAGTTTAACTGCTCAGTGCACTGGATTGTGCAATGAACCCTACTTCATCACTGAAATTTATTCTTAATATTTATTTCTCTGCCTATACAAAGATTCTCAGTGTTTTCTTTTCCTGGTATATATGTTGCAGCCCTTAATATGATAGCGATGTGTAGAATGTGCTTTATTATTACATGAAAGAGGAATCACTAGAATCAATTTACCATGAAATCTGGGGGAATTTTAATAGAAATGGTAAAATCTCTTAAAGAATATTCTCTACTTCATCTAAACCTCAATGTCTTTTTTTAAAAAAGCAGCATTTATACAACACCAAGCTATCAGGAGGGCCTTTTTATAAAAAGGCTTCCCCTCTGTAAATGAGGAAGGAGAGGTTTATTAACCTCAATGAGCAAAATGTTCGTTATGAACTACTTTCATAGGACTATGTCTAAACAGAGCTATGTCACAGGCAACTCCATAGTATCAGCATAAGCAATTATTAAATCCCAACCTTGGGGTTTAGGAGTTAAATAATATCATACTTTTCTTTTGAAATCCTCTGGTCCAGGAGATGTATCCACAGACACCATAGGACTGATTGGAAATCCCCCTCTGGGATTTTAGACCATGTTCTCACCTTGGAGAGAAGGCGGCAGCTAATCTTGAATTCCATTCCTGGCCTCTCTCAGTAGCTACAAATGTTTCTGAAGTGACTCCTTCTGTGAGGTCAGAACTCTGACCATGTAGAAGAAGTAAAGGAACACGGGGGTGGGTGGGAAGGAGAGGGCATGATCCACTGGATCCTCAACCTACTAGCCCCCAACTGCATTCCCAAAATGGGGGAACATTTAGATCAGGTCTAGTCTAAAGGATTTCCATTCTATTGCTTGCAATTTTTTTTAAAAAGCCCCCATGCATAGTGGGTGAGTGGGAAGCAGTGTGTGTCAGGGCTTTCTGAATATACACATCACTGTGTGGCACTTGCTTTCCCATGGCCACAGCAGATTCTAGGCACCAGTGCAGAAACAATAATAACATTTGCGCTACCCTTGCTATGTGGTGGCATATAAGTACACTAAAGGCACCAGATCCCATCTGATCTCAGGAGCTAAGCAGGGTCAGCCCTGGTTAGTACTTGGATGGGAGACCACCAATGAATACCAGGTGCTGTAGGCTATATTCCAGAGGAGGGAACTGGCAAAATCAACTCTAAGTATTCCTTGCCTAAGAAAATCCTATGGAATTTATGGGGTTGCCATAAGTTGACAGGTGACTTGAAGGCACATGAACACATACACACACACCCTTGTTAGGTATGGTACTAGATCAAATAAGCCACAATAGATAAGTTGCACAGTGAGTTGTACTATGTTGTAAGTTAAGTGGTACTAAGCTTGAGCTCATAGCAGGGCTAGCTCAAGGCATTTTACTATCTGAGGTAAAAGACAAGATGATGCAACCTCCCCTTTCCCAACTTTATATAGAGAAGCTAAGCGGCCTGGCACTCGCCTCTTATTTCAGCACCAGTGATGGAATCTCATGTTCCCTCCATTTCTTCCAAGGACAGTCAGTTAGCTTAAAGAACACAGGAGAAGCTGAGCATGAATCCTAAGGCCTGTCTATATGAGGGGGGAAATGTGGATTGATGCGCACTAATGGAAATTCAAAGCAGCTTCTATTTGTCTTAATGGTTTTCTGGTAAAACTGCAGGCTAGCGAAGCTATTCTCTTTTGCTGTCCCAATGGGCATGCCTGTGAATCAAGGTGGCGGCCAAAAGTGAATTACTCGCATTTTATTGTCACCAGTTGCCACTGCTGAACAGTATTTTTTTTTTTAAAAAAAAGCATACCCAAGGTGCAAAAGTGCGATATTCCACCTAAATAAATTTTTTAAAGGAAAGAAAAAAGCTGTTTTGTTGCCTGAGCACTCACTCGCTAAAGTGAAAATCCAAGATGGAGGTTTCAGCTGCTTGCCTTGTTAGCAAGCTCTGCCCCCTGCCCACATCTGACCAATCAGCTTTCAATTCTGCTTTTATCATAAATGTGACTGAATGCAAATCTGATTGTCCAAACAAGTGACAATGCACAGTCCCTGTGGAGCTTTTTAAAAAATAAGGGAAAAACCAAAAAAGCTTTCCTGGCGGAGTTGACGGTGGATTTGGCCCCCCTCCTTCTGAATACTGTCATCCGATGCAGAATGCCATTAGGACAGATAGGATTCCAAGTGGGCCCAGTGCTATTCAACATCTTTATCAATGACTTGGATGAGGGAATTAGGGGCATGCTTATCAAATTTGCAGATGACACCAAATTAGGAGGAGTAGCTAATACCCTAGAGGACAGGATCAAAATTCAAAATGACCTGGATAGACTGGAGAGCTGGGCCAAAGATAACAAAATGAAATTCAATACAGAGAAATGTAAGGTACTGCACTTAGGGCAGAAAAATGAAATGCATAAATACAGGATGGGGGAGACCTGGCTGAACGAGAGTACGTGCGAAAGAGATCTAGGAGTCCTAGTAGACCACAAATTGAACATGAGTCAACAGTGTGATGCAGCAGCTAAAAAGGCCAATGCGATTTTGGGCTGCATCAATAGAAGTATAGTGTCCAGATCAAGGGAAGTAATAGTGCCACTCTATTCTGCCTTGGTCAGGCCTCACCTAGAATATTGTGTCCAGTTCTGGGCACCACAGTTCAAAAAGGATAGTGACAAATTGGAGCGTGTGCAGAGGAGGGCGACTAAAATGGTGAAAGTTCTGGAAACCATGCCTTATGAGGAAAGATTTAGGGAGTTGGGTATGTTTAGCCTGGAAAAAAGACGGTTAAGAGGCGATATGATAGCCCTGTTTAAGTATTTGAAAGGGTGTCACGTTGAGGATGGAGCAAACTTGTTTTCTGCTGCTCCAGAGACTAGAACACGGAGTAATGGATGCAAGCTCCAGGAACAGACATTCCACTTCAACATTAGGAGGAACTTTCTGACAGTAAGAGCCGTTTGGCAGTGGAACACACTCTCTCGGAGCGTAGTGGGGTCTCCTTCCTTGGAGGTCTTTAAACAGAGGCTGGATTGCCATCTGTCGGGGATGCTTTGATTGTGATTTCCTGCATGGCAGGGGGTTGGAGTGGATGGCCCTTGTGGTCTCTTCCAACTCTACAATTCTATGATTCTATGAATTTAATGAGGATTATTTTGACCATTAAGAGAACCCCATAGAGTGTCTTTCAACAGCTCCCCATTACTCCTCTGACTCCAGTGTCTGTTGTGTGAAGCAGCCACCACATTCTACTTAACAGCAATGATTCTAAGCTCAAATGACAAGGTGTGAAATATTGCCACGTTAGGATAATAACATTATGGAAAATAGGGACTGAGAACTAGCATATTAGGAAGACTGAAAGAGACAAGAAAAACAATCAAAGTGTTAAACTGACATGTTTTTATGATATCGGTTTCCTAATATGCTAGTTCGCATGTATTGCTTTAATTAAAAAATTAAATTAAATTAAACACAACCAGGTACACAATTTTATTTCATAAACCTTCCTTGTTTCTTTATAGGGTAATCCTCCAAACAAATAATCCATTATGAATTTATAAATTCCAACAGAACTAGTGTAATTTTTAATGGTGCCTATTGGCACTTCAAATAGGTTGATTACAATATGCCTATACCAACTCTGGTGTGTGTGAGTGATATAAAACTTGAATGCACAAGGGGAATATTGATAGAACAGCTTCCACTGAGGTGACAAATAGGGCTGCAGGAGAGAAGAAGAGGAAACAACTTAATTGCACAAATGGAAGTGCAATTTTTTGCCACCCATCCCATATATTCCACCCTACAAAAAGAGTGCGGATGTAACTAAGTAAGTAAAATACCAGTAAATGCTTACCATACTGATAATTAGTAAGAGTATAATGGAGATACTTGAGTGCACAGCTTACCTTCTCACCAACCTCCATTTCTGAACTTAAATTCTCAAAATTGCTATCCACAAGTACCAGCTGAGAGTTGTCACCATCAAGCAAGTTTTCTGCAGCTTGGACATTGGGTTTGGGTAAAGCGATTTCATCTTTCCTCAATGCAGAAGATAAACAGAGTTGGTATGAATAAGGTAAAGTTCCTTCTTCATAGTTTGGTGGAAATACAACATGTGTCTTGGAAAAAGAATTAGGATCAAAGCACTGGAATAATTTGGGATTCCTGGATTGTCGAAGTTTCATTACAATGACCAGTATGACTGTCAGGAGGAACAAAAATGAGATCGAAGCTAAAGCCAGCACCAAGTAAAACTGGAGCTCAGGCTGCTGCTCAGCTTCATGGGATTGATTGCTCATTTCTGGAAGCGCCTCTTGGAAGTTCTCGGCAACCACGAGGTTTAGTATCACTGTAGCTGAGAGTGGTGACTTTCCATTGTCTTTAACTAAGATGACCAGCTTGTGTTTCACAACATCTTTCTCCACAAAGACTCGTAATGTCCTGATCTCTCCGGTGCGGGACCCAATAGTGAAAAGTGCAGGCTCACTGGCCTGAAGCAGTTGGTAGGAGAGCCAGGCATTGTGTCCTGCGTCAGCATCCACCGCCACCACTTTGGTCACTAGATAGCCTGGCTCAGCTGAGTGAGGAACCACCTCAAACAAGGCAGAGCCATCGGGGGGTGGCAAAGGATACAGAACCCGAGGACTATTGTCATTCTCATCTAAAATAAAAATTGAGACAGTGGCATTGCTGCTGAGAGAAGGGGACCCACCATCCTGGGCCTTCACTTGAATCTGGAACTGCCTGAAATGCTCATAGTCAAAGGAGCGCTGAGCGTAGATTGTCCCAGTCTCAGAGTTAATGGAGACAAAAGAGGAGAGAGGCAGCTCCTCAATGTTGCTGTTGAGGATGGAGTAAGTGATCCGTGCATTGCGGTCCAGATCTGGGTCAGAGGCTTTGACCGTGAAAATGGAGGCTCCCGAGGGATTATTTTCTGGCACAAAGACATTGTAGGCCACTTCGTCAAAGGCAGGACAGTTGTCATTGATATCTGAAATCTGGAGAGATATAGTTTTATTTGAGGAGAGAGGTGGGGAGCCTTTGTCTGTGGCAATGATTGTGATGTTATACTCTGGTTTTTTCTCTCTGTCCAGGGGACCATCTGTGATGAGTTTGTAGTAGTTCTTAGAGGTTGTTACTACTTTAAATGGCCAATCATCTAGTAAGGAACATGTGATTTTCCCATTTTCTCCAGAATCTCTATCTTTTACGTTGACAAGAGCAATTACTGTGCCAGGAACAGAATCTTCAGGAATTGGGCTAGACAAGGAAGCCATAACCATCTCAGGGGCATTGTCATTCTCATCCAGTATCTTTACATCAATCTTGCAATGAGACACTAATCCCCCTCCATCTCTTGCCTCCACTGACATAGTATATTTTTGTGCCTCTTCGAAATTAAGAGTCTCTTTAATAGTAATTATTCCACTCTGTGGATCAAGCTTGAATTTCTGTGTGGCTCTTTCTGGGATGCTGCTGAAAGTATAACTAATTTGAGCATTTGAACCTTCATCACTGTCAAAGGCTGCAACTTGGAGTATGGAAGAGTGCACAGGTAAATTTTCCAAAAGGCTAACCGTATAGATATCTTGTGAGAAGATGGGTGGGTTGTCATTGGCATCACTGATATTAATGCCAATCTGAGCACTACCAGTTTTTCTGGGTTCACCCCCATCAAGGGCTGTAAGTACTAAGTGTAGGACTTGTTCACTTTCACGATCCAGTGGTTTCTGGAGAACCAATTCTGCATATTTATCTCCCTCATGACTATCTTTAACTTCTAATATGAAAAACTGATTTGAGCTTAATTCGTAATTTTGGAGAGAGTTCCTTCCTATGTCAGGATCTTCTGCTTTTCCAATAGGAAATCTGGTACCTGGTAGCGTGGATTCAATTATTTCAAGCCTGATATTGGCCTTTAGGAATTGTGGAACATTATCATTAATGTCCTGGACTGCTACACTTATATGGAAAATATTTAAAGGATTTTCAACCACAGCCTCAAAATCAATGAGGCACTGTGTGCTCTCCCCACACATTCCCTCACGATCTATTCTGTCATTCACATATAAGTTCCCATTTTCTGCACTGATAGTGAAATATTGCTTTTTACCTTCAGAAATGATGTGCAGGTTTCTGTTCTTCACTTCTCTGACACTGAGTCCCAAATCCTTGGCAAGATTTCCCACAAAAGATCCCTTTGCCATCTCCTCTGGGATGAAATAATGAACTTCTTCCGAAACAACTCCACAAAACAAAGATAATGATATGAGAAGCATCATTTGCCTCATTGATGTTTCAAAGCTTTCTCCATGCAGGATTCCTTTCCTCATTTTCTTGTTCCCTTTGATAAGTAAATTTCATCCCAAAAGAGGGGGTTTTCAGCAAGAAAAAGCAAACTGGATCCTTTGTTTTGGTTTAGTTTTTGTTTCTTCTCTTCCAGCTGAAGTATTTGTTCCTGTGCTCTTCTATTTGCCTGATCTGCAGTTTAGGGCAAAGAAATCTCACTGCTGAAAGCCTCAGTAGATCTTCAGCTCCATTCAGATTACCGCTTTATCCAACAGCGGCACTGTGAGTTTGAAACAGAGAATTGCAGCCTTTGTATTTAGTGATCCTTTTTCCTAATGAACATCATGGAAAGTCACCACTATTATTTTCATATCATGATCCAAACCACATTCCAACATAATTGGTGGTCTTTCTTCTGTTATAAAATAGGAATATTTGTGTGTGTTTGAGTTTCTCCATTATAACATGGAAAAGTTTAAAATTCAATACAATAATTTTAGCAGCAAAGAAAAAAGGAATAATCATTTTATAACTTTGTTTTCCAACCTCCAATCTTGCCCAAGAAATTTCCATCAATTACAATTATTTCTAAACAAATTAATGTGTAAACATTCCTCAGTGTTCCTCAGGAAAAAAAATGGAATAGCAGATTACACTATTGAGAGAAGTATCCTATAGACTACATTCAAGTACCTTACTTACCTTAGACACAGACATTTCTGTCTGTCAGGTACATTTCTTACAATGTGCAACTGGTCACTGTTAAGGATGGCCATATAGTAGTTAATCTTCATATAGTTTATCACTGAAAACAGTCGACCAGCTCAACCTATCTTCTTTGCTTTGCTTGCTTTGCTTACAGTACTGTGTTAGTTTGAGGACCACTTGAGGAAATATACCACAGCTCAATAGGTTTATTATGATGCCTCTTACACTGACAATTCCTTCCTCCCCAACTGCTCTGTATCAGAAAATACACATCCATTTACTCATTTGTCCAAACTCTTTAAACACTTTGCTGATTACTGGTGTAAAATTCATTTATTGGGGAGGGCGTGTTTCTGAATTTACAGAACACCCCAGCAACACCACTGTCTCCAATAGGAAATCTGGTACATGCCTCTCTGTCAGGCATATAGCATGAAGTATATTAATTACTGCAAGGGATCAGGACTACAGAGTTTGAAATGCAAAGATGAAGCATCCTGTATAAGCCTATGCCTACCACCATCCTTGAGAAGGAGAGATTGTACAGAAAAAAAGTGAAGATTAATGTTGGAAGAAGATCCCAGTGAAATGATATGATATGAAATGAAACTCCAGCCCAGATGCAAATGCCGATATCCATCCTTGGAAATGAATTTGTTGTTAACTGCTATCAAGTCAGTTTTGATGTATAGCAACCCCATGAATGAGGGAGCTCCAAGACAGCTTGTCACTGACAACCCTACTCAACTCTTGCAAACTCAGGGCTGTGCCTTCTTTGGCTGAGTCTATCCATCTGTACTGTGGTCTTCCTCTTTTCCCATTTTCTCCCACTTTACACCAGCCATTATTGTCCTTTCTAATGAGTCATGTTATCTTATGATCTGTTCCAATGATACAGAAATTATTACATAAGACAAAATCTGCTGAACTATTTCAGAACATTTTTTGTACCTATACCAAGAGGACCATTTAAACCAGGAGTGGGAAACTGTGTCCCCAAGATGATTTTAACTATAAAACACACCATCCCTCAACACTGGCTCTGCTGGCTAGGGATGAAGCAAGCTATAGACCTCCCACTCCAAGGAATAAACATTGCTTCAGTTTTAGTATATATGCTTTGAGTATGTCCATCAGCTTTTTGTTCAGCTTGTAAATGGTTGTCACGTGATGACAGAGGAACAGACTGTATGGGTGCAATCATCACCTTCACCACCATCATCAGCCAGTTGATTCTTTAGATTCTGTACATCCCATTGAACTTTTGGTGACCTATGTGGTCCTAGTCTTCAGTTACCCATGATGAAGCTGTATCAAGACATTCACCACCTAAGAAGGACTACCATGATTGAAACTGGGCAACGTAAGATTTTAAGAGCTACATAGAAAACGAATACTCACATATAGCCAAAGGAGATGCTTCACTATTCCAGGAACACTATCCATTTTCCTCCGTGTATACAAGTTTTCCACCGCTATCAGGAATATTAACAGCCCAACCCAATGCATGTCTACACAAAAATAGGTCCTGATGAATCCTACAGATTTACTTTTCAATTAAGTGTATAGATGAAGACTAACACAGTTAAATATGTAAGAAACAAGGATTATTTTGCTAGAGATAAATCACAGCAAAGGTAATTTTAAAAGTTGTGCTTGCTCTTCAGTTGTCAGTGCATCTTTATTTAATTAAGGCACAAAGTTGATACAGAGAAGCATGGATATTAAATAATATTTTAACGTTGTCCTAAGTATTTAAAAAGTTGCATAAATGATTCAAATACCCATTAAGATATTCCACAATAGTATTATCGAAAACACTTTCCCCGTTCATTCACATATGGATGCATCACAGTTCATACATATGTAGGTGAATTAATTTATTCATATGCTATATGTATCTTGAACTGATATAGTGTAAGAAACAGAATTGAGAATTAGGAAGTTTGGATCTTGTCACTAGCATTAACTCATCAGTTTTACTCATTTACTGCAATGTGGGGATAAAAGTAATACCAACTTGCACTACAAGGTTATGATAAGAATGTTAAAATAATCTTCAAAAAGCATTTTGCATTGATGTGCTTATTCACTGGCTTCTTATCATTTATATATCACTTTAGAGTATTGAAATGGCCCATTGGGTGACTAGCTGCACTTTCTCCAGGCCCCTATAGGAAAGAGGTAGAGGGAGCCCTGGTGGCACAATGGTTAAACGCCAATACTGCAAGTCACCACAATGCAAGTTTGATCCCAGAGGGCTCCAAGGTTCACTTATCCTTCCATCCTTTCATAGGTTGGTAAAATGAGTACCCGGCTTATGGGGGCAATTAGCTAACACACATTGGAAACTGCTTAATGCAGTGTCGATGTGTAAATTGCTATTGCTTAAAACAAATTGTAAGCCGCCCTGATAGCTTTTGAGGCTGAAGAGTGGTGTATAAATCCTAATTTTTTTAAAAAAAGTAGTGGCAGCAGCAATGAAAGAAGACTGCTGCCTCTCAGATGCCATTTTCTTTAATGCATAGCTTCAGGGGGCGTTGTCTAAGCCACCCCCTCCTAGAGCAGCTTGGCCTCAAGGACACCCCCTCCCTTGTATATTGTAGCCATGTATTAGAGAAGATGGTGGTGTGGAGCCAGTCACTTCTGACTTCACCTCCTACCGGAAGAGCCCACAGAACCCTGATCAATATACAGATCTCTGAAAACTGTAAAGGCACTATATAATTGCTGGGCATCATTATCTAAATTAATAAAATAAATACCTGCCAAGACATCCCACAATAGTCTGTCTGTTAGGACAGTTGTACAGAAAAGGCCTTAAGGCCTGGCAGCTGTAACAATTGGCATCCTTTGAAGGCCATTACCAGTCAGTCTTGACCAGATGGATCTTTTGTACAGTGGACCCTCTGTATCCACTAGGGTTTGGTTCCAGCGCTCCCCACACCCTGTGGATACTAAAATCTGTGGATGCTCAAGTCCTGTTATATACAATGGTGTAGTAAAATGGAATCCCTTATGTAAAATGGCAAATAGCAAGGTTTGCTTTTTGGAATTTTGCCCCCCTGAATGTTTTTGAGCCATGGTTGGTTGAATCTCTGGATGCAACATCCATGGATACAGAGGACTGATGGTGGACTTTATCAGACACTCAAAATACGGCATCATAACAATACCACATAACTGCAAAAGGGTGCACAGATCAGATGTCACCCTTTGCGGTTAAAACCAGCCCCAAACCTGTACCTTTTAATTGATGGCTTAAGCTGTCAATAGATCCCCCTGCTGCTTGTGTGCCGGTGTTGTTGGCGTGTAAAACTTTGGGCCATTTAGCTCTTGTACTTACCCCGATAATGGCTGGTCCAGCACAAACACTTCCAGGTGAGATCAGGACATCCAGGTAAGTTTCACTCTTTTTATGACCCTCCCTGAGTTACTTGGGTCTTTTAAAGTGTGTGTGTGCTTTTTAAAACTTCAAATGCTTTATTTTTGTTTTTAATTTTGAATTTCCCGTGCAACAAAGTCTTGTGGGATTTCAAACAAGGAAGTGAACGGGGCTCCATTCACTTCCTCTTAATTGCTAGAGCTGCCTTTGCTGGGAAGGATGTAAGTGTGGGGAGCAGTGTTCTTTTGCCGGCATAAAAATGGCTTTTTTTAACGCTGGCAAAAGAACAGTTTAAGGGCAGCGTCCAATAAAGCCCTGTATCTCTCACACTGGAAGAGACTTGCATTTCCTAAACTACATAGTACAGGAAAACTGAATATAAACCTGATTTATTCTTGCCTTAACAACACAGAAAAAACAAACAGACAAACGTTGTATTTACTTGTTTATAGGTCTGATATCTAATTGAGGTTAACCCCATTCCCTCATTTGTGAGGGCATGCTTACTACCAATGTGAAGACGAGTTACCTTTTTTCACTAGTTACCCTGAATCAGTATTGAACCTGGGTTTTCCTCTTTACTGTCAACACATGCATCTCACTTGACCTTAAGTAATAATCACCAAGAGCCAGTAAGTGTTAGGTTCTATGAAGTCATCAGTTCCCTTTCCCAGACCCTCCCAAGCCAACATGCCATGATAGGTTGATTTGAGTAAGTCTCATTCACCAGTTTGATGCTGTCAGGTCCTAACTGTTCCTTATGATTTACAAACATCATAAAAACTTAAGTTTTGAGCTATTTAAAAGGTAAAACCAGGGTCTAGATAAAACTAGCCTTCAGTTTCCCATGTCTGAGAGTGTAGAGCAAGTATAAAATATCCTATTTTTTAGGCTGTTCAGGAATGGAAACAGAATATTCCTATTCTGCCCCAACTGGCAATCTGGTGGATTCTGCCTTATTGGAAATTGGGAGTGAGGGATAGGACTTTTTCGGACGTCTTAAATGTAACGGAAGCAGCCTCGCCACGTTGCGAGGCTGCTGCGCTGCAGGGCGCCCCTTTCGCATGACGCCGCAACAGCAACATGGCGAGGCTGCTTCCGTTACATTTAAGACGTCCGAAAAAGTCCATAGTGAGTGTGTTGTTGTTGGGTACCTTCAGGTTGTTTCTGAGTTGTGGCAACCCTGTGGCAAACGTATGATGAGGTTTTCTTGGCAAGATTTGTTTAGAGGGGGCCATTCTGAGGCTGAGAGTATGTGACTTGTCAAAGGTCACCCAGTGGGTTTCCATGGCTGAGCAGGGATTTGAACCCTGGTCTCCTCAGGTCCAGCCCAATACTCAAACCACTACACCACACAACATTTTCAGTTAATTTTTCAGATGCTTAAAAAAATCAGAATGTTACAAGTTGCCTGCCTGCAGTATGAAACTAACTTTAAAAAAGAAGTTAAAGCACAGCTGCACTGCAAAAGAGGAATTCTTTTTTGTTACATTACAATCGTTATAGCATATTCAGATTACTCAGTGGAATTGTATAAGTACTCTGTAACCATGTACCTAGATTCCAATCAGTTTAAACCTACTGGATTTAACAAGACTAAGGAGATTATCAGACCACCTTAAAACCCTGGGACAGGGACGCCAGGAGATCACGAAAGGACTTCCCTTTCAGACATCATCGTCCCTGTCTGGTCCTGCTTCCGTGCCCCCTCCGTTCCTCCAGTGTTGCTTTTTATTGACGGGCTAAGCTGTCAATAGACCGCCCGTTCCGTTCCATTTCTGTAACGGAATCATGGGCGAGTGAAAAGGTGCCCCATTATGCTGGTGCGATGCCAGCGTCACTGGGAGGTCCGTGACGAACACTTCCAGGTGCGATCAGGATATCCAGGTAAGTGACAGCCTTTTGTGCACCCTCCCCAGGTTACTTGGTTTTTTAAAAGTGTGTTTCTGTGCTTGGTTTTTCTTTTTGACAAGTATTTTTCTTTTTCTTCTTAAATTTCCCTCGCGATCATCCTCTCGCGAGAATGGCTGGAATTTCCTTTCCAGGAAGTGAATTCAACTCTGTGAAAGCTGCATTCACTCCTGGGCTGCCGGAGGGTAGGGAAGTAATTTTTATGCCACGATTAAGGTAGGATTTTATGCCAGGATTAACATTTTTATTTTAAACTGCCAAAGGGACGGGAGTGGGGAGGGAAATAGCTGGTGAGACGGGGATGCTATATTTGTCCCCTGTCTGATAAAGTCCTATAACTGCATTTACACTTTTGAAATAATGTAGTTTGATACCACTTTAAGTGTGGTAATTCCATCCTATGCAATTCTGGGATTTCTAGTTTTACAGGCGCTTTAGCTTTCTCTACCAAAGAGTGCTGACACCTCACAAAACTACAAATCCCAGGATTCTGTAAGATGGAGACGTGGCAGTTAAAGTGGTGTCAAACTGAATTTCTCCAGTATAGATGCACCCCAAATTACTTTAAATTGAAATAGAAGCAATACCCTACAGGAGAAACAAGGCACATTGTAAATCTGTAAATCTACTTGGCCATTGATGAGAGTCAAATTGCCACCAAAATAGTATTAATCCACCCTGTCACTATGTACTTTAATAAACATTTAAATGAAGACTTAATATGAACAGAATTATAATTAGCCTAGGTTTCTGAAGGATTAAGTACAGTATAAACTACAAAAGCCTCTCTAAATGGTTTATCTGTATAACGAGCATTAAAGTGGTTATGAATGAAGAACCACCAGAATCTTTCCATCAGCAGAGGGGCACAGATCTCCCTCCCCACTGCAGCCCCTGGGCAACCTCAGAACACAGCCTAGAGGGCTGAAAAAGCCTCCTAAGGTGGTTTTCCAGCTTCATGGAGGACAGTGGGGAGGAGAAAAGTTCCACCTCACTGGTTGTCAAGTGTCAGTGCAGCCTGAGTTTAGGCCAGGAATGACAGTATTGCTGTCATGCTGGAAGAAATGAAACTCATTACTTATATGGAGTTTTCCTTTTTACCCTAGCTTTCAGGGAAAAAATGTGAAAAACAATTCTTTTCTTCATTTCCTCTCATGCCCATCTAATACGGACGCATGAAAAATGGCTACCAGATAAGTAATTGTGACAATGGGTTTGGTGTTACAAACCACATTTAGCTATATCTCAGAGTGCAAAAGAAAGAGAAAAACAAATAGTAAATCAACTAAATAATGAAAAATCATATCTACATTACAAAAGGTAGTACTGCAATGTCAGTAATGGTAAAAACAACTACAACAACAACTATGTGCTGTGCTATGCACATAATTCCAGGAAAACAAGCCTTACCTCCTCAGTGTTTTTCATCTCAGATTGAAAATTATTTTCATTATTCCCTGCAAAATGTGTATCAGATTTATCCTTGTAAAGAGCATTATCTGCAATCTGAACTTTGGGCGCCAGGAAGGTGAACTCATTCCTCTGGGACTCTGAGGAGAGGCAAAGCTGGTAGGAATAAGGCAAAGTCCCATCTTCAAAATTAGGGGGGAATATGGCACCCGCCTTAGAATGGGGAACAGGGCCAAAGCACTGCAGGAATTTTGGGTTCCCTGACCGCCGGAGCTTCAGCGTAATGGCCAGGATCACCGTCAAGAGGAATAAGAAGGAGATCAGAGCTAAGGCCAACACCAAATAGAACTGGAGGTCAGACTGAGACTCCGAGTCTCTTGCCTGGCTTTTCATTTCTGGAAGGGCCTCCTGGAAGTTCTCTGCAAACACCAGATTCAGAGAGACAGTGGCTGAGAGAGGAGGCTGCCCATTGTCCTTCACCACAACCACCAGCTTCTGTTTCACAGCATCTCTCTCCACAAAGGCCCTGGCTGTCCGGATCTCCCCAGTATGAGAACCAATGGTGAAGAGGCCTGGCTCAGTGGCCTGGACCAGATGGTAGGAGAGCCAGGCGTTGTGTCCGGAATCGGCATCCACCGCCACCACCTTTGTGACAAGATAGTCTTCCTCTGCGGAACGAGGCACCATCTCAAATGAGGCGGAGCCCTTGGCTTCTGGGGAAGGGGACAGGATACGAGGACTGTTATCATTACGGTCCAAAATAAACACCCTGAGTGTGACGTTGCTGCTGAGAGGGGGAGATCCTCCATCTTGGGCCTTCACCTGGAGCTGGAACTCTCTGAATTGTTCATAGTCAAAGGATCTCTGGGCATAGATGGTGCCAGTCTCAGAGTTAATGGAGATATAGGAAGAGATGGGGAGCTCCTGAATGTTGCTGCTGAGTATGGAGTATGTGACCCGTGCATTTGGGCCCACGTCTGGGTCAGAGGCTTTAATACTAAAAATGGAGGCACCAGCAGGGTTATTTTCTGACACGTATATGCTGTACAAGGATTTCTCAAAAGCAGGGGCATTGTCATTGATATCAGAGATCTGTAGGGAGAGGGTTTCGTATGTGGAAAGAGGCGGGATTCCTTTGTCAGTGGCTGTGATTGTGATATTATACTCAGGACTCTTTTCTCTATCCAGGGGACTGTCTGTCAGAAGTTTGTAGTAATTATTAGATGATGGAAGAATCTTGAAGGGTAAATTATCTTGCAAATAGCAGTCAACCTTCCCATTATCTCCAGTGTCTTTGTCATTAATTTTGATCAGAGCAATTAAGGTACCAGACAGGGAATCTTCAGAAACTGGGCTGAACACAGAGGCTAACATCACATCTGGGGCATTGTCATTCTCATCAAGAACACTTATTTCAATGTTGCAGTGTGCCAATAATCCACCTCCATCTTTTGCTTCTACTGTCATGGTATATTCTTTAGTTTCCTCAAAGTCAACCTGTCCAGTCAGCGT
This sequence comes from Gambelia wislizenii, assembly GCA_030847615.1. Classification (NCBI taxonomy): domain Eukaryota; kingdom Metazoa; phylum Chordata; class Lepidosauria; order Squamata; family Crotaphytidae; genus Gambelia; species Gambelia wislizenii. The sequence goes on from JAUMIR010000004.1 coordinate 178,887,687, forward strand.
GATTATTCCAAGAACTGGGTCCAGGCTGAATTTCCTTTGGCTGTCTACCGGTATGTTGCTGAATTCATATCTGATCTGTGCATTTGTACCCTCATCTTTATCAGTGGCAATAACCTGAAGCACCTGAGATCCAACAGGTGCATTTTCACACAAACTGACTTTGTAGACATCTTTGGTGAAAATGGGTGGGTTATCATTGGCATCAGTGATATTAATCCATATTTGGGCAGTCCCAGTTTTTCTAGGTTCACCCCCATCTATGGCTATAAGGATTAAGTGAAGAGTCTGCTCATCTTCCCGGTCAAGTTGTTTCTGCAGCACTAATTCTGCATATTTATTTCCATCTTTTCTTTCTCTAATTTCCAAAGTGAAATATTGATTAGAGCTTAGCTGATAATTCTGAAGAGAATTCACCCCAATGTCAGGATCTTGAGCTTTCCCAAGGAGAAATCTGGTGCCTGGTAAAGTAGATTCAATGATCTCCAAGTTGATATTGCTGTTGAGGAATTGGGGTGCATTATCATTAACATCCTGGATTGCCACTGTTATATGGAACACATTTGGAGGGTTTTCAACTACTACTTCCATGTTAACAGTACAAAGATGAGCCATGTCACATATTTCCTCTCTATCTATCCGTTCATTCACATAGAGGTTTCCATTTTCTTTATCAATATTGAAATACTGCATTTTACCTACAGAGATAGCATGTAGATTTCGCCTTGCTAGTTCTCTGACATTCAGTCCCAAATCTTTGGCAAGATTCCCTACAATGGAACCTTTTGACATCTCCTCAGCTATTGAATAGTGAATCTGTTCTGAGGCTCCCCAACAGAAGAAAGGTAAGAAGAGTAAGAGAAGTGATACTTGCCTTCTGACTGCCCTGACATTCTCTTCTTGCCTTTCCATCTGATTCTGTGACAAACAAGCAGCCCCAGTCTTTTTTGCAGCTTGCAGTGCTCTCACAAAATTCTCCACAGGGAAAGTAAAAATAATCTGCTTTTGTTCTTAAATCATGAAGATTATAACTCTTTTCTTTTTCCTTCCTCCTAGCAAGATTGCTGTCCTTTTCTAATCTGCTGTTTTCCCAATCTGTGCAGCATTTAGGAAACAGTAATTTGGTTGTATAGAAGAAACACCAGTGGATCACCATCCTTTCTTTGGGCACCACACTGGCCAACAGTGACACTTGGAGGCTCAGACACAGAACTGCATGCAATACTTTCATTTCCAGTTTAAAATATTGCCATTAGGATGAAAACTTCCGAAATGCATTGTTGTTTGATGTCACAAAGTCCAACTCCTCTAATCATGATCCCCAAACTGCCATTTTATTAATTTTGATTACTAGTTTATCTGCCTGGAAGACATGCAGCAGTTTTCTAAAAAATACACATTTGTCGTTTCCAATTTGATTATAGAAAGTTTGGCTATTTTCTCAATTAGAAACTCACTATATATTAGACCTGGCCATACATTTCTCCATGCAGATCCCTTTTTGTGGGATTTGGATATCTTTTTAGGCTGGAACTAGCTGTTACTTGCAGAGGATGTGCAACTGCCACCAAAAGCTGCAGCCTTCTGTCATTTCCCCTATTCCCAATAAATAAAATAACAATAATAAAATAATTCTTGGTACAATAAAATATGCCACATGATGTCACATTTTGCAATTCTGACTTCCACTCCAAACCACAATAGCAGAGTCTATTTACACTGTGAGGAAACAGGGAGTCTGTTAGATCTTGCCAGGGAGGGGATTCCATAACAATGGCACCCCACTGAGACAGCCCATGCCCTGATACTTACTGAAATTCAAGTGAAGGTGGACCAGAGAGTAGGGCCACCAAGACTGATTCTGCACCCAGAGTGGCTCATATGGGCAAAAGGAACTAGCACAGCCACCCATCTCCAGGCCATAGCTGGACTTTAAAGTTTAAATTGAACCCAGTGAGTTAACAAACAACTAATGACATTGGCATAAGATCTGTGTAATGTATACCTATGGTGGGACATCTTTCCAACATCCTAGAAACTCCACCTTATACGAGATGTAGGATATTTTCAGACACGTCTTACCGCGCTAGAATTGAGCAGGAGAGCTTTGGTGCTGCCGTGTGGCAGGGACTCCATTTCGAACAACGCGGTCCCTCTTGCGAAATCATCCTTGTCACTTCCGTTTAGGATTGGAGGCGGCTGCGCCATATTTAGCCAGATTTTATTCACGGAAGTTGTCCATGAATAAAATATGGTGTGGCCACCTCCAATCCTAAATGGAAGTGACAAGGATGATTTCGTCAGAGGGACGGCGTTGTCCGAAATGGAGTCCCTGCTGTGCGGCAGCACCAAAGCTCTCCTGCTTGATTCTAGCGCAGTAAGATGTGTCTGAAAATGTGTGTACTTTCTAAACTTTTGTTAAAGGCAGACCAAGAGAGGAAATGGCAATAGTGCCAATTCATATATCTGTATGAGTGAATCAGTCCTAGATTCTGTATCCAAAGTAGATATAGATATACTTTATTTATTTATTTATTTAAGGTATTTATACCCCACTCTTCAGCTACAAAGGCTATCAGAGCAGCTGACAAATTGTTTTAAGCAATAGCAATTTACACATTTATACCATGGTTTCCAACGTGTGTTAGCTAATTGCCCCCACAAGCCAGGTACTCATTTTACCGACCAACGAAAGGATGGAAGGCTGAGTGAACTTTGGAGCCCTGTGGGATCAAACTTGCAACGTGGTGGCTTGCAGTACTGGCATTTAATCACTGTGTCACCAGGGCTTCCTATATCAAACTCCTAAGCTGCTTCAGGCTTTTAAAAACATAATCTATCTTTCTCCTCTTAAGTGCTAGTTTTCCTACTCATTTTTAACGTGTCCCAAAGCCAGTAATATAGAACAGCTTGTCTCCTGTGCTGAACAGTAACATTTTGGTCTACTCTTAAACCTTAAATTATTTGGAAGTTTCCACCTGGAAACCTTTCAGAGTATGTCCTGTTACCTAGCATTTCAATTAATTCTGGAAATTTGTTACTTCCAGTTCCCCCACCAAAATGTTTTCATAATGAGTTTGATTCAGAAGAGGTTAGTTGAACTTATTTTCCACTGATATCAACTGGACTTCATTTAGTCACAAATACCTTTTAACAGATTTCAGTGGGACCTAAGTGCAACCAGCTTGCTTTAGATCCAATCTAATATTCATATGCCCAGAAGAAAATGGTGAAGTGTGGTAACTTCCACACAAATCACAGAATTGTGGAGTTGGAAGGGACCTCTAGGATCATCCAGCCCAACCTATGGCCCAAGTAGGAAATGTGCTCATGAATGAAGTCCCCAGTCCCCTGGATCAGAGAGATGATTGACAGAATGATCACTTGAAAGTGTGTGGGTGAAAAGAACTAGCAAGAATTGGTACCTTCCACTTTGATAAGGTAATAAATGCTTCTATTTATTTATTTATTTATTTACTCTATTAATATATTTCAGAACAGAAATAGAAATAACAGTAATGTCTATAGTTACTGTTGTTATGTAGTAAAACTGTATGGTGTGTATAAAATACAAATATGAATGGGGAAATTGTGTATGATTCCAGCTTGTGGCACAGGTAATGAAACAACTTTCCAAACCTTGTAATTACACATCAGAACTAAGACCTGATAGGGGTAGCTCACCTTTACACTGGATGAATCTCTGTCACTGCTATTGGCTTCTTCAATGATGAGGAAGGGATCATTTATTTCACAAGTCTGTTGATTGCTCAAAGTACTGGAATAATTTGCTTTGGAAGTATTGAATTGGCTTTTCCTGGAGTCTGTGGTCAGCGAAACCTCATGGCAGTAAGACTGAAGAAAGGCTCGGACTCCATCGATCCCCACAAACTGGGAGATGGGAACACCATTGAAGTTGACACTACCTGACTCAAACAGATGTGAATTTCTCCACCTGTGCAGCCTGATGGCCAGTAAAACAAGGAGGAAGGTAAAAAACAAGCAGGAGACAAAAGCCACTGCAACCACCAGGTAGAAGGTGAGATCTGAGGGGGAATCTACAGGAGCTGAGATGCTGCTGAGATCTGAGAACATTTCAGGGATACTGTCAGCCAGCACCACAGTGACTGTGACAGAGGCAGAGAGAGGGGGCTTCCCATTGTCCTTCACCAAAACCACCAGGCTTTGCTTGAGGGCATCTTTCTCCAGAAAGAACCGGGCTGTCCTGATCTCTCCAGTGTGCAGTCCCAGAGTGAAGAGCCCTGGCTCCGTGGCCTTGATCAGCTGGTAGGAGAGCCAGGCATTCTGGCCAGAATCCGCATCCACTGCCACCACCTTAGTGACCAGGTAGCCCGGCTCAGAGGAGCGAGGGGCCAGCTCTATCCCAGTGGAGCCATCAGTGGGAGGGGAGGGGTAGAGGATTTCTGGAGCATTGTCATTCTGATCCAGGATGAAGAGGGTCACTGAGACATTAGAGCTGAGTGGTGGGGAGCCCCCATCCTGGGCCTTGACCAGGAACTGAATCTCCTGAAACATTTCATAATCAAAGGAGAGGAGGCCATAGACAACTCCTGTCTCAGAATTAATGGAGATGGAGGAAGATACAGGGGAGTTACTGAGGTTTCCCTCAAGGATGGAATACATTATTCTGGAATTTTCACCAGAGTCTGGATCATCTGCCTTCAGGGAAAAGATGGAGGCCCCCCTCAGGTTATTCTCCACTAAATAAGTAGTATAAACTGATTGTGGGAAGTGGGGAGGATTGTCGTTTGTGTCTAAAATTTCAAGAGGAACCACAATAGATGTGGAAAGTGGAGGGCTCCCATGGTCTGTGACGGTGACAGTTATGTTGTAGGCTGCCACGTGCTCCCTGTCCAGGGCCCTTGTTGTAATCAAACTGTAATAATTGCCATAAGATTTGATCAGCTGGAAGGGGAGGCCACTGGGAACTGAACATGTGACTTCTGCATTCTCTGCGGAGTCTTGATCTTGCACATTTAGAAGGGCAATGGCAGTCACTGGTGGTGAGTTCTCAGGGATGGAGCTGATCAGTGAAGTTATTTCCAGTTTGGGTGCGTTATCATTCACATCAGTAACAAATATCATGAGGGTCGATCTGTCCAGTAGACCTCCGCCATCACGGACCTGGACCAGAATTTCATGAAGCGAAGAGTCCTCATAGTCTAACCTTGCAACAAGAGTAATCTCTCCCGTGTTTGCATCCAAGTGGAATATTTCAGAAGCTTTTGGTGTGATTTTTTGAAATGAATATTTCATGTCTTTGTTGGTTCCTTCATCCAGATCACTGGCTTTTAATGAAACTATTGTGGATCCTGTAGGCATATCTTCCCTAATATGTACTTTATATAAAGGCTGGCTAAAAACAGGTGCATTGTCATTAGCATCCACCACAATCACCTGAACATGTACAGTTCCTGTCCGGATAGGGTTTCCACCATCATATGCCATAAAGACAAGATTGTAAGTGTCTTCTTCCTCACGATCCAAGGGACTTTCCAGCACTAATTCAGTGGATTCTCTACCTTCTACAGTTCTTACTAAACTGAGAGAGAAATGGTTATTGCTGCTGAGTTTGTATCCCTGCACAGAGTTGTTTCCTAAATCAGGATCCTGAGCTGCCAAGAGAAGAAATTTGGATCCTAGTGCTGTATTCTCTGTTATGTTTATCACTAGTTTCTCTGTCTGGAAAGTAGGAGCATGGTCATTTATATCTGTGATTTCCACTGCAACACCATAAACTTTCATTGAATCCACAACTATAATCTCAAAATTCAAGACACACTTCTCCAGCTGATCACAGATTTCCTCTCTGTCTATTCTTTCTGCAGTGAGCAAATGACCATTCTTATAATTCAAAGCAAAATATTGAGTCCTACCTGGGGAAACAATGCGGATTCCATGGCCTGAGAGCTCCTTTGTGTCTAATCCCAGATCTTTTGCAATATTCCCTACCAGAGAGCCTGTCTCCATTTCCTCAGGAATGGAGTAGTGGACCAGCTTGGCTTGGGAGATGTTAGCAAGCAGACAGGAAAAAAAGACAATTCCCCTCTTGAAGTCTTGGAGACATTTTATTATTGCCATTGCTACTTTACTGAGAAGCCACTCAGGAGATCTCTGCTGCTCAGAAACAACCAAAATAATAATACAGCAGTCCTGGTTTCAAAAGATCTTATCTTGCATCTTAGATTCCCAGTGCTGAAATGTGCTTGTGTCTCAGCATTTTCTCCTCTGAAGCTGCTGATGTGGGAGGGCTGAATAGCTCTCACTGCATTTCCTATTCTTCATTGGTGAACAGCGACACTCAGAGCTTCAGTCAATAATTGCACACAAATCTTTTTATGCGCATTTACTGAATAACATTTTGATCTTCACTTTTATATGAAGAAATTGATCCAGCAAAGCCAATATTTAAGAAGATTCTCAATACACATTTTAAGAAAACTAATAAATCTACAAAATTTATTTATTTTATATATTAAAGTATTTATATCCCGCTCTTCAACCACAAAGGCTCTCAGAGGAGCTAACACCTTGTTAAGCAATAGCACTTACACATCTACACTGCTTTATAGTGCACTAGGCACTATGACCCAGGAAGCTGTGACCCAAATGACCCAGGAAGATGATATAATTAAACACTGAATCTATTTTAAAGAAATATATTTGCAAAGTAAAAGTTCTCCACTCAGATTATATCCCCACCAACAATTTTGCACACATTTTCCTTAGTATGTGTTGCTAACAACAATGGCACACACACACACCACTCTCAGATGTCTATATGTCAAAGAATCCACAAACTGTTGCATAATGCCCTGTGCACAAAACTTTTGTGCTTTGTTCTTTTGGTTAACAAAGCAGTATGGTTTTTTTAAATATGATTTTTAAAAACTGGGAGACCTCATATATTGAGAGGAGGGGTGTGCAATATATGGCCAGTACTGCCAAAACCTGAATCTGTGCAGAGAATAATGTGCCTTATTTTTCAATAGAATTGTGTTGCCAGCAGGATGTTGGTGTTGCAATTCTGCTAGGAAACAAGGCACACACACACTGCTCCACATTTTCCATCCAAATCATTGGATTTTGCTAGTGGTGGAAATAGTGGTAGTAGGTTATTTAGCAGTGGTGGTGGCTGTAGGAAGGTGAGGCCTGATTTGTGAAGGCAATGTAGATCAGCCTTTCTCAACCTTTTTACCCTGGTGGAACCCTTGAAACAATTTTCAAGTCTCAGGGAACTTCTGCCTAAAAATGATTATATCTACAGCTTCAAAAGTGTGGGGTTTTTTCCCCAATCACAAATATCTCAAGGAACTGCTAGCAACCTCTTGTGGGACCCTAGGGTTCCAGGGAACCCTGGTTGATTGTAGAGTCTAGAGTTCTAGATTTCTTTTTTTTTTTTGTCTCTGAGTTTATATATTTTTTCTTTCTGAATTTTTGTACTTCAAAAAACTATACTTTGTTTTTTATCTGTCAACAAACATTTGGATGATGCTCTTTTTGACGCTGCTGAAACACAGGAGTAGTTCAGTCCAAAGCATTAAGAAATAATTTGTATATAATGATACAGGTAGCTACAATACTGTACATTTCTCAATCCTTATATTAACAATCTCATTAAGGTAACAAGCTACCTTAAAAGGAACATGACTGCAGAATTATAGGGAAATTCAAGCCAGTTGTGTTGTAGTCCTTGAGAAAGGGACAACTGTCCCTTTAAGGACATGTTAGAGCACCTACTGTGCTATGAGACCTTAGTGCTAAAGGATCAGAGGACATGTTCTATAAGTGCTTGATCATGAACAGCCACTGCCAGTCATGATATCAGTACATGGTTTGGTGGATATTTTGTGTTAATAATAGTGGATAAGTACAGATGAAATAAAGTACAGTTCTACTCCATATATTTTCCCACAGAAAAGTCTAAGTGAAAGTGAATTCCTATGTTAAAACTGGAAGAAACAAAGTGCTTGGTGGTCTTTGTGCACAGATAGTCTCCATGAATTCAATTCAATGAGCTGTATGCCAATCCATCTCATCTGTAGCATCAGACTGAGGAACTCTGGATCTGGAATGTTTGCCTCAATATAGATATTTTCTGATCTTCTAAGATGCTACATGACTGTTGGCGAAGGTTTTATACAAGTTGAATTGAGGCAAAAATTAAAAAAAAAACTTTTTGATATGATTCTAATAATTATTATACTGATTATTCTGACAGAACTGCATGTGTAAATACATTAAATTTATTTTGCACTTTACGCTAAATCTTTAGAAAATTCCTTCACAAGAAGAAAATGCCATTCCAAGAAATGCAGTACCAAGTTGATTAAATTCTACTCATCACAAGAACTTCAGAGGTGTTGGCACTGTCCACTGAACTACTGCAGAAAAATCTCTGAACAAGTGTTCATCCTGTTCTGTTGGCAGAAATGCCCTTCTGCCAGCAGAATCCTCTTCCATAGGCTAAGATCTGCCAGCAGAAGAGCCCAAGAAGGCAGGCAAGAGATAGGGCAGAAGAGTCATGTTATGCTACATCCAAACACACGGATACAACCCAGGGATACAGCCACAGTGCTCGCATAAAGTTAGGCTGGGGGTAGGCTCCAGTAATTTTGAACTCCCATAGATTGAGAGTTATTGTGGTTCAGGATAGTTTCAGCTGGCCAAATATTGACTCAGCAGGCCTTTGGCCATACTGGCCAGTTAGGATTGCACTCTTAAATTTACATTCCTATATATATTTACTTGGGAGAAAGTGCCTGCGAAGTACAAAGTTCCTAAATTTGATGAATTAGGATTTATATTGATCAGTGAGACTGAAAAGAGAATTTGAGAACTGGACTGCTCTTCATTTTATAAGCAACATAAAATGAAAGCACATGTAGTGTTATGAATTATTCTTTATTGTTGTGATTAGGTTACCCTCCTTAGCATAAGCAATACTGAAGGACATGACAAAAATAGTGGGTTTTGTTCAAGATCTTGATTTTTTTGTAGTCTTTTGCTGTAACGCTATCTGTGTCCAGGGCAATTAAAGAAAGAAGAAAAAATAATTGAATTTGAGGGCTGGTCTAGACGAGGGAATAAAATGTGGATTGGTTCGCATGTATGCCAATTCACAGCAGCTTTCTTTTGTCTCCTGTCATGGAGGCATGCCAGTGAATCAAGGTGGTGGGCACAAGTGAATTACTCGTGGTTCTATACTCCCCAACTTGCCCCCACCAAACAGTATTAAAAAAAAACCTAAATCCAAGGTGTGGAAGAGCAATATTCCACTTAAATAATGAAAAAAAAAGAGAGAGAAAAGAAAGGCTGCTTTGTCACCTCAGCGCACAATTGCTACGGCAACAATCCAACATGGTGGCTCTGGGTGCTGCCTTGTTAGCAAGCTCCACCCCCTGTGCACATTCTACCTGCTTCAGGAATACGTTGCACTGTGATTTGTTCTAACCCACCGGAGTTTGCATTTCCCCACTTAGTTTTCCCTATTTTTGTTCCCCCTCCCTCCCAAAACAACAAACTGCTGCAGGATCCCATTTGGACACATGGGATTCCCTGCGAATTCTAAGAGGATTTATTTCACCAACTAGACTGGTCCTGAGTCTTGAATTTTTAATCTGATTAGACTGTGAAGAGAGAGACTTAGCTGATACTCAACGAACTGGCACAACCTTTGCAATCTAATACAGCCTCAACAATATTGCTGTTGAGCATGGGTAAAGGATGACAGTGTGTGAAACATAAGATATTCTTGACAACCACTCTTACCTTTTCACTATTCTCCTCTGAATTTAAGGGACTTACTCCGCTGTCTGTGGAAGGCACACCAAACTTTTCACTACTAAGAAGATTGTCTGCAATGTGAACTTTGGGTGCCAGGAAGGTAAACTCATTCCTCTGGGACTCTGAGGAGAGGCAAAGCTGGTAGGAATAAGGCAAAGTCCCATCTTCAAAATTAGGGGGGAATATGGCACCCGCCTTAGAATGGGGAACCGGGCCAAAGCACTGCAGGAATTTGGGATTCCCTGACCGCCGGAGCTTCAGCGTAATGGCCAGGATCACTGTCAAGAGGAATAAGAAGGAGATCAGAGCTAAGGCCAGCACCAAATAGAACTGGAGGTCAGACTGAGACTCTGAGTCTCTCACCTGGCTTTTCATTTCCGGAAGGGCCTCCTGGAAGTTCTCTGCAAACACCAGGTTCAGAGAGACAGTGGCTGAGAGAGGAGGCTGCCCATTGTCCTTCACCACAACCACCAGCCTCTGTTTCACCGCATCTCTCTCCACAAAGGCCCTGGCTGTCCTGATCTCCCCAGTATGAGAACCAATGGTGAAGAGGCCTGGCTCAGTGGCCTGGACCAGATGGTAGGAGAGCCAGGCGTTGTGTCCGGAATCGGCATCCACCGCCACCACCTTTGTGACTAGATAATCTTCCTCAGCGGAACGAGGCACCATCTCAAATGAGGCGGAGCCCTTGGCTTCTGGGGAAGGGGACAGGATATGAGGACTGTTATCGTTGCGGTCCAGAATAAACACCCTGAGTGTGACGTTGCTGCTGAGAGGGGGAGATCCTCCATCTTGGGCCTTCACCTGGAGCTGGAACTCTCTGAATTGTTCATAGTCAAAGGATCTCTGGGCATAGATGGTGCCAGTCTCAGAGTTAATGGAGATATAGGAAGAGATGGGAAGCTCCCGAATGTTGCTGCTGAGGATGGAGTATGTGACCCGTGCGTTTGGGCCCACATCTGGGTCAGAGGCTTTAATAGTAAAAATGGAGGCACCAGCAGGGTTATTTTCTGGCACGTATATGCTGTACAACGACTTCTCAAAAGCAGGGGCATTGTCATTGATATCAGAGATCCGTAGGGAGAGGGTTTTGTATGTGGAAAGAGGCGGGATTCCTTTGTCAGTGGCTGTGATTGTGATATTATACTCAGGATTCCTTTCTCTGTCAAGGGGACTGTCTGTCAGGAGCTTGTAGTAATTATTAGATGTCAGAAAAATCTTAAAGGGCAAGTCATCCTGTAAATAGCAAACAACATTTCCATTGTCCCCAGCATCTTTGTCATTTATATTGATTAGAGCGATTAAGGTCCCAGGCAGAGAATCTTCTGAGACGGGGCTGAACAAGGAAATAAGTGTTACCTGTGGGGCATTGTCATTTTCATCAAGAACCCTGACTTCAATATTGCAGTGTGTTTCTAATCCACCCCCATCTCTTGCTGCTACCAGTACTGTATACTCTTCAGTTTCTTCAAAGTCCAGTGGCTCAGTTAGAGTGATTGCTCCGTTAACTGGATTCATATGGAATTTTGACTGGACACTTTCTGGTATGTTGCTGAAATGATATCTGATTTGAGCATTGGTGCCCTCATCTTTATCAGATGCTGCTACTTGGAGCACAAGGGACCCAACAGGAACATTTTCCTGCAATCTGATCTTATAGACCTCTTGGGTGAAAATGGGCGGGTTATCATTGACATCAGTGATATTAATCCATATCTGGGTGGTCCCAGACTTTCTAGGTTCACCCCCATCCAGGGCTGTAAGGATTAAATGAATAGTTTGTTCACTTTCCCGATCAAGTGGTTTCAGGAGTGCCAGTTCTGCATATTTATTTCCATCTTTTCTTTCTTTGATTTCCAAAGTGAAGTACTGACTGGAGCTTAGCTGGTAATTTTGAAGAGAATTTATCCCAATGTCAGGATCCTCAGCTTTCCCAAGGAGAAATCGAGTTCCAGGTAAAGTGGCTTCCATGATCTCTAATTTAATATTCTCATTTAAGAAATATGGTGCATTATCATTAATATCTTGGATTGTTATGGTTATATGGAAAACATTCACAGGATTTTCAACCAGAACTTCAAAATCCAGAAGACAATGTGGAGTTTTGCCACATATTACTTCTCGGTCTATCCTTTCTTTCACATACAGGTTTCCATTTTCTGCATTGATACTGAAATACTGCATTTTAGCCACAGAGACAGCATGCACATTGTGCTTTGCTAGTTCTCTGGCATTCAGTCCCAAATCCTTGGCAAGATTCCCTACAATGGAACCCTTTGCCATCTCCTCAGGTATTGAATAATTAACCTGCCCTGAAGTAGCCCAGCAGGAGAAAGACGATAGAAAGAGAAGCAGTACTTGCCTTTTGATTGTCCTGCCATTGTGCCTGCTATCCATCCGGCTCCCTCAAAAATATGCCTTTTCTTTTCTTTAGGTTGTTAGTATCAGATGAATTTTTCTTGCAGATGGAAAAAAAATCCTAATGAGGAAGAATAAAGTGCCCGTCCCTTTAAGCTGTACAACCTAAAATAGTTTTCCTGCTGTCTGCAAACAGCTTTGTCTCTGTGCTCTTTTCTCTGTTGCCTGTGTAGCACTGGCAGAACTATTGCAGTTGAGGAACCATCAGTGTATCTCTACCCTCTCTCAGCTATCAAGTTGGCCAACAGCGGCACTTTGAGGCTCAGATAGAGAATTGCAAGAAAAACCATATTGTCCTGATTAGAGCAGAAAGATAACCTGGATATGAACTAATGTGAGTGCTTCCATAGCATACAAGAGTAACTAAGTCTATTATTTGAGAAACTTGTTTGGGCTTGGTCCATATCTGTATCTTTTATAATATCTGCTGTGCAATTGTTTCTGGTTTATATAAAGATCCTGTCATCTGTCTTCACATTTTCCTCTGTGTCTGAGGCTGATTTGTATCTCCGTATTTTCAAGAATGTGTGGCACTTTATTGCTGATGTCTAGCTGCTCAATGTGCTCAGCATCATATAGTTCACATGACTAATGGTACTGTGATAAACATAAGAAAAATTATGCTGGATTAGATCAAGGGCGTACCTAGTCTATCTTTGTGGCCACATCTGGCCAACCAGATGTTTCCAGAAAGGACACAAGTATGTCATGTAGAATATCATCCATACATGAAGCGTGAATGTCATGAATGAATCATTTTGTAAGGAAGTACTTTTTCTGTCTATTCTGAATCTACTACCAAATATTTTCATTTTCCTTAGGTAAGTTCAAGTTATTATTATGGGAAAGGAAGAAAAATGTCTTTGTGTACTTTTTCTTTACATCATGAACAGCTTTCTAAACATTTATCATGTTCATCTATAGTGGAATTTTTTTTGAGGGTCAGTCAGAAATAGCTTAACCTAGCCACCTTTCTTCCATTGTTCACCTACCTAAACAAAGCTTAGGGAGGTGCTCTTATGATATATCTGAGACCCTCTTACAATTCTAAACGGCTGTCTTCTCAGCCCTAACTTTTATAGATACCACACCTGTCTCTATCCTGAGCAATACAGCTGGAGTCCCCAGAGATACTGCCAACAAGTACCTCAAAAACGTGTTTCCACAGAACTCCAGGTCATTCAAGTTATTGTGATTTATACCCCAGATTTCAATACCATATTGCATTTGAACTACAGGTCACCCCGAGTATCTATGGGGGATAGGTTCCTGGACTTACCATTTATAAGTGAAACCATGGATAATAGCAAACCACTATAGAATACCACAGAATCACACTGGGGGACCTAGGAAATGCCTAGACAGAATGCCTCTCTAGGCATCTGGAGCTCCTACAGCACAACTCTTTGGTCAGTTTCTGCAGGAAGTTGACCATAGAGTCGTGCTGGAGGATCTCCAGATGCCTAGAGAGACTCTCCAGATGCCTAGAAAATGAATATGTGGATAACAATACCATGGATACAGGGAGGGGGCAACCTGTATTTACCCCAAAAACATTTTCAATGGTGTGCATTGAAGTTAATCAATGCAGCAAAAAGCTGTTTTGAAGAACCACTAGTGTATTTATGAATTAAATGACGTAACTCAAATATCTGGTCCACTGTGTTGTGGCTTTGTTTTGCTGTGCATTCCCGACAAGAGTGGAAGTGGAAAGCTGATTGGCTGGATATGCGCAGAGGGCAGAGCTTGCTGGCAAGGTAAGTGCCTGGAACTGTCATGTTGGATTTTTGCCATCGCGATTGTATGCTGAGGTGACAAAGCAGAGAAGAACAGCTGAAATGCATTCTCATTGAAGTGGCAGTGTAAGCAGTATGAAAAGAAGATAAGTTTTTAAACACTGTGAAGAATCTTTGCTCTTTTGTGTACTACTGCCATCAAATACAGTGAGTCTAAACTACCGGTAGAGACAAGTTGACTTGTGTAAAACATTAAGAGAATATGCCCAGACTTAAAGGCAGTTCAACAATAGAGGACATCTCCTTCATTAAGGTGTTCAAGGAAAAGGACTGCATAGATATCTGTTAAGGACCTTTTAACTGTGAGAAAGACTTCTTTGGGAATAGATTGCACTACAAGACTCCTTGGTTTCACTCACAATCTATGGTAAAAGCCAGACATAAATAGTTAGCAGGATGAATATGACATTACCACTTGCTAAAAATTGGAGTATGTCTTATAGTCACACAAGGTTGGAAAGAACTACATTTTTATAAATTATGTGAATTCAAACTGGATATGATAGATGTGTTTTCATTTAAGCATTTGTTACTAAATATATGTGACAATTAAAGCCTCAAAATAGTTTTAAAGAAAAAAGAAAAGAAAAACATATAAAAAATAACAAATACATGCTGATATAGAAAATATCAATATGATTCAAAGAATTAAAATAGTTTCTTAACAAAAAACACCTTTAATAATGCTTCTGCTTTTCAGTATTTTCAGTTAGTAATGATGCACGCACACAAACACCTCTCACCCCAAAGCGGTGGTCTATATTCATCTAAAAAAAAGCGCTATCTACATAATCATGGTGAAAGGTTGTTATACCCTTTATTGCAAATCAAATTCTTTCCCACACCATTTTTGACATGACAATGCCAAACAGAAGGTAGATTGTAAAAAAAATGCATGTCCCTATTTCTGATATAAAAATAATTATATTCCATTTCCATCAATTTCAGAAAGTGCAACTATTGCTGGGAACCTATGGCCTGCCACAAATATCCACACATGGAACAAAAACATTAGCTTAGTGCTTAGTATTTGGATATCTGTTGATGACCAAAGAGAATCTGGGTTGCAGCATAAATTTGTTCAGATTATGGCTCTATCCCTCCACCTCTGGCAAGCTTACTTAGGCTGCATTGTATTCAATGGTGTTCTCCATGTGTAATTTAAGAAACCCTAATTTTGAACCAGCTTTTCACCTTGGGTAAATGCAAGAGATAAGACGAATGAGACTGGCCCATGGGAGAAAGTCCTGCCAGTTAAGCAACGGAAAGGGGACCCCAGGAGCAGTGGGTGGCAATGCTTCCCTTTTATGTTCCCAGCATATCTCATTGCCTGCATTACCTCTCTTGTCCTGCAGTCCATGAGATAAAGAGATCAAGAATTTATAATGAAGCTCTGGGCTCTTACCAAGGTACACTTCCTGAGATTCCTCAAGATGCCATTACAGATGAACTAGCACAAAAATGATATGAATTTGTTGAATGTATAGATGTAGCCAAAGAGTTTGATTCTGTTAAATTATGCATGTATTTTTATAATTTATCTAATTCTTTAATAAGGATACAAAGTCCTGAAAAACATATACACTATAATTTGTGTATATACTGGATGTGTGACACATTTAATGAAATGGAAGACCCAAATGCCACCATTCATGAAGCATGATTACCTAGACACCTAAATATCCATGAATAAAATATCCAAATCACAATGGGGAACAGACACTAATTAACTGGACAGTGTAAGGAGTTAGAAAATTGAACTGGGCACATCTCTACACCATTCCGGTTTAGTTCTGACTGAGGTAATAAATGTATGACTATGGGTGGGAGCCATGTGATTAAAAAAATCCACATGAAGAACAACCCCCTCACCAAACCCACATGCATGTAGGAGAAATTATCATGCTTCTTTGTGCAGATTTTCTTCTATAACTTTGTGTGTGTGTAAAATCAAGTGAAGCCCTCATCTGGTCTAGAGTGATACAATATAGATATGATTGGGCAGTGAGAACTAGGCCTGGTACCCACGAAGAAATGAGGGAAAACTTAAAATTTAATGTAGGCAGGGTAATGGTAGCGGGACAGAGCAATTACATCTACTTGGGCCAAATAAGATTTATTACTCCTAAACTATTTAGGAAGGCTGATTACTTGTCCTTCTAATTCATTGTACATACCAATAGTCTTTTGAACTAGCTAAAGATCATACAGGTAGGGCATTCAGTGTGAGAAAAATGTAAAATATAATAAAAATTCCTGTGGTACCTTACCGAGTAACAAGTTTAATATGACATAATCTCTCATGGACTATAATCTCTCATGGACTATACTACCAGTCTCTAGAATATGACAGGACTTCTTTGTGGTTTCTTCTTGAAAAGCATAAGAGAATGCTATCTCTCTTGAAAATGAAAATACAGGACTGCCAATACTATTGTCACAATGTCAGCAACTATATATTTATATAACTGATTAAAGTAGTCAAGGGTGCCAGTTAGATGATAGTTATTGTCGTGGGGCATCCTGGGACTTTGTTCCCGTATTCGTTCCTCACTGTTTACACGATTTTTGTCTCTGAACTGGATATCCCGGGAGATCCTGGAATCATTGTCTACACGGCATCCTGTCCTGTGATATGTTTCTTCTCCCACTATATACTACTCTGGTTTTTTTGTTTTGTTTACACGAGTTTATGGTCCCGGGATTTTTTTTTAGCTGTCAATCAAGGATGCAATTACTCGTTTTTTCACAACCTCGGTGACGTACTTCCTTTAGAGTTTCCCGCCACGAGCGATGGTATTGGCTGGCACAAATGTTTGTTCAAGCTTCTGCGTTGGGGATGAGGGGATGAATGAGTGTTGCATTGGGGGTGAGGGGAGGAATGAGCGATCCAAGATCCTTGCTGTCCCTTTAAAATGTAAATCCACCATTGAAAGCAAGCTAACGTGGGGAGGAAGGAGCGATCCGTGTCCAGACCCTTGCTGTGCTGTCCCTTTAAAATGTAAATCCACCACTGAAAGCAAGCTAACGTGGGGAGGAAGGAGCGATCTGTGCCCAGACCCTTGCTGTCCCTTTAAAATGTGAACCCACCATTGAAAGCAAGGAGGAAGGAGCGATCCGTGCCCAGACCCTTGCTGTCCCTTTAAAATGTAAACCCACCATTGAAAGCAAGCTAATGTGGGGATGAAGGAGCGATCCGTGCCCAGACCCTTGCTGTGCTGTCCCTTTAAAATTTAAACCCACCATTGAAAGCAAGCTAGAGCGATCTGTGCCCAGACCCTTGCTGTTCCTTTAAAATTTAAACCAACCATGCAGGGGAGGGCCAGGTTGAAGCTGAAGGGTTTGCAGCATAAAAATCCATTGATCAGGGTGACTTAGTGCACAGACACACACACATAAACCTACGTGCAGCTGGAAGGGAAGCCTTTGTTCTCAGCTGGTGAGGCTGAATCTTTTGAATCTATTGAACGGGTGACTGACCCTGCCTTCTCTGATCTCTGAGCCGCCCCTGCCAACATCAATTTCTGGTCATCACCTAATGCTGAGGTATCTTGTCCCGGGCTGTTTAAATGTCCAATTTTCTGAATCCTCCCATGCCTTTTTAAAAACCTGCCACAAACCGCAGGACGGAAAGTCTTGTGGGTTGTGGGATAAAAGGTGCCCCCCCTTCCTAAAAGCTCAAAACCGACCCGATGTACATCTAAACTACCAAGGATGGACGTGAATTCTTCCCACTACATTTTCATCGTGTAAACAGCACCAAGGTGCCTCATGTCCATTATCTTGTTATGCTTCCACATATATTCTGAGAAAATTCAGTACTGCTACTACTGTTGCATGTGGTGATAGAAGCAGCTTGCTTAATATCACCAAGTGAATTGCTGCCAAGAGACAGAAAACCCTACTATACAACACTTGCTACTAAGGTTTTACAGTGGTGGTGACTAACAGCATTCCTGAAATGCTCTTAGATCAGAGTGCATTTTAGGGATGCTGACAGCCAGTACTATTGTGACTGTGATGGAGGCAGTGAGAGATGACTGCCAATTGTCCTTCACTAAAACTGCCAGGCTGTGCTCGAGGGCATCTTTCTTCAGAAAGGACTGGGCTGTCCTGATCTGTCCAGTGTGAAGTCCAGTATGGAGTCCCAGAAGAGCCTGGCTCTGTGGTCTTGGTCAGCTGGTAGGAGAGCCAGACATTCTGGCCAGAATCTGTATTCACTGCCATCACCTTAGTGACCAAGTAAACTAGCTCAGAGTAGTGAGGGCCAGCTCTGTCCCAGTGGAGATATTAGTGGGAGGGGTCGAGTGGGAGGGAGCCCTCTGAGCTACTATTTGAATTCAAGTGAAGGATTTGGAAAACCTTTCCATGATTTCTCTGAATAACTATTTCATCTCCTTGTAACTCATTCATCAAAATCAAGGATTTTAATATACACTTGTCCCTTCATATTTGCTGGGAATTGGTTCCAGGACTCCCCATGGATACCAAAATCCGTGAATACTCAACTCCCATTATATGCAATGGCATAGCAAAGTGGTGTCCCTTATATAACATGGCAAAATCTAGGCTTGCTTTTTGGATTATTATTTTTTAAAGAATATTTTCAAGCTGTGAATACTCAAATCTGTGGATACCAAATCTGTGGATATGGAGGGACAACTGTAATCACTTTGGTATCAACAGAGATAATAATAATAATAATAATAATAATAATAATAATACCCTGCCCCTCTGTTAAAACAATCGGGGTGGCTTACAAAAATTAAAATACAATACAGATAAAAAATAAAAAGCAACTAATCTAAAATCACATTTAAAAACAATAATACAATAAATGGCCAGCAGACTAAAAGAGGCCAGGAGCTCCTGAGGCCGAGATCTAATTAGAAAAGGTCTGCCGAAAGAGATCTGTCTTTAGTGCTTTTTTAAAGCTACTCAGGCTTGTCATCTGACGGATCTCGTTCGGCAGGTCATTCCACAATTTGGGGGCGATTACCAAAAAGGCCCTCTGGGAGGTTGCAGACAGCCTAGATTTTTGTGGTTAAAGCAAATTCCTCCCAGAGGACCGGAGTGCGCGGGGAGGATTGTATGGGAGAAGACGGTTCCGGAGATAAGTTGGACCCAAGCCATTTAGGGCTTTAAAGGTAATAACCAACACCTTATACTGGGCCCGGAAACTGATAGGCAGCCAGTGGAGAGATTTTAATACTGGAGTTATATGGTCTCTCCAAGATGTTCCTGAGACCACTCTGGCTGCCATATTTCGTACCAACTGAAGTTTCTGGACAAAGCATGAGGGTAGCCCCATGTAGAGCGCATTGCAAAAATCTAGACGAGAGGTTACCAGTGCATGCACCACAGATATCGTCCCTCATAGATACAGTAAAAATAGATGTGTTGACTTTAGCTTTCCAAATTATCCCTTGGATCTGTACTATCCCAGTCTCAACTGTACCTTCCTCATGATCAGTTGTAAGTACTAGATTGTGAATAGCTTCATCACTGTCCAGAGGTCTTTCCAGCACTAGTTTGGTGTGTTGTCTGCCATCGCCTTCCATTTGCATACTGAGAGAAGAGAGAGTTTGAAACCCTGGAAAGTACTGACACCAACATCAGGATTTTAAGTGACAACATAATCAGATATCTCTTTTAACTCAACTCTCTGCTCCCTCATACAGTGACTTAAAAGCACACATACATATAGCTTTTCCTTACTAGATAGACTAATAGGAATTTGAATATACTTACTGGAGAGTAGGCCTGTGACTACTGTAGGATTATTCTGCACCAACAAAGATAGATAATGGGACTTGTTTGGTTTAAACTGTACCAGTCAGATGCACAAGACCTAATTTGCAACAGTTTTATAATATCAGGAAAAGATTTCTTTTTCTTTTAGATCAAAAGCAAACACACAGAGATTTATATGCCTGTAAGGAGATACTTCCACTCTCTGTAATATAATTCTTTATATTCAGATAGAGTTGAAAAGTAGTGCAGGGAGTAACATGAATTACATAATGACTGTAAACTTACCATATTTGCATCATCCACCTCTGTGTTTAAATTGTTTCCTCCACTGTCTGTGGAAGGCCCAGCAGATTTGTCATTGCCGAAAACATTGTCTGCAATTTGTACACTAGATGTTAGGAATGCAAACTCATTTTTCCTGGACTGAGATGACAGACAGAGCTGGTAGGAATAAGGCAAAGTACCTTCTTCAAAGTTTGGTGGGAATGTGGCACTAGTCTTTGAAAAAGGAGCAGGACCAAAGCATGGAAGGAAATGAGGATTGTTTGATCTATGAAGTTTCACAGTAATTGCCAGAGTCACTGTAACAAGGAATAAGAATGAAATCAGTGCTAAAGTCATTACTAAATAAAACTGAAGTTCAGACGGATGGTCAGAGTCATTACTTTGGCTTGTAACTTCTGGAAGTGCCTCTTGAAAGTTTTCAGCAAACACCAAGTTCAGAGTTACAGTAGCAGATAGTGGTGGGTGTCCATTGTCCTTCACTAAGACAACTACTCTCTGCTTGACAGCATCTCTTTCCAAAAATGTCCGCAATGTTCTGATCTCACCAGTATGGGGCCCAATTTGGAACAATGCTGGCTCTGTAGCCTGAAGCAGTTGGTAGGAGAGCCAACCATTGTGTCCAGTATCAGCATCCACTGCTACCACTTTGGTCACCAGAAAATCTGCATCAGCTGATCGAGGCACCATCTCAAACAGTGATGAGTCCTTTATTTCTTGAGAAGGGTAGAGGATCTGAGGGCTGTTATCATTCTGATCCACAATATATACTTTCAGTATGGCACTGCTGCTGAGGGATGGGGACCCACCATCTTTGGCTTTCACTTGTAACTGAAACTCCCTAACTTGCTCGTAGTCAAAAGAGCGCTGAGCATAGATAGTACCAGTTTCAGAGTTAATAGAGACATAAGAGGACAGAGGTATTTCCTCAATGCTGCTACTGAGGAGAGAATATATGATTTGTGAATTCTGCTCTAGATCTGGATCAGAAGCCTTTATGTGAAAAATGGAAGCTCCTGATGGGTTGTTCTCTGACAAATAGGTGGTATAGAGAGATTTTTCAAAAGATGGGGGGTTATCATTGATATCTGAGATGTATACTGAGATGGTTTTGCATGTGGAAAGAGGGGGCATGCCTTTGTCTATTGCTGTGATAGTAATATTATACTCTGGAGTGCTTTCCCTGTCCAGGGGACCATCAGTAAGAAGCTTATAATAGTTGTTAGATGTTGATATGATTTTAAATTGCCAGCTCTTTTCTAAAAGGCAACTAATTTTCCCATTATCCCCAGAATCTCTATCATTTACATTGATAAGGGCTATCAAAGTTCCTATGGTTGAATCCTCAGGTATTGGACTGGATAAGGAGGCAATAATAACTTCTGGGGCATTGTCATTCTCGTCTAATAGTTTTATTTCAACATTAGAATGAGCCACTAGTCCACCTCCATCTCTTGCTTCTATGGTCATTATGTATTTCTCTGTTTCTTCAAAGTCCAGAGTGTCTTTAATTGTAATCGTCCCACTTAGGGGATCTAGGAAGAATTTTTTGAGGGTATTTTCAGGAATACTGCTAAAACTATATTTGACCTGTCCATAGGAGCCTTCATCTCTGTCTGTGGCTTTAACATTTATCACTGAAGATCCATTGGGGGCATTTTCTGTAATGCTGACCTTGTATATTTCTTGAGTGAAGACTGGAGGGTTGTCATTGGCATCAATTACATTAACCCATATTTTGGCAGTTCCGGTTTTGGGTGGCTTCCCCCCATCCACAGCCATAAGGATTAAGTGGAAACTGCTTTCACTTTCTCGATCCAACTGTTTATTCAGTACTAATTCTGCATATTTATTTCCATCTCTCTCTCGGGCTTCCAGTATGAAATATTGATTAGGCATTAGATGGTAATTCTGGAGAGAATTCATTCCAATATCTGGGTCTTCAGCATAACCAAGAACAAACTGGGCTCCTGGCAATGATGATTCACTTATCTCCATCTTGATATCCCCCTTTAAGAAATGTGGTGCATTATCATTAATATCTTGGATCTCTACAGTTACATGGAAAATATTTACAGGATTTTCAGCCATCACTTCAAAATTAATGAGGCAGTATTCAATTGTCCCACATATTTTTTCTCTGTCTATCCTGTCATTTACATACAGATTTCCATTTTCTGTAATAGTGAAATATTGCTTCTTACCCACAGAAAGGATATGCAGCTTATGATTTGCTGTTTCTCCAGTATTCAGGCTCAAATCTTTGGTAAGGTTTCCCACAATGAAGCCCTTTTCCATTTCTTCAGGAATAGAATATTGAACATGATCTGAGGCAGTCTGGCAGAACAAGGGCACTAAAAAAAGGAGAGATACTTGCCTTATTAATGAACTACTGTCCCTTCTGTGCCTGATGCCCATCTTAGAGCCTGAGAAATATGATTTGTTCTTTTCTTGCATGTTTGGATCAGATGAGGAGATTCAGATGACCACCAGAATACAACAATCCAAAGTAAAAAAAAAAGTATAAACAGTCCCTCTGTATTTCCCCCCTATATGCTGCAATGGTTTTCTTTTCTCGGCAAAACTGAATGTCCCTCTGCTCTTCTGTTTTCTGGATCCGTAGTCTGTAATGCAGCTATCACACTGCAGGAAGCATTATTCATGGCATTACTAGCTCATCCAAGAGCCAACAGCGGCACTCCAAGTCAGAAATGGGGAACTGCAAGAGTTTTATTATTCTCTTGTACTTCTATTTCTTCTTGTGTGCCTTCAAGTCATTTCCGACTTATGGTGACCCCAAAGCAAACCTATCATGTGGTTTTCTTGGCAAGATTTGTTTAGAGCAGGTTTGCCTTTGCTTTCCTTTTGTACTTACAAACAGAAGATAAAAACAGAAGATGTATCTTCAAATATTATATCTGTGTGATCTTGTGTTGTTATTACACTAGCAAACCAGACAGATTCAAGTTGACTGCTTTAGAAACAAAACAAAACAAATCAAACCAAACCCAATCTTAATGTTTTTCCACATTCCCTCTATTCTTTAACAGATAACTGGCAGAAAGGACTACGTGCCTTGTTTGAAAATACAAAGGAGGAACTGCTCTCTCTCTCTTTCTGTTTGCATTTGCCACTGCTCTGCTGACAAATTCAGCAGTAGTGGCAAGGAGGGTTTGGGGAGTGTGTTGCCCACCTTCACTCCATACTATTGACTGGACTGAAAGTTGGTCTTCCACCTGTGCATGTCTTCTGCACATGAAAAAAAATTGTTCTACAACTCCAGATAGAGGGCTAAATAAGAAAAGTAAAACTAAATTAAAGGGTGGCTCTTCTTCATGTGCAAGAAGAAGTGTGAGACAGGCTGTACAATATGAACAACACACTAGCACTGTGAACTCTTGCCCAAGGTCTTGCATGAGCATTTGAGGAACAGCACTAATAGCTTTCCCACCTTCTACTACTCATTCTCTGGATCCTGTCTTGAGAAACTTGGCTTAAATACAAAAAATGAAGTGAACTGTCTTTTAGACTGAAGACAGATTATTGATGCTACATTAGAGAGAGAACTACATAAAGAATGTACATAAAGAACCTAAACTTTAATACAAAGGTTTTTCCCCCCCACTGTTTAAGTTTGATTGTAAGTATGTGTGTTGGGTTAAAGGACAACTCATAATTTCTTACAATACAAATAACAATGGTAGTAGTTCTGAATTATAGAAAAACCTTAAATATAATGCAACACTACTAAGAATTCTTAAAGTTACATTCTGGCTGTACAAGCCTGGGAGCATCATTCTTATTTTAATAGGTCTGGGGCAGATGTGGTTTGTAGGACTGAATGCTTTGGGGAAAAGTCATTTTTAATAATGTTGTGACATGTCATGTGGTGGTAGACCCGATGTATCTACAGCGCTGTCTTTTCCTAAGCCTTGATGCAGGTTTTGAATGCTGGTGGCAAGCACACCCAGTACCCAAGGCTTGTACATACTAGTGGAGGGCTCCATATCCTTCCTTGAACTTTTACAAAGAGGGACTTGATTTACATTACAAATTGATCTGTTATAAGCATGCCCTCTTATAAGTATATGTTCAGAGAAGTGTGGAAAGATTACATGAATATCCACAATAAATAATAAAGAGTTCTGCTAATATTCATGTTTCTTGGCACTTATTTTCAACATCTGTGTCACCTAATATTACTCGAATCTGTGATATATCCTTGAATCTGTGGGACTTGTATCTGTGGATTCATTTATCTGCATCTGAAAATATATGGTCTCTATAGATATCTTCTAGGTCCTCCAGCACAAGTCTATGGTATGTTTCTACTGCAAGCTGACTATACTGTTGTACTGGTGGACCTAGAAGGTATCTAGAGAGGCATCTCCCTAGGCATCTTCTAGGTCCTCCAGCATGACTCGATGGTATGCTTGGTTCGGAAGTAATTCATTTTAATAGGGCTCACTAATATCCATGGTTTCTGGTATCCATTGTAAGTCTGGGAATGTATCCCCTGTGGATATGGGGGGGGGTCTATCTGTAATTCAAATGTTCAAAAGAGTAACATATTTTCCCATATGCAACCAAATACATTTACTTACATTGTTTCCCTCTCCATTTCAGACTCTAGATTGTTTTTAAGTCATGTCTCTGTCTATATTTGCTTATTAAACTCTACAAAACACCATGTTCATTGATATTGTAATAATAAAACATGAACAACAATTCTATATTGATAACATTTTGCCTCAAAGCAGACTCACCTGTATTTTCCTCTCAAGTTATATGAGAGAGGAACAGAAGTGCAGTATCCAGAGAAGAAACTTTTTTTTTTAAAAAAAGCAGATGTTCTAGCTACACAAATTCCACCCAGACACCCCACCTTAAAAAAAATGGGGGGGGGGAGACCAAATGTACACAAAGCACACTACTTCTTGTTTATACCTTCTATCATGGTAATTACTGCTGCCTCATCAAATTTGTATGGCCTGCTCCAAAACTGGGCTTTTCCTGTTTTCACAGACATTACCAGATAAGCATAACTCAGTTGAAAGCTTAAAACTGCAATAAATAGTACAGTCAACAGTGAAAGTATAGAGGAGGAAGTTTTGGCCAAAAAAGATGAGAGTGTTTTCATACTGTCTGGACAGTTTGTTTAGAAATCAAGTGTTAAATCAAGTGCATATAGTCCCTGTCACTGAAGTGCTCAATAAACAATAAGCCTAATACGTTTACGGTAGTTTTCCTCCCATTTTTTTCCAACTGTATATTATTGTTTTCAAACTGCACAATTTCCTTCCAATGGCACATTTTGCATCCACCTGACACTACCCACATACCTGCCCCTAAATGGTGAGTTCTGACCACAGTGTCTGAAATCCCTGGGAATACTACAAGACTTCACTTTAGTTTAGGCAAAGGGATATACAAGGTTAGTCAAATACTAGATAATTAATTACTAAAAATATGGATAAGAAAGATGCATAGGAACATAGATCCATGAAAACATGTTTTGTAGTCCCCTTTGAATACAACAGGATTTCTTTATTTTTAATCATAAAAGAGAAAGTCAGTCTATTTGATGAATGTTTATGCATTGTGACATGTACTCTCCTATTTGAGCATTTCATTCTAGTACTATTCATAACACCAATCTGAGATAGTTTACACTCTGTTTTGCCAAGTGTACATAAAATTGCAGCCAGCAGATCCAACACTCAGTCAAGCATTCAGGTCCCAGTGGCCAACCAAATGGATATGGGAATTTCACAAGATGGTGTAACAATGTTTATTAGATAATATATGTATTTGAAGGCAGAAAGGCTGCAAAACTCTAAATTGAAAAAAGTTAAATTTTGGTTTTAGCTGCATTCTTAGAATAAGAGCATATGAATATTGTGGGAATCATTTCAGAATAAATTAGTTATAGTAAAAGATTATACAGTCTGCAATGAAAATAAAGTTTACCTGGTCTGTATTCTCTGTCTCAGAATATAAACTGATTCTTCCACTGCCTGCAAATGCCCCACCAGATTTCTCACTACTGAGATGATTGTCTGCAATCTGAACTTTGGGCGCCAAGAAGGTGAACTCATTCCTCTGGGACTCTGAGGAAAGGCAAAGTTGATAGGAATAAGGCAAAGTCCCATCTTCAAAATTAGGCGGGAATATGGCACCTGCCTTCGAATGGGGAACAGGGCCAAAGCACTGTAGGAATTTGGGATTCCCTGAGTTCCGGAGCTTCATTGTAATGGCCAGAATCACCGTCAAGAGGAATAAGAAGGAGATCAAAGCTAAGGCCAGCACCAAATAGAACTGGAGGTCAGACTGAGACTCTGAGTCTCTTGCCTGGCTTTTCATTTCTGGAAGAGCCTCCTGGAAGTTCTCCGCAAACACCAGGTTCAGAGAGACAGTGGCTGAGAGAGGAGGCTGCCCATTGTCATTCACCACAACCACCAGCCTCTGTTTTACAGCATCTCTCTCCACAAAGGCCCTGGCAGTCCTGATCTCCCCAGTATGTGAACCAATGGTGAAGAGGCCTGGCTCAGTGGCCTGGACAAGATGGTAGGAGAGCCAGGCGTTGTGTCCGGAATCAGCATCCACCGCCACCACCTTTGTGACTAGATAGTCTTCCTCAGCGGAACGAGGCACCATCTCAAACGAGGCGGAGCCCTTGGCTTCTGGGGAAGGGGACAGGATATGAGGACTGTTATCATTGCGGTCCAGAATAAACACCCTGAGTGTGACGTTGCTGCTGAGAGGGGGAGATCCTCCATCTTGGGCCTTCACCTGGAGCTGGAACTCTCTGAATTGTTCATAGTCAAAGGATCTCTGGGCATAGATGGTGCCAGTCTCAGAGTTAATGGAGATATAGGAAGAGATGGGAAGCTCCCGAATATTGCTGCTGAGGATGGAGTATGTGACCTGTGCGTTTGAGCCCACATCTGGATCAAAGGCTTTAATAGTAAAAATGGAGGCACCAGAAGGGTTGTTTTCTGGCACGTAGATGTTGTACAATGATTTCTCAAAAGTAGGGGCATTGTCATTGATATCAGAGATCTGTAATGAGATGGTTTTGTATGTGGAAAGAGGAGGGGTTCCTTTGTCAGTGGCTGTGATTGTGATATTATACTCAGCAGTTGTTTCTCTGTCCAAAGGGTGATCTGTCAGGAGCTTGTAGTAGTTATTAGATGAAGGACGAATCTTGAAGGGCAAATCACTTCCTAAATAGCAAGTGACTTTTCCATTGTCATCTAGATCTTTGTCATTCACCTTGATCAGAGCAATTAAGATACCAGAGGCAGAATTCTCAGGGACTGGGCTAAACAAAGAAACCAAAGTTACCTCCGGTGGATTGTCATTTTCATCAAGCACATGAACTTCTACTTTGCAGTGTGTAACCAAACCTCCACCATCTTTTGCTACAACTGTCATAATAAATTCTTTGGCTTCTTCAAAATCCAATGTCTCCATGAGTGTGATTGTGCCATTAGCAGGATCCACCTTGAATTTCTTTTGCTGTTGGTGCATGTTGGTGAAATGATAACTGATTTGTGCGTTTGTGCCTTCATCATTATCAGATGCTACAACCTGAAGAACAAGGGAACCCACAGGTGCATTTTCCCGCAAACTAACCTTGTAAACCTCCTGAATGAAAGTGGGTGGGTTGTCATTGGCATCAGTGACATTAATCCATATCTGCACAGTCCCAGTTTTTCTAGGTTCGCCTCCATCTATGGCTTCAAGAATCAAGTAAATAGTCTGTTCACTTTCCCGATCCAATGATTTTTGCAGCACTAAATCTGCAAATATATTTCCATCATGACTTTCTTTTACTTCCAGGGTGAAATAGGGATTTGTGCTAAGCTGGTATTTCTGGAGAGAATTCACCCCAATGTCAGGGTCTTCAGCTTTCCCAAGGAGAAATCGGGTGCCTGGTAAAGTGGATTCAATTATCTCTAAGTTGATGTTGCTGTTGAGGAATTGGGGTGCATTATCATTAACATCCTGGATTGCCACTGCAATATGGAAAATATCTGGAGGATTTTCAATCACCACCTCAAAATTAACAAAGCAAAGTGATTTTTTGCCACATATTTCCTCCCGGTCTATCCTACCATTTACATAGAGGTTTCCATTGTCTGCACTGATAACAAAATATTTCATTTCATCCACTGAGACAAGATGCAAATTGCATTTTGCTAGTTCTTTGACATTTAGGCCCAGATCCTTGGCAAGATTCCCCACAAGAGATCCCTTTGGCATTTCTTCAGAGACAGAATAATGAACCTGCTCTGGAGCGCCCCAGCAACTGAATGAAAATAGGAAGAGAAGCAATACTTGCCTTGTAAGTGTCTTGCTAGTCTTTCTGTTCCTTCTCTCCATATGGCTCTCTGAGAAATCCTACCTCCACCCTCCTTTTTATCAAATCAGATTAAATTTTCTTCTTGTGGTAGGAATATCCTTTGAGGAAGAGCAAGCTCTTTTTAATTTTTGCAAGTCAGATGTATTTTCTTTTCATTAGCAGCAATGCTCTGTCTCTCTGCTTCTCCTATCTGCACAGCACTGATGAAGCAACCTCACTGTAGAAAGTATCAACTCATTTCCATCGTGGACTGAAAACAAGATTGGCCAACATTGCCACTGTGAGGCCTAGAAAGAGAACTGCAGGGCACACTTTCTGCCTTTGAATTTCAAGCAAAACACTATCTGGATGTAATTATATTACATTATATATTAGAAATTTAACAAATGCTACAATTTGAAGACTATGCTTGCATAGGAGTTATAATTTTTTTGGTACCTGGATTTCAGTGGAATATTTGGCAAACTTTGCTTATGGTTTTGAAACAATATACCTTTCATTTGTCCAAGTCAATGGCTTTTAATGTAACACCTGATGTTGCTCTGTTGACTATCTTAAAATTATTGCCACAAGTTACATTAAGGAGCAATCACAATATTAACATTGTCATTTAATTTGTGTTTCTCTACTGTTTTACTAACTGGATTATGAAATATTATTTATATCTATGATAGTCATTTTGATTTTTTAAAGGAATCCATTATTTCATTTATTTAAAGTATTTCTTTTATTACCTTCCAGCCCACAAGAGCTCTGAGGCAATAAACAAATAAAAACCAATTAAAACAACACACAGATAATTTTTTAAAAAAAATACATAACATTTAAAAACTCCTAAAAGCAGTCTAAAAACAATCTTAAAATCCAGTTTTGAAACAGTTAAAGCAGCAATTTCAAACACTGAATGCCATGTGAAACAGCACTGTTTTGGCTACCTGCTGGAAGCTTACAAGAGATGGGGCCAGCCTAACCTCCTTGGGTAGGGAGTTCCACAGTCAAGGTGCTGCTACAGTGATGTGTACCCACCAACCTAACTTCATGAGGTGTTGGGATACACAATAGGGCCTCCTCTAAAGATCTCAAATTTCTGGCAGGTTCATATGGGAGGAGGTGGCCTTTCAGATATCTTGGCCCCAAGTCATTTAGGGCTTTATAGGTCAACACCAGCACCTTGAATTGAACTCAGAAGTAAATTGGAAGCCAGTGTGGTTCTTGCAAGACTAATGTTATATGGTGTCTAAAATGCACACCGTCTGGCTGCTACATTTTGCACTTGCAGCAGTTTCCAAGCACTTTTCAAGGGCAGCTCCATCTAGAGCGCATTAGCATGTCCCCCAAATACTGTCTCCTATGCTGGTGGGTTGTCCCCATAATAAAAGAGTTTCTTCAAATGTAGTACCAGATCATTGGGGATATTCAACAGTGATTGGAATAACATGTCAATAAGAAATGCTAATCTTCCACCAAAAATTGCAATTCTGTTCCAAGTTATCTTTCCATTTTAATACCAGTATGACTTCTCTTGTGTCGTGATACCAGTACAATGCATGTTCCCCTGCCACTCCATATCAGTGACTGTTCCTGGCAAGGGCAGGGAAATACAAAATTCAGTCTGAGTGTGTATCTCCTGTATGTTGTTGTTGTTGTTGTTGTTGTTGTTGTGTGCCTATGTTTTTTCTGGCCTACAGCGACCCTAAGGTGAACCTATCACAGGTTTTTTTTTGGCAAGATTTGTTCAGAGGCAGTTTGCCTTCCTCTGAAGTTTACAAGAGTGTGATTTGCCCAACGTCACCCATTGCGTTTCCATATCTGAGCAGGGATTTGAACCCTTGTGTCTGGGAATCCTAATGCAACACTCAAACTACTACACCACACCACTTGTCTTCCTTTATAGGCACTACCAAATATTTTACAAAACCTTCATCTAGATGCAATACATTTCTGGCATGCAGAAAAAGCAAGGGGGACTTATCTTGGTCTTTCCCTCTGATGAACCATGTTGTCTTTTGCATGCTTGAACATCAGCTGATGCAGAATGGAGCACTGCTGAGTTATTTAGGACCCGCTCATGACCTAACCAATCCAGGTGCTGTTTGCTTTGGCACAGTCACCTGTCCCAACTATGGGGACACCAATGGTCCGCAACGTGCATTCCACTACCTCTTTCTGTGTGGCCTCCAAGCTGCTTGGGTGCTACTGTCGCCCTCCTGCCCTTCACCATTCCTTATGAGTCCAAACAGCTCTTCTGATCTTCTTTTCCTGCCATTTCCTGCAAAACCAAATGAACTATATTTTTCCTTCTGGTCTCCAAGCAGCTATATGGCTGCTCCTGTCACCCTCCTCTTGATCTTCTCTTCCAGCTAACCACTTTGGTCATTCCAGGTGTTTCATCAGCCAACAAAGCTCAAGTACCATTTTCTCAGCTTTTTTTTGCTACCCTCCTAAGTGCCATGTTGAGGTTTCTGTATGCGTAAGAAAGTGGCTGTGTGAACGAGTACGTTCATCTTTCAAACAAAGGCCAGGAATCCATTTGCTTGTGTGCTTCAGCTTTTTCCTTCCTTTCTTGCACCTGAAGCTGGATTGTTGGGGAAGAGAGGGAGTGGAGCAAAACAGCTGGGGGAACAGGTATTTGTGCTTTGCAAGAGCAGCAAAACTGATAGTTTGGAGGAGGGGGCCAAGAGTGGGCTGACACAAACAATAGCAGGGTTGTCCTGAAAGCAGCAGCAGCATTATGGGTGTCTTTTTGCTTGAGGGGGGGGCAGGAAACGACTGGTGTGTTTGGAGGGGGGAAGGGCATGAGAAGGGCAGAAAGGAGGCTGGTACGTTTTTGCAAAGAAGTCAACAAAATGACAGAAGATAACCAGTGTATCTTTGCACATAAAAATGGGTGGCAAGAGGGCTGACATACTTTTACAAGGAAGGTCACAAAGTGTTTTCCACAGTGAACACCTGTAGGCTTCAACAAGCCAGGCTCTTTCAAGTAGCTGCCAAGGTTAGTGGACTTGTAGTTGTTTTTGACTGCAGGCAAAGACATTCTTCCTTGGACACAAAAGCTGTCTGGCCTGACCTCACACCTTGCTTGTTGCTGCCTTTCCTGTCTCAGCCCTTCCAGCTAGGAGTTGTCGTCTTCTTCTTCTTCTTCTTCTTCTTCTTGTCGTCTTACTTGATTCTTCTTGCTCCTTGAACATTTGTCTTTGCTTTAGTCCCTAAAGCCATTCTGACAGCTGTCAAAATGCAACAAGAACCAGAAAGAAAAATGTTCTGTTGTAATTTGTCCTCTTAACCACAGGGCATTGCTGTCTCACCAACTAACAAACAGTCTAGCCTTCGTTTAGTGATCTGTGAAATGGAAGGTAAAGCTCAGTTCATCATGGGTTCAGTTGCAGTTCACTTCCTCCTGAGGCGATAGACAGTGACTTTGATCTTATCTCCCAGTAATTAAATAAAACCCCCACAGTTGCAGCCATTTGATTCTTAAAGTTTTTTTTTCCAATTAAATCAGGAGTTTCTTTTCCTTCCAAATTGTCTAGTGCAGACTTAAGCTAGCTAGTTTTCAAAGTTTAAAAGTTCAATTTGATTCAACTGCGCTGTTTTGCACTTAGAAAAATATTATCTCCACCAGCATTTTACTCACTTTTTTGAACTGGAGAAGTGTCAATGCAGGAAGTTTAATGATCCCATCAGCTGGAAATCTTCCTGATATCTATCCACAAAACCAGCTTTAAGGGAGTTAAGAAAATTGAATGCATGGCATTTAAGGCTTATAAGTGGTGGCTCACATTGCTGCTTTGCTGATCCCTTCAACTCCACCTGCACTCTGGTGGCACTGCCTCATGTCTCCAGAACATCAGGAATGGGAATCAAATCTCAGCCTCCTATGTCACTGAGGTAATTTTCCTCAGCTGGTCACTTCCCCAGCTGGCAATTGCCATCTTTAGCACCTCTTCCCTCAGTGGAGCTGCTAAAGGCAACACACAACTCCATACATCTCTGATTGCAGGAGCTGGTGACTGGCCCCACAGACGGAGCAAGAAGGAGGAATTCCTCAGCAGGGAAGCTTGTGGGATTTATCTTCTCCAGTTTCTGCCACCCCCTGGCTGTCATTTTGATCCTCCATTTTATTTTGGTCTACCTGATATATTTATCACCCCCCCCCCAAAAAAATTGATTTTATCATAGCCTTTGGCATCTCATAGATATGAACAAATTTTTGAAAGATGAAAACTATGAAATCCAAGTGTTGAGCCAGACCTATATATTAACATTTAAGCAGCATTTTAAAGGGTGTCTGTCCACCTTAATCTGGATGCCAGTGCCAAACAGAAAAGAGATAAACATGTGTAGATAAATATGGACATAGATTCCATAGTACTTAAATTGTTTCAAAATTGATTATGTTTAGATTAACGCTTCATCAGACTTTAGATTTTTTTCCCTTTGATGTTGATTAGCAAGTTAATAATAGTAAGCTACGGTACTCCCCCGCCCCGTGTCAGAAGGCTGGGAACCCATGGCCTACATGATAAGTTGGTGGCAATGAAAGGCAGGCAGGCAGGCAAGCACCAAATTGTTTAGCAGTATTATTATTCTATGTGGGCATGGAGACAGATACATTTTGTATGGAAACTTTACTTGACTTGTCAATTTGGTTCTGATTTACATAGACATGGTAAATTGGTATAGCCTGTTGCTAACACAATGCGGACACATAGAAAGTGTGAGCTGTGCGTTTCTGAAATTACTTTCTCTACATTTCAGAAATGATCCCATGGCCCACATTGGAGTTTTTCTAATATGCTTCAATCCTCTGCAAAAACACACAAAAAAAACCCCCCACGTGTGTGAGCGTGCACACACACACCTTCCAGTTTTTGTTTTTCCTGTATGTATGTACATTTCAAATTGACTTCTTTGCATGTGCAGCAAATGATGTTAATTGTTATGCATTTTGTCCTCCCCATATGCTATCGTGCCTTCTTTATTTGGAAAAGGAAATCTAAAACTGTTCTTGTGAAAGCATGTCACATAGAGAAGTACAAATCTCACTCTCACATTAGAAGTCTTCATTTCGTAGTTGCAATTGTTTTGTTTGAAAGAAAGGCCCATATGAGTGTCTATTAAAATCTACTCTAGAATGGCTTCTGAATGGATCCAGCAAATCTCTCAGGATGTAGTCAACACTATACAGACACAGGGAAAGCATTTCAAAAATACCTTTAAGCATAATTTATAAATTAGCCTTGCCCTCTTCCCTCTAGGTATTGGTATTTCAGTCTAGGTTAGGTGGGTAGGGCTCTCCAGGCCTTACTACAAGCATATAGTTTGTGCAGCTGTCGTTCATGGTAAGGCAGGATATTCCTATATAATTCTCACAAAAATATATTCTAAAAATGCCACCACATACAAAATAATAAACCATTCAAATTTTAAAAATTTTTCAGTAATTAGTACCAATGAACTGATTATGTGATAGCTAATAAAATGCTATTGGTCTGACACTCAATATAAAATAATTGGAAAAAAATCATTGTATATAATAGGCATCATTGAAAAACTCACCATGTCACATTTATCCATCTCTGTAATTAGAGCATTTCCTTGATCAGCTGTCAAAAGCACATCAGATTTCTGATTATAGGAAATATTTTCTGCAGTTTGAACAGTGGGTGCTGGAAAGGTAAATTCCTGTATCCTGGACTCAGATGATAAACAAAGCTGATAAGAGTAAGGCAATGTCCCTTCTTCATAGTTTGGTGGGAATATGATAGCATTGTTCGAATGGGGAACAGGACCAAAACACTGCAAGAATTTGGGACTCCCGGATCTTCGAAGCTTCGTCAGAATGGCCAGAATGACTGTTAGGAGGAATAAGAATGAAATCAAAGCCAAGGCAAGCACCAAATAGAACTGGAGGTCTGACTGATACTCTGGTTCCCTGGATTGGTTGTTAATTTCTGGAAGTGCCTCTTGGAAGTTTTCAGCAAACACTAGGTTAAGACTCACAGTACTGGACAGTGATGGGTGGCCATTATCCTTGACTAAGATTACCAGCCTCTGTTTGATGGCGTCTCTTTCTGAAAATGTCCGGGATGTCCTGATCTCACCATTATGGGCCCCAATTGTGAAGAGTCCTGGCTCAGTGGCCTGGACCAGATGGTAAGAGAGCCAAGCATTGTGCCCGGAGTCAGCATCCACCGCCACCACCTTGCTCACCAGATAACCCTCCTCGGCTGAGCGAGGCACCATCTCAAACAAGGCAGAGCCCTCCACTCCCTGAGAAGGGTAAAGAATTTGAGGACTCTGGTCATTCTGGTCCAAGATAAAGACCTTCACAGTGGCAGTGCTGCTGAGGGCTGGGGAGCCTCCATCTTGGGCCCTCACTTCCACCTGAAACTCCCTGCACTGTTCGTAGTCAAAGGAGCGCTGAGCATAGATAGTGCCACTTTCAGAGTTAATGGAGAGGTAAGATGAGAGAGGCAGCTCTTGAATGTTGCTTCTGAGGAGGGAGTAAGTGATTTGGGCATTGCGATCCAGATCTGGGTCTGAGGCTTGCACACGGAAAATGGAGGAGCCTGAAGGGTTGTTCTCTGGTACAAAGGCAGTATAAGAGGATTTTTCAAAGGCAGGGGAGTTGTCATTGATATCTGAAATCTTCAGGCAGATGGTCTTCTCTGTTGAAAGAGGGGGTGTGCCTTTGTCTGTTGCGGTGATTGTGATATTGTACTCTGGAGTGCTTTCCCTGTCCAGGGGACCATCTGTAAGAAGCTTATAGAGGTTATTGGATGTAAACACTACTTTGAATGGCAAAGTGTCTCTTAAATGGCAAGCAATTTTCCCATTATCCCCAGAATCTCTGTCCTTAATGTTGATAAGGGCTACCAGAGTTCCAATTTCTGAATCTTCAGGTATTGGGCTGGACAAGGAGGCAAGAATGACATCAGGGGCATTGTCATTCTCATCTAATAGTTTTATTTCAACATTAGAGTGAGCTACTAATCCACCTCCATCTCTTGCTTCTATTGCCACCAAATATTTCTCTGTTTCCTCAAAGTCCAGAGCTTCCTTAATTGTTATTTTTCCATTTTGTGAATCCAAGTTGAATTTCTGGCGAATACGTTCAGGGATGTTTCTAAAGCCATAGTTTATCTGGCCATTTGAACCTGCATCTCTGTCTGTAGCTTTCACCTGTACCACTAAAGACCCACTTGGTGTATTCTCCATCAGTGTCATCGTATACATCTTTTGAGTAAAAACTGGTGGGTTGTCATTGGCATCAATGACTGTAATCCATATTTTGGCTGTCCCTGTTTTGGGAGGCTTCCCTCCATCCAGAGCCATAAGGGTTAAATGGAAACTGCTTTCACTTTCATGATCCAACTGTTTTTCCAGTACTAATTCTGCATATTTATTTCCGTCTTCTCTCTCTCTAACTTCCAAAGCAAAATACTTATTATTATTCAGGTGGTAATCCTGTAGAGCATTTTCCCCAATGTCAGGATCTTCAGCTTGCTCTAAGAGAAAAGTGGTTCCTGGCAGAGTTAATTCACTGATCTCCAGCTTAATATCACCATGCAGAAAATGTGGAGGATTGTCATTAATATCCTGAATCTCTACAGTTATATGAAAAATATTCATAGGATTTTCAGCCATCACTTCAAAACTGATGGGGCAAGATATACTTCCCCCACATATTTCCTCTCTGTCAATCCTGTCATTTATATAAAGGTTCCCATTTTCTGAGCTGATAATGAAGTACTGCTTTTCATCTAGAGAAAGGATGTGTAGATTTCTATTTAATATCCCTCCAGTATTTAGTCTCAGATCTTTGGCAAGGTTTCCCACAATGGAGCCCTTCTCCAGTTCTTCAGGGATAGAATACTGAATGTGCTCTGAGGTAGCTTTGCAAAACAAAGAGAAGAATAAAAGAAGTACTTGCCTTTGTAGTGATCTGCTGCTATGTTTGTTCTGGTCCTCCATTCCACTGAATGAAAAAAAATGCTTTATCCTCACTTGGTCTCTTGAAATAAGCTGAAGATTTTCAAATTCTGATCAGGATGCAAAACTACTAAAGAACCAAGTATGAAAAGAGTCACTGGTTTTTAGTTCTATATATTGTAGTATTTCCTTTTCTTAGAAATAAATGTTCCCATGTCTCTGCATTCTGCTATTTCCCAGTGAATAAGCAGTTTCACTGCATGAGGCATCCTTGGCTTGGCAGTTCCTCTTTGCTGGCCAACAGTGGCACTCTGAGGCTGAAATGGAGAATTGCAAGGCTCCTCTTAAGCAAATGATAATGAACAGAATTTCTTACTGTTTTCATACTTATGTGTGGCCAGTCCAAAGTGGAGGAAGCACAAATTTCTGTGTCTTGATAAATAACATATTTAAGAATTGTACATGCTTTTTTCAGCAGGATAAGTAAGAACCCAGCTTCATTGGACAAAACTGTACCAGAAAGTGACAATCCATCTTTTTGTTATTGTTGTTGTGTACCGTCAAGTTGTTTCTGACTTATGGTAATCCTAAGGTGAAGCTATAGCAGGTTTCTTTTTGGCACGATACATTCAGAGGGGGTTTGTCTTTGACTTCTTCTGAGGCTGAGAGAGTGTGACTTTCCCAAGATCACCTAGTGCATTTTCAATACTAAATGGTAATTTGAATACTGGTCTCCAGAGTCCGTAGTCGAACACTCAAACCACTATACGTTGCTGGCTCTCTTTTTCTTGTACGTATTCTTAAATTGGAATGGATGTCTCCCTGAGACTTTCTGGCAGGTATGAATAAGACTTGCAGCATTCATCTTATTTTCCAAGAAATTTAGGTAAATGTTTCAAATTACCGTCCAAGAATGTTAGAAGTAACATATTCAAAGCACCTTGGAAATGGACTTTTTAAAAAAGAGAAACAAAAATCCCTGGTCAGTTATATTCTCCATAATACATCATCTGTTCCACAGCTTCTGATTCTGTGTGTTCACTTCAGAGAAACCTGTAGCCAAAGTGAACCAGCAGAAGAGAGTGTTTCTGATGTAACATGGTTCTAATTACATTTTAGTAGTGTTGAAAATTTCCAACCCCCCCCCACTTATATCAGTATTTCAACTCACGTCTCCTTATAAAAATATGTCAAGTGGTACACAGCATAGATTCTAGCATTTTAAACTCTCTATGGATGTCGTTGAAATGCTATGCAAACTGAACTTCTTCCTTGTCTGGCACAGTTCAGCCTGCCTCCCCTCTCAGATATACTGAAAGTAGAACTATAATAGCTGAATATATGAAGACAGGAATACTAAGCAGCAGAGTACTGATAAAGCAATGAAACATGGAAGAAAGTTTTCACAAGAAATGATGAATTACTATTATAGCAATGGTGTTCATCCAGCATTATGCTGGGCACACATATGCCTCATTGCACTTCTCCAGAATGATTGCAGGAGGGACGGCACAAATAGTGTCCCAAATGAAGGGAAGAAGGCCCAGCATGCTTTAAAATGAAAGGAAAGCCCAGCATGACAGGACCGTCCGTCTTCTCCTTGGCTTATACAGTAATAGCATCACTAATTCAGGGTAGGTTTAGTCAGCATTTGAAGGATGAGTTGGAGTTTTCATTATCATCCCCCAGTTTGCACTAAGGGATTACCTTGTTTTCCTTTATGCCAGTGAATAAATTGCAGGGATGTGGCGTCTCATTTGGTTTTATAAGTTTGTATTCCTAAGGTCCCCAATGGTTTAAATTAGTTTGCACTGTTGGTGGGTATCCCATTCTACCTCTCATTTAGAAACAGATCAAGGGAATTTAGGAAGGGAGTTGCTCTTAGGCTCTGACAGCTTTGTCTCATCTACTACACCTTTTCAGCTAGATAGAATAAACTAGGTAGCTAGGTAGAATAGCTATAGGCCTAAGGCAAACTTAAGCAGAGAGCTGGGAGAAACTGTCCACCTTAGTCGATCCACTGTATCCTGGTGTCCCACACAGTTCAGTCAGTTAATTGATCTATACCTTTCTTTGCCATTTTGCTCAGGGGAAGTGCAGGGAAGTGACTCCTCCAAAGGGCCTCATGCGGCCCATCCATATTGGGGAGACAGTCCTGCACATTTTCAAGACAGACCCACCTCTTCTCCAGTCCACTTGGCAGCACCAGTTCCCTCCCACTCCTTTTGAAGTACAACCATGACTGGTGTCTCTTGGGTCTATACTCTCTGACTGGCTGGAGCAATGTGTTCTTTTTCACATACTTGGTACCGTCAAGATGGAGGTGAAACGTTCACAATCCAGCTTTGTCATTGGGTTTGGTTGTGTGAAGCTGAAGTAAGGGTCAGTAGAGATTAGTTTTAAGTAATCTGGGCAGTAGGGTCAGAGAGAGAATAGACTATGCTGGTGTTCACCTTTCGGTATCAAGGTAGCAAAATCTGTCTTCGTATATGAGAGTAAAAAAAATATCTACAGGCAAAATTCCAGTTACTATCCAGTAAGGCTGATTGGCTCAACACAATTTTAAGTCAGGAGGGGGGGGGAACTCATGGGCATGGTACTCCCTTAGGCTTCAAGAAATCAGCAGGGAATTAATTTCTAACAACCTTAAGTAGAAGGTAACTCCAGCTGGTTGTTTGGAAAGTAGAACAGTTAAGTAGAGATTTCATAGAATCATAGAATCATAGAATTGCAGAGTTGGAAGAGACCACGAGGGCCATCCAGTCCAACCTCTTGCCATGCAGGAAATCACGATCAAAGCATCCCTGACAGATGGCCATCCAGGCTCTGTTTAAAGACCTCCAAGGAAGGAGACCCCACCACGCTCCGAGGGAGTGTGTTCCACTGCCGAACAGCTCTTACTGTCAAAAAGTTCCTCCTAATGTTGAGGTGGAATCTCTGTTTTTAAGTTAGTAAAGCTTTATTAATGGTGTCTTTTGCTTGCCATACAGTGTAGAATGCAAATTGTCTTTCTAAAGTGGAGGAGCTAGTTATCAGTGTAGCTAGAAAGCACGGTAGCAACTTTGAGAACTATATTTACTGTATTTCTCCCTCAGTCTTTCTGCCCTTTTATGGCAGCTCTGTAATTTTTTTTACATAAATCAATTCTATGCTTAGATTTCTAGACTGAGAAGACTTGGGACTTTATCAGACAAGCCTCTAAAAACGTTCTTTTGCTATCATATTTTAAACCATCAGTGTGCCGGCAAAATAACCCTTTATATCAAACCTTGCCGTAATAGTGTGAAAAAGCTGTACTTCTGCATTGACATGTGTGCGTGAGTTCAGCAGCTCTCGCAAGAATATGTGAGCACACTTAAAACTGTAAAAATAGCTAAATTAAAAAACAATATTTACACACAAGGACCAAAACACACTTCAAAACTTATTTGCAAAAATGGGAGGTTCATAAAAAGAGAGTCTCATTGCTAGTTTTTGTGTTCTCACCTGGAAGTATTCTGGCGGGGACAACCCATTGATGCTGGAATCACGTCAGCAGAACAGGGCACAGTTTCAGATACTTACAGTCATGGCAAAAAAACCAACAACAAACAGCATAACTGATCAATTGACAGCTTAGCCCGCCAATAAAAAAGAATGCCTTATTCTCAACATGAAAACGTGAAAGCACAACGTTGTGTGAAACGGGCACCCTTTCACATTCATTGGGCATTGTTATAACACCATATTTGCTACGTCTGATAAAGTCCCTGGAAATTTAATCACTACATTTCTATATGGTGCCTTTCTATATAGAGCCCTTTCTAATAACTAATGGAGTGAAGCAAGGTTGTGTTCTTGCACCAACTTTATTTACAATCTTCTTTAGCACGATGCTCCAAAGGGCTATGGCAGAGCTTGAAGAAGAAGACGGCATCTATATACGTTACCGTACTGATGGTAGCTTGTTTAACTTAAGCCGTCTGAGGACTCACACTAAGACTCTAAACTACCTAGTCCGTGAGCTGCTCTTCGCCGATGATGCTGTCCTTGTCGCCCACACAGAAGCAGCTCTGCAGCGCCTAACGTCCTGCTTTGCAACAGCTGTAGAGCTGTTTGGGCTAGAAGTCAACCTGAAGAAAACAGAAGTTCTTTACCAGCCTGCACCACAGGACGAACACCACCATCCCACATTGCCGTCGGCAAATCTGTGCTCAAGTCCGTTCAGCAGTTCACCTACCTGGGATGCATCATCTCCTCAGATGCCAAGATTGACAAAGAGATCGATCACAGATTAGCAAAGGCATATAGTGCATTTGGAAGACTTCACAAAAGAGTCTGGAGCAATAAACACCTGAGGCAAAGCACAAAAATCAGTGTGTATAGAGCCATCGTACTGTCTATCCTCCTTTATGGATCTGAAACATGGGTCACCTATCGCCACCACCTACGGCTCCTCGAGCGCTTTCATCAGCGCTATCTATGCACAAACCTAAATATACACTGGACTGACTATGTGATGAATGTTGCTGTCCTTGAGCAAGCAGGGATCACCAGCATTGATGACATGATATTGAGAACACAGCTGCGCTGGGCAGGGCACATTTCTAGGATGGAGGACCATCGCCTCCCAAAAATACTACTCTATGGTGAACTCGCCATGGGTCAGCGTAAGAGGGGCGCTCCAAAAAAGCAATACAAAGACTCCCTGAAACAACATCTCAGGCTCGGCCAAATTGATCACCAACAGTGGTCCGCCCTGGCCTCACATCGGGAGGCATGGAGACGCACTATCCACAATGCTGCAGCCTTATTTGAGAACTCACGACGAACAAGTCTTGAAGAGAAATGACAAAGCAGAAAGAATCACAACCCAAAAACATCACCCAAGGAGACCTTCTGCTGTGCTTTTTGCAACAGGACTTGTTTATCTCAGATTGGCCTTTTTAGTCATCAGCGCACTTGCAGAAAGCGCAGGATGAGTCCTTCCCGAATCTTCGTTTGCGAAGAAAAGCCAGAGATATTGGAAAATCGGCATTGCAGATGTACTGTACTAATACAGTAGGGGAACATTAACGATTAACATACAAACTGTGAACTTCTGAAATTACTTTTTCTACATTTGTAAAACCATACCATGACCCATAGTGGGGTTTAGCTACGATGCTGCCCCTCCTCCACCACATTTTGATATTTTTCCTTAGCAACATCCAGCTTGAAAAAGGATGCCTACACAACTTGATCATTAGGTAGCAATTTTTGGGTTGGTTCTAATAAAGACCTTTTATTAGAAGTTGCAGTATTGATTTTAAAAGAATTCTAATAAATCAGTGTGGCTGCAAACAATTCAGACAGATTAGCTTCACTTTAAAGCTTTATTTTTCTTGCCCTTTTCATTGAAATCTTGTGAATTGTTTCCTTAAAGTCAACTTCTCCTACAAATTAACTCTTGATAGACAAAATAACTAGGTAGCCTAATTGTTTTTGCCACCTAGCAGAAATCTTGCACTTTTAGAAGACGTCCTGGTTGTTGAAACATTGAACTTTATCAGACGCAGCAAATATGGTGTCATAATGGCTCCCAATGAATGTGAAAGGGCGTCCGTTTCACACAAGACCGTGCTTTCGCAATTTTTTTTTTATACATGGCATTCTGTTTTATTTATGGGCCACACAGTCAATTGATCAGCCATGGTGCTTTTCCACATAAGTGCAAGTGTGTGAAACCATGACCTGTTCGATTCCAGTGTCAATGGGCAGTCCCTGCCAGAACACTCCTGGGTTAAAATGTGAAAACTAACTACGGTACACTCTTTTAATAAACTTCCCCGTTTTGCAGGCAAGTTTTTAATTGTGTTTCAGTGCTTGTGTGTTCATTTTATTTTTTATTTATCTGTATTTAACTTTTAACTGTGCTCGTGTCTTCTCACGAGAACCGCCATGATCAGGTGCACCTGGCAATGTTGAAGTACGGGGCTGCTTTTTCACACTATTACGGCAACTTTTGATAAAGAGAGTTATTTTGCTGGCACACTAACAATTTAGAATATAGTAGCAAAGAAATATTTTTAGAGGCTCGTCTGATAAAGTCCATCTTTCAGCTTCTGCCATAGTCACTGGTAGTACACAAAATATA
The DNA here is from genome assembly GCA_030847615.1 of Gambelia wislizenii. Lineage (NCBI taxonomy): Eukaryota > Metazoa > Chordata > Lepidosauria > Squamata > Crotaphytidae > Gambelia > Gambelia wislizenii. Next base: position 178,930,159 of record JAUMIR010000004.1, read on the forward strand.
CATATAGCCCTCTCCAAACCACTAAAACCTGTGTTAGAAATCTCATTTATTACAATATCTCACAAAACTTCATATTCTTTACCAAAAGTATATCTGAGCATTTCTTTTCAGATACAACATTTCATAAAGAGAGAATTCTGAGAAAGAACTGTAGAATATACAAGAAGGAGGCATTTATTCATACATCATTTGGGCTTATAAATCCTACCAGTAGTATTGGCTCTTACTGTCCAAAAAGATCAAGGATGGTGATTATTATGGGGTGTCCTCCTTCCCATGAGCATCTCCTCCCACTGGCTATATAAAATGAATTTTAATTGGTCTTCAGAGAGCCTAACACAAAGAGAAACACAATCTCGTTGCTTTTCAAATTAGAAATTCTATTTCAACAGAACAACTACATTCCCCCCGTACTAGAAAAGAACATAGGGCACTTGACAATTACATTCTATGGTCTGCTATAGAATGCTGTCTAAATGCCTCCAGAATATCTCAGATAATTTGGACAATAGCCACATATATACAGGGAAAGACGTTTTCATAAATATTTTAAAGTATGACCTAAAATATCATCTCAAGTCCTGCCATCCATGGTACGGTTCCTTCAGCATGGCCAGGTACTCCTATTTCTCCATGCACCAGTCAATTAAATATCCCCATGCTTATACCATGCATATGAAACTGATTTCATTAGAAATTATGGTACTTCAATACAATTCTTCCGAATTGGATGTGAAAATACTTGCAATACAAAAAAAAATAAACCATTCAAGCTTTAAAGATAATTCAATGAAGTTGTAGTAATAATCTCAAGTCAGGATTTATGAAATGAAAATATCTTATGAATCAGCCATTCATTATAAAATGCGGAACAAAATTCAGCCTTAACAGATTAAAAAAATGCAGAAATAACACAAAAACTCACCCCATCACCATTATTCATCTCTATATTTAAAATATTTCCTTGATTGGCTGTCAAATGCATGTCAGCTTTATGATCAGATGAAATATTCTCTGCAGTTTGAACAGTGGGTGCTGGAAAGGTAAATTCCTGTATCCTGGACTCAGATGATAAACAGAGCTGATAGGAGTAAGGCAACGTTCCTTCTTCATAGTTTGGTGGGAATATGACAGCGTTGTTGGAATGGGGAACAGGACCAAAACACTGCAAGAATTTGGGACTCCCGGATCTTCGAAGCTTCGTCAGTATGGCCAAAATGACAGTCAGGAGGAATAAGAATGAAATCAAAGCCAAGGCAAGCACCAAATAGAACTGGAGGTCCATCTGATACTCTGGTTCCCTGGATTGGTTGTTAATTTCTGGAAGTGCCTCTTGGAAGTTTTCGGCAAACACTAGGTTAAGACTCACAGTGCTGGACAGTGATGGGTGGCCATTATCCTTGACTAAGATTACCAGCCTCTGCTTGATAGCATCTCTTTCCAAAAATGTCCGGGATGTCCTGATCTCGCCATTATGGGCCCCAATTGTGAACAGTCCTGGCTCAGTGGCCTGGACTAGATGGTAAGAGAGCCAAGCATTGTGCCCGGAGTCAGCATCCACCGCCACCACCTTGCTCACCAGATAACCCTCCTCGGCTGAGCGAGGCACCATCTCAAACAAGGCAGAGCCCTCCACTCCCTGAGAAGGGTAAAGAATTTGAGGACTCTGGTCATTCTGGTCCAGGATAAAGACCTTCACAGTGGTAGTGCTGCTGAGGGCTGGGGAGCCTCCATCTTGGGCCCTCACCTCCACCTGAAACTCCCTGCACTGTTCGTAGTCAAAGGAGCGCTGAGCATAGATAGTGCCACTTTCAGAGTTAATGGAGAGGTAAGACAAGAGAGGCAGCTCCTGAATGTTGCTTCTGAGGAGGGAGTAAGTGATTTGGGCATTGCGATCCAGATCTGAGTCTGAGGCTCGCACATGGAAAATGGAGGAGCCTGAAGGGTTGTTCTCTGGCACAAAGGCAGTATAAGAGGATTTCTCAAAGACAGGGGGATTGTCATTGATATCTGAAATCTTCAGGCAGATGGTCTTCTCTGTTGAAAGAGGGGGTGTGCCTTTGTCTGTTGCTATGATAGTGATATTGTACTCTGGAGTGGTTTCCCTGTCCAGGGGACCATCTGTAAGAAGCTTATAGAGGTTATTGGATGTAAGTACTACTTTGAATGGCAAAGTGTCTCTTAAATGGCAAGCAATTTTCCCATTATCCCCCGAATCTCTATCTTTAATGTTGATAAGGGCTACCAGAGTTCCTATTACTGAATCTTCAGGTATCGGGCTGGATAAAGAGGCAAGAATGACATCAGGGGCATTGTCATTCTCATCTAATAGTTTTATTTCAACATTAGAGTGAGCTACTAGTCCACCTCCATCTCTTGCTTCTATTGCCACCAAATATTTCTCTGTTTCCTCAAAGTCCAGAGCTTCCTTAATTGTTATTTTCCCATTTTGTGAATCCAAGTTGAATTTCTGGCTAGCATGTTCAGGGATGTTTCTAAAGCCATAGTTGATTTGGCCGTATGAACCTGCATCTCTGTCTGTCGCTTTCACCTGTACCACTAGAGACCCACTTGGAGTATTCTCTGACAGGATCACCATGTATAGTTCTTGAGAGAAAACTGGTGGGTTGTCATTGGCATCAATAACAGTAACCCATATTTTGGCTGTCCCTGTTTTGGGAGGCTTCCCTCCATCCAGAGCCATAAGTATTAAATGGAAACTGCTTTCACTTTCATGATCCAATTGTTTGTTCAGCACTAATTTTGCATATTTTTTCCCAGACTCCCTCTCTGTCACATCCAGAACAAAGTAGTTATTTTTATTAAGGCTGTAATCCTGCAGTGCATTCATCCCAATATCAGGATCTTCAGCTTGCTCAAGAAGGAATGTGGCTCCTGACAAAGTTGATTCACTGATCTCCAGTTTGATATCACCATGCAGAAAATGTGGTATGTTGTCATTAATATCCTGGATCTCTACAGTTATATGAAAAATATTCATAGGATTTTCAGCCATCACTTCAAAACTGATAGGGCAAGATATACTTTCCCCACATATTTCCTCTCTATCAATCCTGTCATTTACATAAAGATTCCCATTTTCTGCACTGATAACGAAATACTGCTTTTCATCTAGAGAAAGGATGTGTAGATTTCTATTTACTATCCCTCCAGTATTTAGTCTCAGATCTTTGGCAAGGTTTCCCACAATAGAGCCCTTCTCCAGTTCTTCAGGGATGGAATACTGAATGTGCTCTGAGGTAGCTTTGCAAAACAAAGAGAAGAATAAAAGAAGTACTTGCCTTTGTAGTGATCTGCTGCTATGTTTGTTCTGGTCCTCCATTCCACTGAATGAAAAAAAATGCTTTATCCTCATTTCGTCTCTTGAGATAAGCTGAAGATTTTTAAATTCTGATCAGGATGCAGAACTACTAAAGAACCGAGTATGAAAAGAGTCACTGGTTTTTAGTTCTATATATTGTAGTATTTCCTTTTCTCAGAAATAAATGTTCCCATGTCTCTGCATTCTGCTATTTCCCAGTGAATAAGCAGTTTCACTACAAGAGGCATCTTGTATTGGCAGTTCCTCTTTGCTGGCCAACAGTGGCACTCTGAGGCTGAAATGGAGAATTGCAAGGCTCCTCTTAAGCAAATGACATGAAGAGAATTTCTTTTTGTTTTCATACTTATGTGTGCCCAGTCCAAAGTGGAGGAAGCACAATCTTCTGTGCCTTGGTGATAAATAACATATTTTTAGAATTGTGTTCTTTTTTTTCAGTGAAGTAAGAACCCAACTGTACCAGAACGTAAGTGATAATCCATATTTTTGTTATTATTGTTGTGTACCTTCAAGTTGTTTCTGATTTACGGTAATCCTGAAGTGAACCTATCACAGGGTTTTCTTGGAATGATATGTTCAGAGGGGGTTTGCCTTTGTCTTCTTCTGAGGCTGAGAGAGTGTGACCTGCCCACGGTCACCTACTGGGTTTCCATGGCTAAATGGGGATTTGAATCCTGGTCTCCATAGTCCATAGTCCAACGCTCAAACTACGATACGTTGCTGGCTCTCTTTTTCTTGTACGTATTCTTAAATTGGAATGGATGTCTCACTGAGACTTTCTGGCAGGTATGAATAGGACTTGTAGCATTCACCTCTTTTCCCAGAAAATTTAGGTAAATGTTTCAACTTACTATCTATGAATGTTAGAAGTAACGTATTCAAAGCATCTGGGAAATATACTATATTTTTTGAAATAGAAACAAAAATCCCTGGTCCCTTATGTTGTCCATATTACATCATCTGTTCCACAGCCTCAGATTCTATGTGTTCACTTCAGAGAAACCTGTAGCTGAAGTGAACTAGCTAAAGAGAGCGCTTCTGATGTAACATTGATTCTAACCACATTTTGGTAGTGTTGAAAATTTCTTCACGTCTCCTTATAAAAATAAGTCAAGTGGTACACAGCATAGATTCAAGCATTTTAAACTCTCTCTATGAAATGCTATGTAAACTGAATTTCTTCCCAGTCTGACACAGTTCAGCCTACCTTCCCACCCCTGGATATACTGAAAAGTACAACTATAATAGCTGAATATATGAAGACAGGAATACTAAATAGCAGAGTACTGAAAAAGCAATGACGTATGAAAGAAAGGTTTCACAAGAAATGACTTATTACTATTATAGCAATGGTGTTCATCCAGCATTATGCTGGGCATGCATTTGCCTCACTGCACTTCTCCAAAATGATTGCAGGAGGGAAGGTACATTTGGAACAGTGTCCCAAATGAAGGGAAGAAGGCCCAGCATGCTTTTAAATGAAAGGAAAGCCCAGCATGACAGGACCTTCCGTCTTCTCCTTGGCTTATACAGTAATAGCATCACTAATTCAGGGTAGGTTTAGTCAGCATTTGAAGGATGAGTTGCAGTTTTCATTATCATCCCACAGTTTGCACTAAGGGATTACCTTGTTTTCCTTTATGCCAGTGAATAAATTGCAGGGATGTGGTGTCTCATTTGGTTTTATAGTGTTGTATTCCTAAGGTCCCCAATGGTTTAAATTAGTTTGCACTGTTGGTGGGTATCCCATTCCACCTCTCATTTAGAAGTAGATCAAGGGAATTTAGGAAGGGAGTTGCTCTTAGGCTCTGACAGCTTTGTCTCATCTACTACACCTTTTCAGCTAGATAGAATAAACTAGGTAGCTAGGTAGAATATCTATAGGCCTAAGGCAAACTTAAGCAGAGAGCTGGAGAAATTGTCAACCCAAGTTGACCCACTGTACCCTGGTGTCCTACACTGTACAGTCAGTTAATTGATCCATGCCTTTCTTTGCCATTTTGCCTGGAGGAAGGACAGGGGAGTGACTCCTCCAAAGGGCCTCATGCAGCCCATCCATATTGGGGAGACAGTCCTGCACATTTTCAAGACAGACCCACCTCTTCTCCAGTCCATCTGGCAACACCAGTTTCCTCCCACTCCATCTGAAGTACAATCATGACTTGTGTCTTTTGGGTCTATATTCCCTGACTGGCTGGGGCAATGCATTCTTTTTCACATACTTGGTACTGTCAAGATGGAAGTGACATGTTCACAATCCAGCTTTGTCATTGGGTTTGGTTGTGTGAAGCTGAAGTAAGGGTCAGTACAGATTAGTTTTAAGTAAACTGGGCAGTAGGGTCAGAGAGAGAATAGACTATGCTGGTGTTCACCTTTCGGTATCAAGGTAGCAGAATCTGTCTTCGTATATGAGAGTAAAAAAAATATCTACAGGCAAAATTCCAGTTACTATCCAGTAAGGCTGATTGGCTCAACACAATTTTAAGTCATGAGGGCAATAAGAAGTCATGGGCATGGTACTCTCTTGGGCTTCAAGAAATCAGCAGGAAATTAATTTCTAACAACCTTAAGTAGAAGGTAACTCCAGCTGGTTGTTTGGAAAGCAGAACAGCTAAGTAGAGATTTAAGTTAGTAAAGCTTTATTAATAATGTATTTTGCTTGACATACAAACACACGCAGGCGTTGTCTATACGGTCAATATAATACAAACAAGATGCGGAAGATCGGCGATCCGTCCAAATGGCAGTTTGCACAAATATGTGTCATTTGGAAGAGGGGCAGCCAAATCCACTGCAAACTCCATGTGCGCAGCATCCGGAGCTTCATACAGATTTTCTCAAAAGGTCCGTATGACTTCTGAATGTTGGACAATTTGAACACTCACATTCGCACAGATACAAACAGGCAGTGCAATCTGATTGGCTGGATGAGCAGAGGGGGTGGGGCTAGAAAATAGAGAAATTGGCTCCAGCAGCCATGTTGGATTTTCAGCTAAGCGAGGGTTCAGTAAATCAATCAAACTGTGATTTTATACTCTTTTTTATTTCTTTATTTGTAAATACGAAGTGTTGCTTGAGCGCACCCTGGGAAAATGTTTTTTTAAAAAAATTGGCAGCCGCAGATTTAAAATCATGAGTAAATCACCCGTGGTGGCCAGCTGGTTAGGGGGTCATGCAGACTTTAGGGGGGCTCTTTTGGCCATGTAGGCAGGTCACATCATTATTGCGAACGCCTGACTTTCTGAACATGTTTGTATTCCCCCCCCCCATATAGACAAATCTGCAGTGTCGAATGCCAAGTTGTCCTTCTGAATTGGAGGAGCTGGTTATCAGTGTAGCCAGAAAGCATGGTAGCAGCTTTGAGTACTGTATTTACTGTTTTTCTCCCTCAGTCTTTATGCTCTTTTATGGCAACTCTGTCTTTTATTTACATAAATCAATTCTATGCTTAGATTTCTAGACTGAGAAGATTTGGGACTTTATCAGAGAAGCCTCTACAACCTTTTTTTACCACCATATTTTTAATGGTTTGTGTGCTGGCAAAATAACCCTTTATATCAAAGGTTGCTGTAATAATGTGAAAAAACAGCCCCATACTTCCGTGTTGGTGGGTGCCTGTGATCTCAGCTGTTTTCTCGAGAGCATGTGAGTGCACGTAAAAGTGTAAAAACAGCTAAATTAAAAAAACAAAACACACAAGCACTGAAATGCACTTAATAAGTTATCTGCATAATGTGGAGGCATAATTATCTGCATAATTGATGGCTTGGCCTGTCAATAAAAAAGAATGCTTTATTCTCAACATGAAAACATGAAAGCACAATGTCATATGAAACGGGCACCGTTTCGTGTTCATTGGGTGTCATTATGACACTATATTTGTCCCATCTGATAAAGTCCTTGGAAATTTAATCATTACATTTCTGTATTGGAAAAATGGCATTGTAGATGTACTGTGCTAACACAATAGGGAAACATTAATGATTAACATACAAACTGTGAACTTCTGAAATTACTTTTTCTACATTTGTAAAACCATACCATGACCCATAGTGGGGTTTATCTACGATGCTGCCCCTCCTCCCCCACATTTTGATATTTTTCTTTAGCAACATCTGGCTTGAAAAAGGATGCCTACACAACTTGATCATTAGGTAGTAATTTTTGGGTTGGTTCTAATAAAGGCCTTTTATTAGAAGTTGAAGTATTGATTTTAAAAGAATTCTAATAAATCAGTGTGGCTGCAAACAATTCAAACAGATTAGTTTCACTTTAAAGCTTTATTTTTCCTGCCCTTTTCATTGAAAACTTGTGAATTGTTACCTTAAAGTCAACTTCTCCTACAAATTAACTCTTGATAGACAAAATAACTAGGTAGCCTAATTGTTTTTGCCACCTAGCAGATATCTTGCACTTTTAGAAGACTTCCTGGTTGTTGAAACATCAGACTTTATATCAGACAGGGCAAATATGGCATCATAACAACTCCCAATAAACACAAAAGGGCGTCCATTTCACACAACATCATGCTTTCATGTTAATGTGTTGAAAATAAGGCATTCTTCTTTATTGACTGTCTAAGCCGTCAATTGATCAACCATGGAGTTTTGTTTTTCATAACTGTGCGTGTGTGAAACCGTGCCGTGTTCTGTTGCTGTGATTTCAGCATCAATGGGTGGTCCCTGCCAGAACACTCCAGGGTGAGAATTCAAAAACTAGCTATGGGACACTTTTTATGAACTCCCCTGTTTTGCAGGAAAGTTTTAAAGTGTATTTCAATGCTTATGTGTTCATTTTTTTTATTTTATCTGTTTTTCAACTTTTAAGAGTGCTTGTGTCTTCTCACGAGAACCGCTGAGATCATGCACACCTGGCAATGAGGACATACGGGGCTGCTTTTTCATGCTACTATAGCAAAGTTCAATAAAAAAAGTGATTTTGCTGGCACACGAATGGTTTAGAATATGGTGGCAAATGAACGTTTTTTGAGGCTCGAATGATAAAGTCCATCTTTCAGCTTCTGCCATAGTCACTGGTAATACACAAAATATACATATAGCTCTCTCCAAGTCACTAAAACCTGTGTTAGGAATCTGATTTATTAAGATATCTGACAATACTTCATATTCTTTACCAAAAGTATATCTGAGCATTCCTTTTCAGATACAACATTTCATAAAGAGAGAATTCTGAGAAAGAACTGTAGAATACACAAGAAGAAAGCATTTATTCATACATCATTCGGACCTATAAATCCTACCAGTAGTATTGGCTCCTACTGTCCAAAAAGATCAAGGATGGTGATTATTATGGGGTGTCCTCCTTCCCATGAGCATCTCCTCCCACCTACTATATAAAAGGAATTTTGATTGTTCTTGAGAGAGCCTAACACAAAGAGAAACGCAATCTCTTAGCTTCTCAAATTAGAAATTCTATTTCAACAACACAACCACATTTTCCCTGTTCTAGAAAAGAAAGTAAGACAATTGACTATTATGTTCTATGGTCTGCTATAGAATGCTGTCTAAATGCCTCCAGAAAATCTCACATAATTTGGACAATAGGGAAAGATGTGTTCACAAATGTTTTTAAGTATGACCTAAAATATCATCTCATGCCCAACATCAATGGTACGGTTCCTTCAGCATGGCGAGGTACCCCTGTGTCTCCATGTGCCAGTAAATTAAATATCCCCATGTTTATACTATGCATACACAACAGCTTTCATTAGAAATTATGGTACTTCAAACGAATTCTTCCAAATTGGATGTGAAAATACTTGCATTTCCAAAAGAATAAACTGTCCAACATTTAAAGATAATTCAATGGAGTTGTAGTAATGAACTCAAGTCAGGATTTATGAAATGAAAATATGTTATGAATCAGCCATTCATTATAAAATGCAGAACAAAATTCAGCCTTAAGAGACTAAAAAAATGCAGAAATAAGACAAAAACTCACCCCATCACCATTATTCATCTCTATATTTAAAATATTTCCTTGACTGGCTGTCAAATGCATGTCAGCTTTATGATCAGATGAAATATTCTCTGCAGTTTGAACACTGGGTGCTGGAAAGGTAAATTCCTGTATCCTGGACTCAGATGATAAGCAGAGCTGATAGGAGTAAGGCAATGTCCCTTCTTCATAGTTTGGTGGGAATATGACAGCATTATTTGAATGGGAAACAGGAGCAAAACACTGCAAGAATTTGGGACTCCCGGATCTTCGAAGCTTTGTCAGAATGGCCAGAATGACTGTTAGGAGGAATAAGAATGAAATCAAAGCCAAGGCAAGCACCAAATAGAACTGGAGGTCCAACTGATACTCTGGTTCCCTGGATTGGTTGTTAATTTCTGGAAGTGCCTCTTGGAAGTTTTCAGCAAACACTAGGTTAAGACTCACAGTGCTGGACAGTGATGGGTGGCCATTATCCTTGACTAAGATTACCAGCCTCTGCTTGACAGCATCTCTTTCCAAAAATGCCCGGGATGTCCTGATCTCGCCATTATGGGCCCCAATTGTGAAGAGTCCTGGCTCAGTGGCCTGGACTAGATGGTAAGAGAGCCAAGCATTGTGCCCGGAGTCAGCATCCACCGCCACCACCTTGCTTACCAGATAACCCTCCTCGGCTGAGCGAGGCACCATCTCAAACAAGGCCGAGCCCTCCACTCCCTGAGAAGGGTAAAGAATTTGAGGGCTCTGGTCATTCTGGTCCAGGATAAAGACCTTCACAGTGGCAGTGCTGCTGAGGGCTGGGGAGCCTCCATCTTGGGCCCTCACTTCCACCTGAAACTCCCTGCACTGTTCGTAGTCAAAGGAGCGCTGAGCATAGATAGTGCCACTTTCAGAGTTAATGGAGAGGTAAGACAAGAGAGGCAGCTCCTGAATGTTGCTTCTGAGGAGGGAGTAAGTGATTTGGGCATTGCGATCCAGATCTGGGTCCGAGGCTCGCACACGGAAAATGGAGGAGCCCGAAGGGTTGTTCTCTGGCACAAAGGCAGTGTAAGAGGATTCCTCGAAGGCAGGGGGATTGTCATTGATATCTGAAATCTTCAGGCAGATGGTCTTCTCTGTTGAAAGAGGGGGTGTGCCTTTGTCTGTTGCTCTGATAGTGATATTGTACTCTGGAGTGGTTTCCCTGTCCAGGGGACCATCTGTAAGAAGCTTATAGAGGTTATTGGATGTAAATGCTACTTTGAATGGCAAAGTGTCTCTTAAATGGCAACTAATTTTCCCATTATCCCCGGAATCTCTATCCTTAATGTTGATAAGGGCTATCAGAGTTCCTATTACTGAATCTTCAGGTACTGGGCTGGATAAAGAGGCAAGAATGACTTCAGGGGCATTGTCATTCTCATCTAATAGTTTTATTTCAACATTAGCATGAGCTACTAATCCACCTCCATCGTTTGCTTCTACTGCCACAAAATATTTCTCTGTTTCCTCAAAGTCCAGAGCTTCCTTAATTGTTATTTTCCCATTTTGTGAATCCAAGTTGAATTTCTGGCGAGCACGATCAGGGATGTTTCTAAAGCCATAGTTGATTTGGCCGTATGAACCTGCATCTCTGTCTGTCGCTTTCACCTGTACCACTAGAGAACCAATTGGTGTATTCTCTGTCAGGGTCACTGTGTACTGTTCTTGAGAGAAAACCGGTGGGTTGTCATTGACATCAATAACAGTAACCCATATTTTGGCTGTCCCTGTTTTGGGAGGCTTCCCTCCATCCACAGCCATAAGAGTTAAATAGAAACTGCTTTCTCTTTCATGATCCAATTGTTTGTTCAACACTAATTTTGCATATTTTTTCCCAAATTCTCTCTCTGTCACATCCAGAACAAAGTAGTTATTTTTATTAAGGCTGTAATCCTGCAGTGCATTCATCCCAATATCAGGATCTTCAGCTTGCTCAAGAAGGAATGTGGCTCCTGACAAAGTTGATTCACTGATCTCCAGTTTGATATCACCATGCAGAAAATGTGGTATGTTGTCATTAATATCCTGGATCTCTACAGTTATATGGAAAATATTCATAGGATTTTCAGCCATCACTTCAAAACTGATAGGGCAAGATATACTTTCCCCACATATTTCCTCTCTATCAATCCTGTCATTTACATAAAGATTCCCATTTTCTGCACTGGTAACGAAATACTGCTTTTCATCTAGAGAAAGGATGTGTAGATTTCTATTTACTATCCCTCCAGTATTTAGTCTCAGATCTTTGGCAAGGTTTCCCACAATAGAGCCCTTCTCCAGTTCTTCAGGGATGGAATACTGAATGTGCTCTGAGGTAGCTTTGCAAAACAAAGAGAAGAATAAAAGAAGTACTTGCCTTTGTAGTGATCTGCTGCTATGTTTGTTCTGGTCCTCCATTCCACTGAATGAAAAAAAATGCTTTATCCTCATTTCGTCTCTTGAGATAAGCTGAAGATTTTTAAATTCTGATCAGGATGCAGAACTACTAAAGAACCAAGTATGAAAAGAGTCACTGGTTTTTAGTTCTATATATTGTAGTATTTCCTTTTCTTAGAAATAAATGTTCCCATGTCTCTGCATTCTGCTATTTCCCAGTGAATAAGCAGTTTCACTGCATGAGGCATCCTTGGCTTGGCAGTTCCTCTTTGCTGGCCAACAGTGGCACTCTGAGGCTGAAATGGAGAATTGCAAGGCTCCTCTTAAGCAAATGATATGAACAGAATTTCTTTTTGTTTTCATACTTATGTGTGGCCAGTCCAAAGTGGAGGAAGCACACTCTTCTGTGCCTTGATAAATAACATATTTTTAGAATTGTGTGTGCTTTTTTCAGTAGGATGAGTAAGAACCCAGCTTCATTGGACAAAACTGTATCAAAAAGTGACAATCCATCTTTTTGTTATTGTTGTTGTGTATCTTCAAGTTGTTTCCGACTTATGTTAATCCTAAAGTGAACTTATCACAGGGTTTTCTTGGCACGGTGTGTTCAGAGTGGTCTGCCTTTGCCTTCTTCTGAGGCTGAGTGAGTGTGACTTGACCAACCTCACTTAGTGGGTTTCCACGGCTAAGTGGGGATTTGAATCCTGGTCTCCAGAGTCCGTAGTCCAACACTCAAACCACTATACAATGTTGGCTCTCTTTTTCTTGTACGTATTCTTAAATTGGAATGGATGTCTCCCTGAGACTTTCTGGCATGTATAAGACTTACAGCATTCACCTCTTTTTCCAGGAAATTTAGGTAAATGTTTCAACTTACCATCCATGAATGTGAGAAGTAATACATTTAAAGCACCTGGGAAATGGATTTTTTTAAAAAACAGAAACAAAAATCTCTGGTCAGTTATATTCTCCATAATACATCATCTGTTCCACAGCCTCTGATTCTATGTGTTCACTTCGGAGAAACCTGTAGCCAAAGTGAACCAGCTGAAGAGAGCGTTTCTTATGTAACATGGTTCTAATCACATTTTAGTATTGTTGAAAATTTCCAAAAACCCCCACGCATATCAGTATTTCAACTCATGTCTCTTTATAAAAATATGTCAAGTGGTACACAGCATAGATTCTAGCATTTTAAGCTCTCTACAAACGTCTTCGAAATGCTATGCAACCTCAATTTCTTCCCAGTCTGGCAGAGTTCAGCCTGCCTCCTCTCTCAGATATACTGAAAAGTACAACTATAATAGCTGAATATATGAAGACAGGAATACTAAGCAGCAAAGTATTGATAAAGCAATGAAATATGGAAGAAAGTTTTTACAAGAAATGATGAATTACTATTATAGCAATGGTGTTCATCCAGCATTATACTGGATACACATTTGCCTCATTGCATTTCTACAGAATGATTGCAGGAGGGATGGCACAAATTGTGGTGTGATGGAACAGTGTCTCAAATGAAGGGAAGAAGGCCCAGCATGTTTTTAAATGAAAGGAAAGCCCAGCATGACAGGGCATTCCAGCTTCTCCTTGGCTTATACAGTAATAGCACCACTCATTCAGGAGGGTAGGTTTAGTCAGCATTTGAAGGATGAGTTGGAGTTTTCATTATCCCCCAGTTTGCACTAAGGGATTACCTTTCCTCCCCTTTATACCTGTGAATAAATTGCACAGATGTGGTGTCTCATTTGGTTTTATAGGCGTGTATTTCTAAGGCCCCCCAACGGTTTCAGTTAGTTTGCACTGTTGAAGGGTATCCCATTCTACCTCTCATTTAGAAGCAGATCAATGGGATTTAGGAAGGGAGTTGCTCTTAGGCTCTGACAGCTTTGTCTCATCTACTACACCTTTTCAGCTAGATAGAATAAACTAGGTAGCTAGGTAGAATAGCTATAGGACTAAGGCAAACTTAAGGAGAGAGCTGGGAGAAACTGTCAACCTTACTTGACCCACTGTACCCTGGTGTCCCACATAGTTCAATCAGTTAATGGAGCCATGCCTTTCTTTGCCATTTTGCCTGGGGGAAGGACAGGGAAGTGACTCCGACAAAGGGCCTCATATGGCCCATCCATATTGGGGAGACAGTCCTACATATTTTCAAGACAGACCCACCTCTTCTCCAGTCTATTTGGCAACACCAGTTCTCTCCCACTCCTTCTGTAGTAGTAGCATGACTGGTGTCTTTTGGGTCTATATTCCCTGACTGGCTGGGGTAATGTATTCTTTTTCACATACTTGGTACCATCAAAATGGAGGTTCACAATCCAGCTTTGTCACTGGGTTTTGGTTGTATGGAGCTGAAGTAAGGGTCAGTAAATATTAGTTTTGTGTAAATTGGGCAGTAGGATCAGGGAGAGAATAGACTATGCTGATGTTTACCTTTTGGTATCAAGGTAGTCAAATCAGTCTTCACAAATGGGAGTGAAAGGAGATTTTCAGATGGGGGGACCCCCCCCCGTGGGGATCAGGAGAGAAACGGGGCTGTTCCACTGACAGTGCTCCATTTCACATGCCCCCCATCCTTCTCCCAACCTCCATTTGTTCTCCCTCCGTCCTGCTTTCATTTTCCTTCTGCTATTTTTTACTAACGGAAGTTTCCGTTAGTAAAAAAGAGTGGAAAATAGTGGAAGGAAAATGAAAGCAGGATGGAGGGAGAACAAATAGAGGTTGGGAGAAGGATGGGGGCATGTGAAATGGAGCGCTGGCAGTGGAACAGCCCTGTTTCTCTCCCGACCTCCACGGAGGCTTTTTTCCCCCATCTGAAAATCTCCAAAGAATCTCTAGATGCATGGCTCCAGTTACTATCCAGTAAGAGTAATTGGCTCAACACAATTTTAAGTCAGGAGGGCAATAAAAAGTCATGGGCTAGAAATAAATTTCTAACAACTTTAAATAGAAGATAACTCCAACTGGTTGTTTGGAAAGCAGAACAGTTAAGTAGAGATTTAAGTTAGTAAAGCATATTGACTGTGTCTTTTGCATGCCGCACAGACACTAAGGACTTTTTCGGACGTTGATTTACCACACCAGAGAGCTTGTAACACTCACGATGCTGCTGTGCGGCAGGGGGTCCGTTTCGTATGACACTGTTTCAGTACCGCGAGAGATTGGAGGCAGCCACGCCATATTTGGCCTTTTTTTTATTCACAGGCAACTTCCGTGAGTAAAAAATGGCCAAATATGGCATGGTTGCCTCCAATCTCTAGTGGAACTGACACAGTTGATTTTGGCAGGGGGATGACATTGTACGAAATGGGCCCCCTGCCACGCAGCACCGTTGCGAGTGTTATGAGCCTTCTGGCATTGTAAATCAACGTCTGAAAAAGTCCATACAGTGCTGAATGCAAAGTTTTCTTTCTGAAATGGAGGAGCTGGCTATCATTGTAGCCAGAAAGCTTGGTAGCAGCTTTATGTACTTCTACTGTTTTTCTTCTTCAGTCTTTCTGCCCTTTTTTGGCAGCTCTGTTTTTTTATTTACATAAATCAATTCTATGCTTAGATTTCTAGACTTAGAAGACATGGAAATGTAATCTCTACATTTCTATATTGGAAAACCGGCATTGCAGATATACTGTGCTAACACAGTACAGAAACATTAATGACTAACATATGAGCTATGAGCTTCTGAAATTACTTCTTTTTCATTTGCAAAATCATACTATGACCCATAGTGGTGGTTTTCTACCATGCTGCAACTCCTTCCCCACATTTTGATAATTTTCTTTAGCAACATCCGGCTTGAAAAAGGATGTCTACACAACTTGATCATTACGTAGTAATTTCTGGGTTGGTTTTAATGAAGACCTTTTATTAGAAGTTGAAGTATTGATTTTAAAAGAATTCTAATACACCAGTGTGGCTGCAAACAATGCAAACCGATTAGTTTCACTTTGAAGCTTTATTTTTCTTGCCCTTTTCATTGTGAATTGTTTCTTTAAAGTCAACTCCTCCTACAAATTAACTCTAGATAGACAAAATAAATAGGTAGACTAATTGTTTTTACCACCTAGCAGAAATCTTGAACTTTTTGAAGACTTGCTTGTTGATTAAATATCTTTCAGCTTCTGCCATAGTCACTGGTAGTACACAAAAGATACATACAGCTCTCCCCAAGCCACTGAAACCTGTGTTAGAAATCTTATTTATTCAGATATCTGATAATAGATTTTCCTTGGTTTTTTTCCGGGCTGTGAGGCCGTGTTCTGGAATAGTTTTTTTCTGATGTTTCGCCTGCATCTGTGGCTGGCATCTTCAGATGCAGGCGAAACGTCAGAAAGAAATTATTCCAGAACATGGCCTCACAGCCCGGAAAAAAACCAAGGAAAATCTATGGATGCTGGCTGTGAAAGCCTTCGACTTCACATATCTGATAATACTTCATATTCTTTACTAAAAGTATATCTGAGCATTTCTTTTCAGATAAAACATTTCATAAAGAGAGAATTCTGAGACACAGCTGTAGAATTCATGTGAAGAAAGGCATTTATTCATAAATTGTTTGGGCCTATAACTCCTACCAGTAGTATTGCCTCCTACTTTCCAAAAGGTCAATGATGGTGATTATTATGAGGTGTCATCCTTCCCATGAGCATCTCCTCCCACCTATTATATAAAAGGAATTTTGATTGTTCTTGAGAAAGCTTAACACAAAGAGAAACACAATCTCTTAGCTTCTCAAATTAGAAATTCTATTTCAACAACACAACCACATTTTCCCTGTTCTAGAAAAAAATGTAGGACCATTTACTATTATCTTGTTTGGTCTGCTATGCAATGCTGTATAAATAGCTCCAGAATAGTTCACATAATTTGGACAATAGCTACATATAAACAGGGAAAGATGTTTTCATAAAATATCATCTCATGTCCTGTCATCCATGGTACTTTTCCTTCAGCATTACCAGGTACTCCGGTGTCTCCATGCGCCAGTAAATTAAATATCCCCCTGCTTATACCATGCATACACAACAGCTTTCATTAGAAACTATGGTACTTCAAAAGAATTCTTCCAAATTGGATGTGAACTTACTTGCAATTCCAAAAGAATAAACCATTCATGCTTTAAAGATAATTCAATGAAGTTGTAGTAATGAACTCAAATCAGGATTGAAGAAATGAAAATATCTTATGAATCAGCCATTCATTACAAAATACGGAAGAAGATTCACCCTAACAGACCACAAAAATGCAAAATAAGACAAAAACTCACCCCATCACCATTATTCATCTCTATATTTAAAAGATTTCCTTGATTGGCTGTCAAAACCATGTCAGACTTATGATCAGATGAAATATTCTCTGCAGTTTGAACACTGGGTGCTGGAAAGGTAAATTCCTGTATCCTGGACTCAGATGATAAGCAGAGCTGATAGGAATAAGGCAACGTTCCTTCTTCATAGTTTGGTGGGAATATGACAGCGTTGTTGGAATGGGGAACAGGAGCAAAACACTGCAAGAATTTGGGACTCCCAGATCTTCGAAGCTTTGTCAGAATGGCCAGAATGACAGTCAGGAGGAACAAGAATGAAATCAAAGCCAAGGCAAGCACCAAATAGAACTGGAGGTCTGACTGATACTCTGGTTCCGTGAATTGGTTGTTAATTTCTGGAAGTGCCTCTTGGAAGTTTTCAGCAAACACTAGGTTAAGACTCACAGTACTGGACAGTGATGGGTGGCCATTATCCTTGACTAAGATTACCAGCCTCTGCTTGATAGCATCTCTTTCCAAAAACATCCGGGATGTCCTAATCTCACCATTATGGGCCCCAATTGTGAAGAGCCCTGGCTCAGTGGCCTGGACCAGATGGTAAGAGAGCCAAGCATTGTGCCCAGAGTCAGCATCCACCGCCACCACCTTGCTCACCAGATAACCCTCCTCGGCTGAGCGAGGCACCATCTCAAACAAGGCTGAGCCCTCCACTCCCTGAGAAGGGTAAAGAATTTGAGGGCTCTGGTCATTCTGGTCCAGGATAAAGACCTTCACAGTGGCAGTGCTGCTGAGGGCTGGGGAGCCTCCATCTTGGGCCCTCACCTCCACCTGAAACTCCCTGCACTGTTCGTAGTCAAAGGAGCGCTGAGCATAGATAGTGCCACTTTCAGAGTTAATGGAGAGGTAAGATGAGAGAGGCAGCTCTTGAATGTTGCTTCTGAGGAGGGAGTAAGTGATTTGGGCATTGCGTTCCAGATCTGGGTCTGAGGCTCGCACACGGAAAATGGAGGAGCCTGAAGGGTTGTTCTCTGGCACAAAGGCAGTGTAAGAGGATTTTTCAAAGGCAGGGGAGTTGTCATTGATATCTGAAATCTTCAGGCAGATGGTCTTCTCTGTTGAAAGAGGGGGTGTGCCTTTGTCTGTTGCTGTGATAGTGATATTGTACTCTGGAGTGGTTTCCCTGTCCAGGGGGCCATCTGTAAGAAGCTTATAGAAATCATTGTTGGTTGACACTATTTTGAAAGGCATACCACTTGTTAAATGGCAAGTAATTTCCCCATTATCCCCAGAATCTCTATCACTTACACTGATAAGGGCTACCAGAGTTTCTACCACAGAATCTTCAGGTATTGGGCTGGACAAGGAGGCAAGAATGACTTCAGGGGCATTGTCATTCTCATCTAATAGTTTTATTTCAACGTTAGAGTGAGTTACCAAGCCACCTCCATCTCTTGCTTCTATTGTCATTACATACTTCTCTGTTTTCTCAAAGTCCAGAGCCTCTTTAACAGTAATTTTCCCACTTTGATCCAACCTAAATTTCTGGCGAGCTTGTTCAGGAATATTTCTAAAGCCATAGGTGATCTGTCCATATGAACCTGCATCTCTGTCCGTAGCTTTCACATATACCACTAAAGACCCACTTGGTGCATTCTCTCTCAGGGTCGCCATGTAAGTCTTTTGAGAGAAGACTGGTGGGTTGTCATTGGCATCAATGACTGTAATCCATATTTTGGCTGTCCCGGTTTTGGGAGGCTTCCCTCCATCCATAGCTGTGAGTATTAAGTGGAAATTGCTTTCACTTTCATGATCTAACTGTTTGTTTAGTACTAATTCTGCATATTTCTTTCCATCTTCTCTATCTTTAACATCCAAAGCAAAATAATTATTATTGTTCAGTTGGTAATTTTGTAGAGCATTTTCCCCAATGTCAGGATCTTCAGCTTGCTCTAAGATGTATGTGGTTCCTGGTAAAGTGGATTCACTTATCTGTAGCTTGATATCACCATCCAGAAAATGTGGAGGATTGTCATTAATGTCCTGGATCTCTATAGTTATATGAAAAATATTCATAGGATTTTCAGACATTACTTTAAAACTGATGGGGCAAGATTTGCTCTCTCCACATATTTCCTCTCTATCAATCCTATCATTTACATAAAGATTCCCATTTCCTGCACTGATAGTGAAATACTGCTTTTCACCTAGAGAAAGGATATGCAGATTGCTCTTTGCTATTTCTTCTGTATGCAGTCTCAGATCTTTTGCAAGGTTCCCTACAATGGAGCCCTTTTCCATTTCTTCAGGGATGGCATACTGAATATTTTCTGAGGCAGTCTTGCAAAACAAAGAGAATAATAAGAGAAGTACTTGCCTTTGTAGTGATCTGTAAGCTTTGTGCTGGTCCTCCATTCCACTCAATTTTAAAAAAAATGCTTTATCCTTTTTGGTGTGGTCAGATAAGTTGAACAATTTCAAATTCACATTCAGAAACACATGAGAATATTAATAATGTCAGTAGTTTCTGCTTCTGTATATTGCAGTATTTCCTTTTCTCAGAAATAAATGTTTCCATGTCCCTGCGTTCTGCTATTTCCCAGTGAATAAGCAGTTTCATTACATGAAGCTTCCTTGGCTTGGCTGTTCCTCTTTGCTGGCCAACAGTGGCACTCTGAGGCTGAAATGGAGAATTGCAAGGCTCCTCTTAAGCAAATGACATGAAAAGAATTTCTTGCTGTTTTCATAGTTATGTGTGGCCAATCCAGAATAGAGTAAGCTTATATTTAGGATTGTGCGTGTGTTTTCAGTAGAATTACCAAGAATTCAGCTTCACTGGGCAAAACTGTATCCGAAAATAAGTGAAATTACATCTTTGTGACTGATGTGTTCTTAAAATGGAAATGATAGCTCCCTTAGGCTTTCTGGAAGGTATGAATTTTGAACATTTCCATCTTTCTCCTGTTACTATGTGTAACATGTCCTGTCTGCCTTCTATGAGAAACTGCACTTCTTTCACATAATATTACAATTCAGTTTTTCCTCCACGGAGAGCTATCAGTGTTCCCAACTTGTGAACCAATACATTAGTGGGGTTTGCACCTGGCCATCTTGGTAGACAGATTGTGCTACAGATGCGTGGATTTCATCCTCCATATTAAAATACTGTGGAGTACAAATGTAATCTGTTGAATTTAGAACAGTTGGGCTGTTGCTTAGTATAACAGGAAACACTGTGGAACATTTTAAAAATGGTCAAGAAATGGTATCCCACTTCAATGGTAGTGTGATCTAGCCAGCACTGTGCTGGGCATGGATTTGCCTCACTCCATTTCTTCAAATGAAGGCAGCAGGAGGAGGCCCAAACTGTTGTGAGACTGAATTGTGTAGCCAATGAAGGGAAGGTCAAGGGGGCTTTTAACAGGACCTTTCGCCTTCTCCTTTTTCTGTTTTCTAGTGAACAGCACCCCAATTCTCTTTGTATGATTAGGCAGCATCTGAAGAGTAGGAATTTGAGGCTCTTCCCTCAGTTTGCACTTAGGGATTACCCCTTTTTTTCTTTTTTTTTTGCTTTATGCCAGGGAAGAAATTGCAGAGATCCAATGACTTAATTTGGCTTTATTGGCCTACATTCCTAAGGCTTCCAGCAGATTAAGTTTGGCTTCTCTGTTGAAGGCTATCCCATCCTATCTTTCATTGGGAAGCAACTTGAGCTTACACTGTGGTAACTTTATCTCATCTAAACCTGTCCAGCTAGATGGGATAAAGCAGCAAGAACCTCATGTCAACACCTTTAGGGTGAAATGGCAAAGAAAGGCATGGATCCATTAATTGACTGATACAGCGCAGAGCACCAGAATAACGGTCTCCATTTAAGAGCATTTTCTTCTTGTTGTCTTGTTAAGTTTGCCTGGAGCCCATATTGGGAAGATATGTTAGTGATGGTTATGTGAAGCTTGTTCCAGAAGTTTGTTATAAGACCAAAAGGATGAATGGATTGTCTCTTGTTTTGATTCAACTGAATGAATTGATTCAAGGTTTTGGAGCAATTATACCTCCAGAGAAGGCACACAGTATAGTCTTGCTTGTGGATAAATATTTTCAGTTCCCCCAGATATAAAATATATTCTGTAAGTAGAAGATTAGTATGGCTTGGAAGATGGTGGAATATAAGTGGGAGAATATAGACGACAACATTTCTTCTTAGAATCATAGAATCATAGAATTGCAGAGTTGGAAGAGACTACGAGGGCCATCCAGTCCAACCCCCTGCCACGCAGGAAATCACGATCAAAGCATCCCCGACAGATGGCCATCCAGCCTCTGTTTAAAGACCTCCAAGGAAGGAGACCCCACCACGCTCTGAGGGAGTGTGTTCCACTGCTGAACAGCTCTGACTGTCAAAAAGTTCCTCCTCATGTTGAGGTGGAATCTCTGTTCCTGGAGCTTGCATCCATTGCTCCGTGTTCCAGTCTCTAGAGCAGCAGAAAACAAGCCTGCTCCATCCTCAACGTGACACCCCTTCAAATACTTAAACAGGGCTATCATATCGCCTCTTAATTGTCTTTTTTCCAGGCTAAACATACGCAGCTCCCTAAATCTCTCCTCATAAGGCATCGTTTCCAGACCTTTCACCATTTTAGTCGCCCTTCTTTGCACACGCTCCAATTTGTCCATATCCTTTTTGAATTGTGGTGCCCAGAACTGGACACCTAGTACCGAGATATCTTATCCCTGACTGTTTACATGTCCGATTTTCCGAATCCTCCCGTGACTTTAAAAAAAAAAATTGTTACAAACTGCGGGACGGAAAGTCCCGCTGGTTGAGGCATAAAAGGTGGCCCCCCTTCCCAAAAGCTCGGGACCGTCACAATGTACGTGTAAACAACCAGGGTTCGACACGAATTCTTCCCACTACATTTTCATCGTGTAAACGGCACCCAGGTTTATTTTCAGAAAATAAATACTGTTTTTCCAAAATGTATATGGAAGTGTTTATGACCCCATTTGCCACTCAAATGGATGCAACCATCTTTTTCAGAAAGAGGATATAATTTTCTAGACTTTAGTTTGTATCTCCCCACTTATACAAATAACTGGAAATCACAGCCTAATTGAGATATTCCTCCTTGGGGAATTTTGGAATCATCTTACCTGGAACTTCTTTTTGGATGGACTGCCTTAGGTTTTGTCCATATGAAAAGAAACGGGATGATACCCCCTGGTGGCTCTCTTACCAGGGTGGCCTGGAACATATAGTATCTTGTTTGCTATAGTTTGATCTATACTGCCATGCTAGACTAAGAGGCTTATTGCACGGCAAATTAATGCTGCAGGAGAGGTATAAGACTCGTCTTCCATGCTGCATTATTGCATGATGTTGTCATTCTTTCGTTCTGGTCCTGTGGGAGAATGAAGTAGAACTGCATCTTTTTGCTAACCAGAAAAATCCATTAGCAAAAAGACACGATTTTACCTTGGCCTCCCACGGGACCCAAATGGGGGAACACCAGAACAACACCATCATGCGGTGGGCCAGCATGGAAAGCAGAACTTCCTGGCTGCTCTGTCACTTTAATTTGGTATGTGATAAACCTCTAATTCTATAGGACAATCCTAATTTGAATACTGCAGAACCCTTTTAATGGAAGAAATGGGTTGATCATGATACTTTGGATCAACTGATGGGCCCTACAAATTTTTTTGGTCATTTTCACTATTCCAGTCTATTTATCAGTTACCTGTGAGTGCATTATGTCACTGTTTACAGCTACAACAACTTTTGGTGTTAAATATATGGATGGATCACAACAAGGGAGATTCTGAGACTGAGAAGTCTATCACACCAGTCTCTTTCTTGCCTCTTCCTTGCAACAATGACGTTAGTCAAGCAAATGGGAACATACCTGTTTGAAATAATTCATTATCACACTGTCTTTTCAATTGTGCTAGTATGCTGCAATTATGGTGCTTTGCCAATCATCTATCCTTCTGCACTGACACCGTAACCCCATCTTAAATGCATGTATGCCTTTCTTATTTATTTATTTTTTATTCCACAATTGTGTATTTATGGAGAAACCATAATACATTTTTTTTTATTTTATCGGGTCTCCGTAGTTGAGCAATCACCACAAAAAGAAAAAGAAAGACAGGCATGAAGAAAAAACAATCTTCATCAGTTTAGGAATAGCTAGGGGGAGGGGAGAGAGAGAGAAGGAGGATTACACCCCCTTGTGCCACATGACTTCTGTCATACTGCTACTGCCACCGAAGGGACTTAGTGCATAAAGAGGAATACTAGCATGGCACAGAGAAAAGGAAAAGAGTGACCAATTTGATAAGGGGAAACTAAGGGTCCATCTACACCAGGGGAAAAATCCAAACACCTCGTAGTATTGGTATCTTGCAGCAGTAGCAGCGACATGTTTTTCTGGCCTTGGAAGCCCCCATAAGCCTTGCATTCTTGATGGCAGCCATGAGTGATTTACTCATGTTAGTTCTTCACCACCTCTGTTGTTTTTTTTAAATCATCCCAAGGTGCGCTAGTGAGATAGAATGATTTTCCAAGTCTATAGGAAAGTAAAACAGAAAATATTCATCTTGTTCTATCGCCTTAGCGAACGATCGCTAAGGTGAAAATCTAACATGGCAGCAGTGGGCACTTGACCTCCTAGCAAGCCCTGCCCCTGCTCTCGCCCAGCCAATCAGCTTTATGCTTCCCTTCAAGTTTTTTATTATTCTATAGTCCAAATGAGCAAAAATGCACACCTACCTCATGGTTTTTGAAAAAGTACAGGGAAGGCTTTTACCCCATTGTTTTTGCCATTTTAGGCCCCCCTCCTTCCAAATAGTGTGGATTGGTGCTGGATCCTATTTAGACAGGTAGGATACCCAGTGAATTCCATGAGGGATATTTTCACAGTTTAGACGGGCTCTAAGATGCATTCAAAATTAGCATTCTCATCACAACTCCCCAGACCACCTCAAGCAGATATTTGAGGAGGCAGGCAAACATACTACTTCACAATACAATACAGAGGCAGGCATTAGAATAACCCCTTTTGTGAATCCTCAAGCAACCCACACCACAGAAAGGGGAAACTGAGGATGTGGGAGGGAATTACAAATATTTTAATCAAGGTTTTTCCACTATTCATCAGACCAGTGCAGAGAAAACACATTTAAAAAAGACTTATTTTGGGTTCAAGAGATGAAAATACCATAATTTGAAAGTGACACGTCTCATCCACACTACTTCTCCCATTCAAGTTGTGTTCTCAGTTGAAAAACCCAATCTTCTGTAATGATTCAAAGAAAATTGCTAACACTGAAAAGAGTTGCTGTTGCCCAAAAAGGAGATCAGTGCAATGCTGCAAAGAATCCAACATTTCATTCTGTTCACTTTAAAAACAGCTGGGAATATAAAACTAAATCTCTGCAAGCGCAGGCCAGCTATAGGCAGACAATCCTTTGAAGAAAGACAATTGGTTAAGGGTGTCCATCAAGACTGCCCCAGTTTATGTAAATTTAATGGCTCTGATTGGTTCTACGGAGTCCAATCACACTCATATATAGTCAGAATCTCTCTCACACACACATTCTCTTGGGTATGTTGCCTTTCCCAGTGTGCTGATTGGCTGCTCAGGAAACACACCCAACCAATCACCACCCACATGCAAATTCCCTCTTTACCTCACAATGCACTCCTGTCGCTCAGTCTGTGGCCCAGATTCCTGTTAATCAATCTGTGGCCCAGATTGGGACCCAGGCTGGTGGTGGCAGTGGCGGTGGCGGCAGCAGCAGGGTAACAGAACAAGTCACCCTCAGCAGTACCAGGAAAAATGTGTAATGCTGAGAATGGGGAGGAGGAATTTAAACCCACCAGCCTACCTTACAGGGTTGTCATGAGGTCTATTGGCCATTTTTGGGGAGTTTTTAAATGGCGTATGGTACGCCGAGTCCAGCTACTATTCTCTTATTTTACTTTACATTGGCTAAGGCTTTATTTAAATCAGTGAGGCTGAATGAAGATTAGGAAGAAAGAAAGCAGCTGCCCAAGCACACCAACCAGTAAATGCCAGGGGGACAAGGCTGTGGATGAAAGAAAGGGATCAGTTCCCCCTTTGCCTCTGGTAGGCAGCCACCTTTAGAGGAGAGCTTTGCAAGCAGAAAAAAATGAGATGTCACAGGTGTGTGTGGAGTCAATCCCATGCAAAAAGAACAGAGGACAGAATGGGCAGAATGGTTTGAAGGAGGGTATCTCTTTGGGTATTGTTTGAAGGAGGGTATCTCTCCGACCATCTGTAAGCTCGGAGAACATGGTCATTTATAAATACAGGTAGTAGCAATGCAATATTCTTCCTGAAAGCAAACGTTTTACAAGTTTATGACTTTTATATGATTTCATAAATTTTCACTTCCCATGCATTATATCCCCTGCTCTACACCAATATATGAGTATATCAGTCATTGCCCACCTATATTTTATAGACCTATTCCTAACATTGTGGGCTCATAATCACTAGAGGCTGACGATCTGTATCAGACACTGTTTGATCCATTTATTGTGTGTGCCCTCCCAATTCTCAGGTGTGAAATAATTTTTGCATGTGCTATGAAATTACTAATAATTGATGCTACTTACTATTTTACAGAAATCTAGAGGGGATTCTTTGTGTTTTGTAATTGTTTTATGCTTTGTAATTAATATGTCAGATTCAGGACGAACCATCCACAACATAAGAGCTCCATTCACAGACACACACACTACCCAGACCACACTACACACAGCACCCTTCTTACACTTATGCAGTAAGAATGAATCAGTTCTATGGAATACAGCATTGCAACTTAAAATCAGTGCAAAAGCATGACAACCATAAATCAACCCTCAAAATGACAAAAAGTCAGTGTTTTCTGCTGCCAGGGGCGGGCGTGGAGGTTAAAATTCACTCACCTGCTCCTCTTTGAAGGATCCAACATGTGGAAATGACCCTTTTGAGGTGATTTTTGAAATACTGAAATTTGGGAAGGGGCAACTTTTGGGGTAATAGGGGACTTGGGGCAGTCAAAAACTATTTTTAAAAGTACAGCCAAACTCCCGTATCCCAGAATCAATATCTGCAATTCAATGTATCCAAGGCACAAAACAGGGACATTATACCATAGAATTGTGCTGGAAAATACTTAGAGGGTGTTCTCTCTAGCCATTTTCTAGGTCCTCTAACACAAGTGTATGCTATGTTTTTACTATATTTTAATAGGGTTCGCTGTAATCCATAGTTTCAAGTATCCACGGTAAGTCCAGGAACGAAACCACCGCAGATATGGGGGTCCGACAGCACAGTTAATACAGTAGGACCCCTGTATCCGCTGGGGATTGGTTCTAAGGGGCCTCGTGGATACCAAAAATCGTGGATAATAGTGAATGCCATTCAAAATAATCGGACTTCTGGTTTCAAATACCATAGAGTTGCCTTGGAAGACCTAGAAAATGGCTAGAGAGGACACATTTTCTAGGAAGACTATCACAGGTGTGCTGTTTTGTGTCCCATGGATAACTGAATCAGTGGATAATGAATGAGTGGATACGGGGGTCCTACTGTTGCACTATTACTACCAACAAAAATAATGACATGTAAAAATAAATGGTACTGTTTTAGTAAAAACTCACCACATTAGCTTTATCCATGCCTATATTTAAGACATTTCCTTGATCAGCTGTCAAGAGCACATCAGACTTTTGACTACAAGGAATATTCTCTGCAGTTTGAACACAGGGTGCTGGAAAGGTAAATTCCTGTATCCTGGACTCAGATGATAAGCAGAGCTGATAGGAGTAAGGCAATGTCCCTTCTTCATAGTTTGGTGGGAATATGACAGCATTGTTGGAATGGGGAATAGGACCAAAACACTGCAAGAATTTGGGACTTCCAGATCTTCGAAGCTTTGTCAGAATGGCCAAAATGACTGTCAGGAGGAATAAGAATGAAATCAAAGCCAAGGCAAGCACCAAATAGAACTGGAGGTCCGACTGATACTCTGGTTCCCTGGATTGGTTGTTAATTTCTGGAAGTGCCTCTTGGAAGTTTTCAGCAAACACTAGGTTAAGACTCACAGTACTGGACAGTGATGGGTGGCCATTATCCTTGACTAAGATTACCAGCCTCTGCTTGATAGCATCTCTTTCCAAAAATGTCCGGGATGTCCTGATCTCACCATTATGGGCCCCAATTGTGAAGAGCCCTGGCTCAGTGGCCTGGACCAGATGGTAAGAGAGCCAAGCATTGTGCCCGGAGTCAGCATCCACCGCCACCACCTTGGTCACTAGATAACCCTCCTCGGCTGAGCGAGGCACCATCTCAAACAAGGCAGAGCCCTCCACTCCCTGAGAAGGGTAAAGAATTTGAGGGCTCTGGTCATTCTGGTCCAGGATAAAGACCTTCACAGTGGCAGTGCTGCTGAGGGCTGGGGAGCCTCCATCTTGGGCCCTCACTTCCACCTGAAACTCCCTGCACTGTTCGTAGTCAAAGGAACGCTGAGCATAGATAATGCCACTTTCAGAGTTAATGGAGAGGTAAGACAAGAGAGGCAGCTCCTGAATGTCGCTTCTGAGGAGGGAGTAAGTGATTTGGGCATTGCGTTCCAGATCTGGGTCTGCAGCTCGCACACGGAAAATGGAGGAGCCTGAAGGGTTGTTCTCTGGCACAAAGGCAGTGTAAGAGGATTTCTCAAAGATAGGTGAGTTGTCATTGATATCGGAAATCTTCAGGCAGATCGTCTTCTCTGTTGAAAGAGGGGGTGTGCCTTTGTCTGTTGCTATGATAGTGATATTGTACTCTGGAGTGGTTTCCCTGTCCAGGGGACCATCTGTAAGAAGCTTATAGAGGTTATTGGATGTAAACACTACTTTGAATGGCAAAGTGTCTCTTAAATGGCAAACAATTTTCCCATTTCCCCCAGAATCTCTGTCCTTAATATTGATGAGGGCTACCAGAGTTCCTGCTACAGAATCTTCAGGTATTGGGCTGGATAAGGAGGCAAGAATCACTTCAGGGGCGTTGTCATTTTCATCTAATAGTTTTATTTCAATTTTACACTGAGCTGCTAACCCACCTCCATCTCTTGCTTCTACTGTCATCACGTATTTCTCTGTTTCCTCAAAGTCTAGAGCTTCTTTAATTGTTATTTTCCCATTCTGTGAATCTAAGTGGAATTTCTGGCGAGCACGTTCAGGGATGTTTCTAAAGCCATAGTTGATTTGGCCATATGAACCTGCATCTCTGTCTGTAGCATTCACCTGTACCACTAGAGACCCACTTGGTGTATTCTCTGTCAGGGTCACCATGTACAGTTCTCGAGGGAAAACTGGTGGGTTGTCATTGGCATCAATAACAGTAATCCATATTTTGGCTGTTCCTGTTTTGGGAGGCTTCCCTCCATCCAGAGCCGTAAGTATTAAATGGAAACTGCTTTCACTTTCATGATCCAACTGTTTTTCTAGTACTAATTCTGCATATTTCTTTCCATCTTCTATTTCTCTGATTTCCAAAATAAAATACTTATTATTGTTCAGGTGGTAATCCTGTAGAGCATTTATCCCAATGTCAGGATCTTCAGCTTGCTCTAAAATAAAAGTTGTTCTTGGCAAAGTAGATTCACTGATCTCCAGCTTGATATCCCCATGCACAAAACATGGTGCATTGTCATTAATATCCTGGATCTGTACAGTTATATGAAAAATATTCATAGGATTTTCAGCCATTATTTCAAAACTAATGCTACAGGATTTAGTTTCCCCACATATTTCCTCTCTATCAATCCTGTCATTTACATAAAGATTCCCATTTTCTGCACCAATGGTGAAATATTGCTTTTCACCCAAAGAAAGGATATGCAGATTGCTATTTGCCACTTGTCTTGTATTCAGTCTCAGACCCTTGCCAAGATTTCCTACACTGGAGCCCTTTTCCATTTCTTCAGGGATTGAATACTGAATATGTTCTGAGGTAGCTTTGCAGAACAAAGACAGTAAGAAAATGAGAGATACTTGCCTTTGTCGTGATCTGCTGCTATCTTTATCCCTGTCCTCCATTCCCCTTAATGAAAAGAAATGCTTTATCCTCATTTGGTGTCTTGAGAGAAACTGAAGAATTTCCAATTTGAATCCCATCAGAATCCAGAAATGTTTAGGAGATGTATCACTGGTTTATGCTTATCTGTATTGCAGTAGTTTTCTTAAGCAGCTGTGTTTCTCTGTCGCTTTCTTATGCTATTTCCCTGATCTGCAGTGCATATGAGCAATCTCACGGCTGGCAATTCCTCTTTGAGAACTACGTTGGCCAACAGCGGCACTGTGAGGCATAGATTGAGAACTGCAAGTTGAGTTTTGAAACAAGGTGGTTTTCTTGCTGTTTTCATACTTACCTACTGCTGTATTCAGGTATAGTAAGCCAAATATTATTTGATTTTCAAAATAGTACATTTTTATTATTTTAAGTGTGCATTGTTCAGTAAATAAAGTAAAAAATATCACTGTCAGGCAATAATACATTTCTTTCTTTTTGTTATATACATTCTTAAGGTTGGATTGATGGTTCCTTGAGCTTTTATGGGAGGATGAATAAAATGGATGTACAGTCTTCCCTCCATATCCACAGATATGGTATCCACGGATTTAAGTATTCGCAGCTTGACAATATTCTTTAAAAAATAATAATCCAAAAAGCAAACCTTGACTTTGCCATCTTATGTAAGGGACACCGTTTTGCTATGCCATTGCATATAATGGGACTTCAGCATTCACAGATTTTGGTATCCACGGGGGGTCCTGGAACCAAACCCCAGCAAATATGAAGGGACAACTGCATATGATTTACATATTTCACCATGTGCTTTATGTAGTTTCCACTTAGAGCTGTGGAGTTTTACATTTAAATGCCAAGGAGCTGAGATTTAAATTTAAAAATGCTTATAATAAAGTTGTGGCATTAATTTATCCAATAACTGTTTCTCCTGCCTGCCATGCATAAACACACACGTATACATAAGCTCTCTAGTTTTTTTTGTAACAATGTCCAATGCCAAATTGTTCTTCTGAATTGAAGGAACTGGCTGTCATTGTAGCCAGAATGCCAGAATGCACACTAGCAGCTTTAAGGGCTTCATCTGTCCCCGCCCCCCAACCCAGTCCTTCTGTCCATATATGGCAGCTCTACATTTATATTTGGTTTGATTTACATTAATCAATTCTATATGTAAAATTCTATATTAAAAATGTGATCTGTAAATTTCTATTTGGTACAGTTGGTTTTCTGTATCCACAGAACTGGCATCCACCCACCACCCACAGCTTGAAAATATTCTCCCTAAAATAAATTCCAAGAAGCAAACCTTGATTTTGCCATTTTATATGACGGACACCATTTTACTATGCCACTGTATATAATGGGAATCCATGGATTTTAGTATCCACAGGGGGTCTTGGGACCAAACCCCAGCAGAAACCAAGGGCCGACTGTATATTGGTGTTGCAGATGTACTATGCTAACAGAGTATATATAAATTAATGGCTAACATACATATATATGTACATAATGGCTAATGTACGTTTCAGAAATATCACCATGACCCACAGTAGGGCTGTTCTATCACACCCCGGCCTGCCCCCTCCCAACATGTTGATGTTTTTGTTCAGCAACACCTAGCATGAAAAAAGTTGTCTACACAACTTGATAATTATGTAATACTTTTTGGTTGGTTATAATAAACAGCTTATTCTGTTTTGATTTTAAAAGAATTCTAAAGGACCATTGTGCTTGCAAATATATTGCAAATGATTAAATTTCACTTTAAAGCATTACTTTTCTGCCCTTTTCACTATAAAATAATGAATTGTCTCCTCAGAGTTAATCGTTCTTTCTTGATAGACAAAATAACTAGGTAGCTTAATCATTTTTGCCCCATAGCAGAAGTCCTGTAGTTTGACTGGTAGGCTGCTGAAACATCTTTCAGCTTCTGTCATAGTCATTTGCAATGCACAAAAGATCTCCACACTTTGCACATGTCACTGAAACTTAATTACACCTATTAGAAATATCATTTAATTAATTAGATGATAATACTTCTTATTGTTCTCTGAAAGTGTATTTCATCATTTTTTTCAGATATAATGTGCCACAAAAAAAAAAAAATCTCAGAAAGGTCTGGAGAGCACTTGTGAAGAAGATATTTGTTCATACTTAGCTTGGGCCTATACGTCCTACCAGTAGTACATTATTGGCTCCCACTGCTGCCAAGATCAATGATGGTGATTATTATTATGATGGCTTTTCAACACCATGAGCTATTCCTATGTCCTTCTCTACAAAGGAACCCAAGACTGAAAAGGCATAGCACCAAGAGAAGCACAAAACTTTCTACTTCTCAAATTACAAGTCCTATTTTAATGGCAAGTACTGAACCCACTTTCTTTGTTCTTAAGAAGAGCATAGCACAATTGATTGCTGAACCTGTTGCTTGATTCAAATGCCTCTAAAAAAGTCTCATATGATTCGGACAATAAATATATAGATAAAAGAAGATGAATTTCCATAAACATTGATAAACATGACCTAAAACAAGGTCCAGTTTCTTGCCCTTGATGGTACTGTTCTTTTAGACTTGGCCAGGGGCTTGAGAATCTCCAGGTCAGGGTAAAGTCCATATTCCATGCTTGAGTCCTGCTTGTAGATTATATATATATATATATATATATATATATGATTATAGAATGGCTGACAAATAACTAAACACTTTAAAAATTATTTTCAATAAAAACATACACAGATAATAAAATATGTAGCAATAAAACCAAAACTCACCCCATCAGCTTTATTAATCTCTGTCTTTATAATATTTTCCTGATCAGCTGTCAAGAGCACATCAGACTTTTGACTACAAGGAATATTCTCTGCAGTTTGAACATGGGGTGCTGGAAAGGTAAATTCCTGTATCCTGGACTCAGATGATAAACAAAGCTGATAAGAGTAAGGCAATGTCCCTTCTTCATAGTTTGGTGGGAATATGACAGCATTGTTTGAGTGGGGAACAGGACCAAAACACTGCAAGAATTTGGGACTCCCGGATCTTCGAAGCTTTGTCAGAATGGCCAGAATGACTGTCAGGAGGAATAAGAATGAAATCAAAGCCAAGGCAAGCACCAAATAGAACTGGAGGTCCGACTGATACTCTGGTTCCCTGGATTGATTGTTAATTTCTGGAAGTGCCTCTTGGAAGTTTTCGGCAAACACTAGGTTAAGACTCACAGTAGTGGATAGAGATGGGTGGCCATTATCCTTGACTAAGATTACCAGCCTCTGCTTGATAGCATCTCTTTCAAAAAATGTCCGGGATGTCCTGATCTCACCATTATGGGCCCCAATTGTGAAGAGCCCTGGCTCAGTGGCCTGGACCAGCTGGTAAGAGAGCCAAGCATTGTGCCCGGAGTCAGCATCCACCGCCACCACCTTGCTCACCAGATAACCCTCCTCGGCTGAGCGGGGCACCATCTCAAACAAGGCAGAGCCCTCCACTCCCTGAGAAGGGTAAAGAATTTGAGGGCTCTGGTCATTCTGGTCCAGGATAAAGACCTTCACAGTGGCAGTGCTGCTGAGGGCTGGGGAGCCTCCATCTTGGGCCCTCACTTCCACCTGAAACTCCCTGCACTGTTCGTAGTCAAAGGAGCGCTGAGCATAGATAATGCCACTTTCAGAGTTAATGGAGAGGTAAGACAAGAGAGGCAGCTCCTGAATGTTGCTTCTGAGGAGGGAGTAAGTGATTTGGGCATTGCGTTCCAGATCTGGGTCTGAGGCTCGCACACGGAAAATGGAGGAGCCTGAAGGGTTGTTCTCTGGCACAAAGGCAGTGTAAGAGGATTTCTCAAAGGCAGGGGAATTGTCATTGATATCGGAAATCTTCAGGCAGATGGTCTTCTCTGTTGAAAGAGGGGGTGTGCCTTTGTCTGTTGCTGTGATTGTGATATTGTACTCCGGAGTGCTTTCCCTGTCCAGGGGACCATCTGTAAGAAGCTTATAGAAATCATTGTTGGTTGACACTATTTTGAAAGGCATACCAGTTGTTAAGTGGCAAGTAATTTTCCCATTATCCTCAGAATCTCTATCATTTACATTGATAAAGGCTACCAGAGTTCCTACCACAGAATCTTCAGGTATTGGGCTGGATAAGGAGGCAAGAATCACTTCAGGGGCATTGTCATTCTCATCTAATAGTTTTATTTCAACATTACACTGAGCTGCTAATCTACCTCCATCTCTTGCTTCTATTGTCATCACATATTTCTCTGTTTCCTCAAAGTCCGGAGCCTCCTTAACTGTAATTTTCCCATCTTGTGAATCCAAGTTGAATTTCTGGCGTGCACGTTCAGGGATGTTTCTAAAGCTATAGTTGATCTGTCCATATGAACCTGCATCTCTGTCTGTGGCTTTCACCTGTACCACTAGAGACCCACTTGGTGTATTCTCTCTCAGTGTCACCATGTATAGTTCTTGAGTAAAAACTGGTGGGTTGTCATTGACATCAATAACAGTAATCCATATTTTGGCTGTACCAGTTTTGGGAGGTTTCCCTCCATCCAGAGCTGTAAGTATTAAATGGAAACTGCTTTCACTTTCATGATCTAACTGTTTGTTCAGTATTATTTTTGCATATTTCTTTCCATCTTTTCTCTCTCCAACTTCTAAAATAAAATACTTATTATTGTTCAGGTGGTAATTCTGTAGAGCATTTATCCCTATGTCAGGATCTTCAGCTTGCTCTAAGATAAATGTGGTTCCTGGCAAAGTTAATTCACTGATCTCCAGCCTAATATCACCATGCAGAAAATGTGGTGGATTGTCATTAATATCCTGGATTTCTACAGTTACATGAAAAATATTCATAGGATTTTCAGCCATCACTTCAAAACTGATGGCACAAGATTTAGTTTCCCCACATATCTCTTCTCTATCAATCCTATCATTTATATAAAGATTCCCATTTTCTACACTGATAGTGAAGTACTGTTTTTTACCTAGAGAAAGGATATGCAGATTGCTTTTTGCCTTTTCTCCAGTATTCAGTTTCAGATCTTTGGCAAGATTTCCCACAATGGAGCCCTTTTCCATTTCTTCAGGAATTGAATACTGAATGTGTTCTGAGGCAGCACTAAAGAACAAAGAGAATAATAAGAGAAGTACTTGCCTTTTTAGAGATTTGTTGTTAAGATTGTGTCTGTCCTCCATCCCAATCAATGAGAAAATTTGCTTTATCCTTCTTTGGTATACTCAGATAATCTGAAAAAAAATCCAATTCCATTCAGGTTTGAGAAATCCTTATCAAGAGAGTGTTGTGGTATCATGGGTTTCTTCTCTGTAGTGTTCTTTTCTCCAGCAGAAACCTTTGTGCGTTCCTGTGTTCTGCTGCTTTCCAGTGAATAAGCATTTTCCTTCGTTGGCCAACAGCGACACCCTCAGTCTCATATGGAGAACTGCACTCCGTATGTTAAGCAAGTAACATGGAAAGGATTTCTTACTATTTTCATTCTTATGTGTAGGAATTCTAAGGCAGAATAAACAATATCTTTTGTTGCTTAGTAACCCAACTGGGTTGGTTTTTTTTAAAAAGATTTTTGTATGTTTTTTTCAGTAGTACAATGGAGACTTCAGTCTCACTGGACAAATGTATACCAGAAAACAACCAGTAGTACATCTTTCTCATCTTCACATTATTAAAGAGGAATTGATGATCCCCCAGGTTTCCTGGTGGTAGCAATGAAATAAATGATTGAATAAGACTTCCAGCATTCAAATCTTTCCCCAGGTAATCTATGTAATTTCTTCAACCTACCTTCTGTTAGTGCTAGGAATAATGCATTTAAAATACTGGGAAATGGTATTGTTTTCTGATAAAAACACGTGTTATTTTTGCCCATTTCTCATGCTGTACTCCACATTGGATAGCAACAAATTTGGTTTGGCTCTTAAGCATATACTTTTGAGAAACCTGCAGCAAAACTGAGTTGCCTGTGTGATGAGACATTTTTCAACACATTTTTCATGTGGTATTGAAACATTCACATTTGTATTAGTGTAGGTATTTCATTTTATAGCTACTTAAAATGTGTCAGGGGGTACCCAGATATCAGAGGTTCTGGAATTTCATAGTCATTTTAACAATGTGTGCAACAGAACTTTCTATAGGAACCTTTGTAATAGCTATGCAAAACAGAAGTTCCTCCTTTATTACCCCACACTTCAGTTTTTTATGTACTTTTATTGCACCAGGGCTGTAAGAATCAAATGTTAGTGATTTCACTAACAGTGCATTTTATGACTATGCACCTAGTTCCCTTAGTTGTGTGCTTGTCCACATGTGTGTGTTAAAATACTATTGTGCAGGACTGTACTAAATGAATATGCAAAGGCTTAGATAATAAGAAGTGGATGACTATATAATGTGGAACATGAAAGACACATCTGTAAGGAAGTGACATGTTACTTACTGTGCCAATGCCATTCACCCAAGATTATGATGGGTCCCACCCTCGCTTCTCCACAATTAGAGCAGGGAGAAGGACAAGCTGTGAAGGGGAGGCCCAATGTGCTTTTAGCAGGACTTTCTGCCTTCTCCTTGGCCTGTTTCCTTGTGAACAGCACCCCTAATTCACAGTGTGGGATTAATCAGTTTCTGAAGGATGAAGAGGTAGGTTGAGGGGGGTGTCTTCCGCCAGGGAAGAAGTTGCAGGCATGTGGTGTCTAATTTGGTTTTATTGACTTGCACTCCTAAGGCTCCCAATGGGTTGAGTTAGGTTGGTATCCCATTCTACCTCTCATTGGGAAGCAGCTCAAGCAGATCTACTAATGGAGTTGTCTTACGCTGTGACAGTTTTGTCGCATCTAAACCTGCCCCACTAGATGGGATAAAGCAATAGAAGCCTCCTTAGAACACCTTTAGGGGAATTAAATTGTGAAGGAAGACATGGATCTATTTAGTGACTGACACAGTATGGGGCACCAGAGTATAATTGACAAACAAGGTCTTCCAGCTCTCTCCCTAAGTTTGCCTGAGGCACATAATGGGAAGAGATGTCAGAGATGGTTACATGAAGCTTCTTCCAGATTTTTGGGACAATTTACACATCCAGAAAAGGCACATCTTATAGTTTTGTTTATAGATAAATATTTTCAGTTCCCCCAGACATAAAACATCTTCTGCAAGTAGGCAATATTTCAGAGGAAGGAACTGGCAAAACCACCTCTGAGTATTCTTTGCCTAAGAAAACCCTATTGAAATGCATGGGGTTGTCGTAACTCATCAGGTGACTTGAAGGCATGTACACACACAGATGAGTAGAATGGCCAGGGGAATTGGGGAGTGCAGCCAGGAGAATGTAGAGTAGGACACTTCTGCTTGACATGGAAGACTTTCACAACTTGGAAGGGAGAGCATACAAACATATGAGCCTAACAGATGTATAGTGAAGTGACATAGTGAGAGGAGGGCTAGAATATCCATAATAACTCTATATATTTCAAGATTCTTGATCATAATAGAGTGCAGCTGTATTCCTATGAAGACCTTCTGGTTGTACAAGATGATAGCATGGCTCAAAGGAGTGATTTTTGCTAATTGATAGGTCCTCTGTGCTGCATGGTTAAACTGCCTATTTCAGTGGATGGCATCATCAGTCAAGTCTCTGTTGTTGCTGCTGCTGTGTGCCTTCCAGTTGTTTCTGACTTATGGCAATGATAAGGCTACCTTATCATGGGGTTTTCCTGGCATGACTTGTTCAGAGGGGGCTTGCCTTTACCTTCTTCTGAAGTTGAGAGTGTGTGGCTTGCCCAAGACCACTCAGTGGGTTTCCATGGCCAAGTGGAGATTCAAACCCTGGTCTCCGGAGTCATAGTCCAATGCTCAAATCACTATACCAGGCTGGCTCTCTAAATCTCTAGGCAAAAGAAAATGTACTAGTAGCTACAGAAGCGGAGCTAGGCAAGAAATATAGGCCCTAATAATACATACGTAGAAAGATAATTGTTTTTCCCATCAGTGTATATCTCCATAATAGAATAAAAACTATTTCAGATACAAAGGCAACATTTGGGGGAAGTGCTTGGCTTCCACAATGCATTTTGATATATAGACATGCAGCAGCAGGACAATCCTGTGGATATTTAGTAAGGAGTAAATCCCATTTGGTTCAGTGGGATTTATTTCTGAATAAGTGTACACTGGAATAGAAGTTAGGAAAATAATTATTTGAAATGAGATACCATGATCCAAAGGACTATATCTCTTAACCAAACCATGAAGTTAGAATAATTATAAGTTTCATTACTCAGTCACATAAGTACTCCAGCTGACAACTATGGAGCCTGATCCTTTGTAAAAGGCGCAAAAACCTGTTTCCAGATATATGATTTCTAAATCAAGAGTAGAGCAGATATAAAATGCAGGCCTCTCTACAGTATTTCCACATAACAGTAGAGTTTTCTTACCTAGTTTAAAATAAATAAAAATGATTATAGTAATATTACTACATCAGTTGTAAAACTTGACTACAGATTCTGCAGCTGAACTGATTTCTGCCCTCAAATAGCTTACCGTGTCAATATTCTCCATGTGAGAATTTACATTGTTTTCACTGTTGCTTGTGAGAGGCACACCAGACTTCTCACCACTGAGTAGATTGTCTGCAATCTGAACTTTGGGTGCCAGGAAGGTGAACTCATTCCTCTGGGACTCTGAGGAGAGGCAAAGCTGGTAGGAATAAGGCAAAGTCCCATCTTCAAAATTAGGTGGGAATATGGCACCCGCATTCGAATGGGGAACAGGGCCAAAGCACTGCAGGAATTTGGGATTCCCTGAGTTCCGGAGCTTCAGCGTAATGGCCAGGATCACTGTCAAGAGGAATAAGAAGGAGATCAGAGCTAAGGCCAGCACCAAATAGAACTGGAGGTCAGACTGAGACTCCGAGTCTCTTGCCTGGCTTTTCATTTCCGGAAGGGCCTCCTGGAAGTTCTCCGCAAACACCAGGTTCAGAGAAACAGTGGCTGAGAGAGGAGGCTGCCCATTGTCCTTCACCACAACCACCAGCCTCTGTTTCACCGCATCTCTCTCCACAAAGGCCCTGGCTGTCCTGATCTCCCCTGTATGAGAACCAATGGTGAAGAGGCCTGGCTCAGTGGCCTGGACCAGATGGTAGGAGAGCCAGGCGTTGTGTCCGGAATCGGCATCCACCGCCACCACCTTTGTGACTAGATAATCTTCTGCGGAAGAACGAGGCACCATCTCAAATGAGGCGGAGCCCTTGGCTTCTGGGGAAGGGGACAGGATACGAGGACTGTTATCGTTGCGGTCCAAAATAAACACCCTGAGTGTGGCATTGCTACTGAGAGGGGGAGATCCTCCATCTTGGGCCTTCACCTGGAGCTGGAACTCTCTGAATTGTTCATAGTCAAAGGATCTCTGGGCATAGATGGTGCCAGTCTCAGAGTTAATGGAGATATAGGAAGAGATGGGAAGCTCCCGAATGTTGCTGCTGAGGATGGAGTATGTGACCTGTGCGTTTGAGCCCACATCTGGATCAAAGGCTTTAATAGTAAAAATGGAGGCACCAGCAGGGTTGTTTTCTGGCACATAGATGTTGCACAACAATTTCTCAAAAGCAGGGGCATTGTCATTGATATCAGAGATCTGTAAGGAGATGGTTTTGTGTGTTGAAAGAGGAGGGATTCCTTTGTCAGTGGCTGTGATTGTGATATTATACTCAGGAGTCCTTTCTCTATCCAGGGGACTTTCAGTGAGGAGCTTGTAATAATTATTAGATGAGGGAAGAATCTTGAATGGGAGATCATCCTGTAAATGGCATGTAACCTCCCCATTTTCACCAATATCCTTGTCATTTACACTGATAAAGGCAACCACAGTTCCAGATGGAGTATTTTCAGGAACTGGGTTGATTGTGGAAGCTAAAGTCACATCCGGTGCATTATCATTCTCATCAAGGATAATGATTTCAACATTGCAGTGCGTGACTAATCCTCCGCCATCCTTGGCTGCAACTGTCACTGTATATTCTTTGGTTTCCTCAAAATCCAGTGGCTCCATGAGGGAGATTATACCATTAATGGGATCTAGGCTGAATTTTTTCTGGCTATTTACTGCTATGTTGCTGAATTCATATCTGATTTGGGCATTTGTCCCCTCATCTTTATCAGAAGCAAGAACCTGGAGAATTTGAGATCCAACAGGGGCATTTTCATGCAGACTGATCTTGTAAACATCTTGAGTAAAAATGGGTGGGTTATCATTGGCATCAGTGACATTAATCCATATTTGGACCGTTCCAGACTTTCTAGGTTCACCCCCATCCAGGGCTGTAAGAATTAAGTGGACCGTTTGTTCACTCTCCCGATCAAGCGGTTTCTGCAACACCAGTTCTGCATATTTATTTCCATCTTTTCTCTCTCTATTTTCCAAAGTGAAATATTGATTGGGACTTAACTGGTAGTTCTGGAGAGAATTCACCCCAATGTCAGGATCTTCAGCTTTCCCCAGGAGAAATCGGGTGCCTGGTAAAGTAAGTTCACTTGTCTCCAAGTTGATATTGTCACTGAGGAACTGAGGTGCATTATCATTAATGTCCTGAATGGCTATAGTAATATGGAAAATATTGAGGGGGTTTTCTACCCCCACTTCAAAATTAACAAAGCAAACGGCAGCTAAGTGACACAGTTGCTCTCTATCCAGTCTATCATTCACATAGAGGTTTCCATTCTCTGCACTGATTGTGAAATACTGCATTTTGTCAGTAGAGACAGGGTGTAGGTTCCGCCTTGCTAATTCTCTGGCATTCAGTCCCAAATCCTTGGCAAGATTCCCCACAATAGACCCCTTTGTCATCTCCTCAGGGACTGAATAATGAACATTTTCTACAGCAATGCAACTGGAGAAAGACAATAGTAAGAGAAGCAATACTTGCCTTGTGAGTGCCCAGCCATTCTCTTCCTGCCTTCTGTCCATCTGATAGTATAGAAAATTAGTCCTCCTTTTTAAAAAATCAGATCAAATGCCCAAAAGGATGTAGCAATTCTCCATGACAAAAAATAATCTGCCTTTTCCCTTATTTTTTTGCAGACTATACACTGAGTGTTAATTTTCCTTTTCTACCAAGATTGTTTTGTCTTCATGAACTGCTGTTTTCTCCGATCCGTAGAGCAAATATGAAAGAACCACTTCCCAGGAAGAATCAGTCAGTGGACCTTCAACATTCTTTCAGTCTCTCTCTGGTTTCCAAACTGGCTTAATAGTGACACCATGAGGATATGATGGAAAACTGCAACGCTTCTTTGTACACTTTAAAACAGAAGAACTGTTGGGATGTGAATGAACATTTTTGTGTTTACCCAAGAGTTTGTGTGTGTGTGTGTGTGTGTGTGTGTGCGCGTGTGCGCATCTGTTTCCAAATGAATTACCTCCTGTTTTTTCTTTTGTCTTTCTGAATTACTTCATCATTTATTTGAAGAGTTTGCTATCCATTTTAAGAGCATTTAGTGTATCTTGAAAAAGACTGTGATGAGCATCCCCAGGGAAGAAATCAGGATCCTAGGATTGTTATCCCTTTGAGTTTATCATGATAATGAATTGTGTCCATCTTTAAATCTCCTCTATGGAATATCTGCTTTGATTCCAAAGGGCTAATATGTATCCACAATAAGAATCAAGAATCTTTTCCAATTAGGCAAAGCAACTACTAACTGTATATGTGTAAGCAAGGCTCTTGGCCTTTCTCTCTATGGTCAAATTAATGAAGTTCCTGAAGGACTCCAATATAACATTAAAATGCAAAATCAGTTTGGTTTTAGCTGCTATTCTTCCTCTCTCCAATAAAAGCAAAATCCTTGCTGTGGGATAAGTGTTAGGAGAGGTGGAAGAGGTCTCCTGCTCTGACAACAGGGTCCTCTGTTCCCCTTCTTGTCTGCAAATGATGCTTTGTATAGTTGGAAGGAGAACCTGCAGAGCCTACTTGGTTGTGTGGAACATCATTCTGTCAGGTCTGGACCCCTTTGCCACCTATTATCCAAGGTAAAAATCTGTTTTGACATAAGCATCTTCTATAACGTCAGTCACCTTAAGGAGTGATAAAATGGATTGTGAAAAAGTACTTCAATAGTCAATATACCCCAGAGATTGAAACAAGAGGTGCAAGGTAGATGGTACAAGGGAAAGGTTTCTGTAATTTAGGCAACTCTTCCAAGTGTTCTAACTGTAGACCTATAGTTGTTATAACTGACCTTATTTTTTAAAAAATAAACCTATAATTATTCCAAACTCTCTTTCTAATTCATAACCTACTACTGTTAACATCCCATCAGAGGCTTCAAGTCATGCACCAAAAACCCAATCATATCCCACTCCCAATTTGCTAGCATTGTGCTTGTACTCAGTTTGCTGCTGCATACAGAATCCTCAGCCACTAAGTTCCTTATCAAGTTGCAGACCAGAAAAGATGTTTCTATCCTGTGAAACTTAAATCTAACATGCAACATGGGAAGGGGGATAGAGGAAATGGAGAACACTGGAACCAGTTGAAAAAAGGCAGAAGAATATGCAGATACTTATACTTGTTTTTTCTAGCAGTGTATGAGGACCTGGGACTAAAGTTAAAAGTTTAACAAAAAAGCAAGCAATAAGGAAGGCAGTGGCAGCTGGTGCCCTCTGCAGCCGGTGGAACAGAAGAAAGGAGCTGAGTGGAACAGTGAACAGAAGCAATTTGTCTGCACAATAGCAAGCAGTCTATTATGAAAAATGGAAATAAACCAAAAGCTGAAATTGGGACCAAAGCAATTGGTAAACAGAATGTTTTTCAAATTTATGGATTTTATATAAGTTCATCAGTTTTCATTTTCCATGTATTATATTCCCTGCTCCACATCAATATATGAATCCATCAATCTTTGCCTACCTATATTTTATGGACCTAATTCAAATAGTGTTCTCCCTTGACACATAAACTCCAGAGGTTGATGACCTCAGCTAGGTGTTTATTGTGTATGATACAGGTGTGATGCCTGCCCCCAGTTTCTCAGGCTGTAGTTGCAATACTTTTTGCATGTGCTATGGGATTATTGATAACTGATGCGCCTTACTATTTTACAGATATATAGAGGGAAGTCTTTATTTTCTATAATTGCTTTATGTTTTGTAATTAATAGTTTAGATTCAGGACGAACCATCCACAACATAAGTGCTCCGTTCAGGCACACATACTACCCAGACCACACTATACGCAGCACCCTTTGTAAATTTTTGTAGTAAAAAAGAATTAGTTCTATGAAACACAACATTACAATTTAAAATAAGAGAAATAGCACAGCACAGTCACAAATCCAATCTGGATGTGATCAGAAGCCAGTTTCAGTTATCTGCAGAAATTTGGTGATGGAGGTACAATTCACTGACCTGCTACTCCTGAAAGGATCCAACAATGGCAAGTGGCAATTCTGGGGCAATGTTTGAAATTGAGGGATGCCTATGACAGACTAAACCTACTTTAAACAGTACAGCTAATACTACTCTTATCAACAACAACAATAATAATAGCAACAACAACTGAAAATAAATATTAATACTGTAATAAAAACTCACCAAATCACATTTATCCATCTCTGTATTTAAAATATTTCCTTGTTTGGCTGTCATAAGCACATCAGACTTCTGATTACAGGAAATATTCTCTGCAGTTTGAACAGTGGGTGCTGGAAAGGTAAATTCCTGTATCCTGGACTCAGATGATAAACAAAGCTGATAAGAGTAAGGCAACGTCCCTTCTTCATAGTTTTGGGGGAACAGGACAGCATTGTTCGAATGGGGGATGGGACCAAAACACTGCAAGAATTTGGGACCCCCGGATCTTCGAAGCTTCATCAGAATGGCCAGAATGACTGTCAGGAGGAATAAGAATGAAATCAAAGCCAAGGCAAGCACCAAATAGAACTGGAGGTCTGACTGATACTCTGGTTCCCTGGATTGATTGTTAATTTCTGGAAGTGCCTCTTGGAAGTTTTCGGCAAACACTAGGTTAAGACTCACAGTAGTGGATAGAGATGGGTGGCCATTATCCTTGACTAAGATTACCAGCCTCTGCTTGATAGCATCTCTTTCAAAAAATGTCCGGGATGTCCTGATCTCGCCATTATGGGCCCCAATTGTGAACAGTCCTGGCTCAGTGGCCTGGACTAGATGGTAAGAGAGCCAAGCATTGTGCCCGGAGTCAGCATCCACCGCCACCACCTTGCTCACCAGATAACCCTCCTCGGCTGAGCGAGGCACCATCTCAAACAAGGCAGAGCCCTCCACTCCCTGAGATGGGTAAAGAATTTGAGGACTCTGGTCATTCTGGTCCAAGATAAAGACCTTCACAGTGGCAGTGCTGCTGAGGGCTGGGGAGCCTCCATCTTGGGCCCTCACCTCCACCTGAAACTCCCTGCACTGTTCGTAGTCAAAGGAGCGCTGAGCATAGATAGTGCCACTTTCAGAGTTAATGGAGAGGTAAGATGAGAGAGGCAGCTCTTGAATGTTGCTTCTGAGGA
The DNA here is from genome assembly GCA_030847615.1 of Gambelia wislizenii. Taxonomy (NCBI): domain Eukaryota; kingdom Metazoa; phylum Chordata; class Lepidosauria; order Squamata; family Crotaphytidae; genus Gambelia; species Gambelia wislizenii. The sequence goes on from JAUMIR010000004.1 coordinate 178,973,756, forward strand.
GGGAGTAAGTGATTTGGGCATTGCGTTCCAGATCTGGGTCTGAGGCTCGCACACGGAAAATGGAGGAGCCTGAAGGGTTGTTCTCTGGCACAAAGGCAGTATAAGAGGATTTCTCAAAGACAGGGGAGTTGTCATTGATATCGGAAATCTTCAGGCAGATGGTCTTCTCTGTTGAAAGAGGGGGTGTGCCTTTGTCTGTTGCTGTGATTGTGATATTGTACTCCGGAGTGCTTTCCCTATCCAGGGGACCATCTGTAAGTAGTTTATAGAGGTTGTTGGAGGTTGACAGTACTTTGAATGGCAAAATGTCCTTTAAATGACAAGTAACTTTCCCATTATCCTCAGAATCTCTATCTTTAATGTTAATAAGGGCTACCAGAGTTCCTGCTGCAGAATCTTCAGGTATTGGGCTGGATAAGGAGGCAAGAATCACTTCTGGGGCATTGTCATTCTCATCTAATAGTTTTATTTCAACATTGCACTGAGCTGCTAACCCACCTCCATCTCTTGCTTCTACTGTCATCATGTATTTCTCTGTTTCCTCAAAGTCCAGAGCTTCCTTAACTATAATTTTCCCATCCTGTGAATCCAACTTGAATTTCTGGCGTGCACGTTCAGGGATGTTTCTAAAGCTATAGTTGATCTGTCCATATGAACCTGCATCTCTGTCTGTGGCTTTCACCTGTACCACTAGAGACCCACTTGGTGTATTCTCTCTCAGGGTCACCTTGTATAGTTCTTGAGTAAAAACTGGTGGGTTGTCATTGACATCAATAACAGTAACCCATATTTTGGCTGTCCCTGTTTTGGGAGGCTTCCCTCCATCTAGAGCTGTAAGTATTAAATGAAAACTGCTTTCACTTTCATGATCTAACTGTTTGTTCAGTATTAATTTTGCATATTTCCTTCCACCTTCTCTCTGTCCAACTTCCAAAACAAAATACTTGTTATTGTTCAGATGGTAATCCTGTAGAGCATTTATCCCAATGTCAAGATCTTCAGCTTGCTCTAAGATAAAACTGGTTCCTGGTAATGTTAATTCACTGATCTCCAGCCTAATATCATCATGCAGAAAATGTGGTGCGTTGTCATTAATGTCCTGGATCTCTACAGTTATATGGAAAATATTCATAGGATTTTCAGCCATCACTTCAAAACTGATGGCACAGGATTTAGTTTCCCCACATATTTCCTCTCTATCAATCCTATCACTTACATAAAGAATCCCATTTTCACAACTGATAGTGAAATATTGTTTTTCCCCTAGAGAAAGTATATGGAGATTGCTATTTGCTATTTCTCCATTTTTCAGTTTCAGATCTTTGGCAAGATTTCCCACAATGGAGCCCTTTTCCATTTCTTCAGGAATTGAATACTGAATGTTCTCTGAGTTAGCCTTGCTGAACAAAGAGACGAATAAGAGAAGTACTTGCCTTTGTAGTGATCTGCTGTTATCTTTGTGCCTGTCCCCAATTCCACTCAATGAGAAAATTTGCTTCATCTTCATTTGGTTTCTTCAGGCAAGCTGAATAATTTCAAATTCCTATCACAATTCAGAAATACTTAAGAAAGAAATACTAATAGTACCCCTGCTTTCTCCCTCTCTATATTACAGTACTTTCCTTTTGTCAAGCCAATGTGTTATGCTGTCTTCTGCTGTTTCCCTGATCTGCAGTGAATATGAGCAGTCCCAAGACTTGTAATTCCTCTTTGAGAACTATCTTGGCCAACAGCGGCACTATGAGGCTTAGATGGAGAACTGCAAGTTCTGTCTTGAAACAAGATTTAATGTATACCCTTTCTGAGGTAGGGTAGGCAAAATGTTATGTGCTTTGAGAAAAATATATTTTTATATTTACTATTCAGTAAAATAAGTATAAGAGCACAACTTTGTTGGATAAGATTACATTGGTTAGGACACAATAATCCCTTTGTCTCTTTCTGTTAGACACACTCTTAAAGTGGAATTGATGGCTCCCTGAAGCGTCCTGGAGGAGGAGTGGAATGAATAAATATAGGATTCACAGCACTCACATATTTTCCCATGTAGTTTACATAGTTTCTGCCTAAATACTGATGACTTATACATTTTAAGTACCTGGAAATGGTACTGCTTTATAATAAAAACACAAGAATCTGGAAATTTATTTTGTCCACTTGTTACGTGTTGCTCCCTATTACATATCAACAAAGTTTGCCTTGCTATTGTGTTTGCATCTGATTAAGTAGATCTGGTTCACAAAAGTTTATGGTTCAGTCTTCTTTCTCTCATTCAGTCTCAAAGGTGCTACAAGATCCCTTTGCATACTGATCCAGACTAACATGGCTATGTCTTTGAATACTTGCTTTTGAGTATATACTTCAGAGAAACCATCAACACAAGTGAGTTGGCTCATGCAGATACCATTTTGATAACACATTTGTAATCTATTTTCAGGTGACACTGAAAATTAACATTCTTATTTCTACATGTATGTCATCTCAGTGCTGCTTAAAAATATCTGAAGTGTTGCTCAGATATCAGAGACGCTGGGGTGTGGTTTGAAGTTATTTTCTTGAAGGACACAATACAACTTTGTAATGAAATCCTCTAAATTGTTATGTAAGACTGAATTTCCTCCCCAGTGTATCACAGTTATGGTTTTTTTCATGTATTTCGATTGTTCCCAAAAGTTGTCAGTATTCTGCCATTGCCAACCAGTGCACCTAGCTCTCTTAGTTGTTTGCTGGTGTTGTAGATGTGTGGATTTCATCCATACCTCTCTACTACAACAAGAGTAAGTACAACTAGTAGCTGAATATTCTGAAGTTAGAATACGAAGAGTGGAATGCTAGATAATGATAGTAAAGCAGCATTTTTCAAGATTTCATATATTATTACTACAGCATTGCTGCTGTCCCAATGCTTTGCTAAGAGTAGATTTGCCCCATCACCACTTTTTCAGAAGGAGTGCAAAAGGGGAAGGGTAAACTGTGTTTGGATGTCCAATGGATCCACTGCGACTGAGTGGTAAATCCACACTTAGTGTTATGGCTATTTCTCTGGCAGTTCCTGTAAACTGTATGAAAGCTTTCCTGGCACTGGACCCTCTCCCTACAGAGGTCCAGCACTGGGAGAGCGCCCATACAACCTGGAGCACTTGCATGGGGAGTGACTGTAAAACCAAAAGTTGATCACCATCCCTCTTGCAGTGGATCCCCCCCCCCCACTCTGCTTATGATGCAATGGAATACCCTCACCAGCGAAAGAAAGGAACAATGTGCAGCTACAATGTTGTACATTCGATCCTGGAGGGCCCCAAGGTTCACTCAGCCTTCCATCCTTCCATAGGTTGGTAAAATGAGTACCCGGCTTGTTGGGGGCAATTAGCTAACACACTGTAAACCGCTTAGGGAGTGCTTTGGCACTGATAAGTGGTAGAGAAATAGAAGTGCTATTGTTACTTGGATGGGAGACCGCCAACAAATACCAGGTGCTGTAGGCTATATTTCAGAGGTAGGAACTGGCAAAAGCACCTCTGAGGATTCCTTGCCTAAGAACACCCTATGAAATTCATGTGCTTCCCATAAGTGGACAGGCAACTTAAAGGCAAGCACACACACACACAGCACCTCCAATCCATTTAATCCATGTACCAATAATTTTCTGGATGAAAGATTTTTATGAGCCAGAAAGGAAAATGTTCAAATATGTGTTTTCACCCCTTGTATTGTTGAGCTGGTACAGTCAAGGAAAGGAACAGAATATATATGTTACTGTTATGAACTTCTAGAGATTATGGCTCATGCAACAACGGAAGTGATTCTTACAATGAAATTCTGGTTCTATGGAATGCTGGCATGGTTCAAAGGGATGGATCATTGGAAATATAACTTCTTTTTTATATATTATAAAGCAGCTCATGAAATATCTACCAATGGATGAAGTATTAGATACAAATGCACAAATACTTGGATGTGAAGGCATACAAAATGGCTCATCCATGTTTACTCAGGAGTAAGAATGCACAGGAATATAATGTTCCAAAGACACAATTTATTTCTTCCTATGCTTTATTTACAGTAGGTGCAGTCAACTTCAGTTGATCCATAGCCCAGTTTTCTCTCCCAGTGTCTTCTACTAAAACCCACAGCTGGTTTTCAAAAATTAGGTTTTAAAAAATGTTAAACAATACATAGAGCACCTCCAACCTACTTAAAATGTGAATTGCTGTTCTGACAGTTTCCAGGAGAGACAATTCACCCTTCTTTTTAGCAGAAAAAGGACAGGTTGCGCAATCTGGAGGGATGAGGGCTGCAAAAACAAAATGAGGCCCCAGGCACCACACTTTACCAGTTACAGCTTTAAGGTAAAGCATTTAATCATCCATAAGAGGGATAAGAAAAGTCCAACTGGCTACTTTAACTATCCTGTATATCCAAACCAGCAACTCCTGGTCTCAAATTTATATCTGTATCAAGCATAGAGGAGATATAAAACACAACTTAATCTCTAGTTTGGTCACTTAGTGGTAGAATTGTCCCTCCACATCCACGGATTTGGTATCCACAGATTTAAGTATTCATGGCTTGAAAATATTCTTTAAAAAAAAGAATAATCCAAAAAGCAAATCTTGATTTTGCTATCTTATATAAGAGACACCATTTTGCTATGCCATTGAATATAATGGGACTTGAGTATTCACAGATTTTGGTATCCATGGGGGGTCGTGGAACCAAACCCCAGCGAGAATATGAAGGGACAACTGTATTTTTTTCCCTTCCTAAGATATATGTAGATGTACATGCTTAAAGCTTCATAACTTTCGGTAGATTGCAATGCACTGTGCACTGCAAATAAAGAAACCTTATCTTGTCAACATTATCAACATGAAAATTTCACTTAAAATTAAATTCAAAACATAGAAGAGATATAATGTACAGGTATATCTACACATACCAGTAGACTTCACATACTAGTAGAGTTTTGGTACCTATAATACAGTAGATGAACTTGATTATAGTAATATTTCTATGTCAACTATGAAAAATGAATAAGGACAATGCAATTGAACTGATTCCTACTCCAAAGAGCTTACCTTGTCAACATTCTCCACCTGAGAATTTACATTGTTTTCACTGTTGCCTGTGACAGGCACTTCAGATTTTTCACCGGAAAGAAGATTGTCTGCAATCTGAACTTTGGGAGTCAGGAAGGTGAACTCATTCCTCTGGGACTCTGAGGAGAGGCAAAGCTGGTAGGAATAAGGCAAAGTCCCATCTTCAAAATTAGGTGGGAATATGGCACCCGCATTTGAATGGGGAACAGGGCCAAAGCACTGCAGGAATTTGGGATTCCCTGAGTTCCGGAGCTTCAGCGTAATGGCCAGGATCACCGTCAAAAGGAATAAGAAGGAGATCAGAGCTAAGGCCAGCACCAAATAGAACTGGAGGTCAGACTGAGACTCCGAGTCTCTCGCCTGGCTTTTCATTTCCGGAAGGGCCTCCTGGAAGTTCTCTGCAAAGACCAGGTTTAGAGAGACAGTGGCTGAGAGAGGAGGCTGCCCATTGTCCTTCACCACAACCACCAGCTTCTGTTTCACAGCATCTCTCTCCACAAAGGCCCTGGCTGTCCTGATCTCCCCAGTATGGGAACCAATGGTGAAGAGGCCTGGCTCAGTGGCCTGGACCAGATGGTAGGAGAGCCAGGCATTGTGTCCGGAATCGGCATCCACCGCCACCACCTTTGTGACTAGATAATCTTCCGTGGCAGAACGAGGCACCATCTCAAATGAGGCGGAGCCCTTGGCTTCTGGGGAAGGGGACAGGATACGAGGACTGTTATCGTTGCGGTCCAAAATAAACACCCTGAGTGTGGCATTGCTACTGAGAGGGGGAGATCCTCCATCTTGGGCCTTCACCTGGAGCTGGAACTCTCTGAATTGTTCATAATCAAAGGATCTCTGGACATAGATGGTGCCGGTCTCAGAGTTAATGGAGATATAGGAAGAGATGGGAAGCTCCAGAATGTTGCTGCTGAGAATGGAGTATGTGACCCGTGAATTTGGGCCCACATCTGGATCGGAGGCTTTAATAGTAAAAATGGAGGCACCAGAAGGGTTGTTTTCTGACACGTATATGCTGTACAAGGATTTCTCAAAAGCAGGGGCATTGTCATTGATATCAGAGATCTGTAAGGAGATGGTTTTGTGCGTTGAAAGAGGAGGGGTTCCTTTGTCCGTGGCTGTGATTGTGATATTATACTCAGGAGTCCTTTCTCTATCCAGGGGACTTTCAGTGAGGAGCTTGTAATAGTTATTAGATGTAGGAAGAATCTTGAAGGGCAAATAATCTTGTAAATAGCAAGTAACTTTTCCATTATCACCACTATCTTTGTCATGTACATTTACTAGAGCAATCACAGTTCCAGGCAAAGCATTTTCAGGGACTGGACTGAACACAGAGGCTAAAGTCACTTCTGGTGCATTATCATTCTCATCAAGGATAATTATTTCAACATTGCAGTGTGTGACCAATCCTCCGCCATCCTTGGCTGCAACTGTCATTGTATATTCTTCAGTTTCCTCAAAATCCAGTGGTTCTATGAGAAAGATTATGCCACCAATAGGATCTAGGCTGAATTTTTTCTGGCTATTTGCTGCTATGTTGCTGAATTCATATTGGACTTGGGCATTTGTCCCCTCATCTTTATCAGAAGCAAGAACCTGGAGAATCTGAGATCCAACGGGGGCATTTTCACGCAGACTGATCTTGTAAACATCTTGAGTAAAAATGGGTGGGTTATCATTGGCATCAGTGACATTAATCCATATCTGGGCGGTCCCAGATTTTCTAGGTTCACCCCCATCCAGGGCTGTAAGAATTAAGTGGACCGTTTGTTCAGTTTCCCGATCAAGTGGTTTCTGTAACACCAGTTCTGCATATTTATTTCCATCTTTTCTCTCTCTAACTTCCAAAGTGAAATATTGATTGGGACTTAACTGGTAGTTCTGGAGAGAATTCACCCCAATGTCAGGATCTTCAGCTTTCCCCAGGAGAAATCGGGTGCCTGGTAAAGTAAGTTCACTTGTCTCCAAGTTGATATTGTCACTGAGGAACTGGGGTGCATTATCATTAATGTCCTGAATGGCCACAGTAATATGGAAAATACTGAGAGGGTTTTCAACCACCACTTGAAAATTAATAAAGCAAAGTGGGGCTATGTTGCATAGTTGCTCCCTATCTAATCTGTCATCCACATAGAGGTTTCCATTCTCTACATTGACACCAAAGTACTGCTTTTTGGAAACAGAAACAACATGCACATTTTGTCTTGCTAATTCTCTGACATTCCATCCCAAATCCTTGGCAAGATTCCCCACAGTGGATCCTTTTGACATCTCCTCAGGGATTGAATAATGAATCTCCTCTGAAGTAGCCCAACAGAATAAATAGAAAAATAAGAGAAGAAGCAGTACTTGCCTTCTGATTGCCCAGCCATTCTCTTCATGCCTCTTGTCCATTTGATTCTATAAAAATAAGCCCTCTTTTTTTCAAAAAATTATAGACAAATCAGTTTCTCATCAGTGTGCAGGAAATCTGTACAAAAGAATAAACTGCTTTTCTTCCTAATCTTTACAGACTGCTGCAGTTTTTTTCCAACAAGCTTGTTTTGTCTTTATGATCTTCTATTTTCCTGATCGGCGCAGCAACAATGACCACTCTTAAGGAAGCATCAGTGAATCTCCTACATCTGTATTCTCTCTCTCTCCCTCTCTTTCTGGCTTCAACAATGACTTAACAGTGACACCATGAGCATCTGGGAGAGAACTGCAATGGAGCCTTTCAAAAAGGAAAGGAATTTGTTGAGATGATAGTTTTTGGTTTTCCCAAGAGTTGGTATCCTCATATATAATTATCTATCTATTCCCAACCAAATTGTCTTCTGTCTTTGAATCATTATTCTCCTAAGTTATTTTATGATTCTGAGGGTTTTTTTAATCTGTATTGCTTGTTCTGGTATGCCTGGAAATAACCAGACCTTGGAGCTAATGAGTTAGAAGTAACAGAAGCACTTGTGATTAGTTGCTTTTCATTTAGTAAGAGTAGAACAGTGTTATATTCCAAAAAGTAACCAAATAGGTAAAAATGAAGCTATTTTATCTACTTAACAAATCTTGGTTTCTGATTATATCCAAAAAGTTATTTCTGAAGGGTATTTCTAAAGTGTTTTAACAGCAATTTTCAATGTTTTTCTCTTTTAAAAAAGCAACAGAAAGTAATAGAAAATTAACAAGTAGTGCAACTAGTAATGTAAAAGCAATTTTTTTCAACACTGCAGTGAATTACAGCAAAAGGTTACTTTTAAACACTGTACTTAGTGACAGTAACAACTCTAAAAAGTAACTTTCAAAGCTCTAGAAATATTTTTTTCTAAACAGAATCCTGCGAATCACAGAGCACTATAGAGCATTAGTATCCTATTGCTTTTATTTTAGATATTAGATTGCATCCATTTGTAAAATATTGTCACTAGAATATGAATCATTATTACTTATATATGTTATCTCCTTTGATTTGAAAGGCTTATGTGTATCCACAGTTATAATCCAGTATTCCCTCTTGTCAATCAAAGTAAATATTTGCACAGACTTGACCATTCTATCCATGTCCCGAATAAATCAAAGAAAAAAAGTGTGCTCTTTTAGTGTTGTGTTAGGAGACTCAGCCTGATTTAGTGGCTGTTCATTTCCTCATCCACCTCAGATATCCTTCCTTGGAATGTGTAGAGGGTTATCACAAGACTGGAGTCTCCTGCTGTGACCAGAGAGATCAGTGATCATGCAAATGAAGCTCCATGTCTCTGGGGAGAGATCCCCCAAGGCTTTTTGGCTGTGTGGAGCACTATTACATCAGTATTAGATTCTGCTGATCCCTAATACCAAGCCAAAGTGTGTATTTTCAGTCTTGAACATCTTCTACCAAATTTGCATTTTTCATATAGTCAATCACTCTGGGCCCATTCACTCTACACAATTATGGCAGGTCAATCCTACTTTAACTCCGGCCCTGTCTAAACAGCAAAAACAAACAAACAAACCAGTGTGTGAACTTATGGCAATCAGTTCAAATGGCTGTTTGCACAAATATTTGTCATTCAGAAGGGGGTGGTGGCAAAATCCACCCTAAGGTTTGTTCATGCCATGTTCAGGGCCTCATCTGGACTTTTTGAAAAGATCCATACGATGTGCGACTGTGCGATTGTTTAAACACTCACGTTCGCACAGATATGAGCAGGCAGCACCATCTGATTAGCTGGATGATCACAAGGGGTGGGGCTAGGAAAGAGGGAAAGTGGCTGCGGCCACCATGTTGGCTTTTTGTAATAAGCGAGGGTCCGGTAAGTTGATCAAGCGGCGATTTTTACTCTTTTAAAATTTATTTTTGTTGTAAATATGAAATAACACCTGTGCGCTCCACAGGAAACTTTAAACATTTTTTTGGTGGCAGCAGATTTAAAATCATGAGTAAATCACTCGAGGTGGCCAGCTGGCTAGGGGTCATGCGGAGTTTAGGGGGGAATTTTGGCCATGTAGGCAGATCACATCGTTGCAAACGCCTGACTTTTCGGATGTGTTCATATTATTTCCCCCTTGTATAGACAAGCCCTTCTATGGAATCCTGGATTTTGCTGTTGTTGAAGCACTGGAGTTCTCTGGCTGAGAATTCCAAATACGCGTCCCAGAATTCCATAGGATGGAACCACGGCAGTTAAAAGAATCATAGCACTATAATTCCATAGTGTGAATGGGCCCCATGAGAACTGTGAGAAGAGCAAATAAGTTTTGGGAGATTTAAGAAAGAGGTACGAGGCATATTGTAGAAAGGAAGCAAAGATACCTGAGGTCTGAAGGGACAACTACTGTATTCTAAGCAGTTTGTTAAAGCTTCTGCATACCTGTTCTGGTTCCAAACCCCTTTTAAAATATACAACCCACAATTGTTAACACTCCATCAGTAGACTCATATCTTGTACCCAACACTTTCTTTAACCCAATAGTCCCCCTTCTTCTAATATTGTTGCTCAGCCTCTGAGACGCTTTACCAAGTAGCAGAGACAAAGAGGTTATGGTGCCACCAAGCTTAAAATCTAAAATTCAACATGGGCGATGATAATGGAAGCAATAACAAAGGGAGAAGAACATGATGAATGACACATACTTAAGCCTACTTGCAACAGTGGTGAGGACTGGGAGGTTTTGACAGGGTCTTCACTGAAAAGTTTGTGATGAGGAGGGAAAACAATGAAGAAAGAAAGGTTACATCACAGGTACTGTGGGAGAGGATTCCAGGCTTAAGGAACAGAAAGAATTCCGCAAGCAGAAGTTTAAGGAGCAGCAAGTATAGAGTACCTAGTGATATCCAGACTGTACCAATGCTATGCCCTTTCCCAAGAGCAAATGTTTGACAGATTTATGGGTTTTACATTGTTTGACTAGTAAGTAAGTAAATTTAACTCTAAGTATGAGAGCCAGCCTGGTTTGGACATTGGACTATGACTCTGAAGACCAGGGTTTGAATCTCAACTTGGCCATGGAAACCTGCTGGGTGACCTTGGGCAAGTCACACCCTCTCAGCCTCAGAGGAAGGCAAGAACAACCCTCCCTCTTATCAATTTCTGCCCTCAAGCTCCTGTGATAAAGTCCCTTTAGGGTTGCTATGAGTCAGAAATTACCTGAAAGCACACAACAACAACAAACTTCAAGTCATAACATAAAACATTAGAAATATATAATTAAAACAGAGCCTTCAAAGCCAGTTATAAGTAAAAAAAATACAAGTTGGTGATTATAATACATAATTGAAACAAGCAACACACATATACACCATACTTCACACCATAGTTCTAGTTTATTGTGTTTTAGCGAACAGCCATTGTACACAATTAGAGAAAACGAAAAGGAAAAGGAAAAGAAACTAAACCATTTGAATTTCTACTAATTAACCTTTAAGGGTTAAATCATATACAATCTAAAATTCTTGCTAGAATTTCATCAAAGATATATCTGATATGGCTCTCTTTCTAACTTTAAGAGATAAAAATTAAAAATAGCCACTGATAAGTAACATATTGTGTGCCAGTAAATAGTTAAGTTATTCCTCTTTAGACCATGAAAATCTTATAATCTGGCTCAGAAATCTCTGTCTTATGTTGGTATAAAGAGGACAATGTAAAACATAGTGTTTAGTATCTTCCACTTGACCCAGCCCTCAAGGACAAAGTCACAGTTCCACAAAGGCCTAATTAAGGTCTTGTCTATACAAGGGGGAAAAAAATACGAACACGTTCAGAAAGGCAGGAGTTCACAACGCTGCAAACTGCCCACACGCCCAAAAGATCCCCTCCAACTCTGCATGACCCCCTAGCCAGCTGGTGGCTGTGAGTGATTTACTCGTGATTTTAAATCTGCCGCCACCAATTAAAAAAAAAAAAGTTTCCCAGGCTGTGCACAAGCAACACTTCATATTTACAAAGACAGAAACAATTTTTAAAAAGTATAAAATCGTTGTTTCATTGACTTACCAGACCCTCACTTAGCCAAAAATCCAACATGGCGGCCACAACTGCTTTCCCTCTTTCCTAGCCTTGCCCCATCCTCATCCAGCCAATCAGATTGCACTGCTTGTTTGTATTTGTGCAAATGTGATTGTTCAAATGATTGCACATTTGCATGTCATACGGGGCTTTTTAAAAAATCCGTATGAAGCCCCAGATGCGGTGCATACAGACTTTGCTTCCCCCCTTCAGAATAATACAAATTTGTGCACACGTCCATATGAACAGATTGATGATCTTTCACATCCCATTCGTATTATTTTGACCGTATAGACAGGACCTAAATATGCCCTCAAGGTATGCAGAGGGCATACTTTGGAAATGTAAACTTGTAAATGCTTTCCATAAGGAGGCACTAGCATGGTCAACAAGGTAGTGAGAGATACATTTATTTTTCTTAAAATAAGGGTACCAACTGGAAAATTTTGAGTGCTGGACCAAACTGACATCTTGATTAGCATCCTCAGCAAACAGTCAATCATGAACCGTTTTTATATGCTAGAGCTTAATGACTTCTAGTGAAGGCAAAGAATAAATTTGTAAAACGGGCAATAGCATACTAGCCCACTTATCCTCTTCCTCAAGGTGTCAAAAGCAAAGTTTAACTAAATGATCTCCAAAGAGGCCATCGATTTTAAGAGTTTCAGGTAAACTCTCACACTGACTGAAGGTAGCCCAACTTTCAATCTTAAATGTGCAACATGAGTGCCCCAGGAAAGACCCAAAATTGTTCTTAAAAATTGATTTGGGTTGACTCTAGCTGGCCAAGCACCATCTCGTTCCATCTCCATATCTCAGACCCATACAAAAGTTGTGAAATATTTCTGGCCCTGGAATATTTTAAGAGCAGGAGCTGTTAGTTGGCCACCCTTAGGAAAAAAAAATTAATATTGCTCCCACTGTGCTAGTTAAGACTACTTTAAAATGTACCTTCAATGTTAGGGAGTCTTGAAACAGAATGCTAAAGTATTATGAAGGAAACAGAATGCTAAAGTATTGTTCTATTTGCCATGTATTAACTAACCATCTATGCTTACTTCTGCTTCTCCCCAACACCATCGTGTTAGTTTTGTCATAGTTAATTCTTAGCTTTTCCTTTTCACATTAGTCAGACAGTTTCACCATCATCCTTCTAAGCCTGACTTGAGCATAGGACATAAGTACCAAGTCATCAGCATATAACAGAATATGGGTTTTACATCCATTTAAGGATGGCGGGTAGAGACAGTGACTCCATGGCCTAAACAATATCAGTAATACAGAAATTAAATAAGAAATGAGACAACAGTCAACCCTGTTTGAAACCTCTCTTTAAAGGAATAGGATCAGAGAGGGACCCTTGCATATTCACTCTTACCCTGTGACATTGGAGTGCAATTCAATCAGTGATGTAGGAAGCTGTCTATCAATACACATCTTTTCTAACTTTTCCCACAATCTCTGTCTGTCAATAGAATCAAATGCTGAAGTGAAGTCAATAAACCCAACATATACTTGTTTACTATGGTTGTTAACTGTGGTAATATTTCAATCAAGGTCTTCAAAGTAAAACAGTGATCAGTTGTACTGTGATCCTTGTGGAAGCCAGCTTGTTCAGGATTGAAGTTTAATCAGTTTTGCCCAGTGATCAAACTTGTTCAACAGATGGTGAGAGTACAGCTTTGAGGATATGTCCAATAAACATCAGGTCCAATAAACATCAGGCTCCTGCCTACTGTCATTTTTATAAATTGGATAAATTATACTTTGTTTCCAAATAGGGGGAATGACAGAGTTTATTGATTTCAGTCAAAAATCTTGCTAGAATTGGAAGCCACTAATGAGCAGTTAATTTATAAACCTCTGGAGGTACCATATCTTCTGTAGGAGCTTTCCCTAGAGTTAATGTGGCAATCAAGTGCCTGCATTCAGACACTGATATAGCAGACCACACTGAGTGTGAAGCTAAATTAGGAAGTGGATATTCATAAGTTGTCTCATTCATAGTGCTGCCATATATGGCTGAAAAATGTTGGTGACATGTCTTTGCTGGAATATGAGTATCTAAGGAGAAACTGAAGGCCAATGGCAATTAATTCTCAAAACTTTCTATTATATATTTTTTTAATTATGCAAAGGCCTAGCTCTTTCCATTGGTCCTTTTGGTAGGAAAGCTTTTTTTTCCTTCTGAAACTATTTGTATTTGCAATGAAACTGGACTAATAGGTCTGAGCAAACAATATTCTTGCTGCAGTCATCATGTATCGGAGAAGTAGCTCAGATTTGTTATCTAGTTCTTTATCCATAATACCCAACAAAAACATCTCTGTTAACACCTCAAAACCCACCTTTAGAATTTTTGGAATTAACATATGTATCCTGGAAGCTTTTTGCTTTCGTAGTAGTCCACCACATATGAAAAAAGAGCCCTCCTTCTTCTTGACACCCCCAACATTGATTTGGCACATCCTCAGACATTTTCAACAACTTATTTGATGTTAACTACCATCTATACATCACCTTGTACATATGTTTTCTCAATCTGTCTTCCAAAATAGAACCGAAAATCTTACAATCATTATTTAATACTGAATTTAATAATTTATAATTTCTTGTTAATGTCTCATCTGTGTCTTCTTTATGTATCACTCTAATGTAAGCATTTCCCCAAGATTCTTGCATCAATAATCCATCAAAAACCATATTGAATGGTTGAAGTAATTCATCTTCAAATTTCTTATAACATAATGCAGATAGTCAATTGGGACCTGGAGTTTTCCTAGATTTAGTCCTTTTAATTCCCTCAACAAGCTCCATCATTGTCATGGGTCCATTCAAATTTTGTTTTTGTTCCAGGTATAATTTCTCCAATTTGAGTCTATCCAAATATTCTGGAATTTTTCCATTGCTCTTCACATATAAACTTCTATAATGTTCCTCAAAGGCTTTCAGTACCTTAACATTATCCATTATGTATTGATCTCCCTTCTTGATTTTCATGATTACAGTTGGCCCTCCATATCTACAGAATCTGCATCCATGGATTCAACCAACTGTGGTTCAAAAATATTCAAAAAAATTCCAAAAAGCAAACTTTTATCTTGCCATTTTATATAAGGGACAGCATTTTACTATCCCATAGTATATAATGGGGCATGAGCATCCATGTCTTTTGGTATCTGTGGGGAGCCCTGGAACAAACCCCAGCAGATACTGAGGGCTCACGGTACTTTCTTCATTTGTTCCTGTCTCAATTGATAAGAGACACACTTCCTAGGTTTATGAGCAAATTCAAAATTCTTTTGCTTAAGATATAATAATTTAGCATTAATTTCTTGGACTGTGAACATGAAAAATTGATGTTGCAATAGTTTAAACTTTTGTTGAATCTCTTCTCTTTGAGTTTTTGTTCTAGACCTTGTATCTCCTGCAGCAATTTTTTTTTTTTGCATTTCTCTCTCTTCCCAATCATGAGCCATATTTTATAAATTGTCCCCTCATATATGATTTACTTGTATCACAGATTGTTGGCATATTTCAAGAAAGAGTTTGGATGCAAACCTGGAAATATGCAGGTAGAATAAAAACAAAAAGAACTGGAAACTCTTGATACTTTTGGAATCATAGAATCATGGAATCATAGAATTGTAGAGTTGGAAGAGACCACAAGGGCAATCCAGTCCAACCCCCTGCCACGCAGGAAATCTTGATCAAAGCATCCCCGACAGATGGCCATTCAGCCTCTGTTTAAAGACCTCCAAGGAAGGAGACCCCACCACACTCCGAGGGAGTGTGTTCCACTGCTGAACAGCTCTTACGGCCAGAAAGTTCCTCCTAATGTTGAGGTGGAATCCTGGAGTTTGCATCCATTGCTCCGTGTTCCAGTCTCTGGAGCAGCAGAAAACAAGCTTGCTCCATCCTCAACGTGACACCCCTTCAAATACTTTTTTCCTTTCTGAATGAGCCCTCTGTGTTACTAATTAATAGTTGGATCCTGGACAGTCTTTCTGCAGACGATCTCATTGCCTGATTTTGGGGTTCCTCTTGTCCCCTCCCAACATACCATAGCTCAGCCCATTCAGTCTGATTCCCTGATCCTCTGTGAGCATGGGGGTAGGGGGCTTGGAGGGACTGCTGTGGGAAGGAGAGGGTGGGGGAAGTCACTTCCACCAGCCCAGTTGCACATACCTACATTTGGATCCACCCCATGGCATTTTAGCATATCGTAACTACATACGTATGTACACAGCTACATACATAGCTACCCTGCTTCTCCATTAAGAACTCTCAAACAATAACTATTACTTTTGATATTAGAAAGAAGACGTTATACAGAACAAAACTTAACACTGACAAAGTGAGAAGCATCATGCTGCAACATATAAGATGTTTACCATTTCCAGAGTTTTACTTGGTTTCTGGCCTTAGTACAAAACCATTTCTTTATACAGTGTTCTAACTCCTCTTGTTAAATAAGTTATATTTCTTCGTTAACATGATTACTGTCTCTTGTTCTAATAAGTTCTAGAATGTCATCTACCCATAGAAAAATATGAGAATGTTTTTAAATTGTAAGAAAACATATGGGAGGTTTATCCCTATAGTAGTAGGCAAGAGTATGTTTCTTTCTTTTCATAAACAGCAAAAAATTTGGAACTGCCTATACACTTCTGAAGATAAAATAGCAGCACAATTGTAAGCTCTTTCTTATCTCTCTCTCTCTGGCTTTTCTTCGCAAACGAAGATTCAGGAAGGACTCATCCCGCGCTTTCTGCAAGCGCGCTGATGACTAAAAAGGCCAATCCGAGATAAACAAGTCCAGTTGCAGAAAGCACAGCAGAAGGTCTCCTTGGGTGATGTCTTTGGGTTGTGATTCTTTCTGCATTGTCCTTTCTCTTCAAGGCTTGTTCGGTGTGAGTTCTCAAATAAGGCTGCAGCATTGTGGATAGTACATCTCCATGCCTCCCAATGTGAGGCCAGGGCTGACCACTGTTGATGATCAATTTGGCCGAGCCTGAGATGTTTTTCAGGGAGTCTTTGTATTGCTTTTTTGAAGCGCCCCTCTTACGCTGACCCGTGGCGAGTTCACCATAGAGTACTATTTTTGGGAGGCGATGGTCCTCCATCCTAGAAATGTGCCCTGCCCAGCGCAGCTGTGTTCTCAATATCATGGCCTCAATACTGGTGATCCCTGCTTGCTCAAGGACAGCAACATTCGTCACATAGTCAGTCCAGCGTATATTTAGGATTGAGCGTAGACAGCGCTGATGAAAGCGCTCGAGGAGTCGTAGGTGGTGGCGATAGGTGACCCATGTTTCAGATCCATAAAGGAGGATAGACAGTACAATGGCTCTATAAAATCTTTCTTATCAGTTGACAATAAATTCCATACCCACATGTATTTTTGTACTTCTTTTACTTTCACCATCCATGTTCAAAACACATCACTCAGGAGGGAAGGGTGTGCATGCAGTTCAACATTAAGATCTTTCTGTCAATGGCTACAGTGGGATTCATTAAATATGGCAGCATCTTCATTTGCTTATTGTGTACAGTATTACATTGTGAAAAGCTGTATATTATTAAGTAGAGTACTTTGATTTTCTCTATATACATTACTTACATTATTTATTTGTATTTGAACTAAGTCACTGAAGTTGTTAAATATTTTCTATACCATTGTATTTTCATTTCTACATATGGTTGTAAAAGCTGGACAGTGAAGAAATCTGACACATTTGAAATGTGGTGCTGGAGGAGGGTTCTACAGATACTATGGACTGCCCAAAAGACAAATAAATGGGTCCTAGAGTACATCAACCCTGAACTCTCCCTAGAAGCCAAAATGACTAAACCGAGGCTATCGTACTTTAGACACATCATGAGATGACATAAATCATTGGAAAAGATAAGAATGCTTGAGAAAGTGGAGGCAAATAGGCCGAGAAAGACCATATTAGAGCTAAACTTGACTTGATCAAGGAAGCAATAGACCTGAACTTGCAAGAGCTGTTGACATAAATCATTTGAAAAGATAATAATGCTTGAGAAAGTGGAGGCAAATAGGAAAAGAGAAAGACCACATTAGAGGTAAACTTGACTTGATCCAGGAAGCAATGGACCTGAACTTGCAAGAGCTGTTGATGTGGGCATTCATAGGGTCTTTGTAACTCAAAGCAACTTGATGGCAGTAGCAAAAGATGTTCTAATTAATTTATCAACATTTGCAACTTGTAAAACTTTACAACCCATTCTCCTTGTTCTGAAGAATTTATTTTTGTCTCCGTCACTTCCAGATATATGCCAATTTACTAGTTATCAGTAGCAGATCATATAAAAGAACTGTACATAAACAGTGCTGTCCTCTGAGGTGTATGGATGCATTTAGAAGACATTTAATTCATTGTTCCTTCTTTTGCGCTGAATCTTAACATTGAGATTTTGAGTTAGATAGTAAATTAGCTTATTAATTCATTGAAGAATGCTTTTTCACTCTTCTAAGGGCTTGTCTGTATGAGGGGAAAATGTGGATTGATGCACACTAAAGCCAATTCAAGGCAGCTTTGATTTCTCTTAGCGGTTTTTTGGCAAAATCGCAAGTATGTGAAGCTATCTGCTTTTGCTGTCCTAATGGACATATCTGTGAATCAAGATGGCAGGTGTGAGTGAATTCCTCATGTTTTTATTGTCACCAGTTGCCGCCACCAAACAGAATTTTTTAAAAAGCACATCTAAAGTGCAAAAGTGCGATATTCTGCCTAAATACATTTTAAGAAGAAAAAAAGGCTGTTTTGTCACCTCAGCACATGAAAATCCAACATGGCAGCTCTGGACACTTGCCTTGTTAGCAAGCTCTGCCTCCTGTGCACATCCAATCAATCAGCCTTCCACTTCCGCTCTTATCAGGAATGTGAATGAATACGAATCAGTTTGTCCCAATGAGCGGGAATGTGCATCCCCTGAGGACCTTTTTAAAAACTTTGGAGAAAGCCGCAAAGGCTTTTCCTTCAGAATTGTTGGTGATTTGCTCCCCTCCTTCCGAATACTGTGGACTGATGAGGGGTGGCATTTAGACAAATCATATTCTCCTTGAATTCTATGAGGAGTATTTTTGTCATTTAGACAACACCTAAGATTACAGATATATTGAAACAGCCACTGGAATTCACAGCTCTAGAGTACACTCACACCAGCATTAATGAAAGCCACATTGCTGAGCAGTGAGAAATAGCGGAAGGAGAGTGTTCATGTGAGGAGCATCCTGCACGATTGCATGAGGATGTGAAGGGTGTTGGTGAATACGCAAGAGCTGGAGAGATTTCTATTAGGATTTTCTGATGTTACATAGTCCCCGTCTACACGATGGAAAAAAAATCCGTTTGGGGGATAAAAAATCCCAAAAGGCAGCCATTATTATGCATACGATCTGCTTACACGATTTTTTACCCCCCTAAACTCTGTATGACCCCCTTGCCCAGCTGGCTGGAGCGAGCGATCCAAGAGGTGGTTTTAAACCTCCCACTGCTTTTAAAATTATTTTAAAAGGTGCCTGTTTTGCAGACAGTCAGTTTTCCCCATTAACAATGTAAAATAAAAATGAATATATGTAAAAATCTCCATTTCATGGACTTACTGGACTCTCACTTAGCTGGGAATCCAACATGGCGGCCGCTCCCAATCCCCTCCTTGCTAGCCCTGCCCCCTGTGCTTGGCCAGACAATCAGATTACACCGCCTATTCATATGTATGCAAATGGGGTGTACAGACCGTCGACAATACGAATGGCTATACGGATTTTAGCTCGAGATTCACTAATCCTCCTGAACGCCGAATCCACATAGTTTATGGGGGATTCGCTAGCCCCCCTTCCGAAAGACACGTATGCATCCGAACAGCCATGTGTACACATGTACATCCTGTTTCCAGCAGTGGCCAGCCACATACCACTAGGAAGCCTAAAGGCAGGCAGGGCCACCCCTCCCCACCATCGCCTCTCCCCTGGCAAATGACATTAAGAGGAACAATTCTTCTGAATCTGAAGGTTCCAATTAGTGATCACTGCATCTAGAGCCATCAATACATCTATCTTCAGTGAATTAAGGATCTACCTCACCATTTGCTACATTGCCCAGTGTGATGTATATATTAGCACTAAATCACAGGGCTCTTCTTGGCCCAACCTCTGCTGTCCATGTGTCACGATAGATGTCCGATGAAGGAAAGCCCTTACACATAGACCTGTACATACAGAGTTTTTCCTGAACTCCCAGAACTGTATGTAATCAGAATTCTGGAATTTGGGAAAGCCTCTATATTTGGAGGTCTATTTATGAATATTGGGAATGGGTCAAGGACAACCTATGAGGTCTCTGTGTTTAATACAATGAATTCATCCATATCATTGCTAAGCATGACCCAGGACAATCCCAGTTCAAATATCTCATCAGAAAGACATTCCTGAGCATGATTGCCCACCTCAATCTGAGATATAAGGATACTGTAAGAAGTGTTAAAAATGTAATAAACACTGTGAAAATGTTTGCCACACACTTTCGATATTTGAAATGCACAATATAAGTTCAAAACATTATTACATACTTTTGGGGCATTATAATGTCATAAAATCAGAAGCGTAGAAGTGAAAGGAAGTCCAAATCCCATCTAGTCTAATCCCCTTATGTTGCAGGGAATCCACAGCAAAAGCATATTGAAGAGATGTGTTGTACCTGTTTAAAAACCACCAATGAAGATGATCTTACCACTCTCTGAGGCAATCCATTCCATTGTCAAATAGCTATTCCACCAGGAACTTCTGCCAAATGTTTAGTTAGAATCTTCTTTCCTACAATTCATACTCATTGGTTTGGGTTTTATGTTCTGGAGCAGCAGACAGGAAGCCTGCTACTTCTTTTACATGACAGTGCTTCAACTATTTGAAGATGGCTGTCATACCACCTCTTAATCCTCTCATCTTCAGGATAAAACATCTGCCCCTCCCACCCTTCCTCATAGGGTTGAGGTTTCTAGACCCTTATCAGTCTATCATTGTATACATTCCAGCTTATGTATATTCTTCTTGAATGGCTTAATATCATTCTATTTTGCTGTGTTTCTTGAAGCATTCTTCAAGTAGATTCTAGGGAGGGTCTTAGATGGTGCTGAAATTAAACCATGGGGTACGGGGCTCTGCTCTCTTTCATTCTCTTGGTTGCATAATAGTACAAAACACCACAGGTCTGGCGATCTGGATTACATGATACTCTCTCACACACACACTTCTGTAAACAATCATTTTAATGAATGGTATAAGAGATATCATTGTTCCAAAATGATATTCTGCTTACAGAGGAATCCTTTATACTAATGTTGACCTAATTCTCCGAATACCAATACTTACATAGACAAAATGGAACCTTCTATATCCGAAAGTATTACCTGCCTTTTTGTGCTACAGTTGACTTTCTTTTTTGCTGTGCTGTAGATGATTTTATTATATTTGTAAAGTGGGTTTTCTGGTTTGTTTGTTTTTTTGGCTAACTATCTAGAATCTGCCTTATATGGACTCATTGGCTGGAAGCTTGTTAGTGATCTGCATGTCTAAGTGTGGCTGATGTGAGCACAATTCTCTTTTTGGATGGAGTATTATGCTGTGGGAATCAGTGTGCCATAGTGGTTTAGGTGTTGGCCTATGACTCTGGAGACCAGGGTTCAAATCCCCACTTGGCCATGGAAGCCCAGTGGGTAACCTTGGACAAGTCATACACTCTAACCCTCAGAAAACCCTATGATAGGTTGCCTAAGGGTCACCATAACTCAGAAACAGCTTGAAGGCACACAACAACTATGCTGTAGCCTTTTGCAAAATGTCCAAAACCTACTCCTTGCAGCTGTCAAGCCCCAAGAAGGGCTGCCGTTGCTGCTGCTTGTTACCCAGAGAGAGGTGTGGAATGGTGGTGGTGCGGAGGCAGTTCAACTGATGTAGTTCTTAGGGTAAAATGATTCTTTATCAAGAATAGCCCCTTCTGCTCTGTCCAAAGAAAAGACATATGTGGTGTGTGGGGGAGTTAACATGGCATTTGGAAGAGGGAAAGCCAGCCATGGGAAACTGGTGTGTATGTGTCTAATTCTGGACCCAATCAAACATATATTAGAATTTATATTAGACAAAACTTGGTTGTCACCCAGGGACAAAAGGATTTCCAGGAGATAATGGCCCATCAACCAACCATTAGCCAAACAGACACTAACAATCCTTGCATTTCTATACCCAGAAACTAACCATTCAATTACACAAATTTACATATACTCCCCAACAGGGGTTCACAATATATAAACTCCACACACTCCTACCCAACCATTCTCTGAAGATGCCAGCCACAGATGCAGGCAAAACGTCAGAAAGAAACTATTCCAGAACACAGCCTCACAGCCCGGGAAAAAGCCAAGGAAAATCTATGGATGCTGGCCGTGAAAGCCTTCGAGTTCACATATATTAGAATTTGTTATGACATTCTGAACACTGGGCTTCATATGAAGAAAGGTGGTACGAAAATATTAATAGTACTAAGAATACTACCAACAGCAGCAGAAGCAGCAGTGAGGGCTGAAAATAACTACCATTCTAAAAAATAAAACTCACCATATCTGTTTTATCTGTCTCTGTATTTAGAACATTTCCTTGATCAGCTGTCAAAAGCACATCAGTCTTATGACTACAGGAAATATTCTCTGCAGTTTGAACATTGGGTGCTGGAAAGGTAAATTCCTGTATCCTGGACTCAGATGATAAGCAGAGCTGATAAGAGTAAGGCAATGTCCCTTCTTCATAGTTTGGTGGGAATATGACAGCATTGTTTGAATGGGGAATAGGACCAAAACACTGCAAGAATTTGGGACTCCCAGATCTTCGAAGCTTTGTCAGAATGGCCAAAATGACAGTCAGGAGGAACAAGAATGAAATCAAAGCCAAGGCAAGCACCAAATAGAACTGGAGGTCTGACTGATACTCTGGTTCCCTGGATTGGTTGTTAATTTCTGGAAGTGCCTCTTGGAAGTTTTCAGCAAAGACCAGGTTAAGACTCACAGTACTGGATAGTGATGGGTGGCCATTATCCTTGACTAAGATTACCAGCCTCTGCTTGATAGCATCTCTTTCCAAAAATGTCCGGGATGTCCTGATCTCACCATTATGGGCCCCAATTGTGAACAGTCCTGGCTCAGTGGCCTGGACCAGATGGTAAGAGAGCCAAGCATTGTGCCCGGAGTCAGCATCCACCGCCACCACTTTGCTCACCAGATAACCCTCCTCGGCTGAGCGAGGCACCATCTCAAACAAGGCAGAGCCCTCCACTCCCTGAGAAGGGTAAAGAATTTGAGGACTCTGGTCATTCTGGTCCAAGATAAAGACCTTCACAGTGGCAGTGCTGCTGAGGGCTGGGGAGCCTCCATCTTGGGCCCTCACTTCCACCTGAAACTCCCTGCACTGTTCGTAGTCAAAGGAGCGCTGAGCATAGATAATGCCACTTTCAGAGTTAATGGAGAGGTAAGATGAGAGAGGCAGCTCTTGAATGTTGCTTCTGAGGAGGGAGTAAGTGATTTGGGCATTGCGATCTAGATCTGGGTCTGAGGCTCGCACACAGAAAATGGAGGAGCCTGAAGGGTTGTTCTCTGGCACAAAGGCAGTGTAAGAGGATTTCTCAAAGACAGGGGAGTTGTCATTGATATCAGAAATCTTCAGGCAGATGGTCTTCTCTGTTGAAAGAGGTGGTGTGCCTTTGTCAGTTACTATGATAGTGATATTATATTCTGGAGTGCTTTCCCTGTCCAGGGGACCATCTGTAAGTAGTTTATAGAGGTTACTGGAGGTTGACACTACTTTGAATGGCAAAATGTCCTTTAAATGACAAGTAACTTTCCCATTATCTTCAGAATCTCTGTCTTTAATGTTAATAAGGGCTACCAGAGTTCCTGCTGCAGAATCTTCAGGTATTGGGCTGGATAAGGAGGCAAGAATCACTTCTGGGGCATTGTCATTCTCATCTAATAGTTTTATTTCAACATTGCACTGAGCTGCTAACCCACCTCCATCTCTTGCTTCTACTGTAATCTCATATTTTTCTGTTTCCTCAAAGTCCAGAGCCTCTTTAGTTGTAATTTTCCCATTTTGTGAATCCAACTTGAATTTCTGATGAGCACGTTCAGGGATGTTTCTAAAGCTGTAGGTGATCTGTCCATATGAACCTGCATCTCTGTCTGTGGCTTTCACCTGTACCACTAGAGAACCACTTGGTACATTCTCCCTCAGTGTCACCATATACATCTTTTGAGTGAAGATTGGTGGGTTGTCATTGGCATCAATAACAGTAACCCATATTGTGGCTGTTGCAGTTTTAGGAGGATTCCCTCCATCCACAGCCATAAGGATTAAGTGGGAACTGCTTTCACTTTCATGATCCAACTGTTTTTCTAGTACTAATTCTACGTATTTCTTTCCATCTTCTCTTTTTCTGACTTCCAAAGCAAAATACTTATTACTGTTCAAGTTGTAATCCTGGAGAGCATTTACCCCAATGTCAGGATCTTCAGCTTGCTCTAAGATAAAAGTGGTTCCTGGCAGAGTTAGTTCATTGATCTCTAACTTGGTATCACTATGCACAAAATGTGGTGCATTGTCATTTATATCCTGGATGTCTACAGTTATATGAAAAATATTCATAGGGTTTTCAGCCATCACTTCAAAACTGATGGCACAGGATTTACTTTTCCTACATATTTCCTCTCTATCAATTCTGTCATTTACATAAAGATTCCCATTTTCTGTACTGATGGTGAAATACTGCTTTTCACCTAGAGAAAGGATATGCAGATTGCTCTTTGCTATTTCTGCAGTATTCAGCCTCAAATCTTTGGCAAGGTTCCCCACAATGGAGCCCTTTTCCAGTTCTTCAGGAACTGAATACTGAATGTTTTCCGAGACAGTTTTGCAGAACAAAGACAACAATAAGAGGAGAGGTACTTGCCTTCTTACAGATCTGCTGTTATCTTTGTGCCTGTCGTCCATCCTGCTTGTTGTGGAAGTGTTTTAGTCCTGACGTCTGTGATTGAGCAAGTTCCAGTGTTTCAAATTCTCATTAGGGCAGGTAAATTGTCATTAAGTAATATTTTTTAAATCTGTTGAAGTTTTATACCAATGAATTAAATTTTGGTTGCATCTGCTTCATTGTCCCTATGTCCTGCTGTTTCCCTGATCTGCAGTTGGAACTGAACTGAAGGATCAGGAAGCATCATTAAGTGAATTCTCAGCTCCTCCATCAGAACTAGCTTGGCCAACAGTGACACTCTGAGTCTCAGATGGAGAACTGCAAGTGAGGTCTTTATTTCTAAGGAAATAACATGAAGGAAATGGGGAAGGGTTGCTTAATAAGAATATGGACATTTTTCTGGATTTAGAAAAAGCAGATTTTGTATTTGCATTCTGTCAGTGTCATGTGCAATGATTCAACCTCTTTAGAATATCAGAATTGTAATTAACAAAATCTGATTAATACTGATAACCAAAGCATGAGAAGAAAGCAGGAAACAAAACCCTTTTATTGAGAAATGGACTTTGTTTACCATTTGTTGAAGGAAACAGCACCTGGTGCTGCATGTGGGTCTCAACACTGTTTACGTGGGACCTGGTTCCTCCAGACTCCTTAAACTAGAAGCCTTCAGGAGCAACACTTCACCTTTTAAATAGGCTGTAGGACCTCTGGAACTGTTTCATAGAATCATAGAATTGCAGCGTTGGAAGAGACCACGAGGGCCATCCAGTCCAACCCCCTGCCACGCAGGAAATCTTGATCAAAGCATCCCCGACAGATGACCATCCAGCCTCTGTTTAAAGACCTCCAAGGAAGGAGACCCCACCACACTCTGAGGGAGTGTGTTCCACTGCCGAACAGCTCTTACTGTCAAAAAGTTCCTCCTAATGTTGAGGTGGAATCTCTGTTCCTGGAGCTTGCACCCATTGCTCTGTGTTCCAGTCTCTGGAGCAGCAGAAAACAAGCTTGCTCCATCCTCCGCGTGACACCCCTTCAAATACTTAAACAAGGCTATCATATCGCCTCTTAACCATCTTTTTTCCAGGCTAAACAAACCCAGCTCCCTAAGTCTCTCCTCATAAGGCATGGTTTCCAGACCTTTCACCATTTTAGTTGCCCTTCTCTGGACATGCTCCAATTTGTCAATATCCTTTTTAAATTGTGGTGTCCAGAACTGGACACAGTATTCTAGGTGAGGTCTGACCAAGGCAGAATAGAGCGGCACTATTACTTCCCTTGATCTGGACACTATACTTCTATTGATGCAGCCCAAAATCGCATTGGCCTTTTTAGCTGCCGCATCACACTGTTGACTCATGTTCAACTTGTGGTCTACTAGGACTCCTAGATCCCTTTCGCACGTAGTCTCATTCATCAAGCAATACCCATACCACAAAACCTCAAATAGTCTTTTCATTGGTCCATTGTTTTGTTTTTGTTTTTTGGCATTTTGGAAGTCCCAGGAGATAATATTAACATCTAGACCTACTGCAATTGCCCATCCTTGATGAACATGCACACCATGGTCTTGATCCCACTGGTTAGTAGAGTAAACCTAAGACTGTTCTTGATGGGTCAATCAACACAAAAGGTAAATGTCAATGATTCAATGTGCCTGCTCTAGTAAGGACTAGCAATCAGTTTCAGATCAATGATTCATGATACAATGCTTATTTCTTCTTGGGCACACTATAAGATAAGTATTTTATTAAGATGATTAGTATGTTAAGTGTGGATGGAATATATAGCATATATAATCTGATTTGCATACATGTTTTGTTTGTTTCTTAGTTAATTACCTGTTGAAATTATAATTAATATTTTATTTTCTCTTTTTGTGTTGATATATTGCTCAAAAGTAAAATCATCATCATCATCATCATCAGCAGCAGCATCCCTGATTTTTATGAGAAGTTTTCATACAGAAATTAATTGATAAAAATATTTTTGTTAATCACAACTTTTTGTGAAAAGAAAACAGTCTCAACTCAACTCAACTCTCCCTGAGTAGTGGGCTTTTATACATGTAGAACAACTTAGTGATGGCAACAATCTTAGAATAAGAAGTGTCTATAAAAGTATATTGTCAGTTTTATATACTCCTCAAGATTCAGAGCCATTTCAGACATTACACAGAAAAAATATTTGCATTTCCACTAGCATTTTGACCAGTGCTTGGGTCCCACAGCATCATCCTACTACTACTCAGTCATGGAAGGCTTTGGTATCTCATTGTATTCATTCTGCTTAAAAGTAAATTTCAAATCTCTGTGAATTGAGCTGATCCTTCTTGACTTATGGATGTTTCTGTATGATTTGTTTGCAAACATCTAGCATTGAATTCAAGTATGGGTATAGAACTGAATCATAACTTAACTAGCTGGACCTGGCGTACCATACACCATTAAGAACCTCCCCCCAAAACACCCAATAGACCTCACCACAACCCTGTAAGGTAGGCTGGTAGGTTTAAATCCCTCCTCCCCCTTCTCAGCATTCCACACTTTCCCCAGAATTGCTGAGGGTGACTCACTCGGTTGCCCTGCCGCTACCGCCACCAGTTGACTGCCTGGGTCCCATCACAGCAGGAACAGAAATGATATTACTGTGTAGACTTAAATCATGAGTGGGAATTGTACAGCCCTGAGACATTGGTGAACTGGAAAGGCCTGCAGCCTTAGTAACTATAGCCAACACTGTAGCACATTGTTTGGTCGTTCCCAGTATGACATTGGAACATGTAGATTTGCATGTGGGTGGTGACTGGCTGAGGGAGTGGTTGGGTATGTTTCCTAAGCGGCCAATCATCACACTGGGAAAGGCGACATATCCAAGAGAATTATATACTGTATATAGATGGAAGAATACACCTTTTCAGTGCACATAACCCCAGGTTCAGTCACTTCAGGCAAAAGGGGTTTTGATAGTAAGATTGAAAAATATATCTGTTCGAATGGAAAAGAATTGCTGCCAGTACCAGTGCAATACTGGGCTGGATGGACCAATGACCTTACTTAGTAAAAAAAAAAAGTAACTTCATACATTCAAAGATTCACACATATTGATCGCCCACCCAAGCTGTTGATATGGACTACTTCCTCCACTTTAGGGGTATCTTGATCAAAGTGAACCCTAAAGTATTCTAAAAAGAATCTAGAAGTTAATATATAAGATGGATATTTTTCTCTCTCTAACACAATTTTTAAAGTACTTTTATTTCATCAAAAGCCAACCTACCAATGTTCTCTTCACCTTTCATTATGCACTGTTTGTTAGCACAGCTGATGTATAGGCTCATGAGAGTGGTGTGTGTGTACATAAGTACCTAAGCTCTGTACTTGGAAATCTCTTTTTCTTCTCATATCCATATTTTCACAACACACTCAGTAGATCCACATATAGTTCAGGATGGAGTTTGACTAATGAGCATGCTACAGTTTTTCTTGTCCCAAGGTGATAAATATTAACCCACATTGATGAATAATGGCCATAGGCCATGAACGAGAATCAGAATCAATTCAGCACTTGCCTATTTAAAATAGCATATAATGATGTGCACATCCGGGAACATACCTCCTGTTTATCCCTTAGCCTTTGTTGCTTAATAGAGTTCTTGACCTCCAATCTGTCTATGATGCCATCTCCTATCTCTGCCCTTTTGTTTGTCTGATCTGGGACTTGCTCCCCATCAAGCTTTCACTTTGCAGTCTGGTCCTAGCCCTTGAAATGTCAAGATTTCTGTGCCAGAAATTAAGTTTAATGTATTATCATTGTCCTAAAAATTTCACAGAATTATAAGGAGATATTTTGGTTAATATCAGGTCATTTATGCTACATTCTTGAAAGCATTACACAATTCGTAGAACAGCAGAACTGACAATGGATGATCAAAATTAAAGTCTCTAAGATTTAGCACTTAAACCAAAGCACGAAGTAAAGGCCACTCAACAATGTCTTCAATTCCCAAAAGGTATTTACTAGCTAAATACACCGTAATATTTCCAGTGAAGTATGATACAAGGGTGTGGAGTACACATTCCAAGTAATTCTCTATTGGCTTACTTTGTCACCATTCATTAACTCTGACTGAAATCATTTCCAATGTTTCCTGTGAAAGGCAAACCAGATTTCTCACAACAAAGATTAAGAGAAAAATGCATTATGGATGAAAACTAGAGTCTAAATTTACCACTACAACTAGGTTCAGAGGAGCGATGACCTAACTCTTCTCAAAGAAGTAAATGGCATCTCATTAGTTACATGACAATGCCCTCCACGGCAGATTTGAAAGCCACAGGAAATGACTAGGACACCCTGTTGACTCTCATGCATTTCCCCATTCGCACACAGTAAGTAGAGTTAGATGGTAAAAGTTATTACTGTTAGGTCAATAAAATATATGATAGGAATGAATCCCTTGAATGAACAATAACATACCTTGTCAGCATTCTCCATGTGAGAATCTAAATTCTTTTCTCCATTGCTTGTGAAAGGTACATCAGTTTCTTCACTACAAAGAAGATTGTCTGCAATTTGAACTCTGGGAGTCAGGAAGGTGAACTCATTCCTCTGGGACTCTGAGGAGAGGCAAAGCTGGTAGGAATAAGGCAAAGTCCCATCTTCAAAATTAGAGGGAAATATGGCACCCGCATTTGAATGGGGAACAGGGCCAAAGCACTGCAGGAATTTGGGATTCCCTGAGTTCCGGAGCTTCAGCGTAATGGCCAGGATCACCGTCAAGAGGAATAAGAAGGAGATCAGAGCTAAGGCCAGCACCAAATAGAACTGGAGGTCAGACTGAGACTCCGAGTCTCTCACCTGGCTTTTCATTTCTGGAAGGGCCTCCTGGAAGTTCTCTGCAAACACCAGGTTCAGAGAGACAGTGGCTGAGAGAGGAGGCTGCCCATTGTCCTTCACCACAACCACCAGCCTTTGTTTCACAGCATCTCTCTCCACAAAGGCCCTGGCTGTCCTGACCTCCCCAGTATGAGAACCAATGGTGAAGAGGCCTGGCTCAGTGGCCTGGACCAGATGGTAGGAGAGCCAGGCGTTGTGTCCGGAATCGGCATCCACCGCCACCACCTTTGTGACTAGGTAATCTTCCTCGGTGGAACGAGGCACCATCTCAAATGAGGCGGAGCCCTTGGCTTCTGGGGAAGGGGACAGGATACGAGGACTGTTATCATTACGGTCCAGAATAAACACCCTGAGTGTGACGTTGCTGCTGAGAGGGGGAGATCCTCCATCTTGGGCCTTCACCTGGAGCTGGAACTCTCTGAATTGTTCATAGTCAAAGGATCTCTGGGCATAGATGGTGCCAGTCTCAGAATTAATGGAGATATAGGAAGAGATGGGAAGCTCTTGAATATTGCTGCTGAGGATGGAGTATGTGACCTGTGCGTTTGAGCCCACATCTGGATCAAAGGCTTTAATAGTAAAAATGGAGGCACCAGCAGGGTTGTTTTCTGGCACGTAGATGCTGTACAATGATTTCTCAAAAGCAGGGGCATTGTCATTAATATCAGAGATCTGTAAGGAGATGGTTTTATGTGTTGAAAGAGGAGGGGTTCCTTTGTCAGTGGCTGTGATTGTGATATTATACTCAGGAGTCCTTTCTCTATCTAGGGGACTGACAGTCAAAAGCTTGTAGTAGTTATTAGAGGATGGAATAATCCTGAAGGACAGAGCATCTTGTAAATAACAGGTAACTTTTCCATTATCTGCAGTATCTTTGTCATTTACATTTATCAGAGCAATTAAGGTATCAGATCCAGAATCTTCTGTGACTGGGCTGAACAAGGAAACTAGATTTACTTCAGGGTAATTATCATTCTCATCAAGAACCTTTATTTCAACTTTGCAATGAGTCACTGATCCACCTCCATCTTTTGCTGCTACTGTCATTGCATATTCTTTGGATTCCTCAAAATCCAAATGCCCTGTAAGTATGATTGTGCCATTGGTTGGATCCAACCTGAATTTCTTGTTTGCATTCAGTGGTATATTGCTGAAATGGTATCTGATTTGGCCATATGAACCTGCATCTATATCAGATGCTATAAGCTGGAATATAAGGGACCCAACGGGGACATTTTCCTCCAGACTAACAGTGTAGACTTCTTGACTGAAAACAGGTGGGTTGTCATTTGCATCAGTGACATTAATCCATATCTGTGCAGTCCCTGTTTTTCTTGGATCCCCTCCATCTATAGCCATGAGTATCAACTGAAGAGTCTCTTCATTTTCTCGATCCAGTTGTTTCTGCAGCACTAAATCTGCAAATTTACTACCGTCCTGACTCTCTTTCACATCCAAAGTGAAGTATAGATTGGAGCTAAGTTGATAATTCTGTATGGAGTGCATCCCAATATCAGGGTCTTCAGCTTTCCCAAGGAGAAATCGGGTGCCTGGTAGAGTTGATTCAATTATTTCCAATTTGATTATGCTACTAAGGAAATGTGGTGCATTGTCATTAATGTCCTGTATCACAATAGTGATATGAAAAACATTTACAGGATTCTCCACCACCACCTCAAAATTAACAAGACATAGTGGAGCAGTGTCACATATTTCCTCCCTGTCAATCCTGTCATTCACACACAGGTTTCCATTCTCTGCATTAATAGTGAAATACTGAATTTTGTTCACAGAGGCAACATGCAGATTACGCCTTGCTAATTCTCTGCCATTCAATCCCAAATCCCTGGCGAGATTCCCCACAATGGAACCCTTTGCCATCTCCTCAGGGACTGAATAACGGATCTGCTCTGGAGCAGCCCAGCAGGAGAAAGACGGTAGTAAGAGAAGCAATACTTGCCTTGTCAGTGCCCAGCCATTCTCTTCCTGTCTTCTGCCCATCCTGCACTACAGCAAATTAGTCCTCCTCTTAAAAGAATCAGATCAAATGCCCACAAGAATGCAGCAATTCTCTCTCTAAGATATTAGTCTTCTTTTAAAAAAGAAATCATATTTCCAGGATGCAGGAAACCCCTGAAAAAAGGAAGAATTGGCCTTTCCACTTAATTTTTATAGACTGTGGCAGTTTTTGTTTTCTCTTTTCAGCAAGCTTGCTTTCCTCTGTGATTCACTGTTTTCCCAGTCTGCAGAGCAATGATGAAGCAGCCAGTCTTTAGGAGGCATCCATGGTTTTCCTTCATCCCCTCTGTGTCTCTCTGGCTTCTACACTGGCTTAACAGTGACACCATGAGGCTATGCCTGAGAACTGCAAGGGAGCCTTTCTCAATCAATTTTAAATGGGAAAAGTAGCTTGGATGTGACCATATACAGTAGTATATTCACAATAACAAGTGTGAGGCATCTATCTCCCCAAGTTATTGCCTGTTTTATCTTTTGACTTCTGTTCTTATTGTTAAATTACTATGTCTTTAAAGGGAATATTATCCATGTCAGTGCCTGTTAATATAAGGACTAACAGCAACTGTAAACAGGATTGTAGGCAAGGAGTATTGTGGCGCCTTAATCATAAAAGTATTTATTGTAGCATGATATTTCTTGAGCCAGCTGTATGTGACTATAATATTGTCTTTTTGTGTCTGGAAAGAATTTTATGTAAACCAAATCCTGAGCATCGAACAGCAGTTATCAGAATCTTTCCATTGTGATCTATGTGGTTTTATTTTGAATTTCTCTGACTCGGCCATTTTTACATATATCTGTGATTATACCAGTAGTATCTACTTTGATTTCAGACTTTCACTGTATCCCATGGTAGACTGTATCTCCCCTTATGAGTCAGCCTAGATCTTGAGATCTTCAGAAGAAGACCCTTCTTTCAGTCCCACCATCTTCACAAGCACAGCTGGTAGGGATATGAGACCAGACCTTCTTGGTGGCTGCCCTGGACTCTGGAAATCCCTTCCAAGGGAGGACAGAATGGCCTTCTCCTTGCTGTTCATCTTGTGGCAGGCAAATACTTTTTATTCTGACAGGCTTTTAGAACTGCACATTTTTAAAAGAAAGGGCTTTACGTAGAGGGTGCTGCATTGTTTTAATTTACCTGTTTTTAACTGTTTTTAAATTTATTTGTATGCTTCAAATTGCACAAACTGGTTTCAGTTAAAATATGTGTAGTCTTTTCTGGTCTTTTAAAAACAGATCTATATGAATTTTATGCATTTTTCCAATCACTTCAGATAACCAAAAGTCATTGAAAGACATCAGCACTGCATACTAGACAAAATAATACATGTGAACTATTTGAAATTATGTATTCATTTTATAATTTTCTCCATTTCATACTACCTGAAATTTCATGAACTCGTTTCTAAAAGGTATATCTTTTTCAGCCCATACTGAAGCCTTCCCCAATGTGTAGCTGTAAATTATTGTAAAAATCAGCAAATATCTCCATGCTTGTGTGTGGCCATGTGTGTATGTGTATACACCTTCAACTCACCTGTCAAATTATGGCACCCCATGAATTTCATAGTGTTTTCTTAGGCAGGAATAGTCAGAAGTGGTTTTGCCAGTTCCTTCCTCTGAAATATTGCCAGCAGCACCTGGTATTTGTTGATGGCCTCCCACCCAGGTAATAACCAGGGTTGACCCTGCTTAGCTTCCAAGATCATATGGGATCTAGTGCCTTTAGGTGGTCATGCATAGGTACTTTAATTGGGTCATAGCTGTGCCTGTCAACATTTCCTTCACCTTTTCAGATTGTGTACGGGGGGTTCATGCTTTGATTGTATGTCAATCATTAGAACATCATTTTCTGTTCCAGAAGCCCCCACCTAATCCTTTGAAGCTGTACTTTAAGGAGTCCATTGGACTCCATTGGCTCATATAGTCTTGAGAATTAATTCTGACAAAAGGGAGCAGACCAGTTTCCACCATTGATTTATAAAGAATGTTTTGACATATAGACCCATAGGATGGAATGTGACAGGTTGTACTCCAAAGAGAGATAATTTAGAATTTTTATACTGTTTAAATGTTATTTTATTTTACATAGCTGTGTATAGTAAACTATTTCAATACACTAATACAAGACTATATTATATGTGGTTCTCACTCTTTAAATGTAAACCAACTTGATTTTTCCCGTTTGTCACTTATGACAAAGCTCCCCCCCCCCCACGATTCCCTATCATTATCAGAAATGCATGGCCCTGGACTGAAATGGATGATGGTGGTGATACTGGAATATGTGTCATTGAAAACAGTAGATATCTTTGACATCTCCATGAATTTCTTAGTTCCTGCTCCTAAGCAGAGAAAATGTCTGCCAAGAGTCCTTCTAGCAGTAAAAATATTATTATTCAGACAAAGTTTTGCTTTTTTGACTGGCTTGTTTATGTCAGTAGGTTTTAACTGGTGAACACTATTTGTTTTCTTTTTAAATTTTATTGGTGTGTTTGATTTCTTTATATGTTTTCATTATAATTTTATACTTGCTTCTACATTTTCTTGCTATTAGCTACCATGAGCACTATTCACAGTGGAATGGTAGGTTATAAATATTATATAAATAAGTAGGAAAACTATTTTTAAAATGCATTATGTGTAGAAAACTTGAATATAAGTAAAATATATAAGGTAGCATAGAATTGTTTCACCAAGGTGTGTTCACAGAATAGGTTGTCTTTGACACATATGAGAATGAAAGAGCACATTCCAAAGTAGAATTTGAATATGTGAATCTGTGTAGTTTTTTTCAACTGTGGATATGCTCGTGTTCTTTGTGAGTCTGTGTATATGTGTGTATGCTTTGATACGAGAGGATTTTAGTATTGCCAGCCAGCAGGATATTGAGAATAATGAAGCAGAGAGAAGTAGCTGCCAGTTCTTCCTCATTCAAATCATCCATGTCGTGCTTGAAGTTCTCATGGTCTAGGAAGAAGTTAAGCTGCCATTTCTGTTGTGGAGTAACAGGAAGAACATCTCTATTCATGTGCTCTGTAATTCAGGTTAAGGGAACTAAGCATTCTGGCTAAAGATTACAGTCCAAATTTGCCAACATTATTGATTAGATAAACTGGCTCAGAACTGCAATGGTCTTGTTATAATCAGACAAGCAGCATTTCACTGATGGCACATGAAGTCTTTCTACAGTACTACTGAAGACACCAGGAAATAGGTTACCTGCAGCTGCTCATGCAATTTACAAATTGATTAAACTTCACACCTCAAAAGACTAGAAAGAATAATCCTTGTTTGCTAAGAGAGAAATATTCCCAATGATTGCTTCTATTTTATTACATTTTTTTAAAAAAAAATATTGCTGTAGTGAACTGGATTTCAGAGTGAAGCTTCCCTGGGACTGTTCATCAATTACAGTTGATTTCAAACACATAATACCCTCAATAATTTAGAGCAAGACCAAGAAAGAACACCTACCTCATGAAAAGGTTAAAATTTACAGAAGAATTGCCAAAATGTCAAGATTTTGTGAAAAACACACAGGCATCATAAACGAGAGTCTTCCTAGAAAATTTGCTACTACAATCATAGAATCATAGAATTGTAGAGTTGGAAGAGACCACAAGGGCCATCCAGTCCAACCCCCTGCCATGCAGGAATCACAATCAAAGCATCCCCAACAGATGGCCATCCAGCCTCTGTTTAAAAACCTCCAAGGAAGGAGACCCCACCACGCACAATGTTAGTAAAAGGCATGTAATATCAATAACTTGAGAAAAAACGTACCTGTTCATCTTTCTTCAACTCAGAATTTAAATTGTTTTCACTGTTGTCTGTGAAAGGCACTTCAGATTTATCACCAGAAAGAAGATTGTCTGCAATCTGAACTTTGGGCGCCAGGAAGGTGAACTCATTCCTCCTGGACTCTGAGGAGAGGCAAAGCTGGTAGGAATAAGGCAAAGTCCCATCTTCAAAATTAGGGGGGAATATGGCACCTGCCTTCGAATGGGGAACAGGCCCAAAGCACTGCAGGAATTTGGGATTCCCTGAGTTCCGGAGCTTCAGCGTAATGGCCAGGATCACCGTCAAGAGGAATAAGAAGGAGATCAGAGCTAAGGCCAGCACCAAATAGAACTGGAGGTCAGACTGAGACTCCGAGTCTCTCGCCTGACTTTTCATTTCCGGAAGGGCCTCCTGGAAGTTCTCCGCAAACACCAGGTTCAGAGAGACAGTGGCTGTGAGAGGAGGCTGCCCATTGTCCTTCACCACAACCACCAGCCTTTGTTTCACAGCATCTCTCTCCACAAAGGCCCTGGCTGTCCTGATCTCCCCAGTATGAGAACCAATGGTGAAGAGGCCTGGCTCAGTGGCCTGGACAAGATGGTAGGAGAGCCAGGCGTTGTGTCCGGAATCAGCATCCACTGCCACCACCTTTGTGACTAGATAATCTTCCTCGGCGGAACGAGGCACCATCTCAAATGAGGCGGAGCCCTTGGCTTCTGGGGAAGGGGACAGGATATGAGGAATGTTATCATTGCGGTCCAGAATAAACACCCTGAGTGTGGCATTGCTGCTGAGAGGGGGAGATCCTCCATCTTGGGCCTTCACCTGGAGCTGGAACTCTCTGAATTGTTCATAGTCAAAGGATCTCTGGGCATAGATGGTGCCAGTCTCAGAGTTAATGGAGATATAGGAAGAGATGGGAAGCTCCCGAATGTTGCTGCTGAGGATGGAGTATGTGACCTGTGCGTTTGGGCCCACGTCTGGGTCAGAGGCTTTAATAGTAAAAATGGAGGCACCAGAAGGGTTATTTTCTGGCATGTAGATGTTGTACAATGATTTCTCAAAAGCAGGGGCATTGTCATTGATATCAGAGATCTGTAATGAGATGGTTTTGTATGTGGAAAGAGGAGGGATTCCTTTGTCAGTGGCTGTGATTGTGATATTATACTCAGGAGTCCTTTCTCTATCCAGGGGACTGTCTGTCAGGAGCTTGTAGTAATTATTAGATGAGGGAAGAATCTTGAAGGGCAGATCTTTTTCTAAATAGCAAATAACTCTTCCATTGTCATCAGAATCTTTGTCATTTACATTGATCAAAGCAATCAAGGTACTAGAGACAGAATCTTCCAAAACTGGGCTGAACAAGGAAACAAGATTTATTTCAGGGTAATTGTCATTCCCATCAAGAACCTTTATCTCAACTTTGCAATGTGCCTCTAATCCACCTCCATCTTTTGCGGCTACTGTCATAATATATTCATATGTTTCCTCAAAATCCAAAGGGCTCATAAGTGTAATTGTGCCATTGTTTTCAGACAGGTTGAATTTCTTATTGGCATTCACTGGCATGTTGTTGAAATAGTATTTTATTTGGGCATTGGAACCCTCATCGTTGTCAGAAGCTTTTACCTGAAGTAAAAAAGATCCAACTGGAGCATTTTCTGCTAGGCTCATCTTATAAATCTCTTGAGTGAAGACTGGTGGATTGTCATTGGCATCAGTAACATTAATTAGTATCTGAGCAGTACCAGTTTTTTTGGGTTCACCCCCATCTATGGCCATAAGAATTAATTGTAATGCCTGTTCACTTTCTCTGTCCAGCAGTTTCTGCAGTACTAAATCTGCAAATTTACTTCTATCCTGACTCTCTTTAACAGCCAAAGTGAAATATGGATTGGGGCTAAGATGATAATTCTGGAGAGAATTCATCCCTATGTCAGGATCTTCTGCTTTCCCTAGAAGGAATCTAGTCCCTAGTGAAGTAGATTCAAGTATCTCCAACTCAATACTGCTTTTCAAAAAAGCTGGGATATTATCATTTATGTCCTGAATTTCTACAGTTACATGAACAACATTTAAAGGATTTTCAATCACCACCTCAAAATTAATTAGGCAGAGAGGCATTCTTCCACATACTGCTTCTCGATCTATCCTGTCATTTACATAGAGGTTTCCATTCTTTGCATTGATACTGAAATACTGCATTTTGTTCACAGAAACAGCATGGAGGTTATGCTTTGTTAATTCTCTGATGTCCAGTCCCAAATCCCTGGCAAGATTCCCCACAATGGAACCTTTTGCCATCTCCTCGGGAATTGAATAACGAATCTGTTCAGGGGCAGCGAAGCAGGAGAAAGACAATAGTAAGAGAAGCAGTACTTGCCTTGTAAGTGCCTGGCCATTATTTCTTTGTCTTCTTTCCATTTGATGCTCTGGCAAAATAGTTCCTCTTCAGTTTATTTTGAACAAGTTTCTTACCAGGATAAAGCAAATATCAGGAATAAGAAAACCACTTTTTTGTTTCTTAACTCATTTAAACCAATCTCCATCTCAGGCTGCTCTGTTTTTGTGGTTTGCTGTTTGATAGCTGTACAGCACTGTGGTATCACAGTATAAGATGTGGATCTTCATGTATGCTGGCCAATAGTGACACTAAGAGGTTTAGATGGAGAACTGCAGGAGAAGCATCCTCATGTATCTCAAGCTTGGATTCAAAAGTGACAACCCAACAAATCTGCATATATAGCTGAAATGAATAGAATTTGTCTTACTTGCAAAGCTGGAACCACTGATCTATGTGGCTCCTATTGTGTTAAAATGCATTCTTTTTAAAAATTCAGAAGAAAAATTACAATGTAAGTGTCTATTCAACCAATGACGGATAGAGTTGGAAGGTACCCCACTGCCCATCTAGTTAAGCCCCTTGCAAATGCAGAAATCTACATCTAAGGCATTCCTGGCAACCTCTCTTTAAAATCTTCCAATGAAAAAGACTCTACCTCCTTCCAAGATAGTGTGTTCTGTTGCTGAACAGTTTTTACCATCAGGAAGTTATTCTAATGTTTAGTTAAAATCTTCTTTTTTGTCATTTGAATCCAGTGGATCGGGTCCTATGTTCAGGAGCAGGAGAAAACAAGTTTGTTCCATCTTCTATATGAATCCCTACAGGTCTTTAAAGATGGCTATGTGTAATGCTATGTATAGAACAAATAAGCATTGGAAGCGTGAACATGTTTCTGCAGTGAAATATGGAAATGGAACAATCAATAGTTTCAGTGGAAGGTGAAGGTGGAGCAATCAAAGAACAATAACATGGGGAAAATGTTTCACTTGCATTTATGTACTATAAAGAATACAGCTGTGGGTTTCTTTTTACTGATACCCCTGCTAAAACTTAATAACAGTAATAATCTCCCTGAGAGCCAGCATGGTGCAGTGGCTTGAACATTCGACTATGACTCCACAGACAGGGGTTTGAATCCCTGCTCAGCCATGGAAACCCACTGGGTGACCTTGGGCAAGTCACATTCTCTCAGCCTTAGATGAAGGCAAATCAAGCACCGTCTGTACAAATCTTGCCAAGAAAACCCTGTGATAAAGTCACCATACATCGGAAACAACTTGAAGACATATGACAACAAATAATCTCCCACCAACATTTACCAAATGACCTATGTAATACTTTGACCTATGTTAGCATTGTCTGTTAAACTCTGAGAACAAAGTTTTATTCTTTTATCTTTGAATACTGTTTTTTCACAGTTACAATCAGTTACAAGTATTGGTCTTCCAAGTGTTTTTATGTTGGGCTCGTTGGCTAAACGAGCACATAATGGTGCTAGTCATACACCCAAAGATTGCTGGAAATGGAAAGGTAAAAAGAACAGAAAAATAAACAAAACACCATGCCAAAAGGTTATTTTCATCTAACAATGAAGAGACTGAACATACCAGTGTGCACTGTTATTATTCTTACACTTATAGCAAATTAAGGTGTAGCAGATGAATGGCATGAAAACAGTTATCCTTCTCCCTTCCCCAGTAACATGTACTGTAGTGAAATATGTGAGATGACAATACTAAACTCCTGACCCCTCCCAGCTCTTATACTGCTTGATATCATTGACTGCGACTTGCAAGAGTTTATACTGCTGCCACATGGGTTTTTAAAAATTAATTATTATTTCAGAAGAGATGGTGATATAAAGTTTAATGACAAGACATTCATCCTCCATCCAATTCTGCCATTTTTGAAAGTGAAAGACTTTATCCCTCAGTAAGTGCTTGAAATCTGGGACAAAATGTGGCAAACTCTTTATGAAATGTACCAGTCTCAGCTTCTAAATTCCAGAAACTGTTGCCAAATAAATGCACTCCTCACCCCCAGATAGCCTCAAAAGACAAATAGCTCAGGGGGCATTACAATAACCAAGGAAACTGTGGTCCCTCTGTCCCACTATAATTCAAGGACTGTACCTCAGCTGAAAGTGGTATTAAAAGGTCAGACCTACAATGCAAAGAGCCTAGCCTTGAATGCAGAATAATGAATTTGGTAGAATGTGCTTTCAATAGCAGCCTATAACATATTTCTTGTCAGCAATCTTTAAGTACTACAGAATGATAGATGACAAAAACTTGTCCTAACACCCAGCTGCTAGGTTGTTGTTGTTTTTAGAAGATAACATTGGCAGAGACAGCTGGACAGTTGGACTACAACTCTGGAGACCAGGGTTCGAATCCCCACTTGGCTATGAAACCCACTGGGTGACATTGGGCAAGTCACACTCTCTCAGCCTCAGAGGAAGGTAATGACAAACCTCCTCTGAAGAAATCTTGCCAAGAAAACCCTGTGATAGATTTATCTTAGGGTCTCTGTAAGTCGGAACTGACTTGAAGGCACACAAAACAACTACAGAATGATAGGTGACAAAAACTTGTCCTAACATCCAGCTGCTATGTTGTTGTTTTAAAAGATAACATTAAAGCAGTTTTTATACTATGGAAAAAATAAGACAGGCACAAATTGTCTAAAAGTAGAGTGATGGTCTAATGCTGTTCAGACATTTAATACTAAAGAAATGGCACTGAAGAGTTGGTTAGTACTATGGAGTACTTTTGGGTAGTTCAAGCATATCAAAGACACTAACACAACATACGAACATATCAGTGGTGGTTGATGGCTCCTATGGCAGTGGGGTGGTTGAAACTTTAAAGGGTCTATTTAAGCATCCAACATAGTTTGGATATAGGGTCCACCACCTTAGATAGCTCCTATACCACCCCACTTGAGGTGGAAGCCATCAGCCATCATGAAAACACATCAACACTGTTATCTAGACTAAGAAATAATTGAATCTATTACAAGATTTCCCCTCTTCCTTTTATATAAGTGGCTGTAATTCTAAATAATACTTACTGGGAAATAAATGCAGAAGACTGAACTTTCATTAAAAACAAGAAAATAATGTTTGCTTGTTATTACTATAATATGTAAACATACATAACTCACCTGGAGAGTGACTGGATCCACATTACAGTTACTAAGATCTTGAGGAACAATGATGGGATCCGTTATCTCACAGTTCTGGTCAATGATTGGAGAATGTGAATAATTTGTTTTGGGAAAACTAAAATGGCTTTTCCTAGAGTCTGTGGTCAGAGAAACCTCATGGCAATAAGACTGAAGAAATGCTCGGACTCCATCAATCCCCACAAACTGGGAGACGGGAATACCACTGAAGTTGACACTTCCAGACTCAAACAGCTGTGAATTTCTCCATCTGTGTAGCCTCGTGGCCAGTAACACAAGGAGGAAGGCCAAGAACAAGCAGGAGACAAAAGCCACTGCAACCACCAGGTAGAAGGTGAGATCTGAAGGGGGATCTATAGGAGCTGAGACACTGCTGAGATCTGAGAGCATTTCAGGGATGCTGTTGGCCAGCACCACAGTGACTGTGACAGAGGCAGAAAGAGGGGGCTGCCCATTGTCCTTCACCAAAACCACCAGGCTTTGCTTGAGGGCATCTTTCTCCAGAAAAAAACGGGCTGTCCTGATTTCACCAGTGTGGAGTCCCAGAGTGAAGAGCCCTGGCTCTGTGGCCTTGATCAGCTGGTAGGAGAGCCAGGCGTTCTGGCCAGAATCCGAATCCACTGCCACTACTTTAGTGACCAGGTAACCTGGCTCAGAGGAGTGAGGGGCCAGCTCTATTCCAGTGGAGCCATCAGTAGGAGGGGAGGGGTAGAGGATTTCTGGAGCATTGTCATTCTGATCCAGGATGCAGAGGGTCACTGAGACATTAGAGCTGAGTGGTGGGGAGCCCCCATCCTGGGCCTTGACTCGGAATTGAATTTCCCAGATCTCTTCGTAATCAAAGGAGTTCAAGGCATAGACAATCCCAGTCTCAGAATTAATGGAGAGGTAGGATGAAATGAGAGGGTCTCTGCTATTTTCTTCAATTATGGAATATGTTATTTTTGAATTCTCCCCCCAGTCTGTATCATCTGCCTGTAGTGAGAATATAGATGACCCCCTTTGATTATTCTCCATTATGTAGAAAAAATAAACTGAATGCACGAAGCGGGGAGGATTATCATTGGTGTCCACAATCTGGAGTGGAATATAAGTACTTGTAGAAAATGGAGGTGTCCCATGATCTGTGACTATGACAGTGATGTTGTAGGATGCTCTCTGCTCTCTGTCCAGGACTCTTGTTGTCACCAAATTATAAAAATTATCAACAACTTTCTTTAATTGGAATGGGATATTTGTGCCAATGGAATATGTGACTTCCCCATTGATTCCAGAATCTTTGTCTTGTGCTCTTAAAATTGCAATAATTGTCCCTGGAGGTGAGTCTTCAGGAATGGAGTTGACGTGGGAAGCTATTTCTACCTGAGGTGCATTGTCATTCACATCAGTAACTATTATCAGTATTTTGGCTCTGTCAGACAATCCTCCCCCATCCTCTGCTTGCACCTCAAACTCATACAATGGTGATTCCTCATAGTCAAGGTTCTTTGCAAGTAATATCTCACCTTTCACGGAATCTAAGATAAATGTCTTAGAAGCCATTTCTTCAATTTTTCTGAAGGAATATTTTATCTCCCCATTGACTCCTTCATCTAGATCAGTGGCCTTCACTATAAACAGTGTAGATCCTTTTGGAATAGTCTCTTTGACTTTCACTTCATAGACATGTTCTATAAAAACTGGTGCATTGTCATTTGCATCTAGAACAATGACTTGAATTTGCACTGAGCCAGATTTAACAGGATTACCTCCATCAGTAGCAATAAGGATTAGGTCATAAAACGATTTCTCCTCCCTATCCAGAGATCTTTCCAACACTAGGTCAGCATGTCTAGCACCATTTTCTCCAATTTGAACATCCAGAGAAAAATAGCTACTGTCTGTGAGTTGGTAGTTCTGCACTGAATTTATGCCCACATCTGGATCTTGAGCTTCAGGAAGAGGAAATCGAGATCCTATTGCAGATGTCTCACTGATTTTCAATTTTTGTTGTTCTGGTACAAAATAGGGAGCATTATCATTTATATCTTGGATTTCTACTTCAACACCATAAAGCTTCATTTTACTGTCCATTACAATCTGGAAGTGTATCAGGCACTTACCAGCTCCACTGCAGATCTTTTCTCTGTCTATTTGTTCCCTTGTATGTAGATGTCCACTATGGAGATTCAGATCAAAATACTGAATTTCATGATGAGCAGAGAGAATGCGCAGTCCTTGGACGGTTAGATCTTTTACATCCACTCCCAGATCTTTTGCAATATTTCCTACTGAAGACCCTTTCTGCATTTCCTCTAGAATGGAATAATGGATCTGCCCAGCAACTACCTCCCAAGCAATTATCATCAGAAAACTGAACACAGCTTGATCCTTACAACTTCTCAGGATAACTACTGTTCTCATTGTATCTCCAATATAGAGACTCTTAATTCTGTTTCAATAGATATTAACTCTCCTGTTCAGCCAGTCTTATCACAAGCTGATGAAGCTCCTCCATCCGTATGCTTTCAATGAGAATCAGACTTTGTTCTTTCTGCAGAAAAACAGGGCTGGGAGATCTGGTTTGTTGTATCCTTCTTTTTCATGCGGGTGAATAGTGACATCTAGAGTATCAGTGTGTCCAGTACACCTGAGATGCCAGAATGCCCTCTTGTTGATCCACTGGAAGAAGTAAGAATCTGTTCAAGGATGATTCAGACCAAGACTGAATCTTATCAGCTTCAAACAGCAATTTTAAATTACTGACTTTTTAATGTAAAAGGTGGATTTCAAAAACAGTCAATGGACTATTTACAGTGAACTGTACAGTTCTAGTTGTAATTAAATTATATTTTTCTTGCAAACTAAGACTGAATCTAGTTTCTTTTGAATGCTGCTCCCTTCTGAATAACTGATAACATCAGGATCATTGTAATACAAAAGAAATACAATTCCTATTTAGACTGTTGTAAGAAAATCCAAGCAGACTATCCATATATAAATAAATTCACAAAATGCTGTGGACATCACTTTTCATAAATATAATATATTTTCTGAGCAACATGACACATAGCCATAGAAATCCCTGCTTTTGGTGGGTATATTTGACCTATGTATAATTCTTTCAAGTTTCAAAGGATTTCACATATAATATACATATGTAATCTTTACAAAAGTTCTCTGTGGTAAGTCAATAGTATCTGGCAGGG
This sequence comes from Gambelia wislizenii, assembly GCA_030847615.1. Classification (NCBI taxonomy): domain Eukaryota; kingdom Metazoa; phylum Chordata; class Lepidosauria; order Squamata; family Crotaphytidae; genus Gambelia; species Gambelia wislizenii. The sequence continues at coordinate 179,017,793 of JAUMIR010000004.1, forward strand.
GCTGAGGTTGACAGAGAATACTGCAGTTGGGACTTCAGCTTGGGAGAGAATGGCTTGACCAAGGTCAGCTTGTGAGCTTGTTGCAGCAACTGGACTGGGTCCCCCACCACCACCACCAGGGTTATAAACATTACATCACATTGGTTTCCAAATTTAACTTAACATTTCCACTAAGAACTAGATTTTTATCCTGGTCTAAGAGAAGGACAAACTCCATGTAGAAACAGATTTCCAGGTGGGAATTGCTGCCATTTTTACAAACAAGAAGTTGCTGTGGGTGTGCACACATAAGAGCACCATATTCAGCTGCCTTGGTTGTAGCTCTGAGCTAAAGAACAGCACTGTGTATGACTTGTTTGTGGATTTCCTTACTCTTTCCAGACTTCCCTTTTCCTGATGCCAGTGATTGGAGTGCTTAGAGCAAAGTGCTGATAACGTAATTGCTTTGGGAAGTGAGGTTCTGTGCATACTGCCTATTCCCAGATCTCTGGACTACGGCTTCTATCTTTTATGTATGTTGTAAACTTCAAAGGCCACTTATTCATAAAGCATCAGGTTGCCAAGACAATTTTCTTTACTGAAGGAATATGCAATTTCCCATGCTCCCTCTGGAACACCAAGTATTCATCTGCTTCCTATACTGTATTAAAATTTTAGAATCATAGAATCATAGTTGGAAGAGACCACAAGGGCCATCTATTCACGCATTATAATGATGAAATATAAAGAGTTATATCATTTTCCATGTTGTTCACCACTGTCTCCTTTGGCTAATAGTAGCCTTTTAATAGAAATGCTACAGAAGAAACTCTTTTCTGCCTATATATCTGAACCTGAAGTGTGTTTGCTCAGAAATAATTCCCACTGAGTTCAAAGGATTTTCAAGTAAGTTCTCATAGGATTGCAGTCCAACCAACATGCTAGGAACATTTTACTGTGCTGAAGTATTTTATTTTCAGACCTATCTTTCATGTCAAATTTGTAATGTTTAAATTGTTACTTTAAGGGCAAAAGGTTGATTAAATATATATTCACAGCAATAGCAACCCAGGCAAATTCCACCTGATAACAGTGGAAGAAAAGGGATTCTATAATTAAGTAACACGTTCTAAACACACAATGAGTATTCTGAAGAGAGTCTGCAGTGATAGTGAATGCTTGATACTGTCATACTGAACTTTGTTTTCTACTGAACAGTTTCCTACTGAAAATCCTAACGCCCTGCTGCTATTTACCCCCATTAGTTTGCAGCAGGAGGGAAACTGCTTTAAAAAAACAACCCAACAACTCATGAGGAAAAGTGACAAGTGCTACCATTCCCATCATGTACCACATCTTCAGAGTCAAAGAATCATAGAGCTGGGAGAGACCACAAGGGCCATCTAGTCCAACCCCCTGCCAGGCAGGAATACACAATCAAATCATTCCCGACAGATGGCCATCCAGCTTCTGTTTAAAAACCTCCAAAGGAGAAGACTCCACCATACTCTGAGGCAGTGTGTTCCACTGCCAAACAGCTCTTACTGTCAAGAAGTTCTTCCTAATGTTTAGGTGGAATCTCTTTTCCTGTAGTTTGAGTCCATTGTTCCATGTCCTTGTCTCTCGAGCAGCAGAAAACAAGCTTGCTCCATCCTCAGTGTGACATACCTTCAAATATTTGAACACAGCTATCATGTCACCTCTCAACCTTCTCTTTTCCAGGCTAAACATACCCAGATCCCTAAGCCACTCCTCACAGGGCATGGTTCCAGACCTCCCGTCATTCTTGTTGCCTTTCTCTGGACACTTTCCAGCTTCTCAATATCCTTCTTGAACTGTGGTGCCCAGAACTGGACACAGTATTCCAGATGAGGTCTGCAGAAAAGAGTGGCACTATTACTTGTGGACACTATATTCCTATTGATGCAGTGTAGAATCACATTGGCTTTTTTAGCTGCCGCTGGCAGTGGACAGTAACTTCAGGGTTAAACAGTAAGCTTTATTGTCACAGAAGAAACTAAAGAGCCATAGTATACAACATCCTTGCTTCAAACTAAGCTCAAAGGGAAAGCAGTATCATAAAAAGTATTTACGATCAGCCAAACCAACACATTCATTGGTTAACCAAATATTCACACTTCACCTTCCGCTGCATTATCCTCCCAACCTTTCATTCCAACAGAACCCACCCTCTCTCAGCTATTCTCAACACATCAATTTGTTACCATTTCAAAGGAATGCAAAACATCAAATGGTTACACAGCAGACAAAATTAATGGCAGGAAAAGGTTGCTTTATGACCTGATCTTGACACTTCCCTTGTTTTGTCATGCCTGGCATGGTGAGGGAGGTGTCTGATGCTCTGACTTTGATGTCCTCTGACACATAAGGATTGCTCTATTAGTCTCCTTCTCCACAGTTAGGCATGTGCTAATTTCAGCCTCTACTTTGCAATCATTTGCTATTAGGTTTAGGTAAATCTTCTTCATGAAAATAGAAATGGTAGCACTGTTACAGTGGTGGGCACTCTGATGGCCTTGGGATCCTGAAGAATACCCTACCTTCTATGAAGCAACCAGAGACTGCTGGCTGGAATATCATACAGAAATCATATAACTCTGGTTTTATAAGAATTGCACTGATTGCCAATTTTACTGAATTCAAGAAGCTGGGTTGTTGTGTTGTGTGCCTTCAAGTCACTTCTGACTTATGGTAACCCTAAGGTGAGCCTATTATGGGGTTTTTTTTGGCAAGATTCATTCAGAGGGAGTTTGCCTTCCTCTGAAGCTAAAATAATCTAATTTGCCCAAGGTCATCCTCTGAGTGCAAACAGTCAAACCACTGTCTCTCTGAGGTGCTGGTAATAACATTTAAAGCCCTAAATGGCCTGGGAACTCAATACCTGAAGAAGTGCCTCTTTCTTAACATGCCTGCCAAAGGTCTGAGATCTGTTGTTGGAGCCCTCCTTAGTGTGGTGATATATTGTTGGAGGACATGGGAGAGGGACTCCTCTGCTGTAGCATGCTGGTTCCCTCCCCTTAGAGGCCTGGTTGGTGCTTGCACTGCTGTCATTCTGGCACCAAGTGAAAACATGGTTGTTTACAAAAGCCTTGGGGGCCTAATTGATTTTACAGATATCCACATGTGTACATGGTTGTAAATTGTTATAAATTATTTTAACTGATATTAATATGTCTTCTTTCAACCTCTTAAATTGCTTTATATGTTTTTAGCATTCTAAAATCTTTTTTACTGTTCATATTGCTTTAAACTGATAATTTTGTTTTATTTTATGCCACACTGCGATAGGAGGGTGGCATATAAATATTTTAATAAATGAATACCTTGCTACTCTCTGAAGCTGTCCCAGTTTCCTGTTCGTCTGATTACCTCAGAAACAAGCAATGAGAATAGAGGGCTAGTGAGACTACACAAGCCATGTATGCTGGCCTTGAACTATATGTCACATATTTACATTGGTAAAAAAAAATGTTTTATTTAACTAGCAATTTTTGTTTTGCTAGTGTCATTAATACAAGAAAACAGACCTTACCTTCTCACTCTTCTCAATGTTAGAATATAAAACATCTCCTCCATTACCCAATAGATGTATCTCAGATTTTCTACTTTGAACAATATTCTCTGCAATTTGAACATTAGGTTGAAGGAACATCAATTCATTTCTCTTAGATTCTGATCATAGACAGACTTGGTAAAGTTAGGGCAATGCCCCATCTTCAGAATTTGGTGAAAACATGATACTGCTGCCCTGAAATGTGGAAATGGCTCAAAACACTGATGGAATTTGGAATTCCCTGATCACTAATGTTTCATCATAATAAAAACTGCCACAGTCAAAGGAAGAAGAATAAGATCACAATTAAAGCCAACACTAAGTAAAATTATAGGCCACATGATCTTAAATCACTTTATTTTAATTTCAGGAAGAGGTTATTGATAATTCTCATTAAACAAGCTTCAGTGTCACAGAACTAGAGGAAGAGGGGTTGGCACCATCTTTCACCAACAGAACCAACTTTTACTTCACAGAATCAGTCTCCACAAAGTCTCATGATGTCCTGATCTCCACAGTGTGGGTCAGTGGTGAAGAACACCACCCAGAGTAGATGGTAGGAGAGCTAGGCTGTGCCCAGACTCTGTATTTACAACCATTGCCTTCATGACCAGATAGCCCAGGTTGGCTGGCTGTGATACTATCTATTACCTAGTTGTGCCTCCTGTAACTTGTGAAGAGTACAAAATCTGGGGAATATTATCATTCAGACCCAGAATAAACACCCTGGTGCCGTTTTCACGATGAAAATGTAGTGGGAAGAATTTGTGTTCAACCCTGGTTGTTTACACGTATATCGGGTCGGGCACGTGATTTTCGGAAGGGGGTCCACCTTTTATCCCACAACCTGCGGGACTTCCAGTCCTGCAGTTTGTGGCGGTTTTTAAAAAAGTCACTGGAGGATTCGGAAAATCGGAAATGTAAACAGCCTGGGACAAGATATCTCGGTACTAGGTGATGACCAGAAATGGTGACTGGGGGGCGGGCTCAGAGATCAGCAACCAGAAAAGGAGAGGTCAGTCACCCATTCAACAGATTCATTCTCACCAGCTGAAAACAAAGGCATCACTTCCAGCTGCATGAAGGTTTGTGTGTGTGTGCATGTACTAAATCACCCTGTTCAATGGATTTCTACACTGCAAACCCTTCAGCTTTAATCTTTTCCTCTCCTGCATGCTGGGTTTAAATTTTAAAGAGAGAGTAAATTATAAAGAGATTGTGGGCGGAGGATCGCCCATTCATCCCCTGCCTGGGACTGAACAGATAATCAAACATTCATCCAACCCCCCCAAGGCACAGTAAAAAATGCCAGCATCTGAGCGGATGATCACACATTCATTCATCCCCCCCACAAGGCACAGTAAAAAATGTCAGCGTCTGGGTCTTTCAAAATGCTTGTGTGTCCTCCTCTTATGATCCCCTGCACTGGCTTGAAACCTTCACTCCACAGCTGCTTCTGCTTAAAGGGTTAACATTTTAAAGAGACAGGACAACCGCAAGCCTCTGGCTCCCTGCACTCAGCTTCCTGGCTGAAAGCATACTGGCTGGGGCTTGTGTGTGTGTGTGTGTGTGTGTGCGTGTTGTGGCTCCAGTCCGCTCTGCTTTTGATCTCTCTCTCACTCCCCAGCACCAACTGGTCACTCCTTCCCTCCTCAGTTTAGCTGGCTTTAAATGGTGTTCTTTCATTTCTAAAGGAAAGCACAGGGTTTAGCCACTGATAGCTCCTTCCTCCCTGGATTCCTCCCCTCATCCCCTCAGCATCTCATCCCCAATGCAACACTCATTCATCCCCTCATCCCCAACCAGAAGCCTGAACAAACAGCCAGCCAGCCAATTGAGCCAGCCAATAGCACTGCTCGTGGCGCAGAACTCTAAAGGAAGTACGTCACTGAGGTTGTGAAAAAATGAGTAATTGCATCCTTGATTGACAGCTAAAAAAAATATCCCGGGACCATAAACTTGTGTAAACAAAAAAACCCTGGGGTAGTATATAGTGGGAGAAGGTACGTATTACGGGACGTGATGCCATGTAAACAATGATCCCGGGATCTCCCAGGATATCCAGTTCAGAGACAAAAATCGTGTAAACAGGGAGGGACGAATACAGGATCAAGAAGTCCCAGGACACCCCACGACAAAAACTACCGTCTAACTGGCACCCCTGAGTGTGGCATTGCTGCTAAGAGGGGGTGATCTCCCATCTTGGGCCTTCACTTGCATTTGGAACTTTCTGAATTGTTCATAGTCAAAGGATCTCTGGGCATAGATGGTACCAGTCGCAGAGTTAAGGGAGACAGAGGAAGAGATGGGAAGCTCCCATATGACGCTGCTGAGGATGGAGTACATGATCCATGTGTTTGGCCCATGTCTGGATCGGAGGCTTTAACGCTAAAAATGGAGGCAACAAAAGGGTTATTTTCTGACACGTAGATGCTGCTGGGCAGGGCACGTTTCTAGGATGGAGGACCATTGCCTCCCAAAAACAGTACTCTACGGTGAACTCGCCACGGGTCAGCGTAAGAGGGGCGCTCCAAAAAAGCGATACAAGGACTCCCTGAAACAACATCTCAGGCTCGGCCAAATTGATCACCAACAATGGTCCGCCCTGGCCTCACATTGGGAGGCATGGAGACGCACTATCCACAATGCTGCAGCCTTATTTGAGAACGCAGAAAGAATCACAACCCGGAAACATCACCCAAGGAGACCTTCTGCTGTGCTTTCTGCAACCGGACTTGTTTATCTCAGATTGGCCTTTTTAGTTATCAGCGCGCTTGCAGTAAGCGCGGGATGAGTCCTTCCTGAATCTTCGTTTACGAAGAAAAGCCAGAGGAGTGATTCTGGAAGCTTAGACAGCTGTACAGCTCAGACTCTGGGGAACTGTCATAGATGAAATTTAAGTTTCCTTCCCCATGACACTGAATGATGTATTCAAGTGTGCAACAGGTTTTCTTTAACTTTACAGGCACATAAGTTCTTATTTAAGGTTGATCAGAGAATATACAATTAAGTGTTTAATACAGCATCATTATTGCCTGTATTGGAGATATATACGCCTTTCAGAACAGCTCTCCAAATATTTCCTCCAAATGCTTTTATTATTATTATTATTTTAAAATGTTTAAAATTGTTGTGATCTTTCACCATGGTGTGATCCACAGCATCAACCTGCATGGAGCACTGATATCAGGAGACATAAAAGTAGGGAGATCAGGGCATGTCTTCGGCAGTCCTGGGGATATACTGCCAACACAGTATCCCAAGCCTACCAGCTCTGCAGTATTTCCCTTACATTGGAAACATTTAGATAAGCTCTGGAGCTAGTCTCAATGTGAGAAACGGGAAGGAAATAGATTCGTAGAAAACTAAAGAAAAGGAGCAATTAATGTTGCTCTTCCGCATTTCCTTTTACTTGGCTAACAACCACACAGAAAAGCACTGGAAAGTTGGCACACTCAGCCATAGCAACAGGATTGCCCTGATAACCTGATTGACCAAAAATGCAGGTGCTTTTATGTAAACTATAATGTGTTTGTGAGATTTCTAAACAGCTTCATAGCTATTGCCCCCCCCCCAAAGCTGTGTACAGAACAAAACTACAAAACCTTATAATCCATTATTCAAATTAATATATAAACAAAAACAAATCAAACGTAGACCCTAGAAAGCAGTAAAAGAGAACTGTTAATTTCTAAAAGCAGAATAACAGATCACCTTTACCAGACAAACATGTGTGGAAGAGAATTCTACAGTGGGATGCTGGTGGTAGAAGTGGAATGACAAGCGCCCCAGGAATGCTACTGTAACCATGCAAATATATATATATATATATATACACATATATATATATATATGGAGATTCTGTAAGAATATATATATATATATATATATATATATATTCTTATGGAATCTCCACAGATTATGTTTCCAAACACACCTTCACAGCACAGAACTTTCTGCTTTGCGTTTTGCTCTGACCTCATAGCCAACAGCCAATCCCCAATCAGGCACACACTGTATATATGTAACTGAAGCTTTAAGATTATATTGCATGCATTTGATGACGAGGTTTGTAATCTACAAATGCTGATGCTAAAATAAACCAGTCATTCTGAACGTTGCCATACATCTGTTTGCTGTTTTATGATTCAAAATGAAATACCCTTGGTGGAAGCCACTCTCAGACAAGATGCTGGCGTTGGCAATACAAGAGGATGCTCATGTCAGGTGAACTACAATTACACATAAAGGCTACTTTGAATTTTGAGTACCATACAAAACAACCAGGATTTTCTCCTAGAATGATCCTAGTAAAAAGTATAGTACAGTAGGACCCACATATCCACTGGTTCATTATCCGCTGATTCAATTATCCACGGGACACAAAACAGCACACCTACCACAGAGTCTTCCTAGAAAAATGTGTGCTCTCTAGCCATTTTCTAGGTCCTCCAAGGCAACTCTATGGTTTTTTAAACCGGAAATCCCATTATTTCAATGGCGTTCGTTTTATCCACCGTTTTCGGTATACATCCCCCCCCCCAGAACCAACCCCCAGTGTACAGAGGTCCTACTGTACCAAGGACCATGGAAAGCAACAAGGAATACACAGAATAAGCCTATGTTTTATGTTAGTCTATGTACCAATGAAAACTGTTCCTATAAATCAACTGTCTATCTTGAGTTTAAGAAACTCAGCTAAATCAGTAATACAAGCCACAGTAGTTCACCTGCTTAAAGGACAGATTTCCAGAATCAAAGTCTTCAGCAATAAGGATGTTATCCTTTATCAGTTGATTAGTTAGAGTACTAGAGAAAGTTGCCTTTGAAAGTTTTGTTTTGCTCTTTTTGGAGTCTTTGGTCAGGGAAACCTCATGGCAATAAGACTGAAGAAAGGCCCAGATTCCATCAATCCTCACAAACTGGGAGACAGGAACACCACAGAAACTCACACCTCCACTGTCATATAGCTGAGAATTTCTCCACATATGCAGTCTGATGGCCAGTAACACAAGGAGGAAGGTCAAGAAAAGCAGGAAACAAAAGCCACTGCAACCACCAGGTAGAAAGTGAGATCTGAGGGGAAGTCTACAGGAACTGAGAGGCTGCTCAGATCTGAGAACATTTCAGGGATGCTGTCAGCCAGCACCACAGTGACTGTGACAGAGGCAGAGAGGGGATGCCCATTGTCCTTCACCAAAACCACCGGGCTTTGCTTGAGGGCATCTTTCTCCAGAAAGAACCAGGCTGTCCTGATCTCATCAGTGTGGAGTCCCAGAGTGAAGAGTCCTGGCTCTGTGGCCTTGGTCAGCTGGTAGGAGAGCCTGGCGTTCTGGCCAGAATCCACATCCACTGCCACCACCTTAGTGACCAGATAATCCAGCTGAGAGGAGCGAGGGGCCAGCTCTATCCTAGTGCAGCTATTGGTGGGAGTACGACTACTGGGATTCCATTGATTAGTATCTACTGCCTATTGCCCATGTGACAATAGGCAGTAGATACTAATCAATGGGTCACCTATCGCCAACACTTACAACTCCTCAAACGCTTTCATCAGTGCTGTATACGTACAATCCTAAATATACACTGGATTGACTATGTGATGAATGTTGCTGTCCTTGAGCAAGCAGGGATCACCAGCATTGAGGCCATGATATTGAGAACACAGCTGTGCTGGGCAGGGCACGTTTCTAGGATGGAAAACCATCACCTCCCAAAAACAGTACTCTATGGTGAACTCGCCACGGGTCAGAGTAAGAGGGGTGCTCCAAAGAAGCGATACAAGGACTCCCTGAAACAACATCTCAGGCTTGGCCAAATTGATCACCAACAATGGTCCACCCTGGCTTCACATCGGTAGGCATGGAGACGCACTATCCACAATGCTGCAGCTTTATTTGAGAACTCACGCCGAAGAAGTCTTGAAGAGAAACGACAACGCAGAAAGAATCACAACCCGGAAACATCACCCAAGGAGATCTGCTGCTGTGCTTTCTGCAACCGGACTTGTTTATCTCGGATTGGCCTTCTCAGTCATCAGCGCGCTTGCAGAAAGCATGGGATGAGTCCTTCCTGAATCTTCATTTGTGAAGAAAAGCCAGCGAGAGAGAGACGGCCTATTGCTAAACTAGTTGATACGAAATGTATTCGTTGATATTTTAGCTTGCTGGAAAACAGAGACATATAAAATATTTACAAGCATTTATTGTATGGTTTACCTAGTTGAAAACTAGAATGCCGCTTGAATTCTTACTCCCTGCATAAAAATAACTGTGATTACAAGAATCTCATCTATATAGTCTGTTTTGTAAATGGTGGCAAAACACTAGCTTTATAACTTTATAATAAAACAGACATACTGAAATGTATGTGCTCACCTGATTGACAGCATCCTCCTGAAAGTTATTTGAATCACCTGTTATTAACAAAGGATCTGGTTTACTAGGAGCCTGCTGTGGTGTCAGTGTACTTGTGCAGCTTCCAATTGGAAAAAGAATCTGGCTTTTCCGAGCGCCTGAAGTCAGTGAGACTTCATGGCAATAAGACTGAAGAAATGCTCGCACTCCATCAATCCCCACAAACTGTGAAACTGGAACACCACTGAAATTCACACTTCCATTGTCACAAAGATGAGAATTTCTCCACCTGTGCAGCCTGATGGCCAGTAACACAAGTAGGAAGGTCAGGAACAAGCAGGAAACAAAAGCCACTGCAACCACCAAGTAGAAGGTAAGGTCAGATGGGGGCTCTATAGGAGCTGAGATGCTGCCAAGATCAGTCAGTATATCTGGAATGCCGTCAGCCAGCACCACAGTGACTGTGACAGAGGCAGAGAGAGGAGGCTGCCCATTGTCCTTCACCAAAACCACCAGGCTTTGCTTGAGGGCATCTTTCTCCAAAATGAATCGGGTTGTCCTGATCTCTCCAGTGTGGAGTCCCAGAGTGAAGAGCCCTGGCTCTGTGGCCTTGGTCAGCTGGTAGGAGAGCCAGGCATTCTGGCCAGAATCCGCATCCACTGCCACCACCTTAGTGACCAGGTAACCCGGCTCAGAGGAGCGAGGGGCCAGCTCTATCCCAGTGGAGCCATCAGTGGGAGGGGAGGGGTAGAGAATTTCTGGAGCATTGTCATTCTGATCCAGGATGAAGAGGGTCACTGAGACATTGGAGCTGAGTGGTGGGGAGCCTCCATCCTGGGCCCTGACCTGGAAATGAATCTCCCTGATCGCTTCATAGTCAAAGGAGTTCAAGGCATAGATAACCCCCGTCTCAGAGTTAATGGAGAGGTAGGAGGAGACTAGAGACTTCATAATCTGACCTTCAGTAATGGAATAGCTTATTCGGGCATTCTCTTCCCAATCTGGATCATTTGCTTTTAGGGAAAAGATGGAAGCTCCTCTTGGATTATTTTCTAGGAGATGAGAGGTGTAAGATGATTTGATGAATACTGGAGGGTTGTCATTTGTGTCTAGCACCTGCAGTGAAATAATCTCTGATGTGGAGAGTGTTGGAGTTCCTTCATCAACTGCTGTAATGGTAATATTGTAAGCTGCCACCGCTTCCCTGTCGAGGCTTCTCTCTGTCACTAAAGTGTAAAATTCATCATGTGTTTTCTTCAGATGAAATGGAAGGTTGCTGGGAACTGAACATGTAACCTGTCCATTCACTCCTGAATCTCTGTCTTGTACATTTAAAATGGCCACCGTAGTTCCTGTGGGTGAGTTCTCAGGGACCGAACTGGTTACAAAGGTCATTGTTAATTCAGGTGCGTTGTCATTTAAGTCTGTAACAAATATCACTACCTTTGTTCTGTCACTCAGCCCACCCCCATCTGTGGCTTGCACCTCAAATTCATACAAGGATGATTCTTCATAGTCAAGGTTCCCTACTAGGGTAATTTCTCCAGTTGTGGAATTCAGCAGAAAAATCTGGGATATTTTCTTTGTGATTTTTTGGAAAGAATATTTTATTTCTGCATTGATTCCCTCATCCAGATCTGTGGCTCTTACTTTGGCCATGGTGGACCCTTTGGGAATGTTCTCGTTGACATTGGCTTCATAGGCTGATTGGCTGAAAATGGGTGCATTGTCATTTGCGTCCAGAACAATGATATGGATTTGCAACGTGCCAGACCTGATTGGATCACCCCCATCAGTAGCTGTCAGGATTAGATCATACACTGACTGCATTTCTCTGTCTAGAGCTTTCTCCAACACCAGCTCAGTGTGTCTGACACCATCTTCTCCTCTTTGCTCCACTAGAGAAAAATGGTTACTTCCTGTGAGTTCATAGCCCTGAATAGAATTTGTCCCCAGATCTGGATCTTGGGCTTCAGGGAGAGGAAAATGAGATCCAGGGACAGATGCTTCACTGATTTTCAGTTCCCATCCCATTGACAGAAAAGAGGGGGTATTATCATTTGTATCTAGAATTTCTACTTCAATAACATTAAGCTTTAACGTGCTCTCAGCAATAACTTGGAACTTTAAGACACACATCTCTGCTTTTCCACAAATTTCCTCTCTATCTATTCTCTCAGAGGTTTGTAAATGCCCACTGCGGAAATTCAGTTCAAAATATTGGATCATACCTTTACTAGTAACAATGCGGAGTCCATGGTCTGAAACCTGCTTTCTGTCCATTCCCAGGTCATTTGCAATATCCCCCACAAAAGAGCCTTTGTGCATCTCCTCAGGAATGGAATAATGAATCTGCCCAGAAATTGCCTTCCATGTAAACACCATGATAAGGCATGTCAGGATTCCTCCTCTGAAGCTCCAAAGACTTTGTTTCTCTTCCATTCTCTTGCAGTTCTGATTCAAAGCAGCTTCCACGAGACTTTAAAGCATTTTGTTCCCTAAATCATCTGCCCAAGTCTGGTCTATCTGGTATCAGTTATTTTTGTTCTTGTGTATTTCATCAGCAGGAATGGGAAGGTTGAAGCTCTCCATGCATTTCTCTGCTGGGCTGGTGAACAGCGACATCTAGAGTCATAACCAAAAACTACAGGTGCTTCGTGTTGGAAGTACAATCATAAACCAAATTTTATTTTGCTTATATTATAGCCATTTTATTTGTATTCACAAACGAATCAATTAATCCCTAGGGCAATATTGCAGAACTATACTACTACTGATATTCACATTACATTTTTCCAACATCTATAATAGTCTGCATGTAAAACGTACATACACAGCACAGCCAGAGTGATACATTTGGTGACTGAAAATAACTGATTTGGTGACTTGCATTATATTCTAACTCTTCACATGCCACCTGAGGAAGAGCTGCCCCCACAAATAAAGTTGCATTGTAACCAAGGCAGACTAAATTATCTTGACATCTGAGGGCTAAAAGGCTCAGAAGCACCTTCTCTTCTTCTCTGGCAGTAAAATAAATAAATAATAAGTTGCTGCTTTTTCATGGCTCACAGAAGCAGCTGCCTTAAGCAGCTCCCTGCAATGGTAGTGTTACAGCTGACTAAAGAAAGCTAGTATCTGTAAGCAACATTAATACTGCAGCAGGAAAACTTCCTGACTACACCATGACTTGGCACACTCCCAGCAGACCTCCTTCTCACCCTTCCAGCACTGGAATTCTAAGTTCCAGGGTTGGTCAATACAAAGCAATAAAAAGTGAATTGATGCACCAATTTGCGGTAGCTTTCATTTGTCTCCACATTTTTTTTCAAGATCACACACATGTGAAGCCATATTTGTTTATGTCACCTCAGAGCATGATCGCTACAGCAAAAATCCAACATGGTGGTTCCAGTTGCTGCCTTGCAGGTAAGCTCCACCACCCAGCCATCCCGCACACGTCCAACTAATCAGCTTTCCATTTCCGCTTTATCGAGAAAGTGTAGCAATGCAAATCAGTTATTCCAATGAATGGGAATGTGCATTTCCTTCAGAGTTCTTTTTAAAAGGCGAGAAAAACCACGAAGGCTTTTCCTGTGGAGTATTTGGAGTTTTTGCCCCCACTCCTTCCGAATATGGTGAAATGATACAGGATCCCACTGGGACAAAATGTATTCTCTTCAGATTCTATTAGGAGTATTTTTGCCATATAGACAAGCTTCCAGTTTCAGAGAATGTCACAGATATCTCAGCATCTGAAGGCCATAGCCTCAGTCTTTCTCTGCCCTCTATGGAGGAGATCTGGTATATCCCTTGGTCTTTGGGACAGTAAAGACCTGAGACCACAGCATCTCACTGAAACAACCTAAAAGCACTCTTCAACAGAACAACTCCAAAGCAATGATTATTTCAAACTATAAATAATAAACCAATCATTAAAATACAAAAAAACAAGAAGACAAATAGTTAAAACAATGGCAGTCAGTGAAAGCATTGTTCCGTCATTAGCTATAAGCAGTTCAGTTAAACTTTGGTTTAAAAGATGTCTTAATAAATAAACTTAAAATATTATGGATTAGGCAAGCACCTCCCAGATCTGGGAAGCTCTTCTAAAATTTAGATGCCATGACTTTAAAGGCTTTCTGCCCTGTCACCACTCCCCTTATCTGTGAAGATGGGAGAAAGAGCACTAAAAAGCCCCCAAATGGGAGCAGAACACTTGCTTAATGCTGGGGCATGACCTCATCTGATAAGAAAGCTCTGGTATGATCTCATGGCGTTGTTATAATGCCATTTTTGATGCATCTGATAATCTCCTGAGAGTCCCACAGGATGCCAGATTTTATAATTGTTTGGTCATGAATGAAGGAAATGTCCTGAATGTTTTCATTTTTTTAAACGCTAATAAATCAACCTGGCTGCAAATATTAGGCCAATTAACTTTAAAACTGGAGCGTGAATTAGCATCTGCCACAAAGCTAGTTTCTCTTGCAGCATCATACTCAATAAATAAAATGGTTAGGAAGTTTAACTATTCTTGTTCCATTGTAGAACACATACAGCTCTGGATACCTTCTTGCAACTTCTTCCAGATTCTGCCACAGCTTCGGGCTGTGTAGAAAAACTCACAGGGCTATGTACACATCACTGAAATCTAGTTGCAGTCATTTATTGTAAACACCATTTACTAATATGTGGAGGGTAGCTCATTTACCCCCCAAAGTCAATAATTTTTTTTCATGTGCATGTGCAATATTTTAGAAGAAAAATTCTAAGAAATTGCTCTGCTTTTGATTGGCTCAAGTAAATCTCCACTAGACAGACAGGCAAGCAGGAAGACAGATGTTTCTAGAGATATCCTCAGACATGATCTACAGTTCATCCTCATTTTTCCACTTATACTAATGTGCACTGCAGCCTGGACTGGGCCCCATTGGACTTCCAGATCACGCAGTTTCCAGGACCTAGTAAAGTGAATGTAGGAACCATGATCACAGTTTGTAGACTTATGCCCTCATGTGGACAGGAGGGCTGCTCTTTGTGAACCACAAATCCAAATCTCCATCTAGCCCTTCCCACCTTTGACCTTTGATGGGGAAGGTCTCAAGAGAGACTGTAGTATGTTCTGTGGGATTCAGTTATGCAGCATTGCATAAACAAGAGCCTTTTATGCTTCAGATTTCTGAAAACCTAAAGAAAATGATGTACATGTCATAGTCTTATTTGAATTCCGCTATTTTTCAGGTAAAATAGGAAATGTGCTGCTCAAATAATATTCCCCTAGTTCACTTAAATGACCTGAAGGCAAAGAAGAGGGTTTTTGTTTTGTTTTTTGGAAACAACAATTTTTCAAAGAACAATAATACTGTGGAGTTCATAAGAGCAGCAGCTACTGTAAATTCAGTCAAAGAAACTGTAAAACATCTGAGTGTACAGTAAAGAAAAGGAAACTCACTGTGCCTTCAGTCTCCATTTCAGGGTTCAAATGGCTGCCTTCACTAAACATCAAAGAAATATCCGATGTCCCATTGCCAAGGACATTCTGTGCTATTTGGACACTGGGGTGCAGGAAAGCAAACTCATTTCTCCTGGATTCAGAGGACAGACAGACCTGGTAGGAATAAGGCAAAGTCCCATCCTCATAATTCGGGGGGAAGATGGCTCCGCTCTTTGAGTGAGGCTCAGGGATGAAGCACTGAAGGAAAGTGGGGTTCCTTGACCTTTGGAATTTCATCATGATGGTCAAAATCACTGTCACCAGGAACAGGAAGGACACCAAAGCCAAAGCCAACAGAGTCAGATGGGGACTCTGAGTCACTAGGTTGGGAGTTCATTTCTGGAAGGGCCTCCTGGAAGTTCTCTGCAAACACCAGGTTCACAGTCACGGTGGCTGAGAGAGGAGGATGCCCATTATCCTTCACCATGACAACAAGCCTCTGCTTCACAGCATCTCTCTCAAATAATGCCCGGGAGGTTTGAATCTCTCCCGTGTGGGCCCCAATGGTGAAGAGGGAGGGCTCTGTTGCCTGCAGGAGATGGAAGGAGAGCCAAGAATTGTGTCCAGAGTCAGCGTCCACGGCCACCACTTTTGTCACCAGATAGCCTGACTCAGCTGACCGAGGTACCATCTCAAAGACAGATGAACCCTCAGGCACTTGGGAAGGGTACAGGATCTGTGGGCTGTTGTCATTCCTATCCAATACACACACTCTCACTGTGGCACTGCTACTGAGTGGAGGAGAGCCTCCATCTTGGGCCCTCACTTGAATCTGAAACTCCCTGAGTTGCTCGTAGTCGAAAGAGCGTTGGGCGTAGATGGTGCCAGTCTCAGAGTTAATGGAGATGTAGGAGGAAAGAGGCAAGTCCTCAATGTTGCTCCTGAGAATGGAATAAGTGATTTGGGCATTGCGGTCCAGATCTGGGTCAAAAGCCTTGACATGGAAAACAGAAACTCCAGAGGGGTTGTTCTCTAGAATGTGGGCAGTATAGGAAGATTTTTCAAAGGCTGGGGGGTTATCATTGATATCTGAGATCTGTATGGAGATGGTTTTGTATGTGGAGAGAGGGGGTGTGCCTTTGTCCGTGGCTGTGATTGTGAGATTATACTCTGGGGCCTTTTCTCTGTCAAGGGGACCATCTGTGAGGAGTTTGAAGTAATCATCTGAAGAAGAGACAATCTGGAAAGGTACAATTTCCTGCAGATGACAGGTGACTTCACCATTATCTCCAGAATCCCTGTCATGCACTTTGATGAGGGCAATCACAGCTCCAGGTGCAAGATCTTCAGGAATTGGGCTGGAGATGGAAGTAAGGATCACATCTGGAGCATTGTCATTCTCATCAAGAATTTCAATTTCCACATTGCAATGTGCCACCAATCCTCCTCCATCAGTTGCCTGTATTAGCATGATGTAATTGCTTCTGGTCTCAAAATCAATGCTCTCCATAAGTGTAATTTTTCCATCTTTGGGATCCAGTTTGAATTTCTGCTCAGCTGTTTCTGGCATGTCACTGAAAGTATAAGTGATCTCAGCATTTGATCCTTCATCGTTGTCAGATGCTTTAACCTGAAGTACAGACATTCCTATGGTGGCATTCTCTTTTAGGCTTACCTTATACGTTGCCTGGGAGAAAACGGGTGTGTTATCATTAATATCAGTTACATTAACTCTTATGTTGAGAGTCCCAGTTTTTCTAGGCACTCCTCCATCCATAGCTGTAAGGACCATGTAGTATGTATGTTCTTTTTCCCTGTCTAGCTGTTTCTGTAATATTAATTCTGCATATTTGCCACCATCTTTGGTCTCTTTAACTTCTAGTTTGAAATAGGGAATTGAGCTTAGATTATAATCTTGGAGGGAGTTTATTCCAATGTCCTTGTCTTCAGCGCTTCCAAGGGCAAATCGAGCACCTGGAAGATTAGACTCACTCACTTTGAGGTCAATATTTTCTTTCCGGAAATGTGGGGCATTATCATTCACATCCTGGATAAAAATATTTATGTGGAAAATATTCAAGGGATTATGTGCCACAACTTCTAATTTTAAGACACAAATTGATGATTTTCCACAAATCTCTTCTCGGTCTATCCTGTCCTTCACATACAGATTCCCATTTTGTTCATTCAGAGCAAAATATTGCTTTCCAGAAGAGATCCCAAGCTTGCGTTTTGTCAAGTCTCTGACCTCCAGCCCCAAATCTTTAGCAAGGTTCCCCACTAAGAAGTCTTTCTCTGCTTCTTCTGGCACTGAATAGTGAACCTGCTCAGACATCACATAGTAGAACACAGACCAGAGTATGAATAAAAACAGTACTTGCCTGAAATTGGGTTCCTTGATTCCCTCTGTCTGTGTGTACCTTACATCCATCATCATTTTCACTGATTTTCTCTCTTCTTCCCTTCAACCCTCCAGTTCAAGACTCCAAGTACTTTGCAGCACAATAGTAGAAATGCAGTCCTTAGTAGCTGATCCTTAGAAAACTGGGAGCTTTCTTTTCTGGAGAAGCTTTTAAAGAAATGCTTCTGTGCAATCCTATGATCCTATGAATCACTTTTCTTACCAGAAGAAATATACTGGAGATATATTGCTGCAGTCTTCAACAATATTCCATTCTATGACTGCTCCTTGGACAACAGTGACACTCTGAGTCCACACAAGGAACTGCTTTTGTGTTTGTTTTTTAAAGAACACCTTGTATTTCTACATTATTGGTTCCCCTCCCACAAATGTATAGAATTATTTTAAAATTATGTTGGTAACATAATTTTCTTGCTGCATTTCAGATTTTAGCAACTGACTTTATTCACTTACTTTATTCACACTATAAAAATAAGCCCTTCTTTTCAATGCACAAACCAATGGAGTTTCAAATTGCTGTCCACTTCATGTACTTCTATATTTAATCCAGAAATTAGTGCAAGAAAGCAGAGAATTTTAATACAACATGCCTGCCAGAGGATCAACTTATTAATTAGTCATGAGTTGTAACAAATGGAAGGTGACCAACACAGAGAATTTAAACTAATAAATTTAATAAAATATACGTGGATGAGAAGCTATTTTAAATCTACTCAAATTCATGGTCCATTGAGCTAACTCATCAAGGCACATTATCTGAAAGTAGCAGTAGAGGGTGGTAAGCAGTCTCCTGTTTCATTATTGTCCCACAGTCCTCAGTTCCAGAGTCCCCAGCTTCCCAAAATATCCTTTTTTAACTTGTGAAGGGGAAGGAACGGGAGGGAAGACTTTAATGGGATCTGGGTCTAATTTGAAACACAGTGAGACTTTTCAGTGTGAGGAATTTTTATTTCACTCTTGCACAACTACAGATTTGTCAGTTTTGATGTATCAAATTAGATTAAGGACTTTTTCGGACAAGCTAATTGTAGCGCTACCGCAGGGACATTGATCGTGAGTAAAAATCGCCAAAATATTAGTCAAATGTCCCTGTGGTACTGCAACAGTATCGCTAGGGACAGGCGTCATCCGAAAGGGATGCCCTGCAGCGCTGCAGCCTCGCAACGTGGCGAGGCTGCTAGCGCTACAATTAGCTTGTCCGAAAAAGTCCTAACACTACTTCCTGGAGAAAGCTGAGTAGCTGACCTTTATATAATCTCTCAAAGGGCAACTCCTCACTGTATTTAGTGGAAAGAATGTTCTAGCATAGTCGTTCTTAACCTGTGGTCTACAGACCCCCAGGGGGCCGTGATGTCCTTGAAGGCTGCTCAGCCCACCTCTTCCCCACAGAGGAGTGGCCATGTGACAGGAGCCAAGGCAAAGGCTGGCTGGCTCAGCCTGCGCATTGCCTGTCACGTGGCCACTCAGCTGTGGGGAGGAGGCAGGCTGAGCAGCTGAGCAACAGTGGAGTGGCCATGTGACAGGAACAAAGGCAAAGGCTAGCTGCTGGCTGGGCCTGCACATTGCCATTCAATCTACTCCAGCTACAAGCTGACATGAAGAAACAGGAGAAAAATCTTCCCTCTCCTTCTAGCGCCTCTGAGGGAAGGTTTAATAGATGGTGTAGTTGTTAATGGTTCAGTGTTCAGGTATTGTTATTGTTGTTTTAAATCTTGAGGTAAGTCTTTGGGGTCCATAACAACAAAATATATTTAAAGGGGGTCCCTGGTAAAGAAAATGTTAAGAGCCACTGTTCTAGCATGATTGTCCAAGTTGAGGATTGAAATTCTCCTGATAATGATACTCCCATCAGAGTTTAGCAACTCCAAAGGACAGATGAAGAGCATTCCCATTTACATGTAAATGGGTATAATTCTTTGGTGGGTGGTGAAAAATACTTGTTAACATTTCCATTCTAGATGAAAAAGGGTGCTTCCACACTTAAGACCTTGGTGAGGAAAAGAACAACTGCAAGGCAGTTGGGGACTTTTCTGTGCAAAATAGAAAATATGTTTTGTCCCAAACCCCTCTCCCATTGTTTTTCTTTCTGTATAGAAATGAGTCTTTTTGTTAAAATGAACTTTTTCGAACAAAGACAAATGGTGCTCAAAAAATGTACAGAAACTCAGGAACAAAAGAGCACAAACAGTGAACAGAAACCTTGTAATCTTGCAGAGGAAGAAGAAAATCATGGAACGTATTCATTCTTTAGATGCAGGAATAAAATAAGCAAAGGTTTATATCCTAATTATTGGAGCATTTTATTTTGCTAAGATTGCCTTTTTAATTCTTGCAATATGAAATACAGGTTTCTTTTCCTTATTCCACGCCTGTGTATAAACTTCTTTCTCTCTCTCATGCAAGAAGTTGAATATCTGTCATCCCATGTTGACAGGATGGAGATTTTCACACGGGCTATATTTCCCATGGCAAGAACAGAACAGGGCCGGGAAAGGTTTTCCTTTCGGATGAAGTTCTGCCCTGCATCCATCCTGCTCCCATGGCTGTTCTGGAATAATGTAATCATGATTTTTTATCGTGAATAGACCTCCCATTCTGTCGCTATCACGCAATCATGGGTGTGCGAACAGGAGCCCCATTCCTGTTCCGAAATGACAGCCGTGGAGGGGAGGTCCATTCTGAGCACTTCCTGGTATGATCTAGTCATCCAGGTAAGTGGCACCCTTTATTTTACCCTCCCTGTTTTGATTGTGTAATTTAAAGTGTGTTTTTGTGCTTGGTGAACTGATTTTATGTTTGGGGGAATTTTATTTTTTAAATTTACCACCTGGCCGTTATCACGCAATAACGTGATAACGTTTCAGACGGCCGGTCGTAAAAGCAGCCTTATGACAACTGCATTTATGGCCGGCCAGTGAGGGGAGGGGGAGCCCGTTCCTGCCGCAGAATTAAGGTAAGTGTGTGAAAGATTTACATTATTCTGTGGCAGGAACGGGAGAGGAGGTGGTGGGGCAGTAACGGGGCATTTTGGCCCCGTGTGAAAATCTCCGATGTTTACCACTACTGTTCATACTAAGTGGCTCATATGGTACAGAAGAAGGTGCCGACCCTTTCCCTACATCATGTACATAGAGGAATATGTAACCCTCACATATCATGGTCCATTTGAAATAAAGGTTATTTCCTGGGGGAGGGAGAGGATAAAATTGGGCATGTCACACACAGACCTCCCCATGGAACACTTACATAATACAAGTCTTTAGGCTGATGATGGAAGGTGGAGAAAACATCTAGTCTTTCTCCAGGCACCTTGCTTCAGATAGGATTTATTGTACCTGAGGTTACTGTTATCCATATTAAGATACCAAAGGTACTGTTATCCACATTAAGATACTGAAGGTACTGTTATCCATATTAACTAGGCTTGATTCAAACCAAGTTATTCTAACCTATGTGCCCATACAAACCATGACAACAATTTGTATGCACAGACTACCTGAAAGAAGGAAAAGTGCCATTTCTCTGCCAATTTTTTTTTAAAAAATTCTCTGGTCGATTGTGTATCAATGTTTCTGAATTCTCACTAGACACAGAAAACAAGACCCTACTGCTCACTGAGCCAGTAAGTCTGTATGAAGCCAATATCCATGCAAATGAGTGCTTGCATGAAGTGCATGAAATACATGAATGTGCCCTACAAACATTTTTTTTAAAAACACACACACACATGTTAGAGGAAAGTCTAGGCTAGAACTCTTCTCCCTGAGATGCTAGTATTTGATAAACACTTTTTTATGTGAGTCTAAATGCTGTTCGAAAGAGGAATAGCCCAGGTATATGTTTACCACTTGAGGTAACTGGATATTCATGAACTGAAACAATACATTTCACTGATGATGTCGAACTCAGTAGTGGCACTAGGGGTTGGGGAGAGGCTGAACTACATCAGGTGAAACTGTCAGGGGGAGGGAGGACACCAGCCTTGGTGACGCCAAAATGCAAACTGACAATTCAAATAGAACAAAGACAAAGTTTTAAAATAAACTGGAAATTAGAGCAGTAGGATATACATGCTGCTGATAATAATACAAGTAGTATATATAATCATAAGAAAATGTTTTCAAATGAAAATTGTTAGCTCACCTGGATGACGATTAGCTCTCCATTGTTCAAATCTAAGTCTTCACTTGATAGGATAGGATCCTTAACTTCAGAATTCTGCTGATTGGTCAAAATGTTGGAATGATTTGCCCTGGAAGTATTAAACTGGCCCTTCCTAGAGCCTGTGGTCAAAGAAACTTCATGGCAATAAGACTGAAGAAAGGCCCGGACTCCATCAATCCCCACAAACTGGGAGACAGGAACACCACTAAAGTTAATACTCCCTGAATGAGACAGATGTGAATTTCTCCACCTATGCAGCCTGATGGCCAGCAAAACAAGTAGGAAGGCAAAGAACAAGCAGGAGACAAAAGCCACTGCAACCACCAGGTAGAAGGTGAGATCTGAAGGGGGATCTATAGGAGCTGAGACACTGCTGAGATCTGAGAGCATTTCAGGGATACTGTCAGCCAGAACCACAGTAACTGTGACAGAGGCAGAGAGAGGAGGCTGCCCATTGTCCTTCACCAAAACCACCAGGCTTTGCTTGAGGGCATCTTTATCCAGAAAGAAGCGAGCAGTCCTGACCTCTCCAGTGTGGAGTCCCAGAGTGAAGAGCCCTGGCTCTGTGGCCTTGATCAGCTGGTAGGAGAGCCAGGCATTCTGGCCAGAATCCAAATCCACTGCCACCACCTTAGTAACTAGGTAACCTGGATCAGAGGAGCGAGGGGCCAGCTCTATCCCAGTGGAGCCATCAGTGGGAGGGGAGGGGTAGAGGATTTCTGGAGCATTGTCATTCTGATCCAGGATGAAGAGGGTCACTGAGACATTGGAACTGAGTGGTGGGGAGCCCCCATCCTGGGCCTTGACCTGGAACTGAATCTCCCGGATCTCCTCATAATCAAAGGAGTTCAAGGCATAGACAACCCCTGTTTCAGAGTTAATGGACAGGTAAGAGGAGAGGAGAGACTTCCTTATTTGATCTTCAATGATGGAATAAGTTATTCTGGCATTCTCTTCCCAGTCTGGATCATTTGCTTTTAGAGAAAAGATGGAAGCTCCTCTTGGATTATTTTCCAGGAGATAAGAAGTGTAAGATGATTTGATGAATACTGGAGGGTTGTCGTTTGTGTCTAGCACCTTCAGTGAAATAATCTCAGAGGCAGAGAGGGTTGGAGTTCCTTCATCAGTTGCTGTAATGGTAATATTGTAAGCTGCCATTTCTTCCCTATCAAGGCTTCTCTCTGTCACTAAAGTGTAAAACTCATCATGTGTTTTCTTCAGCTGAAATGGAAGGTTACTGGGAACTGTACATGTAACCAGCCCATTCAGTCCTGAATCTCTGTCTTGTATGTTTAAAATGGCAACAGTAGTTCCTGTGGGTGAATTCTCAGGGATAGAACTGAGTGCAAATGTCATTGTTAGTTCTGGCGAATTGTCATTCAGGTCTGTAACAAAGATCAACACTTTTGACCTGTCTCTTAGGCCACCTCCATCTATGGCTTGCACCTCAAATTCATACAAGGATGATTCCTCATAGTCAAGGCTCCCCCCAAGAATGACTTCTCCTGTTGTAGTATTTAACACAAAAATCAGGGAGTCAATCTCTGTGATTTCTTGGAAATAATATTTTACTTCTCCATAGATTCCTTCGTCCAGATCAGTGGCCCTTATTGTAGTCATGGTGGACCATTTGGGAATGTTCTCCTTGACACTCACTTCATAGACTGATTGGCTGAAAACTGGTGCATTGTCATTTGCATCGAGAACAATGATGTGGATTTGCAATGTGCCAGATTTGATTGGATCTCCCCCATCTGTAGCTATCAGGATTAGATCATGAACTGATTGCTCCTCCCTGTCTAAAGGTTTCTCCAACACCAGTTCAGGCTGTCTGGCACCATTTTCTCCTCTTTGTATGTTCAAAGAAAAATGATTACTCCCTGTGAGTTCATAGCTCTGAACAGAATTTATGCCCAGATCTGGATCCTGAGCTTTGGGAAGAAGAAATCGTTCTGTGAGTGTAGTTGTCTCAGGAATTTCCATTTTCCATTCTTTTGATCGAAACTGAGGAGCATTGTCATTTATGTCTGTGATTTCCACTTCGACACTACGAAGTTTTAATTTACTTTCAATAAGAATTTGGAACTTAAGCATGCATTTCTCTGCCTCTCCACAGATTTTTTCTCTATCTATTCTCTCAGAAATTTGTAAGTGCCCACTGTTACCATTCAAAGCAAAATACTGAATCATACCTTTACTAGTAACAATGCGAAGTCCATGGTCTGAAAGTTGCTTTCCATCCATTCCTAGGTCCTTTGCAATATTCCCCACAAAGGAGCCTTTCTGCATCTCTTCAGGAATGACATAGTAGATCTGCCCAGAAACTGCCTTCCAAAGAAACAAGATGATAAGACATTGCAGAGTTCCTCTTCTGCAGCTCCACAGACCCTTGGCCTCTTCCATTCTTTTTTTAGTAGGATAAATGACACTGGTTCTGGTCCAACAGCTTTCAGGCTAGTATTTACTATTTGCTTTTGTGTCTTTTTTGTTGCTGTCAGCTATAGTTCAAAATATCTTGCAGTCAATGTATTTATAAGCAACATACATTTCTGCTTTGCTATCCTGATCTGTTTTCATGTGCTTGTAACAGGAGATGTAGGCTGACTACACCTTCCTGTTTTATTCCTTATTGGTGAACAGCGACACCCAGAGGCTCAACTAAAAACTGAAGAAGACTTATTAGACTATTACATCACTTATGTGAGGTTTACTTTCTTTTCTTTAAGTAGTGTTAATAGGCTTATAAAAATTCAGATTCATATTTTTATCCAGAGAAGAAAAGAGAAATAGGATCCATTATACTAATTCTTTTTTTATAATCAGAAAATTCTTATTAGATTAAGTACTAATAGATTAACTACTTTTATTGGGTTCATATCCCAGTTTTTTTAGTTGCTCTGAAATAAGAGTGATATTCAGACAGTAAATATTTAATAGTATTAAGATACATGAAATAAACCATTGGTTGGTTATTGTAATGCATGAATTTTCCTTCTTCTGTTTGCTCCGCTCCTATTTACAGCCCAGCCTTGAACTTAAATGTTTTCATTTAAACCAATAAGCAGAACAGCTGTGTCTTCTCAGCCAATAAACAGTATTAGATTAAAAGAACTAAAAATTCTAAAATTTAAGCACATCATCCCAACCATAGTGATAGGATAATATATCTATTCTGTTAGCAGCTTGGTTTAGCTACAGTAGCACACAGAATGAAAACACTACCATTGTTATCACAGAACTACATTCTACAGACATAGACGTTTAAATCCTTTATGCCAGCACCATAGTGGGGAGCAGTTGTGATAGCTAGTCCTAGATACTCATGAATGTTTTTAGTATTCCAGGTTCCCCCTCTTATGATTAAAACTACTGACCATGATAGCTGTTCTTGGTAGCTTAACTGCAAGCTTTTACTAGATTGCTATTGCTTAAAACAATTTGTAAGCCGCTCTGATAGCCTTGTGGCTGAAGAGCAGGGTATAAATAAATAAATAAATAAATAAATAATAGATTCTACCCAACCATTATAGTTCATTTAAAAGTTGCACATGAGCCACTTGTGGAAAGCACTTCCTCTAAGACTAGAGTAATATGCAAATAATAAATAAGTAAAGTTCATATTTGTAATATGAATTCCACCCTCTCAGGCTTATTTCTATATTACAGAGAAGTGTGTGTTTGTATGGCCCTGCTTTGCATGAGTTGCAGGAAACATGCAAGAAAGAAGAGTATCTCACTCATATTTCTCTATAGCTACATGTTTGTTACTCATTAAGCTGCTTGAGCCCTTGACAGAACTTTTTAAAAAGAGTTATGGCAGGAGCAAAGATATTTTCATGTTCCTTTCCATAACCCCCTGATTTTTAAAGAAGAATTTTGTACAAATTTGATGCATCTAGAACATCTGGATTCCAGAAGCCACAGATTTTCCTCCTATCTTGCAAATAAAATAATATTTACCTCCATAATGATCTTACTACTGCAATGTCCAGGGGCATTTTTGAGGCACCCAAGACAGCCCAGCACCACCCAAATTCTGAAAAAAAAAATGAACATAAGTTTAATGCTAAACATGCCCCCATGTCCCATTTTACCATGTTTTTGAGCTTCACAGTTTGCTGAATTCCCATTTACTCCTGATTTTGTTTTGTTTTAAATAAAAGGCCTCTTTTGCCCCTAAAACAGTCAGGGAGCGGAGCAGATTGTGACAAAGTTTTAAAAGTAAAAAATAAAATTGAGAGTAGGTGGACATGGTGGTGGATGCAACCTTCTATGTTTCTTTTGGGAGTCCAATGCAGCCATCCAACTCATGCCTTCCTCTGTGGCACAGTATCAGAGGTATTGCCTCTCAGAACAAAAAAATGTCTTTCACTCAGCAGTAAGGGAATGAAATGATGTCCAAGATGATCAAAGGTCTGGAAACCCAGCCTTATAGGAATGACTTAGGGAGCTGGGTCTGTTTAGCTTGGAGAAGAGAACACTGACATGATCACCATCTTTAAATATTTGACAGGATGTCATGTAGAAGAGGAACAAGCTTGTTTTCTGCTGCTCCAGAGACTAGAACATGAACCAATGGATTCAAATGACAAGAAAAACATTAGAAAGAACTTCTTTACTGTAAGAGCTGTGTGACAGTGGAATGGACTGCCTTGGAGGGAAGTGGACTATCCATCTTTGGAGGTCTTTGAGCAGAGGTTGGATGGGTATCCTTTAGGAGTGCTGTAGTTGTGTATTCCTGCATGGCAAGAGGTTGGAATGGATGGCCCTCATCCCTTCTAACTCTTAAGGTCCTAAGATTCTATGAAATCCATCAAGAAGGTGACCAGACAGACTTTCCAGAGCAAAGAGCTCCACAATTTTGTTGGCATCATAGAGAAGACCCTTTGATACTCTCCTGCAACTCAGATATGGGCAGAATACATAAAAGGGCCTCCCTAGTTCATCATGACAGATGGACAGGACAATATGGGGAAGAGCAGCCCATCCCACATAACCATATTTCTCCAAGAGAAACAAACCACTGCAAGATTCCTCTTGCAAGAAACCATTGCTGGCTCTTATACTGTTTGTATGAATAGATTTTCATTGGTGTGATGACAATGGAATCATTTGTCATGTAAAAATTACAAGCCATTTATCTTGGATGGTAAATGCTGATCAGAAGTGATATTTTCTGTTTTTATAAGAGACCATGGGGACGTGAGGCCACAATACCCATGACAAAGCTTCAGTTTGATGTCTTCTGCAGTACTGTAGCCACACGTCTACCTAAACTGTTGCAGGTTGAAATTCCATCACTTGGCTGCCTCAGTTGGGCAGGTGATTCAGGGAACTAATGCTGCTCCACAGCACAAGGCTTTCTCCACTGTTTCAGTAATTTGTCACGTAGAAAGAAGGGAATCTGCCAGGCTGAGCACCTGTTCTTCTCTTTTCCATATATTACCTGCTCCTGCTACACCATCAGCAACCTGCCTGTTTGCAGACTAACTACTTATCTTTAACTCATTTGCCCGTAAGCCGCTGCTTCAGGAATCTGACTTTTGACTCTCTAAAATAATGTTGTTGCCTCTAGCCACTGCCAGCTCTTGGATTCTCTCCCCATCCCAGCCCACAAAACATAACATGGCATTTGATTGTGGAGGTATCAGGACTTTGCACTTCTATGTCAAATTGATCTTTTAGACACAAATTTATTTTTTTTTTAAAAAAAGAAACTGCCAATCCAGGTTCTTATGGTGGCTTGAAGGAAAAATATTTGAACCATCTTTTTCACGTGATAAGATTATCATCTCATGGCAGTTTACAACAATCAATGAATTAACAAAAATGAACTTAAAATATAACACTACATAAATATAAAACTATAATAAATGTAAAACTATATTGAAAGTAATTCCTTCTTATGAGTTCAGAACCTATTATTGTTCTTGACGAAATGATAGGTTGCTCATACACCTGTGCCCTCGCCCAAATGACAATAAGATTTTCCTTTACAGAAACCCTAGTTCCCTCCTCCCACATCTTTAATATCTGAAGTCTTTTTGCTAGTGACTCAGTTTCTCTATGCAGGATAGAAGAACCAGCCACTTTGGGATTTCTTTGTAATGTGTGAAATTTCTGTTAAATCAGAATAATAAAAAAACACAATGAACTATTGTGGAAGATGAGATGTTTAAATGAATGGGAGTCACAAGATACATTAGTCTAACTTAATATATATATATATACTAAGATAGCTGTACCTAGAAGACTTTACAAAAGATTTTGGAAGACTTTACAAAAGAGTCTGGAGTAACAAACACCTGAAGCGAAGCACAAAAATCAGCGTGTATAGAGCCATTGTACTGTCTATTCTCCTTTACAGGTCTGAAACATGGGTCACCTATCGCCACCACTTAGGACTCCTCGAATGCTTTCATCAGCACTGTATACGTACAATCCTAAATATACACTGGGCTGACTATGTGATGAATGTTGCTTTCCTTGAGCAAGCAGGGATCACCAGCATTGAGGCCATGATATCAAGAACACAGCTGCGCTGGGTAGGGCATGTTTCTAGGATGGAGGACCATCGCCTCCCAAAAATAGTACTCTATGGTGAACTCGCCATGGGTCACCGTAAGAGGGGTGCTCCAAAAAAGCGATACAAGGACTCCCTGAAACAACATCACAGGCTCGGCCAAATTGATCACCAACAATGGTCCGCCATGGCCTCACATTGGAAGGCTTGGAGACGCACTATCCACAATGCTTCAGCCTTATTTGAGAGCTCACGCCGAACAAGTCTTGAAGAGAAACGACAACACAGAAAAAATCACAACCCGGAATCATCACCCAAGGACACCTTCTGCTGTGCTTTCTGCAGCCAGACATGTTTATTTCAGAGTGGCCTTTTTAGTCATCAGTGCACTTGCAGAAAGCGTGGGAC
The DNA here is from genome assembly GCA_030847615.1 of Gambelia wislizenii. NCBI lineage: Eukaryota > Metazoa > Chordata > Lepidosauria > Squamata > Crotaphytidae > Gambelia > Gambelia wislizenii. The sequence continues at coordinate 179,046,656 of JAUMIR010000004.1, forward strand.
GAGTCCTTCCTGAATCTTTGTTTGTGAAGAAAAGGCAGCGAGAGAGAGAGAGAGAGAGAGATACTAGGATAGTTGTACCTGGCATAACATACGCCATTATAGAAGATTGTAAAGGTTATACTGTAAATTACCGTAATTGACTCATTTTATATATTTATTCATCTCGTGGTCTCTTCCAACTCTGCAATTCTATGATTCTATGATTCTATGATTCTATATATTTCATAAATTGTTTTACGTGTTTTTTCTCAGTTCTTTCACACAGTTCAGCTACATGGTATTATTTTAGGAAAAAATATTGCATTGTTTTACATGTGGGTGGTGAGTGACTGAGGGAGTGAGAGGAGGAAGGAGCTCTTGTGAGGCTGCAGGTATAGAGGCAGATTGAGTGGCAGGAGTAGATTGTGAGGTGGAGAGAGAATTTGCATATGAATGGTGATTGGCTGAGGGAGTGAGAGGAGGGAGGGGAATGGTTGGGTATGTTTCCTAAGTGTTGAATCAGCACACTGGAAAAGGAAACATACCCAAACCTTTTACACACACACACACACACACACACACCACACACACATAGATATTACCCATCCAGCTATCATAATACAGACATGTAACTATGGACAGTGGAGAAAAAAACTCAAATGCACTTCTTAGAAATGCCCTTTGAGGGTAATACTATAGTCTGTCAGTGCCACATAGTAGCAAAGAAACAAAGCTTCAAATCAGGAATTCTTGATTCAGATCTCACTTCAAACATGAACTATAGTAGGCTGGCTTAGATCCACCTCTTCGTATGCAATACAGGAAAATAACAATACTTATTCAACAAGAAGTTTGGATCAGAGCTTGAAAAGTTATTTGTTGTTGTTATATCTAAAACATTATGTGTGTCAAAAATTTATCCACATACAATTTGTACATCCATAGACTCTACAGATAAGTTACACTACTCAGTTAACAGAATATGTGGGCACAATCCCACTTTACTGTGGGTTTCCAGATTGGAATGTTTGCTTAATGAATGTGAAGAAATTTCAACATTTATTATTAACTCAGTTTTGCTACTGTTACTGAGTGGAGTTTTGGACAATCAATGATTCAGATTCTATGCAATGATCTAGGAACGCATGAGATATTGTCAGATAATGTGGCATGTTCCAAGTAGTACCATTTTTCGTAATTCTGCTATTCTGATCCTACCTGTAACCATTTCATTCTGATGTCTACTCAGCCTGTTTGGAATTTCTCCCAAAGTACCTACCATCACTAGAACCACAATTGTTATCTTATCCCAGAGATGCTGGATTACAATTTGTAGTTCATGATATTTCATAAACTTTCTGTCTTTAATTATTCTGTCCCCTAGCATTGCCACATCTATAATCCAAGATTTTTTTTCCAACCATAATCAGATCTGGTATATTATGCTCTAATTGTATATCAGTTTGATTCTTAAAGTCTCTTAAGATTTTTACTTCACTTTTTGACAACTTTTCCAGGCTTACGTTCCCAGCCATCCTTTGCAGATGATTAATCATATTCTTTCCATAGGTTCCAGCATATCACTGCAGCCACTTTATCAATGAGTTTCTTATATTCAGTCTGTATTATCTTGCTTTTTGAACTAATAAAATGATTACCAGTTTTATCTTTTTCTTTATGCAGATGACTATGTATAGCATCCCCCCCCCCCCAGTATTTCCCTTGATGTTATTCTTCTGGCATGATTGCTCTTGAGCTGCAAAAATAACCCTTTAGTTTATTTTTTTCAATGTTCCTTTCTGTAACCATTTCCAGATGTTCGTCTTCTATGCTTTTAATATACTTCTATGCTTTTAATATACTGACCATGTATTGGTGTGTTTTGCCAGGTTTTCAGGCAATCTTTCATCATTTATTTCAATTTTATTTCAAGAGTGGGGTATATTTCAATGTTGATGTATCCACTCAAGGAAATTTTCTCTTCTTCAACAGGTAAGTTTTACTTGTAATGACCAACAACCACTGATGTTATGTGGTAGGTAGAGTGAATCAATATCTTTTCAAGGAAGCAAATCATAGTTTGTCATCAGTCTTCCTATCGAGTGCATCTAGTTCTGCTTGAGTTTAATCAATAATGCCAGTCTTACACTATGCATGTATTGAAGAAAAATGAACTGCAAAGCCTGTCCACATTTTTTTCACATTGCTATGAATTAAACATTTGGGTGTGGTAATCCCTGGCAATGTTCACAAAGTCTATTCCATCAACTTTGCCACTGAAGTTGGCTAAACAGAGGATTCCCAGTTGGGCTGAACTTAAACTTTCATGATCAGGTAGAGCTGTGGCAATTAAAACGGCATCACTGCCAAAAATTACATTATCCTTTCAAGATGCTTTCTGCATGTATGTAGTGTGTGTGTGCACGCGCGCACATTTGCAAATACCATCAAAAGCTGGAACAATCCAACAGTAACATTTATTAACAATAACAAGCAACCTAGAATAGTTTTTTCCAAAAACAAAAACTTGGGGGAGTTGGAATAACAAATTTACAACTCAATTATGATACATTTTAGTTATGTCAATTAATCTTTATTACCACTGATGTTAATTACATATGGACACTCCTAGAGATAGAAAGGTAGGAGACTAGATGAAGCTCTGTGTTGCTATTTTGTCAATTCTCATTCCAAGTCTTGGCATCTGATAACCTTTTTTGAATAATGCTATTCAGGTTTGGCTGAAAGTGACTGATTTGACTCCTAGCCTTTCCCCAGTAATGCTATTCTTTGGACACCCATTATTTATATACACTATTAAACTGAATCAATATGTGAACTGGAGGGGGAATGGTTTATTCCTCCTGAAAGATCTATTGCAAGTAATCCAGTTTAAATCAGAGAAGCAATTGAAAGAACAACTCAATGTCCTTGGGGTTGTCTAAACGGTGAAAATACCCCTCACAGAATTTGAGGTGCAGTGGTTAAATGCCAATACTGCAAGTCACCACATTGCAAGTTCGATCCCAGCGGGCTCCAAAGTTCACTCAGCCTTCCATCCTTTCATAGGTTGGTAAAATGAGTACCCGACTTGTGGGGGCAATTAGCTAACACACATTGGAAACTGTTTAATGCAGTGTAGATGTGTAAATTGCTATTACTTAAAACAAATTATAAGCTGCTCTGATAGCCTTTGTAGCTGAAGAGTGGGGTATAAATACCTAATTTTAAAAAATTAAAATTAATTTACGGAGAATTCCGTTTGTCCCAAAGAACCATGCAGGAGATTCACCGTATTCAGAGGGAGGGGGGCAAAAACTGCCATTTACCATGCAATAGGAGAGTTAGTGGTTTTCTGTGAAGTTTGCCATATACTGTGGGGAGATGCACATTGCCAGTTGTTTGGATGACTGATTTTTTATTTATTTTTTATTTATTTATTTATACCCCACTCTTCAGCCACAAGGCTATCAGAGCGGCTTACAAATTGTTTTAAGCAATAGCTATTTACAAATCTAACTGCATTAAACAGTTTCCAATGTGTGTTAGCTAATTGCCCCCCACAAGCTGGGTACTCAATTTACCAAACCTACGAAAGGATGGAAGGCTGAGTGAACCTTGGAGCCCGCTGGAATCGAACTTGCGACGTGGTGGCTTGCAGTACTGGCATTTAACCACTGCGCCACCAGGGCTGCACACAGCGCTGCACATTCAGGGCAAAAGAGCAAGTTGAAACCTGACTGCAAGTGGGGGCGGGCTTTTCTGTTTCTGTCCGGATGCACCATTTTGGTGTTCTGGAAGAACGATAGTACACTTTTTTGCCATGCTGAGGTAAAAATATTTTTTAACAAGCAGAAGGTCTCCCTTTCACCTGTTTAAAAGTAAAGGTTTAAAAAACTGAAGAGGTGTATGTGTGTGTGTGTGTGTGTGTGTGTATGTGTGTGAATATTAGTGGCCTGTACTCATGGTTGCCATCTTGAATTGCGGGCCCATGTGCACGTCAACACACATCTCTGTGCAGACAACTTTTTTTTGACAAAATCATGGAGACAAAAGGGAGTTGCTGTGAATTGCAGATAATGCATGTCCCCATGCAGTATTGCCTCCCATCTAGATGCACCCCCAGATTTCAGTTGAAGCAGGTAAGCCACTTACTTTCATAACATCAATGCAGATACAAGGTACCAATTGCTTAACTGAAGAAGTTTTGCTATCCTCAAAGAGTAATCAGCAGGCTGTGTTGCCACTTGATTATGTAATCTCCAAATATTAGATGGGTGAAAGGTTGAAAAGAGGCAAAGGAAAATGATTTGAAATTGAGGAAAAATTGATTGAAGCAATAAGGAAATATGATTTGAGCTAGGATAAAAAAAAGTTATATTTAAAAAAACATTAAATTACTACATAGGTGCTATTTAATTCCAGTGCATCTTACACTGAATAATAAATGGGCTTAAGAAATGCTGGCATGATTGTGGTGAAACTAGTTCCTATAGCCACCTATGGTAGTTTTGTCCATTTATAAACAAGTTTTTGTTAAAAGTCTCCTCACAAATTGGAAATATAACTAGCTAAGTAGTAATGACATCCTCTGATATAAATTTATTATCCATTTACTCTGGTACAGTATCTAGATTTTCAGACAACACTGTTATGGTGTTACTATTCCACTATATTTGCTATGGCTGCCTCCTGTTGAATCCTGGGATTTGCAGTTTAGGGAGGGGCATTCGCAACTCTCAGCCAGAGAGCTCTTAGGCCTCACTAAACTACAAACCCCAGAATTCCACAGGAGGAAGCCAAAGCAGTTAAAGTGGAATAGTAACACTATAACAGTGTAGTCTGAAAATCTCCTATGTATAATCCAATATGTATAATTAATAATTCTGTACGGAAAGGGTGTAGAGGGCTATTCTTTTGCCTTCACACTACATCCAAAAACCTTCCATGCCCAGGAGCTGCCAAGCTTTTGGAGGGGCTGTTGCTTCTCACCAGAGGGAAGGGAAGTGGTTTCCAATTCTACATCTGGTTTACTATGGCATTCATTAGAAATATAAGGATATATAGTTTTGTTCATGCAACCTTTCACCTACTTTCATTCTGTACTGCTGATACAACAATATTTGAAATTGTGCTTCCAAAGCAACAAAAGACAAAATCTGTTACTCATGGAGGGGAGCAAATCATGGTGAAACTTGCTGCCTGGTCCTGGAGGCATCTCATCTACAGCTTGGCCACTGTTGAAAAAGGTATGCTGGAAGTTTGATTTGACACAGCAGTGCCTATCTTATTTCTTCCATAAGTGGATTTTCCCCAAGATCTCACAGAAGCCCACAGGACACTGCCTAATAGTAATTGCAAAACAATTACTAAAGACACTATATTAAATCGTACTTAACTGGCAAGTTCCTAAAGACGTAGCATTCTCTTATCCTTTGTTTTTCATTCAGTCTATACTGGGGCATTTGTTAATTAAATATCCAATTACTATCCACACTAGCATAGCATTAAATTCACTATTAATATGTGTTTTTCTGAATTAAAGAAAAAAAATCTATAGGGAAGGACTCACCCAAAGATAACCATTGATCTCAACCGAAAGACTTAAGTATATGCTTAATTCTTTAACTAAAATAAATAGGACAGGGATACTGGATTCTCCCTATATTATTGCAATTACACAATCTAAACATTTACTTTTAAAATGAACCAAAACTGTTGGGAAATGTGGGTCAGAAGCTGAGTTTACCACTCAGCAATGTAACTGTATATGTAAGCATTGTAAATCTTTGTCATGTAATATGATTTTAAATGTCCCTTTTATCAATTATCTGAATTTATCGATCATGAAGCATTATATATTAGATATTAGGTTTGGGTCCTTAGCTAATTGTGATACTATTGTAGCAAAATATTTGTACAGTATTGAACCTGACATATGCAATTTTTATCTAGGATGTTGTTTGTCTGTATATCTTTAATGAAATAAAATATAATAGAGTGCAGTCGCTGTTAAAAAAAAGCACCATACATTTCCTGATATATATTGAATCAAAAAGGTATGTGCCCTATCCCTGCACCCAACAAAGAAAGCAAGGAAAGGAGGAGAAGGGAGTGAAGAAAAATGGGGAATATGTTCTACATAATAACAATAAAGTGAAACAGTCTACAAAACAGTAGAAATATATGAATTTTTTACTCAGAGTCAATAAGAGCATGTAATAGTTTTTAAAACTGACTCATCTAACTTTGTTCACTCACCTGGACTGCAACAGGATCTTTAATCAAATTTAGATCTTCACCAGAAAAAATTGGATCCTTCCCATCGCAAGTCTCTTGATTGCTCAAAGTACCTGAATAATTTGCTTGGGAATTATTACACTGGCTCTTCCTAGAGCCTGTGGTCAGAGAAATCTCATGGCAATAAGACTGAAGGAAGGCTCGCACTCCATCAATCCCCACAAACTGGGAGACAGGAACACCACTAAAGTTAACATTCCCAGACTCAAACAGATGTGAATTTCTCCACCTGTGCAGCTTGATGGCCAGTAACACAAAGAGGAAGGTCAAAAACAAGCAGGAGACAAAAGCCACTGCAACCACCAGGTAGAAGGTGAGATCTGAAGGGGGGTCTCTAGAAGCTGAGACACTGCTGAGATCTGAGAGCATTTCAGGGATGCTGTTGGCCAGAACCACAGTGACTGTGACGGAGGCAGAGAGAGGGGGCTGCCCATTGTCCTTCACCAAAACCACCAGGCTCTGCTTGAGGGCATCTTTATCCAGAAAGAACCGGGCTGTCCTGATCTCTCCAGTGTGGAGTCCCAGAGTGAAGAGTCCTGGCTCTGTGGCCTTGATCAGCTGGTAGGAGAGCCAGGCATTCTGGCCAGAATCTGCATCTACTGCCACCACCTTAGTGACCAGGTAACCCGGCTCAGAGGAGCGAGGGGCCAATTCTATCCCAGTAGAGCCATCAGTGGGAGGGGAGGGGTGGAGGATTTCTGGAGCATTGTCATTCTGATCCAGGATGAAGAGGGTCACTGAGACACTGGAGCTGAGTGGTGGGGTGCCCCCATCCTGGGCCTTGACCTGGAACTGAATCTCCTGGATCTCTTCATAATCAAAGGAGTTCAAGGCATAGACAACCCCAGTCTCAGAGTTAATGGACAGGTAGGAAGAGAGGTGGAAATCACTTGTTTGCTCTTCAATGATGGAATAGGTTATTCTGGCATTCTCTTCCCAGTCTGGATCATTTGCCCTTAAGGAAAAGATTAGGGATCCTCTATTGTTATTCTCAACTAAGTAAAAAGTGTACTCTGGCTTTTCAAAGACTGGTGGATTGTCATTTGTATCCAAAAGATGCAGCGCAATTACTGTGGCTGTAGAAAGAGGTGGGATTCCATGGTCAGTAGCTGTGATGGTGATATTGAAGGCTGGCACACGTTCCCTGTCAAGGGCACCATCTGTAATCAAACTGTAAAAGTTATCAATGGACTTCTGCAGCTGGAAAGGGAGGTTGTTGGGCACTGAGCAGGTGATTTCCCCATTGATTCCTGAATCTCGATCTCGTACATTCAAAATGGCAACAACAGTTCCAGCTGGTGAACTTTCCAATATGGTGTTGGTGACAAAGGTGACAGCTAATTCAGGTGCATTATCATTTAGATCTGTAACATGGATAACAACCTTTGATCTGTCACTCAGTCCTCCCCCATCTTTGGCTTCTACTTCAAATTCATATAGGGAAGATATTTCATAATCAAATCTGCCCATGAGAATAATTTCACCTGTTGTTGAATTAAGGAGAAATATTGGAAAATCAGATTTTGTCATTTTTCTGAGGGAATATTTCACTTCCCCATTAGTCCCTTCATCTTGATCTGTGGCACTTACAATAGCTACAGTGGATCCTTTAGGAATATTCTCTTTGATGGTGACTTCATAGATGGGTTGACTGAAAGCAGGTGCATTGTCATTTGCATCCAGAACTCTGACTTTGATTTGCACAGTGCCAGACCTGACTGGATCACCTCCATCAGTAGCTGTGAGGAGTAGTTCATAAACTGATTGTTCCTCCCTGTCCAAGGCCTCTTTCAATACCAGTTCAATGTGCTGTACACCATTTTCTCCCATTTGAACATCCAGGAAAAAGTGACTACTACCTGTGAGTTGGTAGCCCTGTATAGAATTTGTCCTCAGATCTGGATCTTGAGCTTCCATGAGACGGACTCGGAATCCAGGTGCAGATATCTCACTGATCTCCAGTTCCTGTTCCCGTACAGGGAACTGTGGAGCATTATCATTTATGTCTGTAATTTCTACTTCTACTCCATAAAGCTTTAATTTATTCTCATTAAGAACCTGGAACTTTAAAATGCATTTCTCTGCCCTTCCACACATTTCCTCTCTGTCAATTCTCTCAGAAGTTTGCAAGTGGCCATTGTGGGCATTCAAAGCAAAATACTGAATCATACCTACATTGGGAACGATGCGGAGTCCATGGTTTGAAACCTGTTTCCCATCTATTCCCAGGTCCTTTGCAATATTCCCCACAAAGGAACCTTTCTGCATCTCTTCTGGAATGGAATAGTGGATCTGCCCAGTAACTGCCTTCCAAGCAAAGACCATCATAACAAGGCATTGCAGGATTCCCTTTCTGCAACTCCATGGCCTTAGAGTTTTCTCCATTCTTGAATAGCTGGATAAATTACCCTGTATCTTGCTGGAAAAATATTGTATCCAAAGGAGAATTCTACTTAAAACGTACCTCTGTTTTGTTCTTCATTCTGTTAGCCAGCCTCTTTTTTCAGTTAATGTGTGCCTCTGTATGTAAGAGAACAGCAGCGCTGGATTGGGTGGACGTTCACTTCTCTTCCTTGTTGGTGAACAGTGACATCCAGAGGCTCAATTCCAAAGTGCATCAACCTCATTTTCAAATACAAAACATGATTTTACTACATCGAGCCCCAAAATAAAATTATATTTCACCTCTTGTAGAAAGAAGTTTACCAAAATACATGCACAGCTAAGGACCTTATGAATATTTTACCTGCGACAGTTCCTTTTTTTCCTCAGAATTCACCTAGCTGAGGCAAATAAGAGCCTGGCTGCTTTTTCAGCTTTTGTTCATTTGTTTTTTCTAAATCGCTATTTTTGACAGAGAAACAAAAAGTCCAGGCCATTAGTCTTTCCTGTTTCCTTTCCCTGTCATTCTATTGTCTTTCCCTGTCATTCTATTGTCTTTTAGTTGTTGTTCACAAACAACTTTTTAAAGTAGTCAAGCTTTTTAATATTAGTAGATTAGTATGCCTGCATTGAATTTAAATGTGTGCTTAAGCATCTGCAGCCTCTCTGTTGGCCCAGCTCCATCTCTTTGTGCATATATATATATATATCCTCTGTATCCCTTTCTCCCTCAGTTTCTTCCCTCCCACAAACTTTTCCCCTCCTTCAGGGCAGGTTTTCATCCACCTTGCTCATGTTGGATGGAGTCATGGCTATCTGGTACCATATCTCGCCTCCATGCCTCTACTCTATTTTCTCTTCTTTTTTTTTTTTTAAAAAAACCGTCCACTTCTCCCCTTTCAGTAAACCTCCTTTCCATTTCTTTTCTCCCAGCTCCCACTGTTGCTTTGTGTCTCTAGGCTTTTCCATCTTCAGATTTGTTTCTTTTGAAATCTAGTGTTCAGGGGACTGAGGGTTCTTTCTCATGAAATACTACTAGTGTAGCTGTTCCAGCTTGCCTCATTAACAGGTTTTCTGTGGTATAAAGAAAGGTTGAAAGAAGCAATGGGAAAACCCTTGGGAGACAATGCTGGTCAAAAGAACAATAGCACAATAAAAGCTTTGTGAACACTGTAATGTGCTACCTAAATACTACACAGCCTCTAGAATTGAAATGTTCATATCCTTTGCAATTATTCCTTAAAAAGAAATTTTAACTAAGAACAATGGATGGATTATGAAGCTCGGTATCAGATGACCAACATGCAAAGATGGTGAGAAAGAGGTGGACAGCATTCACTGGTAGCATATATATCCCCATGACAAAGCAACTCCTTGCTCATGTTCCAGTAAAGCTTTAAAAAGAGTTGTTTTAAATTGATTTGCTTGCAAGATTAGTCTTCATCCTTGCCAGGTACATGTTGAATATCCCTTATCCAAAATGCTTGGGACTAGAAATGTTTTGGATTTCAGATTGTTATTTTATTTTTTTGGATTTTAGAATATTTGCATATACATAATGATATATCTTGGAGATGGGACCCAAGCTGTGGTGTTACTAATAAGGCTGGTGTCACCCCTCCCTCCATTGGTGTTACCTGGTGCTGTTCAGCCTCTGGACCCAAGTCTAGACATGACATTCATTTATGTTTCATATACATCTTATAAACATAGCCTGAAGGTAATAATTATTTTATTCATGAAACAAAGTTTGTGTACATTGGACCATCAGAAAGCAAAGGTGTCACTATCTCAACTACCCATGTGGACAATTTTGGATTTTGGAATATTTTGGATTTCAGGTATAAGGGATACTCAGCATGTATTACACACTTAGATATACACTAAGCATGATCTAGCACTAACGGATGTGAACTAGAAAACACAGTTTTGCAGTTCATTCATCATCCTTGGGAAAGCATTAGGTCTTAAGTCCACGAATCCAGAAATTTTGCCTTTTATCCAAAATGCCTGGAGGAAATGGTACCTCAGTACCAAATCAGAGAGCCTGTGATGCTCTGAGTTGAAATGCCTGGCCACTTGTTGCTCCACCTTCCTGGTCAGGATTACAGACTTGTGATTCCTGAAGCTGTTGGTTTCCTTTTTAATCACACACACACTGGGGAGGGCAGAATTATGTACCAATGCATGTTGGATAGGATGAGTTACAATGCTTAGAATTTAGAAGTGCTTGGTTTTCCAAGGAATACCTACAAATCATTCTAAAAACAAACCCTAAGAAAGATAGATTTCACTGTCTGGAACTGAAGTCTGGATTAGTCTATCTTTATTTATTTATTTAATTTTTTGTTTCCTTATCTGGTCTTCATTTGGGTGAGGAGAAAAGCCTGATTCTTACCCTTTCCTCAATTAAGGTGGCAACAGTTCTATTGGACCTCAGAAAAACTATTGATACCAATACTCTCAGGGAGTTAAGGAACAATAACATTTAGTATCTTGGGAATCAAATGGCTTTTGATAATACAGATTTTGTAGAGCTGCTCCCCCAAGTGGTAAATATAGATCTCTTTTTCATTGTGTGTGATTTTGCTCATTTTGCGCTTACAGCACTTCATTCCACAATGGATCACTAGAGGTAAACATCAGCTTAACTTGCAGGTCAGATTGCTGAAGCATATATCTGTGAGGAAATCTTTTGGTGCAAAAAAGGGTTAATCAAGCAGCATATATATTCACTTCAGTGTACAGTACAGTTTGACCCTGATGGTTTACTTTCAATGTAATTGCTCAAACCCTGCATTTTCTACAATCATACATGGAATTTGTAACAGTTAGTGCACTTGTTAGTTTGCTCCTTGACTGTTATTCCTCAGTGCAAAATAGTGTATTACGCTAAAATTAAAAATAGCAGCTGTTGATGGCAGCCAGAGTAAGATTTTGATACTGTTATTCTCATTAAGTATTATGCTGCTATTGAATTTTGTATCTTGGAGAGGGATAGGTTCTGCAGTCAAAAAGCACCTGTATGAGGGAAAAACCTACCTGTTCCAAGTTGTTGTGGCTGCCAACTATATTTCAGGATGTTCAATATTCTAACACAGCTCCACTCAAACACAACTTAAGCTCCTCCCACCCATCTGGACCTCCACATCCCAACTTCCATTTCTTACAGCAATTCACTACTGAACTACTTGGAAGATCACCTCCATACAAAAGAACCAAAGTGGATTGTTCTTAGTGTTTTAGTCTCTAATGGGTCCTTTGCCTTCATTAGTGTATCCAACTAATTTTAAAATAAAGGCAAAAACAAAATACTTCTTTCCACCCTTCCCTCTTAAATTCAGTGAAATTAAAGAAGAAATATGTAACCATTTGCCAAAAAAAACCTATCAGTTAGTAAATTCATTCATTTGAAAACTATTTGCTCTTTAAACTTGTTTAAAAAACAGAATATTATAACATCTACCCACTCCATTTCAGTGACGACTTTGCAAAAGAGAAGAAAAGAAAGAAGCAAAGAGAAGCGAAGTGCTGAGCTCGATACAATTTGGACAGCATGGAGCTCTCTGCGTTCTGCTGCTACATAGACTGATCAGCATGCAACCATGGGCATCTAGCATTCCAACCCAGACTGCCTCTCCCTACAGGGTTGCCTCTGGAGCATTGCTGCTAAGGCCCTACCCTTTGTTTGCTGTGCAGTGATAATGATACACTATGATCCTCACTGGTCACAAAGCAGGAATGAAAGGAAAAGGGATAATTTGGTTTGCCACGAGCTATTTTTTCTGAAACTGTTTCAAGGAGTGCTATTGTTATAAGTGTTTCTAGAGAGGGAAGGAAATCAAACTCACCGTGTTTCCAGTCTCCAGTTCAGGATTCAAATGGCTGCCTTCACTAAACATCAAAGAAATATCCGATGTCCCATTGCCAAGGACGTTCTGTGCTATTTGGACACTGGGGTGCAGGAAAGCAAACTCATTTCTCCTGGATTCAGAGGACAGACAGACCTGGTAGGAATAAGGCAAAGTCCCATCCTCATAATTCGGGGGGAAGATGGCTCCGCTCTTTGAGTGAGGCTCAGGGATGAAGCACTGAAGGAAAGTGGGGTTCCTTGACCTTTGGAATTTCATCATGATGGTCAAGGTCACCGTCACCAGGAACAGGAAGGACACCAAAGCCAAAGCCAACACCAAATAAAACTGTAGATCAGATGGGGACTCTGAGTCACTAGGTTGGGAGTTCATTTCTGGAAGGGCCTCCTGGAAGTTCTCTGCAAACACCAGGTTCACAGTCACGGTGGCTGAGAGAGGAGGATGCCCATTATCCTTCACCATGACAACAAGCCTCTGCTTCACAGCATCTCTCTCAAATAATGCCCGGGCGGTTTGAATCTCTCCCGTGTGGGCACCGATGGTGAAGAGGGAGGGCTCTGTGGCCTGCAGGAGATGGAAGGAGAGCCAAGAATTGTGTCCAGAGTCAGCATCCACGGCCACCACTTTTGTCACCAGATAGCCTGACTCAGCTGACCGAGGTACCATCTCAAAGACAGATGAACCCTCAGGCACTTGGGAGGGGTACAGAATCTGGGGTGTGTTGTCATTCCTATCCAATACACACACTCTCACTGTGGCACTGCTACTGAGAGGAGGAGAGCCTCCATCTTGGGCCCTCACTTGAATCTGAAACTCCCTGAGTTGCTCGTAGTCGAAGGAGCGTTGGGCATAGATGGTGCCAGTCTCAGAGTTAATGGAGATGTAGGAGGAAAGAGGCAAGTCCTCAATGTTGCTCCTGAGAATGGAATAAGTGATTTGGGCATTGTGGTCCAGATCTGGGTCAGAGGCCTTGACATGGAAAATGGAAACCCCAGAGGGGTTGTTCTCTAGAATGTAGGCAGTATAGGAAGATTTTTCAAAGGCTGGGGGGTTATCATTGATATCTGAGATCTGTATGGAGATGGTTTTGTGTGTGGAGAGAGGCGGTGTGCCTTTGTCCGTGGCTGTGATTGTGAGATTATACTCTGGGACCTTTTCTCTGTCAAGGGGGCCATCTGTGAGGAGTTTGAAGTAATCATCTGAAGATGAGACAATCTGGAAAGGTACAATTTCCTGCAGATGACAGGTGACTTCACCATTATCTCCAGAATCCCTGTCATGTACTTTGATGAGGGCAATCACGGCTCCGGGTGCAAGATCTTCAGGAATTGGGCTGGAGATGGAAGTAAGGATCACATCTGGAGCATTGTCATTCTCATCAAGAACCTCAATCTCTACTTTGCAGTGTGCCACCAATCCACCTCCGTCACTTGCCTGTATTAGCATCAGATAATTTTTTCTGTTCTCAAAATCAATGCTCTCCATAAGTGTAATTCTTCCATCTTTGGGATCCAGTTTGAATGTCTTCTCAGCAGTTTCTGGCATGTCACTGAAAATATAAGTGATTTCAGCATTTGATCCTTCATCATTGTCAGATGCTTTAACCTGAAGCACAGACATTCCTATGGGGGCATTCTCTTTTATGCTTACCTTATACATTGCCTGGGAGAAAACTGGTATATTATCATTTGTATCAGTTACATTAACCCTTATGTTGAGAGTTCCAGTTTTTCTAGGTATTCCTCCATCCAAAGCTGTAAGGATCATGTAGTGTGTGTGTTCTTTTTCCCTATCTAGCTGTTTCTGTAATATTAATTCTGTGTATTTGCCACCATCTTTGGTCTCTTGAACATCCAATTGGAAATATGCAGTTGAGCTTAGATTATAATCTTGGAGGGAGTTTATTCCAATGTCCTTGTCTTCAGCGCTTCCAAGGGCAAATCGAGCACCTGGAAGATTAGACTCACTCACTTTGAGATCAATATTTTCTTTCCGGAAATGTGGGGCATTATCATTCACATCCTGGATGAAAATATTTATGTGAAATATATTCAAGGGATTATGCACCACAACTTCTAATTTTAAGACACAAATTGATGATTTTCCACAAATCTCTTCTCGGTCTATCCTGTCCTTCACGTACAGATTCCCATTTTGTTCATTCAGAGCAAAATATTGCTTTCCAGAAGAGATCCCAAGCTTGCGTTTTGTCAAGTCTCTGACCTCCAGCCCCAAATCTTTAGCAAGGTTCCCCACTAAGAAGTCCTTCTCTGCTTCTTCTGGCACTGAATAGTGAACCTGCTCAGACATCACATAGCAGAACACAGACCAGAGTATGAATAAAAACAGTACTTGCCTGAAATTGGGTTCCTTGATTCTCTCTCTGAACTTTACCTCCATCACCATTTTCACTGATTTCATCTCTTCTTCTCAACCACCTCCAGTTCAGGACTCCAAGTACTTTGCAGTATGATGGTAGAAATACAGTCCTTAGTAAATGATCTTTAAACTGAGACCTTTCATTTCTGGAGCTGGTTTTTAAATTGAGCTTCCTTCTTCATCTCTTTTCCTGATCAGCAATAATGTAAGTGAGGGATATGGCTACAGGAGCCTTAAATAATAAGCCATGACTGCTCCTTTATTGTCCAACAGTGACACTCTGAGTCCAAATCTGGAACTGATCGTTTTGGTTATATTGTGGTTCTGCATTGCATTTTACTTCAATATGTAGAGAATTTCAAATCACTCAAAGATATTTTCTTCCCTTGCTTTAAAGCTGTGCAGTAAATAGGTTTAAAGATGTGTGATTCTTGGGTATCTTGGGTAAAAATGTCTTTTTAATTCTCTCAGTATTATATATTTTTCTTTGTTTATTCTGTATCTGTAACATCTGTCCCTCCCCTATCCAAATAAGAAATGGAATCTCTATCATCCCATGTTCTCATCTATTCTATACTTATTTTTTCCATTGCTTGTTCTTATACAGAATGAGTCATAAGGTTCATGTCATACAGAAGGAGTTGCTGGTCCCTCCTCTGAATAACACATTGAAGGGGATATACGACACACACATATGATGGTCTGCTTGATACAAATGAGATTCCCTTGGTGAGGAACAAAATTGGAGCATAGCATGCAGACCTTCCCATGGAGCACTTATATCCACATTTTATGGAGGATAAGAGGGAACCATATTCGATCTGCATATAATGAGGATACAGTTTATATCAGCAGAGTGGTAAGTAGATGAACTGCTTGTGAGATAAACTTACTACTGAATTCAGTTTGATTCAGACTTTGTCATACTTAGTCCCCCTGGCAGCAAGGAACATATTAATCATAACTAATATAATTCCTATGGATTTCAATGGCATGAAAACATAACTAGCTGTCTGGATTCAATTGATTGCTTTTTGCAGCAATATTCAATAAGAAAGATGCCAATTCATACATGAATGCTTACTTGTCCTGTTTCAAACGAGGCACCAAATCTTCCCATAAGATCTAGACTGAAGCTAATTCCAATATGCATAAAATAAAATATGTTCACTTGCCTTTGATACAACATATACATCTTTTGGAACCTATTATTTTATTTCATTCAGTTTAGCCTAGACAGAACATAAAACTGGCTATGAGTATGTATCAGACACAAATAGGAAAAGCCAACATCCTTGCATATTCCATTGCTCTTATCTAGAGAACAATAAAAAAAATGATTCTATTCAGCATCTGTCTGGAGCTCCAGGTACATGTGTGGGCTGTGGATCATGGCCCATGGGCCTCATATGGCCCATAGGCCCCCCCTCTTTTGTTGCCCCTGAAGCCCCACCAGTCCCACAGAACCATCGGAACTCTCTCCCCCAAGGTTTTTTGCTGCAATTTCCAGGCCATTTTCATCCCAAAACCACTCCCATAATATCCCAGGTGTGCTGAAACATGTTCATGTAACAAAAAGCAAAAAACAAAAAACAAAACTCACTACCAAAGTTCCCAAGAACCTCATAATGCTTTCATCTTCAGCCATATCCTGACCAAAATGGCAACCAGAAGTGATGTGACATCCACTTGGGGCAGGATATGGCCAATAGAGGTCTGTATGGCCCCTGTTTCTGTTGCAGGGAAGGGGACTGGTCTCTAACTCCCACACATTGTCCACCCCTGCTCTAAACCATTTCCATTTTCTTTCAACTGTATTTATGTTATGTCACTCCGCATTTGATTTCCATCTAGAATTTGAAGTTCCATTTTACCTGGACTCTTTATAGAAGTGAACTGTAGCATGATGCGACTAGCAGAGATGTCAGTATCCTTACTATCCGTACTACATAATTTAATATGAATTTTCTATCAGTTGCATTCTCCCAAGTATTTCTATACAGTTCCCTGTAGATTTATCCTGTAGTTTTTCCTATCCAAGCCTAAGCCTTCTCATTCAGTCATGCAAAACTACAAGACAATCCAGAACATTATATCCCAGGAATGAGCCAATTTCTTTTGAGCTAAGGGCCAATTCTGTTGCTTGGCAAGCAGTCAAATTCAAAGGAACAAAATGGAATGCAGCTTCATTTTTCTTGTTATTATACTATATTATATGTCCCAGTCCATTTCCCCCCTATGTTTCCAGTTTATGTTTATTTTCCTTTCCTTTTATTTCATTAGCACTCTATTTTCCTCTACTTTTTATTTAATTCCATTATTTTCCATCTTATTACAACTTTTTTCTTTATTATTTTACTGAAGTTTCTATTCCATTTTTATTTCCACAGCACTACTTTTGTTTTTTTAAATTTACCTTACCTCTCCTTATTTTATTTTCCTCAGCTTCCCACTCATTTGATCCAATTATGTCTTGCACCAGAAGGAGCAACACACTAACCATCACCATAGCTTGCTGCCAAAAGGTAACAGGGTGACCTCCTGTACTACCCAGCACTTGAAGAGAGCAAAACAGTGTTTCTGGGAGAGATGATACAGAATGGAGAGGACAGAAATCTGAGGAGGTTGAAAAGTGTGAGAGAGGGCAACAAGGCTCAGCAGTGTTTCTGAGTGCTTCTACATAGACAGTATAGGTAGAGGGGATGCCTTTAACATTGTTTAGTTCCTTGTGAGGAGTGGGCTGATCAGAAGGAGAAAAATGATAATAGTAGCTATTTAATGGTGTTACATTCACCTGCAAACATGGCACCAGCAGAGTTAAACGTAGTGGTTATTTGGGTTTAATGGACTACTGGGAAACCACATGAATGAATAGATCTAACAATGATAGAGATCTGAAAAGCTTGTTGTTGTTGTGTGCCTTCAAGTCATTTCCAACTTAAGGCAACTATAAGACAACCCTATAAAGGGGTTTTCTGGACAAGATTTATTCAGAGGGGGTTTGCCTTTGCCTCCTCTGGAGCTGAGAAAGTGTGAATTGCTCAAGGTCACCAAGTGAGCTTCCATGATTAAGTGGGGATTTGAACTCAGGCCTCCAGAGTTGTAGTCCAATCTGCAAACCACTACACCATGCTGGCCCACATTTGAAACCCACAACAGCACAAACAAAATGGAATTACCTTCTATTGCCAATATAAAGGGAAGGCACAAATATGTGACGTTTCTTTTCACATGACTAAGAACACAGATAATCTGTGATGCATAGGCTAGACCCACTTCAGGAACACAGTCAATTAGTAGTTAACATTAAAGCTCATTTAAAATGTTTGCTCACCTGAATGATAATTAGATCTCCATTGTTCAAACCTGAGTCTTCACTAGATAGGATGGGATCCTTAACCTCAGAATTCTGCTGGTTGGTCAAAATGTTGGAATGATTTGCCCTGGAAGTATTAAACTGGCTCTTCCTAGAGCCTGTGGTCAAAGAAACTTCATGGCAATAAGACTGAAGAAAGGCTCGAACTCCATCAATCCCCACAAACTGGGAGACAGGAACACCACTAAAGTTAATACTCCCTGAATGAGACAGATGTGAATTTCTCCACCTATGCAGCCTGATGGCCAGCAAAACAAGTAGGAAGGCAAAGAACAAGCAGGAGACAAAAGCCACTGCAACCACCAGGTAGAAGGTGAGATCTGAAGGGGGATCTATAGAAGCTGAGACACTGCTGAGATCTGAGAGCATTTCAGGGATACTGTCAGCCAGAACCACAGTAACTGTGACGGAGGCAGAGAGAGGAGGCTGCCCATTGTCCTTCACCAAAACCACCAGGCTTTGCTTGAGGGCATCTTTCTCCAGAAAGAAGCGAGCAGTCCTGACCTCTCCAGTGTGGAGTCCCAGAGTGAAGAGTCCTGGCTCTGTGGCCTTGATCAGCTGGTAGGAGAGCCAGGCATTCTGGCCAGAATCCGCATCCACTGCCACCACCTTAGTAACTAGGTAACCTGGATCAGAGGAGTGAGGGGCCAGCTCTATCCCAGTGGAGCCATCAGTGGGAGGGGAGGGGTAGAGGATTTCTGGAGCATTGTCATTCTGATCCAGGATGAAGAGGGTCACTGAGACATTGGAACTGAGTGGTGGGGAGCCCCCATCCTGAGCCTTGACCAGGAACTGAATCTCCCGGATCTCTTCATAATCAAAGGAGTTCAAGGCATAGACAACCCCAGTCTCAGAGTTAATGGACAGGTAAGAGGAGAGGAGAGACTCCCTTATTTGACCTTCAGTGATGGAATAAGTTATTCTGGCATTCTCTTCCCAGTCTGGATCATTTGCTTTTAGGGAAAAAATGGAAGCTCCTCTTGGATTATTTTCTAGGAGATAAGAGGTGTAAGATGATTTGATGAATACTGGAGGGTTGTCATTTGTGTCTAACACCTTCAGTGAAATAATCTCTGATGTGGAGAGTGTTGGAGTCCCTTCATCAACTGCTGTAATGGTAATATTGTAAGCTGACACTGCTTCCCTGTCAAGGCTTCTCTCTGTCACTAAAGTGTAAAAATCATCTTGTGTTTTCTTCAGCTGAAATGGAAGGTTACTGGGAATTGAACATGTAACCTGTCCATTCACTCCTGAATCTCTGTCTCGTACATTTAATATGGCAACAGTGGTTCCTGTGGGTGAATTTTCAGGAACAGAACTTATTGCGAAGGTCATCACTAATTCAGGTGCATTGTCATTTATATCAGTAACAAAGATCAACACTTTTGACCTGTCTCTTAGGCCACCTCCATCCATAGCTTGAACCTCAAATTCATACAAAGTTGATTCCTCATAGTCAAGGTTCCCCACAAGAATGATATCTCCTGTTGTGAAATTCAATAGGAAAATTTGGGAGCCTGTTTTTGTGATTTCTTGGAAATAATACTTTACTTCCCCATTGATATCTTCATCTGGATCAGTGGCCCTTATTGTAGCCACAGTAGACCATTTGGGAATATTCTCCTTGACACTCACTTCATAGACTGATTGGCTGAAGACTGGTGGGTTGTCGTTTGTGTCAAGAACAATGATATGGATTTCTACCATGGCAGACTTCATTGGATCACCTCCATCAGCAGCAGTAAGAATAAGATCATAAATTGGTTGCTCTTCTCTGTCTAGAGGTTTGTCTAATACCAGCTCAGCAAGTCTGACACCATTTTCTCCTCTTTGTATGTTCAAAGAAAAATGATCACTGCCTATGAGTTCATAGCTCTGAACAGAATTTATGCCCAGATCTGGATCCTGAGCTTTGGGAAGAAGATATTTGTCTTGGACTGTAGCTGTCTCAGGAATTTCCATTTTCCATTCTTTAGATAGAAATTGAGGAGCATTGTCATTTATGTCTGTGATTTCTACTTCAACACCATAAAGTTTTAATTTACTTTCAACAAGAACCTGCAACTTTAACATGCATTTCTCTGCCTCTCCACAGATTTCCTCTCTATCTATTCTCTCAGAAATTTGTAAATGCCCACTGTTGACATTCAAAGCAAAATACTGAATCATACCTTTACTAGTAACAATGCGGAGTCCATGGTCTGAAAGTTGCTTTCCATCCATTCCTAGGTCCTTTACAATATTCCCCACAAAGGAGCCTTTCTGCATCTCTTCAGGAATGGAATAGTAGATCTGCCCAGAAACTGCCTTATAAGTAAACACCATGATAATAAGGCATTGCAGGATTTTTCTTTTGCCACTCCATGGCATCTGAGCTTCCATTTTTAAACAGCAGGAACACTGGTTCCAGTTCAGAACCTCTTCTCCTAATAATTATTGAATTCTAGTATTCCCCTTCTGTTGCTCCTGTTTCTAGGTTGAGAAATACCCTTGCCTGTTTATTTCTATGTAAAATGTATTGCTGCTTCACTCCCAATGCTGTTTCAGCCAACCCTCTCTTATTCTGTGTGCTTGAGTATAATATCCTATTCTAGCCTGCTGGACCTTGCAATTTTCTTCCTTTTTGGTGAACACTGACACCCAGAGGCTGAACTCAAAACTGAAGAAACCTCATTGGAATATTGAAGATATAGTTGCTTGGGTGAATGTTATCTTTCTTTCTTTAATTTATTTCATGCAGTATAGACTGATAAAAATTCTGATTAATGTTTTGTTCAGAAAAGAAAGAGAAATATGATCCATTAGCTTTATTCTGGCTTTGTCTTCAAAAGACACGCTTTAAGGTGCAGGATAGTAACTATTTTTTCATGGGTAATCACATGTTTAAATAAGATTAGAATCATAGAATCATAGAGTTGGAAGAGACCACAAGGGCCATCCATCCCCTGCCATGCAAGAATACACAATCAAATCATTCCTGACAGCCATCCAGCCTCTGTTTAAAAACCTCCAGAGAAGAAGACTCCACCACACTCCGAGGCAGTGTATTCCACTTCCAAACAGCTCTTACTGTCAGGAAATTCTTCCTAATATTTAGGTGGAATCTCTTTTCCTGTAGTTTGAGCCCACTGCTTCATGTCCTAGTCTCTGGAGCAGCAGAAAACAAGCTTGTTCTATCTTCAGTATGACATCCCTTCAAATATTTAAATATGGCTATCACATCCCCTCTTAACCTTCTCTTCCCCAGGCTGAACATACCCAGCTCCCTAAGCCATTGCTCATAGGGCATGGCTCCCAGGCCTACCACCATCCTGTTTGCCCTCTTCTGGACACATTCCAGCTTCTCAATATCCTTCCTGAATTGTGGTGCACAGAACTGGACACAGTATTCCAGGTGAGGTCTGACCAAAGCAGAACAGAGTGGCGCTATTACTTCCCTTGATCTAGACACTATACTCTTATTAATGCAGCCTAGAATCACATTGGCTTTTTTAGCTGCCGATCACACTGCTGACTCATGTTTAGCTTGCGGTTTTATACAATAAAAAAAAACACAAAGCAACATGTACAGTTACTGTATGAATTAATATTAATTCATTTAAATGAATTAAATATGACTGGGGATATAAATAGGACTGATGATATTCAATCATTTAATATGTAATCATATTTAGAGACATGAAACAAAGTATTGGTTGGCTGCAAGAATACTTGCCATTTTAATACACGGAAGTCAGCATGCTCATCTGTGTCTACTGGTCTACTGGATATACCTTTCCTGTCCATTCTTTCTCTCCCTGAGTTTGTAAAGATTCAGTCTTCCATCCATCCACCCATCCACTCCTTCTTCTCATGGTCAACCACCTCCCATTTACCACACCAAATCTTGTAATTTTTTCCATTCTTCATTGCCCATGCCTTTTCTTTCCCCATCTCCATTTTTTCTCACAGTGCTCTCCATAGATAACCACAGCTGTCTTGGAAATTCAACAACCCTTAGCACTGAAGAGTCAAGAGTGCCTCAGAGTGGGCAGTAGAATTAGGGTTAGATAGTTTGAGGGACCTACAGTCCTCCCTGCTTGTTTACCTATCCTGCTCCCTCTGTAATGTAAACTGATACTCTTAGTGATGTTTCCACCTCTTCTCTTACCCAGAACTCTCTCAGCCCTCCATAGAGATGTAGCTAGCTTAGAATAGCACCCTCAGTTTTTCTAGCTTAGAGTGGAGGTCCTATAATAAAACCTTAGTTTAATTCTCTAAAGCCATTGGTATCTTTGCTTCTTAAATCAGGATTTCAGACCGCTGCACACATGCATTCTGTCAAGTTGTGTGTTTTTTCATGCTGTGATCCATCAGTGGTGGAGGACTGCCTGGGAATAATGCAACAACTTGCACAGCTTGTGTGGCCAGACTGTGGTCTGCCCTTTCTGTATACTGTGCATAGCATTTCACCAGCACAGGAAAGTACAGTATCTTCCATGTGGTTCTCAGAACACCCATGTTTTCTTTCCTCTGGGCCTGTTTCTGAAATGACCCCAAATCCATTCTAAAAGTTTGTAACATGTAACACGTTGTAGCAGCAGCAAAGGTTTTTGTTTGTTTGTTTCTTTTCCACACCATCACCACCATCCCAAAATTTGCATAATTGTTTTGGGTGAAGAGCAGGCATATACATCTGGATTCCACATACAAAAGTGAATTTATCTCAAATCTTGCAAATAAAAAAAGTTGATTTCAGAAATCCCAATACGAAATCATTGTTATCACTGACTACAATAAAACACCATCAGCTCAGCAGAGAGGGAGTGAAATGCCATCAAGAGGCAGACAAGAAAGATTTTCCACAGTAAAGAGCTCCACAGATTTGGTGCCTGCCTACAGAAGACTCATTCATTCACACTTGCCAGGGGAAACTCACATATGCATCAAAGGGCCTCCCTAATTCCTAATTCATCAAGAAAGATGGACAAAATCCTACTGGAACCCTCTCCCACCCCCCAGTAATATCTATCCATGAACAAAGAAACCACTGCAAGAGTCCTCCTCTACAAAGCACTGTGACAGTAATATGTCCACCTGCTTGTAGATCAGTAGTTGCTGCTGAGTAGATTTCAGGCTGTACAGTATTCCAACCCAGCTCCACCCAGGCACAACTTAAACTCCTTTCATCAGGCTCTCTTTCTTCCATCTGAGACAGCAACTCACTAGCCAAATACATGGAAGATCTCCTGCATAACAGAAAATCAAAGTGGAGGGTGTTTTTTCCCCAGAATTGTAGTCCTGAGTGGATCCATTGCTTTCATTAGAATATCAAACTCCTTTTTTAAAAAACGAAAAACACCTCTTTTCACCCTCCCCCCGGTAGAATTAAAGAAGAAATCCTGTATATGGTACCAAATAGTGTACCAATCAGTATTTTGACTCAACACTATTTGGTATTTATGTTGCTCTGTAAGTTCCTTAAAATGTGTGTATGTGCCTTCAAGTTGCTTGTTGACTTATTTTTCATAGGATTTTCTTAGGCATTTTTATTTTTATTTTCGTGGTAGGGGGATCTCTGTCTCTGTGTGTGCCAAATTAGTGAAAGGGGTGGGTAAAATGTCTTGTTGGACATACAGGGTGGGCAATCCCAAATGCTCCGTGTGATAAGCTTCTATCGCAAACGAACGCTGTAGTCCCAGCATAATTCCAAAGGTGTGAAAGCAAAGGGAGAAAAGCCACTTGAATATGTTTTTAGGAACCCACTATTGTACCAGCAGAAGAGCCTAATGCAATAAGCTTCTCAGAAATAGTTTTGCCAGATCCTTCCTCTGGTATTTGCTGGCAGTCTCCCATCCCAGAGCAAACCAGGGCTGATCCTGCTTAGCTTCCAAGATCAGACAGGATCTGGTGTCTTTATGGTATCTAGACCTTAAAATACAGGACATTATAATGCCTACACATTCAGTTTCAGTAATAACTTGAAAAAAGAATGGAAGAGGAGAGGAGAAGAAGGCCTCCCTCACATATTCAACAGCATGGTACTACTCCATATTCTGCTATTTCACAGACCAATCAGTATGCAACAATGGATCTCTAGGATTATAACCCAGACTACCAGATGTGGCATATGAAGTAGAATATCTGTCATCCTATGTTCACCTCCATTCTACACCATGTTTACCAATGTGGTTCACATGGTGAAGAAGAAGGTGTCAGTCCTTTCCCTGAATGACACAAGTAAAGGAATATGTGATGCATAGATATGATGGTCCACTTAACACAAATGTTTTTCCGGGGGGGAGGCAGGATAAAAGTGGGCCACACACAGACTTTCTCATGGAGCTCTCACATTCAAATTTCACGAAGCATGGGAGGGAACAACATACTGTCTTCTTCTGTGAAATGTGGATGCAAATTGGATTAGCCGACCAGGAGTGGATGAACTGCTCCTGAAATAAAGTTACTTTTAATCTATTGAGTTCAAATTAAGTCACTCATATTTAGTCTGGTTATGTATGTAATTCTTCACTAATTTTGTTCTTGAAGGACACAACAAGTGATTTTAGCAATATTCTTCCTCCAGCGAGAATTATTTGCAGGTTGGGACTTACTTTGTGTAAAATGTATGTGCAGTAACTTTATGCTGAAAAGTTCATTTGCTGTGTAGAAAATATTTCTCTGCAGAAATATTGTTGTCTGTGCAGAGAGTACTGTTTGCTGCACACAAATGCTGCAGTTGGGGATTTATTTTGTGCAACATTTATATGTTCTTGCACAGGTAACAGCATTTTCTGAACAGAAAATAACAGTTCTGCACAAAAACATTATTTTCTGCACAGAAAACTATCTTTACTGTGCAAAAACATGTGCAAATTTTGTGCAGGTGCAAAACTGTGGATACCAAAGTAAGTCCCCAATGTCATAGATTCTCACCAGTCCAGGATTCTCCTTGTTAGGGTGTCCTAACAGTTGAGAAACACATTTTGTGAACATTTTTCAAATATTTTCAAATATTCTTTCCATCTCTAAACCCCAATGAAATCAGGGGGACATGATTTAGTTTTTCTTGATTCCAATGGGATTAAAGCAAGCAGCTTTTTTCATGCTCACTGCATGAAAACTATTAGTGCTCAGCAGTGGCTCCTCTTCGTCTTGGAAAGATGTGACCAGTGGGGTGCCACAAGGTTCGGTCCTGGGCCCAGTGTTATTCAACATCTTTATCAATGACTTGGATGAGGGAATTAGGGGCATACTTATCAAATTTGCAGATGACACCAAATTAGGAGGAGTAGCTAATACCCTGGAGGACAGGATCAAAATTCAAAATGACCTGGATAGACTGGAGAGCTGGGCCAAAGCTAACAAAATGAAATTCAATACGGAGAAATGTAAGGTACTGCAGTTAGGGCGAAAAAATGAAATGCATAGATATAGGATGGGGGAGACCTGGCTGAATGAGACTACATGTGAAAGAGATCTAGGAGTCCTAGTAGACCACAAGTTGAACATGAGTCAACAGTGTGATGCGGCAGCTAAAAAGGCCAATGCGATTTCGGGCTGCATCAATAGAAGTATAGCGTCCAGATCAAGGGAAGTAATAGTGCCACTCTATTCTGCCTTGGTCAGATCTCACCTAGAATACTGTGTCCAGTTCTGGGCACCACAATTCAAAAAGGATATGGACAAATTGGAGCGTGGCCAAAGAAGGGTGACTAAAATGGTGAAAGGTCTGGAAACAATGCCTTATGAGGAGAGACTTAGGGAGCTGGGTATGTTTAGCCTGGAAAAAAAGATGGTTAAGGGGCGATATGATAGCCCTGTTTAAGTATTTGAAGGGGTATCATGTTGAGGATGGAGCAGGCTTGTTTTCTGCTGCTCTAGAGATTGGAACACGGAGCAATGGATGCAAGCTCCAGGAACAGAGATTCCACCTCAACATTAGGAGGAACTTTTTGACAGTAAGAGCTGTTTGGCAGTGGAACACACTCCCTCGGAGTGTGGTGGGGTGTCCTTCCTTGGAGGTCTTTAAACAGAGGCTGGATGGCCATCTGTCAGGGATGCTTTGATCATGATTTCCTGCATGGCAGGGGGTTGGACTGGATGGCCCTCGTGGTCTCTTCCAACTCTGCAATTCTATGATTCTATGATTCTATGCTGCTGCTGACACTATGGAGGTTATCAGACAAGTGTCTAAAAACATTCTCTTGCCACAATCTTTTACAGCATAAGTATCCTGGCATAATTACTCTTCTTTTCACACACTTCCATAAGCATAATACATAGATGCCCCGGAATCTTGGCAATACTGCCACTCACATTGCTTACTTCCACGTTTTTTGCATGGATGAGATTTTGGCAGTTCTCACGAGAACACGGAAGGGCACTTAAAAACCAAAAAACAGCTAAATTGATAAACAAAATGAACATACAAGCACTGGAACACACTTGGAAACTTGTAAGCAAGATGGGGAGGTTCATAAAAAGAGTGTCCTGTGCCTAGTTTTTGCATTCTCACCTGGAAGTGCTCTGGCGGGGACCACCTGTTGATGCTGGAATCACGCCAGGAGGATGGAGCACATTTTTGCACACACAGAATGTCACGACAAAAACACCACTGGAGATCAATTGATGGCTTCTCCTCACCAATACAAAAGAACACCCTCCTAACAGCAGCAAAAAACTTGCAGAATGCTGGGACATGACGTTGTGCAATAGGGAAGCCCTTTTGCAGCCTTTTTTCAACGTTATAACTCTGTATTTGCCTGATCTGATAATCCCCTATGTAATAAGAAAGATTGGATTTATCACTGAATAGCTGACTTGTTTTGTTTGGAGAGAGTAATCTTGTCTTTCCTCAGGACATTGACTTAAGATAATTACTGAATGCACAAAAGGAACTATAATTATGTTTGATAACTGTTAAGAGTACAATATGCACATTGTTTTCAGCTTATTATTTGTTCTTCATTCAGACTAGCTTAGACATAGCATGACATTTTGTATGCATATGTATAATTCTTTTTATAATTTATAAAAAAAATAATAGAAGAAAAAAGCCAACTTGCATGCATATTCTATTAATCTTACTATGAGGATTTAAAATTGTATTTACGATAATGAAAAATAATTCTATTTGGCATCTTTTTGTTGAGAGTTCCACCAGTGTCTAAACCATTTCTGTGACCTTTCCAACCATAGCTTAGGGAGCTAGGTATGTTGAGCTTGGAGAAGAGACGACTGAAAGGTGATGATGATAAATATCTGAAGGGATACCATGTAGAAGATGGAGCCAGCTTGTTTTCTGCTGTTCCAGGGACTGGAACATAAACCAATGGATTCAAATTACAAGAAAAGAGATTCTACCTTAACATTAGGAAGAACTTTCTAATGGTACGATCTGTTCACCAGTGGAATAGACTGCCTTGGAGGGTGGTGGACTCCATCTTCGGAGGTTTTAAGCAATGGTTGGATGGGCATCTTTGAGGAATTTTGTAATTGTGTATTCCTACATGGCAGAGGGTAGTATTAGATGGCACTTGTGCTTCCTTCCAACTCTATGATTCTATGATTCCCTTTATTTCATTACTACTTTACTTTCAAATTATTTTCTTTGATTTCTCTTTTGTTGTATGTTTCCTTTTTCCTTTTTTATTCCTTCTATTTTGATTATTTTCCTGCATTTCCATTTTATTTCTTTTCTCTTACTTCTACTTTATGTTATTTCTTTTACTTTTATTTCTTGTATTTTCCTGTTTCCCACACCTCAAATCATCAATTTACTTGTTGTAGCAGCAGCATCACCACCACCACCAGAGTCAGCTGTCAAGATGCCAACAACTCTACAGTTCAGGAGTCAGAATGAAAGATGTTCTTCTGCACTACTCAGCACTGGAAGAGGGCATAATATTTTTGGAAAAGTGGAGAGGACACTTTTTGAGAGGACAATGGGGAGGACAGAAGGTTAAACAAGGAGGTTAAAAGTGCAAGACAAATAGAAATGCTCATTAGAGCCCTTAAGTATTCTACTGGGGAAGGAAGGAGGCATCTGGCACTTCTGTAGGCTGGTCGGTTGCAGTCTGATAAGGAGAAAACTGATATTTGGCATTATGGTTAAAAATCAGTTGCAAAAACAGCACCAGAAATGTTAAACTGGGTGGGAATTTGCTCGTGGGTTAACATTTTAGAGGATGCACACAAAAACAATTGATGAAACAATCACAGACTTCTGGAAAGCACCATAGCACAGGTGAATAGGCATTACATTCTGCTACGAATAAAAATATATTTTGGGAAAGGAAGGCATTGTAACTCTAAAATTATTTGCTCACCTGAATGATGATTAGATCTCCATTGTTCAAATCTAAATCTTCACTAGATAGGATAGGATCCTTAACCTCAGAATTCTTCTGATCAATCAAAATGTTGGAATGATTGGCCTTGGAAGTATTAAACTGGCTTTTCTTAGAGCCTGTGGTCAGAGAAACTTCATGGCAATAAGACTGAAGAAAGGCCCGGACTCCATCAATCCCCACAAACTGGGAGACAGGAACACCACTAAAATTCACACTTCCATTGTCACAAAGCTGAGAATTTCTCCACCTGTGCAGTCTGATGGCCAGTAATATAAGGAGGAAAGTCAAGAACAAGCAGGAGACAAAAGCCACTGCAACCACCAGGTAGAAGGTGAGATCTGAAGGGGGATCTATAGGAGCTGAGATGCTGCTCAGATCTGAGAGCATATCAGGGATACTGTCAGCCAGAACCACAGTGAGTGTGACAGAGGCAGAAAGAGGAGGCTGCCCATTGTCCTTCACTAAAACCACCAGGCTTTGCTTGAGGACATCTTTCTCCAGAAAGAACCGGGTTGTCCTGACCTCTCCAGTGTGGAGTCCCAGAGTGAAGAGCCCTGGCTCTGTGGCCTTGATCAGCTGGTAGGACAGCCAGGCATTCTGGCCAGAATCTGCATCTACTGCCACCACCTTAGTGACCAGGTAACCCGGCTCAGAGGAGCGAGGGGCCAGCTCTATCCCAGTGGAGCCATCAGTGGGAGGGGAGGGGTGGAGGATTTCTGGAGCATTGTCATTCTGATCCAGGATGAAGAGGGTCACTGAGACACTGGAGCTGAGTGGTGGGGAGCCCCCATCCTGAGCCTTGACCAGGAACTGAATCTCCCGGATCTCTTCATAATCAAAGGAGTTCAAGGCATAGACAACCCCAGTCTCAGAGTTAATGGACAGGTAGGAAGAGAGGAGAGACTCCCTTATTTGACCTTCAGTGATGGAATAAGTTATTCTGGCATTCTCTTCCCAGTCTGGATCATTTGCTTTTAGGGAAAAGATGGAAGCTCCTCTTGGATTATTTTCTAGGAGATGAGAAGTGTAAGATGATTTGATGAATACTGGAGGGTTGTCATTTGTGTCTTGCACCTTCAGTGAAATAATCTCAGAGGTAGAGAGGGTTGGAGTTCCTTCATCAGTTGCTGTAATGGTAATATTGTAAGCTGCCAATTCTTCCCTATCAAGGCTTCTCTCTGTCACTAAAGTGTAAAACTCATCATGTGTTTTCTTCAGCTGAAATGGAAGGTTACTGGGAACTGTACATGTAACCTGCCCATTCAGTCCTGAATCTCTGTCTCGTACGTTTAAAATGGCAACAGTAGTTCCTGTGGGTGAATTCTCAGGGATAGAACTGATTGCAAATGTCATTGTTAGTTCTGGCGAATTGTCATTCAGGTCTGTAACAAAGATCAACACTTTTGACCTGTCTCTTAGGCCACCTCCATCTATGGCTTGCACCTCAAATTCATACAAGGATGATTCCTCATAGTCAAGATTCCCCACAAGAATGATTTCTCCTGTTGTGGAATTCAACAGGATCATTTGCGATATCTTCTTTGTGATTTCTTCAAGAGAGTATTTTACCTGTCCATAGATTCCTTCATCCAGATCAGTGGCCTTTATTGTAGCCATAGTGGACCATTTGGGAATGTTCTCCTTGACACTCACTTCATAGACTGATTGGCTGAAAACTGGTGCATTGTCATTTGCATCGAGAACAATGATGTGGATTTGCAATGTGCTAGATTTGATTGGATCTCCCCCATCTGTAGCTATCAGGATTAGATCATGAACTGATTGCTCCTCCCTGTCTAAAGGTTTCACCAACACCAGTTCAGGCTGTCTGGCACCATTTTCTCCTCTTTGTATGTTCAAAGAAAAATGATTACTCCCTGTGAGTTCATAGCTCTGAACAGAATTTATGCCCAGATCTGGATCCTGCGCTTTGGGAAGAAGATATTTGTCTTGGACTGTAGCTGTCTCAGGAATTTCCATTTTCCATTCTTTAGATAGAAATTGAGGAGCATTGTCATTTATGTCTGTGATTTCTACTTCAACACCATAAAGTTTTAATTTACTTTCAACAAGAACCTGTAACTTTAACATGCATTTCTCTGCCTCTCCACAGATTTCCTCTCTATCTATTCTCTCAGAAATTTGTAAATGCCCACTGTTGACATTCAAAGCAAAATATTGAATCATACCTTTACTAGTAACAATACGGAGTCCATGGTCTGAAAGTTGCTTTCCATCCATTCCTAGGTCCTTTGCAATATTCCCCACAAAGGAGCCTTTCTGCATCTCTTCAGGAATGGAATAGTAGATCTGCCCAGAAACTGCCTTCCAAGCAAACACCATGATAATAAAGCATTGCAGGTTTCCTCCTCTGGAATTCCATGGCCTCTGAGTTCCATCCATTCTTGTAATGTAGGACAAATGACACTGGTTCAAGTTTTAAAATGTTTCCCCTAATAATTGCTAGTTCCTAATATCCCCCTTCTGTTGTTCCTTTTTCTAGTTTGAAAAACACCATAGCCAATTTGTTTCTATGTAACTTCATCACTGCATCACTCTGAAAGCTGTTTCAGCCAGCCTCGTCTTGATTTTTCTGTGTGCTTGGGAATAATAACCTATTCCAAACTTGCAATGTTCTTCCTTGTTGGTGAACAGTGACACCTAGAGGCTCAACTCAAAAGTGTGGAAGCCTCGTTGGAGAATTAAAGAATTGGCTGAATGTTATCTTTCTTTAATTTATTTCAGACAGTATTAATAGATTGATAAAAATTCGGACTAATGTTTTGTCTAGAAAAAAGGCAAATACGATCCATTATCCTTATTCTTTCTTTGTCTTCAAAAGACACTCTTTAAAGTGCAATAGGTTAACTTTTTTTTTTCATCAGTAGTCTCATGCTCTAATAATATTAAATGAATGAAGATCACCCCTCCTCATATGGGTACAAACAGGACTGGGGAAATAAACATGGTGACAAGGGTGATATTCAGTCATTTAATATTTAATAGAATTTAGAGACACAAACAAAGCATCGGTTGGCTCCAAGAATACATGTGGTTCTAATACATGGAGGCCAGCATGCTCATCAGTGCCTGGGGGTCTACTAGGTATGGCTCTCCTGTTCACTCTTTCTTTCTCCAGTTTGCAAAGACCCTCTCCTCCATCTGTCTTCTTCTTCTTCTCAAAGTTAACCATTTTCTGTCTCCCACACCATAGCTTATCATTTCATGCTTCTATTCTTCATTGCCCACTCTTATTTTCACATATCCATTTCTCCCCACAGAGCTGTCCCACAGGTAACCATAGCTGTGTGTTTTTTCATGAATGCGATTCATGGGAGCCATTGTGTTAGGACTACATAAAAAATCACCATGTGCAAATTGCAAGCAGAGCATCTTGGATAGCAAATGCTAATGAGGAGAAGTGATATTCCCTGTTTGTGTAAAAAGCCAAATGGTCATGATGCTTGGATACCTATGAGTTTGTTACCTTCTGCCTGTAACATAAGCCTATCCCATGTCCAACTGGTAAGATTTTGAGTTAGGAGACAATAAGCCTTTTTTCGACTCGTATCTTAACATGGCTAATAAAGGCACAACACTTTCTTGAAACTCATTAACACCTTTCATCTTTCTAGAATGATGGTGATGTCTTTCTGAAGGGATTTCATATAAAATTTTGGAACAGAAAAAACTGAGTGTGCACCATCCATCTATCCATTTCTATACATCTTATGTACCCATCCTGCTGTGGTATGATTAGCATGTGGCTATGAATAGTGGGAATGAACCTCAGATGCATTATTTAAGGCAATACAGTAGGACCCCCTCATATCAGTGGGACCCATATTCTCAGTTTCACTTACCCATGTCAAAAATGCCCTCCCTAGTCATCTTCTAGGTCCTCCAGCACAATTCTATGGTATGCTTCTGCCAGAAGCTGACCAGAGTTGTGCTGGAGGATCTAGAAGATGCCCAGATAGGTATTCTCTCTAGGAATCATTTGGTCCTCCAGTGCAACTCTATGGTATGCTTGGACTGGAAGTAAGTCATTTTAATAGGATTCACTATTATCCGCAGTTTCTGGTATCCATAGCAAATCTGGGAGCATATTCCCTGCAGATGTGAGGATCGTACTGTATTCTAGTTTGCTGGTGCAATATAATGACAAAGAAGCTGAGCTACAGATCAGGCAGTCCGTCTTCAAATCTTCCATCAAACATGAAACTTAATAAATTATTTTAGAATCATAGAATCGTAGAGTTGGAAGAGACTATGAGGGCCATCCAGTCCAACCCCCTGCCATGCAGGAAATCTTGATCAAAGCATCCCCGACAGATGTCCATCCAGCCTCTGTTTAAAGACCTCCAAGGAAGGAGACCCCACCACGCTCCGAGGGAGTGTGTTCCACTGCCAAACAGCTCTTACTGTCAAAAAGTTCCTCCTAATGTTGAGGTGGAATCTCTGTTCCTGGAGCTTGCATCTATTGCTCTGTGTTCCAGTCTCTGGAGCAGCAGAAAACAAGCCTGCTCCATCCTCAGCGTGAAACCTCTTCAAATACAAATGTTCTGGAGGGCCACAGGATCCCCACCCCTGGCCAAAAGCTTGCAAAAGGAGGTGAGCTCCTTTGCCAACGGGCCGCTGGAACCAGTGTGCCCGGCAACACCATTCCCTCTTCTCACCACCAGCTCCTCCGGCTTCAGCTCTTTTTCTGTTACACAGGAAAAGAATACTACAGAGTATGGAAGAGCTCCAGTGCAGATGCATGAAATTGTTACAAACTCCGCCCACCCCTGGCAAAAGAATGGAACAAGAAGCAGCAACACCAAAACTCAGCAGAACCTAACAAGCTATATCACTGCACTTCTTTAAATCAATCTGGAAATTCCTTTAGAGACAAGAACACTATGAAGTATTTTGCACAGGGATGGTTTTGCATGTTGAGAGGCCATGTCTGGCAGCGGCTGGCATTTCAAAGCCACACAGACAGGTCTGTCTCTGCCTAGATGCCTCTGATTAATTTGGGGGGTGATATTGGACTGGCATAGGCTGGGAAATTGCAAGTTTTTTCATCTTTGTTTTCTGTTCTGTCCTCTTACCATCTACAAACTGAGAAAATGTGGTTTTACATCCTATTTACTAAAGCATCTGAGTGAAATTTATGAATATAAACTCTTCTGTATGAAGCCTTCCACCTACTTTTAGTCTCTTTTAAAATATACCTCCAAAAAGACATGTTACTGGGTGAGTGACGCTAACCATGCAGAAGATTAGCTGACTTCACATCCTGCTTGGGGCTTCCTGGAAACTTCTCAGTTACAGCTTGCTCACTTTTGGGAAAGTACATGTTTCAATTTTGATCTGATATATCAGTGCTTCTCTTATGCAGGTGGATTTGCCTCAGGATGTACCAGATGTCCACAGGACTTAGCCTAAAAGTAATTACACAGTACACTAGAGATGCAACATTAAATCATATTCTGTAATTAATGTCCTAGGAACTTAACAATCCCAATGTTTTGTGTGTTTTTCAGTATATATGTTAATTAAATCACCAATTCCTATCTACTCTAAAATGCACAGCACTTAAATTCACTATTAATGTGAGCCATTCTGAATTAAAGAAAATTGTATACGAAAGAAATTAGCAAATCATAACTACCTCTATGTCCCATAGAGTTAAAAGGGAAAACCTATTTCATAATTCTCCCACTAAATATATGGGACAGGAATAACTGACTTTCTCTATTTTTCAGTTATTCCATATCAATACTTATTTTTAAATGAATTTTAAAAATTAGGAGAAGAGGATCAGAAAGTGGATTTACTACTCAATAATGGTAAGCTGTACAAGTCCTTGTCAAGTAGCATGGTTTTTATTTTTTATTCCCCCTCCCATTCCCTACATTCAAATATTGTGTAACACCATTTCTTAAACATACAGTTTGAATTCTTTGCTAATTTAAATAATATTACCATCATATATTTGCCATGTATCGAACCTAACATAAGCAATTTTCATCTCGGTGTTTTTGTTCATATGTTTAATAAAATGAAATAAAGTACACATAGCAAGTAACATGAGGTACCTCCTCCCTGTGCAACTAAGTACAGAGTTGCATTTACTGGAAAGGAAGTTGATGTGAATATAGAGACGCTAACACTCAGGTGACGGGGTATAAGACCTCAGCCACTGGCTAAACTAACATGCATTTCCTGATACTGTATATTGAATGCATGAATATGCATGTCCCTCCCATAGAAAGCAAAGAAAGAAAGAAAGAAAGAAAGAAAGAAAGAAAGAAAGAAAGAAAGAAAAGGAGGTGAAAAAAAACATGGGGAATATGCTATGCATAAAAACAGCAAAGTCAAGGTGGCATTGAAAACAACATAGGAGAATTAAAAAACTTCCAAAAATAATAAAAGAGCCCAAACTTTTCACTCATCTTAAAAATGATTGCTCACCTGGACTACAATGGGATCACCATTAATCAGATTTAGATCTTCACCAGAAAAAATAGGATCCTTCCCATCGCAAGTCTGCTGATTGCTCAAAGTATCTGAATAATTTGCTTGGGAATTATTACACTGGCTCTTCCTAGAGCCTGTGGTCAAAGAAACCTCATGGCAATAAGACTGAAGGAAGGCTCGCACTCCATCAATCCCCACAAACTGGGAGACAGGAACACCACTAAAGTTAATACTCCCTGAATGAGACAGATGTGAATTTCTCCACCTGTGCAGCCTGATGGCCAGCAAAACAAGTAGGAAGGCAAAGAACAAGCAGGAGACAAAAGCCACTGCAACCACCAGGTAGAAGGTGAGATCTGAAGGGGGATCTATAGGAACTGAGACACTGCTGAGATCTGAGAGCATTTCAGGGATGCTGTTGGCCAGCACCACAGTGACTGTGACAGAGGCAGAAAGAGGGGGCTGCCCATTGTCCTTCACCAAAACCACCAGGCTTTGCTTGAGGGCATCTTTCTCCAAAAGGAATCGGGTTGTCCTGATCTCTCCAGTGTGGAGTCCCAGAGTGAAGAGTCCTGGCTCTGTGGCCTTGGTCAGCTGGTAGGAGAGCCAGGCATTCTGGCCAGAATCCGCATCCACTGCCACCACCTTAGTGACCAGGTAGCCCGGCTCAGAGGAGCGAGGAGCCAGCTCTATCCCAGTGGAGCCATCAGTGGGAGGGGAGGGGTAGAGGATTTCTGGAGCATTGTCATTCTGATCCAGGATGAAGAGGGTCACTGAGACACTGGAGCTGAGTGGTGGGGAGCCCCCATCTTGGGCCTTGACCTGGAACTGAATCTCCCGGATCTCTTCATAATCAAAGGAGTTCAAGGCATAGACAACCCCAGTCTCAGAGTTAATGGACAGGTAGGAAGAGAGGTGGAAATCACTTGTTTGCTCTTCAATGATGGAATAGGTTATTCTGGCATTCTCTTCCCAGTCTGGATCATTTGCCTTTAAGGAAAAGATTAGGGATCCTCTATTGTTATTCTCAACCAAGTAAAAAGTGTACTCTGACTTTTCAAAGACTGGGGGATTGTCATTTGTATCCAAAAGATGCAGCGCAATTACTGTGGCTGTAGAAAGAGGTGGGATTCCATGGTCAGTAGCTGTGATGGTGATATTGAAGGCTGGCACACGTTCCCTGTCAAGGGCACCATCTGTAATCAAACTGTAAAAGTTATCAATGGACTTCTGCAGCTGGAAAGGGAGGTTGTTGGGCACTGAGCAGGTGATTTCCCCATTGATTCCTGAATCTCGATCTTGTACATTCAAAATGGCAACAACAGTTCCAGCTGGTGAACTTTCCAATATGGTGTTGGTGGTAAAGGAAACTATCAGCTCTGGTGCATTATCATTTAGATCTGTAACATGGATAACAACCTTTGATCTGTCACTCAGTCCTCCCCCATCTTTGGCTTCTACTTCAAATTCATATAGGGAAGATATCTCATAATCAAATCTGCCTGCGAGAATAATTTCACCGGTTGTTGAATTGAGAAATATTGGAAAATCAGATTTTGTCATTTTTCTGAGGGAATATTTCACTTCCCCATTAGTCCCTTCATCTTGATCTGTGGCACTTACAGTAGCTACAGTGGATCCTTTAGGAATATTCTCTTTGACGGTCACTTCATAGATGGGTTGACTGAAAGCAGGTGCATTGTCATTTGCATCCAGAACTCTGACTTTGATTTGCACAGTGCCAGACCTGACTGGATCACCTCCATCAGTAGCTGTGAGGAGTAGATCATAAACTGATTGTTCCTCCCTGTCCAAGGCCTCTTTCAATACCAGTTCAGGGTGCTGTACACCATTTTCTCCTGTTTGAACATCCAGGAAAAAGTGACTACTACCTGTGAGTTGGTAGCCCTGTATAGAATTTATCCCCAGATCTGGATCTTGAGCTTCCATGAGACGGACTCGGAATCCAGGTGCAGATATCTCACTGATCTCCAGTTCCTGTTCCCGTACAGGGAACTGTGGAGCATTATCATTTATGTCTGTAATTTCCACTTCTACTCCATAAAGCATTAATTTATTCTCATTAAGAACCTGGAACTTTAAAATGCATTTCTCTGCCCTTTCACACATTTCCTCTCTGTCAATTCTCTCAGAAATTTGCAAGTGGCCATTGTGACCATTTAAAGAGAAAAACTGAAATTTACCTACATTGGGAATGATGCGGAGTCCATGGTCTGAAAGTTGCTTTCCATCCATTCCTAGGTCCTTCGCAATATTCCCAACAAATGAGCTTTTGTGCATCTCTTCTGGAATGGTATAGTGGATCTGTCCAGAAATTGTCTTCCAGGAAAACACCATGACAATAAGGCATTGCAGGGTTCCCTTTCTACAACTCCACAGCCTCAGAGTGTTCTCCATTTTTGAACAGCTGGAAAAATTACCCTGTCTCTTGCTGAAAAGATATGGTATCCAAAGGCTATTTCTACTCAAAATGTACCCCCGTTTTGTTCTTCTTTCTGTCAGACAGCCTCTTTTTTCAGTGAAATTGTTCCCCTCTATATAAGAGAACAGCAACACTGGATTGGGTGGATGTTCATTTCTCTTCCTTATTGGTGAACAGTGACACCCAGAGGCTCTTTCCCAAACTGCAGAAATTTCATTTTCAAATATTTTCAAAAATGATTTCACCATATTGGGCTTCCCAAAATGAAATAAAATTTCACTTGTTCTACTTGTTGTAGAAAGAAGTTTAGCAAAATGCATATTCAGCCAAGGACCTTATGAATATTTTATCTATAGCAGTTCCTTTTTACTCTGAATTCACCCAGGAGAACGAAGAGCCTGACTACTTTTGCTGCTCTAGTTCAAGTGGAATGTCCAGAAGAAATCTTTTCCATTTTCCCAGCAGTGTTATCCACAGGCTTTTCTAGGTAACTACTTTGAACAGAGATTCAAGAAGTCTGGGACAGCAGTCCTTCCTATTTCCTTCACATATCAGCCTTTTAAGCTATTTTTAGATGTTCTTCAAATCTAACTTTAAAAAGTGGACAGGCCTTTCAACATGAGTAGATTAAAATGCCTGCCTTGAATTTAAATATGTTCTTAAGCCTCTTCAGTCTTCCTGCCAGCCCATTTCTGTATCTATTGATCTATATGCAATGGATGGTTGGATGGATCTTCTCCACCTATTTTCTCTCCTAGTTTCTTGTATCCTTTCCTCCTCCTTCTGAGTCTGACCATTCATGTCAATTTCATCAGGGCTGACTTTCATCCATTTCTCATCTTTGTGTTCTTTGATTCCTGTTGTTCATGTTGGACAGAACCATGTTGCTCTCTGGTACTGTATCTTCCCTTCCTGTCTCTGCTCTACTTCGTTTCGTTTTTCTAAGTTCCCTTTCTCCACTTTCAGTGAGTCTGCTGACCACCTGTATATCTCCTAGTGTGACATAGCATCTAGGAGACAGAGGGCGATTTTCTGATGGAGAAGGCTATTGGAACCAGCCTTCTCACAAGGGACTGTGTAGCTATTCCATCTCTCCCTCCTGAACAGGTATTCTGTAATATGAAAAAAAGGATGGAAAACCTACTCACACCCCATAATTATATTCCATTAATGAGGCAGAGCAATTGCACAATATGACATGATCATGTGAGGTGGTCCAAATACATCCCACCTCACATGATCATGTCATATGGGCTATCTCTTTAAAAGAGATAGAGATTGAGAGAGAGAGAAGGAGTGGGAAACATTGCTCCTTCCTCCTGCTGTGCTGGTTCAGTCACTTGGAGTGCTCACATTTCAGAGTTAGAGGGGATGGTTAAGAGGCGATATGATAGCCCTGTTTAAGTATTTGAAGGGGTGTCACGTTGAGGATGGAGCAGGCTTGTTTTCTGCTACTCCAGAGACTGGAACACGGAGCAAGCTCCAGGAACAGAGATTCCACCTCAACATGAGGAGGAACTTTTTGACAGTAAGAGCTGTTTGTCAGTGGAACACACTCCCTCGGAGAGTGGTAGGGTCTCCTTCCTTGGAGGTCTTTAAACAGAGGCTGGATTGCCATCTGTCAGGGATGCTTTGATCATGATTTCCTACGTGGCAGGAGGTTGGACTGGATGGCCCTCGTGGTCTCTTCCAACTCTGCAATTCTATGAACTATCTATGAACGATCTACTAATTTCTATAACATTATATCCTGTAGAAGTGAAATGATCATATCAACAGCAATCTACTCCCCACAATTTGTTGAAAAGAAAATTAAACCAATAAAAATTAATGGGCAAATTAAGCCCATGATTACATCATATCACTGAATTACAAAGATGGTGAGAAAGATGTGTACATGCTTTTGCCAAATTGTTTTCTTGCTCACTGTCACGTGGGGATTATTGTGTCTATGTGTCTTTTGAGATCTCTGTTTACCTCCCTCTCTATCCAGCAAGTACATTTATCAGTTCGTTAGACAGCAGTAATAGTGTTCTGCTTTCTGGTTTGAGACTGGATTGTTATTCTTCTTGTTCTTTTTCTCAAACATCAAGTTACTTTCAACATTAAACCTTCTTCTTTGCCAAAGAACTAAGCAGCAGTATTGCAGTCTTATATTCACTGGGCATAACCAAGCACTAATGGATGTGAACCGGTAAAAGATGGTTTTGGAATCACAGTTTATGGGGAAACAATTCATGCCAGACTGGGAAAGGGTGTTGCTCGGCTCTTAACTGTTGCTAACTGTGCTTTAATCAGCATTTGTCTCCTGTGTTTCCATTACTGAGAAGCTTGATTACCTATGGTATGGCTAGAAATTGTATGGCCAGTGTGGTATAGTGCAGTGGTTCTTAATCCTGGGCATTGGCGATGTCCTCATAGGGGGTCCATGAAGGCTTGAAGGCTACTCAGCCCACGTGATAGGAAACAAGGCAAAGGCTGTTGGCTTGGCCTGTACTTTGCTATTCAATTCACTCCAGTCACAAACTTGTAGGAAGAAGCAGGAGAAAAGTCTTCCTGCCCCCTCCAGAGCCTCTGAGGGAAGGTTTAATGGATGGTGTAATTGTATTATTATCAGGTCTTCTTCTTCTTCTTGTTGTTGTTGTTGTTAGTGTTTTAAATCTTGAGTTAAGTCTTGGGGGTCCACGGCAACAAAATATATTTAAAGAGGGTTCCTGCTACAGAAAAGGTTAAGAGCCACTGGTATAGTGGCTTAAGTGTTGGGTTAAGGCTCTGGTGATGAAGGTTTGAATCCCTGCTCCCTGGAACCTGACCGGATGACCTTGGACAAGTCACACTCTCAATCTCAGAGGAAGGCAATGGCAAACCTCCTCTGAATAAATCTTGCCATGAAAACCCTGTGATAGGTTCGCCTTAGGGTTGAATATTAAAGCATAGAGAGAGAAAGGTACATAGCAAAAAAAACAAACAAAAAAAAACCTTAAGTGACTTCCATAGCACCACCAACACACACATACAAACACACACAAACTGTTTGATACAACTCTTCCAGCTTTCCAACATCTCTAATCATATAGGAGTCTTCTGTGCTCTGTTGTGCTCTGTTTGTGGTCTCAGCACTCTGGGATTACTTTCACATACAACATCACTCAATATATATAAAAGAACAGAGGATGGTGTTTTGGAATCATCAGTATCATGTTTGGTTCAGAGTAAAGTTCTGGGTGAGGAGTGAGCATGTTTCTTCTCTTTTCCCTTACTCGACAGGTGAAAAGTTGTATTTTCTCAGGAAGTAATAACATCTTGTATCTTGCAGTCAAACAAGATGGCATGGTTTTTGAAGAGCTACACCCCAACTGGTGAAAGATAGCAGTTTTTTCACAGCATATGACCACTGAAGGTAAACAGGGGCTTTATGCTAAGTTACATGCTTGTCAGGAAATAATATTGTAGCCTAACAATGAACATGAGGAATTAGACAAAAGGATCCCATTAACACACACATGAGACAATACTGGGGTTGAAATTGCCACAACTGTGTTGGTTACAGATAGTAGTTCCCAAACTTTGATCACCAGGTGTTTTGGACTTCACTTCCTAGAATTCCTGACTGTTGGCCAGGCTGGCTAAGGCTTCCGGGAGTTGAAAGCCAAAATACCTGGAAGACCAAAGTTTGGGAACCACTGGGTTACAGCTGTTAGCCTTGGTGTGGTGTAGGGTATGGATCCAAGCATCAGACAATCCACCTACCATTTGCTGATACTCACTCTTTAGCTTCACCTGTGCATGATGGGACCCACACAGGTAAAAGCCACTGTTTGATTCCCTTTGCCACATGGGGCTAAGACAGTAATGGCGGGGCCCTGAACTGATCCTGTCCACCAAGATACAGGTCTTGATCCTTGCCCACCCCCCGGTGAATCCAGCCCAGTGTCCAAACTGCCATCCCAAAAGCCACAACAGGCACAAAGCATCCCCACACCCAAATTAGCAGTCCACAACAGGATGTAACTACACAGAATCCACATATACAGCACAAGTCGAGGGAGGGAGGATGCAAAGTCCTTTGAAGGAAGACTATCTGGAGTGACAACCAGGGAGCATTTACATGCTCTCCAGGTAGACTGCAAGGAAGACTTACTCTTCCAACAACTGTACTGGGGAGTCCTGCCTCTAGCCAGTCAAGTAGCCTCCCAATTGGCTAGTCTTTTCTGCCATTTGCAGGAAGCCTGTGATTGCTGCAGGACTCCATGAGAAGATGATGCATTCCTGGTCCTCTTCATCCCTGCTCTCCCACAGCTGGGAAAGGGGAGCTCCCAATGTTGGGAGCCCATGCTTGTGGGAAGATAGAAGACTTAAGCATGGGCAATGTGCATTCACCTTAAAATTGAATCTCTTCCCTTCTTGCATGTTCTGTAGAAAGTGAACTGACAAATGTTAATGCATTTGCCTGCTTGAAGCATGTTTTGTGTCCTCAGTGGGTTGTAGTACAGTATGATTTTAAAAAATTAATTAATTAAAAGCAGCTCTTGGCAGCAGCCAGAAATAGTTTTAGATTTTGTTAAACATTGTGGTGCTGCTATAACATTTTATATCCTGGGGAGGGAAAAGTGAACACATCAGCTCTGTATGAATCTATTTGCTTCTATGAGGGATATGCCTATCTGTCAGGGAAAATAGATATTGCGAGTAAGTTTTTTTTACCAAGGCACTCAAGGCGCCAGCCGGCTTATCAGAAGCTCATAAATCTGTCTATTCTTGTTATTT
The DNA here is from genome assembly GCA_030847615.1 of Gambelia wislizenii. Lineage (NCBI taxonomy): Eukaryota > Metazoa > Chordata > Lepidosauria > Squamata > Crotaphytidae > Gambelia > Gambelia wislizenii. Next base: position 179,088,956 of record JAUMIR010000004.1, read on the forward strand.
TGTTCTTTGGGGGTTGGAAATAAGAAATTGAAACTTGAAATTGGTTCTTCTTTCATTTCTCGCAATGACTGGGTGTTCAGGGGCTATATAACTGGGAGGGGTTATTGGAGCTAGTTTTAAGTTTCAAGCCTGTGTGTTTTCTCTTGCTTTTGAGGAGCTTTTTGCCTTAGCTCCAGAAGAATCTTGGACATATAGAAGCATGGGTGAATGTCTTCTAATGTTATTTTGTTCTCACATGTTTATTAATAAAAAGCCATAAAGGATTCTTCGGATGGCATTTTTCTTTGCACCAGAGGAGTACTTGTTTTGCTCAGAAAAGCTCACGCTATTTTGCTGCAAGTATCACTGTTCGGATACACAGTGAATGCCCATGCTCTGCATATCAAATTACACTATCTGCTCCCAGTTGTTGTGACTGCCAACTACATTTCAGGATGTTCAGTATTCTAACCCAACTCCACCCAACCACAACTTAAGCTCTTCCCATCTGGACCTTCAGATCCCAAGTTCCATGTCTTAAAGCAATTCACTACTGAAATACTTGGAAGATCACCTCCATACAAAAGAACCAAAGTGGATTGTTCTCAGAATTGTAATTCCCAGTGAGACCTTTGCTTTCATTAGTGTATCCAACTCACTTAAAAATAAAGACAATAGCAAAACACTTCTTTCCCCCTTAAATTCAGTGAAATGAAAGAAGAACTAGGTAACCATTTACCAAAAAATCTATCAGTTAGTAAATTCACTCATTTGAACACTGTTTGCTCTTTAAACGTCTTTAAAAAACAGAATATTATAACATCTACCCACTCCATTTCAGTGACGACTTGCAAAAGAGAAGAAAAGAAAGAAGCAAAGAGAAGTGAACTGCTGAGCTCTATACAATTTGGACAGCATGGAGCTCTCTGCGTTCTGCTGCTACATAGACTGATCAGCATGCAACCATGGGCATTTAGCATTCCAACCCAGACTGCCTCTCCCTACAGGGTTGCCTCTGGAGCATTGCTGCTAAGGCCCTACCCTTTGTTTGCTGTGCAGTGATAATGATACACTATGGTCCTCACTGGTCACAAAGCAGGAATGAAAGGAAAAGGGATAATTTGGTTTGCCACGAGCTATTTTTTCTGAGACTGTTTCAAGGAGTGCTATTGTTATAAGTGTTTCTAGAGAGGGAAGGAAATCAAACTCACTGTGTTTCCAGTCTCCAGTTCAGGATTCAAATGGCTGCCTTCACTAAACATCAAAGAAATATCCGATGTCCCATTGCCAAGGACATTCTGTGCTATTTGGACACTGGGGTGCAGGAAAGCAAACTCATTTCTCCTGGATTCAGAGGACAGACAGACCTGGTAGGAATAAGGCAAAGTCCCATCTTCATAATTTGGGGGGAAGATGGCTCCGCTCTTTGAGTGAGGCTCAGGGATGAAGCACTGAAGGAAAGTGGGCTTCCTTGACCTTTGGAATTTCATCATGATGGTCAAGGTCACCGTCACCAGGAACAGGAAGGACACCAAAGCCAAAGCCAACACCAAATAAAACTGTAGATCAGATGGGGACTCTGAGTCACTAGGTTGGGAGTTCATTTCTGGAAGGGCCTCCTGGAAGTTCTCTGCAAACACCAGGTTCACAGTCATGGTGGCTGAGAGAGGAGGATGCCCATTATCCTTCACCATGACAACAAGCCTCTGCTTCACAGCATCTCTCTCAAGTAATGCCCGGGCAGTTTGAATCTCTCCCGTGTGGGCCCCAATGGTGAAGAGGGAGGGCTCTGTGGCCTGCAGGAGATGGAAGGAGAGCCAAGAATTGTGTCCAGAGTCAGCATCCACGGCCACCACTTTTGTCACCAGATAGCCTGACTCAGCTGACCGAGGTACCATCTCAAAGACAGATGAACCCTCAGGTGCTTGGGAGGGGTACAGAATCTGGGGTGTGTTGTCATTCCTATCCAATACACACACTCTCACTGTGGCACTGCTACTGAGAGGAGGAGAGCCTCCATCTTGGGCCCTCACTTGAATCTGAAACTCCCTGAGTTGCTCGTAGTCGAAGGAGCGTTGGGCATAGATGGTGCCAGTCTCAGAGTTAATGGAGATGTAGGAGGAAAGAGGCAAGTCCTCAATGTTGCTCCTGAGAATGGAATAAGTGATTTGGGCATTGCGGTCCAGATCTGGGTCAGAGGCCTTGACATGGAAAACAGAAACTCCAGAGGGGTTGTTCTCTAGAACATAGGCAGTATAGGATGGTTTTTCAAAGGCTGGGGGGTTATCATTGATATCTGAGATCTGTATGGAGATGGTTTTGTATGTGGAGAGAGGGGGTGTGCCTTTGTCCATGGCTGTGATTGTGAGATTATACTCTGGGGCCTTTTCTCTGTCAAGGGGACCATCTGTGAGAAGTTTGAAGTAATCATCTGAAGATGAGACAATCTGGAAAGGTACAATTTCCTGCAGATGACAAGTGACTTCTCCGTTATCTCCAGAATCCCTGTCATGCACTTTGATGAGGGCAATCACGGCTCCGGGTACAAGATCTTCAGGAACTGGGCTGGAGATGGAAGTAAGGATCACATCTGGAGCATTGTCATTCTCATCAAGAACCTCGATTTCCACATTGCAATGTGCCACCAATCCACCTCCATCACTTGCCTGCACTATCATCACGTAATTTTTTCTGTTCTCAAAGTCAATATTCTCCATAAGTATAATTGTTCCATCTTTGGAATCCACATTAAATATCTTCTGTATGCTATCCTGGATTTTACTAATAGTATAAGTGATCTCAGCATTTGATCCTTCATCGCTGTCAGATGCTTTAACTTGGAGTACAGATGTCTCTTTGGGTGCATTCTCTTTTAGTATTCCCTTATATGTTGTCTGGGAGAAAACTGGTGTATTATCATTAATATCAGTTACTGTTACCACTATTTTGGCTGTACCAGTTTTTTTTGTTTCTCCTCCATCCATGGCTGTGAGGACCATATGGTATGTTTGTTCTTCTTCCCTGTCTAACTGTTTCTGTAGTATTAATTCTGCATATTTAGCACCATCTTTGGTCTCTTGAACTTCTAGCTTGAAATATGGAGTGGGGCTCAAGTGATAATTCTGGAGGGAATTTATTCCAATATCGTCATCTTCAGCAGTTCCCAGGACGAACCTTGCCCCTGGAAGATTAGACTCACTCACTTTAAGATGAATATCTTCTTCTTGGAAACATGGGGCATTATCATTGATATCTTGTATGAAAACCCTTATGTGGAAAATATTCAATGGATTGTGTGCTACAATTTCTAATTTTAGGAAACATATGGAAGATTTCTGACAAATCTCTTCCCTGTCTATTCTGCCCTTCACATAAAGGTTTCCATTTTGTTCATTTAGTGAAAAGTACTGCTTTTCGGAAGAGATCTGAAGCTTTCGTTTTGTCAAGTCTTCAACCTCCAGCCCCAAATCTTTAGCAAGGTTCCCCACTAAGAAGTTCTCCTCTGCTTCTTCTAGCACTGAATAGTGAACCTGCTCAGACATCACAGAGAAGAGCACAGACCAGAGTATGAATAAAAGGGATACTTGCCTCAAATTGCCTTCCTTGATTGTCTCTCTGGACCTTATTTCCATTGTCACTGCCATTGCTTCTCTCTCTCTTCTTTTCCTCTCTTCAAGTATCCCAGTACTTTGCAGTAAGCTAGCAAAGATGTTTTCCTTATTAACTGATCCTTAAGGAATGGAGAGCTTTCCTTTCTGGAGTAGGCTTTAAATAAAGCCTCCTGTTGGATCTTGTTTCTAATAAGTTGAAATGTAGTGGAAGGATATTACTACAGGAAGCTTAAATTTTAAACTGTGCTTGCTCCCTTGTTGTCCAACAGTGACACTCTGAGTCCACACAGTGAACTGTATTTGCTAATAATTTCTTATATTTCTGCATTGCTATTTTCTCCTGCTTTCTGTGGAGAACTTTAGGATTTTCATATATGCTTTAATATTGTTTGATTATCATTTTACACTTTCTTCTTCACAAAATCTGCCATTTCAATTTTATCATCTGTTGGTGGTAGATCTGAACAAAAGAAGTTATCTGAAGAGAAAAAAGATGCATCCAGAAACCCCACATGAACATTTCTGCTAGAATTCTGGTTCATGAGAATTCTATGTTCAGCTATCATCTGCACATCATAATTTTTTTGTTGTTCCTAAGCATACCTCTCTGATATTTTTTTGCGTAATCTTCTCTATGTTGTGCACCACTGCAAAAAGAATGCCTTATGGTACTTTTAGCTTTATGATGTGATTAATTTTTTGTTCTCTGCCTTTTCTCTGTCTGGTTTTCCTACTGATCTCCAGTAGTATTATCTGAGAGGACCCAAATGCTTAATCTCTGTTATTTTGTTATTTTCTTATTACTTGTACTCATTATTTTTTTAAAATAATCTGTACTGATTTGACATGTGTGGTATTATATTTAAATGCAGGTGTTTATGACATGAAGAGAAAAGAGATTTTTTTAAAATGCATTCAAAATATACAGTTTCCTACCAAAGTTTCAACTTGTAAGGTATGTAAACAATGTATACAATTATAATGGCTTTGTACTAATAAATTGTTTTCTACTATTATTTCATTGGAAGAGAGCCATCTAACAGAGTGGTTTTGAATGATGAGAAACTTGAATTAATGGGAACTCTCAGGCAGTTCATAGGGATCAGTTGACAGCACAGGATGACACATTTGCCAATTAATTTCATAGAATCATAGAATCATAGAATTGCAGAGTCGGAAGAGACCACGAGGGCCATCCAGTCCAACCCCCTGCCATGCAGGAAATCACGATCAAAGCATCCCCGACAGATGGCCATCCAGCCTCTGTTGAAAGACCTCCAAGGAAGGAGACCCCACCATGCTCCGAGGGAGTGCGTTCCACTGCTGAACAGCTCTTACTGTAAAAAAGTTCCTCCTAATGTTGAGGTGGAATCTCTGTTCCTGGAGCTTGCATCCATTGCTCCGTGTTCCGATCTCTGGAGCAGCAGAAAACAAGCTTGCTCCATCCTCAATGTGACACCCCTTCAAATACTTAAACAGGGCTATCATATCACCTCTTAACCGTCTTTTTTCCAGGCTAAACATACCCAGCTCCCTAAGTCTCTCCTCATAAGGCATGGTTTCCAGACCTTTCACCATTTTAGTCGCCCTCCTCTGGACACGCTCCAATTTGTCAATATCCTTTTTGAATTGTGGTGCCCAGAACTGGACACAGTATTCTAGGTGAGGTCTGACCAAGGCAGAATAGAGCGGCACTATTACTTCCCTTGATCTGGACACTATACTTCTGTTGATGCAGCCCAAAATTGCATTGGCCTTTTTAGCTGCCGCATCACATTGTTGACTCATGTTCAACTTGTGGTCTACTAGGACTCCTAGATCCCTTTCGCATGTAGTCTCATTCAGCCAGGTCTCCCCCATCCTATATGTATGCATTTCATTTTTTCGCCCTAAGTGCAGTACCTTACATTTCTCCGCATTGAATTTCATTTTGTTAGCTTTGGCCCAGCTCTCCAGTTTATCCAGGTCATCTTGAATTTTGATCCTGTCCTCCAGGGTATTAGCTACTCCTCCTAATTTGGTGTCATCTGCAAATTTGGTAAGTATGCCCCTAATTCCCTCATCCAAGTCATTGCTAAAGATGTTGAATATCACTGGGCCCAGGACAGAACCCTGTGGCACCCCAGTGGTCACGTCTTTCCAAGACGAAGAGGAGCCACTGCTGAGCACCCTTTGCTGAGCACTGCTGAGCACCCTCAGAGTGCAATACTGATAGTATTGCCTGTATTGCTCTGAGTTAGGTGTGAACATAGCTTGAGTATCAGTGACTGACTTTCCACCAGTCACTGGGTCCTATTGTATAATAAGTTTTAATTATTGCAATTTGGAGATGTGGCTATATCAGCTTAAAATAGAAATATTGTTCTATAGAAAAGATTGGTCAAATACTTGTATAACACTCTGGCTAAAACTGAATGCACAACCTGCACTTAGCTAATGAGCCAGTCCAATAGCTCATCATTCTTGGAAGCACATTTACACTGTAACCCCCCTAGTAGACTGGAATCTGTGGAGAACTACAGTATAGATTCTATACACATGTTCTTCCCCCCTGTCTGGATGCCCATTTCCAGCAGAAGCATCATTGTCATAAGGTGCATATGACTCTGGATATGGGATTGGAAACTGTGATTGTAAAATTCAGGGCTTGTCTAAACGGTGAAAATAATCCTAATGGCATGCGAATGGAAAATAATCCTAATGACATGCGATCTGTACAAATGAACATTCATATAAATATGTGTCATTCTGAAGGGGGGCAGCCGAATCCACTGCAAACTCCATGTGGGAAGCCTCCGGGGCTTCATATGGATTTTTAAAAAAGCTCTGTAAGATATGCGAATGTGTGATCGTTTGGACACTCGCATTCACACAAACAGGCAGTGTAATCTGATTGGCTGGATGAGCATGTGGGAAGGGCTTGGAAAGAAGGAAAGCACCTGCTGCTGCCATGTTGGATTTTTGGCTAAGCGAGGGTCAGGTAAGTCAATAAAACGGCAATCTTATACTTTCCTTCTTTTCTTTTCTTTTTTTTTTATAAATACAAAAATATTGCGAGTGTGCACCATGGTAAAATGTTTTTTTTAAAAAAAAAATTGGCAGCAGCAGATTTAAAAGCACAAGTAAATCACTCGTGGCTGCCATCTTGGCTAGGGGTCATGTGAAGTTTAGGGGGGCTCTTTTGACTGTTAAGACAGGTCTCAGCATTGCAAATGGCTGCTTTTTCAGATGTGTTTGTATTTTCCCCTCCTTGTATAGATAGGACCTCAGTATATAGCTGGTGCTTCAGAAAGGATGTGGTAGCCATTTATGCATGTAATCAACATCAGCACTCAGCATAGATGGTGATGGGCTTTCCCTTCCAACCTGGACAGATGAGAACTTGCCATCTAATTAATACTGGGGCTATTGTGAACAGTTATTACTTGTAAACATCAGAGTGCACATTATGCATCTTTAAAAATTGAGAATTCAAATATCTTTTTACTATTGGAAGATTCATGTAAGTATGTGAAATATTGTTAGATTGCTATTTATAGTCCAAATACCCTCAAGATAGTTCACAGGATAACTTTAAATAATCTACAATAAAAGCAGAAAAGGCTTCAGAAGACAAGAAGTAACTGGAGAAACTAACAGAAAATACAGTGGAGTGCAAAAGGTCTTAACAGCTTGGGCATATTCGAACTGTAGCATTAGAGCTCTCTGGCATAGAATTCCAAGTACTTCACAGGTCTACAATCCCAGGACTACAAGGGATGGAGGAAATAAGTTAAAATGGTATACAAGTGCTATAATTGCAAAATATGGATACATATATATATATATATATATATATATATATAGCATGGAGTGTCTAAATGTAAATACTAAAAGAGCCAATCAGGCCATATGGGAGAACATGCCATATCTTCAATGGCTACAAGAATGGAGCAAGGCTGTTAGTACAAATCCTTTACCTCACAGATGTGGATTGCTTAGTTGATTTGTCTTAGAAGTACTAAACTGGTTTTTCTTAGAAGTGTAGACAAGACAAGTCTCTACGAATCCCACAAACTGTGAGGATGGAATACAACTAAATTTATATGCCCAGAGTCAAACCATCTATGCAATTTCTATGACGGGGGCGGGGGGGGGGAAGGAGTGAGATGAAGAACAGTTAGAAGACAAAGATGACTGCAGCCACTATTAACCAGTGTACTATAAAAGGCCATTAGCCTTATTAACATTAAAATAAAACAGAAATGTATGTGCTCACCTGACTGACAGCTGTATCCTCCAGAATGTTGTTTGACTCATCTGTTATTAACAAAGGATCAGGTTTACTGGGAGCCTGCTGGGGCATCAACGTATTTGTGCAGCTTCCAACTGGAAAAAGAATCTGGCTTTTCCGAGAGCCTGAAGTCAGTGAGACCTCATGGCAGTAAGACTGAAGAAATGCTCGGACTCCATCAATCCCCACAAACTGTGAAACTGGAACACCACTGAAATTCACACCTCCATTGTCACAAAGCTGAGAATTTCTCCACCTGTACACCTTGATGGCCAGTAAAACAAGGAGGAAGGTCAAGAACAAGCAAGAGACAAAAGCTACTGCAACCACCAGGTAGAAGGTGAGATCTGAAGGGGGATCTATAGGAGCTGAGATGCTGCTCAGATCTGAGAGCATATCAGGGATACTGTCAGCCAGAACCACAGTGAGTGTGACAGAGGCAGAAAGAGGAGGCTGCCCATTGTCCTTCACTAAAACCACCAGGCTTTGCTTGAGGACATCTTTCTCCAGAAAGAACCGGGTTGTTCTGACCTCTCCAGTGTGGAGTCCCAGAGTGAAGAGTCCTGGCTCTGTGGCCTTGGTCAGCTGGTAGGAGAGCCAGGCATTCTGGCCAGAATCTGCATCCACTGCCACCACCTTAGTGACCAGGTAACCCGGCTCAGAGGAGCGAGGAGCCAGCTCTATCCCAGTGGAACCATCGGTGGGAGGGGAGGGGTAGAGGATTTCTGGAGCATTGTCATTCTGGTCCAGGATGAAGAGGGTCACTGAGACGTTAGAGCTGAGTGGTGGGGAGCCCCCATCCTGGGCCTTGACCTGGAACTGAATCTCCTGGATCTCCTCATAATCAAAGGAGTTCAAGGCATAGACAACCCCAGTTTCAGAGTTAATGGAGAGGTAGGAAGAAAGAGGGAAATCATAAACATTTTCTTCAGTAATCGAGTATGTAAGTCTGGCATTCTCTTCCCAGTCTGAGTCATTTGCTCTTAGTGAAAAGATGGAAGCTCCTCGCTGATTATTCTCCATGCAAAATGTTGTGTAAGCTGATTTTGTAAATTGAGGTGGGTTGTCATTTGTATCTAAAATGTGGAGTGGTATTATAGTGGCTGTAGAAAGAGGAGGTGTTCCATGGTCAGTTGCTGTGATAGTGATATTGTAATTTGCAACCAATTCCCTATCAAGAGCACTGATAGCTACCAAGCTATAGAAGTTATCTATCATTTTTTTCAGCTGAAAAGGGAGATTTCTGGAAACTGAACATGTGACCTCACCATTGATTCCTGAATCTTGATCTTCCACATTTATAATAGCAATAACTGTTCCTGTTAATGTGTTCTCATGGATAGTGTTGGTCAGAAAGGTTACTGTTAGTTCTGGAGCATTGTCATTCAAATCTGTGACCATAATCTCAACTTTTGCCCTATCAAACAGCCCTGCGTGGTCTTCAGCTTGCACTTCAAATTCATAAAAAGATGATGTCTCAAAGTCAACATTTCCAATAAGTGTTATTATGCCAGTTGTTGAATTTAAAAGAAATAACTGTGAGACCTTTTTGGCAGTTTTTGTGAAGGAGTATTTCACCTCTCCATTGATTCCTTCATCAAGATCTGTTGCTCCAACTGTACAGACTATAGACCCCTTTGGAATATTTTCCTCTATGCTGACTTTGTAGACTGTTTGGCTGAAAACTGGTGCATTGTCATTGGCATCTAAAACTATGACTTTAATTTGAGCAGTGCCAGACCTGACAGGATCACCTCCATCAAAAGCTGTGAGGATCAGATCATAAACTGATTGCTCCTCTCGGTCCAGGTTTTTTTCCAACACCAGCTCAGCATGCCTGGCACCATTTTCTCTTATTTGCACATCCAGAGAAAAATGACTACTGCCTGTGAGTTGGTAGCTGTGTATAGAATTTGTGCCCAAATCTGGATCTTGAGCTTCAGGTAAAGGAAACCGAGACCCCTGTGCGGATATTTCATTAATTTTCACTTCTTGCTCACCTGGAGGAAACTGAGGAGCATTATCATTGATATCAGTAACTTCCACTTCAACTCCGTATAGTTTTCTTTTACTCTCAATAATAACTTGAAAATTTAAGATGCATTTCTCAGCCCCTCCACAAATTTCCTCTCTGTCTATCATCTTAGAGGTTTGTAAATGGCCATTGTTGTAGTTCAAAGCAAAATACTGAATCATACCTGTCCTGGTAAGAATCCGGAGTTCACGGTCTGAAAGATGGTTTCCATCCATTCCTAGATCCCTTGCAATATTCCCCACAAAAGAGCCTTTCTGCATCTCTTCAGAAACTGAATAATGAATCTGTGCATGAACTGTTTCCCAAACACACATCATAAAGAAACAATGCAGCAAGATTTTCCCTTTGCAGCTCCACAGCTCTTGCATTTCTCCTGCCCCCTTACAACCGGTTCTGGCTCAGAAGGTTGGAGGTCTCAGTTTAAAAATAAACGACTGTTTCTTTTGTTACAATATCTTGCAACGTCTTCACAATTTTGATATCTGCAATAGTTTAAGTGGATGTGTCAGAGAAATGCAAGATGGGTTGGTGGTGAACAGCGACACCCAGAGGTTCAGCCAAAAAGCGCAGATGCTCTCAACAGTACTTTAACATTTGCCATTTTCAGATAATTTTCTTTATTTTAAAAAGACTTTGTACTCAGAAACAAAATAATCTAGTTTCAAGCATTTAATGAACTCAAGGATTCACAGCTGGTATTAAATGATCAGCCAGAGCAATATGGACAGTGCATTCCATTTGGTCCATCTTGAGCCTTGTGCTTTGAAAGTTTGATTCAATAGTTTTTCTGCAACCTCTCCCTGCCTCTCTCCATACATACACACATGGATATGATGTGATAATTTCTTGTAGTGGTTTTGTTTCTTACTTATGAATACCTAAATCAATGTAAAGTAGGAACAGAATGTAATGAAAAAAGAACACCTTATCCCTTATTAGGCACTAAGTTGCTCACCTGAGCTGTGGCTTATAATTTTAAATGATCTGATAGTTCAAGTCTATCCATTTTTCAGAAGCAGCACCCAGAGAGTTCAATAGGACTTACTTCCACATAAGTATGTATAGGAATGCAAGCTCAGTTGCGCAGGAACCAAGTTTAATCTGACTTTTTCACACACCCACTTTGAGGCAGGACTTTAGTGACAGTGGGTCAGGAGGGGACAGAAGTGGATGAATGGAATGGTAGAGCACAGCCTCAAAGTGTTTAAAAGATATAGGCACTCTGTTGTGAATTATTTGATGATATTGCCCATTTAGTATAGTTCACATTTTATTTCTTTTTAAAATTAAACACATAAGGAAATAGAGAAATGATAGTACTGTATTACCATTAATTGTTAGCTACACTGTGAATATTGAGAGACACAGGTGTAGCATCTTTCTATTCCTTTTTTGTACTACAGAGGGACATTTTTCATCTTTAAACATTTTTTTGTTGTGAACTGCCTAGAAGGTTTCTGTAGATAGGAAAAATATAATAGTTTTTAAATGAATACAAACAGCTACCAGGCAGGTGTTGCAACTGGTTGTTCAAGAAAAGCTGTAGGTCCTGCCTTCCCAACATGTACCTGTCATAAAATTTCACAATATAGAATAGAGAATCTAAGTGGAAATCAAATACAGGAAAAGGAAAACATAATGATGAGTCATGGATATTGTTTTATAACCAACGCTTAAAGTTAGAAGGAAAAATCAGTAGAATCCAATGGGGAGATCAGCAAATTGAAACAAGGTTCTCTATGTTAATTATCTATGGTGAGAGCCAATGGCAGTTGAGTGAAACCCATGTCCAGCAACTCTTGCCATAAGAAGAGAAAGCATGCCAAAAATTACCATCATTGAACATCTTATGTAGGGCATGATGAGGAAGCCAACACAAGACTCAGCCTGGACATTCTTCTCTCCCATTCCAGGGGAGCAATCTGATATTCCAAATATGCACATTTAGGGATTTCTGGGTTTTTGTTTGTTTGTTTTAATTTGAAACAATGATCACCACCAAGCTCAAGTGCACTATCACTTATACCTGTTTTTTTATCAGTCAAGATACAAATGCTATTTATAAATACAGTATAAACATTTGCACAATTAATATTTGTAACACCAGAGAATAATGGCTTCCTGATCTACTTCCTGAAGAAACAGTATATGTTAACTTCTGCTTCATTCCCTCCTAGCACCCTTAAATTGGGCTTGAAATTGTGTCAGTTGTGTCAGCTACATAGTTTCTTTGACCAGTGAAACTTGCATTTTGGCTTAAGAGTAGTAAATAGAGGCCAGCTCAACACTTGTTTTCTAGGATGGATCTGTTAACAGCAGGGATGGGGAACCTTTGGGTCTCCAGTTGTTCCTACAACTTCCATCGCCCCTTGCCGTTCATTATGTAATGCATTATGCATTGGATCTGATGGGAGTTGGAGTCCATTAAGTTCTGGAGGCTCACAGCTATCCTGCCTTTGTTCCATAGAATATAAGAAAAAAAGTCAAATTATCAGTAAGAAACATTTTCTTTATTTCATTTACTACAAGTCATGTTCTCTGTGTTCTTGTTAATAAACATTCCCTTTCAAGTATACTAATCTCACTGTATTCTAAAAAAAAAATGGTAGATATCTTACCCCCCATTTTCCCCACAACAAAGAGACATGTGACTATTATAATGTGTTCTCCGTGAGGCTACCCTTGAGACTGTCTTGCATTTTATATATATCAATATAGTTTTTTACTATATCTGTAGTTTTGGATTTGTTTTTCACTGCATGGTGTGAGATTTATTTTTTGTTCTGAGCAATGTAGTTTACGTAAATAATTAGGGGATGAGTAAGGTGTGCAGAGATTTGAAGATCTGGTCTCCCAGTCTCTCTCCTTAAGACACTATCTTTAAGAGTCTATTGCCCTTTTAATTCATTAAGAGGTAGCAGCTATTAATTAATTGGGATATTTTAGGATAGCTTTAGTCCACATGATAAAACTAAGGCAAACTAAAGCCCTTGATTACAAAAAGTGAAATGGACATCATGCACATTTAGAAATAATTCCTATCATTTAAGTAGTAATACAATATTTGTTGTTGTGTGCCTTCAAGTCATTTCTGACTTATGGTGAACTTAAACCAAACCCATCATGGAGTTTTCTTGGCAAGCTTTGTTTGGAGGAGAATTGCTCTTGCTTTCCTCTGAGGTTGAGAGAGTGTGAGTTGCCTAAGGTCACCCAGTAGGTTTCCATGGCTGAGCAGGATTTGAACCTTCATATCCAAGCATCCTAGTCCAACACTCAAACCACTATACCATGTTGACTCTCCTTAGTAATACAATATATCTCACCATAATTAAGGTCCTGTGCACCTGCTCAGCCTTGATGTTCAGATGCAAATATGTGATGAACAATTTCATGGATCGTGTTCTCCCATCTTCTTCTTTTTGTTTTTGTTTTTAAGTGTAAAATTGCCCTGGACTGGACAGCCTTTCAAACAGACGATACCTGGGCACCCCAAATGCTTGATCTTCCAGTAGGCCGACTAGTACGTATATTTGGTCATACTGTGTTAACTCAGGCAGCCTAAGTCCCCCTTCACCAATACATCGACACTATCCTCTAAGATGACCTGGCAAAGTCATTTTCCACACCTTGCAAGTGTAGCACAATTTGCACCAGTGAATTAGGTGTTCAAGGAAAAGTTTATACTTTGTTACAAGAATTTTCTTTAAGGCACAATTTCTTTATGAAGAGAGTCTCAATGTTTCTTTTTTCTTTCCCACTGTTTGTTCACTCAAAAGCACCTGTCATCCCTGGTTCTTTTCTTGATGAGTGAGAGAGAAGCTGGTAGGGTTGTTGGAGTGGATAGTTACTTGGAAGAGAAAGATCTGGTGTCTCGTGCCTTCTCCATTCCAAATATAGGCTTCAAATATTCCTTTCATTCCAACAGTGGAAGTATGTTAGTTCATTTCCCATGTAATAAGCAGTTTGACCCTTACTACACTCGTATTTTCTATTGAGGTTGTGTGTATGTGTTTTTTATTACTAGAATTTCAAAATACAAAATATTGTATTGAAAATATTTTTTGTACATCACTGGAATTTCAAAATACAAACTATTCTGAGTTATATTTTATCAAATGTTGAAGCAAATTTACCAAATCTAATCTTTTATAGTCAAGATTGACCTGCCTTCTTGTATTATTTGCTATTATTTGTGTGCTTGACAGTACTCTTCACAAGACTGTGTGAAAGAGGGACTTTCCTCTGTTCCAGAAGGAAACTGGTTCACGTGGAAGAAAAGCTGCTAGCAAGAGCCAATTTTCACAAATTCCCCCTTTCTCCTTCCCCCATATCCTATGCTGTTCTAGATGTTTCCTTTGTTGTTAATTGCCATAAATTCAGCTTTGATTTATGGCCATGTTATGAATACCCAGTTATTAAAAGCCCTGTTAAGATCTTGCAGACTCAGAATCATGGCTTCCTTGAATAAGGAGATTATCAGACGGGAACAAAAAGAGTATTCCCGTCCCACAATCTCCTTTCCCATCCCTGTCTCGGCATGAGAACAAAAAGTTTCAGACCTACCTTATTCCCGCTTCCACGGCAACCCAGGAGTGAATGGAGCTCTAATGGAGCTCCAATCACTTCCTGGAATGAAATCCCACTGGTTCTAATGAGAAGACAAGAATGTGGAAAATTAAAAAATAACAACCCAAGTAACAGAGAAAAAGTGACAACAAGCACAAAAACACACTTAAAACCTTACAAGTAACCCGGGGAGGGTACAAAAAAGTGTGTCACTTACCTGGATGTCCTGATCTCACCAGGAAGTGTTGTGACACAGACCTCTCATTGACGCTGTGATTGTGCCAGCGAAATGGGCACCTTTTCACTCGTGGGACATTCTGTGACAGAAATGGAATGAGGGAATCCATTGACAGCTTCTCCTGTTAATAAAAAGCATTGCTGTCGGAAAGGCAGCAGAACAGGACCATTATGAGTGGGGAACAACGTCGTCTGAAAGGGAAGTCCTTTAGCGATCTCCTGGCATCGCGTATGTAACGCATCTGATAATCTCCTAAGTCTAGCCATCTGTAATGGAGTCTTCCTCTTTTCCTACTGCCTTCCACTCTGACGAGCATTATCGTGTTTTCTAATGAGTCATGTTGTCTCATGATATGTGCAAAATACAATAGGCTTAATTTGGTATTGGCTTCTAGGGAGTGTTCAAGGTTTATGCATTCTAGAAACCATTTATTTGTCCGTAAAATCATAGAATAGTCCAGCACCATATTTCAAATGAGTTGGTTTTCTTCGCAGTCCATCTTTCAAAACCATACATAGAGATCAGAAATATTATAGCATGGATGATCCAAATGTTGGTATTCAATGATGGATCTTTACACTTGAGATTCTTCTGATTTCCTGACTGGAGTCTCCATTTTGATTTATGACTGAGTATAGAAAATCTATGTAAGCTATGTAAATGATCTATGGTCATTTCTCCCCCTTAATGTTCAACTGTAAACCTTGGCAGTTTCTTCCTTGACTTTCTTCAATAATTGTTATAAGAAGAAGAAGAAGAATTTCTTTATCGTGGTCATAGAGCAGCACAAATAAATAAACGTACAATATATAGGAAACAGATTAAAACAGTTAAAATCATCCTTTCAGGTTATACACCCTCATTAAACCTAGACAAATTTATATTAGTGGTCCTCCAAGGTCATTGTCTGATTTTAATCGTTGCTACACAGAATCTAGCTACACTGTATGTTATATTAAAATTGATATCTGAGAGCAGCAAAGAAATTGCTGTCTTTGCTATTTTCTGCTAGTGGTATGTTGTCATCTGCATATCTTGAATTGCTGATGTTCCTTCCTTCAATTTTTGTGTTTCCTTCCTCAGAGTCTAATCAGCTTTCCATATGATATGTTCAGTATACAGGTCAACCCCCCATATCCACGGGACCAGTATCCCCAGTTTCACTTATCAACATCTGAAAAATATATCCTCTCTAGGTATTTTCTGGGCCTTCCCATGTGATTTCATGGTATGCTTCTGCCAGAAGATGGGTCGGACATCATTCATTTCAATAGGGTTCACTGTTATCCATAGTTTCATGTATCCATGCCAAGTCCAGGAACCTGTATAAATTAAACAGGTAGGGTGTTAAAATGCAGCCTTGCCTGACACCCTTGCCAATTGGAAAACATTCTGTTTTGCTGTATTCTCTCGTCACAGTAACCTTTTGTCCTGAGTATAGGTTACACATCAAGACAATAAAATGTTGTGGCACAACCACATAGAATTTGAGTGGATTCTGTCTCTCTGGCTTGAAATAGCTCTATTGGTAAGTCACCTGTTCCTAGTGATTTCTTTCTCCCAAGAGAGGAACTTCCAGTTCACTTTCCAAAATTGCAAGTCATTAAAAAAAAGGTTCTTCCATGAATGAATCTGTCTGTGTTTCATTTCTTTTATGCAGTTCTTCTGTGGACTGACTACCTCATCTTTTTATTTTCTTCTTGATCGTAGAGTGTTTTCACCTGTTGGTCATATAGCATCCCCACTCTTGGTTTAAATTTTTCTTTGATTTCACAGACATTGTGAAATAAGTCTCTTGTTCTGCCTTTTATGTTGTTGTCATCTATTATTTCTTTGCATTGATTATTATAACAGTTCTCTTTGTCCCTATGTACAAGTCTCTGAACAATTGCCTTCAGGAGTCTGACCCTATTTTGTCACTTTTTATTTTTCCTTCTTGGCTGTCCTAAAATATTTGAAGTGTTTTGTCTGTCATTTATTAAGGCTTTTCTTCCTTTTTAGTTGAAGATGGGATCTTTTAACTTTTTTCCCCTGGCAATTTCCATGGTTTTGGTCCAAAGTTCTTCTGGCTCCTGGTCAAATAAGCTTAACAGTGCAAATCTGCTCCTTACATGGTCTTCCAATTCTACAGGGATGTTATTGAGATTCTATTTGGGCGCAGTGATTGATTTAGTGTTCTTTAACTCTTCTTTAATTTTTGATATTAGCAGTTCATGGTCTGCGCCACAATCTGCTCTTGGTCTTCTTTTTGCAAAGAGAATGGAGCTGCTCCATCTTGTGCTCCCAATTATGTAGTCTATTTGATTTCTATATTGGCCATCAGGTGATGCCCATGTATACTGTCTTCTGTTTGGTTGTTTGAAGAAAGTGTTTGTGATTAACAAACTGTTTGCCTAACAGAATCCAACCAAGAAATGAAGTCTCCTGCTTCATTTCTTGATCCTAGATCAAATTTTCCAATAATGTTTGGTTCTCCTCTGTTTCCTACATTTGCATTCCAACTGCCTATGGTTATCAACATGCCCTGTTTTGGTGTGTGATCAATTTCCTCCTGGGCTCCAGTGTAGAATCTTTCAATTTCTTCCTCTTCTTCCTCTGTAGTTGGAACAAAAACTTGGATTATGATTATATTGATAGGTTTTCCCTAAAGTCTTATTTATATTATTCGGCCAGACTTTATATTACATCCTTTGACTGTTTTTGCTACATCTCTCTTCACTATTAATACCACCCCATTACTTCTTAGATTTCCATTTCCTGAGGAAAATTATCTGTATAATTATCTGACTGAAAATGTCCCATTCCTATTCACTTTTGTTCAATCACCCCAAGTATAGCAATGTTTATACATTCTATTCCTTGTTTTACAATGTCTAGCTTCCTGTGATTCATGCTACTCACATTCCATGTACCTATGATATGTGTTAATGCAGATTCAGGCTTTCCTTTCACTTCTGAGCATGTCAACAGCCGAACATCCTTTTGGCTTGAGGCCAATTGCTTCATTTGCCACAGTGCTGCTTGTAATTGTTCTCTGCTCTTCTTTGCTACCTCACTGAGTGCCTTCCAACCTGAGAGTGCCCATCTTCTGGCACTCTCTCATGTTTCATTTTGGATTGTTTCCTCATAGGGTTTCCATGGTAAAAGACATTGAAAAGTGGTTTACTGGTACCTCCTTCTGCACAGTACTTACATGTGTTACCTGTGGTGCCACTGCCATTGTCTCTGAAAGATCCTCTGTCAGTCTCTTTCTCACACACACTACTGATGCTGCCCAGTAGCTGATTGACACATTTAGTCTGGCTCCTCAGCCTGTCTGACACGGGAGACCTGACCAGCAGCAGTGCTACCATTAACATAGCCTCTTGCCTCACAGGAGCATGCAATCCCACCACCATGGAAAGGTAGTGCCATGGTGGGTTGATAAGTGATACTGGTCAGAATCTTGTTAGGAAGTTCAAATATGTAACCTAGAGTTATGCATTTGTAACCATTTGGTATTCACAGTTCCTATGTATTCTATAGCTTAGGGGACATATAGGGCCTATGAAGGTCACCCAATCCCAACTTCCTGGGAAGCTACTGCTGCAATCATTTCCAGTCCATTCCCGTATTTGGGAAGCAGCTGACTGGCAGTTCCATCCCTCCCTTGTGTGAGTGATCTCAAATGTGAAAATTGTGACAGGGACCCTGCTTCTGCCTCTCATAATGGAGATCACTCATGGTATGGGGTGGGAACATAGATTAGTCTTAGACCACATGCTATGGTTATTTAACTCAGTGGGACTTACAGATGGGTATTTGGGTTTTTTAAAGAACAACATAGGGATGAGAAGCTATGATTTAGCCAACCTTTGGCTCTATGCTCCAACCTTACCAAATCCCTTAAAGCATATGATCCATTGAAGATGTGTGTGGGTGAAAATCAGAATGGCAGGAGTGGGAGAGAGCTGCCAAAGTGGATGTAATAATTTTGGGAGTGGAGGAGGAAACCTTTTCACTTTATCCCTGTGCCCAGGACTATGTGAGCAAAGATAAGCACACTAAAGGATTACAAAGGTGTTCTGTGATATTACTTCTGAGTAGACACAGGGAGGGCATATATTTAGCTAAATGAATCTTTCAGCTCCAAATTAATAGCACCAACCTCACAAACCCATCACTGAATCTGGAGGTGTGTAGAAAGCAAACTAGGAAGAAAGAGACAGGGAAAAGCCAAGAGAAGAGGAAATGAGGAGGCATTTTCACTGTATTATCCTGGTATCTAGCACTGTGTGAGCAACAATAAGCACAATAAAAGGTTACAAAGGGGGCATTGCAGCATGCCTCAACAATAGCTAATATTGTATATTTTACAATATTCTAGTTTCTATTGGATGTTAAAGAAACAAAGAAGATCTGGAGAGAATCACAATGCACCACACACAGCTTACAATAGATGGGAGTGGGAACATTAGCCTTTCAGGTCTAAAATGCCTCATATTCTGGAAATGCTATGACTGTTCGAGGGCAAGCAAATAAATCAGTTCTCATGCATTCTATTTTATAGCAAGAGTAATTTTTCTTCTTTTCCATTCTTATTCAACTTATTCCCAATGCCAGCAATTCCACTTCTGAGCACCAGAGCTGTTTTTCTGCTGGGTTCTGCTGCCAGAAACAAACCTATGTGAAATATTTCCTCTAATTCCAGTTCTTCTTTTTCCCAGGTTTTTCTGTCTTACAGAATCTGCCAGAGGAAGAGCCATCATTTGTGCTGAATTCTAACATCAGAATACTAACTTGTTAAACCGCAGGATAAATCTCAGCATTACTTAGGATGTTTAATGAGTTATGGAGCATAGATATAAAAATCTAACCAAGTTAATAAATTAATGGATTAACCAACTAGCTATTTCCAAGCTTAAGAAATTACAGTGGGCACTTGGTATCTGCTGGGGCTTGGATCTAGGACTCCCCATGGATACCAAAATCTGTGTTTGCTCAAGCCCCATTATATGCAATGACATAGTAAAATGGTGTCCCTTATATAAAATGGCAAAATCAAAGTTTTCTTTTTGGAATTTTTTGTGGAGGAATATTTTTAAGCTGTGGATGATGGAAACCATGGATGCATAACCTGTGGATACAGAGGACTCACTGTACTGGCGATTTGTTTAATTCTGTATGCAAAGATTGGTCAAATATTATCACAGTTCATAGTGTTGGCTAAGATACCTAGTCATCCATTTTAGATTTAACTGTGGGTGAATTTCAGATATAAATTGAGGGTGGCCATTTTTTTCAGTAAAATATTCCTGGTGATGCTTCCATCCCCAGTCATCCATCTTCCTGTATCTATAACCTGGCCTGCTGCATCTATAACTGAGGTAAAAGATCTTATTTCACAATTAAAGAGCAAGAAAGCACCAGGGACAGACTTCACACCACCATAATTTCTAAAATTTCTAAAATCAACTGGTGCCCTTACTGCTTGCTGCTATACTTACCTGCATGGATATAACTGAGGATATCCCTGAGATGTGGGATACTACAATTAATTGTTCCCATACATAAGAAAGACCCCAAAACCTAACAAGCAAATTATTGGCCTGTTAGTCTGCTATGTAAAATGTGTAAACCGTATGCAAAACATCTATACAATAAGTTAATAGACTGGATGGATGAGGAGCATATTTTTCCACATGAACAAGCAGGATTCAAACAGGATAGATCTTGGTTTTGAACCATCTAATTGATAAACATGCCCCAAACCCCAAAGGAGTTTTAAATTCAGTTTTTATAGATTTAAAAGCAGCATTTCACTCAATTTCTTGTACCGAACTTTGGGGGGAAATGGCCTCAACATCTGTAGATAAAAGACTTCTTTTCCTTATTCAAACTCTGTATAACAACAAGTGGCTAAAAATGTGATGAACTGTTGATGGATACCTTATAGATCCAGTGTCATCTACCAAAGGGGTCAAACAAGGGTGCATTCTGGCCCCTATTTTGTTTAATTTGTACATCAATGATATTATTAACTTCTTCTAATCTCCAGCCTCCAAAGCTACTAGGTACTAAGTAAGAAGATCATTGTATGCAGATGATGCAGTAATTCTATCACAGATGAAAGTGGGATTTATCAGATTAATAAGTGATTTTCTGAATACTGTAAAAAAGGATTCTTTCATGTGAACTATGATAAAGCTAAAGTAATAACTCTCTCCAAGTGTTACAACCTCCTCCCCGCATGGTACCTGGATGGGCATATTATAGAACAAGTTACAGTATTCAAATATCTGGGAGTAGTATTTCAATCTACTGGAGTGTGGTAAACTCAAAAAGATTATGTGATAGGAAAAACTATGAAAAGTATTAGAATCATATTGTGATTCTTTTGAATAAAAGGGCACAATTTAATTCCTGCTGTGCTTGAAGTCTTCAAAGCTAAGCCCATAGCCCAAGGACTTTAGGAGATACAAACTTGGACTGAGGCTAATTTAAAACCATTACATTTCCCCCATTTACCAGCTTTGCTTTGAATGCTTCTATGAGGCTTGAAGCTGGTGTTATTTCTGTTCATACACAGGCTTGTCCGAGGACATTCATTTACTTGTTGCAGCTGCACTTAGCTCCAGTGGGTTTGCTCCTCTTAGTTCAAGAGGATTCATATGTCAGCAGCTGGTTGAAAGCTGTTAATCTAAGGTTAAACATGACTGGTTTCTTGCCTCGTTAAGTATTAAAATTAGATACAACCAGAGCCAAAGAAATATTGAGGCAATGACTGCTGGATATTGAATACCCAAATCGCTTGTCTATAACATCAAAACTGAGCCCTTGCTTTAGAAGAGTGCATCAAATTTTGCTAATCCCACAGTTGGTTATTTAGGCAATTTGATATGCCCAAATTATAGGAAAGTCTTCTCCTACACTTGTTTTCAATGAGTTCCTTTCCGCTGTGCTCAAAGGTTGATACAGGAGAATCCAATTTTAGAATCAGATTTGTGTATGTAGAGATGGAAACATTGAAACTGTTGCCCATGTCTTATTATTTTGTTCTTTTTATAGAGATTCAGAAGAAGAGTTAATTGCCCCTTTACTGATATCTTATCCAGGACATCCAGCCAATTTTTATGCTAATTTCCTCCTTGAGAATCGTGATCCTATGGACACACTAAAACAGTATTTTTTAAAGCAATTTCTGCTAGAATAAGGGCATTAATTAAGTCCCGAGTGTTGAACTGCACAACACACACACATACACATCATTTTTCAAATGAATTTAACAATCTTATTTGCCTTAAGGCCTTTTAACTATGCTATTCAAATTTGTTTTAATATTACAGCTATATTTTAGCTATCTTAGAAATAAGATTGTTTTAGTATTAGCATGCTTTTATATTGGATTATGTCTGCTGGTATGTATTGTATTATATCTGCTATAATATATATAGGAACCAAAATGCAGTTTCAGGTTTTCTTCCTTTGAAGTGCCCATTTTATGATTAACTGATAATTGTGTCAAGTTTACTTCAACAGAATTTGGCAGCTTTCTTGCAGAATGAAACACTATGCATAGGTGATTGTGACACATTACATCACAAAAATCACCATTGTTGGGTTACTTCAATAAAATTATGATGTATCTCCTAATACAGTGTATAAAACAAACACCACAAAAAGAAGAGAAGCAATGTTTATTTCACATAGACAACCATTGTGGTGCTAACCAACAACACTTTGAATGCAGCTGCTTTGTTTAAGTAAGAAGATGTGGAATTTTATTTCTAAAAGAACAGAAGTTTACACCTTCTCTCAAAACAAATGATGGAGGCATACATCTACAGAAGTGCTGGTGTCCATCTCTAGGATGCCTTTAACCCTGAAGCATCTTGCAGATGATGCAGCCCTTCTACCAGTATTAGATGATTTCATTCTGCTGTTAGCTCTACGTGGGACATTGGTAGAGACTGAGTGAGCTTCCAGATTCAAATGATCACTTACCTGGGTTAGACACTTTATGGTGCAAAGTAAAAGAAAGGTCTTTGTTTGTGAAGGAGTCATCAAATAAGATAGTCAGAACTTTCAAAGCACCTCAGTGAAAACACAGCATTTTGGAGTAATTTTATACATTCAGGTGTGAATCAACAATGACGGCAACATATATGCATTAAACTGAGCTTTGTACTTTTAAAAATATGATGTTTTTTATACTGAGTCAAGCTGTGGTGCTATCTATCCCAGTGCTATCTATTCCAAATGGTAACAACTCTCTGGTATCTGTAACAGGAATCTTTCCTAGCCCTGCTTCCTGAGATCTTTTATCTGGGACTTGCATGCAGACAATGAGTTTTAATTGCTTCCATATTGGTGACAGAACTACATAGCGATCTGGATTGCAATTGGATTTAAAAAAACAAAGACAAACTTACTAAACATTACAGGGAGATGAAAGATAATTCAACATTGGGCTGCCATTTTCAGCAGAAGTCCCATTTGAATTGTACTTTTAGTTCCATCCATAGTCTGGAACATATTGCTTGTGCATGTTCTTAACAGAGAGTTTAAAATAGGAGAAATATTCTGCTGGATGTAGCTGCTTCTGTTTTATTTACATGAATGCAAAATGTGTTTTAAAAATAGCATTACTTCGAAAAATATCCATAAATACTGGAATCTGATTAAAGCAATGGAAGCTTTTTCCTTGGTTTTTTTCCGGGCTGTGAGGCCGTGTTCTGGAATAGTTTCTTTCTGACGTTTTGCCAGCATCTGTTGCTGGCATCTTCAGACAATGGTTGGGTAGGTGTGTGTGTGTAGTTTATATGTTGTGAACCCCTGTTGGGGAGTATATGTAAATTTGTGTAATTGAATGGTTACTGCTACCCAACCATTCTCTAAAGATGCCAGCCACAGATGCAGGCGAAATGTCAGAAAGAAACTATTCCAGAATACGACCACACAGCCCGGAAAAAAACCAAGGAAAATCTATGGATGCTGGCCGTGAAAGTGTTCGACTTCACAATGGAAGCTTCTTTAAGGCTCTTGGTAGAAGGAAAACAATGGAATAACCTTGTCAAAACTGTTAAGGACAAATACAATCAGAAGACAATGTAATTCACATTAGCTATATTTCATCCAAACTGTTTTAACTGAGCTTCATCTTATATTAGCTATATAACAGCTATATGATTGATTTTCCATTGCTAACATTAAAATGTAAGAATACCATCCCTTATTGTATAAATCTGGATAAAGTCACAGCATACGACACATTTTGCCTTGGAAATAGTAAGCTGGATTTTTTCCTAGTCACTAATGAGAGAAAAACATGGCTCCAAGACTGCTAGAATTCCATTGATTCACTGACTATCACCAAACTATTCGATATGAAATGTAGTGGTTGATATTTAAGCTTCATGGAAAGCAGAGATATGTAAAATATTTAGAAACATCTATCATCAGGTTTCACTAGTTAAAAATTGGAATGCCACTGGAATTCACACTCCCTGAATCAAATCATAGAATCATAGAATTGCAGAGTTGGAAGAGACCACGAGGGCCATCCAGTCCAACCCCCCTGCCACGCAGGAAATCACAATCAAAGCATCCCCAACAGATGGCCATCCAGCCTCTGTAACCATGGTTAAAGGAATCTCATCTATATCGTCTCTCTGTGTTGTAGAGAGTGACAAAACACTGGCTTTATTAACGTTATAACGAAACAGACATATTGAAATGTATGTGCTCACCTGATTGACAGCATCCTCCTGAAAATTATTTGAATCACCTGTTATTAACAAAGGATCTGGTTTATTAGGAGCCTGCTGTGGTTTCAACGTATTTGTACAGCTTCCAATTGGAAAAAGAATCTGGCTTTTCCGGGAGCCTGAAGTCAGTGAGACCTCATGGCAATAAGACTGAAGAAATGCTCGGACTCCATCAATCCCCACAAACTGTGAAACTGGAACACCACTGAAGCTCACACTTCCATTGTCACATAGGTGAGAATTTCTCCACCTGTGCAGCCTGATGGCCAGTAACACAAGTAGGAAGGCCAAGAACAAGCAGGAGACAAAAGCCACTGCAACCACCAGGTAGAAGGTGAGATCTGAAGGGGGGTCTATAGTAGCTGAGACACTGCTGAGATCTGAGAGCATTTCAGGGATGCTGTTGGCCAGAACCACAGTGACTGTGACGGAGGCAGAGAGAGGGGGCTGCCCATTGTCCTTCACCAAAACCACCAGGCTTTGCTTGCGGGCATCTTTCTCCAAAAGGAACCGGGCTGTCCTGATCTCTCCAGTGTGGAGTCCCAGAGTGAAGAGCCCTGGCTCTGTGGCCTTGATCAGCTGGTAGGAGAGCCAGGCATTCTGGCCAGAATCCGCATCCACTGCCACCACCTTTGTGACCAGGTAACCCGGCTCAGAGGAGCGAGGGGCCAGCTCTATCCCAGTGGAGCCATCAGTGGGAGGGGAGGGGTAGAGGATTTCTGGAGCATTGTCATTCTGATCCAGGATGAAGAGGGTCACTGAAACAGTGGAGATGAGTGGTGGGGAGCCCCCATCCTGGGCTTTGACCTGAAACTGAATCTCCTGTATCTCTTCATAATCAAAGGAGTTCAAGGCATAGACAACCCCAGTCTCAGAATTAATGGAGAGGTAGGAGGAGGGAAGAGAACCAGTTATCTGGCCTTCAATGACGGAATAAGTTATTCTGGCATTCTCTTCCCAGTCTGGATCAGTTGCTTTTAAAGAACAGATTGAGACTCCTCTTGGATTGTTCTCCGTGAAATATGCTGTGTAGGCTGATTCTGCAAAGTGAGGTGGGTTGTCATTTGTGTCTAGAATGTGGAGTAATATTTGGCTTGATGTTGAGAGGGGTGGGATCCCATGATCATTAGCTGTAATAGTGATATTGTAATCTGACACTTGTTCCCTGTCAAGATTATCCCGTGTCACCAAACTGTAAAAGTTATCAAGAGATTTTTTAAGCTGGAAAGGGAGCTCACTTGGAAGTGAGCATGTGACCTCCCCATTGAGTCCTGAATCTTCATCTTGTACATTGAGAAGGGCAACTACTGTTCCTGTTGGTGAATTTTCTAGGATAGTATTGATTAAGAAGTTTACTGCTAGTTGTGGTGCATTGTCATTTATATCCATAACCATGATCACAACTTTTGACCAGTCACTCAGCCCCCCTCCATCCTCAGCTTTCACCTCAAATTCATATGAAGTTGACTGCTCATAATCAAGGTTCCCCATCAGGGTTATTACACCAGTTGTCGAGTTTAGGAAAAACATTTTGGATCCCTTCTTTGTTATTTTTTTGTAAGAGTACCTTACCTCTCCATTGAGTCCTTCATCCAGATCAGTAGCTCTTACTGTAGCCACCGTGGACCATTTGGGAATGTTCTCCTTGACACTTTCTTCATAAATTGGTTGACTGAAAACAGGCGCATTGTCATTTGTGTCTAGAACAATGACTTGGATTATGATGGTGCCAGACTTGACTGGATCTCCTCCATCAGTAGCTGTGAGGATCAGATCAAAAACTGATTGTTCCTCACGATCAAGGCTTTTTTGTAGTACCAGTTCAGCATACCTAGCACCATTTTCTCTGATTTGCACATCCAAAGAAAAATGACTGCTGCCAGCAAGATGGTAACTCTGGATAGAATTTTTGCCCAGATCTGGATCTTGAGCTTCAGGTAGAGGAAACCGGGATCCAGGAATGGACGTCTCACTGATTTTCAGTTCTTGTTTCCCTGATGTGAATTGGGGAGCATTATCATTTATATCAGTTATTTCCACTTCAACCCTATGGATGTCTATTTTGCTCTCAATAATAATCTCAAAACTTAATATGCACTTCTCTGTCCCACCACAGATTTCCTCTCTGTCTATTCTCTCAGAGGTTTGCAAATAGCCACTGTTGTAATTCAGAGTAAAATATTGAATCATACCTTTTCTGGTAACAATCTGTAATCCATAGTCTGAAAGATGATCTCCATCCATTCCTAAATCCATTGCAATATTCCCCACAAAAGAGCCTTTTTGCATCTCCTCTGGAATGGAGTAATGAATCTCCCCAGAAACTGACTTGCAAATAATCACCACTGTGAACCATTGCAAGATTCCCTTTTTATAGTTCCACAGCCTCTGAATCTCTCCCATTTCCTTTGTAAGAAAAGAAATGCCAAGTGGCTTAGAAGCTTTGAGATCTGAAATTAATATCCTTAAAAAAAAAAAAAAAAGAACTAGAAGTCGCTTCTACTAATTTTCCTGAAATGTTTCTGCATGTATGATCTTCTAGATCTCTCTCTCTCAGAGAAATGCAAGCTGGATTGGCTGGCATTGTGTGTCCCTCTCCAAACTGGTGAACAGTGACACCCAGAGGCTCAACTGAAAACTATAGATGGCTTTTTGTCAAAATATTATTTTTAAAATAAACATAATTAAATTATCTATGGTCTAAAAATACTTTCTGTTTAAAGACTAAATAATACACCCTCAGTTAAGTCATGGACTGACAGGTTCAGTAACTCTTTGGCCAGTTGGGACAGCTATTTCTCTCTTCCACCTCCAAGAATGCCTCTAGGATTTAGCATTGCTTTCATGGGCCTTTTTGTCCAAAATAATAGGGGAAATATCACTAGGCTAGTGAGGACAGCTAAGCTGCCACTTGTAGCACTGGCAAAGCTTTGTTTACCCTCCTGTTTAAAAAAAAAGGAAAGGAAAGGTGAAAAAAAAATCTTCCTGCTGTTCACCTGAAAGTTTTTAGCTCAATTAATCCAACCTTTGAGGGAATTTTGTCCCTTTCCCATGAAAGTAATTTAAAAAAATCTGGGCTAAATACTTCAGCCCAACACAAGTTTCAACACAGTTTTGCTGCCTTGCAAAGCCCCCCTCTTCCCAACATACAGTGTTAGGGTGAAGGAAACAGATGATGTGATGAGAAGATGGTAATAATTGTGACACACACTCAGTGCATTCTAAGGGATCTGTTTTCAGGCCAGAGAAGGTGTGTTCCCATCTCTTTCATCACACTTAGGGTGAAAGCAAAAGTTAATATCATATGTGCAGTGGAAAGAATGTGTTCTTCTGGCCTTCATGATAGGACAAGTTATTTAGTCAATCTCCTACCAATTTAGATCACCTCCATTCAGAGAAAATATAGAAGCTCCTTTCCAGTGGTTCTCAACAAGCTGGAAAAGTAGACCTATTGCACAAACTATAGAGGACTCGCAGCCAGAATCTCAAACAGGCTGGGGTGTGTGTGTGTGAAGAAAGAGATGGTGTTGTGAAGACACACCCAACTAAAGGTGGTGGCAGGTTTGGGTGTGCAACGCCAGTACCCTGGTGAGATCAAACTCCTTTACCCAAAAAGGCTCTGATGCTGAATATCCAGTTCAAAAAAGGGGGAAGTTTATTTTAAAGAACAAAAGAAAAGGGCTTTCTCCTCCCCAGCTCTAAAAGGCTTGAAATAAAAAGTACTTTACAGTTGGAGTTTCAGCAGTCTTCATGGTGTCATCTCCCTGGGTTTGATCTCCTCACTCAATGGAGCTGGTGCAGGGTCTTTCAGCTCCTGATTCCTTTGACTGTTGTTGGTAACTAATTTGGCTGATGACTGTTGGTAACTAATTTGGCTGATGGTGTAAGAAATGCCCTTCCTGGCTGTCTGGGCCTGTTTGCCATCAGAACTGCTCTCTGCAAGCTCACAGCAAAGACTGCCCAAAGGAACTAAAAAGCTTCTAGGTAAAACAGAGCTTGCTTGGGAAGGAACAAACCAAAACCTAGAAAAATGCAGGGGAATTCTTCAGCTCCTCCCACAAGTCTAATACAGTGAAGTATTCCTATACTCAGACATACCAAGGCCTTGAAAAGAAAACAAAGAAATGCAGGGGAGATTTAAACAGTCCTGGCTGGACATCACAGGTGTTCTAGCAGGATATTGTAGCGTGGTCATAATATAATAACTGTCAGGGGTTGTTGTTGTTTTTTTTTTAAAGGGATACTAGTAGGAATGGAACATATGAATTTTATGTTCTGAATCTTGACTCATCTTTAACAAGGCAATTACAGTTCCAGCTGATAAATCCTCAGGGACTGAGTTGGTCAGCAACTTGACATCTGTTTCAGGTATGTTTTCATCAACATCCCCTACAAAAATGCAGATACTTCATATTCCAGTTCCCCCACAAGATTATTTAATTGTTATATGAGGTTAAATACAAGTTTTGAGAAGTCTTGTCAGGAATACATTATTTGTAGTTGATTCCTTCACCCACATGAGTGGCTTTTACCATAACTCCTGTGTGAGTTACATTCAGTGCTCATTGTATATATGGGTTACTGAAAAATAGGTGATTGTCATTTGCATCAAGAACTATGATATGAATTTAGGCCAAGGGTGGGGAAAGTGTGACCCCTGATGCCCTTGTTTCCAGCCCTTTGTATGCTCTAAGGACACCTTTGCAAGCTTCCATTTTAAAAACAAAATTCATGCCATTTTCAATCCCCAAAATGAAAAAAAAAAAGGTCAAACTTGTGATTTCAGCATGGCCTATCAGGGATAGGGGAGGTGAGCAGTGGCCCCAATTCATGGCACAGTTGGCCACCCAGATTTAAGGCAACATTCATATTTGGTTGGATCTCCTGCATCAAATACACTGGTCCAGAAACTGCAGGTGGTGCAGAATGAATCAGCTAGGTTTTTGATTGAAGCAACCTACATGCAGTCCATAACAACTCTGCAGAAAGAATTGCATTGGCAAGCTGCCATTTGCTACTTGACCAGGTTTAATGTTTTGCTATTAGTTTATAAAATCCTAAACAACTTGGTCCTGGTTACCTGAAAATTGCCTTAGCCTTTACAGAGCCATTTAGACTTTGAGGTCATCTTAAAATACCCTCAGGACTTCAAGGTAATCAGAAAAGGCCCTCCTGGTAAAGCCACTCACTCTTGAGTTTTGCTCTGCAGTCATTAGGAGCACAGCATTTAGTGTGATGGCACCCGCTGTGTTGAATTCTCTTCCCTTAAAATTCAATATGCTCCAACTATTCTTAATTTTATACGCAACTTAAAACATACTTATCTCTGCAAGCCTTCCTGTTTACTCCAGCTTAAAATTCATTTTATGAGCTATACAAAGGATGTATGTTCATTTGTTTATTGTGCATTTGTCTATAGTGCACATTTTATGTTTATTCATGTACACTGCTTTGAAATTTCCAGATCTATTGCTGTGGTCCTGGTGCAGAAATATGCTGAGAAAGTAAAACTGCAGCAGTGCTGTGAAAGTGGGTTAACTGGAGTGTCTGGTGTAGGCAGAGTGGAAGGGGTCTGGGTTCACAGGGTCCTACACCCTCACAATCCCTCACCACACTTCAAACCCAGGACATTTAGACTAGTATAAACAATTTTTCCTCCCATGCTCATAGCAAAAGCAAAATGGTTAAAAAAAAGTCACGCAAATTGTCACTCCTTTCTTATATCCATATTGATGGCAGGAGCCCAGCAGAACTTTGGGAATGTCATAGCACTTGAATGTTGGAGCACTCCAATTTAGCTGCAGGGTACTAGTTACATGTTATCTGATGGAATAGAGTATTAGGATTCAGAAGAAACATAAATTCGCTTGCAGAAAGGATGGTACCAAGGTATGTATAAGGGCATCTTTGAATTACTAATTTGTATACTCCCAGGAAGACAATATATTGAGCTGATGTTACACCCATTTATGTGAATTTTAGATAAGTAAAAGCTGATTTCTTAATAGAGACTGGTTGTTGTCTGGACCAATTGGTAGAAAAACTCCATCTCTGATGTAAGTGGTCAAGCTTTTTAAAACTGGTTTCACCTTTTTACTTTTTATGAACTTATATTATCAAAGTCCTGGCCAGTTATTACCAGATAGATTATAGTTAAAATGGTTTTAAGGCATTCCAGTACTTAATGCATTACACGTTCCCAACATGACACATTTTTTTTTTAAAAAAGCCAGTAACTAAGATAGTAGAAATCACCGAAAGGCTTTCATTCCCTGACCCATCCCTTGGAACCATATCCTTTAGATAATTATGGATGCTGTAGTAGCATAGAGTGGCCTACAAACCTAAATAACTGTCATTTACAAGATAAGCAAATATGTTCTATGCTATTCATCACTGGCAATCACATTCTAAAAATTTAAAATCAAGCCCCAGACAACTTGGAATGTGCTCATTCTTCTGCCTCTCTGTTGGCCAAAGTATTGTTCAGATGGTATTTAACCAGATAATTCCAACCGATGTTGCTTTGCTGCCTCCACCAGCCTTTTCTCCACCTCTTTACTCATGTTACATTCATAATATAAAATAACCATGCTAATTTTGCAACAAACAGCTAATGAATCAAAACTTAACTGCAATACTCCAAAACCTTCTGTGCTACTAGAAAACCAACTGGTCTTTCTATAAATTATCCACATACAATACACAAGTAGCTTACCCTATCACTTAATCAGAAATAGTGTACTTATGAATAGGCTATCAAAGATGGCTATGAAAGCAGTAAGTGATTTAGTTTTGTTGTCTAATCAATAGCAACTGTTACCCTCAGAGTTATTAAAATATGAGATAGATCAAAATATAGTATTCATTTGAATCTATAGCTTAATTGATTCAACTGTTATGAACACAAGAATTAATGGTTCCAAAATATTTTATCTTTACATTTTCATTATAAAAAAACCTATGAGACATATTTGAAATTGTAATTACAGAAACTTTATCAAGTTCTATCATATCAAACCTGTCAAATAAACACAGCTAAAAATTATTGCTATTAACCCTAAAATAAAATAAGTCTATTGGAATGTATGTGCTCACCTGACCGACAGCTGCATCCTCCTGAAAGTTATTTGAATCACCTGTTATTAACAAAGGATCTGCTTTACTGGGAGCCTGCTGGGACATCAACGTATTTGTGCAGCTTCGAATTGGAAAAAGAATCTGGCTTTTCCGAGAGCCTGAAGTCAGTGAGACCTCATGGCAATAAGATTGAAGAAATGCTCGGACTCCATCAATCCCCACAAACTGTGAAACTGGAACACCACTGAAATTCACACTTCCCTTGTCACATAGCTGAGAATGTCTCCATCTGTACACCTTGATGGCCAGTAAAACAAGGAGGAAGGTCAAGAACAAGCAGGAGATAAAAGCTACTGCAACCACCAGGTAGAAGGTGAGATCTGAAGGGGTATCTATAGGAGCTGAGATGCTGCTCAGATCTGAGAGCATATCAGGGATACTGTCAGCCAGAACCACAGTGAGTGTGACAGAGGCAGAAAGAGGAGGCTGCCCATTGTCCTTTACTAAAACCACCAGGCTTTGCTTGAGGACATCTTTCTCCAGAAAGAACCGGGTTGTTCTGACCTCTCCAGTATGGAGTCCCAGAGTGAAGAGCCCTGGCTCTGTGGCCTTGGTCAGCTGGTAGGAGAGCCAGGCATTCTGGCCAGAATCTGCATCTACTGCCACCACCTTAGTGACCAGGTAACCCGGCTCAGAGGAGCGAGGGGCCAGCTCTATCCCAGTGGAGCCATCAGTGGGAGGGGAGGGGTAGAGGATTTCTGGAGCATTGTCATTCTGGTCCAGGATGAAGAGGGTCACTGAGACAGTGGAGCTGAGTGGTGGGGAGCCCCCATCCTGGGCCTTGACCTGGAAATGAATCTCCTGTATCTCTTCATAATCAAAGGAGTTCAAGGCATAGACAACCCCAGTCTCAGAGTTAACGGAGAGGTAGGAAGAGAGAGTTGAGGTGTTTGTATCTTCTTCAATGATTGAAAAAGTGACAGTGGCATTTTCCATAAAATCCGGATCACTTGCTTTCATGTAGCAAATTGGCTCACCCCTGGAGTTATTTTCGATTATATATGAAATATAGTGCATCTTACTAAAGACTGGGGCATTGTCATTTACATCTGAAATTTCCAAAAATATCATTGCAGTGGCTGTTAATGGAGGGCTCCCTCTGTCTATAGCAGTGATAGTTATGTTATAGTTCTGTATGTCTTCCCTATCAAGGGGTCTATCAGTAATCAAATGATAATAGTTATCAAATGATTTCTTCAAATGGAAGGGAAGAGTTGTTGGTACTGAACATATGACCTCTCCATTCTCACCCATATCTCTGTCTTGTATGTTTAGTAGAGCAACCACTGTTCCCAGGGAGCTTCCTTCACTGATTGAATTAAAAATAGTTGTGACTGTTATCTTGGGGATATTGTCATTAATGTCAATAACCTTGATCACCACTTTTGCCCTGTCAGAGAGGCCTCCATTGTCCTTTGCTTGAACATCTATTTCATGTAATGCAATTTCTTCATAGTCCAGTTTTCCTGTGGTTGTTATTTCCCCACTTCTAGAATTTATTTCAAAGCATTGTGATGCTTTCTCTTTTATTTTTAGGAATGAGTAAGTCACCTCAGCATTTGTCCCTTCATCTGCATCTGTAGCGTTTACTGTCACTAGCAGAGAGCCTATAGGAACACTTTCCAAAATGCTCACTTGATAGACAGGCTGGCTGAAAATTGGCACATTGTCATTTGCATCAAGAACCACTATGCAGATCTGCAGAGTGCCAGACCTTACAGGATGTCCACCATCAGTGGCTGTTAGGATTAGAAAGTGAACAGCTTCTTCTTCCCTGTCCAAGGATTTAACTAGTACCAGTTCTGGATATTTGTCTCTCTCAGATCTCCTCTGCAGTTTCAGGGAGAAATGTTTGTTGCTGCTCAGATGATAGTTCTGAAGTGAATTGTTCCCGCTGTCAACATCCTGAGCTTCTTGCAAGGGAAAATGGGTCCCAACAGTGGCTGTTTCACTTATCCTTAGCTCTAAGTACTCCTGTGCAAAAGTTGGAGCATTATCATTTATATCTGTGATTTCAATTTCAACAGTGAATATCCTCACTTTATCCTCAACAAGGATTTCCAGACTTAAGATGCATTTCTCTTCCCCCGCACATAGGTCATCTCTGTCTATTCTTTCAGAGACATACAAATGACCATTCTTAAAATTCAAGATGAAATACTGAAGCATACCTTCAGAAATGAGGCGAACTCGGCTGGCTGACAGTTCTTTGGAACTGAGTCCCAGGTCCTCTGCGATATTCCCCACAAAAGAGCCTTTCTGGACTTCCTCAGGAATGGAATAGTGGACTTGCCCATAATTTATCTGCCAAATTGCAATCAAAGTAAACCAGAATGAACCACTGCATTGCTGGAGTCTAAGAGCATCTGCCATTTCAAGCTTTCTGGGATTACCTTTCTTAGAATTTCCTTTGAACCATTTACTTCTTTTTCTGCCTTCAAAAAAAATCCCCTTGTTCCTTGGTTTTAAAACAATCCTTTGATTCACTTATGCTGTTTCACTGGGAGTGCAGATGC
Source organism: Gambelia wislizenii (assembly GCA_030847615.1). Classification (NCBI taxonomy): domain Eukaryota; kingdom Metazoa; phylum Chordata; class Lepidosauria; order Squamata; family Crotaphytidae; genus Gambelia; species Gambelia wislizenii. Next base: position 179,123,060 of record JAUMIR010000004.1, read on the forward strand.
ATGAGATATAGGCTTCAGTATAGTTGCCTTGCTAGCAATGCACAACATTCAGCAACTCATTTTGGATCTTTAATCAGAATTTGCTTTCTCATTGGTAAACAGCGGCGCCCAGAGTCTCAACCAAAAACTGCAGCAAACTAGCAGCAGTTTTATGTAGGTTCTTCCTGTAAGTGTTGCTGGTCTTTTGATCTCCTTCATTTACTCTAGACTTTTAAATGTGAAGAATATATAAATATAAAAATATTCTATTAGCCTTAGCATCTCTTCTATGCGAAAAAGAATTTTTACCTGCAACCTATTCTATTCTCAAGCATTTATTTTTTTAAAAGTATACATTAGTGATTAGGGCTACAGTCCTATCCACATTTAGTTGGATGTGTAAATCCCTGTGAAATCAATGGGCCATGCAAATGAGTAGCCAAGTGTAGGACTGTAGTCTAAATGTATCCCATGCATTTATATGGAGATATAAAATTGATTAGAAAGACATAGTTGATCAATGTAACGTACAATTAATATAATATCCTCTTCTTTGGATAGAACTTTTCTGTATTTTGCTTCAGAAAAGGCCATTATTGCAAATACAACATCATGTTAACACAACATTATTGTGCCAAATACATTAGTTTCATCGAGTGTATCTTATGAATACATTTCCCCCCTGTAATTTCAGGCTGGGTTCTTGCTCCCTGGTTTATTTGTCCCCCCCCCCCTTCAGTTCAGCATTTTAGAAACTATAGTGGTTAAAACCTACACCTGGTTAGAGAGAAGGGCATAGATTTACAGCCTGTGGACTAATCTTGTAGTTTCATTTACTGTCGTAGCTTTAGGCTACAAGTTCACTGATTGTGATGATTGTTCTGCAGACTCCTGCCCTCCACGCTTACAGCCTTCCATATGGGTATCCTACCTGCAAAAGAGAGATATGGGTATCCTACCAGCAAAATCTCTCTACCATCTTGTTGGCACCTCCAAACCAAGTCATCCCATAAAGAAAAAACTACAATACTTTGCTCATATACACCAAAGGTGTGCCAAGGAGGTTCTTTCAAGATCATAAGACCTACTACCAGCCAATGAGCACCATTCAAAAGTTCAGCATTCCCGAAAAATGCCTTGCATCCAGGTTCCTCAGAAGCCAATAAACTGTGAAAGGTTGTCTTAGGTAAACAATTTAAGTCATTTATCCTGGATTTTCATAAAATCTGTTGCTTATGGATCAGAATTATCTTATCATACCCTTTCCTTCTTGGTAGCTTCTTATGTAAAAATAATGTGTGGTTATGCATGAGAATTAATGTTTCTTCTTACTGATTGTGTGGTTGAAAGCAACTTTGCAAGGAAAAATTGTCTTTCAAAAACAGTTACAGATATCCATACTTTTAGAGTAGTGGAAACACAAGTGCAATCACCCTCCACACTTGGGAAATATGATACTTGATATAGTCACTGGATTTCTCTATGTGTGTGTGTGTGTATGTGTGTGTGTGTGAAATTGATGTACCACAGGGCTTAGGCATATGAAATGGAATGTCTAAACACAGGTTGAGGAGCAAGCATTGCTGTATGTCTGGAGTTTTAGTTAGATCTCACTCTATGCCATCAATAGTACTAAAGACAGCTTACATTTCCACCAGCACTGTATCTGTACAAAGTCACCCAGAGGAATGTTCCACATATTTAGAGACCTTCTTCATTTTGACAAGACAGATTGTTCACTGGCTCACTGTAACTTATTTGCAAGGCATGTCATGGACAAAATTATTGGAATCCTACCCTCACCTGGATACTTTTGATTGGATAATTTTCCATTTTTTTGCAAACACATATACAACTGATAGGCTGCTTGGAGAGATGTGCTCTATTATATACAACTCTTGTTCATAATCTTTCATAACATGTAATCTCTGGCTTTTCTTCGCAAACGAAGATTCAAGAAGGACTCATCCCGCGCTTTCTGCAAGCGCGCTGATGACTAAAAAGGCCAATCCGAGATAAACAAGTCCAGTTGCAGAAAGCACAGCAGAAGGTCTCCTTGGGTGATGTTTCTGGGTTGTGGTTCTTTCTATGTTGTCGTTTCTCTTCAAGACTTGTTCAGCGTGAGTTCTCAAATAAGGCTGCAGCATTGTGGATAGTGTGTCTCCATGCCTCCCAATGTGAGGCCAGGGCGGACCACTGTTGGTGATCAATTTGACCGAGCCTGAGATGTTGTTTCATGGAGTCTTTGTATCACTTTTTTGGAGCGCCCCTCTTACGCTGACCAGTGGCGAGTTCACCGTAGAGTAGTATTTTTGGGAGGTGATGGTCCTCCATCCTAGAAACGTGCCCTGCCCAGCGCAGCTGCGTTCTCAATATCATGGCCTCAATACTGGTGATCCCTGCTTGCTCAAGGACAGCAACATTCGTCATATACTCGGTCCAGTGTATATTTAGGATTGTGAGTATACAGCACTGATGAAAGCATTTGAGGAGTCGTAGGTGGTGGCGATAGGTGACCCATGTTTCAGATCCATAAAGGAGGATAGACAGTACGATGGCTCTATACACACTGATTTTGTGCTTTGCCTCAGGTGTTTATTGCTCCAGACTCTTTTGTGAAGTCTTCCAAATGCACTATATGCCTTTGCTAATCTGTGATCGATCTCTTTGTCAATCTTGGCATCTGAGGAGATGATGCTTCCCAGGTAGGTGAACTGCTGAACGGACTTGAGCACAGATTTGCCAACAGCAATGTGGGGATGGTGGTGTTTGTCCTGTGGTGCAGGCTGGTAAAGAACTTCTGTTTTCTTCAGGTTGACTTTCAGCCCAAACAGCTCTGCAGCTGTTGCAAAGCAGGATGTTAGGCGCTGCAGAGCTGCTTCTGTGTGGGCAACAAGGGCAGCATCATCAGCAAAGAGTAGCCCACGGACTAGATAGTTTAGAGTCTTAGTGTGAGCCCTCAGACGGCTTAAGTTAAACAAGCTACCATCAGTACAGTAACATATATAGATGCCGTCTTCTTCTTTGAGCTCTGCCATAGCCCTTTGGAGCATCATGCTGAAGAAGATTGTAAATAAAGTTGGCGCAGGAACACAACCTTGCTTCACTCCATTAGTTATTAGAAAGGGCTCTGAAAGATCATCGCAATATCTGACTTGACCATGCTGGCCCTCGTGTAGCAAGATAATCATTTTAAGGAATTTGGGGGGACATCCTAGTCTTTCCAGGATCTGCTACAGACCTTTTCTACTCATAGTGTTGAAGGCTTTGGTGAGGTCAACAAATGTTACATAGAGACCCTTGTTCTGCTCCCTACATTTTTCTTGCAGTTGTCTAAGGGCAAATACCATATCTGTTGTACTCCTATTGGCTCTGAAGCCACATTGGCTTTCAGGAAGAAGTTCTTCTGCAATAGCAGGAACTAATCTGTTCAGGAGTATCCTTGCAAGAATTTTTCCAGCAATAGAGTGCAGTGTTATGCCTCGATAGTTTGTGCAATCGGATTTTGCTCCTTTTTTCTTGTACAGGGTGATGATGACTGCATCTCGGAGGTCTGATGGCAGTTCCCCTTTTTCCATCTGTACTGTATAAGGAGCTTTGGACCTGATAAGTAGGTCCAAACACTGCTTTAAGAGCTTCATAAAATCCTCTGTGATCACCCAGATCTGCACAGCATTGTGTCTTTTCTGTTATATTGATCCACCACTTGTTTTGCATGTCTCGGAGTTTTTGTTGTAGTTTACTGCATGTGAGGCAGAAAGCTGATTTTCTTACATGGCAGGTTGGCTGGGCGAGGTATGCCTGGTGAGCAGTTCTCTTCTTTGCCAACAGCTCCTGGATCTCTTGGTTGTTTTCATCAAACCAGTCTTGATTTTTCTTGTGGGAGAACCCGAGGGATTCTTCTGCAGACTGGAGGATACTGTTTTTGATATGTTGCCAAAGCACTGTAGGAGAAGGATCTGTAGGATGGTCCTTCAAACCTGTGCAATGGATTTTTCTGGTGGAGCGCAGCGTGCACAGAACTGGCCTCACCCTTTAAACCAAAGGTTCGTCTGCTGGCCTTGCAAGCATGGACGGTAGCAGCGAGGTCCTTGGGTCGTAGGTTTGATTAGAGTTTCCTTCTCTTAGATGGTTGACCTTACAGGGTTGGACGAGCACCATCTGCCCGGGTTTGGGATTAGAGTTTTCCTTCTCCTAGGACAGTTGCCACAAGGCTAGAGAGCTCATCCTGCCCTTTGACGCTCTTTGTCAGACCCTTCAGTTTTGACCTGTCTGGCATGGGAGACCCTACCGGTGGCTATTATGCCACCGCCAGCATAGCTCAAAACATCATTAGGGTACGCAAGCCTCTCTCCCACGACAAGGGGGCGTCAATGGAGAGGTAACATGTAATACTGAATAAGCATTTAACCAAAATAATTATTGCTGTTTGTGCTTTTTGGGATTTCAGTTTCTTCTGACCTTACTGATTACTGCTTTGGGTCCTATACTGTGAGAAAGGAAGGATATAAATAAAACACACACACACACACACAAAGTCTGTGTATGAAATAGTGTGACTGTGTTTCTACCTTTCAGACAAATCAGGGAGAACTTATTGTGAACACTTGAGTGGTGATCTTGAACATGTCTGAACCTGCATGACAAATATCAACACTCTCGGCTGTTCAGTTAATTGTCAGTCATCGTTTAAAGCAGTTGTGTTGTCTCTTGTGTGCCAGAAAAATGTTAAGTTTAAAAGTTAAGCAACGTGACATTCTGCAGCAACTTGATGCAGACCCAAACCTTTTTTAAAAAATTATCACTTGTGATGACACCTGGATCTTCCAGTATGATTCTGAGACAAAACGAGAGTCAATGCACTGTCAAACACCATCAACACCAAGAATGAAAAAAGCACGTCAAAACAAGTCCACATTCAAAGCCATGCTCATTGGGTTTGTTTGTTTGTTTGACATCAAGGGCATAATTTTGGCAGAATGGGTTCCAGAAGGTAGAATAGTGAACCAGCATTATTATAAGGAAGATTTGACAAAGCTGAGAGAAAGAGTCGGGGTGGGGGAGGAAGACCAGAACTGTGGGAAAATGGTTTCATTCTTCATTGAGGAGATTATCAGATGCATTAATAGTGGCATTACATGAACACCAGGAGATCGCAAAAGGGTTCCCTTTTCACACATGTCATTCCCCCCTCATTGTGCACTCATTCTGCTGCTGTTCCACTGGCGCTGCTTTTTATTGATGGGGGAAGCTGTCAATAGCTCCCCCATTCTGTTTCTGTCACGGATGTTCCTGCAAGTGAAAAGGTGCCCGGTTATGTTGGAGAGATCCCAGCATCAATGGGAGATCCCTGCCAGAACACTCCAGGGTGAGATCGGGACATCTTGGTAAGCTTCCCTACTTTTTGTACCCTCCCTGGGTTACTTGTAATGTTTTTAGTGTGTTTAGGTGCTTGGTGTCACTTTTTTGTGTGTATTCTCATTTTTACTTTTGAATTTCCTATGCTTGCGTCTTCTCGCAAGAATCCATGGGATTTCGATCCAGGAAGTGAAGGGATCTCCGTTAGAGCTCTGTTCACTCATGGGCTGCCGGAACAATGGAAGAGAATGTAAGTGTGATGGGGAGGGTGATTGTGGCTGGTCAGGGGCGGGAGAGGAGATTGTGGGACAGAACACTTTTTTTGTTTCTATCTGATAATCTCCCAGGACAATGTGTCTGCTCACACAGCACTTTCTGTGAAGCAATTTTTGGCTGATAAATGCATTAGTACACTTGAACATTCTCACCCATGTGGATTTATCAAGAGGTTCAACTCTGTCTCTTCTGTTTGTGTTACCACACAATTGTTATTTTTAATGATCTCTGATAAAACACTCACAGTTTTGTTCTCTTTGCACTTCACTCCTTCTAGTTTTGATTACATCCAATATCTGCTTATTCACTCACTCAAGCATGTGCATGATAATCTGTCAACTGAGCCAACATTTCATCCATCTGATAGAATGGACTTCAGTCCACCAAAGTTTATGCAAAACAAATTGTGTTTGCCTTTAAGATGTCACAAGACTGTTGACTTAACCAAAAATGATTGATGAATTGGATTCCAGATGTGTTTAATGTCTTTTCAAGTGTGGTCCCAGTAGCCTTGAAGGTGGCAGCTCTGAGACAGTTCTTGACAGACGTAGCTAAATTATTTTTCCAAGGACTGCTCAATTGCTAATCTTCCATTGTGTGAGGCAAAGTGCTTTAACAGGTTGTTGCTGCACAACTCCACTCTTGGATTCATTTCAAGTTTGGCTTCTGACCCAATCTGGAGACTGGTTTGTTCTATGCTAGGACATCAAAGCAGGAGTGTGCTGATTCTCTTGGATAGTTTAGTTGGCTTTTGAAGCCACCTACTAGCATTTTAAGAATGGGATTGAAGCTTGTGCTATTGTAACACTTGTTTTCGCATTGTGTTGGAATAGCGCTGCATTGCTGCTTTGAGATAGCCTGCACATGCCTCCTACTTCCACAACTTCACAAGAACACAGTTTTGGCTGTTATCATGAGAAGACACCACTTCAATTAAACAGACCAAAAAGAAAAAAATTAACAATGAGATTACCAAATTAACAATTACACAAATTAAAAAATGTACTGAGAAAAGGTGACAATTCATTATAAAAGCATCATGGAGGTCCCTTTCACACTCTCAACTGGAAGCTGAATTATGTGTTCTTGTTGAGAATGGGGAGGGAGAAAAGAGGGAGGAACGCCTACTCACACTGTAATATCGGAACTACAGTGGAACTGATTTATCGCATGCTTGTCAATACCAGGAAAATAGTGATATTGACAGTTATTCACAGCTTTTGCCCATGAATGAAAAGTTGTGTGAAAGTAACCATTAGCATGCACACTGACCATAGTATAATGATGTGGTCGTGTGATAAAGGTAAGCCATTATAGCTACTATCCCGGAGTAATTCCACAGTTTCAGCCTTGTGTGATAAAGGACATTTTCAGATGATCCTTGCCGCGCAAGGATCACCCGGGAGAGGTTCGTTGCAGCAGTGCGGCAGGGGGTCAATTTTGGATGACGCTGTCCCTGCTGCGAGATCGTCCGTCCCTCTTGCGCTTAGGCTTGGAGCCTGCCATGCGATATTTGGCAAGATTTTATTCACGGAGGTTGTCCGTGAATAAAATCTTACCAAATATAGCGTGGCAGGCTCCGAGCCTAAGCGCAAGAGGGACAGATGATCTTGCAGCAGGGACGGTGTTGTCCGAAATCAACTCTTTGCCACGCTGCTGCAACAAGCCTCTCCTGAGCGATCCTTACGCGGCAAGGATCGTCTGAAAATGTCCAAAGTCTCATGATGTTATTAGTTTTACTACATTGATATTTCATACAATCAGCTACTGGTTTTTAGGCTAAAATGGATAAAAGATAAAACTTCTGTTTATGCTATATGAGGAACAAGAGTCAAATGTAAAGTCATAGATATTACAAAAGAATTTGAAACATTATGTTATGAAGTTTAGATTTCTGTTATGACCTAAGAAATCATGACTGGCACAAGCTTCATGACTGGGTAGAGATTTGAAGTTGGGTTTCACAAGTAGTTGTCCAACACTCGATAATCGCTATACCAACACTTGAAAGAAAAGGTTCATGAAAGGTTTTGTGGACCAACAGGTAGCAAATCTAGCCTTTCTAGATGATGAGAAAGCCTTTGATATCATGGAATGTAAATTCTTGTCCAAAACTCTGGCTCTGGATTTCTGTTTGTTATAAAATGTGAAATTTAAGTGGCATGTCAATGTGTTTTATGAGTTCTGCGAATTTAAGCAGTTAAAATACCAGTCTGAAAAAGGAACCAGCCACTCATCTGACCAGACATGTTGTTTGATCCTTAACACACACACATACCCATTTCCTCTTTCCATATTCGATGCATCAACAAACCATTTCACTTTTCTGTGTAGAACGCTGGAAAAATCTAGCTCAGGTCTCTGTCATTTTACCACTACTCTACTCTGCTACTCTTATGTTGGTCATGTTCCACCTTAAACTCCATGAAAAAGGGCCCTACTTTTTTTGGTTTATATTTTTCCATAAAGTACCAAGTATGGTGAAATGCTGGTGACAATGAAAATAATGGTGGTAGTAATTAGAAAAACTATTTGAAACTGTGTGGACAAGTATTGAATCTGACAACATATGAATCTGATTTACATTGAGTCAGGTCTTTGGTCATACCCAACAGTGCTATCTGTTCTGACTAGGAAGACATGCATCCCCCCCACCCACACATCAGAATTCCAGCTTCACAATGACATCAGCCAATCTGTAAAGCAAGGGAGAAGCTATGGAGAGGCTAGAGACTGGAACTGGATCTTCTGTGTGCAAAACAGAACTCTTCTATTTACCTTGTCAAATTTCTGAATATTTTTTCTCTGAGAATCAGTACAGCTCAGATATGAAGGGAGGTGTTGAACATTGTCTCTTCCCAATATATACAAAAGCACTAAGATGAGCAAGATAATGTCTCTATCCTTACAGTGTATTCACATGCATGCAACCATTTGACTAAATAATGAGATGATGCTACTTCACTAATTAAATGTTCTCATAAGAACAGAGGTTTTCAATTGCAAAGAACACAAAACAGACAGACAAAAACTCAAGGGAGATAAAATGTTTTGTTGATGTTATCTGAGATAGAAGTGTTCATAAAAATATTCACCAATTAAAATTGGAAGTTTCAAAGTTCATATTTTATAGAGAACAAACATACCTCTGAAAATGTCATTCCCTACTGACATTTGTGCCACTACACTAAACAGACAGCGAAATTTATCAGAAACATAATGAAATGTCAAGATGTATACTATGCAAAGCACTGCCTTTATCACCTTTACGGTGAAACATAGGTATTGAAGTATATGTGCTCACCTGACTGACAGCTGCATCCTCCTGGAAGTTATTTGAATCACCTGTTATTAACAAAGGGTCTGCTTTACTGGGAGCCTGCTGGGGCGTCAACGTATTTGTGCAGCTTCCAATTGGAAAAAGAATCTGGCTTTTCCGAGAGTCTGAAGTCAGTGAGACCTCATGGCAATAAGATTGAAGAAATGCTCGGACTCCATCAATTCCCACAAACTGTGAAACTGGAACACCACTGAAATTCACACTTCCCTTGTCACATAGCTGAGAATGTCTCCATCTGTACACCTTGATGGCCAGTAAAACAAGGAGGAAGGTCAAGAAAAAGCAGGAGACAAAAGCTACTGCAACCACCAGGTAGAAGGTGAGGTCAGTTGGGTGGTCAACAGGCAGTGAGATGCTGCTGAGATCAGTCAGTATATCTGGAATGCTGTCAGCCAACACCACAGTGACTGTGACAGAGGCAGAAAGAGGAGGCTGCCCATTGTCCTTCACTAAAACCACCAGGCTTTGCTTGAGGGCGTCTTTCTCCATAAGGAACCGGGCTGTCCTGATCTCTCCAGTGTGGAGTCCCAGAGTGAAGAGCCCTGGCTCTGTGGCCTTGGTCAGCTGGTAGGAGAGCCAGGCATTCTGGCCAGAATCTGCATCTACTGCCACCACCTTAGTGACCAGGTAACCCGGCTCAGAGGACCAAGGGGCCAGCTCTATCCCAGTGGAGCCATCAGTGGGAGGGGAGGGGTAGAGGATTTCTGGAGCATTGTCATTCTGATCTAGGATGAGGAGGGTCACTGAAACAGTGGAGCTGAGTGGCGGGGAGCCCCCATCCTGGGCCTTGACCTGGAACTGAATCTCCCTGATCTCTTCATAGTCAAAGGAGCGCAAGGCATAGACAACCCCAGTCTCAGAATTAATGGAGAGGTAGGAGGAGAGAAGAGAGCCATTCATCTTCCTTTCAATGATAAAATAAATTATTTTGGCATTCTCTTCCCAGTCTGGATCAGTTGCTTTTAGTTTGATGATAGATGTTCCAGCAGGAGTGTTTTCTGAAACTGAAGAAATGTAGGACTTCTTTTTAAAGGTTGGTGGGTTGTCATTTTTGTCTAATATTTTCAATGCTATAATGGTCGTTGTTGAAAGAGAAGGAGTTCCATTATCTGTTGCTGTGATAGTCACACTGTAGTCAGAGGTCTCTTCTCGGTCCAAAACTCTGTCAGTTACTAAACTGTAATAATTATCAAATGTTTTTTGTAAATGAAATGGTGGGTTACCAAGAATGGAGCAAATGACCGCCCCATTTTCTCCTGAATCCCTGTCTACTACTTTTAACAATGCAATTGCAATCCCTACTGGGGAATCTTCACTTACAGCATTAGTGAGATATGTAACTACAATTTCTGGTGCATTATCATTTACATCAGTAACAGCTAATAAAATATTTGCCCGACCTGATAATCCCCTTCCATCACGGGCTTGAACCTCCATTTCATACACAGTGCACTCTTCAAAATCCATGTTTTTCCTCAGCTTTACATCTCCAGTCTTGGAATCCAAATGGAATATTTTTGATGCTTTTTCCGATATCTGTCTGAAAGTGTAAGTTATCTCTGAATTAATTCCCTCATCTAGATCTGTAGCATTTATTGTTATTAGCAGGGAATCAATAGGAAGATTCTCCAGAGCAGCAACTTTATAAACCGATTGTGAAAAAACTGGTACATTGTCATTTGCATCTTCAACAACGACCTTGATATGTGCTGTTCCGGATTTGACAGGAATTCCTCCATCACTAGCTATAAGGATTAAATCATGGGATGCCTCTTCTTCCCGATCCATAGACTCTTCCAATACTAACTCAGCATATTTGGTTCCACTTGCTGTCATTTGTACATCAAGAAAGAAGTGTCTATTAGGGCTGACTTCATAGCTTTGTAAAGAGTTCACTCCTAAGTCAGGGTCCTGAGCATCTGGAAGAAGAAATCGAGACCCTATGGTGGTACTTTCTGGTATATTTAATTGTAATGTCTCCACTTGGAATGTTGGTGCATTGTCATTGATATCTTCAATTTCAATTTCTGCAGTATAAACCTTCAGCTGTTCCTGAACAAGGATCTCTACCTTTATTAAACAAGTTAATAGATGTCTACATATTTCTTCTCTATCAACCCTTTCATTAATAAATAAATGACCATTTTGGAAATTGAGGGCAAAATATTGAGTCCTACCTTCTGTAATAATCTGAACAGCTCCACGTGAAAGTTGCTTGAGATCAATCCCAAGGTCCTTTGTGATCTCCCCCACAAAAGAACCTTTCTGCAGTTCCTCAGAAATGGAATAACGGATCAGCCCTGAAATTGCCTGAAACACAGCTACTAACACAAGACAGCATAGAGGTCTTCCTGTACTCCGGAGGGTATGAATATTAGCCATGCCAGCCTCTGCAAGATTTTAATTTTCTCAATCCACAGATAGTGATAACTATCTTTTGCTCTTGATTTCTGTAGAGACTGATGTTAAGCTGAGCTCCTACACACACACACACACAAACAAAATGTATTTATTAAAACCTTCTTCCAACATGATTCTGCCTTTCCATTTGCTTTCAGATGAGGAGGCTATACATTTTGTTTCTGCATTGCAATCGGTTATCTGAATCTCTCCTTACTGGTAAACAGCGACACCCAATGTCTCATGCTATAAATGCACTATTTTAGGAAATACAGTCAGTAACAAAAATGTGGATAATGCTGAAGATTTACAAAATAACATTTCATTCATTTAAGTTTATAATTAAAACTCTCAGGTATGTATTTGACAGTGTGGAAATTATTTGTGTTATAAAATGCTTTAGAAATTGCTAGATACCACCTCCCACCACAAAAATAAGAAATAACAGGAGATTATCCTTTAAATTTTATATGTTATTTTTATAATGTCTATTACACAGAGTCTACAGGTGTGTGACAATATTATACTAACTTTTCCCAGTTCCCTGTAGGACAGTCAGTTAGTTATTCCTCCCCATTAAATAAGTGTTGTCCTTGGTGTCTTGCCTTTCTATTTCTGGTTCTGTCTATACTGTATTGTAGATTCTATTAAGTTCCATTTTCATCTAATTTAAGTTGCAGTTGAAATCCTAATATTCTCATCTTTCCCCTCTATTATTGTGCAAATAGTACCATTACTATAATCATGTCCCTTTTGGCAGTGTGCACTATATATTTGTCCCCCACTCAATCATAATGAAGACACAACCCCCAGAAATGAATGAAATCATTTTATTGACAAAATGCTATGATTCACAGTGTGTTGAGCACACTCTTTTCTTAACCACATTCCAGCAGTCTGTGTGTCCCTGCCACTAGGAGGTGATGCTTCTTTCTGTCTTCGTCACTCAGTGATTCCACCCTAGCTCATCAGAGTATCAGCTCAGCTCAGACATTGATCTTTGTTCTGCACTTAGGAGATTTTAACATGGGGGAAATAACCCTCACAGAGATCGGGAAAGAAACGGGGCTGTTCCGGTTCCAGCACTCCATTTCGCACGCCCTCTTCCTTCTCTCGATCTCTCGTCGGCCTCCCTTCGTCCTGCTTCCATTTTCCTCCTGATATTTTTTTACTAACAAAAGTTCTTTGTTAGTAAAAAATAGCGTAACATAGCGAGAGGGAAATGGAAGCAGGATGGAGGAGGACGATGGGAGATTGGGAGAAGGAAGCGGGTGTGCAAAATGGAATGCTGGAACTGGAACAGCCCCGTTTCTCTCCCGATCTCCATGGGGGTTATTTCCCCCATGTGAAAACCTCCTTATACTTTGTTACATGGACACTGAATAATGTTGAGGTGGTATACAATGAGATTCTTTGTGTAACCTTTCCTTCAACACTATAATATCCCAGCATGCCAACCCAAGGGCCTTGTACCAGTTACCCACACTATCTCTGCTTGGCTATGAAACATCCACCCTTCCCTGTAGCCTTTGTCAGCAGTGTAAAGTTGGTGGGTTTTTAAAAAAATCATTCAAAAAGTTTTGGAAAAGGGAAAGTCCTGTTTGCTTACCAGCTTGTGACACAGGAGATTTTCAGACAGGGAAATTATTCCCCGGGGAGATCGGAACAGAATTATTTCTGTCCCAGAAGCAGCGCCGTGGTTTGCACGCCCACTTCCCTCTCCCAATATTCCGTCATCCTCACGCTGTCCTTTTTCTAGTTCTTTTTATTAACAACGAACTCTCGTTAATAAAATATGATGGAAGGGGCCGGCAGGGAACTAGAAAAAGAACAGTGTGAGGACAACGGAATATCGGGAGAGGGAAGTGGGTGTGCAAACCGCAGCGCTGCTTCCAGGACAGAAATAATTCTGCACCGATCTCCCCGGGGAATAATTTCCCCGTCTGAAAATTCCATGTCTGTTGATGATGGAAAAATTGCTCTGCAATGAAAGGGGAAGAAGAGGAGCAGGCAAGCAAAAACCCATATTTGTATGTGTCTCCAGACTGGATATCTGGCAGTTGGTTCTCAGAAGCTCCACCTGTGCCACATTTTCCAAAGGCAAGGCTACCTCCTGACATAGCCATGTTAGTCTGGAATATCAGTATGCAAAGGGATCTTGTCATTCCTACTCATCAAGGCTTTTTAAGTGTAATTTTGTTATACTCTTGTTAGACAAAAGAAGAAGAAATGAGCGATACATTACTTGTGACCCATGTCTTCCCAGCTCTTGAGCTTTTGCATAAATTATTAATTCCAGTAGCATATGCGAGACATAGAATTTGCAAATCCTTGCTTTCCTTATATTTTCAGTGATCATATCTCATGAGCACTTATGTTTTTAATTTGATTTTCCCTCTGTTTATTACAATCAAAGAATAATTGTACAATGGAAATCAAACTTACAAGGGTCACATGAATAATGGAGGCAAATAATCTTTAACTGCTACAATAATTAATTTCCTCTTTTGGCAGGAAATGAAGTAAATGTTATACACTACTATGTAAAGTCTGATCTTTGTGTAAAAGCACCATTAATAATTCCATTTTTCAATTAGAATATTGGTTTGATGTCATTTCACCCTCACCCCATATTTTTGAGTGGATATGCAGCATTTATCTTAATCCATAAGTGAAGAAAGACTGATGATCACAGATCTAACAAGCCTTCAATAAACAAGGAAAAATGCATTTCAACCTTGTAGTCTTCTTCACTGGCTAATATGAGAATTCTTATAAACTCCCAGTTCTTCCCACCAGACCATGCCAAACACATCAGTGAAGTGACACATTTATTATCACTCCCTAATAGTTATTTATGACCTATCTATTCATTCATTTTCTGGTTCTGTTTATTTGCCCTTTACTTGTTTTGTGAGTCAGAACCTATACCTTTTTCTTTTGTTGTGTTCAATCACATTCACTCCTCTAATAATATTTTGTTTTACTAATTCATACATTTTTTTTGCCTTTAACAGCACTACTCACTTTTGACATAATATGACATCTACTTCTTATTCACAAAGAAATAGTTTATCATACAAAAATCCACTTTCTTCCACCATCTTGAAACCAGTAAAACTTTTGTCTATATTAAACTGGTATGTTTAAAGGGCAATGCAAGTTACATGAGTGGTTATTTTTAATTCCAAACTACCTCATATACTTGTAACACTATCATTTTTGCCTTATGCCAGGAGGGTCTTGTCTTTGTTTATGAGTTGCCATAAGCTCAGAGCCATAAGTTTATGAGGAGGTGGCTTGGTCAGGAGGTCATCACTGAACTTCCCCACATTCTCCACGCAATACCCTCTCTCTGCTCCTCTCACTGCTTCACAGTTGCTGGCCTTCTCTCCCTGTGCTTGCCTAGTGCACACCATTGTCTGGGGGAGAGATAAGCAGAGTTAGCCATTCCTTCTTGTCACTGCTCATTGGCTCAGAAGGAGCAGGTAAGGAGATTAAAACAAGGCTGAGCAGCAGCAGGACACTTCAGGGACTCACATTGCTGAAACATTGCCCTCAGCAGGTGCGCAACAACACTACTCACAAGACCAAAACTACTACTTACTAAGAGCAATAGACAGCTAATCTTTGTCTTATGGTTTGTTGACTGCAATAAAGGCTGATGATGATGAACGGACTGTTGATGAATGAAAATAAATCTAGCTCAGCAACAAACTCAAGCACCATCTATTTCTAGGAATGATATCCATTGTATGTATATTTAGTTTAGAAACATTTGTACAGCTTTTCAAAATGAAAAGCTTTTCCAAGGCTGCTCATGAATAAAAAAGATGCCCTTCAAAACTTTAAACAAAGATCAGTACAGTAATAATACTGTACCAATGTCTCAATTTGAAAGACTTATTCCTTTATGCAGTAATTTTGTCCATTGTGTGTGTATGTGCCTTCAAGCCTGTTGAGTTATGGTGATCCCATAGGGTTTTCCCAGGCAAGGAATACTCAGAGGTAGCTTTGCCAGTTCCGTCCTCTGAAATATAGATTACAGCACCTGGTATATGTTGGCAGTCTCCCATCCAAATACTAACCAAAGCTGACCCTGCTTAGTTTCCAAGACCAGACAGGATATGGTGCCTTTAGGATATTTAGGCCCTGAATTTTTATCCATTGCTTACCAGAAATAAGATTCAGTCCACAGTCCCAACACAATCAACTAGATGAGCAAAAATAGAGTGTTAAGAATGAAAACAGAAAAAAAATCTCAGAGTTAAGGGAGTGCAAAATCACTGCTGTTTCATGGCATGTCTCCTGAGGCATAGAGCTGTATCATTTTAATTCAATTGCAGATCCCCCTGGAAATTTGTTTCAGAAACACAATAAGCCCCACATTGGCACAGACCTTACTTACTTTTGCTTACCTGCTGATTCTTCTGTTTCTCATTATCAATGCTTGGCTATTCCAGGGTTAACAAAGGACATAGTTTTCAGACACTGGTTGAGGTGAGAGAATATCTGCACACTTCCAATGGGGAAAATAATCTTACTCTTTTGGGAGCAAGTCGTTAATGAACCATCAGGGCAGTAACTGTGCTGGAAAGCTCAGATGCCATCAATACCCACAAACTGTGAAACTGGAACTCCATCAAAATTCCCAATTCCTGAGTCACACAGTTGTGAATTTCTCCACCTGTACAGCCTCATGGCCAGTAAAACAAGGAGGAAAGCAAAGAACAAGCAGGAGACAAAAGTCACTGAAACCACCAGGTAGAAAGTGAGATCTGAAGGGGGATCTGAGGAGCTAAGATGCTGCTCAGATCTGAGAGCATTTCAGGGATACTGTCAGCCAGCACCACAGTGACTGTGACAGTGGTAGAGACAGGAGGCTGCTCATTCTCCTTCTCCAAAACCATCAAGCTTTGCTTGAGGGCATCTTTCTCCAGAAAGAACCAGGCTGTCCTGACCTTTCCAGTATGGAGTCCCAGAGTGAAGAGTCCTCCCTCTGTGGCCTTGGTCAGCTTGTAGGCGAGCCAGGCATTCTGGCCAGAATCCGCATCCACTGCCACCACCTTAGTGACCAGGTAACCCGGCTCAAAGGACCGAGGGGCCAGCTCAATCCCAGTGGAGCCACCAGTGGGAAGGGAGGGGTAGAGGATTTCTGGAGCGTTGTCATTCTGATCCAGGATGAAGAGGGTCACTGAGACATTGGAACTGAGTGGTGGGGAGTTCCCATCCTGGGCCTTGGCCTGGAACTGAATCTTCTGAAACTCTTCATAATCAAAGGAATGCAGAGCATAGACAGCTCCAGTCTCTGAGTTAACAGAGAGGTAGGAAGAAAGAAAGGCATTTTTGGCCAAAAAGATTTGCACACCTATATCAGAGTAATGAGCTCACTGGAATTTCCTCCTGAATAAATTTCCACAGGATTGGGCAGCACAATGAAGGAATATGTTTTTCTTCCATTTTCTCCAGAAGCAGGGTCATGGGCCTTAAAAATTGCAATGAGATCATCTCTATTGCTATTCTCTTCAATATAAATAGTGAAGGATGTAGCTTTAAGTCTAGGTGAATTGTCATTTTCATCTAATATTTCTAAATGGAAATCTGCAGTTGCTGAGAGAGAAAGAATCCCATGGTCTCTTGTTATGGTTGTGATATTATATTCTGAGACCTTCTCCCTGTCAAGGATACTGGCAATCTCCAATCTGTAATAACTGTCTAATGAATTCTTCAAAAGAAATTCTATGATTCTATGATTCTATGATTCTATGAAAGACTTCTGATATGGAGCATGTGACCACCCCATTTTCTCCATCATCCCTGTCATTTATATTTATAAGGCCTACAACATGTCCTGGAGGGGAGCTTTCTTCAACTTTACTTAAAAGTGATGTAATTGTGATCTCTGGTGCATTGTCATTGGCATCCATAATTCTGATTACTACTCTGGCATGAGAAGACAGTCCAGGTGCATATTGTGCTTGTACTTCTATTTCATGAAATTTGGAATCTTCAAAATCCACATCCCCGATGAGAAATATTTTGCCCTGTAGCCGGATCTAGGTGGAATATTTTGGAAGCTTTGTCTGAAAATTTTCTAAATGAATATGTTCCATTTGAAGCTGATCCTTCATCAAGGTCTGTTCCATTCAGCATTAGGACTTGGAACCCTTTAAGGATATTTTCTACAACAGTCACTTCATACAGAGATCTACTAAAAACAGGAGTGCTGTCATTTACATCTGCAACAGCAACATAGATTTGCACAGTGCCAGTCTTGACTGGTTCTCCTTTATCAGCAGCAGTGAGATTATAAGGCAAGCGTCTAAAAACGTTTTTGTCCCACTATATTTTAAAGCGTAAGTATCCTAGCAGAATACCACTTCTTATCACAGATTGCTGTAATCACGAGAAAGAGTGATTTATTGCAACATGAGCACTAGCACTGTTTACTTCCGCATTTTCACATGGGTGAGACTTCGGCGGTTCTTGCGAGAAGACGCAAACGTGCTTAAAAGTCTAAAAACACCTAAATTAACAAACAAAATGAACACACAAGCACTGAAACACACTTAAAAACTTGCCAGCAAAATGGAGAGGTTCATAAAAAGAGCATCCTGTACCTAGTTTTTACATTCTCACCTGGAAGTGTTCTGGGAGGGACTGCCCATCACGAGAGCAGAATGGGACATGGTTTCACACGCAGGGAATACTGTGAAAAAAACACCATGGGAGATCAATCGATGGCTTGGCCAGTTAATAAAAAAGAATGCCTTGTTCACAGCAGCAGAACACTTGGAGAATGCAAAGAGGACATCGTTGTGTGATAGGGGAGCCCTTTCGTGGTATCCTGTCATCGTTGTCATGCCATTTTTCCACATCTGATAATCTTCTTAGATTATGCATTTTCTGTTCTTCTCGATCTAATATAACCTTTCAAGGACCAGTTATGCATATTTCATTCCATCAATGCCATTCTGTACACACAGAGTAAAATGTTTGTTAGCACTGAGTTGGTAGCTCTGGATAGAGTTGGTTCCCAGATCTGGATCTTAAGCTTCTGGTAAAAGAAATCATGTCCTGAGACCTGAGTTTTCAGCAATTGTTAACTCCAGCTCTCCCATGGGATAGATGGGTGCATTGTCATCAATATCTGCTATTTCAGCATCAGCCATAATAAACTTCAGTTCATCATGGACAAGAATCTCAAATTTTAACAGACACCAGACATTTGGTGACAAATCTGCTCCCTATCAATTCTGTCAGTGACAAACAAATGGCCGTTTTGTAAATCAAGTGAAAAGTATTGTTTCATACCTCTGGAAATTATCTGGACTTTACCATCTGACAGTTCTTTCATATCCAGTCCAAAATCCTTTACAGTATCTCCAACAAAAGAGCCTTTGTCCATTTCCTCAGGAATCAAATACTGTATTTGTCCAGAATCTGTTGCTGAGACAGTGACCAGCACAAAGCAAAGGAAAATTCTGTTTTGGAAGCATAGTCTTCTTTCATCCATTTCTAGATAGTCACTGTCAGATTGTTATAATGCTGTATTTATTACCTTATTTTGATAGTGATGCTATAACGTCTCCAAAGATTGCCTCTTTTTTCTTGCTGCATATCCATTTGTCCAGACATAGTGAATGTGGGTTTGTGCATTGTCTGCAGAAGGACAGCTAAAAAGGTATTTCTAGTTCACAGTCTTACAAGCTAACAGCGACACTCAGAGTTTGAAACAATAATTGCACCAGTATTAAGACGGTGTGATTTGTTAAAGGAAAAAAAAAAGGTGGATTTATAAGATAACTGTTTAACACATAAAAAGATTCAGTATTTACCTTACTTGTATCCTGACAACCTTACAATTCCAAGATCAAACTATGGAAGGATTCACAGTGTTTTTCAAAATAAATGTTGGTTAGAATATATGGTTAGAATATATAAAGATATTTTTTAATTGAGCTTCCTGTTAAGATAGTATTTGTTTTTAATACTTTTATACATAGAAAAAAAATAGAAAAAAATTGAAGAGCTGACTCAAATCCTGACCCAAGATATCTGGTTGTGCAACTCTTGATTAAGGATGTCGTCCAACTAGTGTAGCAATCCTGACAAACATCTTCATTGTCCCATTAGCCCTAAAAAATGAAGAACCGCAGTCTGAAATAACCTGAGATGCTGATATACAAAGAATACAGAAGGTGCAGTGCCAGTCTAAGAGTTAAGGAAAATATAGGAGAAGAGTGACACCTGCTCAGTGTAACTGTTGAAACTGCAATAATTATAGTTACCATGGGATTGTGTGCAAAAATCTAGAGTTCAGAATTCTTCAGTGCCTTAGGTGGGTAGATGCGAGCACATATTTGACACTGAAAAGCAAAACTTTGTTTACATGAGAACTGTATAGTTTTTTATTATTTTTGTTTTCTACTATTCAGGAACTTGTGGGTGTTGCGAAAGGATAATGAACAGCTGGGATTTTGCAGTCTCAAAAATACAATGTAACCTTTTGGCTTGTTTGCTTCTTCTCAGTAGCACATGGGAGTTGCTCTGGTACCTGAAAGTATCTTAGTTTTTCATAAAGGCAAATTGAATTTCTGCAATCCGTGCCTATTTTCCATTTTAAGATTGTAATCAGATACAGACCATGGACGTTATCAGACACACCAAATATGACGTCATAACAATGCCACATAAACGAGAATATGCAGGACTTTGAACTATTCACTATCTCTTTCATTGCCAGGGCTGCCTTTTGCCGAGAAAGGAGGTAAGTGTGGCAGGGGGAGTTCTTTTGCTGGCATAAAAATGGAAAAGTTATGCTGGTAAAAGAATGGGTTTGGGGGGAATGGTCTGATAAAATCCCATGAGCCTTAAACACCAACCAGCCTGTTTTCTTTTCCCCTTCCTCTTCTTTATTTGCTTTGTTTATCATCTTGCCTAACAATAAAATGTTCTGGAGAACCCAAACACATAGTATTTTGTAACCCCTGGATATGTTTCCTTGTAATTTTGGGGTTCACCTAACAAAGATATTATGCTAACATTGATTTTACATTTTGTTCTAGAATTTTTCATTTGGCCAACAAGGTGAACTTTACTTTCTTAATTCCAGTGAGAACAGCAGAAGATAGCAAACACAGGAGCCAAATTAAAAACCTATCCTGTTGGTTTAATGGACATCTGATCATGGACTTTATCAGATGATCCCCTGTAAACGTTCTTTTGCCAGCAAAAAATAATCCATTTTCATGCCGGCAAAAGAACACTCCCCACCACACTTGCCTTCTCTCCTGCCAGAAGGCTTCCATGGCAATGAAGAGGAAGTGAATGAAGCCCCATTCACTTCCTCATTTGAAATCCCATGAGACTTCATCGCATGGGAAATTCAAACAAAACAAAAAATAAAACATTAAAAGTGACAAAAAGCACATGCACACTTTAAAACTTCCAAGTAAACCAAGGAAGATTTTTAAAACTGTGTCACTTACCTGGATGTCACGCTCTCACCCAGAAGTATTCATGCTGGACTGGCCATTGACGCTGCATTCACGTGAATTAAATGGTCTGAGGTTTGCCGGCACCAAAACGGGATGGGCGAGCTATTCACAGCTTGGCCCGTCAATAAAAGGAAACACCAGAATAACGATAGTGGAACGCAAAAGGATGATGTTGTGTGATATTGGTGTCCTTTTGCATTCCGCTGTTGTTATTCTGGCACCACATTAGCCACATCTGATAATCTTGCATGTCATACAAAAGCTATCTTTCTCAAGAATCTTGCCATCATCATAGCTGGTTATGCATTCAGCAGTTCTCTTTAGCCACTGGTTCCATGGTATATTTTGCATAAGACATTTCCAGTGCCATGTTCTAGTGCAACAGTCTAGTTCAGTGTTAACCAATCAGACACCTATGGGTATAAACAGGAAGACATAGAAATGATGGCCAGACCCAACTTTGACTCTTGTCTCCTTTACTTAGAGGTACTGTTTGACGCTTGAATACTTTACCTAAAGGTACACTACCTCTGAAGGTGAAGTTCTAGTTCAGCTATATTGACTAAATTGGTACTGATTGACCTAAGTATCAAACTACCATTCTTGCCCAGTCAATCACAAATCATCAACTATATGTGACACAATTATCCTAGATCCTGATGGGTATCACCTCAAATATCACTTACCTTATTACTTGGGTTGACAACCTCATTTGTTTTATTTTTAAAAAATAAAATGTGTGGGTTAAGTGCATTCAAAAATCAATGCTCGCTAAGACAGAATTAGAAACAAGTAGGTTTGCTTGGGAAAGATGGTGGTCTCTGAAATTTACATCAGCATCTTTCTGCTGATTTCAACATTACAGATTATTTTGACATACAGCTATTGAGACCTATATGTATCTTTAAGTACTGGTGGGGCACCTGTGCTTTTGTACCCAAGTGTTATCGTTGACCAACAAAAGTTAAGATCCAAACACAATATCTATCTGTATATAAATTGATAAAATTGTTACACAAGCTAAAATGATACAACCATGGTCTGCATTCCAATAAATATACCATTAAAAGTATAAATCACACACTACAAATGGTTGCAGTTTCCTCATTCCCGGTTTAAGGAAAAAGCTTCCTATGGGTAATATTTTATTATTTTATTTTTCACCTTTCTTGAAATGATTTTATAACAACATTGAAAACACCAAATTTCCAACAACAGGATCCAAAAAGCAGGCTACAGTAATGGGGAAGCATTTAAAATACTACTTTATTGTAAAGACCCTTCAATAATGCCCTATACAGCAATGGATAGACTTTTTTTGGTAATTGCATGGTTCACATATCTTGACGGCAAGTCTTCAAGTTGCTAAGTTATGGACTCTGTCATTACTCATGTGCCAACAATATTCTGCCATTAAAATACAACTAGTTTTTAAGCTCATTTTCATTCTAGAGGCAGAATTCTTTGGGCAAATAACAAATAATCAAAAGCATATGGGGAAGCTTTTCATGGTTTAATATTTCAGACTGTAGGCAGGAGAATAAAATGCTTGAATGCTGCCTCATCTAAAAACCCTCATTTAAATGCTGCCCTATTTAGACACCTGCCTATTAGAATCATAGAATCATAGAATCATAGAATTGCAGAGTTGGAAGAGACCACGAGGGCCATCCAGTCCAACCCCCCTGCCACGCAGGAAATCTTGGTTAAAGCATCCCCGACAGATGGCCATCCAGCCTCTGTTTAAAGACCTCCAAGGAAGGAGACCCCACCACGCTCCGAGGGAGTGTGTTCCACTGCTGAACGGCTCTGACTGTCAAAAAGTTCCTCCTCATGTTGAGGTGGAATCTCTGTTCCTGGAGCTTGCACCCATTGCTCCGTGTTCCAGTCTCTGGAGCAGCAGAAAACAAGCCTGCTCCATCCTCAGTGTGACATCCCTTCAAATACTTAAACAGGGCTATCATATCGCCTCTTAACCGTCTTTTTTTCAGGCTAAACATACCCAGCTCCCTAAGTCTCTCCTCATAAGGCATCGTTTCCAGACCTTTCACCATTTTAGTTGCCCTTCTCTGGACGCGCTCCAATTTGTCAATATCCTTTCTGAATTGTGGTGCCCAGAACTGGACACAGTATTCTAAGTGAGGTCTGACCAAGGCAGAATAGAGTGGCACTATTACTTCCCTTGATCTAGACACTATACTTCTATTGATACAGCCCAAAATCGCATTGGCCTTTTTAGCTGCCGCATCACACTGTTGGCTCATGTTCAACTTGTGGTCTACTAGGACTCCTAGATCCCTTTCGCACGTAGTCTCATTCAGCCAGGTCTCTCCCATCCTATATTTATGCATTTCATTTTTCCGCCCTAAGTGCAGTACTTTACATTTCTCCGTATTGAATTTCATTTTGTTCGCTTTGGCCCAGCTCTCCAGTCTATCCAGGTCATTCTGAATTTTGATCCTGTCCTCTAGGGTATTAGCTACTCCTCCCAATTTGGTGTCATCTGCAAATTTGATAAGTATGCCCCTAATTCCCTCATCCAAGTCATTGATAAAGATGTTGAATAGCACTGGGCCCAGGACAGAACCCTGTGGCACCCCACTGGTCACATCTTTCCAAGACAAAGAGGAGCCACTGCTGAGCACCCTTTGGGTTCGGCCGGTCAACCAATTACAAATCCATTGAACAGTTAACTTGTCTAGCCCACATTTTACAAGCTTGTTTGCAAGAATGTCATGGGGAACCTTGTCAAAGGCCTTACTGAAATCAAGGTATGCGATGTCCACAGCATTCCCTTCATCTACCAAGCTGGTAACTTTATCAAAAAAAGAGATCAGATTAGTCTGGCATGACTTGTTTCTCTGAAACCCATGTTGACTTTTTGTGATTATGGCATTGCCTTCTAAATGTTCACAGACTCTTTGTTTAATGATCTGCTCTAGAATCTTCCCTGGTATTGATGTCAGACTAACTGGACGATAATTGTTGGGATCCTCTTTTTTCCCCTTTTTGAAGATGGGAACAACGTTTGCCCTCCTCCAGTCTGCTGGGACTTCTCCTGTTCTCCAGGAGTTCTCAAATATTATTGCCAATGGCTCTGAGATAATATTTGCCAGCTCTTTTAATACTCTTGGATGTAGTTCATCTGGTCCTGGAGATTTAAATTCATTTAGATTAAGAAGGTATTCCTGTACTACCTCTTTACTTATTTTGAGCTGGATTTCCCCTATTGTGTCCTCTGTTCCATTCTCCTCAGGTTGGTCCTCCTTTTCCTTTTCTGAAAACACTGAGGCAAAGAAGGTGTTGAGTAATTCTGCCTTTTCTCTGTCCCCTGTTAGCATTTTGCCATCTTCTCCTCGTAGTGGCCCTATCATTTCCTTCTTCCTCCTTTTGCTGCGGACATACCCAAAAAAACCCTTTTTATTGTTCTTAACCTCCCTAGCAAGCCTGAGCTCATTCTGCGCTTTAGCTTTTCTGACTTTACTCCTACACGTATTCGCTATCTGTTTGAATTCTTCATAGAATCATAGAATCATAGAATTGCAGAGTTGGAAGAGACCACGAGGGCCATCCAGTCCAACCCCCCTGCCACGCAGGAAATCACAATCAAAGCATCCCCGACAGATGGCCATCCAGCCTCTGTTTAAAGACCTCCAAGGAAGGAGACCCCACCACGCTCCGAGGGAGTGCGTTCCACTGCCGAACAGCTCTTACTGTCAAAAAGTTCCTCCTAATGTTGAGGTGGAATCTCTGTTCCTGGAGCTTGCACCCATTGCTCCGTGTTCCAGTCTCTGGAGCAGCAGAAAACAAGCCTGCTCCATCCTCAGCGTGACATCCCTTCAAATACTTAAACAGGGCTATCATATCGCCTCTAAACCGTCTTTTTTCCAGGCTAAACATACCCAGCTCCCTAAGTCTCTCCTCATAAGGCATTGTTTCCAGACCTTTCACCATTTTAGTTGCCCTTCTCTGGACACGCTCCAATTTGTCAATATCCTTTCTGAATTGTGGTGCCCAGAACTGGACACAGTATTCTAAGTGAGGTCTGACCAAGGCAGAATAGAGTGGCACTATTACTTCCCTTGATCTAGACACTATACTTCTATTGATACAGCCCAAAATTGCATTGGCCTTTTTAGCTGCCGCATCACACTGTTGGCTCATGTTCAACTTGTGGTCTACTAGGACTCCTAGATCCCTTTCGCACGTAGTCTCATTCAGCCAGGTCTCTCCCATCCTATATTTATGCATTTCATTTTTCCGCCCTAAATGCAGTACTTTACATTTCTCCGTATTGAATTTCATTTTGTTCGCTTTGGCCCAGCTCTCCAGTCTATCCAGGTCATTCTGAATTTTGATCCTGTCCTCTAGGGTATTAGCTACTCCTCCCAATTTGGTGTCATCTGCAAATTTGATAAGTATGCCCCTAATTCCCTCATCCAAGTCATTGATAAAGATGTTGAATAGCACTGGGCCCAGGACAGAACCCTGTGGCACCCCACTGGTCACATCTTTCCAAGACGAAGAGGAGCCACTGCTGAGCACCCTTTGGGTTCGGCCGGTCAACCAATTACAAATCCATTGAACAGTTTCCATTTCCTATACATGTTCCGTTTAAAACTTAGCTCCGTCGAAAGTTCTTTAGTCATCCATCCTGGTTTCTTGAGACACCTCCCATTTTTCTTCCTTAATGGTACTGTTTGAAATTGTGCCTTCAGTATCTCCCTTTTGAGAAAGTCCCATCTGTCTTGAGGTCTCTTCTCTTTTAGTATTCCTGACCATGGGATCACCCCCAGTATTTCCCTGAGTTTATTGAAATCAGCTCTCCTAAAGTCAAGAATGCATGTCTGACTATGCCTGGCTTCTCCTTTCCATTGTATAACAAACTCCAGGAGACCATGATCACTCTCACCTAAGGATCCCACCACTTGCACCCCATTAACCAGGTCATCTCTGTTGGTTAGGATCAGATCTAAAATAGCTGACCCCCTTGTTGCCTCTTCCACCTTTTGGACCATGAAATTGTCTTCCAGGCATGTAAGGAATTTGCTAGACCTTGTAGTTTTGGCTGAGTTAGATTGCCAGCATATATCAGGATAGTTGAAGTCACCCATCATTACTACATCTCTCCTTTCTGCATGTGTCTTCATCTGTTCTAGAAAGGCAACATCCAATTCCTCCATCTGATTTGGGGGTCTGTAGTAGAGTCCCACAATAACATCCCTGTTGTTTCCCTCCCCTTTAATTTTTATCCAGATGCTCTCCACCTGGCTTCCAGTATTGATGTTGTGGATCACTTCACTGGTGTAAATATCCCTGACATATAATGCTATTCCTCCTCCTTTCCTGTTTGGCCTGTTTCTCCTATAAAGGTTATACCCCTCTATTCCTACATTCCAATCATGAGACTCGTCCCACCAGGTTTCAGTAATGCCTATTATATCATATTTGTTTTGTAGTGCGAGGAGTACAAGTTCATCTTGCTTATTTCCCATGCTCTGTGCATTAGTGTAGAGACATCTGAGACCATGTGTTCCCTTTACTTGCTTCCTGTGCAAGCTTTTTTGCCTCCCACTGTTGGGTCCTTGCGCTGTTTGCCTTGTTCCCTCTATGACAGTTTGATTATTTTCTCCAGCCTTTTTGCCTTCCAGAATACTGTCTCCCTCCCCCATTTGACTCAGTTTAAAGCCCTCCTGATCAAATTCTTGAGACTGTTGGCAAAAATGTTTCTTCCAACTGTTGTAAGATGCACCCCATCTCTTGCCAGAAGTCCCCCCGCATGGAAGCGCAGTCCATGATCCAAGAATCCAATTTGTTCTCGGCGACACCATCTACGGAGCCAGTTGTTTACGTCGGCTATTTTCCTCTCCCTTCTTGGACCATGCCCTTCAACTGGCAGAAGAGACGAGATGACCACCTGTGCGTCCATTTCTTTCAGCTTCCTCCCCAGGGCCTCATAATCTCTTCTGATCTTGGGAAAGCTGTGCCTTGCAGTATCATTGGTTCCCACATGGACCAAAAGGAAGGGGTAATGATCCGTAGGCTTGACGAGTCTTGTTAGCCGCTCCGTCACATCACGGATCTTTGCCCCAGGGAGACAACACACCTCCCGAGTCATCTTGTCAGGCCCACATACCACTGCTTCTGTACCCCGCAGCAAGGAGTCCCCCACCACCACCACACGCCTCCGCCGAGTCTTCGCAGCTGCTGTTCCTTGCGGTGGTCCTCTCAAGTTCCCCTGCTCTACCCCTGAAGTCTGTCCATGCTGTTCTTCCTCGTTGTCCTTGATAAGGGAAAGGGCTTCGAATCAATTCTGTAGCTGCAAGCTGCTGGAAGAATCCCTGGATTTTCTTGTTCTGTGTGTGACATTCCTCCAGCTGTCTACTTCCTGTGTCTGTGAAGTGACCCTCTCCTCCGCAGCCACTGCCTCTGTGCGGTCCCCATCCAAGAGTGTTCGTTCTGTTCTGTCCAGGAAAACCTCTTGCTCGCGAATCTGTTGAAGTGTAGCTACTCGTGTCTCCAGCTGCTGTACTTTCTCCTCCAAGAGGGCTACCAGCTTGCACTTGGTGCATGTGAAGTTCTCCACGTCTGTAGACAAGAAGACAAACATCGCACAAGTGTTGCAAGTGACTGCCGCAGTCCCCTCAGTGTCCATGGTGAGAGCTTTTAGGTAATCTAGGAACTCTTAGGTAATGCTGAGAATGCTAAGCTGTACTTTTAGGTCTGCTGTATTTTTGTCTGGTTACTGAAATTCTCAGCGCCTCAGCTACAAGCAGCCTCTCCCAACAATTAAAAAAAAAATTCAATCTCCCCAGTCAGAATGGCTGTCCGGAAGCTGCTCTCCTTCTTCTCCCTGGCAGGAAACTGGCCTGGAAACTGGCAGGAAACTTGCTGTCCAGAAGCTGCTCTCCTTCTCTCTGGCAGGAAACAAAACTATTGATACAAAACTATTCACAGAGAAAATACTAGCCCTGATTTTTTTTCTCCTGACCTTAATTATAGATGCAAAGATGGGGGATGGGGGAGCATGCAGACATGCTACTATTCTCCAATTCATTTTTTCTAATGACAGCTGATATAGGGAATGGTTTCCAGAACAATCTCCAGATAACTATGGAAATGTGTGAACATTTAAAATGAGAAGCCATTATGTCTATTTTTTTAAAGTGGCAGGAGTTCTTCATGCTATCATTTCACTCTAGCTGTCATTCAGTACACTAAAAAAGTGTTTGTGTTTTAAGTAATTTCAAGAATTGCTATCCCCCAAGATTCTGCAAACAAACTGTATAATCTTTAACAGCAATTTAAGTTGAAATACTAGTATTTAAATAATTTTAAATCCTGTAGACATCTGTAGAACTACAGCTATTGAATTGAATTTTCTCATTTAATATGTCAGTGAGATGGTAAAGAAAAATATTAGAATAATATTTAATATAACTGGGCGTTTATAAACAGCAATTGTGTCAGTGGTAGAAATAGTTAAGTGGATTTAAGACATTCCTGCCACTCTTTGATTTTGTTGCCCTCTTGGGAAGTAAGTACAGAAGACCACTGTGAATTATCCATCACCAAACCATCATCTATCATTGGACTTAAGGAACTTCAACCAAGACAATATAATGTCAAAATATTTGCATAAGCCCCAGAGCAAGTCGACCACACACGACCTAGAGCTTACTTAAAGGCCTACTCTATGGCAGTGTGGGCAGCCAAGACACTATTCTCCCCCCATCACCATTGCATCTGCAAGAAGTCATCCAGTGAAGTTGTTTCCGATCCATTACACTCTGGCCCCTGGAAAGATAATGCAGATTACTCAACAGCCCACTGTGAAGAATTTGCATGGCACTTTGCAGATAAAAATCCAGCTTGGAAGACACAGTTAATACAGCCCCAGAGGATGTAACCTTGGCCTCTCCTTGTACAATAATAATTAATTCTTTTTAGTTTGTACAACCTGAGGATTTGGACATGATCCTTGGAGAAGTGAAAGCCACCATATTTTCACTAAACCATTTCCTGTGTTGGCTCATCAAAAGACCCAGAGGAGGACTAAACAAGTGGGTGAAGGGAGTAGTGAATGTTTCCTTACAACAAGGCAGGGTTTCAACATGCTTGAAAGAGGTGGCTGTATGCCAGTTGCTTCTGCTGAAAAAGCCTTCCCTGGATCATCCCATAAGGGTCAGTGTCCAACTATAGGCTAGTGTCCAAAATTCCATTTTGTGGCAAGGTATTAGAACATGTGTTTGCCTCCTAGCTCTAGAGATTCCTGGATGAAGTGAATTATCTTGATTCATTTCAGTCTGGTTTCAGGCCTGGTTATGGGGCAGATATAGCTGAGTGTATCCCTGTTGGTCCTGCTGGATCTCTAGGCAGCTTTTATCCTTCTTCCTCATCTTGTAGGGAGAGGACTTGAATGAATAGATTTACAGAGGCTCTGTTCCTTCCTGGAGGGTGAGCCCAGAAGGAGCTTGGGGATTCCTGTTCAACTCATTGGGCATTGGTCTGTGGGGTCCCTCGGGGCTCTGTTCTGTTCCCCATTCTATTTCATATCCACATGAGACTGCTGGGAGAGGTCTTCTGGAGGTTTGGGGTTCAGTGCCACCAGTATGCTGATGACACCCAACTGTATTTCTCCTTTCCTCCTAACTCCAAAGAAGCTGCTCTGGTTCTAAACCTGTGTGATATCAGTCATGGACTAGAAGAGGGCAAACAAATTGAAGCTCAATCCAGGCAAGACAGAGGTGCTCCTTGACAGTCAAAAAGCAGATCAGGGAATAGGGTACAGTCTATGGTGTGCTTCAATGTTTAGTTGGAGTCTTCTTTCTTGTAATTTGAATCCAAAGATTTGGGTCCTATCCTCTGGAGTGGCAAAAAACAAATTAATCTTTTTTCTATCATAATTGTTTTACAAAGTAATTTCTGAAATTTAACAAGAAGCAGTAGTTGAATTAGGATGTATTGGTCATAGTCCACTCTTTGCTTAAGACTATCTGTCCACTTCTAAAAGGTGTGACTGGAATAACGGAAAATCCTTTGACACACTTGACTCCAACCATTCACTGGCAATTGTAATGTTCTTTCTGAAACATTTCCCTGCTGCCTCATACATAAATATATACAGCTTCAAAAGAACAGTTAGTTGAGTTATAGTATCCCTGTTTTCTATCCAGAAATTCAAGACAAACAAACATTATTCTTGGGTTACATTCAAGACTCATTTCGTCCCCCACCCACCCTTCCTTCACTTGGCCCAGGCAACTGCAGCAGTCTTCAAGCAACAGTGGATGTTGATAGGCTCTGTTTCTTAGCATCATGTCCCCAAACCCACCCTAAGCCTAGTGAGGTTGCCAGGCTCTTTTATTCACTTTCAAAGAACCCATCCTGGTACCCCTGGGTGTGTTGATATTTGCTAACCATTAAGCTTTTGGGGGAGAGAGTGAGTCTTCATCTGAGTGTTAAGATGATAAACTAGATGAAAAGCCACCTGTCTGAATCTTCCTTATCCTTTGAAGATTTTTTTTTACTTGATGGGACCATTTAAAGATTTTCTTCTTCTTGGGCCTGCCTCCCTAGTTTCAGGCTTGTCGGAGAAGCTGCTTGATGACTCAGATTTACTTACCAGTAAGTGAGCCTCAGTCCAGTTCCATTTGATGCAACAATGCTGTCATCTCTCTGCCTGAGAAGTCTGAGCTCCAGAGATTACAACCACAGCTTGGAGCAGGACCAAAGTGGCTAACTACTTTGTACCTTCTGCTAGTGTGAAAGGGTAGGATTCCCCCACACACACACACACACACTGGTGTCATAGGTACAAAAGAGCCATTTTCTTGATTTTTCTAAAGCCTCCAGAAGAAGTGTGCAAGGAGAAAGGAGCCTGGAGGCCAATAAAGAAGCAATTACTGACTCTGAGGTGAGCAAGGATGTAGAAAGTAGAAATTACAAGATGGCAGAGGTAACTTGACTTGAGCCAGAGCAGGAGGTCTGTTGACTGTCAGAGCCAGAAAAAGAGAAGAGTAGCCATGGGAGAGAGAAAGAGTCAGAAAGAAGCAGAGGGACATTACCCCAAACTTATCTTACTTACATTAAATAATCAGGAAAGAGTTTACCATCTAGTGAGCTCAGTAGACCCTTAGCCATCTAGTGAGTCCTGTGGTATAAGAAGAGGTTCTCAAACCTCAGACAGAGGCATAAAGGGAGCTGGAAGATAAGACCCTCTAACAAGAGAGTCAACAAGAGATGCATTAGGGTGGCTGATGATAAGCACCTGTCCTCTTCAATTTTTGTTGGTTTATCTGTGTCTCCTCTGTCTCCTTAAGACTAGTTCTCGTGACTGAAGTCAAGTCAATTTTTTAAATTTTTGTATTATTATTTTTAAAACACGAATTTACAGAAAAATAAAAATAACAATTATACATTTCACTTCCTTCTCATCTGTGGTTCAAACATGCTTTCATCACTGTTTTTGATAACTTTTGTTATCTGAAACTATATACATCTTGCTATACCATTTACATGTCATTACAGAGTCTGTAGTCTTCATACCATACTATAGTCTTTATACAATATTATAATTTATTCTCAAAACCTGTATTCTTCAATAAAAGTTCTATCCAATTCACCTTTTATCTGTTATCAGTTTTATTTCACCTCTAATTTTTGAACCATGTTGCCATACATCCGTTCCATTTCATTTTCCAGTATTCAATTACGCTTTCCCATTCCTCTCTGAACTCTTCTATCGATTTTATTTTCATTGAGCCAATTGCCATTGCAATTATAACAAATTATATATTAATTATAACAAATACAATACAACACATACGAGGAGACATAATCCAGCATGAAAGCTTGCTAATACTAATACTAAAACAATCTTATTACTAAAATGTTTAAAGACAGCTGTGCTATTAAAAAAAATATAAATAGTACAGCTAAAAGGGCTTAAGATGCAAATAAGATTGTTGGATACATTTAAAAAATGTTTGGGTATATATAGATGATAGTGTAGTTTAAGACTCAGAACTTAACTATTGCCCTTATATTAGCACCAATTGCTAAAAATTTTGCTCTTTTAAATATATCATAGGATGATGATCTTCATGATCATAATTGGCTGGATGTTCTGGATAAGCAATAAAGGGGCAATAAATTTTTCTCATGAATCTCTGTACAAAGAACAAAACAATACTGGCTAGTCTAAATGAGAAGAAATAGTGCACATACCTGCACATTATAACCAATTCGCAGCAACACTGTTTCATTCCCATGGTGTTTTCTTCAAAAATGATAGGCTGCTAAGCTCTCCACTCCGCTGTTCACACGGCTGTGAATCAAGATGGTGGCTGTGTCATCTTTTTGTGCAGTGGGGGACGAGGAAGGCGAAAGGGAACCTGGTAGCATCTGGAGACAATGAGGAGAGTGGCCATCGTGGGGAAGAGGGAAGCCTCCTGACCTTCATGCATCCTGGTGGCAGTGGCATCCAATTCCAGCTGCAAAGGGATGGGAGGAGCCTCCTGGCCAGCTTCTGATTGCAGAGAAGGAAGAGGAGGGTGGGTCTTCACCGCTCCAGCTTCATCTTGCCTCCCCAGGCCATGCTGCTCCTTCTCTCATGCTTGTATGCTGAGCTCAATGTCAGTGGGCTTTGGAGGGCACAGGACAGGCATGAGAGAAGAAGCAGCCCAGCCCAATAAGGTGAGATGAAGCCAGAGTGGTGAAGGGGTGCCCTCCTCTTCCTTCTCCGCAATCAGCAGCTGGCCAGGCAGCTCCTCCCATCCCTTTCATTGTAGCCAGAATCAGAGGCTGCCTACGCTACCAAGATGGGTGAAGGGCTGGCAGCTCTCTCCTCCTCATCCCCATAGTGGCTGCCCTCATCATCATTTCTGGGCACAGCTGGGTTCCCTTTTGACAGCTTAAAAATAAAAAAAAATTAATGCACACAATCACTAGCGCTTCTGGAAAGCCCATCCCTGCACACGTCCAACCAATCAGATGTTGAGTTCTGCCCTCTCCAGACTGCACAACAAATCACATTGGTTGTCCCAACAAGCAGGAATGCACATTTCCTTCAGAGCTTTTTTAAAAATCAGGAAAAGCTGCAAAGGCTTTTCCCACAGAGTATTTGGAGTTTTGGCCCCTCTCCTCCTGAATATGTGAAATCACTGTGGGATCCCATTGGGACAAAAGGTATTCTCCTCGAATTCTATGAGGAGTATTTTCATTGTTTAGACAAACCCTGAAACATGAGCAACAGTTTCAGAGTTTCCACTTGTTTGATACCCAGAAGTTGTTTTCAATATTTCTTTGTCTCTGGTCATATCTAATTGTAATCATGTTTAACCTCAGATTAATAGCTTTCAGGCAGCTATTGACATATGCATCTGTTTGAACTAAGGGGAGCAAACCAAGAGCTGAGTGCAGTTACAACCAGTAAATGAATGTGCTCAGCCAAGGCTTTGTATAAACTGAAGTAACACCCACTTCAAGCATCAGAGCAGCATTTGAAGCACAGCTGGATAATGATAAAAATTGTATTGATTTTTGTATTGTATTGTATTGTATTGTAATACCATCTCACTGAGCTGACCGCATGTCAATAAATACTACTACCAGATATTTGAATACTGTATCTTGTTCTATAATATGCTCATCCAGGTACTATTTTGGGGCTTTGTAATACCTGGAGAAAACAATTATTTTAGTTTAATCATAGTTCACTTGAATATAGTCTTTAAAAAATAGCATGCAGATATCATAGAATCATAGAATTGTAGAGTTGGAAGAGACCACAAGGGCCATCCAGTCCAACCTCCTGCCATGCAGGAAATCACGATCAAAGCATCCCCGACAGATGGCCATCCAGCCTCTGTTGAAAGATCTCCAAGGAAGGAGACCCCACCACGCTCAGAGGGAGTGTGTTCCACTGCCAAACAGCTCTTACTGTCAAAAAGTTCCTCCTAATGTTGAGGTGGAATCTCTCTTCCTGGAGCTTGCATCCATTGCTCCGTGTTCTAGTCTTTGGAGCAGCAGAAAACAAACTTGCTCCATCTTCAACGTGACACCCCTTCAAATACTTAATCAGGGCTATCACATCACCCCTTAACCATCTTTTTTCCAGGCTAAACATACCCAGCTCCCTAAGTCCTTCTTCATAAGGCATGGTTTCCAGACCTTTCACCATTTTAGTCGCCCTCCTCTGAACATGCTCCAATATTTCCATATCCTTTTTGAATTGTGGTGCCCAGAACTGGACACAGTATTCTAGGTGAGGCCTGACCAAGGCAGAATAGAGTGGCACTATGACTTCCCTTGATCAAGACACTATACTTCTATTGATGCAGCCCAAAATCGCATTGGCCTTTTTAGCTGCCGCATCACACTGTTGACTCATGTTCAACTTGTGGTCTACTAGGATTCCTAGCATTTTATTATTTTATTTCGCTATTCTCTTTCTTAGTTATATGTCTAGTATGTACTGTATATACTTTGCTTTAAATATTTTTTAAGTGAAAACAAATAGCATTCAGAGAATGCTTTATAATCTGGTCAATTCCACTTTCATCTGTGACAAAATTACTGCATCGTTTGCATACAATAACATGGAGTTCTTAGTTGCTTTTAATAAGAATTACTGCATCATCTGCATACAATAAAATGGACTTCTTAGTTGTTTGCTTTGGAGCATGGAAGGTGGGAGATGATAAGAAGTCAACAACATCATTGATGTACAAATTGAACAAAATGGGCCAGAATGCATCCTTGTTTGAGCTCTTTTGGTAGGTGATGGTTCTGTAAGGTCACCATCAAGAATATGTTGTATCTTCAACCATGTGTTGTTATACAGGCTTTGGACAAGGAAAAGAAGTTGTTTATCTATAGATATTGAAGTCATTTTCCAAACAAAATCTTGTACAAGAGATTAAGTTGAATGCTGCTTTAAAATCTATAAAAGCTGAATATAAAACTCCTTTGGTTGTTGTCAGGTTTTGTGAGATGTTTTGCCATATTTGTCTATAAGAAGGTTCAAAACCAAACATTGATTTATAGCTTATCTACCCTGTCTGAATCCTGCTTATTCTTTTGGCAAATTATGCTCCTCATCATCCAGTCTATTAACTTATTGTACAGATGTTTTGCATACAGTTTACTGATTATATGTAGCAGACTAAGAGACAAATAAGTTTCAGGTTCAGTTTTTGGACCTTACTTATCTAGGGGAACAATCACTTCAGTATCCCATATCTCAGGGGTTTCCTCAGTTAAATCAATGGAAGTAAATACAGAAGCAAGCAGGTAATGTTGGGGTTTAGCAATTCTGGTGGTATAAAGTCTGTTTCTGGTGCCTTATTGCTCTTCAGTTGTGAAATAAGATTTTCTACCTCACTTATAGATACAGAAGGCCAATGAGACAAGTTGTCTGGGACTTCCAAAATCTGATCTGTCCTCTCTTTACCATCAGAAAACAATACTTGATAGGAGCACATCCATTCACCTTGGTTAATCATATGTATTAGATCCGTGGCTCTTAACCTTTTCTTTACCAGGGAATCCCTTTAAATATCTTTTGTTGCCAAGGAACCCCAAGACTTAACTCAAGATTTAAAATAACAGCAGAAACAAAATCAACAATAATAATACAATTACACCATCCATTAAACCTTCCCTCAGAGTCACCAGAGGGAGAGGGAAGACTTTTCTCCTGCTTCTTCCTCAAAGTTTATGGCTGGAACTAATATAACAACAATGTGTGGGCCCGGCCAGTCAGATTTTGCCTTGGCTACTGTCACGTGGCTGCTCCACTGTAGGGAGAAGGTGGGCCAAGCAGCCTTCAAGCCTTTGTGGAGTCCTGTGAGAACATTGTGGTGTCCTTTGCCTCCACAGACCACAGGTTAAGAATTGCTGTATTAGATAATTATGAACATTTCCAGTAGACCTGCCACTGTTCACCAAAAAGGTGACTATCTCCGTCTTGAGAGGATTTTACTAACATTGGCCAAGCACTTACTCCATCTAGCCACTTGCCTTCCTTAATCAGAGCCTTATGCCTTTGCCTACAAATTAAATATTCTTCTAACCAGATGCCAGAATTGATGTTTCCACAAGTAAGTTCTGTTCATCTGTCTTTTGGCCCATTTATATACTCTATCATACCAACCCATTGTTGCACATATATTTCTAGGCTCACAGTTAGCATTTGTTTTTAAGCATACTTGTAAACTATTACTCGGATTTCAAAATAACTTTATAACTTCAATGGGTTATTTTTCTGAGAGAATTGCAGCATGTAAAATACTCTGAAATTCTCTGAGCTCAGAAGATGGGATAGAGCTAGATTCACTTCAGGAGTCCACTTCATTTTTTTCTTGTTAATCATGCCTATATTGTTATGAGAAATGAACTGAGATTTTAAGCATGTGTTATCATTCATTATATTTGCCACTGACATAATTAATGGTTGGTGGTCACTTTCTGTATAATCAGCAACTTCAAAATGGGCAACTGATCTATTGAATGATCTAAGAGAATATACTGCCTGTATAATTTGAAAAATGAGTGTACTCCCCTTCCTGGTCTTCTTTAGTAGTATTAAATTTCTCTTTCTTGTAAATTGAATGAACCACAATCCTACATAATTACACTTATTAACTTTGGAGACACAGCTGCCTATCTGATGCCTCTCTAAACATAAAAACATAAGCTTTTTATGTTGGACCAATCCTCTTCTGTGTTCAGTTCTAGGACACAATGAAAATAGGTATACAGACTTGCATCATTATTTCCAATGTGTACATGAAATTTCCCTTCAGTTACAAATACTGCAGTGGGGTACACGGATTCTAGATACTCTAACACTTACCAAATGTCTCCCACATAATATTCAAATTCAGTTTGTTTCTGCAAAGAGAAATACAGACATTGACTATCAAGTTCTCTTGATAAATCCCATCCTTCTCTTCTCACCATGCAACCACTTACCTCTTCCTTACCAAAGTGCTCATCTGCCACCACTTACCAGTCCTAGGTGCCAGTTAGATGGTAGTTTTTGTTGCGGGGCATCCCGGGACTTCTTGATCCCGTATTCGTCCCTCCCTGTTTACATGATTTTTGTCTCTGAACTGGATATCCCGGCAGATCCTGGGATCATTGTTTACATGGCATCCTGTCCCGTGATATGTATCTTCTCCCACTACCCTGGTTGTTGTTTTTTTTTTTTGTTTACACGAGTTTACAGTCCCAGGATCTTTTTTTTTTTAGCTGTCAATCAAGGATGTGATTACTCGTTTTTTCACAACCTCAGTGACGTACTTCCTTTAGAGTTCCGCGCCACAAGCGATGCTATTGGCTGGCTCAAATGTTTGTTCAAGCTTCTGCATTGGGGATGAAGGGATGAATGAGTGTTGCATTGGGGATGAGGCGATGAGGGGATGAGGGGAGGAATGAGTAATCCGTGACCTAACGTGGGGAGGAAGGAGCGATCAGTGGCTAAACCCTGTGCTTTCTTTTTGAATGGAAAGAACACCATTTAAAGCAAGCTAAACTGGGGAGGAAGGAGCAATCAGTTGTTGCTGGGGAGTGTGAGAGAGGTCAAAAGCAGAGCGGACTGGAGCCCTGGCATGCACACACACACACACAAGCCCAAGCCAGTATGCTTTCAACCAGCAAGACAGGGAGTGGTGGCAACGAAGAGGAATCCCTGGGTTTGGGATAGGAATAAGGGCCAACCCTGGACTTCAGGCAGCAGAAATCCGTGGGTGGGCCGTTATGACAGGCGGGAGTCACTGACTTTGCTGGGTTTCACTGTCTAGGGTATCCCTGGCCAAACCAAATATCCAGTTGGCTGGTGCAGGAATGGAATTTCTGGTTCTCTGCATGACTTTACAAAAACCAAGAAGAGCGGGATGCCATGCTTCCCATGCCCTATCGCCATGCCTATAAGGCACAAAGATGGATCTCTTGTAAACAGGAATCATGGACTGGAAGTAAAGAGAAATGAACACATCTCAACAAGATAATCAACTGAGGAAAGCATTAGAGGTAGCATATTATAAGGTAAGAATCATAGAATCATAGAAGCATAGAGTTGGAAGAGACCTCAAGGGCTATCCAGTACAACCCCCTGCCATGCAGGAATACACAAATCAAATCATTCCCAACAAATGGCCATCCAGCCTCTGTTTAAAAACCTCCAAAGACTTTCATTCTATGCAATCACTGTAGATGTGCATGATAATTCGTTAATGTGAACAGGGCTCCCCATAAGTACTGTCACAGAGTATATATTGCTCATTTGACAGCCAGAGCCTCTCTTTTGATGGTACAGTACTTTGGTTCCTGGGGAGTCATGTTCTTGCAAATTTTCCATTTGTCCATTTGCAGGACAAACTGTAGGGCAAAATTTAGGACCCTCAATATGAGAACCTGGCAAAATCTCTTTTCAGTCATCTAAAAGGCCTCTTTCTCCCTCTTTCCCCATTTTAGTTTTCAAGGGACAATTTGCCTGTCAAACTGGTGAGTGAACAGAAATCACTTTAGACTGAGGGATAATTTTTCAATAATATCCTACTAGATGTAAGAATTATTGCACCATTCACTTGCTTATGGGTACAGCCAGCAGAGTGTTTTGTGCACAGGATGGAACAGGATGAACCTGCCCTCCACCAATGGTATACCCTAAATATTGCAACTGGATTCTGCTGACCTTACACTTCTTCGGATTGGCTATAAGCCTGGCTCTGAAGAAGGTTTCCAGTACCCAGTGAATATGAATTGTGACTCCCAAGATGAACTAAAGAT
Source organism: Gambelia wislizenii (assembly GCA_030847615.1). Taxonomy (NCBI): domain Eukaryota; kingdom Metazoa; phylum Chordata; class Lepidosauria; order Squamata; family Crotaphytidae; genus Gambelia; species Gambelia wislizenii. The sequence goes on from JAUMIR010000004.1 coordinate 179,161,709, forward strand.
TACAGTATCATTGATGTATCCCATGACACAGTCCTGTATAGGCTGAAGGATCAGATCCATCAATTATTGGGATGTTCTGGTAGTTACATGTAGGCCAAGGGGCATGCATGTGAACTAGTGAAGGCAGGAGGTGGCTAAGGCAATCTAATGTTAGGACACAGGCATTAACTCTTTGTGAGATCCAAGGCTGATTAGTATAGGATTGACTAATCCTTCTAACAGTTTGCCTACTTGGAGCATTGCGTGTAGAAGCAAATGCTTCTGTCGATTTTAGGGACTAATATTGGCTGGCTATGCCAGGGCTGTATGAATCCTCAGTGACTTCCAGTCATAACATTGTTGCTACTTCCTTATATTTTTCACTTCTTTGCACTGTCTTGGTTACGGGCAGACAGATGTTCACATTAGTTTTCTTGCCTGTGTAGTGATATGATGGCACAGTAGACATGTATATCCTGGCTGTACAGAGAACAACCTGCACATTCTTTCTAGTCCCCTTCCTGAGTTATTTGTTCTGGGGTGCCGTTCTCTTGAAAGATGAGCAATGAGATTTCTTCTTGCAAACAGTGCTTGGGGCCCAAATTGTCTTTTTCAGCATATGCACACAAAGCTTTGTATTTTTTTTCCCATTACAGTTGGCCCTCTGTATCCATGGAGGATTGGTCCCAGGACCTACCCCCACCCTGTGGATAGCAAAAAATGCAGATGCTCAAGTCCATTCTATAAAGTGAATTTACTTAAAGCTCAGGTGCCACCTGATTTCTTCTACCTCACCTCCACGTGCACCCTGAAGACAACTGCCACATTATCCGGCCTCCCCTCCCCATCCTCCTGACAACCAGTTCCCTCTCTTCACCTCTCTCACTTCCTCCTCCACCCCACCTCAACAGCTTCTTCACCTTCAGCAGGGTAGCGCCTCAGAACAGCTTCTGCCACAGTCCTCTCATAAGGCCAGTGGTTGGAGCAGGGGAGAGATGAAACGTTCCACGCCACTTTTTTTAAAAGTTCTTTTGAATATTTGAATTTTTAAAATTATTTTCAACCTGCAGTTGTTTGAATCCATAGATCCAGAGCCCATGGACATGGAGGACCCACTGTACATGAAAATTGACATGGAAAACTTTAGTCATATTTCATTTATTGCCATGGACTTGGCAGTCAACATGGCTTACTCTCCTCTCCACTTTGTCAGGCCCCTGCAACAGTTTATCCCTGAGGAGGACAATGACAAAAGGACCTCTGTCCTGGTTAAAAGACCCAGCTTCAAGAATTCTGGTCATAATTGTTTGGGCAGTCCTGAGGTATACATGGAATAATGGGGCAACTGACCTGAAATGTTCCATCATCTCTAGAATGTGTTGCACCAAAGACTGAGTGGTTGGTGGTTCCTCTTCCCAGCCCTCCTTAACCAGGTCTAATATTCCCTAATGTGGTTGTCCATCTGCTGGTTCAAAGGAAGAGAAGCCAGTGGGGGCTTGCGGAACCTTTCAAACTATGATACACTGTTTTGACTTTCATCCCACAAATTTCCTCAGCATGCATTCCAAGGGCCAATTAAATTTTTCTGCAAGTGATAAGCAGATGTCCTTAAAAGTTTTACCCAGAGGCTTTCCCGGGGTTTTAAGTTGCATCATTCAACTTCCAATATTTGTCCCTTGATCCATCAACATCTCCTTAGGAAATCATACTCTGGACAAGACCTGTAAGAGTTCTTGGACCACTGCTTGTGAAATCATGGCTTGCAGCAGAATAGATTCAGGCTACTTCATGGAATAATCAATGATAACAAAATGAGGATTATGTCCCCCTCTGGACTTCTCTGGAGTCCCTACTAGAGCTATGTGCTCAAAGGGGGTATTGATTAAGAGGAAGGAAACCAATGAACCAGGGTTTTGTCCTTGATCCTGTGTCTTCTGGCATTCTAGGCAGCATGCACAATACTGTTGGATTTGCCCATAAATCCCTGGCCATATAAAACCACTGTAGTATTGTTGCCATGATATTATCTTTGGCCACAGGGATATCATGGGCCAGCCTCATTACCTTCCCCTGCAGGGTCTCTGGGATGACTACCTCTGGTTTCCCCCTGTATCATTCAGTAAGGCAGCCCTCTCAGAATAGGGCTATGGGCCCCCAGTTGTCATGACAGACTGAGCTTCATGCAAGGTGGTTGCTACAAAAGGATCTTCTTCTTGCCAAAGTGCAGTCTGAGCCTGTGACATGTGGGCCATCTTTCATCCTTTGGACCTTTTCCCATGATGATCTTCCACCTCTGCCAAGTCAGTTATGCTCTAACACAGCTTCTCTGGCAAGACCTGGCATGAAACCCATTTTCAAGCCATCACCCTTATGGGACAGCTGCCCACCACCCTTATAGGACAGACCCAGCTATCCTATAGGGTTTCACATCCCCATGAATGAACCTCAGGAGCAGGAAATAATGGCAGAGTGGCCTACATATCCAGGAAAGCATGCATGGATTTCACAAAGGCATGGCCTGCACATCTGGTGAACAGGTGCAACCACAGCCTGTATTCATGAGAGCTGATACCTTCAACCCTCTATTGAGACCAATCACTCTTGTCCCGGCCATGAGTTTACCTGTGACATGTTCTAGGGAGATTATCACATGCTCAAAACATCCCAGGACAGAGATGAAAGGAGATTGCTGAAAGGCTTACCTTTTAGATGACGTCGTCCCTCTCCTGTGATGCTCCCGTTCTGCTCCTGTTACTCCCCCGCTTCCTCTTATTCACGGCTTAAGAAATAAGAAGCCCGTTCCGTTATAATAATGGAATGAAAGGCAAGTTAACAGAGGACCCGTTATGATGGCGAGATGACATTGTGATGTGATGTCAGTGGGAGGTCCATGCCGAAAACTTCTGGGTTCAATCAGGACAACCAGGTAAGTGACTCCCTTCCCCCCACCCCCAGGTTACTTGGGATTTTCTTTTTCTGTTTTGGGGCTTTGACGTTTGGTTGGGGTTTTATTTTTAAATTTCCTGTGTGATAATTCTCTCGTGAGAACAAGTGGTATTTGGCTTCACTGCAGTAAAAGCAGCTTTACAACAGCTGCATTTACTGCAGTGAAGCCGAGGGGAAGGGAAGCTGTTTTGCTTCCGATAAAAGGTAGGTGTTTGAAAATGTTTTTTTTTTTTTTTAGTGTTACAGGGCCAGGAGTGGGTTGGATGGGGGGTAGCGGGACAGACGTAGTTTCCAGGGACCCGTGTGATAATCTCCAGGCTTCAGTGCATTCACACTCCTTTACCAGGCTATTTCACCAAATATGCTCCCCTTGCCCACAGGTATAGTGCATCATAGATCATTTGCTGTCATCTTCCACAATGCCTGGTGTTCCTCTGGAGACAGGAGAAGTAATCTGTTCCACAGCCCAGGATCTCCAGGATCTCCTTGTTCACCAGAGTTGCCTAATCTTTCTCCTTCTTCACTGTGTCTACCTCAACTTACCTCTGTCTCCTCAGTCTTTTTGAAGGCCTCAGTTAAGCTGACTCCACTGTGGTGAGTTTCTTACATCTAACCCAATTCCACACACCTGGGGGCAGAGAACCTTGAGCAGTTTGTTTACATTCTGCCCCCAGATGCATTCTATTTGGGGCATTGCACGTGAATCAAATGTAGACACTTCATTGACTCAATGGAAATCTATACAGAAGTGAATGTTTCTGTCAGTTTTAGGACTAATTTTGGCTGGCTTTGCCAGGGCTGTATGGCTCCTGTATGACTCCACAATGATTTCCAGGCATAACTACTCAAATGTCCAGCAGTGATTGCAGTCTAAAAGGGAGATTTAAAAGAATTGTAGTTTTGTTTGCTGCATTTGGTTTTATAGCTTTATAGCTATAGGAGGTGTGGACAACCTCCAGAGATTTAAGGTTTGTGTATGGCTTCCCCAGACCTTAGAGAACAAACCAACATCCCTCATGCCTCCAATACCTCCTGATTTTCAACTGAAATGGGGCCCTCATCCCTTCTAAGGAAAGCAGGAGACAATTTTGTTATATATTTGGTCCCCTGGACCTACTTATTTCAGGAGTGTTTATAGTTGAAACCAGAAGTTAGAACATATATCTGCTTTAGACAAAAGTGCCCCTTTAGCTTAAAATGAGGTGCTGGGGAAACATTTTGGGTGATTTAGAGGTTGCATGCAGCCTAGTGGCCACACTTTCCCCACTCCTGAGCTATAGGCTTCTGGATCTATTATTGTTGCTTCCCCTGCCTCCAAAGGATTTGAGGTCTCTCAATGAACCATTCATGTTTGGGTGATCTGGATGTTTGAATTATTTTATAGATATTGACCACTCTACACTATCAAATGCCTCCTTCAGCATCCAAAAAAAGCAAAACAAAGCGCTATCTGTTTATCATAAGTAAATCTATAAATAATGGCTGGCATCCTATTGGGAAGTTATGCCATTGTAAACTGACTTATGATTGCATACATTTGAGGAAAACAGAAATGTAGCTATGCCATTGGCACCATTGCACAAGTAGAGCCTGCACAATGTGTCTCAATGTACACCATGTCTCCATGTGCAACATGTCTGGATCTGCAATGTCTCCTGATGTGAAATGTGTCCTATTGCACAATGGGAGACCCCAATGCACAACAGGACATCTTGCCAGTGCCCTTGTTGTGCATGGTTGCAATTCACCACCATGGTTGTGTTGGTAATGTAGCAATTGTGTTGGTGACATAGCAGTGTAATTGTAAAATTACACATTACAGACTCTGATGCAGAATCTCAGCCAATATTTATTAATCTTCTAATATCTAGATGCTATTTTCAATCTGAAACTTGCACCAGAATTATAGCAAAATTTGGGTTGATCCAGACTTTAGTTCAAAGTGCTCCTAGTTTTCTGTTTTTATAAACAGAAAACTATAGATGGTATTTGTCTCATTCATGTTTGAAGAAGGCTTATGGTATGTAAAAGGACAAATAGTAGAGATATCAAATCCTAGCAGTGCTTTATTGCTTCTATTTTGGTTGTTAAAAAAAATTGCAACAGAATACTGAATGGATTCATTTCCAAAAATATCCGTTGTATGTATTATTAAAGATGTTGTTCATCCAGAAAAATTATAATTAGTTCTGTATTTGTTAATTTAAGAAAAGTTATTCCTTATCTTCCTGTTATATTCCTGTCTTAAATTGGAATGAGTAGATATTGACTTTGACATATTTAAACTTACTGTAAACAGAATAAAAAAGGACACACAGACACAATAGAGTTCTAGAAAATGATTTTTTTAACAATCATGTTCATGATATACATTCTTATGTCTTATTTTCTCTTATAGAATTTTGTTGGTGGTGTGTTTTTGTCATTGTTAGCTGGTGTCAAGTCGACTTTGACTCATGGGAAGTCACCCTGTCATCAACACCCTTGCTCAGGTCTTGTAGACTCAGGGCCAGGGCTTCCTTGATTGAGCCTATCAATCTGTAATGCCATCTTCCTCTTTTCCTACTGCCTTCTACCTTACCAATCATTATTGACTTTTCTCATGAGTCATGTCTTCTCATGATATTTCCAAAGTACGACAGTCTCAGTTTAGTCATCTTGGCTTCTAGGGAAAGTTAAGGCTTGATTTGCTCTAGGACCCATTTATTTGTCTTCTTAGCAATCTGGGGTATCTGTAGAACTCTTCCCCAGCACCAAACTTTTTTAAAAAAAATTTATTAATTAAAAAAACATACAATTTATACACACAACTTAACAAACAAATATACTCATTAACATAAAGTGATTCCCTCCACCTAGGGACTTCTCTTTAAATTCATCCCTCTTTCCAAAATGCCATTGTTTCCAACTCAGGTTTGCTTCCTCTCCCCTTTATTAATACAAATTCTAAGAATTTACTCCATTTCCCACCAAAAACATTCTTATTTAGGCCTTGTTTTTTTTTAACCATATTTGTTAATTTCTCATTTATAGCTATATTCCATACTTCATTATACCATTATTCTATTTGGTATTCACCTTGTGTTTTCCATTTCTTTGCTATTATTAACCTTGCTGCTGTCAGCAGATTTGTTAATAATTCCTTAACAATTTGGGGTTCTTGTATTTTTTCACAATACGATAATAATGCTATTTCAGGACATAAGGGTATATTTATCTCCATTATCTCACTTATTTCCTTCATTACTATTTTCCAAAATCTCTGCACATTTTTACAATTCCACCACATACGTCCCCAATTCTTGGCATCCCCTCCAACACTGTGCTGAGTACTTTTTATCTATTTGATTCAATCTTACTTGAGTTAGATACCATCTCCATATAATCTTATAATAATTTTCTTTTATTCTAACTGATAATGTTTTCAAATGATGCATATTCCATATTTTCTCCCACTTAGATTTATCTAAAACAATTGCTACATCCGTTTCCCATATGTCTTTAAAATAATCTTGTACCTCTTCATTATCCATTAACATTTTATATATTTTACTTGTAATACCTTTTATATTATTTTTCTCTTGAATAGCTTGTATAATCAATTCATCAAATTTTGTATTTTTTCTACAACTTCCCCCCTTTAATCATTTTTTTGTCCATTCTTCTAACTGTATTAGTTTAAACCATGTGAATCCTTGTTCTTTTAATGCTTTTTCCACATAATTCTTATTTTTCATTTTCCTCATCCATTCCTTCAACCTTATTATTTCTTGTCCTCCTAGCTTTGCTTCCTCTTCATTTCTTAAATTTGCTGGGAAACCCTCCAGCAATATTACTGGAGTTAATGGAGATATTCCTGGAGCTAATACTTTTTTATATTTAATCCAAATCTCTAATATATTTTTAAAGGATACTGACAGTACTCTTTCCCTTAATTTCTTTTTTGGTTTACAAAAGAATATACTTCTTAATTTTAAATCTTTCTCTTGTTTATTTATTTCCATCCATTCCATTTCTTTTACTTCTGCAACACTATCAATAATATATCTCAATTGATTTGTTACATAATATAGCTTCAAATTGGGTAGACCTAAACCTCCTTTTTGGGGGGATTAATACCATCTATTTTTATTTATTCTTGATCTTTTGCCTCAATTACAATAATTATTTACCATATTTTGCCACTTCTTAAATTCCATCACTGATATTTTTTAATAGGCAGCATTTTAAATAAGAAATTTATTTTTGGTAAAATTTTCATTTTAACAAGCGCTATTCTTCCAAACCATGAGTTTAATTTCCCCATATTTCTCTATTCCCCCCCCCATATCTTTCCTTAATATAATATATTTTTTTCCTCTAATTTCTTCAAGTCTGCCACAATATTTATTCCTAAATATTTTATTTGCTCTTTTAATTTAATATATTTCTTTTTACTCTTCATATTTTTTTTGCTCTGTATCTGTATAATTAAATATCATCATTTCTAATTTATTCCAATTTACTTGTAAGCCTGTCATTTTTCCAAACATTTCCAAATGACTCTATCTCTTGCATTTTTTCCAATGGATCTTAGATTGTTATTAAAGTATCATCTGCGAACATATTCAGCTTTATCTTTTCAATATTACCTATCCCCTTAATACCTTCATCCCTTCTAATTACATTAGCTAATATTTCTATCACCATAGCAAATATTATTGGAGAGAGTGGGTAACCTTGCCTTGTTCCCCTAGTTAAATTTATTTGTTCTGTCTTACCACCATTTACTATTACTATAGCTGTATTTTTTTATATATACTTGGTCAATCACGCCCCTAATCTTTTCTTCAAATCCCAATGTTTTCATTATATTTTTAATGCCAGGCATTCCACATTATCAAAGGCTTTAAATATATCCACAGCTATAAGCCCTGCTTTAATTTTCTTTCTTCTAATTATATCTATTATATTTATTACTCATCCAGTTAAATTTAACATCTGTCTTCCTGCTATAAATCCACATTGATCTTTTTATATATATTTGTGCATAAATCTATTCATCCTTTTTGCCAATATTGTTGTTAATATTTTGCATCTTGATTTATTAATGATATTGGTCTATATGATTCTGGATCCATCAGATCCTTATCAGGTTTTGGAATTAATATAATTATAGATTGTTTCCACGATGGTGGGATCTCATCTCCTTTTAAAATATTGTTATGTAATTCTTTCATTCTAGATGTTAATATACTTTTAAATGTTTTGTAATATTCAGCTCCCAAACCATCTTCTCCTGGGACCTTCCCCAGTTTCAATTTGTCTATAATTTTCTCTATTTCCTCTTCTGTTATAGGCTGTTCCATTAATTCCTTTTCCTCCTCACTAATTATATCCTTACCATTTTCCTGTATATATTTCTCCAAATCTTTTGGTGCTTCTCCTGCTGAATATAATTTTTGATAATATTCTTGAAATATCTTTAATTTATCCTTCATCAAATTACTTTTTCCCCTTTTTCATTTTTAATAATTCCAATCAAACTTTTAGCTTTCTTTGCTTGTGTGGCCCTTGCTAGCATTCTAGAATTTTTATTACTATATTCAAAAAAATCTCTTTTCATAAATAGCAGGTTTCTTTTTGCTATTTCTATATCTTCCTTTTTTAATTCTTTTCTCATTGCTTGTATTAGTGCATGGATCTGTTTATCTCTATTTCTAAAATATTCTTTTTCTAAATCTTTAATTTCTTCTTCTAATTTCCCCTTACTCTTTTCCTGTTTTTTCCATAATGTATGCGCTTCCCTAATAAATATTCCCCTTGCTACAGCTTTCATTGAATCCCACACTAATGATTGACTGCTTAGTCCTACTCTGTTTATTTCCCATATTTCTTTTAATTCTATCTGTATTTATTCTACTATATTTTTATAACCTAATATTTTTGTATCTAATCTCCATCTCTTTGCTTGTTTATAATCTTTTGTAGTTCTTATATCTGCAGTAACTACTGCATGATCTGTAATTTTTATAACTCCTATATCTGTGTTTACAATTTGTGAGACTAATTTTTTTGATTTAAAAATAATCTATTCTGGAATAGGTTTTATGTATTGGTGAATAATAAATATATCTTTTTTCTTCTCCTTTCCATTCTCTCCACACATCTCATAATCCATTTCTATCTATAATTTTGTTTAAACCAGTTTCGTACATTTTCTTCTCCTCCTTAGTAGGATTAGATTTATCTTTCTGCTTATCCATTACCATATTAAAATCTCCCACCATTATTATAGATCCCTCACTTATTTCATTTGTTGCTTTAATAACTTCTTCATAAAAGTCTATTTGACCTTCATTTGGGGCATACAGATTGACCAAAGTAAGTTGTTCTTTACCCCTAATTCCTTGTATAATTATATATCTCCCTTTTAAATCTTTGTACATTTTCTTAACAATAAAACAATAAAACCACATCCTTTTGAAAAAATGGTTGCTACTCCTCTTGATTTTGATGTTCCAAAAGCTTTTTCATATGTATTTGCCCATTTCAACTTCAGTTCATTAATTCCATCTTTACTTTGATGTGTTTCTTGAAGGAATATTATATCTGCCCTTTAGATTTATTTAATAAAGATTCTATTCTTTTCCTTTTAACTATGTTTCCTAATCCTTTTACATTTAAGGTCAATATTCTCAATCTGCCCTCCATATTATGCATCATATATTTCTATTTCTATTAGTCCCCCACAGTGCACAAATAATACAATACACAAATAAACAACAACTATTCCCCCCTGCACCACCCTCCACCTTCCCCCCATTCCCCCCTCCTCCCTACCCTTCCCACATACAGAATTCCTCACCCCCTCCTAATCCCAGGGATTACTATCCCTGCCATAGCTACAAAACTTTGAGGGGGGAGGGGGTGTCACCCATCACCAATGCCACCTTTGATCACATCTCTTTCAGTTTTTTTCCAGACCCTTGTCTTTATATCTTCAGTTCTCCCTTCAGCTCAGCTTGATCTTTTGCTGCTTCTTGCTCTTCCTCTCTCAATCCCAGTGTTGTCAGCAATTGTAATTCTTCTTCTAGTGTTTTTTTTTGTAGTATTTCCCAGCATACTTGAATTTCAAAAATATTGGGTATCCCCAATTGTAGTTAATATTTTTCCCCCAATATAGCTATAATGGGTTTGATACCTCTCCTCCATTCCAATGTTTTCACACACAAATCATTGAAGATCATCACTGGTGTTGATTCAAAAAGTATTTGGTCACCAAGTTTCCTGATTTCTTTCATAAATGTCTCTTTTTTGTAGTAATTGGCCACTTTCACCAGTCCATCGCTGGGAGTTGTTTTCCTGAATCCAGTTCTATAAATTCTTTCAAAATCTTCTTGAACCCACTGTAATTGGGGTGTCAGTTGCTGGAACCAGTTTATTATTTTAATTCTCAGCTGGGATGCAGATTCTCTTTCAAAATGTGGTATATTTCTAATTCTTATATTCGTTCTTCTGTCTCTATCTTCCTGGGCAATAATTTGTGTTTGAATCTCAGAAAACACTGTTGCATGCTTCAGAAGTACATTTTTGTTCTCATTAACAGATTTTTCTACTTTTTAAATTTCTTTACACAATCCTGCCATTTCCTGATTAATTTGCTGCATGGCACTTTGTAGTTGTTTAGAAACTTCCTGTATTGTTTCTTGTTTCAAAGTATGAATTTCATTTCATAGCTCAAGTGTATGAGCTTTAAAACTTTGAAGTAATTTTTCATTATTCTGTGTCAGCAAAGATTGTAAATCCTCTTGCCCTGACAGGTTTTCTTTACTTTTTGTGATAGCCTCTGGTGGGACTTTCTACCCATTCTTTTCTCTCCCTGCTCCAGTCACCATTTTTTTAAATGTGTCAGTCTGTGCTTCTCCCTCCACCTCTCTTGAGCTTTTAATCTTTTCAGTTACTATTAAAATCTCAGCTGAGACAGCTCTTTCAAGTCTTGAAATTGTTTTATCAGAGGGTTTACTTTTAGATCTAGTCTACAAGGGAGGTTGCAGGGATTTTTCTTTTCCCTGCCTCCCCTCAACATTAGCTTCCCTCGTAAATCACTTAGCTCCAAGTTATCTCTTTTTAGATAAGGCAGAATTTACTCACAGCATTCCGGCACAGGAGAAAGGTTTCTTTGCTTTCATTAACTGCTTCAACAAGGTATTTTCTTTGTTCCAAAGATATCGTATTGAAGAGAGATGGATTCTACGGCCACATCCGGTGGTGCATGACTCCACCCGCCAGCACCACACTTCAAATAATTTGATTTTCTTCCTATTAGTTTTCTTTAATGTTCAGCATTCACAACCATACAGAGAAATTGGAAATATGGTGGCATGAACAGTCCTAACTTTAGCTTTCAATGATACACCTTTACACTTGAGGACTTTGTCTACTTCCTTCATAGCTGTCCTTCAAAATCCTAGTCTTCTTCAGATTTCTTGACTGCAGTCTCCATTCTGATTAATGACTGAGCTAAGGTATGGGAAATGTTGAACTATTTCAATGTCTCATTGTCTACTTTAAAGTGATGTACAATAAATAATCTGTGGTCACTTCTTAATATTCAACTGTAAACCTGCCTTTGCACTTTCTTCAGTAATAGTTCCAAGTCTTTACTAGTTTCTGCTAGTAGTATGGTGTCATCAGCATATCTTAAATTGTTGATGCTCCTTCCTCCAATTTTTACGCTTCTACTTCCAAGTCTAATCCTGCTTTACATACAGTATAATATGCTCAGCATACAAGTTAAATACTGTAGATAGGATGATAAAATGCAACTCTGTCTAGCCCCCTTGCTAATTGGAAACCATTCTCTTTTTCTGTATTCTGTCCTGATGTAGCCTCTTGTCAGGACAATCAACCACAAAAAATATACCAATATATTCAACTAATATCTACTAACAAACAAACATGTCCAGAGGAGGGCAACTAGGATGGTGGAATGTCTGCAATCCATGCCCTATGAGGAATGGCTTAGGGAGCTGGGCATGTTTAGTCTGGAGAAGAGAAGGTTGAGAGGGGACATCATAGCCATGTTTAAATATTTGAAGGGATGTCATACTGAGCATGAAGCAAGCTTGTTTTCTGCTGCTCCAGAGACTAGGACAAGGAGCAATGGGTTCAAACTACAGGAACAGAGATTCCACCTAAAATTAGGAAGAACTTCTTGACAGTAAGAGCTGTTTGGAAGTGGAATACACTGCCTCGTAGTGTGGTGGAGTCTCCTTCTTTGGAGGTTTTTAAACAAAGGCTGGATGGCCATCTGTTGGGAATGCTTTGATTGTGTATTCCTGCATGGCAGACGGTTGGACTGGATGGCCCTTGAGGTCTCTTCCAACTCTACGATTCTATGATTCTATGAATAGTAAAAATAAAAAAGACAATAAAAGAAAAAAAACAATAACAAATACACCCATTCAGTTTAACTTCCTCCCCTTCTGGAAGTTGTTTTCAAATGTCCTTTTACTATTACGTTTCAGTATCATTTCACGCTTAGTGTTCTTCTATTTCTTTTCTGTTCTATTCATCACTTTCATTATCTATATACAATATTTACATATCTTTTTTCTATCACATTCATATATACCTTAACTTTCAATTTAAATCTAATATTTAATATTAAACATTTATATGCAGTTTGCTATATATTTTATATATATTAGTATTCTTCAAAATTTATAACAGATATTTTACCCCATTCCTTTTCCCAAAATTCTATCACTTTTGATCATTCCTTCTTAAAGCTACCTTTCAATTTTTCTTTAATTAATGTCATCAGCCTATCCATTTTGGTGAGGTCTCTACATTTTAATAGCAAATCTTCTTGTGACAGCATTATCTTTTCTTTCTATTTCAGGGTGAATAATATTCATGTAGCTGCGGTCATATATTTTTTTAAAAAATATATGTTTTCAATTTTGGCCTTCTATCATGTTTTACAACACCATAAAATACCGGTTTCATTAGAATCTTATTTTTTAAGAACTATTTCCATAATTTTGCAAATTTGAGTCCAATTTTCTTTTGCCATTTCACAGTGCCATCACATGTGAAAGAATGTTCTGTTTTTCTCTCTGCACTTCCAACCTTTGTCATCACAACTTTTATATATGCCATCTATAAAATATTTTATAATAGTTTTCTTTCCGATCATTACTTAATATGTATTTTAAATTCTTACACCACATTCTTTCCCATTTTTCTAATTCTATGGTCCAAGCTATATTCTGCCCCCATGTGATCATGCATTCTTTTATTATTTCTCTTGCCCTGAGTACAGGTTATGCATCAGGGCAATCAAAAGTTGTCAGTTGTCAGTTGTGGTACACCCATTTCTTTAAGAGTGGTCCATAGTTTTTCAGGATCTACACAATCAAAGGGTTTGCTATAATCTATAAAGCATAGTCTTATGTTCTTTTGAAATTCTTTGGTGCACTCCATTATCCAACATATGTTTGCAATATGATCCCCAGTGCCTCTTCCTTGTCTGAACCTAGCCTGGATATCTGGAATCTCTGTCTCTGGCATTTCTTCTTAAACGAAGATTCAGGAAGGACTCATCCTGCACTTTCTGCAAGTGCACTGATGACTGAAAAGGCCAATCCAAGATAAACATGTCCAGTTGCAGAAAGCATAGCAGAAGATCTCCTTGGGCGATGTTTCCAGGTTGTGATTTTTTCTGCGTTGTCATTTCTCTTCAAGACTTGTTTGGCGTTAGCACTCAAATAAGGCTGCAGCATTGTGGATAGTGCGTCTCCATGCCTCCCAATGTGAGGCCATGGCGGACCATTGTTGGTGATCAATTTGGAAAAGCCTGAGATGTTGTTTCATGGAGTCCTTGTATGGCTTTTTTGGAGTGCCCCTCTTACGCTGACCCGTGGCGAGTTCACCGTAGGGTACTATTTTGGGGAGGCGATCGTCCTCCATCCTAGAAATGTGCCCTGCCCAGCGCAGCTATGTTCTCAATATCATGGCCTCAATGCTGATGATCCCTGCTTGCTCAAGGACAGCAACATTCGTCACATACTCAGTCCAGTGTATATTTAGGATTGTGCATTTACATCACTGATGAAAGCGTTCGAGGAGTCGTAAGTGGTGGCGATAGGTGACCCATGTTTCAGACCCATTCAGGAGAAATAGACATTATAATGGCTCTATACACAATGATTTTTGTGTTTTGCCTCAGGTGTTAGTTACTCTGCTCTTTTGTAAAGTCTTCCAAATGCACTATATGCCTTTGCTAATCTGTGATCAATCTTTGTCAATCTTGGCATCTGAGGAGATGATGCTTCCCAGGTAGGTGAACTGCTGAACGGACTTAAGCACAGATTTACCTATGGCAATGTGGGGATGGTTGTGTTTGTCCTGTGGTGCAGGCTGGTAGAGAACTTCTGTTTTCTTCAAGTTGACTTCCACCCAAACATCTCTGCAGCTGTTGCGAAGTAAGATGTTTGGCGCAGCAGAGCTGCTTATGTGTGGGCAACAAGGGCATCAGCATCAGCGAAGAGCAGCTCACGGACTAGATAGTTTAGAGTCTTAGTGCGAGCCCTCAGACGGCTTAAGTTAAACAAGCTACCATCGATGCTATCTTATTCTTCGAGCTCTGCCCTAGCCCTTTGGAGCATCATGCTGAAGAAGATTGTAAATAAAGTTGGAGCAAGAATACATCCTTGCTTCACTCCATTAGTTATTAGAAAGGGCTCTGAAAGAGCATCGCCATATCTGACTTGACCATACTGGCCCTCATGTAGCAAGATAATCATTTTGAGGAATTTGGGGGAACATCCTAGTCTTTCCAGAATCTGCCACAGACCTTTTCTACTTAGAGTGTCGAAGGCTTTGGTGAGGTCGACAAATGTTACATAGAGTCTTTTGTTCTGCTCTCTACATTTCTCTTGCAGTTGTCTAAGGGCAAATACCATATCTGTAGTACTCCAATGGCTCTGAAGCCAAATTAGCTTTCAGGAAGAAGTTCTTCTGCAATCGCAGGAACTAATCTATTCAGGAGTATCCTTGCAAGGATTTTTACAGCAACAGAGAGCAGTGTTATACCTCAATAGTTTGAGCAATCGGATTTTGCTCCTTTTTTCTTGTACAGGGTGATGGTGACTGCATCTCAGAGATCTGATGGCAGTTCCCCTTTTCCCCAGCAATTTAGAAGGAGTTAGTGGAATTTATCATGGAGTACATGACCTCCGTGTTTCCAAACTTCAGGTGGCATTCCATCAATCCCAGCTGCCTTGCCGTTATTCATCTGCTGTATGGCCTTAAGGGTCTCTTCCAAAGTGGGAGCTATGTCCAATTCATTTTTCATCGGTTTTTGTATCATATGCTGGATAGCTAAACCTTGGACTAGTCGGTTGGTACTGAAAAGACTTTGAAAATGTTCAGCCCATTGATTCAGGATGGAGGCTTTATCAGTAATTAGTGTTTGACCATCTGTACTGTATAAGGAGCTTTGGACCTGATAAGTAGGTCCAAACACTGCTTTAAGAGCTTTGTAAAATCTTCTAAGATCACCCAGATCTGCACAGCATTGTGTCTTTTCTGCTATATTGATCCACACTTGTTCTGCATGTCTTGGAGTTTTTGCTGAAGTTTACTACATGTGAGATGGAAAGCTGCCTTTCTTACATGGCAAGTTGGCTGGGCGAGGTATGCCTGGTGAGCAGTTCTCTTCTTTGCCAACAGCTCCTGGATCTCTTGGTTGTTTTCATCAAACCAGTCTTGATTTTTCTTGTGAGAGAACCTGAGGGATTCTTCCACAGAATGGAGGATACTGTTTTTGATAGGTTGCCAAAGCATTGTAGGAGAAGGATCTATAAGGTGGTCTTCAAGTTTTGTTTGCAGATTTGCCTGGAAGTTGTCTCTCATGGTAGCTTGTTGAAGATTCTTGATTTGTAGTCTCCTCTTTAAGATGCCACCCCTTTTAGGTTTGAGCATAAGATGGAGATTTAGTTTACATCTTACAAGGCGATCTCACTCTGTATATGGTAACAGTCTTTATGCATTTATCCTTCTTGGGTAGGATAGCCTCAGTCAAAATGTCTGTCCTTCCAAAGTTATTTTCCTATTTCAAAATATTCCCATTATAATAAATCTGAGATGTTTTAAAAAATGGAACTCCGAAATTTCAAAATATATACGGGAGGGGAAAAAATACAAGAATAAAGTGAAAATTATTGACAGACTTTAAGACCAAAGGAGGCTGTGCTTCGCCAGATCTACAACTGTACTATTATGCATGCGCTTTATCTTGGATAGGAGAATGGATATCTTTAAAAAAAACACGAAAATGTTAACTTTGGAAGGACATAATTTGCTGTTCAGATGGCATGCTTATCTGTAGGATAGCAAAAAGTTGGAGAATAAGGAATTCAATAACCATTCTGTCAGACGAGCACTCTTAAAAATTTGGCTGATACACAAAAAGCTATTCTATAAGAAAATCCCCTGGTGGGTGTCGACCCAAGAAGGTTTTTTTGGAAAATGGAAATCTGGAGAACAGGAATGGCTGAGATATGAAGATCTAGTTATACAAGAAATATATGAACTATTAAAAATAAAAAAACAGGGAGCAATTAGCAAAAGAGGGATTCAGTATAAACTGGTTTTTATATAAACAAATCTACGAGAAATTCAAAATGGACATGAAATTAGAGCAAATTCAGCTGGAGAGAAACGAATCAGACACAATCTTCTTTGAAAAAAACAAAACATCAGGTGGCATTTTTTAATAAATTACTTTTGGAAAGAGAGCTGGAAATGGAATATATCAATGAAAATATGGTAGAATGGATGCAAAATATAGGGCACACTATCGAAACAAAAAATGGGAAAAGGCTTGGAGGGATACGCAAAAGTTCACATTAGCTCGGAATTTAAAAGAAAAATTCATTAAAATGTTTCACAGGTGGTACCTCACACCAGCCAAATTGGGCAAAATGTATCAGACAGGGAAAAAGAAATGTTGGAAGTGTGAGGATGCGGTGGGGACCTTGATGCATATGTGGTGGAGGTGCCCAAAAGCAAAAGATTTCTGGAAACAGATACATATTGCGATTAGAGATATCTTAAATAATAATTTTCTGTTAAAACCAGAAACATATTTGTTGAACATGCTAGAAGAGGTAGAAGGGGGAAATTTGAAACATCATTGGAGAACCATATTATATATGATAACACTAGCCAGAGTGTTATATGCCCGAAAGAAAGATAAAGCAAATCCTACTGTAGAAGATTGGATGGGTAAATTATGGGAAATGATGGATGCAGACAGGTTAACGGCTTTACTAAAAGAAAAAGATATGGAGAAAATAGAAAAAGAATGGGAACCAGTCAAAAAGTTTCTCGAAAGACAGGGAAAGATGGAACTAAGTTAAAAAGTGGGGGGGGGATTAATTCCGGACATATAAAATACAATGAATAAATGTGAAGAAAAGAGACGTTTAGAAGCAAACAGAGAAGATTATCAGATAGGCAGAAATAATAATTAGCTACAAGAAATAAACCCAAGCAAGAAGGAAAGAGGAAAGAAGAGAAACGGGGGTAAAGTTGACGATATATGTGATATATATGTTATATATTTACCTTATGGCTTTCTTTAAATATCCCCCATTTTTTTATTTTTGGAGTAAAAATGGAAAGCTTACAAATATGACGATGGAAGCAAAAATGATATTATAACATTATAATAGTTAAGTATGTCAAAGAGAAAAAAATCTTATGGTAAAAATGAAGATATTGATGCATAAGTGTACAATTGTAATTTAATAAAAAATACTCTGAAAAAAAAAGAACTAGAGTAGATTATGTCTCTGTACACTAAGGCAGTTCTATTGACATGCCATGTGCTGTTGGTGATTTATTCTTTCCTAGAGCTTTTACTTTGCTTTCTAAAATAGGAGGTTCATCTTCATACGGCTCAACTTTAAATGAATCTTTTATTCTTTCATCTCTTTCATAAAGTTCTTCCATTTATTGTTTTCATTGTCTTTTTATTTCATCTTGGTCTTGTATTGTGTTCTCCTCTGATTCTAGAGCATCTCAACCCTTGGTTTGAATTTTCTCAGATTTTGTGGAAGAGATCTCTTGTTCTTCCTTTTTTGTTGTCATCTTCTATTACTGTGCATTGATTATTGAAGTACTGTAGTTCTTTTTGTCTCTGTGCAGTAGTCATGGAACTGTTGCATTCAGGGTTCTGGCTATATTTCTGTCACCTTTTACTTTTGCTTCTTATCTGTCCTTAACTGCTTGAAGAAGTTTGTCATCCATTGAGACTTCTTTTTAACTGTTGTAAGCCGCCCCGATCGTTCGCAGAGGGGCGGGATATAAATATATTTTATTATTATTATTATTATTATTTCCTTTTTTCCTGCAGATAGCATCTTTTTGCATTCCTCTCTGACAATGTCCCTGGCTTCAGTCCAGAGTTCTTCTGACTCCCAATCAATTAGGCTTAATAGTAGAAATCTATTTATCATATTATCTTGAAATTCTACAGAGATGTTCTTCAGGTTGTATTTTGTCACAATGGTTGGTTTAGTGTTCTTCTTTAGCTTTACTCTAATTTTTGATAATAGCAGTTCATAGTCTGTGCCACACTCTGCTCCCAGTCTTCTTTTTTCAGAGAAAATGGACCTTCTCCATCTTCTGCTTCCAATTAGGTGGTCTATTTGATTTCTGTATTGGCCATCAAGTGATGTCCATGTATATAGCCACCATTTTGGTTGCTTTAAGAATGTGTCTGCAATGAACAAACTGCGTCCTCCCAAAATTCAATCAGTCACTCTACTGTTTCATTTCTTGAGCCTTAGCCAGATTTTCCTACAACCTTTGGTTCTGTTCTGTTTCCTACTTTTGCATTCCAATCACCAGTGATGTGTATCTGGGTATTAAATTAAATTAATGTACAATGTCTATTTTATGAGACATTTAACAAATACAACATCCAAAATCCTTGGTGTCAGATGAGACTCAGTGACCTGACATCACATTCTATCACAGTTCTCTGCATTATAGGAGTCAGGATAGGAGTCAGGGCAGCAGCAGCAGGCAGGGTCTCCTGCCAACCAGTTGAGAAGATCCCCAATAACCTGCTCCATGTCCTCATTGGGTATTTTGTGGAGTTGTGCTTCTCCCTATTTGAGGTTTCCCTGTCCCACCCCTTTGCTGGGATCTATCGGTTTAGGTGAAGGAGGAACTTCCCTCCCACCTCCAGCTGGGCCTAAGTACTCAGAGTGGGTGAGTGAAGTTGGTCCCAAGTGCAGCCCCTGTCAAACTCATGGATCCCACAGCCCTGAGTGGCAAATCTCAGGAACTGCTAGTCCTTCTAAAGGTGCCTCAGGGTATGGAACAATCAGAAAACCCCATGACATACCTATAAATACTAGCTAACCAAACATAATTAAATTAAAACCAAAGGTAACCAAATTGTAAAGGATACTGAATTGTTAATTGCCATCAAGTCTGCTTTGGCTTATGGCAAAGTTATGGATGAGAAAGCTCCAAGACACCTTGTTTTTCGATGTCCTGCTAAGGTCTTGCAAAACTCAGGGCTGTGGTTTCTTTGGCTGCAATCCAACATCCCCTCAGCATAGTATAAATATCCTCCTATGAAGATATTCTATGCCAGCCTCGTGCAGAATAACAACACTGTGCAGCACATGTCAATGAATGGGTGCTGTTGCACAATATGCATAGAATCATATGAGTCGGAAGACATCACAAGGGCCATCTAGTTCAACCCCCTGCCCTGCAGGAATACACAATCAAAGCATTCCCAACAGATGGTCATCCAGCCTCTATTTAAAAAAACCCAAAGAAGGAGAGTCCACCACACTCTGAGGCAGCGCATTCTACCATTCGAACGGCTTTTACTGCAACCACAACATGCAACTGCATTGTGTAATGAGCAAGCACAATGCACAATGTTTCTGTATGTGCAACTCTGCTTCTGCCACTGTCAGCAGAATATGACCATTGTGCTCTGGTGAATAATTTGCCCTACATGCATGGCATAATTTGTGCATGTTCATGTTACCAGCAGGATTCCAGCCTTTGAGTCTATCCACTTGTAATGTGGTCTTCCTCTATTCCTACTTTCTTTCACTTTACAAATAATTATTTTCTCCTTCAATGAGTCCTGCTGTATATGTCCAAGTATGATAGGCCCAGTTTAGTCATTTGGCTTTTAGGCAGAGTTCAGATTTGATTTGTTCTGAAACCCATTTCTTTGTTTTTGGCAGTCTATGATATCCATAGACCTCTCCTCCTACACCACATTTTAAATGAGCCAGATCCTGTTTACATGGCAAAATAAGTCCGTGAAGAATTCACTAAGATTCCTAATAGTTCACACACATTGTGCCACAATATTGCCTCATTCAGAAGGGGGGAGCTCAAAAACTCAAACGAAGCATAATAAGGGCTTTCGCTACTTTTCCCAACTTTTTTTGAAAAGTAGTGTGACTGTTCTGTTTCTCCATATTCTGTACTGATAAGGGCCCCTTACCAAGAGTACAGGTAATACATCAGGACAACCAAATGTGGTGGCCCACTCATCTCTTCTAGAGCAGCTACAGTTTACAGTTTTTCATAATCTACCCAATCAAAGGCTTTGCTATAATCTATAAAGCAGAGGTTAATTTTCTTCTGAAATTCTTTGGTGTGCTCCATTATCCAACATATGTTTGTAATTTGATCCCTCATGCTTCTTTCATTTCTGAACCAACTTGGACATCTGGCATTTCTTGCTGCATACAGTAGCACCCCCAAATCCACTGATTCACCAACTGTGGATTCAATTATCCACAGTTGACGATGTCGGGGGAAAGGAAGGGGTGAGGGAGCTTGCCTGCACCATCTCTTCCCTTCCCCTGGGAGGGCTCCTGTCACCATGGTGGCAATCATGGGGTCGAAGGGGGAAGGGGAGGGGAGGGAGCTTGCCTGCCCCATCCCTTCCCTTGGGAGGCCTTCTGTCACCACAGCAGCTATCACAGGGATGAAGGGGGAAGGAAGGGGGTGTTTGCCTGCCCCTTATCCTGGGAGGGCTCCTGCGTGGTGGTGGGGTGGTGGATGGCATTTTCTATTATCCATGGATTTCACAATCCACGGAGGGCCCGGAAACAATCCCCCATGGATACAGGGGCCCTACTGTATATGGAAAACATTTTTGTTGTAAAAATTTTGAGCATCACTCTACTTGCATGAGAGAATAATACAATGATCTAATGGTTACTGCAATCCTCAACTTCCTCTTTCTTGGAGATTAGAATGCATATTGAGCATTTCCAATTTGTGGGTCATTGATTTGATTTCCACATTAGTTGGCAGATTTTTTTAGAATTCTGATTCCTTGAAACAGTTCTATTGGTTTGCCATCTGTTCCTGGTGATTTATTTCTCAGTGCAGCTTCCACTTGACTTTCTAGAATTGTGGGTTAATCTTCAAATGGTTCTTCCTTTAATGAATCTGTCATCCTTGCACGTCTTTTATATAGTTCTTCACTGTATTGTTTCTATCATATTTTTATTTCTTTTTGATCATGTAGTGTTCTCCTGCTGATTTTACAGCATCCACTCTTGATTTAAATTTTCCTTCGACTTGTCAGATCTTGTGCAAGAGGTCTCTTGTTCTACCTTTTTTGCTGTCATCTTCTATTTCACTGCTTTGATTGTTATAGTAATTCTCTTTGTCCTGCAGATGAGACACTTACTGTTCAGAGTTTTGTCCTTATTTCTGTCCCCTTTTTAATTTTGCTTCTTGTCTGTGCTCAACTGCTTGAAGAGTTTCATCTGATAGCCAATGATGCTATTCTTTCTTTTGTTTGCCTGCACATAATGTCTTTTTTACATTCTTCCCAAACAATGTCCCTAGTTTCAGTCCAGAGTTCTTCTTGCTCATAGTTATTTAGGCTTAATAGGTTTAATCTGTTCTTTATACAGTCTTTAAAGTCTATGGGGATGTTCTTCAGATTGTATTTTGGCACAGCAATTGTTTTTTCTGTACTTCTTTGGTTTTATTCTAATTTACATTTTAGCACCACAAAAAACTCCTAGTCTTGTTTTTGCAGAGACAATGGAGCTTCTCTGTCTTCTGCTTCCAATTAGGTAGTCTATTTGATTTCTATACTCGTCATCAGGTGATGTCCACATATACAGTGATTGGTTCTGCTCCATTTCTTATTTTTGTGTTCTAATCACCTACAATTATTAACATGTCTTAGATGAGGTGATCAGTTTCTTCCTGGAATCCAGCATAGAATCTTTCAATTTCTTCTTGCCTCTATAGTTGGAGCATACATTTGGATTATGGTTAAACTGATAGATTTTCCCTTATATCCTATTGTTATAATTTGGCCAGCATTATAACACGAGTGTTTTTGTGACACCTTTCTTCTATGTTAATTCCACCACTTTTCTTCTCAGGTTTTACAGCATAATACAAAGTTTATACAAGTTTGAAGTTTATGGGGCTGCTATATTGTAAGGCATTTAAAACATTTTGAGATAATTTTCAAATATACACTGAGTTCATAATTATGTTTGATAGCATTTTGAGATAATTTTCAAATATACACTGAGTTCATAATTATGTTTGATAGCAATACTGCCTGCCCTTTGAAAACTGCTCTCTGGAATTGTGAATTCTTGGATGTTTACTAACAGAAGGATCTATGCGGTGGTAAGCACGCTTTTCTATCCAGAAAGATGGACACCTAAAAAGTTGTTTAAAACATTAGTTTCATGGTACTGATACTTTTAATGTTATGTAAATTATACTGCATGTGCTAGAAAACCACATTTATTTACCTCAAAGTAATATTCCAAGTTTCTTTGTTTTTGAAAATAAATATGCAGGCTAGGCATTATGTGAGTTGTAGCTGAAAAAAGTAACTTTTCCAAGGACTTGTGCAACTTGAAAACTGGATCATATCATTCTGGATATGAAGAGTCTGGTTACAACCTGGTGCTGTGTTTCATAAATTATTTCCATCCACAGATTTTAGAAATTGTGATTTTTTAATTTTAAATACATACAAACCCAATATTAAAATTTAGCAAACAATATGAAAAACTACACAGTTTATCTTCTTATAACAAAAAAGACAGTGCATAACAAGAAATTGGTGCATTTCACCTCCCTTAAGAAAAGAGTGTATTTTCTTGATGATTCCAGTAGTATGTGAATTGCACTCTTTTACTACCTAACGTGCTTTCACTATGAGATTACTTTATACTCTTTCACCAAACAGGTTTCAAAATGCTTTATCATTGTGACACTGTCCTAGCGTTAACACAATTCCCAAAATAAAAAGGTTTGCAGAAAACTCTATTCCAGCCCACACAACTGCATAGCCACATAACTGTAAAAGCACACAGTCATAATAGAGGTTGTGCCTCTTTTAAGAACTGTTTACAGTAACACTTTATCAGGGGTTTACAGTTGGGTTTCTTTAACCTTTCCCTTGCTTTTTTGCTCTCTTGAACATAAATAAGTGGGCAATGAATGTATCATTTTCAAATGCAGCATGGTTCATCTAATTGTTGCAAAGTATTAGTTTCAATATATTCCTTAGCTTGATTTGGACTTTGGGCAGGGGGGGGGAATAAATCACAGGAAAACAGGAATAGCTTTTAGTGGACATGTATATGTTTGTATGTATTATTGCTGCCAATTCTCAGGGTGCTACCTGAAGTCCTAAGGAATTTTTGTAGTTCTCCAGGTCACAAGTGGGAAGACAAATCATAGAGCGAGTAATGCTAGAGAAGGTTTGACTTTTGTATGCAAGGTGGGTTTAAAGTCAAGACATACACCTCCACCCATTCCAAGTTGGCACCAGGGCTCTCTGGCTCTGTGTGAAGGAGTTTGTATGCATGTTGTGCTTGTGTGATGTTGGTGTACCAAAAAGCCAGGAATGAGAGGATGGAACTGGGGACAGAACATGCACTTGGGACCAAAATGCCATTTAATGCAAGGCAGGAGTGGAGCACATGTCACAATTCCTAAGCCTTCTTGTTGTAGAAGCTGTGACAGCCCCAGTACATGGCCTGGAAAAAAACCTCTTGATGCAGCATAGGGCCCAGAAAAAACTCCCCATTCATCAGGTGTCCTGTAGGTAAGGCTACATGTAATGCAAGCCCTAGCAACAGTGGTTACAACTACTGCAGATGCTAGGCATCTTATGGTGCCTGCCAGAAAACACCTTGGCTGGCAATGTGTTAATGAATTACAATGGTATAAGAGTGACTCATACTATTGCAATTCACTTTTATGCTTAGGGCACAGGTCAGATATCTCTTCTGACCACTCAACAACCAAAAGTCCCCCAAATCATACCTTTGAAGGAATGCAGTACCCCCCTTGCTTTCTAGCAACACAGAAATTGCCATATTGGGGCAGGATGCACTGTTTATAAGGTAGGTTTTGGAGGTGGCTATCATTGGAAGGTGTGTCTACAGAGATGAAGCTATGTCTCTGTAGATATGTCTCCGGATGCAGGATCTTGGCTTACCTTTCTTCAGCCCACCTTTCCTCCTGGATTTGAATTTCCAATTATTTGTTTAGCTGGATTTTATCTTATTTCTGACTCCACTTACCCAGATTGCTTTCATGCCCATTTCTACAATCAGCTGAGCCAGAATAAGTTCTGGCATACCTGCTGACACTTGCTGCCCCCCTCCCCCATGACATCAGAAGGGCCTGCCCCTGTGTCACAAGCCCCATGGCCTCAGGTTTTGGCCCTTGAAACTCAGGCAACAGGATATGCTGACCTGGAAAACCTACACACTGAGTATGCATGTTTGGACATGTGGACACTAGGAAAGTTACTCACACAAATATCTTTACATATAGTGGAAGAATTAAGCATTCAGACAGGCAAGTGCACACATAGTTTAAAATGCAACCAGGAAATTATGGGTACAGTTTTCTGAGAAATAAACGTTCCATTTGGAACTGAAATGAATATAATTACTCTTCTCTTATGAAGTTGCCATTTCTTTCAAATTCCTGCTGCATGGTGTCTATCACCTTTCTTCTTCTTAGTGTATTCATTCAGTTGTTTTGCTAGGACTCCATTAATAACAGCTGCTCTGCATATTCTATATGATAAAGGTCAATTAACAGAATTCCTGAAAAGTTGGCATAACCCACTGAAAATATTTTAAGGAGAGCAGGGGAAAAAATATAATCATTATAAACTAAGGTAGAATCACAACAGCAAAAAGCATGCAACAGGGTCTCCTATGTTAATTTAAAAGCTAGATCAGAAAACAGCAGTCTATTGCAAAATCCTATAAAGCAGAAATAACTAAGCAGTTATATATCTGGAAAGTGTATGGGCAGAAGCCACCTCTAAATTCTCTTACACAAACCCCATTGAAATGAAAGGGAGCAGCACAAGGTCATTCCTGTTCATTTCAATTTGGTTCAAACAAGAGTTTTCAAGTCTTTGTGCCTGATGTCTTTCCTTCTTTGGAAGATGCCCCATGTCCTCTGGTTGTTTGAAGCTTGATCACTTGTTTTTTTTTTTCTTCCTACAGGGACAGAATGACAGGCTGAGTTGATTACCCTCATCTACTGATAGGAAAGCCAGTCATTTTGACCTGAGTTCACATTTGCACCTATTGCTTGATTAACTGTGCAACCTGGGGCTCCAGATCTGGGAGCTGCATCTTCGGAGAGAGAAGCTCTGGCCTGCAAAGAATATAAAAGGATGCATTGTAAATTTTGAATTATTATTAGATAAATGCAGCCATAAATGCAATCAGAAGTGTTCTGTCTGAAATTAAATGCAGTCAGATGTCTTGGATAACACAAACATAAGGAAAGAAAAAGTCAAATCATTTCTGAAACTTCAATATGAACTAAGGTGTTTACTATAACCTTTCTGGTGTATTACATTTTGCTTCTGGCCTTTCAGCAGAAGTAAATTTCAAATACAACAAATGTGCTATGGTTGGTTTGTTGTTTAATGAATAATTTTCCACCACATTGAAGAGGACAATAAATCCATAGGCAGTATTAATATATGCTGTCTCTGGCTCTTTTCACCAAATGTGGGAGTGGAGGATGGAAGAGAAAAACAGGGGGTGGGTACAATCATTAATATCAAAACAGAATTGATCAAAGAAAATCCAGGAAACAGCCACACAATGTGTAGTTCCTCCTAATATGGCTAGCAATTAGCTCCTTGATTCCACAAGACAAAAGTGCATATGAAGCAGAGCCTGCCTTGTGTTGTATTTGCAAGTCTGAGAAACAGAATTAACATAGTTATCAGTGATAATGAGAAAGAGATTTTTTTAAGATAATGATCATGCATCTTTACTTCTAATACTAACAGCATAATTCTTTGATTTACTCAGATTAAGTCTGGTTTAGACAAATGGGACTTGCTCCCAACCCCTACAACAAGAGCCCATTACATTTGCAAATTAATAATCCATTTTATAATATACTGTGCTTTCAAAAAACCTTATCTTGCCTTTCAAAAAATCTTGTCTTGCCTAACCTAGGTACAGGACACTAAAAGTCATTAGGAAGTCTTTTAGTCTGGAATGAACTACTGCAGTCATTGGAATTAACTAGTTAATTACAGCTGTGCTTGCCCACCCAATTAGATCTGGGGCCAAATTTAGAGATTTGGATCTGGTCCAGATCAATCTAAACCCCATCTTGTCCCTGAATCCAAATGGAAGTCCAAAAATCCAGATCACCAGTCTGTCTTCACTGGCATGCATTGGGAAATAAACAATAAAAAATGACTATATTTTCTTACACATCCGCATAAAATTTGAAAATACAGTAGACCCTAAAGAGGGATTAACCAGCCAAATTTCATGTAGGTAACTTCAGGGAACTTTATGCTAAGTATCTGTAAATTTTCTGTTTCTTGGAAAACAAAAACAAATGCTAAAGTTGTTGACTGTTCCATCCTGGCAATTCATGCTGCTTTTGCCCTCATATTATCATAATGCTTTTTACCAGCTGGTGAGATTCTGCTGGTCAGACATTTTCAGATGATCCTTGCAGCACAAGGATCAAGCGGGAGAGGTTCGTAGCAGCAGCGCAACAGGGGGTCGATTTTGGACGATGATGTCCCTGCGGCTAAATCGTCTGTCTCTGTTCCGTTTAGGGTTGGAGCCTGCCGCGCTATATTTTATTCACGGACAACCTCCGTGAATAAAATCTGGCCGAATATAGCACAGCAGGCTCCAACCCTAAACGGAACAGAGACGGACATTTTGGCACAGGGATGGAGTCATCCGAAACTGACCCCCTGCCACGCTGCTCCTACGAACCTCTCCCGCTCGATCCTTGCACTGCAAGGATCATCTGAAAATGTCCCAATTCCTGGCAATTTACCCCTGCTCACTTGCTGCCTACAGTGAAAGCAGATAGCAATCCTGGGATCTTCTTCCACATCAAAGTGCTCCTACACAATGCTTTGATTTCCCTGTGCTTTTCTGTTTTTTGTGTTAACTCAGTCTTTCTGCATTCCATCTCTCTCTCTCTCTGGCTTTTCTTCGCAAACGAAGATTCAGGGAGGACTCATCCCGCGCCTTCTGCAAGCGCGCTGATGACTAAAAAGGCCAATCCGAGATAAACAAGTCCGGTTGCAAAAAGTGCAGCAGAAGGTCTCCTTGGGTGATGTTTTTGGGTTGTGATTCTTTCTGCGTTGTCGTTTCTCTTCAAGACTTGTTCGGCGTGAGTTCTCAAATAAGGCTGCAGCATTGTGGATAGTGCGTCTCCATGCCTCCCGATGTGAGGCCAGGGCGGACCACCGTTGGTGATCAATCTGGCCAAGCCTGAGATGTTGTTTCAGGGAGTCCTTGTATCGCTTTTTTGGAGCGCCCCTCCCACGCTGACCCGTGGCGAGTTCACCGTAGAGTAGTATTTTTGGGAGGCGATGGTCCTCCATCCTAGAAACGTGCCCTGCCCAGCGCAGCTGTGTTCTCAATATCATGGCCTCAATGCTGGTGATCCCTGCTTGTTCAAGGACAGCAACATTCGTCACATAGTCAGTCCAGTGTATATTTAGGATTGTGCGTAGACAGCGCTGATGAAAGCGCTCGAGGAGTCGTAGGTGGTGGCGATAGGTAACCCATGTTTCAGATCCATAAAGGAGGATAGACAGTACGATGGCTCTATACACACTGATTTTTGTGCTTTGCCTCAGGTGTTTATTGCTCCAGACTCTTTTGTGAAGTCTTCCAAATGCACTATATGCCTTTGCTAATCTGTGATCGATCTCTTTGTCAATCTTGGCATCTGAGGAGATGATGCTTCCCAGGTAGGTGAACTGCTGAACGGACTTGAGCACTGATTTGCCGACGGCAATGTGGGGATGGTGGTGTTCGTCCTGTGGTGCAGGCTGGTAAAGAACTTCTGTTTTCTTCAGGTTGACTTCTAGCCCAAACAGCTCTGCAGCTGTTGCAAAGCAGGACGTTAGGCGCTGCAGAGCTGCTTCTGTGTGGGCAACAAGGGCAGCATCATCGGCGAAGAGCAGCTCACGGACTAGATAGTTTAGAGTCTTAGTGTGAGCCCTCAGACGGCTTAAGTTAAACAAGCTACCATCAGTACGGTAGCGTATATAGATGCCGTCGTCTTCTTCAAGCTCTGCCATAGCCCTTTGGAGCATCGTGCTAAAGAAGATTGTAAATAAAGTTGGTGCAAGAACACAACCTTGCTTCACTCCATTAGTTATTAGAAAGGGCTCTGAAAGAGCATCGCCATATCTGACTTGACCACGCTGGCCCTCGTGTAGCAAGATAATCATTTTAAGGAATTTGGGGGGACATCCTAGTTTTTCCAGGATCTGCCACAGACCTTTTCTACTTACAGTGTCAAAGGCTTTGGTGAGGTCGACAAATGTTACATAGAGACCCTTGTTCTGCTCCCTACATTTTTCTTGCAGTTGCCTAAGGGCAAATACCATGTCTGTAGTACTCCTATTGGCTCTGAAGCCACATTGGCTTTCAGGGAGAAGTTCTTCTGCAATAGCAGGAACTAATCTGTTCAGGAGTATCCTTGCAAGGATTTTTCCAGCAATAGAGAGCAGTGTTATGCCTCGATAGTTTGAGCAGTCGGATTTTGCTCCTTTTTTCTTGTACAGGGTGATGATGACTGCATCTCGGAGGTCTGATGGCAGTTCCCCTTTTTCCCAGCAATTCACAAGGAATTCGTGGAATTTTTCGTGGAGTGCATGACCTCCGTGTTTCCAAACTTCAGGTGGGATTCCATCAATCCCAGCTGCCTTGCCGTTTTTCATCTGCTGTATGGCCATAAGGGTCTCTTCCAAAGTGGGAGCTATGTCCAATTCATTTTTCATTGGTTTTTGTATCATATATTGGATAGCTGAGGCTTGGACTACTCGGTTGGCGCTAAAGAGACTTTGAAAATGTTCAGCCCAACGACTTAGGATGGAGGCTTTATCAGTAATTAATGTTTGACCATCTGTACTGTATAAGGAGCTTTGGACCTGATAAGTAGGTCCAAACACTGCTTTAAGAGCTTCATAAAATCCTCTATGATCACCCAGATCTGCACAGCATTGTGTCTTTTCTGCTAAATTGATCCACCACTTGTTCTGCATGTCTCGGAGTTTTTGTTGTAGTTTGCTACATGTGAGGCGGAAAGCTGCTTTTCTTACATGACAGGTTGGCTGGGCGAGGTATGCCTGGTGAGCAGCTCTCTTCCTTGCCAACAGCTCCTGGATCTCTTGGTTGTTTTCATCAAACCAGTCTTGATTTTTCTTGTGGGAGAACCCGAGGGATTCTTCTGCAGACTGGAGGATACTGTTTTTGATATGTTGCCAAAGCACTGTAGGAGAAGGATCTGTAGGATGGTCTTCAAGTTTCGTTTGTAGGTTTGCCTGGAAGTTGTCTCTCATGGTAGCTTGTTGAAGATTGTTGACTTGGAGCCTCTTCTTTAAGATGCCGCCCCTCTTAGGTTTGAACTTAAGATGAAGATTTAGTTTACATCTGACGAGGCGATGATCAGTTTGGCATTCTGCACTGGGCATCACTCGGGTATGACGGACATCACGAATGTCTCTCTGACGGACTAGAACGTAGTCAATGAGGTGCCAATGTTTGGATCGGGGATGCATCCAGGTTGTCTTCAAGCTATCTTTCTGCTGAAAGATTGTGTTTGTAATAGTCAGCTGTTGTTCTGCACAGAACTCTAGCAGGAGGCGTCCGTTATCATTGCAATTTCCAACACCATGCTTGCCTAAGACACCTTTCCAGGCTTCAGAATTCTTTCCTACTCTGGCATTGAAGTCACCAAGTATAATAATTTTATCTTCTACAGGGACTTTTTGTATGAGTTGGCGTAGGTCTGTGTAGAATTTGTCTTTCTCTACAGGGTCGGCTTGCATAGTTGGGGCATATACACTAAAGAGAACAACATGTGGGAGGCGTAAGGAAATAATGCGATCAGAGTGTCCTGTTGGCAAGGTTTCGAGTTTGGAGGCAATGGAGTTTTTAATCATGAAGCCTACTCCTGAAAGATGTTTTTCGGTTTTGGGTTTGCCAGACCAGTAAAGTGTGTAGCCGGCGCCATGTTCTTTAAGGCTGCCTTCCTCATGGAAGCAAACTTCACTAAGAGCAGCGATGTCAATATTAAGCCGTGATAGTTCAAGGGCTATTAGGGCAGAACGACGCTCAGGCCGTCCACTATCTTTAGAGTCTCGCATGGTTCTGATGTTCCAGCATGCAAGTGTCAGTTTATTTACACCTTTGGAGGCCGGTGTGTGCCTTTGTTTCTTTGTCTTGGTTTGACCGCATCAGAAGATTCCCGTTGGCCGCGGCTAGCCAACCAGGTAGTTGGGGATGAGCTTTCTTTAGGCCACCTTTTCTAGGCCCCTCTCCATATGGAGCAAGCAGTGCTCTCCTTAAAAAAGGCTGCTTGGTCGTTCAGAATGCTGCCGAACAAGACTGTCATCTCCCGGGTCAGGCTTGAGCGACCAATGTCCTGAACCGCCTGCATGCAGGGTTGGGGCTGCGGCTTCCAGTGCATCTTTACACCTGCCGGTTTCGTCCCTCGCCAGTCGCTACAGGGCTTTTTTGGAAATGGATTTGTCCTTCGAGCCTGTGCAATGGATTTTTCTGGTGGAGCGCAGCGTGCACAGAACTGGCCTCACCCTTTAAACCAGAGATTCATCTGCCGTGGCCTTGCAAGCATGGACGTGGCAGCGAGGTCCTCGGGCCGTAGGTTTGATTAGAGTTTCCTTCTCTTAGATGGTTGACCTTACAGGGTTGGACGAGCACCATCTGCCCGGGTTTGGGATTGGAGTTTTCCTTCTCCTAGGACGGTTGCCACAAGGCTAGAGAGCCCATCCTGCCCTTTGACGCTCTTTGTCAGACCCTTCGGTTTTGACCTGTCTGGCATGGGAGACCCTACCGGTGGCTATTATGCCACCTCCAGCATAGCTCAAAACGTCATTAGGGTACGCAAGCCTCTCTCCCACGACAAGGGGGCGTCAATGGAGAAGCATTCCATCTAATATATAAGAAAAACAAACGGGGCAACTGGCATGGGATGGGAAGAAGAAGTTTCACTACCTAAACATGCACAGACTCATAAATAGACCAATTAATGAATAACAAGAAAGGGAAACAAGATTAAGCTAGGCTATTCAAGAAGACAAAAGGAAATTAAAGAAAGATTCATACAGACTAACTCAAAAGACAATCAACAACTCACCACCCGTCAACACAGCTCTTTCAGGATCTGCTATTAATACAGCTAAATCTAGGAAACAGATGCCAGAAGAACTATATACCTTCAATGACATTACATAATCCCTCACTTGTGATTGGAGAGTGCTGGTGTGATTTTTGCCCTCATTGCAAAAGTTATTAAAATTATCAATGAGCGAAACAGAGCTCCCCTCCTCCCATCTGTGTCAAACCACTTTAGTGTTTTTCTTAGATGGTTATGTTGATTCACTATCCAAGGGCTCAACTAGACAGGAGAATTAATTGTGGAAAATAGTGCATTAATGCACTATTGCAACAGTGTTCATTTGTTCCCACAATCCATTCACAAGATCACTGGCATGAAAAGCTATCTGAGTTTGAAGTTCATACGGAGCATGCCCGTGAGAAAAGATGGTGGCTGCAAGTGAATTACCTGCATTATTATTCTGCAAAAGGTCCCTCCATTCCCCCCACCCTTTTTGCCTCATTAAATGAGAGATGCAGAAGAGTGATCTTATGCTTAAAAAACTTTTTTTTTGCTCTGCTGCTCAGAAACATCACCAGCAAGCCCACCCCTGCGCATGTCCAACAATCACATTTTGACTTCCTGGATGTGCCCCAATTAAAATTGGTCGTTCATATGGGCGGTAATGCACGTTTTCACATATTTTTTGAAAAGGATTGTGAGAAACAGTGAAAGCTGTAATTGAGAAATATTTGGGAGTTTTCAGCCCCCCTCTTTACAAATATGGTGAATCCCGGCAGGAGCTTACCTAGACAAAAGGTATTTCACCTGCGTTCCTTGAGGATTTTTTTCACCATCTAGAAAACATCTGAGTTTTCCTCTATTTATTTTTAATGTACAAGTCTCTGGATTGGTCTGAAGTGTTTATGACTATGGCATTTGACTCCAGAACCAAACTGGATGAAACAAATCCAGTCCAGAACTGGTACAAATCAGCCCGATTCATTTTGGCCTGCAATGAATAAGCTTTTTTCAATATCATAGCTGTTTTTAATGTATGTTTGGGTGCTGAATTTAAAAAAACACACAATAAAAATGTCATACCACACATAGTTCTTTCAGTAATTAGATATTGTTATCAATTCAGTTGTTACTCAGCTTTGATTAAGTGCAGATGCTGATGTTCCAATGCAATTTCTTTTTGTGCTTTTGAATGGATTTTTGTATTTCATATTAGCGTATCAAAGTGTTTTCAAAGTCTGTCAGAAGACTTTAACCTCTTCCTTACTCTTTGCAGGATACATTTGAGACTCTTGTTGTGTTCTGAGTACTTGCAGTAAGTTGTGAATCATGGTTAACCATGGTTGTGTCAACACTCTGGACAGCATTTGCTACATTTGTGGGGAATTTCTGATCAAGAAACATCATATAAACATAACACCTTTTATTAGAAAAGTGTACTATGCCTACTTTGGATTGAAACTAGGAGATTAAGACAAACCATGGGTTCCACACCAAGTTTGTTTTATTTGCATAGAGGATCTAAGGAAGTGGACTAAAGGTTTAAAAAAAAAAATCAGATTTGCTGTGCCAATGATATATATGGAGGTAGGAAAGAAAAAAAACCCACCTCTGACAACTGCTGTTTTTGTTCTTGTAATATAAGAGGCTATAACTCAAAAAATAAGAAAGCCCTTTTCTGTCCAAGTCTTTTATCAGCTGTATGACCTGTATGTCACAGCCCAGAAGTTCCAGTTTTGCTTCCACCAGAAACACTGGAAGATTGCCCTGGCAATTCTGGCTCTGATACTGATCATGAAGGATTTCAGTGTGGTATAGGCAGTTAAGACCTGTCAGTTATTCACTCAGTCTGAACTAAATGATTTATAGGTTTGGGATTACCCAAGGATTCTCCTGAACTCTTAGGCTCCAGATTAACAGGGGAAAAATCATTAGCAGCTGGAACATTGATATATTTGTATAGAGGCAGAAAAAAGGAGTTTACTCCCTATCTTTCTCAGGATGGTGATTTAGTTTACAGCAGTGATATTGATGGTTTGAGACAGAAATTTGGCACTGAGTTGAAAGTGGATGGAGACTTTTCATTGACTCTTCTAAAAGAAGTCTAAAAGCTGTTATTTTGCACAATGAGAAAAGTGTGCCTCTGTACCTGTTGGTCACTTGGTACATCTCAAAGAAAGTTATGAGAATTTGGAATTGGTTCTTACAAAAATAAAATACAATGGTCATGATTGGATGATTTGTGGAGACGTTGACATATTGTGCGTGCTTCTGGGGCAACAAGGAGGATATACTGTACTAAGTTCCCATGTTTCCTTTGTGAATGTGACAGCACTGGGAACAAAATCACTGGCTGGAAAGAAGATCTCTAGAACCTGGAAGCAAGCATATTTTGCATAAACATCTAGTTAACCCAAAGAAAATACTTCTGTCACCTCTTCATATAGAATCATAGAATCATAGAGTTGGAAGAGACCACAAGGGCCATCCAGTCCAACCCCTTGCCATCCAGGAATACACAATCAAATCATTCCCGACATGTGGCCATTCAGCTACTGTTTAAAAACCTCCAAAGAAGGAGAATTCACCACACTCCAAGGCAATGTATTCCACTTCTGAACAGCTCTTACTGTCAGGAAGTTCTTCCTAATGTGGAGAATGCTTTAAGTACCTCTGCAAAACTTTCCATAACCTATCAGAAGCAAAATTAAAAGAAGCTGTTTTTGTCAGCCCAGACATTAGAGGACTGCTGTCAGATGAAAACTTCTTGTCTATGATGACTGAAGTAGAAAAAGAGGCTTTGAGTTCCTTAAAAATCTTACGAAATTTCTTGGGAACTCTGGCCTTACTAAGGTTGGTGTCAACCCTTCCCCCCAGCGGTGTCACCCTGGTGGCCTCTCCACACCCCACTAGTGCTGCTACTGCTTGGGAATAATAAGAACCCTGACTATGCACCAATTGTTGAAAATATTCTGGAAAAAGCCAAAGTCTTGGGATGTTCGATGAGTACAGCAACACCCCCATATCTGCTGATTCACCATCTGTTGATTCAATTATCTGTAGATGGCAACAGTGTGTGTGGGGGGTGGATGGAGGAGGGTAGGGAGGATGAGCGATTTTGCATTCCTTCTCCCTTCACCCCCAGGATGACCTCCCAGGATCGCTCCCGTGGTGGGAATGGGAATGGGGTGAAGGGAGGGGAGGAGAGATCTTGTCTCCCTTCTCCCTTCACCTCCAGGGTCACCCTTTGGGATTGCTCCCGTGGTGGGAATGGCAACAGGGGGCAAAGAGTGGGGAAATAATCATTGTAATGTAAAAGCAATCTTGTGTACCTCATTCACAATCTTAGATAAGTCTAGGGTTTTTTTCCCTGCATGCATTTTTGTTCTCCCAAAATTCCCTTCTCTTACTTCACTGGGCACTTCCAGCCAACTGGAAGTGCTGAGTGATTCAACACATGACCTAATTTGAATTTTATTGCTTTTGTGTAACTTGCCCTTTTTCTGAATCTGACTCTCCATGAGAATGGAGGTATCTTTGCCATCTTAAGCTTTCCTGTAACCATGCCATGATGCATCAGAACCCAGCCACGGCTGTAGGCTGGTGAGTTTTTTCCTTACCCCATCCTTAGTCAGTTTAGGAACCTTTTTTAAGTTTGTTTTTAGTATGTAGATTGAGATTGAAATACCTTCAGTAAACTTTGTTTTGCATTTTAAACTGACTCCTTTGTTTTGTAATGAGTCTAATTTAACTGGGGGATCCCAGATCTCTGAATACACTTTCAAATGATAATTGAGCTTAAGTCTGCTTCTTAACTGCACTCTGCATAAAGCGTGAAGTCAAAAGTGACTGAATGATTTTACCTTTTTTAAAGGAAATAATTGTTGTTGTTTTTAAAGGACTAGATCCTGGAATTTTTTAATGCAATTTTATTTTTAGACTCATTACCTTCCTACAAAAAGGGTTATGGGCCCAGATTTAAAGACTTAAAAGCTCAATTTAATTTTTGTTTTTGCAAAAGTTTTATTTTTCCTTTTATCTGATCACCTCAGAGTTGCTGTTTTTGGTCTCTCTCGGCTTGAGGAAAAAGCAATAAAGCTATAAAGCCATAAACCAATTATGGCTGCATCTGAAGCTAACCTCTCTGCCTTTTTAAGCCTTGAGAAACTGACTGGTCCGAATTATAAAAGATGGGCATTTTCTTTTGAAACATACATGAAGGCAATGGGTTTTATTGATGTTTTACACAATCCCAGACTTCCTCAGGGGAGAGAAAGGACTGATTTTGATAGGATTGATCAAAAAGTATTAGCCCTCATAATTTTAACAACTGATCAGGCACTAATTTCTGAAATCAAAGATAAGAGAACAGCAAAAGATGCTTGGGACACTTTGAAAGATTTGTGTGGTGCAAAATCCATGGGAAATTCTATTGCATTGATGATTAAACTTGTGAACTTGAAACTATCAAATCCAAAATGTCTAGATGAACACATTAATGATTTTAGAGCTACATTAGCAGAATTGCAATCTCCTGGAGAAGAGATTCCAAAGGCTATGCAACTTGGGATTTTCTTAGCAAGCTTACCAAAGTTTTACAATCCCATCATAAATACTTTGCAATTAAAGAATGATTTAACCCTACCAGAAGCCTATATTCAAATAAGGGAATTTCAACATAGGCAAGATTTGATGCATTATGAGAAAGCTGAATCCAGGAATTCTAACTTTAACCAGCAAGTAAATTTGGCTGGAAAGGAAAAGAAACATTTTAAAGCCCACTCTAAGCCCCCCTCCTCTTCTGAGCCAAATGGGGAGCCATTAAATGCTAAGGCTTCAAAGGGAAACATAAACAGGCAGTCATTCTCACAGCTAGGGATGACTGGCCAGAGGCAACAGAATGAAAAAGGCCATAGAGCTAGTAACACAGGAGCTGATGCCAAACAGAGATTTCACATTGGAATGGCTTATGAAAAAGTAATGCAAGCTTCTGGAAATGAATATAGAAATACTTTTATCGTAAATTCTGGAGCCTCAAACACATTTATCAATAAAAGGGAATATTTCCAAGATTTTAATGAAGAAGTAAGATTCCCTGTGTACCTTGCCAATGGAGATACTGTTACAGAGCAAGGAAGTGGAACTGTCTATCTTCCTATGAAATTGGGAGCTAGAACAGAGATATTGAAAATTGTAGACGCAGTCTATGCCCCTGAATTGAAGAGCTCACTCTATTCAGTCAAAATGAGCACCTCTAGAGGCAACAGAGTAATTTTCAAAAAGAATGCATGTTATGGTTTTCATGGCAAACAGTTGATTTTTAAAGGCACTCTAAAGGATGATGACCTTTATCACATGGAGATCAGTGACTCAAATGCCAATGTTGCCACTCAATGTAAACACAAAGACTGCATAAATTTATGGCATAGAAGGTTTGCTCATAGAAAGGTTGAATGCATAAAGAAATTGGCTAACCAAGAGCTAGCAAGAGACTTTCATTTCAAGAACTGTTGTGTGAATGAAAGGTGTGTGGAATGCATTAAAGTCAAGGCTACTGCACCTTCACACAAGCCTCTCACAGAAAGGCAATCTACCAAACCTCTTGAACTGATACACTCTGACATCTGTGGGCCATTTAGACAGAAATCAGTTGGTGGAAACCTCTATTTCCTCACCTGCACAGATGATTTCAGCAAATATACCCACTGCTATCTCCTAAAGGAGAAAAGTCAAGCGTTTGAAAAATTCAAAGAGTACTTTAATTATGTCACTACTAAATTTAATTACAAAATTCAGAATCTGAGGACGGATAATGGGACTGAGTTTGTCAATCATCAATTTGATGAGTTCTTAAAGGAACATGGCATCAGACACCAGACTTCTGGGATTTATAGTCCTCAACAAAACGGTTTATCGGAGAGAATGAACCGAACCTTAAAGGAAATGGCAGTTGCAATGCTTGTGCGGGCTAACATGTCTAAAGCTTATTGGTCTGAGGCAATTCTCACAGCCACATACTTATACAATAGACTTCCAACCAGATCCAGAGATGTTACTCCATTTGAGTTGTGGCATGGTGTGAAACCCAGACTCAACCATCTAAGGGTTTTTGGATCAAAAGCTTATACATACATTCCCAAACAGAAAAGAGACAAACTGGACTGTAGAAGTGAAGAGGGAAATTTTATTGGCTATGCCAAAGGTGCTTACAAAATCCTAAACCCTGATGGACACACAATGAGACTAACAAGTGCTGTTTATGTTGATGAAAGACCTCAACTTAATTCTAATCCAAACAAAGATTTCTATTCAGATGTGTTTGCAGTGGAAGAAGACCCTGACCCTGATTCTCAGCGGCAGCCACAGCGCGTGCAGCTCTTTCACCCCTCCTGCAAGTGCTTCACATCCAGAAGGGGCTCCCTCAGCCCAGGACTTACCAGAGGACGGAGGACCGGACGGCGCGCCACGAGCAGAGCCAGGAACTCAAGTCCAGGTGAGACAGTCTGCGAGGGGTAACAGGGGAGTGCCTCCTTTGATATTCTCCTACCTAGCCACAGGGGAAAACCTTCTGGAACCCTCTGACTGGCAGAAGATCAAAGGGATGCCAAAGTCTGATTCTGAGAAATGGGTGAAAGCTGCAATAGAGGAAATGGAATCCTTATATAAGAATAAAACATGGACTTTGACAGAATTGCCAAAAGGCAAGAAAGCAATTGGCTGCAGATGGGTCTTTACAACAAAGCAAAATGCAGAAGGGGAGATTGAAAGATATAAAGCCAGACTTGTAGCTAAAGGTTACAATCAGCAATTTGGAGAAGATTTTCATGAGACTTTCTCCCCAGTTGTTACACACACAGCTATTAGAACCCTATTGGCTGTTGCAGCTTCCAAGAGAATGCATGTACAACATCTAGATGTGAAGACAGCATTTCTTTATGGAGATCTAGATGAGGAACTGTACATGGAACAGCCTTCGGGATTTGTAGTACCTGGAAAGGAGCATCTAGTATTTAAACTTGAGAAAAGCTTGTATGGGTTAAAACAAGCTCCCAAGAAATGGCACGAAAAGCTAAATCTGCTCCTTATCAAAGAAGGATTTATTCCAGGCACTGTTGACCAATGTGTTTACAAAAGATTCAGAAACAATAGATGGACTTACATTGCAAGTTATGTTGATGATTTGATTCTGTCCAGTCAAGACAAAGCAGATAGCCAACAGATACTCCTGAATCTCCAGAAAGAAATAGATATTAAAATTTTGGGAGATATCTCACACTATCTTGGAGTACAAATTGAAAGAGACTATGATGGAAGCTTCTTTCTTAACCAAAAGCAAAAGATTGTAGATCTTCTAGACTGTCTTGGTTTAAAAGACGCAAAGGATGCTCAAACTCCAATGGAAGTGGGCTTCTTAAAGAGCAATGAGGCATCTGAACCTTTGAGAGACAGTGAAAAGTACAGAACTGCAGTTGGAAAACTTCTGTACATAGCGAATTTCACTAGACCTGATATTGCAAATGCTATTGGCATCTTATGTAGAATGGTTATTTCTCCTACTCTTCGAGATTTTACTGCAGTGAAGCGAATTGCAAGATATTTAAAAGCGACTGCTGACTTCAAACTGATGCTGCCAGCATGTGACAAGCCACGACTGATTGCCTATGCAGATGCTGATTGGGGCAGTGATTTGGTGGAGAGAAAATCTACCAGTGGAAACATCATCTTCTATGGTGGTGGAGCAGTAAGTTGGACAAGTCGGAAGCAGAGTACAGTGGCGGATAGTTCCACAGGCCCCGAGTGCGTCTCAGCGAAAACAGCTTGTGATGAAATCAAATGGCTGCAGAATTTGCTTCTGGATCTTGGGATAGAGTAACCCAAGCCAACCATTTTGATGCAAGACAATCAAAGCTGTATCAAGATTTCTCAGAGTGACAAGCCTCTGAAGAAGAACATAGACATTGCTTTCCACAAGGTGAGAGAAATGTGCCAGAATCAACTTGTTCAACTGGAGTACTGCAACTCAGAAGAAATGATAGCTGATGTTTTAACAAAGCCCCTCCCTAAGGACACTTTCCTTAGACTACGAGAAGAAATGAAGATTGTTCCTGAAGTACCCTATGATTGAGAAGGGGAATGTTGTATGTGAGGAAATAATCATTGTAATGTAAAAGCAATCTTGTGTACCTCATTCACAATCTTAGATAAGTCTAGGGTTTTTTCCCTGCATGCATTTTTGTTCTCCCAAAATTCCCTTCTCTTACTTCACTGGGCACTTCTAGCCAACTGGAAGTGCTGAGTGATTCAACACATGACCTAATTTGAATTTTATTGCTTTTGTGTAACTTGCCCTTTTTCTGAATCTGACTCTCCATGAGAATGGAGGTATCTTTGCCATCTTAAGCTTTCCTGTAACCATGCCATGATGCATCGGAACCCAGCCACGGCTGTAGGCTGGTGAGTTTTTTCCTTACCCCATCCTTAGTCAGTTTAGGAACCTTTTTTAAGTTTGTATTTAGTATGTAGATTGAGATTGAAATACCTTCAGTAAACTTTGTTTTGCATTTTAAACTAACTCCTTTGTTTTGTAATGAGTCTAATTTAACTGGGGGATCCCAGATCTCTGAATACACTTTCAAATGATAATTGAGCTTAAGTCTGCTTCGTAACCGCACTCTGCATAAAGCGTGAAGTCAAAAGTGACTGAATGATTTTACCTTTTTAAAAGGAAATAATTCTTGTTGTTTTTAAAGGACTAGATCCTGGAATTTTTTAATGCAATTTTATTTTTAGACTCATTACCTTCCTACACTAAATAAATATGCAGATTCCAAAAGATGTGTGAGTAAATAAGTGTCCTTAACTAACATATTTATAACCCTCACACAGATTTATGCCAGTGGAATTTGGGGATAAGAATTATTAAACTGTTGCCAAGCTCCACATGCTAGAGACACCCTTGTTTTAATGAAGGTCAGACCAAGCAGCCAATGTCCAAGAAGTTCAGCATTACTTCTCATCTGTGATACACTTACCCGAGACACTTCCTTCTGTGAAAAACTATTCATTTATTATAACAAAAGCATTCCCTCATCTACCAATGTAGAATAATGCCTCAGTAGCAGGAGCTTAGTTTTGCAAGAGAGGAGAGGAAAAGAGAAATGTCAGAGGTGAAACCTGAAATTCATTTCTTTGCTGAAGTTAAAAAGCATATTAAAGCCATTTGGGGCATGCAACGGGGCATTGTTTTAGATATCGTCCTGATTTCTTTTTCCATCTCAAGATCACCCTGACTGTTTGGGTTCGGGTGGTATGTGATAGTGTTTTTTCAGTACTCTCATATTTTTGTGGCCTGGTATTGACAGCTACACCTCCCTTTAAAATTCCTAGGAGATTTGACACTATGCTCTTTTTGAATGGCAGCAACTCTAATACAACCTTCTGTGTCCTTCTTATACATTGGGTATCCAGAGATGACCCTATCTCAGTGCTTCCCCCTATTCCACTAGATGGCTCTTATGCCCTTTATGAAGCACTTCAATTCTCCTGCCTTGGCTCACAGCGTTCTGGCACTAGCACAGAAGTATCTATAGATGTCCTTTTCCAAATGCCTCTGGTGTGTGCATTT
This sequence comes from Gambelia wislizenii, assembly GCA_030847615.1. NCBI lineage: Eukaryota > Metazoa > Chordata > Lepidosauria > Squamata > Crotaphytidae > Gambelia > Gambelia wislizenii. Next base: position 179,202,984 of record JAUMIR010000004.1, read on the forward strand.
TCCTCCATCATGGTGCTTCAGCCTCTTTGACTAGGTATCATGTATTTAACTCAGTCCAATTTACTTCATCTGAATATATCTGAAATATTCTAAGCCTTCCGCTACGAGTGTCATCAAAGATAATTACCCTATTTCTAGTGTATCCAGAATGATTAAAAAGACCAGAAGGTCCCAGATTTTGTTCCTGTTCTTTCCAATTTTATTTTGGACAGCCATATACATTTTGTTTATCCCAGAATACTTTCTGTCAGCTCCTAGTACAATCAGAGATTTTTTATACCACCTTCCCAGGTCAGTTTATTTTAACGCAGTATAAAATCAGAATGAACAGGAATAAAATCTGGGACTCTCCAATCAGTCTGGATGTACCCTCTTTAAGTCTGTTTGCTCTTGTTTTCTTCCTAAACTGCCTTGCTACTATGCATGGGGAAGGTGCCACCCAAAGGCTGAATCTCTGGCTTTTCTTCGCAAATGAAGATTCAGGAAGGACTCATCCCGCGCTTTCTGCAAGCGCGCTGATGACTAAAAAGGCCAATCCGAGATAAACAAGTCCGGTTGCAAAAAGCACAGCAGAAGGTATCCTTCGGTGATGTTTTTGGGTTGTGATTCTTTCTGCGTTGTTGTTTCTCTTCAAGACTTGTTCGTCGTGAGTTCTCAAATAAGGCTGCAGCATTGTGGATAGTGCGTCTCCATGCCTCCCGATGTGAGGCCAGGGCAGACCACTGTTGGTGATCAATTTGGCCAAGCCTGAGATGTTGTTTCAGGGAGTCTTTGTATCGCTTTTTTGGAGCGCCCCTCTTACGCTGACGAGTTCACCGTAGAGTAGTATTTTTGGGAGGCGATGGTCCTCCATCCTAGAAACGTGCCCTGCCCAGCGCAGCTGTGTTCTCAATATCATGGCCTCGAAACTCGTGACCCCTGCTTGCTCAAGGACAGCAACATTCGTCACATAGTCAGTCCAGTGTATATTTAGGATTGTGCGTAGACAGCGCTGATGAAAGCGCTCGAGGAGTCGTAGGTGGTGGCGATAGGTGACCCATGTTTCAGATCCATAAAGGAGGATAGACAGTACGATGGCTCTATACACACTGATTTTGTGCTTTGCCTCAGGTGTTTATTGCTCCAGACTCTTTTGTGAAGTCTTCCAAATGCACTATATGCCTTTGCTAATCTGTGATCGATCTCTTTGTCAATCTTGGCATCTGAGGAGATGATGCTTCCCAGGTAGGTGAACTGCTGAACGGACTTGAGCACAGATTTGCCGACGGCAATGTGGGGATGGTGGTGTTCGTCCTGTGGTGCAGGCTGGTAAAGAACTTCTGTTTTCTTCAGGTTGACTTCTAGCCCAAACAGCTCTGCAGCTGTTGCAAAGCAGGATGTTAGGCGCTGCAGAGCTGCTTCTGTGTGGGCAACAAGGGCAGCATCATCGGCGAAGAGCAGCTCACGGACTAGATAGTTTAGAGTCTTAGTGTGGGCCCTCAGACGGCTTAAGTTAAACAAGCTACCATCATAGGAGAAGAGGAAATGCACTTCACCTGGGGGATTGTCATAGCAAGAAAAGCTAAAGCGCAGAATGAGCTCAGGCTTGCTAGAGAGGTTAAAAAGAGGATCCCAACAACTATCGTCCAGTTAGTCTGACATCAATACCAGGGAAGATTCTAGAGCAGATCATTAAACAGAGAGTCTGTGAACGTTTAGAAGGCAATGCCATAATCACAAAAAGTCAGCATGGGTTTCAGAGAAACAAGTCATGCCAGACTAATCTGATCTCTTTTTTTGATAAAGTTACCAGCTTGGTAGATGAAGGGAATGCTGTGGACATCCTCTTTTTTCCCCTTTTTGAAGATGGGAACAACGTTTGCCCTCCTCCAGTCTGCTGGGACTTCTCCTGTTCTCCAGGAGTTCTCAAATATTATTGCCAATGGCTCTGAGATTATATTTGCCAGCTCTTTTAATACTCTTGGATGTAGTTCATCTGGTCCTGGAGATTTAAATTCATTTAGATTAAGAAGGTATTCCTGTACTACCTCTTTACTTATTTTGAGCTGGATTTCCCCTATTGTGTCCTCTGTTCCATTCTCCTCAGGTTGGTCCTCCTTTTCCTTTTCTGAAAACACTGAGGCAAAGAAGGTGTTGAGTAATTCTGCCTTTTCTCTGTCCCCTGTTAGCATTTTGCCATCTTCTCCACGTAGCGGCCCTATCATTTCCTTCTTCCTCCTTTTGCTGCGTACATACCCAAAAAAACCCTTTTTATTGTTCTTAACCTCCCTAGCAAGCCTGAGCTCATTCTGCGCTTTAGCTTTTCTGACTTTACTCCTACACGTGTTCGCTATCTGTTTGAATTCTTCTTTGGTGATTTCCCCCCTTTTCCATTTCCTATACATGTTCCGTTTAAAACTTAGCTCCCTTGAAAGTTCTTTAGTCATCCATCCTGGTTTCTTGAGACACCTCCCATTTTTCTTCCTCAATGGTACTGTTTGAAATTGTGCCTTCAGTATCTCCCTTTTGAGAAAGTCCCATCCGTCTTGAGGTCCCTTCTCTTTTAGTATTCTTGACCATGGGATCATCCCCAGTATTTCCCTGAGTTTATTGAAATCAGCTCTCCTAAAGTCAAGAATGCGTGTCTGACTATGCCTGGCTTCTCCTTTCCATTGTATAACAAACTCCAGGAGAATATGATCACTCTCACCTAAGGATCCCACCACTTGCACCCCATTAACAAGGTCGTCTCTGTTGGTTAGGATCAGATCTAAAATAGCTGACCCCCTTGTTGCCTCTTCCACCTTTTGGACCATGAAATTGTCTTCCAGGCATGTAAGGAATTTGCTAGACCTTGTAGTTTTGGCTGAGTTAGATTGCCAGCAAATATCAGGATAGTTGAAGTCACCCATCACTACTACATCTCTCCTTTCTGCATGTATGTTCATCTGTTCTAGAAAGGCAACATCCAATTCCTCCGTCTGATTTGGGGGTCTGTAGTAGAGTCCCACAATAACATCCCTGTTGTTTCCCTCCCCTTTAATTTTTATCCAGATGCTCTCCACCTGGCTTCCAGTATTGATGTCATGGATCACTTCACTGGTGTAAATATCCCTGACATATAATGCTATTCCTCCTCCTTTCCTGTTTGGCCTGTTTCTCCTATAAAGGTTATACCCCTCTATTCCTACATTCCAATCATGAGACTCGTCCCACCAGGTTTCAGTAACGCCTATTATATCATATTTGTTTTGTAGTGCAAGGAGTTCTAGTTCATCTTGCTTATTTCCCATGCTCTGTGCATGAGTGTAGAGACATCTGAGACCATGTGTTCCCTTTACTTGCTCCCTGTGCAAGTTTTTTTGCCTCCCACTGTTGGGTCCTTGCGCTGTTCGCCTTGTTCCCTCTATGACAGTTTGACTATTTTCTCCAGCCCTTTTGCCTTCCAGAATACTGTCTCCCTCCCCCATTTGACTCAGTTTAAAGCCCTCCTGATCAAATTCTTGAGACTGTTGGCAAAAATGTTTCTTCCAACTGTTGTAAGATGCACCCCATCTCTTGCCAGAAGTCCCCCCGCATGGAAGCGCAGTCCATGATCCAAGAATCCAATTTGTTCTCGGCGACACCATCTACGGAGCCAGTTGTTTACGACGGCTATTTTCCTCTCCCTTCTTGGACCATGCCCTTCAACTGGCAGAAGAGACGAGATGACCACCTGTGCGTTCATTTCTTTCAGCTTCCTCCCCAGGGCCTCATAATCTCTTCTGATCTTGGGAAAGCTGTGCCTTGCAGTATCATTGGTTCCCACATGGACCAAAAGGAAGGGGTAATGATCTGTAGGCTTGACGAGTCTTGTCAGCCTCTCGGTCACATCACAGATCTTTGCCCCAGGGAGACAACACACCTCCCGAGTCATCTTGTCAGGCCCACATACCACTGCTTCTGTACCCCTCAGCAAGGAGTCCCCCACCACCACCACACGCCTCCGCTGAGGCTTCGCAGCTGCTGTTCCTTGCGGTGGTCCTCTCAAGGTCCCCTGCTCTACCCCTGAAGTCTGTCCATGCTGTTCTTCCTCGTTGTCCTTGATAAGGGAAAGGGCTTCGAATCGATTCTGTAGCTGCAAGCTGCTGGAAGAATCCCTGGATTTTCTTGTTCTGTGTGTGACATTCCTCCAGCTGTCTACTTCCTGTGTCCGTGAAGTGACCCTCTCCTCCACAGCCACTTCCTCTGTGCGGTCCCCATCCAAGACTGTTCGTTCTGTTCTGTCCAGGAAAACCTCTTGCTCACGAATCTGTTGAAGTGTAGCTACCCGTGTCTCCAGCTGCTGTACTTTCTCCTCCAAGAGGGCTACCAGCTTGCATTTGGTGCATGTGAAGTTCTCCACGTCTGTAGACAAGAATACAAACATCGCACATGTGTTGCAAGTGACTGCTGCAGTCCCCTCAGTGTCCATGATGAGAGCTTTTAGGTAATCTAAGAACTCTTAGTTAACGCTGAGAATGCTAAGCTGTACTTTTAGGTCTGCTGTATTTTTGTTTGGTTACTGAAATTCGCGCGCCGTTAGGCTTGCGCCTCTGGCTCTTGAGGGTAAAAGGGCAAGGTCAGAAGTTCAAGCCCCTCAGCAACAAGCAGCCTCTCCCAACAGTTTTTTTAAAAAAATTCAATCTCCCCAGTCAGAATGGCTGTCCAGAAGTTGCTTCCTTCTTCTCCCTGGCAGGAAACTGGCAGGAAACTAGCTGTCCAGAAGCTGCTCTCCTTCTCTCTGGCAGGAAACTGGCCTGGAAAGCCTCTGCAAGGACTTATATAGAGCTAGGCTCCCAGCTCCACCCCCTAATGACTCACAGGTGTGACTCACAGGTGTGACTCACAGGAAGGCTCTTGAGGGTAAAAGGGGAAGGTCAGAAGTTCAAGCCCCTCAGCAACAAGCAGCCTCTCCCAACAGTTTTTTTAAAAAAATTCAATCTCCCCAGTCAGATGGGGGAGACCTGGCTGAATGAGACTACGTGCGAAAGGGATCTAGGAGTCCTAGTAGACCACAGGTTGAACATGAGTCAACAGTGTGATGCAGCAGCTAAAAAGGCCAATGCGATTTTGGGCTACATCAATAGAAGTATAGTGTCTAGATCAAGAGAAGTCATAGTGCTACTCTATTCTGCCTTTGTCAGGCCTCACCTAGAATACTGCATCCAGTTCTGGGCACCACAATTCAAAAAGGATTTCGACAAATTGGAGCGTGTTTAGAGGAGAGAGACTAAAATGGTGAAAGGTCTGGAGACCATGCCTTTTGAGGAAAGATTTAGGGAGCTGGGCATGTTTAGCCTGAAAAAAAGATGGTTAAGGGGCAATATAATAGCCCTGTTTAAGTATTTGAAGGGGTGTCACATTGAGGATGGAGCAAGCTTGTTTTCTGCTGCTCCAGAGTCTAGAACATGGAACAATGAATGCAAGCTCCAGAAACAGAGATTCTACCTCAACATTAGGAGGAACTTTCTGACAGTAAGAGCTGTTCGGCAGTGGAACACACTCCCTCGGAGCATCGTAGGGTCTCCTTCCTTGGAGGCCATTAAACAGAGGCTGGATGGCTATCTGTCAGGGATGCTTTGATCGTGATTCCTGTGTGGCAGGGGGTTGGACTGGATGCCCCTTGTGGTCTCTTCCAACTCTACAATTCTATGATTCTATGATTCTATGACCAGGGTTCAAATTGCCACTCAGCCATGAAATCCCGCTAGGTGACCTTCGGCAAGTCACACACTCTCAGCTTCAGAAAACCCCATGATAGATTCGCCTTAGGGTCCCCATAAGTTGGAAACAACTTGAAGGCACACGACAAGAACAAAGTCTAAAAATTAAAGGAATTTTCCTAAGCTCTAGATATTCCATACCACAGCGTGCTTCCTGCATCTTCCTGCATCTTCCACCTCCTGGAACCTCACAAACACACTTGTCAAGGCTACTGCAATCCGAAGCTCCCCTGCACAACTACCACCCACATCTGCCCCAACTCTGGGGTGATTGCCCCCCCCAATTGGTTACCTTTCCCCCTCCTGCACTACGAGGAGGGGACAGAAGTGATTATTAGATAAAGTTAAGTTAGCCAGCTAGGGAAAGAGAAAAAAAGGAATGCAAACGGAGGCAGTCTGGAAAGAAAGACATGTGCAGGCTGTGAAAGTGAGGGAAAGAATGAGTCAGTGTGAAAATGAAAGCCAAATACAGGAAAGAGGGGTGGGGAAAGAGGAAGGTAAACCAAGGTGAGGGGGAAAAGGCTGGCATGACTAATATCTGCAGAAAAGTTAGAAATGGAGTGGGGAGAAGGCACAATTGTTTGAATGGGGAAAGGACAGTACAGAGCAAAGCAGGCACACTTTGAGTGAGAAGAGTGATACCCCGCACCCACCCACTCTCAGCATTGCTTGCCATCTTCCTGGCTTCTCCTCCTCCTCTTCCTTGCCCTTTTGCTGAATTACACCATTGTCTTTCAAACATGCCAGGAGTGTGAGAGAGAGCCTCTTCTGACAAAGTAATGTGATTGTGATTACTTAGTGATAAGGGCAGTAAGATATTCGGCACTTACTTAGAAATATTTTAATGCACTCACTTTTCTAGAGTGGGTCCTAGAGCCCTAGGATAAGCAAATGTATTACCATTAAAATGTTTCTTTCCACCAAATTTTTAATACTGAGGAGCCCTTTTTGGTTTTAATATCAAGCAGAAAGACACATGGTCTGGCCATGGGCAAAACTTTGTCCTTTAGGACCAGTCCACAGTCTGAATGCATTGTGAGGACCAATGAAATATCAGATATGGGATGACTATCTCTGGGCCTCTATTCAGGGAGGAGGGATGTAGGGCAGGGCTGGGTAGGCGATCTGACACACATAGGTAGGAAATATGGAATCAATGTTTTCGTGAGATGTGTAACACCACTGTGTATGTGTGCGGAGGGGGGGTATTCTGACTGTATGAAATCTTTTCCTCACCTGCATAAAATGACTGTCCGTTGCTTGGCTGGGGACTTCTTGGGAATCAGTTGCGTTCCTTGGATTTCCCTGGGTGTTTGAAGGCTCCACAGAAAAAACAGGGAACAGAGGTCTAAGAAATCGGAACTCACTGCTCAGAGACCCACCTGCTAAACACACCTCATAGTTGTAAGCCTGGCGGAATGAATCTGTTCCAGAATCCACACAGTTCTCCTGGGAATTAACTTGCACTGGGAAATTTGGTGCAGAATTATAGATTCCTAAGAATTTCTTTTGTTTCTGAATCCTGATGGCAATGAACACCAGTAGAGAAAGGAGGAAAACACAGGAGATGGCAACCAAGCATATGATCAAATACAGAGTCAAGTTATGGTCTTCCTCCTCTAGCACCTCCTCCTTAGGGATATCCATAATTTTAATATAAGGATCAGAGAAGCCATCCACTAGAAGAATTCTTAATGTGGCAGACATGGACTGGGGAGGATGTCCATTATCTCTGACAACCACAATTAAGTTTTGTTTCATGGCATCTCGTCTATTCACTGGCCTCATGGTTTTCACTTCTCCATTTTGGGGGCCCACAGTGAACAGACCAGGGTCTGTGGCCTTCAGCAATTGATAGGAGAGCCAAGAATTCTGGCCAGAGTCTCTGTCCACGGCCACCACCTTGGTGACCAGGTAGCCAGCTTCTGCTCCTCTGGGTACAAGGTCATTTGAAGGGGAAGTGCTGTTCTGAAGTGGGTAGAGGATGAAGGGGGCATTGTCATTTTCATCCATGATATGGACTCGGACAAGAACCTCTGAGCTCAGTGGAGGAGAACCTTTATCCACAGCCTGGACAGCAACATCAAAATCTTTTATTTCCTCATAATCTATAGCTCGGATGGCATATAATTTCCCACTTTCAGAGTTGATAGAGATGTAAGACAATGCAGGCCCATCTCTCACCATCCCAGGCAAAAGGGAATAGGTCACTTTGGCATTTTGCTCCATGTCCAGATCAACAGCTTGGACTGAACCAATAAGAAGGCCTGGAATATTGTTTTCCTGTAACTGCAGGTCATAGAAGGATGTTTCAAATACTGGGGGATTATCATTGATATCTGAGATCTGAATAGTGATAATTCTCACTGACGTGAGCCTGGGAGAGCCCCTATCAGTGGCTGTGATGCTGATGTTATACTCAGAGATACGTTCTCTATCCAGAGGCTGTTGGGTCACAAGCTGGTAATAATTATTCTCGCTGGCCTTTAGTACAAAGGGCAGGTTTGTCTCAGTGGTGCAGGTGGTTCTGCCATTGTCTCCGGAGTCCCTGTCTGTGACGCTGAAGAGGGCTACCACAGTATCTGAGGGAGAGTCTTCTGGTAAGCGACTGGTGATGGATGTAATGGTGACCTCTGGGGCATTGTCATTCTCATCCTGAACATCCACAATGACTTTGCAGTAAGCAGAGAGACCTCCTCCGTCTGTGGCTCTAATACTCATCTGATAATTATTATTTTCTTCATAATCAATTGTCCCTCCAAGAGTAAGTTCACCAGTATTTCTGTTCAACTTGAACAATTTGAGTACATTTTCCTGCACTTGGCTGAAGGAATATGTGATACGAGCATTGGAGCCAATGTCCCTGTCCCTGGCTTCCACTTTAGAGACATATGTGTCCACAGGACTATTTTCACTTAATTTTACTTTATACACCGATTTATTAAACTCAGGGGAATTATCATTGGCATCTAAAATATCAATGATTATTTCTGCTGTGCCAGTTCTTTTGGGGATCCCTCCATCCACAGCTGACAGAATTAGAGAAAGCTGTGGATTCACCTCACGGTCTAATGGTTTCTCTAATACAAGTTCTGCATATTTACTATCACTGTGAGTTTGCACATCCAGCCTAAAATATTCATTGGCACTAAGTGTATAGTTCTGAACAGTATTTTCTCCTTTGTCTAGATCCTGAGCTCTCTCCAAAGGGAATACAGCAGTGACATGAGTCTGTTCAGGTATTTCAAAAATAAATTTGTTTCTAGAGAATATGGGCGAATTATCATTCACATCTTCTATTTGAACTTCAATTCTGTGTAGCTGCAGAGGACTTTCCAGCACAATTTCAGAGAGTAGAACACAAGGGTCCTTCTGACCACACAGAGCCTCTCGGTCTATTTTATCCTTTAACATCACATTCCCAGAGTGAGGATCCAGCTGGAAATACTGCTTGGAGCTCTTAGAAACCAGCCTGGCTTTCCGAGCAGACAGCTCCTTGACATCCACTTTCAAATCTTTTAGCACATTAGCCACCACAGACCCACTTCTTCTTTCCTCTGGCACAGAATAATGGATTGACTTGCATATTGCCCCAAACATACAGAGAAATAAAAGGAAAGACCAGACTTGCCTGTTCCTGTGATACATTTCCATTCTTCCAGAATCTTTTACAATGGATGTAATAATCAGGCTACTCCAGTTTGTAACCAAGCTTCTCTAGTTGTCTAAAAATTTCCAAAGGTAAATATCTTCTTTTGCTGTATTTATTTCTGAAAAAGCACACTGCTGCCTTTCCTTCAGTAATTTCTGGATACAGACATGTAATGAGAACTTCACATTTCTCTTTAGACCCCATTCTCCTAATGACTATAGATTTCCAAATTATTCTGTAAGAATCTATGTTGTACAATAGCACCACCTTGTGTATGAAACACACAGAACTCTTGTAAGTTTAGTACATTGTGGACTGTATTACTATTAACCATGCATAGAAAGTTCCTTATGAAGATCTTAATATTTTGGGAATGAAACTAATGTATCCTGACTAGTCAATATTAATTAATTAATTAATATCCTGACTTTCTCTCAATATGTAACCCAGAGCCACTTACAGAACAAGTTAAAACAAAATAGCCCAAACAATATATATAGATCAATCCCCGTATCTGTGGGAGATACAATCCAAGACCCCATCTGGATAACAGGGAACCCTGAAACCGTGGATAATAGGGAACCCTATTATTTTCAGTGCGACAAGTGCTGGAAGTTGACCACAGAATAGCATTGGAGGGCCTAGAAATGCCTTGAGAGAGCATATTTTTTCCAGACATGGATAATTGAACCCAGATGCTGAATCTGTGGATACAAGGGTTGATCTGTAGTTTATAAACCATTAAACAACCAGTCCAATTAAATATTAATTTAAAACAGTTAAAAACACAACTAAAACATAGTAAAAAATACAGCATACCCATTAAACACCTTTTTGCCCCAATCAGTTAAAAACTGAAGGCCTCTTTTTTTTAAGGCCTTTGCCTGCCAGCAACAAGAGAGGCAAGAGGCAGAGTTTCACAGCTTTGGAGGCGCCACCAAGAAGGCAATATACATATGCATCAGTGACTGTGCATTCTTATTGAAAGACATGACCTATGTGGATCTTTTGTCAACATGGACACTTGTGCATTGATCACTTACTGGTGCCAGATAAAGTGAAATAATTTCAACCATTTTCTTGGACACATTCTCCAAGAGAGTAGGCATGTTGGCTGTGGTGTCACTAAGGCTGGTGTTACCCTCCCTCACCCCAACTGGTGTGGTTCGGCCTCTCTGCAACCCCTAGTGCCACCGCTGCATGTTGGCAGGGAAATGTACCTGACACCAAAGAGTGTGTTTTGTAAACCAAGGGCCCGTTTACACAACAAAAATGTCCTGGGATGAATTTGTGATGAACTCAAGTTGTTCACACGTTCATCATGAGGATCTCGTGCTTTTCAGAAGGGGGGGCACCCTATATCCTTCAAGAAGCATGACTTTCCATCCTGCAGTTTGTCCCATGTTTTAAAAAAGTCTCAGGAGGTTGCGGAAAATCAGATATATGAACAGGTCAGGACAAAATAACTCGGGAGCTGGCGATGCCCGGAAATTGAGGTGGGCAGGTGCGGGCACTGAGTTCAGAGAAGGAGGGGTCAGTGACCTTTTTTCAAATGATTTCTAAATTGCCAACCTCAGCAGCCATTGTTTTCCTGCGCCTTCACCTGAGAGGACAGTGTTATGGATGGATGCCGAAAACAGTACACGAGCAAGGAAAGGTGGACATGGTATCCCATGCAGAGACAATAGACTTGCTCACTATTTGGGGTGAACAGAAGATACAGGAGCAGCTGAGCAAATGCCACAGAAATATAGACCTTTTTGAAAAAATAGCTGTGGAGATGAGGCGCAAGGAGCATGATTGGACCACTGAAGACTGCCGAGGGCTTCCATTATTGGCCTCCAGTGCCTGGTAGAACTGGCCCTTATGATTTTTTCTACTTGTACCAGCACTGGAGGCCCGTCCTGATGAAGCCCCTTTCCTGGAAGAACGACCCCACCTCCAAAAAGAAGAACACATGAGGTGGGCCAGCGCACTAGCCAGCTGGATAGACTCTCCAGCAGGATGTTGGTCTCATAGGTCCCTGAGTAGGCGAGGCACTGGTCCACCTGTTCACATCCTCTACCCCCCTCAGCCATCATAATGCCATGTGACAGTTTGCAGAAAATCGAGTCTTTATATTTTTGTAAAGACCCTTAGAATTTGTAGTTACCTATAAGATCCCGCAACTTAACTTTTAAAATTTTTAAAATCCATGCCTTGTAAACAATTGGCGTTCTGGTGAACTTAGTTACTCTCCTGCACTTCGCCGCCTCACAAACCCATTTTAAAATTTTTTTTGGGTCGGCTAAAGTCCCCTTTCTGTGAATTACAAACATCAAATCAATAATGTAGCCGCTTAGGGGTTCATAGAATCATAGAATTGTAGAGTTGGAAGAGGCCACGAGGGCCATCCAGTCCAACCCCCTGCCATGCAGGAAATCACAATCAAAGCATCCCTGTCAGATGGCCATCCAGCCTCTGTTTAAAGACCTCCAAGGAAGGCGACCCCACCACGCTCTGAGGGAGTGTGTTCCACTGCCAAATAGCTCTTACTGTCAGAAAGTTCCTCCTAATGTTGAGGTGGAATCTCTGTTCCTGGAGCTTGCATCCATTGTTCTGTGTTCTAGTCTCTGGAGCAGCAGAAACCAAGCCTGCTCCATCCTCAACGTGACACCCCTTGAAATACTTAAACAGGGCTATCATATCGCCTCTTAACCGTCTTTTTTCCAGGCTAAACATACCCAGCTCCCGAAGTCTTTACTCATAAGGCATGGTTTCCAGATCTTTCACCATTTTAGTTGCCCTTCTCTGGACACGCTCCAATTTGTCAATATCCTTTTTGAATTGTGGTGCCCAGAACTGGACACAGTATTCCAGGTGAGGCCTGACCAAGGCAGAATAGAGCAGTACTATGACTTCCCTTGATCTAGACACTATACTTCTATTGATGCAGCCCAAAATCGCATTGGCCTTTTTAGTTGCCGCATCACACTGTTGACTCATGTTCAACTTGTGGTCTACTAGGACTCCTAGATCCCTTTCGCGCGTAGTCTCGTTCAGCCAGGTCTCCCCTATCCTATATCTATGCATTTCATTTTTCTGCCCTAAGTGCAGTACCTTACATTTCTCCATATTGAATAAACTGTATTGGTTCAAACAAGTTTATGAACATGAGCTGTGCTCCTTCTAAACAACATGTACAAGCTGTCGCAACACTTTAGAGTTCGATAGTACAATAGTAAATATCACAGTAGAATCCTAGTATACTTTTTGTTTGGCGATTTTACATATTTTTGCAACTAGAGTAGGTTTTTAAAAATAGCTATGTTAATGCATAACATAATACATTATGTTAATGCATAATGTTAATGCATAGTGTTAATGTTAATGCATTAATGTAATGCTATGTTAATGCATAAAGGGTGAAAGCACTGAAATAGCATAGGTGTGTTAATTGTATAGATTCCACATGACACCATACTTCATAAGTTGGAGGAGTACTGTCACATCTGTTGCATGAGAAGGCGGCGACATAACAGTCTGACATGCTGCCGACATCTCCTTCTGGCCAGCAGTTTCATGGAACCTCAAATGAGGACAGTGATAGCCATACAGCAGGCTGTTGAACTTTCCATGATTAAACCTATACGAAAGTTATGGTGGATCACAGTCACTATCGACCTGGCAAATGTTCACTGACCAATGCAGAAGCTTGAGCAAACATTTGTGGCAGCCAATAGTATTGCTCGTGGCAGGAAACTCCACAGGAAGTACGTCACTAAGGTTGTGAAGAAACAAGTAATCACATCCTTGATTGACAGTTAAAACAAAAATATCCCGGAACCTTTTTCCATGTAAACAAAAACCAAAAACCAAAAAACCCCACAGGATACTATGTCTCGGGATCTTGCTTTTGTCATGGGAGACGTTTTCGCGTAAACAACGATCCCGGGATATTGTTCATCCTGGGGCAAATTGTGTAAACAATAAGAGACAAACTCGGGATGAGGATATCTCGTTTCTCCCCAGGAAAAAAACTGTCGTGTAACTGAGTCCCAAGGTTATAATTAAGAGCTACAGAGTAGAGTGAAAAAGAACCTGCTCTGAGGAACAGGCAGAACTTGGAAACTTACTTTTTAAGTGATTTGTTATGCAATTCATTACACACACACACACCATAACTTGTTGCCATTAGCATTACAAAAATAATATAGTATTGCATTATTCATTAGGTTGTTCCTTACATTGTTTTTTACATTTTAGTTAATTTTTGAAAAAAATACATCTAAGAGTATGAAAATGGCCTAAAATTTGGAGGGAAATCCTCTCAAAATGTCCCCCAAACCATTTTTAGTGTTCCAAAAGAAGCCAGAAGAAGTAATAAGTAAACATTTACCTGTAATGTGGAAAAGTGTAATGATAATGCCAGGCATTTGGCTATCTGCAAAATGAATATTGCTATGTCTCATTCAAGCTCTGAGGATAGGAATGGCTCTCTTGGTTAAAGATGAGGAAAAATTGGTGGCAGGGAATATGCAGGGACAACTTCAGTGTCAATGCCAATATCAATGGTAGTAGTGTTTCACTCATAATAGTCATGTGAGGCTATATTAAAAAACTGGTCAGACAAATTGCCTAAATATTCTGAAGGCACCAGATCTTGTCTGATCTTGGAAGCTAAGCAGGGGTAGCCCTGGTTAGTATTTGGATGGGAGACTACAATAAATACCACCTACTGTGGGTAGTATTTCAGAGGAAAGAACTGGCAAAACCACCTCTGAGTATTCCTTGCCTATGACAACCCCATTGTTACAAGTTATGCTCAATAAATATGAATTTCAAGTAGACTTTTGATGGTTAAAGCAGGAAGCTGCCTATTGTCAGAGTTTGTACACATAGTAAGAGGCATATATTGGAAGGTATTGGAGGAGCAGGGTAGTGAAAAGCCTGGATCCCTGGCCATCTTGGAAAGTCAGACATCATTTCAAAGTACAAACCAAAATTTCCCTCCCTCCTGCTGACAAGAAAATGCTCTCATTGAGAGCAATCAGTACTGAATGGTCTTGCTTACCTCCACTGAATAGGAAACCTTCCCAAACTGGCTCAGGCTGGGACACTCCCCATTGTAAGGTATTGTACAGTTGCCAGAGATATTGGGTAATCCTGATTGGATTACAAAAAAGCACACTTGATCAGCATTTTCTAATGTATGCAGCTCCATTGTGTTCATCTCTCCAGACCATCTAAGAGTCATTACCATTGCCTAGCAGGTGAAAGGCAGAGGTCACGTCCACATCTGCCCTTTGCACATAAGCCACATGCCTTGAACTCATCGCTCTAAGCACATGGGGACTTTTGAGCCCTCCAACAGAATAACAGTCCCCACCCAGAGGTGTCACCTTCACTCCAGGTGACAGCCCCCGAGTTAGAAAACAGCTATATATAGGCCAGAAAGGGAGAGACTCTCTTTCTCTCCCTCCACTTTCCTTTCCAGAAACTCTCCACAGAAGACCTGGAATCTTCTTTGCATCAAACGGTGAGAAAATCCGTGTGTGTTAGGACTTGTATCAGACAAACGTCTAAAAATGCTGTAATTCTGCAATTGAGGAAACTGGAAATATAGTGGCATGATTAAAGTAATTATTACATGTTACTGTAATCATGCAACACTACCGTTAACAGAAGATCGCATGGTCACCTAATAGTGTTTTAAGAATGGGATTGAAGCTTGCACTATAGTAACATTTGTTTTCACACTGCATCGTAATGATGGAGTTATTAACACTTTGAGATGGCCCAAGCATGCGCCTTTAAAAATTTTTTCCTCCTACTTCCATGCTTTTGCATTGGGCGAGATTTCAGTTGTTCTTGTGAGAAGATGCCACTTCGATTAAACACACCAAAACCAAAGAAATTGACAAATTCACAACTTAATAATTAAACAAACAAACAAAAAATTCCAAGAAAAGGCAACAGTTGATTAAAAGAGCGTCCTGGAGGTCCTCTTCACTATCTCCCCCGGAAGTTTAATTATGTGTTCTCATTGGGAATGGGGAGGGGGGAAGGAACGCGGAACACCCATTCATACGGTAATGAACTACAGCATTCAGAACTACAGCAGGACGGAATTATCACATGCTCATCAAAACTGCAAAAAGAGCACTATTGACAGCTATTCATGGCTTGTGCCCATGAATGAAAAGTTACACACAATTAATGCTTGGAGTATACATGGACCATGGGAAGATGACAACGTCATGCGAGGCAGAGAGAAGAATGAAGGACGAGAAGAAAGAAAGACCTGAGCCAGGGGGACTCTTGTCCCAGCTAAGGGGGCGCTTGGTAGAGGTTGGACCAAAAGGCCTAGACTCCCAACCCCCATGAACATCCAGCACATCTGGACTGCACTCTTCATGAATAGATTAGGGAACTGTCTAGCTTAGATATGTTAGGGCTTATGTTTATTTTATACACTTGGCTGGAATTACTAGACTTCTCTGTAACTTTGTAACTCCTAAGTGTGCCTGAAAGGAAGGTGCCTTTCATGAAAGAGTATCTCTACTATGCTATATAATCTGCTTAGAATGAACTTTCTTTAAAGCTTTCCTTCTCAGCACTCTTCTCTTCACATGCCTTGCTTGGCTCTCTTTCCACAGGGGTGTGGGGGGGAGGTGAAGCTCTGCAGAGTCAGAGTGGAAAGTACAAGTTGAACCATGTAACTTCCTATTGGATTACAGTGAAAGGGCAAACTGAAGTCAATGGGTGGTGACGGCAGATTCTAGCTCTGGAGTTGTCAACATGCATGTGCATAAGAGACCTCCAGAACTTCACAGGGTTTTTTGTCTGTTTCCTCAACCCCACCACTTTTTAAAGCTATACACATCAGGTTAGTAGATACATTCTAAACAATTCCTGCTGATAAATAAGTCTTCTAAAAAAGTCTAGTTCTATCCCCATAGTCATCTAAAAACAAAACAAAACCGACCACCTGTTGGCCCTGTTCTGTCTTCTTTTTCTGCCTCAAGCCAGAGGGTTCTATTTCACATCTTGCACAAACTCCAGAATTATTTATACCCCTGCAAATGTGTCTGCTACTCAGGCAAATAAATTCTTTCTAGTTCTTTAGTTCTGCTGCTTTGGATTTGGTTTTTATTTACCCATTTATATTAACTTAAATTTTAACTTAAAATTTAAAGCACGTTTTCAATAGTATATGGTTTTTTGTTTCACTGATTACTCTATTGATGAACTCTAATTAAAGTATGATTATAGTATCCATTCCAGTCATGCATGAAAGACTGTTTTCAATGCCAGTGGCAATGGCAACTCCGCCTATCTTTTTGCTGAGGACCTATGACCATGGAAAACCAGAAGAAGGAGCTCTGAAAACAGGCAGTTAAGGAGGCTTAATTCTGACCCATGGAGCCATCTATCCATGTATCTACTATGGACACAAAGTTCTCGTTAAAAGGAGAATGTGGTTACAGATTAAAACCTAGAAACCTCATTTATATTTTGGTGGTTCTTCTTTAGAAAAAAAATATATTTTTCACTCCTTCTTTCAATTTTTCCTTCGCCTATCTGTCTTCTTTTTCCCCCTGATTCTGAAGTTTGACATGTTGTATAGCATCATGTAAAGGAGTGATATAATCCAGTCATATTTGGGATATTGATTATTTGGGAAAGTGACATGGTTTCTAATTCTTTCTGAACAGCCAGAAGTTTTTGAGAAGGCAGTGCTGTAATTTCCTGGGAAACCAAATGGAATAATGTAAAGGTTTGGAGGATCTTTGCAAGAAAGATAGACTGATATTCCTGAAGCCCAGGGGAAAACAACACAGCAAGCAGTGCTGTTGGTTCAGGGGAACAGTGAAAGTAGCAGTGACCAAGATACCACCCCACCCCCACTCCACAAACACAGACACAACAGGACTCTTGTTAGAAGTTATCTATCAAATCTCAGTGGAAAGATGATGCACAGGGGTAAAAAGCAAATTCAAGCATGACCCATTGAGAGTCTTTAAAAATAAGGACACTTTATGATTTAGTAACAAAAAACAACATGAAGAATTGACAGAACAATTGTGTTGTGAAGAAACAGATAGAAGAAAACTGATTACTTTTACTTTTAATAAAGAATAACAAAAACAGCCCCACTGCTGCACTGCTCATAAGCACTACTCAGGTGTTACCATTTAGAGGAAGTTGGAATATACATTCCAGCTCTGCTGACTCCCAGTCTGACCTGCCTGTGTTGATGGGGAAGGTTTGCATAGGAGCTCCAACCATGTTTACATAAATATGGTTGCAAAGCTCGCAGTAATTTGGAATCCTGTCATATATGGTTACCAAGTTTATTGATTACCTCAATACAGAGAAGATGGGATTAGAAGGGCAAAGTGATCTCAGATTTCTCTACATAGTTACAAAAAATTTATATATATATATATATATATATATATATATATATATATATATATCTCACAATATGGTAATATGCTCACCTCTTCTCGTGATTCTTTATTATCGAGGAGCTCAGAAATTCCTTGGGAACCAGAAGATGTCCTCTGAATCACAGGAATGTTTGGGTCCACCACAGAAAAAACAGGAATGAGAGGACGAAGAAACCTGAACTCGCTGCTTAAGGATCCACCAGTTAAACAAACATCATATTGATAATTCCTTGAAAGTGACCCACTCTGAGAATCAGTACAGTTCTCTGGGATATCAGGCCTGGCAGGGGGAAAGTGGGGAGGGGCAGCAGTAAAACTGCCGCTGGGATCTCTCTTGCACATTTTGATACCAACAAAGGAAACAATGCAAAGTAGAAAAACAAAAGAGACAGAAGCCAAGCAGATCACCAAATACATGGTCAAAGTTCCCTCATCTTCCTGGTCCTGTTGATGAACATCCACCACCTTCAGATAAGGATCAGAAAAGCCATCCACCAGAAGTATATTGAGTGTTGCAGTGCTGGTCTGAGGAGGGACACCATTGTCTTTGACCATAATAATAAGCCTCTGTTTGCTTGTGTCTCGCTCAGTCAGTGGTCTCCTGGTTTTCACTTCTCCATTCTGGGTTCCTATGCTGAAAAGACCAGGGTCTGTGGCCTTTAATAGTTCATAGGAAAGCCAAGAGTTCTGACCGGAATCTCCATCCACAGCCACCACTTTGGTGACCAGATATCCAGCCTCTGCCATCTTTGGAAGCAGCTCATTGTAGTGGGATGTGCTGTTCTGAAGGGGATACAGGAAGAAAGGAGCGTTGTCATTTTCATCTATGACAAATACATGAACAATCACATCTGAGCTCAGGGGAGGAGTACCACCATCTGTTGCCCTCACTGTGGCTTTGACATCTTTTATCTGCTCATAGTCCAGAGATCTGAGGGCATACATATTTCCAGTTTCAGAGTTGATGGAGATGTAAGAGGCCACAGGGACATCCCCCAACTTCTCAGGCAAAAGTGAGTAAGTCAGTCTGGCATTCTGCTCCACGTCTAGATCAACTGCGTGGACTGAGCCGATTAGCAGTCCTGGAATATTATTTTCTTGTATCTTCATTTTGAATAAAGACTTGTAAAATATGGGAGGATTGTCATTGACATCTGATATCTGCACATTAATAATTCTTGTTGAGGTGAGCCTAGGAGAACCCCTGTCCACAGCTGTTATAGTGATATTGTACTCTGTGATTTTCTCTCTGTCCAGGGGACTTTGGATCACAAGCTGGTAGTAGTTATTCATGGTCATTTGTAATGCAAATGGAAGGTTCATACCCACAGAGCAGATAGATCTGCCATTGTCTCCAGAGTCTTGGTCAGTGACACTGAAGAGGGCAACCACTGTGTTCAAAGGAGAATCCTCTCGTATGATGTTCTTAAGGGATATGACTGAGATTTGTGGGGTGTTGTCATTCATGTCCTCAACCTCTACCAGGACTTTGCAGTGTCCAGAAAGACCCCCTCCATCAGTTGCTTTGATGCTCATTTCATAACTGGTTTCTTTTTCATAATCAATTTCTCCCAAGACAGTGATTTCTCCAGTATCTTTATGCAAATTAAACAACTTTTGTATTTTTTCATTCACTTGATGGAAGGAGTAGGCGATCTTTGCATTTAAACCCAAATCCATATCTGTAGCTTTCACTTTGGAGACCAAAGTATCCTGAGGGCTATTTTCCTTTAATGTTACTTTGTATTCAGCCTGAAGAAACTGAGGAAAGTTATCATTTATGTCTAAAATGCTCACATTAATCTGAGCAGTGCCTGTTCTCTGTGGTACCCCTCCATCAACAGCTGTAAGAGTGAGCTCAAACTCTTCCTTTTTCTCCCTGTCTAAAGGTTTCACCAAACAAAGGTTCAAATATTTGTGGTCACTATTATCCCTTTCTACTTCCAATTGGAAGTGTTCAGTGGGACTAAGGGTGTAATTTTGAATACTATTTTTACCCAAGTCTATATCTTGGGCAGATTCCAAAGGAAATAGAGTATTAATAGGAACATTCTCAGGGATTTCAAGTGCAAATTTGTTTTTAGAGAATCTTGGAGCATTATCATTCACATCTTCTATCCTTATTTCAATGCTATAGAACTCCAAGGGGTCTTCCAATACAATTTCAGACAGCAATAAGCATAGTTCAGTCTGGCCACACAAAGATTCTCTGTCTATTTTGTCATTTATCAACAGATTCCCAGAGTGGGTATCAAGGTGGAAATACTGCTTAGAGCTTTTGGACACTAGCTGGGCTCTGCGAGCAGAGAGCTCCCCAATTTCCATTTTCAGATCCTTCAGCACATTAGCCACCAGAGAGCCACTCTTCTTCTCTTCAGGCACAGAATAATGAATGGAAACACACATCACTCTAGACACAGAGACCAAGAGATACAAGATGAAGACATACAGACCTTGGTTGTTCTTGAAGCAACCTTCCATTGTTCCAGCCTCTTCCAGGTTAAAAATTTCAATTTCTGCACAAAATGCAACACTTCAGACTTCTGAGTTATTGTGAAAATTATTTTTCTTCTGTCATGGCCAATGCTCTCCTCTGCTGAATTTTGTATTTCCACCAAAGACAAAGATGCTGTTTCCCTCTGATTCAATTTTGTCTGAAAATGGCTTTCACACAGTTGCCCAGTACGTCTAAAGGATAATGAATAAGTTTGGAAATACTGCCATCTTGTGGTTCAATCAGGAAAATATATTAACAAAGATTATCCACAATAGCATGGCAGCACAATATATTTAGTTTAGTATTAGCTTAGATTGTATTTGTTATTGAAAGTTCACCCTTAATAAAGGAGAACATTATTTTCCCTATCATGTGGATAAAGAGAAAATAGACCAGACAATAAACAAATCAGAATATTGCAGACTTATTCATGATGGCTGTGATCAAGAGCATCCTTTTGTACTCACCTGTCCAGCAACAGTATTGCATTGTTGAGGCTATTTATTTATTTATTTATTTTTCTAACATAGTCATGTTTTTACCTTTTTTTGGTAAGACAATGTATAAATTAAAAAAAAATAGATCGCCATGGTTTTAAAATACAAATATATTAAATTAATTATTCTCACCTGATTTAATTGCCTTTCCTGTACACAACCAGGGACTTCTTGGGAATACGCTGAATTCCTTGGATCTTCCTGGGTGTTTGGAGGCGCCACAGAAAAAACAGGAAAGAAAGGCCTCAGAAACTGGAACTCGCTGTTCAACGACCCACCTGCTAAACACACCTCATAGTTGTAGGGCTGGGAAAGTGATCCTGCTCCAGAATCCACTTGGTTTTCCTGGGAACTAGGACCCACAGGGAAATTAGGTGCAGAGTTATAGGCTTCTAAGAACTTCCTTTGTTTCTGAATCCTGATAGCAATAAACACCAGTACAAAAAGGAGGAAAACAGAGGAGATGGCAGTCAAGCATATGATCAGATACAGAGTCAGGCTGTGGTCTTCCTCCTCTATAACCTCAGTAGGGATATCCATAGTTTTCATATAAGGGTCAGAGAAGCCATCCACTAAAAGAATCCGCAGGGTGGTAGAGGCAGACAGGGGAGGATGTCCATTATCTCTGACAACCACAATTAGGTTTTGCTTCATGCCATCTCGTTTATTCACTGGCCTCATGGTTTTTACTTCCCCATTTTGGGCTCCGACAGTGAACAGGTCGGGTTCTGTGGCCTTCAGCAGTTGATAGGAAAGCCAAGAATTCTGACCAGAGTCTCTGTCCACAGCCACCACCTTGGTGACCAGGTAGCCAGCCTCAGATCCCCTGGGCACAAGGTCATTTGAAGGGGAACTGCTGTTCTGAAGTGGGTAGAGGATGAAGGGGGCATTGTCATTTTCATCCACAATATGGACTCGAACAAGAACCTCTGAGCTCAGTGGAGGAGAACCTTTATCCACAGCCTGGACAGCCACATCAAAATATTTTATTTCTTCATAGTCCATAGATCGGATGGCATACAGGTTCCCAGTTTCAGAGTTGATGGATATGTAAGATGACCCAAGCACATTCTGCTTCTCCCCAAGGAAAAGGGAATAGGTCACTTTGGCATTTTGTTCTGTGTCCAGATCAACAGCTTGGACACAGCCAATAAGAAGGCCTGGAATATTGTTTTCCTGTAACTGCAGGTCATAGAAGGCTTTTTCAAATACTGGGGGGTTATCATTGATATCTGAGATTTGAATGGTAATAATTCTCACTGACGTGAGCCTGGGAGAGCCCCTATCAGTGGCTGTGATGCTGATGTTATACTGAGAGATACGTTCTCTGTCCAGAGGCTGTTGGGTCACAAGCTGGTAATAATTATTCTCGCTGGCCTTTAGCACAAAGGGCAGGGTGGTCTCAGTGGTGCAGGTGGTTCTGCCATTGTCTCCAGAGTCCCTGTCTGTGACACTGAAGAGAGCCACCATGGTATCTGAGGGAGAGTCTTCTGGTAAGGGACTGGTGATGGATGTAATGGTGACCTCTGGGGCATTGTCATTCTCATCCTCAACATCCACAATGACTTTACAGTAAGCAGAGAGACCACCTCCATCTGTGGCTCTGATGGTCATCTCATACCCAGTATGTTCTTCATAATCAATTGGCCCTCCAAGAGTAAGTTCTCCAGTGTTTTCGTTTAACATAAATGATCTCAGCACATTTTTCTGCACTTGGCTGAAGGAATATGTGATCTGAGCATTGGAACCAATATCCTTGTCACTGGCTTCCACTTTAGTAACAAGTGTGTCCAAAGGGCTGTTTTCCATTATTTTTACTTTGTACACAGATTGTCCAAATTGAGGAACATTATCATTAGCATCTAGAACATCAATTATTATTTCTGCTGTCCCAGTTCTTTTGGGAATCCCTCCATCCACAGCTGACAGAATTAGAGAAACCTGTGGATTCAACTCACGATCTAATGCTTTCTCTAATACAAGTTCTGAATATTTCCCGCCATCTCTGTGGCTTTGCACATCCAGCCTAAAATGTTCATTAGAGCTAAGCATGTAGTTCTGAACACTGTTTCTTCCAATATCTAAATCTTGAGCTATCGCCAAAGGGAAATGGGTATTTGTGGGGGTTTGTTCAGGTATTTCAAAAATGAATTCATTTTGAGAGAAGGTGGGAGTATTGTCATTCACATCCTGTATTTGAACTTCAAATCTGTGTAGCTGTACAGGATTTTCCAGCATTATTTCAGAGAGTAGAACACAAGGGTCATTCTGGCCACACAGAGCCTCTCGATCTATTTTTTCCTTTAGCATCAAATTCCCAGAATGAGGATCCAGCTGGAAATACTGCTTGGAGCTCTTAGAAACCAGCCTGGCTTTCCGAGCAGACAATTCCTTGAGATCCACTTTCAAATCTTTTAGCACATTAGCTACCACAAATCCACTTTTCTTTTCTTCTGGAACTAAATAGTGGGAGGGCTCACACACCACCCCAATGCTGAAGAGATACATAAGAAACAAGCAAACTTGCCTGGTATAGTGGTGTATTTCCATTTTTCTGGCTTCTTTCATGGAAGTTGGGAAACCCAAGGTGGCCCTTCACAAAGCCGCTACTGCAATTTTCTTATCAGCCTTTTCTATATTCCCAATTCCCCCCTTCTTCATGGAAATAGGTGCAGCAGTGTTTGCTGCTGTAATCTCGGCTAACTTTCTTTATGTGAATAGCTGTTGCCTTCCTCTGACTAAATCTGATTTTGCTGTATTGTACAATGGCGCCACCTTGTGTTTGAAGTAAAAATGCAACAGCTGCAAATTTCCTTAATGACTTCTTCATAAACAATTTGGGGGAAAACAGCATTTTGAAATGAAAGCACGTATTGTTTATATTCCGTATGGATCAATATCCTGTAGGTACTATCATTTAAAAATGCTGGTTGCCCTTTACAGTATGTTCAAAATATTATATGGAGTTATGTAACATAAAAACCTAATGAGACTTCTATAATATTGTTTAAGAAGACTTCATGAAAGGATCAACCATGGACATGGCTGTGTCCTGTTTAGTAAGTAAGGCACACTGAAAGCTGGCTGTGAAGGGATATCAAGACATCAGAAATATACCCCCTTTGCTGACCTTCCTTTTTAACTGAATTAAATCAACCCCTGCATTTGGATTTGTCTCATTCACCAGGGACAAGATAATCTATCCCTTGCTTACTCTCTGCTCTCTTGCAAACATACTATAACCTATAACCACATTCCTAGGCCCAGCTATATGCAAATGTTTTCATGCTCCACCCCAACACATCCCCAAACAAGCACTTTGCTGTCCCATGGCAAGCTGACCCCAGTATACCTCCTTCACCACGCTGTGCATTTATTAACCTTGACTGCCATGCTCCCGAATTTAACTAAACATGCGCAAGCAAATGAGATGGCCTGCAAGCAGCAGCCCCTTGGTGCCCACTGTCCCCATGTTGTCCTGCATGTTGCCTCTGTGCTAGAGGGGAAGACTGTTGGGGGTGGAAGAGAAAAGCCAAGTGTTGGTACATGCACAGAGCTTATGGTGTAAGTAAGCACACAATGTGAGACTATACAGCTTCTTCAGCGTGTTTATTGAATGCAAGTTAAGCTGCAAGTTTCAAGCCTTTTGGAACAGAGTGCCTTAGGTTTATGTTTTAATCTGCAGGTTGTTGTTTTTTGTTTTGTTTTTTTTAAAAATCCTTGGAAACGTTCTTATCTGCTAAATACTATTGCTTCATTAATTATTACTTCTAGTAGCAGGTGGCTCTGTTTACCACTTTTGCAAGAAAATGGGGCCACACAAAAAACAAACTAGTAATTTCTGGATTTAGGGGACTCCTTAGCTATACAGAATTACATACATTTTTTTAAAAAGGAAAAGAGATGTACAAAATCCTCAAACATAACCCAGTAAGGACATGCAATCTTCCAGGAATGACAGAATATTGAGCACAATTGAGAAATGGGATGTTAGGGGATTAGATGAAGGGAAAGGGGGGATTTTTATGGGAAATGGCACTGCCCTGCTCAGGCACTTGACAGTACGAAATTTCCTGCAGAATGCAATTAGACTTAGGGCTGAGGAGGAGGCATGCTGTGAGGTTAAAAAAAAATCTACCAAACTGCACTGAACAGTATAGGGATGTTTCAAAAGGAAGAGGGGGGAAACTAAGATATCTTTTCCATCCTGCACTATGCAGTGATTAAATATCCTGGTTTAGGGATTGCTGTAAGTTCCAAACCTAAGCCCTTTATCACTGTATCACTCAGTAAGAATATACTTCTGGGGGTATACTTCTGTCTGGAGACAGTCCAAACCAACATTTAACTATAATATGGCCTTGAGGTAGAGTTAAAACTAACATGTATCAGAATAATTTTAAAACAAAACTGATCACTGTATCAAGATAACTGAATTTTTTAAACTCATCCCCACATGCACATGCAATATTTCATTTATTTATTATATTTATTAAAGTATTTATATCCAGCACAGTATCTGAAGATCTCAGAGCAGCTTACAATAAAGTCAATTTAAAACAATAAAAACCAAGTTTTAAAAGATTAAAAATATATTAAATAGTTTAGATGATTTAAAACCAGTTGCACAGTAATGTGCATCGACCTACCTGCAGCAGAAATCATTCTAAACCTGTGAAAAAGATTGCAACCCTGTAACCTTACAAAATAACATAGCATGCTCTGAACTGGATTTCAAGTGCAGCTATAAAACATTGACAAGTCACATAGGGCTTGGCTACACATGCGAGAAACTCCGCACCTACCTTTAGCCATGGAGGATTTCTTCCATTCACAGTGGCCCCATAAACACCGCACCCACCAGGCTGCTCCAATTGTTGACTGAAATATCCCACCACACTGTTATTTGTGTAAGAGTAAAAAGGCAGGCCTACGCTGATCACATGTACTATACATCGTATTAATTCTGGCCATACTGTTGGGGCTGCTCTGGAGTTTGTTTTTCAATTTGCTCATACATGCAAATAAATGGATATACGTGATTACAGGGTACTGTATTACTGGATAAGCAGAGATACACTTATCCAGAAATGTGCACAATAGATTTTTTTAAGTTTAAAAAATGCATCAGAATAGAGTCCCACCCCAACCTTGCTCCAAAGCCAGGTTTTCTCTTTATTGCCCCTGGGAAAGGAGCAATGTGAGCCTTAAAAATTATACATGGGGGAGGGAGGATCATCTTTACCACTTCCTCTCTCAACTCTATGTACTTAGGATGAGTTGAGTAATTAAACAGAAATTATATGACCAGGAGAGAAAATGCTCTGTTAAAATGTTTGGAAATAAAGACAGAAAATGGTAACCATATGGAGAAGGGAGAGTGGAATAAAAGGATGGATAAGCAAAAGCAAAAAAAGGTTTGAGCATTAGGCTAGGACTCTAGGAGAGCAGAATTTGCTCAGCCATGGAAACCCACTGGGTGAGCCTGGACAAGTGACATGCTCTCAGCCGGAGAGGAAGACAATGGCAAAGTTTACCTGAATAAAATCTTTCCAAGAAAACCCTAGGGTTGCCATAAGTTGGATAACCAGTAAGAGGTCCTAGGAAGCATATTTTAACAAGATTCAGTTTACACCTTCCATTGGCATGAAGCTATTCTAGATTTCCCATTTCCTTTTCAATTATTCTTTCCTATCCTTACTAAAGTCTCACATTGGTGTCCCAGAATAATGTGAATGTTATTTTATTTCTGACTTCTTGCATCCACCATCAGTAGCCAGAAGCAGGGAGAATCAACAACAGCAGTGAGCCAAGTGAGTAAGACCAGCTTTGTGAAAGACTAAGGGCTGGATGGTCCAAGTGCCATTTCTGAGCTAGGATTATTTCCTATGAAACCTGCTATACCCCAGAGATTTAACAGCAGGGTGGCTGTTCAGACGTGAACAATGGGAGGAGACATCTGAATACCTTTGGCTCTCCAGTGCTTGTTCTATAGAGATTTACGATCTGATCTCATCTAGTCAATACTTTGCAAATATCCTGGATGCTCTGAGCAGTTCTATGTTGCCCTGCTACTCTCTGACACTAATCTTACTATAACATATAAGGCAACTAAATTTTGCACAGCAGCAATCAAAGTGAGACAAGCGATGATCAGCACCATGGATTAGTATATTATGGATTATTTTTCTGATATTTAAACACCTACCAGACATATAATATGCAATTTTATTCTGTTTTACTTTACTTTGTTTATGACTTTTAAATGTTTTTAAAAGTATATTTTGGATTTTTTTCCTGATATTTAAACACCTACCAGATATGTAATATGCAATTTTACTCTGTTTTACTTTACTTTGCTTATGACTTTTAAATGTTTTAAATGTTTTTAAAGGTTTGTATTTGCAGTTATTGCTGGTTCTTCTTTACTGGCCTTTGACCGTAATAAATATTTACTACTACTTAGTACCTTTTAGGCAAGACACAAATATTCCAGATTTGTAAATGTATGCATGATCAGGTCAGGAGTAGTACTTTAATGTGAGGAAGTACAATGTCCACTATGGCAATATTTAAAGACAATATCTGCTATGTATATATTACATTAAAAGGCAGCCATTTTTCTTCTATGGAACGTTATGGGTACAAATGCTTTCTCCTATGAACAACAATGGCATTACAAGGTCCACTTACAATGTAGAAAATACGTCATAGCCACATAGTCACTCAGCCACACTTTGCTCAGTGAAGCAGGATGGCTTCACTTTAGTGTTAATTAGAAAAGCAAAAGCAAAATAAGCCTACAGGCACTTTGTACAATGATAGCCAATTATAATACTCATATATGTGTTAACTTCCCTTGAATTTCCATGCCACCCACAGACTTTCAGATGTGTCTTTGAAACTATTTATGATCACATAAAGTTAGAGTTTTATGTGAGCCGGGATGCTTCATATTATTTATTTATTTAGAGTATACCCCAATAAGCCTTGTTTTGGTCAATGCATTTCTTTTTCCTAACTTCAACTGTATCACCACCATTTCCCCCTTGCAATTAGTACTACTTCTTTTTTTTATCAGTAATATGGCTGATCCAGACAAGTGTGGTTCAGGCTGTGAATGTAAAGATGTAATGAAACTAAGTACTCCTTACTGGCACAATTATAATGTCCCCAAGTGCAAATAAAACATTCAGAGTGTTAACTACACTTCACAAATACAGACCAGTTTATATTGTCTATACTCACATAAAACCAGGAAACACAGAAGAAGAAATGACTTACAGTGTTGCAGAAATTCTACATGAAGAACTGCTTTCAACAAAAAACTGCGCACAATTATCTCACCTCTTTCTTTTCTTCCTTATTTACAATCTGCACAGAGATTTCCTGGGAACTAGAAGGCAGCATGTGATTTACAGGGATGTTTGGATCCGCAACAGAAAAAATGGGAAAGAGAGGCCGGAGAAATCGGAACTCGCTGCTTAAGGATCCACCAGTTAAACAAACATCATACTGATAATTCCTGGAAAGTGACCCGCTCTGAGAATCAGTACAGTTCTCTGGGATATCAGGCCTGGCAGGGGGAAAGTGGGGAAGGGCAGCAGTAAAACTGCCGCTGGGATCTCTCTTGCACATTTTGATACCAACAAAGGAAACAATGCAAAGTAGAAAAACAAGAGAGACAGAAGCCAGGCAGATCACTAAATACATGGTCAGGTTTCCGTCATCTTCCTGGTCCTGTTGACGAACATCCACCACCTTCAAATAAGGATCAGAAAAGCCATCCACCAGAAGAATATTGAGTGTTGCAGTGCTGGTCTGAGGAGGGACACCATTATCTCTCACTGCAATAATAAGCCTCTGTTTGCTTGTGTCTCGCTCTGTCAGTGGTCTCCTGGTTTTCACTGCTCCATTCTGGGCTCCTATGCTGAAAAGACCAGGGTCTGTGGCCTTCAATAGTTCATAGGAAAGCCAAGAGTTCTGACCAGAATCTCCATCCACAGCCACCACTTTGGTGACCAGGTAACCAGCCTCCGCCATCTTGGGAAGCAGCTCATTGCAGGGGGAGGTGCTGTTCTGCAGGGGATACAGGAAGAAGGGAGTGTTGTCATTTTCATCTGTGACAATGACATGAACAATCACATCTGAACTCAGTGGGGGAGTACCATTATCAGTTGCCCTCACTGTGGCTTTAAAATCTTTTATTTGTTCATAGTCCAAAGATCGGAGGGCATAGATGTTTCCTGTTTCAGAGTTGATGGAGATATAAGAGGCCACAGGGCCATCCCCCAGCTTCTCAGGCAAAACTGAGTAAGTCAGTTTGGCATTCTGCTCCAGGTCGAGATCAACAGCATGGACTGAGCCAATTAGTAGTCCTGGGATATTATTTTCTTGTATCTTCATTTCAAATAAAGACTTCTCAAATACTGGGGTGTTGTCATTGACATCTGATATCTGCACATGAATAATTCTGGTTGAGGTGAGCCTAGGAGAACCCCAGTCGATGGCTGTGATGGTGACATTATATTCTGCGACTTTCTCTCTGTCCAAGGCACTTTGGATAACAAGCTGGTAGAAGTTATTTTTGGCAGATTTTAATACAAAGGGAAGTTGAATTTCAATAGAACAGACAGTTTTACCATTGTCTCCAGAGTCCTCGTCTGTGACACTAAAAAGGGCCACCACTGTCTCCAGAGGGGAATCCTCTCGTATGATGTTCTTAAGGGATATGACTGAAACGTCTGGGGCATTGTCATTCATGTCCTCAACCTCTACCAGGACTTTGCAATGCCCAGAAAGGCCCCCTCCATCAGTTGCTTTGATGCTCATGTCATAACTGGTTTCTTTTTCATAATCAATTTCTCCCAAAACAGTGATTTCCCCAGTCATTTCATTCAAATGAAACAAATTAAGTATTTTTTCAGGCACTCGATGGAAGGAATAGGTGATCTGAGCATTTGAGCCAAAATCTAAGTCCTTAGCTTCTACTTTGGAGACCAGAGTATCCTGAGGACTGTTTTCTTTTAGCTTAACTTTGTATTCAGATTGAGCAAACTGAGGAAAGTTATCATTATTGTCCAGAATATTAATATTTATTTGAACTATGCCAGTTCTCTGTGGAATCCCCCCATCAAGAGCTGTAAGTGTTAGTCCAAAGAATTGATCTCTCTCCCTGTCTAGGGGTTTCTCCACAATGAGATCCACATATTTGCTTCCATCTTTATTGCTTTCCACACCCAGCTTGAAATGCTCATTGGGGCTTAGGGTGTAGTTTTGGATGCTGTTTTTCCCCAGATCCTCATCTTGAGCAGATTCCAAAGGGAATTTCATGTTTCTAGGAGCATTCTCAGGGATTTCTAGGTCAAATTCCTGTTTAGAGAATTTGGGAGCATTATCATTCACATCTTCTATCCTTATATTAATACTGTAGAACTCTAGGGGATCTTCCAGTACAATTTGAGATTGAAGTAAGCAAGGTTCAGTCTGGCCACACAAAGCCTCTCTGTCTATTTTGTCACTGATGAGCAGATTCCCAGAATGAGTATCAAGGTGGAAATACTGCTTAGAGCTTTTGGACACTAGCTGGGCTCTGCGAGCAAAGAGCTCTCCAATTTCCAGTTTCAGATCCTTTAGAACATTAGCCACCACAGACCCACTTTTCTTCTCTTCAGGCACAGAATAATGAATGGAAACACACATCACTCCAGACACAGAGAACAAGAGCAAAAGATACAGACCTTGATTGTTTTTGAAATAGCCTTCCATGCTTCCTGCCTCTTTCAGGTAAGATCTTCAAATCCTTCCTTTTATGCAACTTTTTTTCTTCTGGGTTAATGTGAAAATTATTTTTGTTCTGCCATAGTTAATGCTTAGCTCTCTTTACTTTTGTATTACCTTTCAATATAAAGATCCTGCTTTCCTCTCATTCAGTTTTGTCTAACCACAGCTTTCTTTGCTCCGTGGTGCCAGTTCAATTTTCTAAATGACAATGTGTTTGCCAATACTGCCACCTTGTGGCCTGTGTAGAAAAATACATTAACATTTCTCAATAGTGAACTATAATCCAAAGAGAGACAAAAAGAGATTTTGATTACACGTATACTCCTTTACCTCTTATGTTAAGTGAATCATCCATATATTGAACAATATTTCACCTTTTGTGAGGATAAAGGGTGTACCAGACCAAAAAAATTAGGGAAATCATATTTCCTATAATAATTCCAAAATAGCTCCAAACTAAAGGTGCACTCTCCTATATTTCCAGAGATATAATCATCAACAAAATATACTTGGTGCAGATGTGTGTAGACATACACGTATACACTTCACCTTGAGGATATTTTTGGTGGAAAGAGTCAGAACAAATAAAACAAAAGGTGGTCACAGACACAAAGATAGAATGATCTTAAATCATTAATTCATACTTAGGTCATCAATTGCATTTCATTTACATACTCTTGCCTTGAATCCCATTTTGGGAGAAAGGTGAGATATAGTTTCAATAAATAATAAATAAATATAATTATAATAATACTCTAGTCTTCCTGGAAATCAGCTGAGTTCCTTGGAAAATCAGACCTCTAGAAGAATTGTGGCAGAGATGGGCTGAAGAGGATTCCCACTATCTCTGATGACAATCAGATTTTGCTTCCTGCCATCTCATTTATTCACTGGCCTCATAGTTTTCACTTCTCCATTTTGAGCCCACACAGTGAACAGGCTGTGTCCTTCAGAAGTAGACAGGAAAGCTAAGAATTCTGACCAGAGTCTCTGTCCAAAGCCACAATGCTGGTGACCAGGTAGCCAGTCTCTGCTCCCCTGGGCATGAGGTCATTTGAAGGGGAAGTACTGTGTAATGGAAGAAAGGAGGCATTGTCATTTTCATCCATGATATGAACTCAGATAAGAACCTCTGAGCTCATTGGAGGAGAACCCTTATACACAGCCTGGATATCAGATTGAAATCTTTCATTTTCTCATAATCTAGAGCTTGGATGACAGACACGTTCCCACTTTCAGACCCAATGTAGATGTAAGATGATGCTAGGTCATCTGTCTCATTCCCAGGTAAAAGGAAGTAGGTCACCTTGCTGTTCTGCACCATGTCCAGATCAACAGCTTGGACTGAACCAATAAGAAGGCCTGGAATATTGTTTTCCTTCAACTTCATGTTGTAAAAGGATGTTCCAAATCCTGGGGGTGGGGGGTATCATTGATATCTGAGATACGGATGGTAATAATCCTCACTGAAGTGAGCCTGAGAGAGCCCCTATCAGTGGCTGGATGCTGATGTTATACTCAGACACCTGTTCTCTGTCCAGAGGCTGTCAAGTCACCAGCTGGTCATAATTGTTCTCAGTGGCCTTTAGCACAAAGGGCAGGTTTGTCTCAGTGGTGCAGGCAGTTCGGCCATTGTCTCCAGAGTCCCTGTCTGTGACACTGAAGAGAGCCACCATGGTATCTGAGGTAGAGTCTTCTGGTAAGGGAGTAGTGATGGATGTAATGGTGACCTCTGGGGCATTGTCATTCTCATCCTCAACCTCCACAATGACTTTTCAATAAGCAAAGAGACCTCCCCCATCTTTGGCTCTAATATTCACCTGATAATTATTATTTTTTCTTCACCATGAATTTTGCCTGCAAGAGTTAGTTCACCAGTGTTTTAGTTTAAGTTAAATTATCTCAGCACAAATTCCTGCACTTGGCTGAAAGAACAGCTGAGTCAATATCCTTGTCACTGGTTTCCACTTTAGTAACACATTTATCCAAAGGGCTGTTTCGCATTAGTTTTACTTTGTACACACATTCTTCAAATTGAGGCACATTATCATCAGCATCTAGAATATCAATTATTATTTCTGGGAAATCCAGGATCCCTCCATCAACTGCCAGAAAAAGATGTGAATTCAACTCACAGTCTAATGCTTTATCCAATACCAGTTCTGCAAATTTGCTCCTATCAATCTAGCTTGCAAATCCAGCTTGAAATGCTCCTTTGAACTCAATTAGTTATTCTGAACTGTTTTAATCCAGGCTCTCCCCAGCAGGAAGCGTACATTTATGGGAGCTTGTTTGGGTACAGTGGGCCCTCAGTATCCACTAGGATTTGGTTCCAGGACCCTCAATGGTTATCAAAATCTATGCATGCTCAAGTCCCTTCATACACAATGACATAGTAAAATGGCATCCTTTCTATAAAATGGCAAACAGTAAGGTTTACATTTTGGTTTTTTGAAAAAAATATTTTTGAGCCATGGTTGGTTGGGTCCGTAGATGGCTACCATCTATTCTGGGGGGCATGCTCCATGTGAACTACAAACTTATCCTGTCACTGATCTTGTGAATGCATCATGGGCACAAATGGGCACTGGAGCGAAAGGGAGGAAAGGCAATATTTTCTGGAATTAATTCTCCCATCTAGCTGATCCCATAGTGTTTGATTTCTGCTGTTTTGTACAATGGCACCACCTTGTGTAAAATGCAGAAACTGCATACTTTCTCAATTCGGTTATCATAATTGTTGTGAAAAGGAACATTTTGAAACATAAGCATGTAATCTTTATGTGTCACGTGGATCCATATCCTCTAGGAACTATTATTTTTTAAAATGGCAGTTTCCTTTCATAAGATATTCAGAACATACAGAGTTCTTTAGCATAAAAACCCAATGTGGCTTCTATAATATTATAGGAGAAGACTTTGGGATTAACCATGAGCATGACTGTATCCTGTTAGTAAGTAAGGCATACAGAAACCTGAATCAGAAATGTACACCCTTTGCTCACCTTCAGGGGCTCAGCATGTTTCCTTTTTAAAACATGGGTCACCTATCACCACCACTTACGACTCCTCGAACGCTTTCATCAGTGCTGTTTATGCACAATCCTAAATATACACTGGACTGACTATGTGACTAATGTTGCTGTCCTTGAGCAAGCAAGGATCACCAACATTGAGGCCATGATATTGAGAACACAGTTGCGCTGGGCAAGGCATGTTTCTAGGATGGAGGACCATCACTTCCCCAAAACAGTACTCTACGGTGAACTTGCCACGGATCAGCATAAGAGGGGCGCTCCAAAAAAGCGATACAAGGACTCCATGAAACAACATCTCAGGCTCGGCCAAATTGATCACCAACAATGGTCCGCCCTGGCCTCACATTGGGAGGCATGGAGATGCACTATCCACAATATTGCAGCCTTATTTGAGAACTCACGCCAAACAAGTCTTGAAGAGAAACGGCAATGCAGAAGAATCACAACCCGGAAACATCACCCAAGGAAAGCTACTGCTATGCTTTCTGCAACCGGACTTGTCTATCTTGGATTGGCCTTTTTAGTCATCAGCGTGCTTGTAGTAAGGGTGGGATGAGTCCTTCCTGAATCTTTGTTTGCGAAGAAAAGCCAGAGAGAGATGTTTCAACTGAGTTGCATCAAAAATTGCATTAGAATATTTCTCAGTTATCAGGGACTGAATAATCCAAACCCTCCTTCACTTCCTGATGTGTTTAAGATGCTTAGGTAGGAAATGGCTCCAAAATGAGGATGTTTTGGATGTCTAGCCCACATCCTAGTTCATAGTTTAAGTCACAGAGATAAAACATTCAGGAATCTAAATTGATCTTGTGTTCATAAGGAGCCCCAGATAATCCTCTTTGGAAGACAAGAATGGATGACTCTCTCATTTTACGACAGAAAGCAATGAGTTACAGTTAACATAGTTATCTCTGATGAACTGACTTTTGGGGAGACAGAAGAAAGAAGACATAGCAAAGTGCAAGTCTTTGACATTATGGCTCCATATATCAATAGCCTGGGAACAAAGGAGACAGTGTGCAATTGTATTCACATCCTGCTAGTGGACTTCCTCTATGCAACTGAGTAGCCACTTGGTAAACCAAATGATAGGCTTTTAGGCTGACATTTTAGATTGACTATACAGTACTGTAAAAAAGAAGTCATAGTGAGGACTCTGTCATCCAGACCATCTGCTTTGTGAACTTTGGTTGTTTCTGTATTAGTTAGTGTCTTAATGTAACTTCTTTTTATGGCACACTTTGAATATTCCAGATTTATAACTCTATGTATGGCTGTGCAATATCAATACAGCAAGCATCATTTTTCTATACAGCCATGATGAGTTCTCACATATTATCATCCTGGGAACATTAGCAGGTCTACTTAAAATACAGGAAATATGTGGTAGTCACCCTGTCAGATTTAATTCAGTCAAGCAGTATGACTTCACTTTTTTTGTTAAAAAAAAAAAAAGGAAAACAAGAAGCTTACATCAACATTCAAACTTCTGCATCTCCCATGTCCACAGCATTTCAAATCTCAGATGAGTCTTTGAACTCACAAATAACCACATGAATTCTGATAATTTTGTGGCTTTCAATGGTCAAACTACCTCTCTTTTTCATCAATGTTATTCTTTTTCCTAACAGCTACTGCATAGCATCATTTCTCCCTTGTAAGTACAATGACTTCTTCCTGGATCAATTAAACAGCTAATCCAGCCACAAATGAATCAAATTCTGAATGGGATGATGTCCCAACACCAAGAAGCCACTTGTATTTTGAGGTGTGATAATGCATTGAAGTTCAAATGATAAAGGAAGAATGTGGGCAATACTTCTTCATATGCTCAAAGATTTGAGCAAAGGGTATGGTATAAATAAAGTGATAGATTGATTGACAAACATAATCAATCTCATAAAGGAGAGAAGGAGCAGGAGAGAAGTGGAGAACCACAGAAATTATACTGGCAAAACTATAATGACTTCCAATTATCTCACCTATTTTTCCAATGTACAACTTACACAGGGCCAGGACCAGAAGATGTCCATGGATTCAGAGGAATGCAATATAGCAAATAATTGAATAGTAACCTTGCATTACTTGAGACACTGACATGAATACACCTTCGAGACTACGATGGGATCAATTTATAACATGTATGACACATGTAAATTCTAGACATGGCCCACAATTGAAATTTTCATCTATTTCACCTATTTTCATCTAAGCTACCAACTTGGACAGCAACATGATATTCTGGAATCAACCATGATGAGCACTTTTTGGACACTGTCAACAATAGTACTGTCTCATTATACTTTGGCTCATAGAATGTTGGCCGTGGTGCGAGAAGATGTGTAGAGGATTATTTACTATTGTATCATGTAAACTCTAAATTAAAATACATTATAAAAATGAAAAATGCACCATTCTCTCACCTGTTCCTTCGATTTACTGTCTCCCAAACCATTAGGAAGTTCTTGGCAACCAGAAGAGGGGTTGGGGTTCACAGGAAAGTTTGGATCCGCCACAGAAAATACAGGAATGAGAGGCCGAAGAAATCTGAACTCACTACTTAAAGATCCACCGGTTAAGCAAATATCATACTGGTAATTCCTTGAAAGTGACCCACTCTGAGAATCAGTACAGTTCTCTGGGATATCAGGCCTGGCAGGGGGAAAGTGGGGAGGGGCAGCAATAAAACTGCCTCTTGGATCCTTTTTGCATATTTTGATACTAACAAAGGAAATAATGCAAAGTAGAAACACAAAAGAGACAGAAGCCAGACAGATCACTAAATACATGGTCAAGGTTCCCTCGTCTTCATGGTCCTGTTGACGAACATCCACCACCTTCAGATAAGGGTCAGAAAAGCCATCCACTGGAAGTATATTGAGTGTTGCAGTGCTGCTGTGAGGAGGGACACCATTGTCTTTGACCACAATAATAAGCCTCTGTTTGCTTGTGTCTCGCTCGGTCAGTGGTCTCCTGGTTCTCACTTCTCCATTCTGGGCTCCTATGCTGAAAAGACCAGGGTCTGTGGCCTTCAATAGTTCATAGGAAAGCCAAGAGTTCTGACCAGAATCTCCATCCACAGACACCACTTTGGTGACCAGGTAACCAGCCTCCGCCATCTTGGGAAGCAGTTCATTGCAGGGGGAGGTGCTGTTCTGCAGGGGATAAAGGAAGAAGGGAGTGTTGTCATTTTCATCTGTGACAATGACATGAACAATTGCATCTGAACTCAGCGGGGGAGTACCATTATCAGTTGCCCTCACTGTGGCTTTGAAATCTTTTATCTGCTCATAGTCCAGAGATTGGAGGACGTACATGTTTCCAGTTTCAGAGTTGACAGAGATGTAAGAGGATGCAGGGCGAGCACCAATCTCCCCAGCTAAAAGCAAGTAGGTCACTTTGGCATTCTGCTCCAGGTCGAGATCAACAGCATGGACTGAGCCAATTAGTAGTCCTGGGATATTATTTTCTTGTATCTTCATTTCAAATAAAGACTTCTCAAATACTGGGGTGTTGTCATTGACATCTGATATCTGAATATGAATAATTCTTGTTGAGGTGAGCCTAGGAGAGCCCCAGTCAATGGCTGTGATGGTGACATTATATTCTGCGACTTTCTCTCTGTCCAAGGCACTTTGGATAACAAGCTGGTAGAAGTTATTTTTGGCAGATTTTAATACAAAGGGAAGTTGCATTTCAATAGAACAGATAGTTTTACCATTGTCTCCAGAGTCCTCGTCTGTGACGCTAAAAAGGGCCACCACTGTCTCCAGGGGGGAATCCTCTCGTATGACATTCTTAAGGGATATGACTGAAACTTCTGGGATGTTGTCATTCATGTCCTCAACCTCTACCAGGACTTTGCACTGCCCAGAAAGACCCCCTCCATCAGTTGCTTTGATGCTCATCTCATAACTAGTTTCTTTTTCATAATCAATTTCTCCCAAAACAGTGATTTCCCCAGTCATTTCATTCAAATGAAACAAATTAGGTATTTCTTCAGGCACTCGATGGAAGGTGTAGGTGATCTGAGCATTTGATCCATAATCAAAATCTCTAGCTTCCACTTTGGAGACCAGCGTATCTCGAGGACTGTTTTCCTTTAGTCTTACTTTGTATTCAGACTGAGCAAACTGAGGGGAATTATCATTGATATCTAAGACTTTAATATTTATTTGAACTGTGCCTGTTCTCTGTGGTATCCCTCCATCTACAGCCATAAGTGTCAGTCCAAAAAATGGCTCTCTCTCCCTGTCTAGGGGTTTCTCCACAATGAGATCCACATATTTGCTTCCATCCTTATTGCTTTCCACGCCCAGTCTGAAATGCTCATTGGGACTGAGGGTATAGTTTTGGATGCTGTTTTTCCCCAGATCCTCATCTTTGGCAGATTCCAAAGGGAATTTCATGTTTCTAGGAGCATTCTCAGGGATTTCTAGGTCAAATTCCTGTTTAGAGAATTTGGGAGCATTATCATTCATATCTTCTATCTTTATATTAACACTGTAGAACTCTAGGGGGTCTTCCAGCACAATTTGAGATGGGAGTAAGCAAGGTTCTGTCTGGCCACACAAAGCCTCTCTGTCTATTTTCTCATTTATCAGCAGATTCCCAGAATGGGTATCAAGGTGGAAATACTGCTTAGAGCTTTTGGACACTAGCTGGGCTCTGCGAGCAGGGAGCTCTCCAATTTCCAATTTCAGATCCTTTAGAACATTAGCCACCACAGACCCACTTTTCTTCTCTTCAGGCACAGAATAATGAATGGAAACACACATCACTCCAGACACAGAGAACAAGAGCAAAAGATACAGACCTTGATTGTTTTTGAAATAGCCTTCCATGCTTCTAGCCTCTTCCAGGTAAGATCTTAAAAGCCTTCTCTTTATGCAAACTTTTGTCTTCTGGGTTACTGTGAAAATTATTTTTGTTCTGCCACAGTTAATGCTTAGCTCTCTTTACTTTTGTATTTCCTTCCAAGATAAAGATCCTGCTTCCCTCTCATTCAGTTTTGTCTAATCACAGCTTTCTTTGCTCCGTGGTGCCAGTTCAAGTTTCTAAATGACAATGTGTTTGCCAATACTGCCACCTTGTGGTCCATGTAGAAAAATACATTAACATTTCTCATAGTGGACTGTAATCCAAAGAGATAAAAAGAGATTTTTCTTAGACGTATGTTCATTTATCTTTTATGTCAAGTGAATCATCCATACATTGAACATTATTTCACCTTTAAGGATGGTAAAAATGTGGAAACTACCAGACAAAAAGAACCAGGGAAAATGTGTTTCATATAACAATTCAAAATACTGTAGCTCCAACCTAGAGGAACCCTCTCATCAACAAAATATACTGGATTGTTGCAGATGTGTACACACACACATCTGATCTTATGGATTTTTTTGGTGGAAAGGGTCAGTACAAATAAAACAAAAGGTACACATAGACATGAGGGTATAATTGTCTCAACTCAATTATTCACACCTGGGTCACCAATTGCATTTCATTGCCTTGAATCCCATTTTGGGAGAAAGGTGGGATATAATTTCAATTAACAATACATAAATAAATGATAATAATAACAATACTCTAGATGAATTGCTTGCATTCTCCTCAGTGTTTTGAGGTTCCACAGGGGAAAAAATAGTAAACAGAAACCTCAAAAACCAGAACTTTCTGTTCAAAGTGAGCTTAACACCTGTTAAGCACACCTCAGAGCTGTACATCTGAGGAAATGATTCAGTTCCACAAACCACACGATACTCCTTAGAACAAGTTCCCACAGGGAAATTGGGGTGGGGGAGTTATATTAGGTTGCCATTGATTTCCTTTGTTTATGAAACCTGATCAGAATAAACACCAGTACAAAAAGGACAAAAACTGACGAGATGGCAGCCGTGTGATCAAATACAGAGTCAGGCTGTGGTCTTCCTCCTCTACCCACTCCTCTTTAAGGATATCTATAACTGCCATATAAGTTTCAAAGAAGTAGTTCACCAGAAGAATTCATAGTATGGCAGAGGCAGACAAGGGAGGATGTCCACTATCTCTGACAAACACAATTAGATTTTGCTTCAAGCCATTGTGTGCATTCACTGGCCTTACAGTTTTGGGTTCCCACATCAAACAGATTGGGTTCTGTGGCCTTCACCAGTTGATAGGAAAGCCAAGAGTTCTGACCAGAGTCTCTATCTACACCCATCATGATGGTGACCAGGTAACCAGCTTCTGCTCCCCTGGGCACCAAGTCATTTAAACAGGATGTTATGTTCTGAAGCGTTTTCATCCATGATATGAACTCGGACAAGAACTTCTGAACTATCATGTAACTGATTCTTCAGAGTTACTGGACAGCAGCTTCAGGGTTAAACAGCAAGCTTTGTTGTCACAGGAAACTAAAGAGCCAAGTGTACAAAATTGTTGCTTCAAATGAAGTCCATTGGCAAAACAGTAAAATAAAAAGAATTCACAATCAGTCAAAATCTGGCAAGCAACTGAGCCATTGGCTACCTGTCATCCCTCTGCCCCATTCTCACCCATCTGTGGCTCCACTTATTGACTCTCACAACATCCACAGGTGCAAAGCCATCCCAGCCATTACCAGACAGACTCCATCATCCCACGTCAATTCATAGCACACCAACTTGTTACACTGGTAAAGAATGAAAAATCATCAAACAGTCTAACATGAAAGCACACAGTTACTAGACACAACTAGAAATCAAAATTGTTGGCAGGGAGATTGCTTTGGGCCTCATCCTGACACGAGCTCAGTGGAGGAGAACCTTTACACACAGCCTGGATAGCAGATTATAATCTTTCATTTCCTCATAATCCTAGACTGGATGACCGAGATGTTCCCATTTTCAGTGCTGATGCAGATGTAACATGATGCTAGGCCATCTGTCACATTCCTAGGCAAAAGGGAATACAAGACTTGAGCATTCTGCTCTATGTCCAGATCAACAGCTTCGACTGAGCCAATAAGAAGGCCTGGAATATTGTTTTGATGTAACTGCATGCCATAGAAAAATGTTTCAAACACTGGAGTATTGCCATTGGGATCAAAGATTTGAATGAGAAAGATTCTCATTGAAGTGAGCCTGGGAGAACCCCTATCAGTAGCTATAATGCTGATGTTATACTCAGACACTTGTTCTTTGTCCAGAGACCTTTGGGCCACAAGCTGGTAATGATTGTTCTCAGTGGCCTTTAGCACAAAGGGCAGCTTTGTGCACTGGTGCAGGCAATACTGCCGTTGTCTCCAAAGTCCCTGTCTGTGACCCTGAAGAGGGCCACCACAGTGTCTAAGGGAGAGTCTTCTGACAAGGGAGTGGTCTGTTATCAGGGACCAAAACCTCCATCAATAAAAAGTGGTGCCTGCAGCACGGAGGAAGCACAGGGAAAGGTAAGGAGGAGGACGGCGGCATCTGAAACGGGGCACTGTAAGCGTGACAGCCCCGTTCTTCTCCTGCCCTCCTCGGGGTTTTTTCCCCCATGTTTGAAAAAGTCCTAAATGACAATGAATTAATTGATTGCTGCAACAAGTGTTGTTTTCTGGTTGGTTTTTACAATTGCTTATCTGGGCACTTTCTAGGTATTTTGACAGGAGGTTTTCAAGTTTTATTCCATTCTCTTATGAATAATTTTCTCCTTCTCTCATAACACAAGAACCTGAGTTCAGCCCATGAAGCTGAATGATCAGAGATTCAGGGAAGATTATAGGAAGCACATATACTGTAAACAATTGCCACAAGAAGTAGCAATGGCTGCTAATTGCTTAGACAGCTATCAATGGCTGCTAGTCAATCCGCCTATACACCATACCTAGGTGCCAGTTAGATGGTAATTTTTGTCGCGGGGTGTCCTGGGATTTCTTGATCCCGTATTCATCCCTCCCTAATTTACACAATTTTTGTCTCTGAACTGGATATCCCAGGAGATCCTGGGATCATTGTTTACATGGCATCCTGTCCCGTGATATGTACCTTCTCACACTATATACTATCCCGTTTTGTTGTTGTTGTTGTTTTACACAAGTTTATGGTACCGGGATATTTTTTTTCTAGCTGTCAATCAAGGATGCGATTACTCATTTTTTCACAACCTCAGTGACATACTTCCTTTAGAGTTCCGCGATCAGTGGCTAAACCCTGTGCTTCCCTTTAGAAATGAAACAACACCATTTAAAGCCAGCTAAACTGGGGGCGGGGGGAAAGAGCGATCAGTTGGTGCTGGGGAATGTGAGAGAGATCAAAAGCAGAGCGGACTGGAGCCCCGGCACACACGCACACACACAAACAAGCCCAAGCCAGTACAAGCCGAATGCAAGGGGCAGAGGCTTGCGGTTGTCCTGTCTCTTTAAAATGTTAACCCTTTAAGCAGAGGCAGCTGTGGAGTGAAGGTTTCAAGCCAGTGCAGGTGATCATAAGAGGAGGACACACAAGGCATTTTGAAAGACCCAGATGCTGGCATTTTTTATTGTGCCTTGGGGGGGGGATGAATGAATGTGTGATCATTCGCTCAGATGCTGGCATTTTTTACTGTGCCTTGGGGGTGGGTGGATGAATGTTTGATTATCCGTTCAGACCAAGGGAGGGGATCCAGACAGGGAATGAATGGGCGATCCTCCTCCCACAATCTCTTTATAATTTACTCTCTCTTTAAAATTTAAACCCAGCATGCAGGAGAGGAAAAGGTTAAAGCTGAAGGGTTTGTAGTATAGAAATCCATTGAACAGGGTGATTTAGTACACGCACGCACACACAAGCCTTCGTGCAGCTGGAAGGGATGCCTTTGTTTCCAGCTGGTGAGGCTGAATCTGTTGAACGGGTGACTGACCCCTACTTTTCTGGTCACTGATCTCTGAGCCCGCCCCCGGTCACCATTTCCGGTCATCACCTAGCACCGAGATAGCTTGTCCTGGGCTGTTTACATTTCCGATTTTCCAAATCCTCCCGTGACTTTTTTAAAAACTGCCACAAACCGCAGGACTGGAGATCCCACAGGTTGTGGGATAAAAGGTGCCCCCCTTCCGAAAATCACGTGCCCGACCCGATGTACGTGTAAACAACCAGGGTTCGACACGAATTCTTCCCACGACATTTTCATTGTGTAAACGGCACCCTAGATTCAAAGGCAGTTATGTCTCCACATATGGGAACAACGGACAGAAAGTGCAGCTGTACTCATATCCTGCTAATGGACTTCCTCTACGCAGCTGAGTGGCCACTTAGTAAACCGAATGTCCATGGCATTTCAAATCTCAGATGAATCTTTTAAACCCACTCATATCCACATGAATTCTGATGATTTTGTGGTCTTGGATGCTCAAGTCCACCCACTTTTGGGTAAATCTTTTTTTTCCCTAACAGCTACTGCTCAGCATCATTTCCCCCATGTAATTACAATGCTTCCTGGATCAATTAAACACCTAATCCAGCCATAAATGGACAAAGTTCTGAATGGGATGATGCCCCAACACCAAGGAACCGCTTGTATATTGAGGTATGATAATGTATAAAACCGCTTGTATATTGAGGTATGATAACTCACAAATAACCACATGAATTCTGATAATTTTCTGGCCTTCAATGGTCAAACCACCTCTCTTTTTCATCAATGTTATTCTTTTTCCTAACAGCTACTGCATAGCATCATTTCTCCCTTGTAACTACAATGACTTCTTCCTGGATGAATTAAACAGCTAATTCAGCCACAAATGAATCAAATTCTGAATGGGATGATGTCCCAACACCAAGAAGCCACTTGTATTTTGAGGTGTGATAATGCATTGAAGTTCAAATGATAAAGGAAGAATGTGGGCAATACTTCTTCATATGCTCCCAGATTTGAGCAAAGGGTATGGTATAAATAAAGTGATAGATTGATTGACAAACATAATCAATCTCATAAAGGAGAGAAGGAGCAGGAGAGAAGTGGAGAACCACAGAAATTATACTGGCAAAACTATAATGACTTCCAATTATCTCACCTATTTTTCCAATGTACAACTTACACAGGGCCAGGACCAGAAGATGTCCAGGGATTCAGAGGAATGCAATATAGCAAATAATTGAATAGTAACCTTGCATTACTTGAGACACTGACATGA
Organism: Gambelia wislizenii; assembly: GCA_030847615.1. NCBI lineage: Eukaryota > Metazoa > Chordata > Lepidosauria > Squamata > Crotaphytidae > Gambelia > Gambelia wislizenii. The sequence continues at coordinate 179,246,723 of JAUMIR010000004.1, forward strand.
ATACACCTTCGAGACTACGATGGGATCAATTTATAACATGTATGACACATGTAAATTCTAGACATGGCCCACAATTGAAATTTTCATCTATTTCACCTATTTTCATCTAAGCTACCAACTTGGACAGCAACATGATATTCTGGAATCAACCATGATGAGCACTTTTTGGACATTGTCAACAATAGTATTGTCTCATTATACTTTGGCTCATAGAATGTTGGCCGTGGTGCGAGAAAATGTGTAGAGGATTATTTACTATTGTACTATTGACTCTACTACAGACCCCTAAATCAGACGGAGGAATTGGATGATGCCTTTCTAGAACAGATGAACACACATGCAGAAAGGAAAGATGTAGTAGTGATGGGTGGCTTCAACTATCCTGATATTTGCTGGCAATCTAACTCAGCCAAAACTTCAAGGTCTAGCAAATTCCTTACTTGCCTGGAAGACAATTTCATGGTCCAAAAGGTGGAAGAGGCAACAAGGGGGTCACAGCTATTTTAGATCTGATCCTAACCAACAGAGATGATCTGGTTAATGGGGTGCAAGTGGTGGGATCCTTAGGTGAGAGTGATCATGTTCTCCTGGAGTTTGTTATACAATGGAAAGGAGAAGCCAGGCATAGTCAGACACGCATTCTTGACTTTAGGAGAGCTGATTTCAATAAACTCAGGGAAACACTGGAGGTGATCCCATGGTCAGGAATACTAAAAGAGAAGAGACCTCAAGATGGATGGGACTTTCTCAAAAGGGAGATACTGAAGGCACAATTCCAAACAGTACCACTGAGGAAGAAAAATGGGAGGTGTCTCAAGAAACCAGGATAGATGACTAAAGAACTTTCAACAGAGCTAAGTTTTAAACGAAACATGTATAGGAAATGGAAAAAGGGAGAAATCACCAAAGAAGAATTCAAACAGATAGCGAACACGTGTAGGAGTAAAGTCAGAAAAGCTAAACCACAGAATGAGCTCAGGCTTGCTAGGGAGGTTAAAAACAATAAAAAGGGTTTTTTGGGTATGTTCGCAGCAAAAGGAGGAAGAAGGAAATGATAGGGCCACTACGTGGAGACGATGGCAAAATGCTAACAGGGGACAGAGAAAAAGGAAGAATTACTCAACACCTTCTTTGCCTCAGTGTTTTCAGAAGAGGAATAGGAGGACCAACTTGAGGATAATGGAACAGAGGACACAATAGGGGAAATCCAGCTCAGAATAAGCAAAGAGGTAGTACAGGAATACCGTCTTAATCTAAATGAATTTAAATCTCCAGTGCCAGATGAACTACATCCAAGAGTATTAAAAGAGCTGGCAAATGTGATATCAGAGCCATTGGCAATAATCTTTGAGAACTCTTGGAGAACAGGAGAAGTCCCAGCAGACTGGAGGAGGGCAAACATTGTACCCATCTTCAAAAAGGGGGAAAAAGAGGATCCCAACAATTATCGTCCAGTTAGTCTGACATCAATACCAGGGAAGATTCTAGAGCAGATCATTAAACAGAGAGTCTGTGAACATTTAGAAGGCAATGCCATCATCACAAAAAGTCAACATGGGTTTCAGAGAAACAAGTCATGCCAGACTAATCTGATCTCTTTTTTTTATAGTTACCAGCTTGGTAGATGAAGGGAATGCTATGGACATCGCATACCTTGATTTCAGTAAGGCCTTTGACAAGGTTCCCCATGACATTCTTGCAAACAAGCTTGCAAAATGTGGGCTAGACAAGTTAACAGTTCAATGGATTTGTAATTGGTTGACTGGCCGAACCCAAAGGGTGCTCAGCAGTGGCTCCTCTTCATCTCGGAAAGATGTTACCAGTGGGGTGCCACAGGGTTCTGTCCTGGGCCCAGTGCTATTCAACATCTTTATCAATGACTTGGATGAGGGAATTAGGGGCATACTTATCAAATTTGCAGATGACACCAAATTAGGAGGAGTAGCTAATATCCTAGAGGACAGGATCCAAATTCAGAATGACCTGGATACCTGGAGAGCGGGGCCAAAGCTAACAAAATGAAATTCAATACGGAGAAATGTAAAGTACTGCACTTAGGGCGTAAAAATGAAATGCATAAATATAGGATGGGAGAGACCTGGCTGAACGAGACTACGTGCGAAAGGGATCTAGGAGAAGACCACAAGTTGAACATGAGTCAACAATGTGATGCAGCAGCTAAAAAGGCCAATGCAATTTTGGGCTGCATCAATAGAAGTATAGTGTCTAGATCAAGGGAAGTAATAGTGCCACTCTATTCTGCCTTGGTCAGACCTCACCTAGAATACTGTGTCCAGTTCTAGGCACCACAATTCAAAAAGGATATTGACAAATTGGAGCGTGTCCAGAGAAGGGCGACTAAAATGGTGAAACGTCTGGAAACGATGCCTTATGAGGAGAGACTTAGGGAGCTGGGTATGTTTAGCCTGGAAAAAAGATGGTTAAGAGGCGATATGATAGCCCTGTTTAAGTATTTGAAGGGATGTCATGCTGAGGATGGAGCAGGGTTGTTTTCTGCTGCTCCAGAGACTGGAACACGGAGCAATGGATGCAAGTTCCAGGAACAGAGATTCCACCTCAACATGAGGAGGAACTTTTTGACAGTAAGAGCTGTTCGGCAGTGGAACACACTCCCTCGGAGCATGGGGGGTCTCCTTCCTTGGAGGTCTTTAAACAGAGGCTGGATTGCCATCTGTCGGGGATGCTTTGATCAAGATTTCCTGCGGGGCAGGGGGTTGGACTGGATGGCCCTCGTGGTCTCTTCCAACTCTACAATTCTATGATTCTATGATTCTATCATGTAAACTCTAAATTAAAATACATTATAAAAATGAAAAATGCACCATTCTCTCACCTGTTCCTTCGACTTACTATCTCCCAAACCATTAGGAAGTTCTTGGGAACCAGAAGAGGGGTTGGGGTTCACAGGAAAGTTTGGATCCGCCACAGAAAATACAGGAATGAGAGGCCGAAGAAATCTGAACTCACTACTTAAAGATCCACCGGTTAAGCAAATATCATACTGGTAATTCCTTGAAAGTGACCCACTCTGAGAATCAGTACAGTTCTCTGGGATATCAGGCCTGGCAGGGGGAAAGTGAGGAGGGGCAGCAATAAAACTGCCTCTTGGATCCTTTTTGCATATTTTGATACTAACAAAGGAAATAATGCACAGTAGAAACACAAAAGAGACAGAAGCCAGACAGACCACTAAATACATGGTCAAGGTTCCCTCGTCTTCATAGTCCTGTTGATGAACATCCACCACCTTCAGATAAGGGTCAGAAAAGCCATCCACTGGAAGTATATTGAGTGTTGCAGTGCTGCTCTGAGGAGGGACACCATTGTCTTTGACCAAAATAATAAGCCTCTGTTTGCTTGTGTCTCGCTCGGTCAGTGGTCTCCTGGTTCTCACTTCTCCATTCTGGGCTCCTATGCTGAAAAGACCAGGGTCTGTGGCCTTCAATAGTTCATAGGAAAGCCAAGAGTTCTGACCAGAATCTCCATCCACAGCCACCACTTTGGTGACCAGGTAACCAGCCTCCGCCATCTTGGGAAGCAGCTCATTGCAGGGGGAGGTGCTGTTCTGAAGGGGATACAGGAAGAAGGGAGTGTTGTCATTTTCATCTGTGACAATGACATGAACAATCACATCTGAACTCAGTGGGGGAGTACCATTATCAGTTGCCCTCACTGTGGCTTTAAAATCTTTTATTTGTTCATAGTCCAAAGATCGGAGGGCATAGATGTTTCCTGTTTCAGAGTTGATGGAGATATACGAGGCCACAGGGCCATCCCCCAGCTTCTCAGGCAAAACTGAGTAAGTCACTTTGGCATTCTGCTCCAGGTCGAGATCAACAGCATGGACTGAGCCAATTAGTAGTCCTGGGATATTATTTTCTTGTATCTTCATTTCAAATAAAGACTTCTCAAATACTGGGGTGTTGTCATTGACATCTGATATCTGCACATGAATAATTCTTGTTGAGGTGAGCCTAGGAGAACCCCAGTCGATGGCTGTGATGGTGACATTATATTCTGCGACTTTCTCTCTGTCCAAGGCACTTTGGATAACAAGCTGGTAGAAGTTATTTTTGGCAGATTTTAATACAAAGGGAAGTTGCATTTCAATAGAACAGACAGTTTTACCATTGTCTCCAGAGTCCTCGTCTGTGACGCTAAAAAGGGCCACCACTGTCTCCAGGGGGGAATCCTCTCGTATGACATTCTTAAGGGATATGACTGAAACTTCTGGGATGTTGTCATTCATGTCCTCAACCTCTACCAGGACTTTGCAATGCCCAGAAAGGCCCCCTCCATCAGTTGCTTTGATGCTCATGTCATAACTGGTTTCTTTTTCATAATCAATTTCTCCCAAAACAGTGATTTCCCCAGTCATTTCATTCAAATGAAACAAATTAGGTATTTCTTCAGGCACTCGATGGAAGGAGTAGGTGATCTGAGCATTTGATCCAAAATCAAAATCTCTAGCTTCCACTTTGGAGACCAGCGTATCTCGAGGACTGTTTTCCTTTAGTCTTACTTTGTATTCAGACTGAGCAAACTGAGGGGAATTATCATTGATATCTAAGACTTTAATATTTATTTGAACTGTGCCTGTTCTCTGTGGTATCCCTCCATCTACAGCCATAAGTGTCAGTCCAAAAAATGGCTCGCTCTCTCTGTCTAGGGATTTCTCCAGAATAAGATCCACATCTTTGCTTCCATCCTTATTGCTTTCCATGCCCAGCCTGAAATGCTCATTGGGACTGAGGGTATAGTTTTGGATGCTGTTTTTCCCCAGATCCTCATCTTTGGCAGATTCCAAAGGGAATTTCATGTTTCTAGGAGCATTCTCAGGGATTTCTAGGTCAAATTCCTGTTTAGAGAATTTGGGAGCATTATCATTCACATCTTCTATCTTAATATTAATATTGTAGAACTCTAGGGGGTCTTCCAGTACAATTTGAGATGGAAGTAAGCAAGGTTCAGTCTGGCCACACAAAGCCTCTCTGTCTATTTTGTCACTGATGAGCAGATTCCCAGAATGAGTATCAAGGTGGAAATACTGCTTAGAGCTTTTGGACACTAGCTGGGCTCTGCGAGCAAAGAGCTCTCCAATTTCCAGTTTCAGATCCTTTAGAACATTAGCCACCACAGACCCACTTTTCTTCTCTTCAGGCACAGAATAATGAATGGAAACACACATCACTCCAGACACAGAGAACAAGAGCAAAAGATACAGACCTTGATTGTTTTTGAAATAGCCTTCCATGCTTCTAGCCTCTTCCAGGTAAGATCTTCAAATCCTTCCTTTTATGCAACCTTTTTTCTTCTGGGTTACTCTGAAAATTATTTTTCTGCTGCCATAGTTAATGCTTAGCTCTCTTTAATTTTGTATTTCCGTGGTCTCTTCCAACTCTATGATTCTATGATTCCAAGATAAAGATCCTGCTTCCGTCTCATTCAGTTTTGTTTAATCACAGCTTTCCCAGCTCTGATGGCAATGTCTTTGCCAATACTGCCACCTTGTGGTCGAACCAGAAAAATACATTAACACTGCATATACTGTACTCCAGATAGCCAAAAAGAGATTATGCATATGTTCATTTATCTCTTATATCAAGTGAATCATCCATATAGTCAACATTATTTCACTTTTAATGAGGATAAATGTGGAAAGGACAAGACCAAAACAACAAGGAAAATGTGTTTCATATAATAATTCAAAACAGCTCCAATTTAGAGGAACCCTCTCATCAACAAAATACACTGGATTGTTGTGGATGTGTACACACAAACACACATCTGATCTTGAGGATTTTTTGGTGAAATGGGTGAATATAAATAAAATAAAAGGTATGCATAGACATGAGGATATAATTATCTTAAGTCTATTATTCACACCTGGGTCACCAATTGCATGTCATTATCATGCTCTTGCCTTTCATCCTATTTTGAGAGAAAAGTGGTATATAATTTCAATAAATAAACAATAATGATAATAATACATGTACTCTAGTCTTCCTGGGAATCAGCTGAGTTCCTTGGATTCTCCTGGGTGTTTTAACCTTCCATGAGAAAAAAACAGGAAATAGAAGCCTCAGAAACCAGAACTTGCTGTTCAAAGTGAGGTGTATACCCATAAAGCACACCTCAGAGCTGTACACCTAAGGAAATGATTCAGTTCCACAATCCACATGAGTCTTCTTAGAACAAGGTCCCATAGGGAAGTTACAAAAAGAGTCTTGTTAGGTTCCCATGCACCCTGAAGAGGGCCACCACAGTGTCTAAGGGAGAGTCTTCTGGCAAGGGAGTGGTGATGAATGTAATGCTGACCTCTGGGGCATTGTCATTTCGCTTGGTATGGGCATTTACTTTTCATCCTCAACTTCCACAGTGCCTTTTCAATAAGAGAACTCCTCCATCTCTGGCTCTAATATTCATATGATAATTACTTTTCCCCTTCACAATCAATTGTGTCTGCAAGAATTAGTTTGCCAATGTTTTTGTTTAAGTTAAATGACCACATCACATTTTTGTGCACTTTGCTGAAAGAACAAGTGATGTGAGCATTGGAGCCAATATCCCTCTCACTGGCTTCCACTTTAGTAACAAGTGTGTCCAAAGAGCTGTTTTCCATTAGTTTTTCTTTGTACACAGATTGTCCAAATCTAGAATATCAATTATTATTTCTAATGTCCCAGTTTCTTCAGGAATTGGGGATCCCTCCCTCAACTGCCAGAATTAGAGAAAACTGTGGGTTCAACTCATGGTTTAAAGCTTTCTCCAACACCAGTTCTGCATATTTGTTACCATCACCAGGGCTTTGCACATCCATCCTGAAAGTTTCATTGGAACAAAGCTTGTTGTTCTGAACCGTTTGAACCATGAGCTCTCTCCAACATGAAACAGATTTTTATCAGAATTTGTTTAGGTATTTCAAAAATGAATTCTTCTTCTTCTTTTGAAAAGGGGAGAGTACTGATATTCACACCCAGTATTTGAACTTCAAATATGTGTAGCTGCACAGGAGTTTCTAGTATTATTTCAGAGAGCACAACATTAAGGACCTTCTGACCACACGGAGCCTCTCGGTCTATTTTATCCTTTAATATTAAATTCCCAGAATGAAGATCCAGCTGGGAATACTGCTTGCAGCACATAGAAACCAGCCTGGCTTTCCAAGCAGCCAACTCATTGACACCCTGTTTCAAATCTCTTAGCCACCACAGATCCACTTTTTTCCCCCCTCTGGAACGAAATAGTGGGAGGGCTCACACACCACTCCAATGCTGAAGAGATACAGAAGAAACAAGCAAATTAACCTGGTATGGTGGTATATTTCCATTTTTCCTGCTTATTTCAAGAAAGATGAGAAGGCCAAGGTGGCCTTTCACAAAGCAGCGATTGCAGTTTCCTTTTCACCCTTCCCTATATTCCCAGTAGAATCATAGAATGATAGGAGTTGGAAAGGGCTAGACAGACGATTGAGTCCATTCCTCTGTCTAATGCAAGAACTCCAGCTAGAGCATTGTCAGCAGGTAGTTGTCCAGCCTGTTTCTGATGTTGTCCATAGAAAGAAACCCCAACGCTTTTTTAGGTAATTTATTCCACTGCTCAACCACTGTTCCCATTAGGAAGTTTCTTCTAATGTTCAGTCAGGATCTACTTTCTGTAACTTAAAACCATAAGACCTGTTCCAACCCTGCGGTAAAGCAGAGAACAAACTTGCACTTTTTTCTCTGTGACAGATATTTAGATATTTAAAGAGTGCAATCATGTCACCCTCACCCTTCTTCTCACCAGGTTGAACATCCCCAACTCCCTCAAGGTTTCCTCATGTTTTGTTCTCCATGCTTCTTATCATCCTTGTTGTCCTTCTTTGAACCTGCTCCTACTTACCTATATCCTTCTTAAAGTGAGATGCCCAGAACTGGATGCAATATTCCAGGTGAGGCCTTACTAAGGCAGAATATAGTGGAACTATTACTTCCCTTGACGGGGAACTATGGTTCTATTAATGCAGGCTAAGATATTATTTGCTTTCTTTTGCTGCAGCTTCACACTGCTAGGTGATGTTCAACCTATGATCAATAATAATCCCAAGGACCTTTTCACATGTACTAATGCTAAGCCATGTATTCCCCTTCCTATACCTGTACATTTGGTATTTTGTGGTCTAATTGGAGAATTTTGCATTTTTCTCTGTTGAATTTTATCTTATTAGTTTCAGTTCAGTTTTCTAGTTTATCAAGGTTCTTTTGAATTCTCCTTCTATCTTCCAATGTGTTAGCTACTCCTCTCAGTTCTGTTTAATTTAAAACTTGATAAGGATTCCCTCTTAGCCATCATCTAAATCATTGATAAAAATGTTGAAGAGTGATGGCCCCAGAACCAGTTTAAAGCACAGGCATTGATTACAACTCTTTGAACAAGGTTTTCCAGCCAATTATGGATCCATCTGATGGTGTTTATATCTATTTCACATTTAATCAGTTTGTTAATCAAAATACCATGGGGGATATTTCACCTGGTGCACTTATTTATGGAAATAGGTGCTGCAATATTTGGCCCATGTGATTTCTGCTGATCTTCTTTCAGGGAAGAGTTACTGCCTTCCTTAAGATCCTTCTGTCTAAAGGCCAAAGCTTTTGGGCAAAACATATAGTGTTTATCATAGAATCATAGAATCATAGAGTTGGAAGAGACCACAAGGGCCATCCAGCCCAACCCCCTACCATGCAGGAATACACAATCAAAGCATTCCCGACAGAGTGCCATCCAGCCTCTGTTTTAAAAACCTCCAAAGAAGGAGACTCCACCACACTACGAGGCAGTGCATGCCACTTCTGAACAGCTCTTACTATCAGGAAGCTCTTCCTAATAGGTGGAATCTCTTTTCCTGTTGTTTGAACCCACTGCTCCGCGTCCTAGTCTCTGGAGCAGCAGAAAACAAGCCTGCTCCATCCTCAGTATGACATCCCTTCAAATATTTAAACATGGCTATCATGTCCCCTCTTAACCTTATCTTCTCCAAACTAAACATGCCCAGCTCCCTAAGCCGCTCCTCATAGGGCATGGCTTCCAGACCTCCCACCATCCTGGTCGCCCTACTCTGGACACGTTCCAGCTTCTCAATATCCTTCCTGAATTGTGGGTGCCATTTACATGATGAAAATGTCCCAGGAAGAATTTGTGTCGATCCCTGGCAGTTTACATGTACATCGGGTCGGGTACATGATTTTCGGAAGGGGGGGGCACCTTTTATCCCTCAACCTGCGGAACTTCCAGTCCCGCGGTTTGTGCCGGTTTTTAAAGCCACTGGAGGATTCGGAAAATCGGAAATGTAAACAGCCTGGGACAAAATATCTCGGTACTAGGGGATGAACGGAAATGGTGACTGGGGGCGGGCTTAGAGATCAGCGACCAGAAAAGGAGGGGTCAGTCACCCGTTCAACAGATCCAGCCTCACCAGCTGAAAACAAAGGCATCCCTTCCAGCTGCACGTAGGTTGATGTGTGTGTGCGCGTGTACTCAATCACCTTTTTAAATGGATTTCTACACTGCAAACCCTTCAGCTTTACCTTTTCCTCAACTGCATGTTACAGAGAGATCGTGGTGGGCAGAGGGTCGCCCATTCATCCCCTGCCTTGATCATCTCCCTGGGTCTGAACGGGCACAGTAAAATCCAGCCTCTGAGTGAATGAACACCCTTTAATTCCCCCTCTCTGTGTCTGTGTCTTTCAAAATGCCTATCTGTCGCTGGCTTGAAATAATTCAATCAGCAAGTTCACTCTGCGGCTAAAACTCTGCTGTAAGGGTTAACATTTCAAAGAGGCAAGGAGAAACCCAAGCCTCTCCCCCCCCCCCACCTCACTCGGCTTGATTTCAAAAGGAAAGCACTCCCTGTGTTTGAGTGAAAGATCTCAGTCTGGGTCTTTCAAAATGCCTTCTGCCTCTGCTTAAAGGGTTAACATTTTTAAGAGACAGGATAAACACAAGCCCCCCCCCCCGCCAGCCAATAGCATCGCTCGTGGCGCGGAACTCTAAAGGAAGTGCATCACCGAGGTTGTGAAAACACGAGTAATCGCATCCTTGATTGACAGCCAAAAAAAAAAAAATCCCAGTAAGCTAAACATGTGTAAACAGCAAAAGCATGGGATATAACAGTGTGGGACCAATAAAGACTTTTGTCGTGTAAATATCAATCACGGGATCTTCCAGGATTTCCTAAAGAGTGACAAAAATCGTATAAACAGCGAGGGACGGATACGGGATCAGGAAGTCACGGTAAGCCCTGCGACAATTTTTGTTGTGTAACTGGCACCGTGGTGCCCAGAACTGGACACAGTATTCCAGGTGAGGTCTGACCAAAGCAGAATACAGTGGCACTATTACTTCCCTTGATCTAGACACTATACTCCTATTAATGCAGCCTAAAATCGCATTGGCTTTTTTAGCTGCTGCATCACACTGCTGACTCATGTTCAGCTTGTGGCCCACTAAGACTCCTAGATCCTTTTCGCATGTACTGCCCTCAAGCCATGTGCTACTCGTCCTATATCTGTGCAGTTCATTTTTACTGCCCAAGTGTAGTATCCTACATTCCTCCCTGTTGAAATTCATTTTGTTAATATTGACCCAGTGTGATTTCTGCTGTTTTGTACAATGGCACCACCTTGTGTAAAATGCAGCAGCTGAAAAGTTTCTCAATTCTGTTATCATAATTGTTGTGAACAGGAACATTCTGAAACAGAAGCATAGAATCTTTTTGTGTCATATGGCTCCACATACTCTAGGAACTACCATTTTGAAAATGGCCATTACCTTTCATAAGATGTTCAAAATATACAGAGTTCTTTTGCATAAAAAAACCAAAGTGGCTTATATAATATTACTTGAGAAGACTTTGGGATTAACCATGAGCATAATAGTGACCTATTAGTTTAGGACTTTTTCGGACAAAGTAAAAATAACGCTAGCAGCCTCGCCAGGTTGCGAGGCTGCAGCACTAGAGAGCGTCAGTTTCGCATGACGCCTCTTCCCAGCGGTACTGCAACAATACCGCTGGGAAGAGGCGTCATGTGAAACTGACGCCCTCTAGCGCTGCAGCCTCGCAACCTGGCGAGGCTGCTAGCGTTATTTTTACTTTGTCCGAAAAAGTCCTAAGTAAGGCACACAGAAACCTGTCTGTGAAAGAAGATGAAGACATCAGAAATACACACCCTTTGCTGACCTTCAGAGCAAAGCATATTTCCCTTTTAACTCAATTTATGTTTCCTTTTCAACTGAGTTGCATCAAAAATTGCATTAGGAATTATCTTAATTAGCAGGGACTATAATTGGCATGGCTCTCTCCTAGACAAAAAGCAATGTGTTACAGTTGACATAGTTACCTCGGATAAATTGCCTTTTTGGGGGACAGAAGAAAGCAGACATAACAAAGTACAAGTCAAAAGTAAGAAACTGAATGACAATGAATTAATTAATTGCTGCAAGACGTGATGTTTTCTGATTGTTTTTTAAAAGTGCTTCTTGGGGCATTTTAGAGGTATTTTGACAGGAGGTTTTCAACTTTTACTCCATTTTCTTATGAATAATATTCTCCTCTCATAACACGAGAACCTGAGTTCAACCCATGTAGCTGAATGATGGGAGATTCAGGGAAGATTATAAGAAGCACTTTCACACAGCACATATACTGTAGATCATTGCCACAAGTTGTAACGATGGCTGCTAACAACTTGGACAACTATCAATAGCTGCTAGTCAACAGGCTCATACACCATACCTAGAATCAGAGGCAGTTATGTCTCCACATATGAATAGCCTGGAAACAACAGGCAAAGGGTGCAATTATACTCACATCCTGCTGTTACAAGTTATGCTCAATAAATATGAATTGGAAGTAGATTTTTTATGGTTAAGGCAGGAAGCTGCCTATTGTCAGAGTCTGCACACATACATAGTAAGAGCTACATATTGAAAAGGGTAGGACAATAAAAAGCCTGGATCCCTGTCCATCTTGGAAAATCAGGCCTCATTTTAAAGTACAAATTAGAATTCCTCTCCCCCCTCTTGCTAACAAGAAAAATTGTCTCATTGAGCAATCAGTGCTTACCTACACTGAATGGAGATGCTGCCAAACTGACTCAGATTGGTTCTGCAGTTTCCAGAGTTATTGGGCAACTCTGATTGGATTTCAAAGAGGACACCTGATTGGCATTGTCTTAAGGTGTGCAACTCCATTGTTCATCTCTCCCAGGCCATCTAAGAGTCAGTACCAGTGCCCAGAGGGTGAAAGGCAGAGGTCAAGTACATGTGGTCTTTCAAATGCTCCAAAAGAATAACATTCCCTGCCCAGAGGTGTCTCCTTCACTCCAGGGGACAACCCCCAAGTTAGAAAAGAGTTATATATAGGCCAGAAAGTGGGAGGGTTGCTCTCTCTCTCTCCCTCCATTTTCTCTGCCACTATGTTGGATTTTCGGCTAAGTGAGTGTCTGGTAAGTCGATAAAATGGCACTCTTTTACTTTCTTCCACCCTTTTGTAAATATGAAATATTGCATGTGCGCACCATGGTAAACTGTCATTTTTTTAAAATGGCGGTGGCAGATTTAAAAGCATGAGTAAATCACTTGTGGCTGCCAACTTGGCTAGGGGAAATGTGAAGTTTTGGGGAGGCTCTTTTGACCGTTAAGACAGGTCACAGTGCTGCAAATGGATGCTTCTTTTTTGGAGACCACATTTCTCCCCCTCATATAAACAGGAACCCATATGGCTATAGAGGTCTCTTCCAACTCTATGATTCTATGATCAACATTCAGAATTCTGCATTCCCCACTGCAAATGTCCATGCTATTTCAAATCTCAGTTGAGTCTTTGAAAACCACTAATATCCACATGAATTCTGATAATTGAATCCTTGGATGCCCAAGTCAGCCCTCTTTTTGGTAAATGTCATTCTTTTTCCTAACAGCTACTGCATAGCATCATTTCCCCCATGTAAGTACCATGACATCTTCCTGGATCAATTAAACAGCTAGTCCAGCCACAAACGAACCAAATTCTGAATGGGATGATATCAAAACACCAAAGAGTCACTTGTATTTTGAGGTGTGATGATGTACTGAAGTTCAAACAATAAAGGAAGAATGTGGGCCATATTTCTTCAATACGCTCCCAGTTTTGAGCAAAGGATGTGGTCTAAGTAAGGTGACAGATTGATTGACAAACATAATCAATCACATAATAACAGAAGGAGTAGAGGAGAAGTGGAGAACCACAAAAATTATACTGGCAAAACTATAATTACTTACAATTATCTCACCAATTTTTCCAATGTACAACTTACTCAGCACAAGGATCAGAGGAATGCAATATATCAAACAATTGAAAAGTTCCCTTCCCAGAGGTGAAGTTTCCACCTTGCCAGAGGTGAAGTAACAGAAAATACCTTCAAAATTACAAAGGCATCTATTTATAACATGCATGACCCACCTCTGAACAACATGTTATTCTGAAATCTACCATGATGGGCACTTTTTGGACATGTCCAACAATACTATTGTCTCATAGTTTGACTCATGGAAGGTTGTCCATTCTGGGGGAGGGTGGGTAGAGGATAATTTACATCATGTAACCTCTTCATAAAAATATATTACAAAAAAATTGAAAAATACACAATTTTCTCACCTGTTCCTTTGATTTATTGTCTCCCAAACAATTAGGAAGCTCTTGGGAGCCAGAAGAGGTGTTGGGGTTCACAAGGAAGTTTGGATCCGCCACGGAAAATACAGGAATGAGAGGCCGAAGAAATCTGAACTCGCTGCTTAAGGATCCACCAGTTAAACAAACATCATACTGATAATTCCTGGAAAGTGACCCACTCTGAGAATCAGTACAGTTCTCTGGGATATCAGGCCTGGCAGGGGGAAAGTGAGGAGGGGCAGCAATAAAACTGCCTCTTGGATCCTTTTTGCATATTTTGATACTAACAAAGGAAACAATGCAAAGTAGAAACACAAAAGAGACAGAAGCCAGGCAGATCACTAAATGCATGGTCAAAGTTCCCTCATCTTCATAGTCCTGTTGACGAACATCCACCACCTTGAGATAAGGATCGGAAAAGCCATCCACCAGAAGTATATTGAGTGTTGCAGTGCTGCTCTGAGGAGGGACACCATTGTCTTTGACCAAAATAATAAGCCTCTGTTTGTTTGTGTCTCGCTCAGTCAGTGGTCTCCTGGTTTTCACTTCTCCATTCTGGGTTCCTATGCTGAAAAGACCAGGGTCTGTGGCCTTCAGCAGTCCATAGGAAAGCCAAGAGTTCTGACCAGAATCTCTATCCACAGCCACCACTTTGGTAACCAGGTAACCAGCCTCCGCCATCTTGGGAAGCAGCTCATTGCAGGGGGAGGTGCTGTTCTGAAGGGGATACAGGAAGAAGGGAGCGTTGTCATTTTCATCTATGACAAATACATGAACAATCACATCTGAGCTCAGTGGAGGAGTACCACTATCAATTGCCCTCACTGTGGCTTTGAAGTCTTTTATCTGCTCATAGTCCAAAGATCGGAGTGCATACATGTTTCCTGTTTCAGAGTTGATGGAGATGTAAGAGGCTACAGGGCCACCACTAACATTTCCAGGCAAAAGTGAGTAAGTCAGTTTAGCATTCTGTTCTATGTCCAGATCAACAGCATGGACCGAGCCAATTAGCAGTCCTGGAATATTATTTTCTTTTATATTCATTTTAAATAAATACTTATCAAATACTGGGGGGTTGTCATTGACATCAGCAATCTGCACATGTATAATTCTTGTTGAAGTGAGTCGAGGAGAGCCCTGGTCTACAGCTGTGATGCAGACATTATATTTGGAGATTTTCTCTCTGTCCAGGGGACTTTGGATCACAAGTTGATAGTAGTTTCTCTTTGTGGTTGTTAAAACAAAGGGAAGGTTCACCTCTACAGAGCAAACAGTCTTTCCATTGTCTCCAAAGTCCTGATCTGTAACACTTAAGAAAGCAACTACTGTGTTGAGAGGAGAATCCTCTTGAATGATGTTTGTGAGGGATATGAGTAAGATTTCTGGGGCATTGTCATTCATGTCCTCAACCTCTACGAGGACCTTGCAGTTCCCAGAAAGACCCCCACTATCAGTTGCTTTGATGCTCATTTCATAACTGGTTTCTTTTTCATAATCAATTTCTCCCAAAACAGTGATTTCCCCAGTCATTTCATTCAAATGAAACAAATTAATTATTTTTTCAGGCACTCGATGGAAGGAATAGGTGATCTGAGCATTTGATCCTAAGTCCAAATCTCTGGCTTCCACTTTGCAGACCAGAGTATCTCGAGGACTATTTTCCTTTAATCTTACTTTGTATTCAGACTGAGTAAACTGAGGGGAATTATCATTGATATCTAAGACTTTAATATTTATTCGAACTGTGCCTGTTCTCTGTGGAATCCCTGCATCAAGGGCTGTAAGTGTCAGTCCAAAGAATGGATCTCTCTCCCTGTCTAAGGGTTTCTCCAGAATAAGATCCACATATTTGCTTCCATCCTTATTGCTTTCTACGCCCAGCTTGAAATGCTCATTGTGGGTGAGCGTATAATTTTGGATGCTGTTTGTTCCCAAATCCTCATCTTGAGCAGATTCCAAAGGGAATTTTGTATTTCTAGGAACATTCTCCGGGACGTCTAGGTCAAATTCCTGTTTAGAGAATTTGGGGGCATTATCATTCACATCTTCTATCTTCATCTCAATGCTATAGAGCTCTAAAGGGTTTTGGAGCACAATTTCAGATGATAGTAAACAAGGTTCTGTCTGGCCACACAAAGCTTCTCTATCTATTTTCTCATTTATTAGCAGATTCCCAGAGTGGGTATCAAGGTGGAAATACTGCTTAGAGCTTTTGGATACTAGCTGGGCTCTGCGAGCAGAAAGCTCCCCAATTCCCAGTTTCAGATCCTTTAGAACATTAGCCACCAGAGACCCACTTTTCTTCTCTTCAGGCACAGAATAACGAATTGAAACACCCATCACTCCAGACACAGAGAACAAGAGCAAGAGATACAGACCTTGTTTGTTCTTTAAGCAGTCTTCCATGGTTCAGAACTTTCTCTTCTCTCTTCAATATCTGTCCCAAATACAAAACTTCTGACTTTCCCCAGTGACTATCTATACTGATGGGAAAATAAATTTTGTGCTAAAGTGTTGATTGCTCCATTGAATGTTATCTCCTCATCACAAAAAAAACAGTCACTGTATTCTTGTTTCAGAGGCACCTTCACTGTGAATTGCAGTTGCCAGTGAATTGCAGTTCAAAATTCCGAGTTCCAAACAATGTGTTTGCCTGCGCTGCCACCATGTGGCTGAATGAGAAAAAGCCAGGATGCATATTTCTCATTGAATAGCAGTTTAGTACACAGAGCACTTGTCAGGATAGGACTCATTACAGGTGTTCTAATTTTTTAAAATTAAAGATTGCCCAGTAAATGTTGGGAAAGTTTATGAAAACATGGCAATCTGGATGAGCTGTGACTCAGAAATAGTCAAGTGCCCTTTCTATTTCTCGGTACTCACATTTTAAAAAATTACTTTAGACTTTTTTGTTTCCAGATTTTTATAAGCATGACAGTCTTTGTACTCTGGTTTATGGATAAGCAGATAAGATTGAAATAAGTGTGAGAGCTGGTGTAACAGCTACTTCTATGATGGTGACAATGATATTTTGGCAAAGGAAGAGACATTTAAGTAGTCACTCTGGCACCAAAAGCAAACTTTAGAGATACTCTCACAGTTTCCAGCTTGCTCTGAATTTCCAGATTCCAAACTGCCCCTAAAGATTCTGTTATCTTTGTTCCTCTGCTAGGTTTTGGGAGACAACTCTCCTGTTTATACTAGGAAAGTAGTATGGACAAAGGGGGATAGGCAGATTCAAAAATATGCATAATGTTATCATGAAAGATATCCTGTGGAAGATCAACACCATATTCCTCTCTTCATGAACAGAAACAAAATTATACAAATGGAAATTGATACTGAAATAAAAGGAAGAAAAGGAGAAAGATTGAAAACACCCACTAAGTTCTGGAGAAATCAATTACCTTCAGACTTTGGTCTTATGGATATACTGATATAGATTCAGTTAGGAATGACTAATGCAATTTGTTATAATATAATATAAAAAAGTTATAATAATATTCCTACCTGGCACATCAATTTACTTTCCTGTGCACAACCAGGGACTTCTTGGGAATGCACTGAATTCCTTGGATCTTCCTGGGTGTTTGGAGGTGCCACAGAAAAAACAGGAAAGAAAGGCCTCAGAAACCGGAACTCGCTGTTCAATGACCCACCTGCTAAACACACCTCATAGTTGTAAGGCTGGGACAGTGATTCTGTTCCAGAAAACACTTGGTTTTCCTGGGAACTAGGACCCACAGGGAAATTAGGTGCAGAGTTATAGGTTTCTAAGAACTTCCTTTGTTTCTGAATCTTGATAGCAATAAACACCAGTACAAAAAGGAGGAAAACAGAGGAGATGGCAGCCAAGCATATGATCAGATACAGAGTCAGGCTGTGGTCTTCTTCCTCTACCACCTCCTCTGGGATATCCATAGTTTTCATATAAGGGTCAGAGAAGCCATCTACTAAAAGAATCCTCAGGGTGGTAGAGGCAGACAGGGGAGGATGTCCATTATCTCTGACAACCACAATCAGATTTTGCTTCATGGCATCCCGTTTATTCACTGGCCTCATGGTTTTCACTTCTCCATTTTGGGCCCTAACAATGAACAGGTTGGGTTCTGTGGCTTTCAGTAGCTGATAGGAAAGCCAAGAATTCTGACCAGAGTCTCTGTCCACGGCCACCACCTTGGTGACCAGGTAGCCAGCTTCTGCTCCTCTGGGTACCAGGTCATTTGAAGGGGAAGTGCTGTTCTGAAGTGGGTAGAGGATGAAGGGGGCATTGTCATTTTCATCCATGATATGGACTCGAACAAGAACCTCTGAGCTCAGTGGAGGAGAACCTTTATCCACAGCCTGGACAGCCACATCAAAATCTTTTATTTCCTCATAGTCCATAGATTGGATGGCATACAGGTTCCCAGTTTCAGAGTTGATGGAAATGTAAGACAATGCAGGGCCATCTCTCACCATCCCAGGCAAAAGGGAATATGTCACTTGGGCATTTTGCTCCATGTCCAGATCAACAGCTTGGACTGAACCAATAAGAAGGCCTGGAATATTGTTTTCCTGGAACTGCATGTCATAGAAGGATGTTTCAAACACTGGGGGGTTGTCATTGATATCTGAGATCTGGATGGTAATAATTGTCACTGAAGTGAGCCTGGGAGAGCCCCTATCAGTGGCTGTGATGCTGATGTTATACTCAGAGACACGTTCTCTGTCCAGAGGCTGTTGGGTCACAAGCTGGTAATAATTATTCTCACTGGCCTTTAGCACAAAGGGTAGGTTTGTCTCAGTGGTGCAGGTGGTTCTGCCATTGTCTCCAGAATCCCTGTCTGTGACACTGAAGAGGGCTACCACAGTATCTGAGGGAGAGTCTTCTGGTAAGGGACTGGTGATGGATGTAATGGTGACCTCTGGGGCATTGTCATTCTCATCCTCAACATCCACAATGACTTTGCAGTAAGCAGAGAGACCTCCTCCGTCTGTGGCTCTGATGTTCATCTCATACCCAGTATGTTCTTCATAGTCAATTGGCCCTCCAAGAGTAAGTTTGCCAGTGTTTTTGTTTAACTGTTTTCCAGGAGTTTCACTTTATATACAGATTGTCCAAATTGAGGCACATTGTCATTAGCATCTAAAACATCAATGATTATTTGTGCTATCCCTGTTCTTTGGGGAATCCCCCCATCAAGCGCTGTTAAAACTAGAGAAAGCTGTGGATGTAACTCACGGTTCAATGGCTTCTTCAATACTAGCTCTGCATATTTGCTACCATCACTGTGACTTTGCACATCTAGTGTGAAATGTTCATTGGGACTAAGTGTGTAATTCTGAACACTGTTTCTTCCTCTGTCTGAATCTTGAGCTGTTGCTAAAGGAAATCGAGTATTTATTGGAATATGTTCTGATATTTCTAAAATAATTTGACTTTTAGAGAACTGGGGGGAATTATCATTGATGTCCTGTATTTGAACTTCAATTCTATGTAGCTGCACAGGATTTTCCAGCATTATTTCAGAGAGTAGAATACAAGGGTCCTTCTGACCACACAGAGCCTCTCGGTCTATTTTATCCTTTAAAATCAAACTCCCAGAATCAGAATTCAGCTGGAAATATTGCTTGGAGCTCTTAGAAACCAGCCTGGCTTTCCTAGCAGACAGCTCCTTGAGATCCACTTTCAAATCTTTTAGCACATTAGCCACCACAGACCCACTTTTCTTTTCCTCTGGCACTATATATAGTATACACTCACAAATTGCTACACATGCACAAAGACATAGAAGAAAAGACAACACTTGCCTACAGTTGAGGTGAGTAGTCATTTTTCAAGCCTTATTTCAGTCAGGTCTGAAACACAATGTTTGTTTCTAAGGCAGCTCTTGTAAATTTTCAGTCCATGTTCTAACTTTTTATTTCCTTCATATATTGTAATGGGTTGGGGTATTTCATCCCAACCTTTTATATGAGTCCACGTTGAAGCTGTGCCTTTCTTGCTAGGGTTCCTTTGTCTGATGATTACTGCCTCTGCAGAAGAGCAATCACTCCCTATTTTTGTGTTCTATGTTGTACAATAGCACCATCTTGTGCTTGAGCTATGATTCAACACCTCTTGTTGATTTAGCATTTTATTGATTAAGCCTATCAAGACACTTTGGACACACTGACTCATTCGTTTTTGTTGGTGCTGTCCAAAATTGTTCAGTTTACCTCCCTCTGAGTAAGAAAACTTATTTATTTACTTATTTTATTTAGTTATTTATACCCCACTTTTCAGCCACAAGACTATCAGAGCGGCTTACAAATTGTTTTAAGCAATAGCAATTTACACATCTACACTGCATTACGCAGCTTCCAATGTGTGTTAGGATGATCAGAAAAAAATTAAAACATATTATCTCTTTCCTGGACACTTGAATTGTGACCTAAAATGATTATTCCATGCTTACACCTCCTTGATGGCTGGGAGTTGTCTTTTTCTTATAAGTTTTTATTTGTAAATATATTCATTTGGAGGCTGAAATCAGGAATGCTTATAGTACCAGCATGAGTGGGCTTTGTGAATGATATAGAAGTCAACAGTTTCACTTTGGGACCAGATGCTTGTAGAACTAGTTGGATCAACCAAAAAGGGGTTTGTTTGTTTGTTATGTCTGTAGCAAAAGGAACAACAAGGAAATGGTAAGGCCACTGTGTGGAGAAGATGGAGAAATGCTAACAGGGGACAGAGAAAAGGCAGAATTACTCAACACCTTCTTTGCTTCAGTCTTCTCCCAAGAGGACAACAGTATTCAACCTGGGAAAAATTGAGCAGATGATGCAGTAGGGGGAATGCAGTACAAAAGAGGTAAAGGAGTAGTACAGGAATACCTGGCTACTCCAAATGAATTCAAGTCTCCAGGGCCAGATGAACTACACCCAAGGGTATTAAAAGAACTGGCAGAAGTAATCTCAGAAACACTGGCAATAATATTTGAGAATTCCTGGGGAATAGAAGAGGTCCCAGCAGACTAGAGGAAGGCAAATGGTGTCCCCATCTTCAAAATGGGGTGGGGGAGAAGACCCAAACAATTACCACCCAGTCAGCCTGACATCAATACCAGGAAAGATTCTAGAGCAGATCATTAAACAGACAGCCTGTAAGCACTTAGAAAAGAATGTTGTGATCACTAGAAGTCAACATGGGTTTCTCAAAAACAAGTCACACTATTCACAGGTTTTGCCCATGAATGCACAGTAACTGTTGGAGCACTCAACAACCACAGTATAAAGAGAACATTGTGTGATAACGGGAAGCCATTACCACTACTATCCCAGCGTAATTCCACAATTTCAACTTATCCCAGCGTAATTCCACCATTTCAACTTCATGTGATAAAGTCCTCAATCAATTGAACTTGGTAAGTCAACATTTAATAGGTCTTACTCCAGTCTGCATTAACAATTGGATTTAGATCTGTGACTGACAAGAGTTACTACATCAAAAGGTCATCTGTGGATTATGCTTTGCAATGTATATCTTAATGCAAATGCCCAAGCTGTCATATTCAATTAGCAAGTAAAACAACAAGTAACCTACACATGTTTGAGGAACTACAAATCTGTAATCTTGAGAAGTACAACTAGCTGCAAGTAGACCAGTTTATTTTAGAAAATCACAGCCTGCCTGATTTGTCAGTTATTACAATAAAGATACATACCATCTGGTTCAAGAAATTTGGAAGCAAAAGAAAATTTTAGATTTATACAGATTAGACACACTAGCTTCAACTTGCAAGATGATTCTGATAGCAAATGTCATACTCTGAACTATTTCATCTTCTTTGTTCTCTAAATGCCAAATTGACCTCTATTTTGAGGGTATAGTCTTGTTATCCTTTCCAGCAAAAACAACAATGAGTCTTTTAGCATCTGAAAGCTTATCATGTT
The DNA here is from genome assembly GCA_030847615.1 of Gambelia wislizenii. Lineage (NCBI taxonomy): Eukaryota > Metazoa > Chordata > Lepidosauria > Squamata > Crotaphytidae > Gambelia > Gambelia wislizenii. The sequence continues at coordinate 179,268,354 of JAUMIR010000004.1, forward strand.
TTATTTGGCATGAACTTTCCTGGATTCCAGCCTGTTTCATAAGACAAAAGTGAGATGGAATCCATAAAACACTTATAAAAATAAAACTTAAGTATTTAATGCAGGGGTGGGAATCATGTGGCCCTTCATATGTTGCTGTACTGCTTTTTTCTGTCTTCCATCTCAAAAAAAATTTTCTCTTGAAGTTTTTAGTCATACTTCCTCCCCATTTGCACTGCTTTTCTTTCTTTATAAATGTATACCTCCACTTATCTGTTTCTGTTTTCTATGGTCTTTCATTCTCTTCAGCCTCAAATCTTCATTTTCCTCTCTTTTTCTTCAGTTCAAGTTTAAAGCTAGCTTCCTCTAGTTACTTCCCGAAACAGGTGTGGTTTCCCATTCCTGTCTCTTAGGACTGAGGGACTGAGAGTTGTTGCCACTTGTCAACTACCGTAAATCTGGATTTTGTCTGTGGTCACTTTTATCAACTTGTGAATCATTGGTCCGAGGTAATCAGAGGTAAGACAACCATGTATTTAATCATAAGTGGCATCCAAGACCTAGAATGTGACATTAGGCTCATTTAGCCAACTGGAAAAACTGAACAAGGTACTATCAAATTTAACTGGCATGTACATGAAAAATTGCTAAAGCCAAATTTTATTTCAAAAGCAGAAACTTTCCAAAAAGGAAGTTGACAGGAAAAGTCAAAGTGGTCAAACATCTCTATAATGACTTGGGTGTAACTTAAAACCACAGTTGTGTGTCCAGGGGTGAGTTCCACTCCACATGAAATAACACATCAAAACACACGATATCACAGAGTGTGAGAACTAGGTCACAACTTTTATTGGTTACGGCTGTAGCTGTACACACATGGATCTGGATCCAGGCATCGAACAACCTGCCTGTTGATTGATGAGCCCAGTCCTCCAGCCCACTAATGGAATCTTTGTGATGACAGGTATAGATCCACCTGGGCGCCCCCTGCCACCAGGGGGTGCTGGAACAGTGTCTACCCCTGAGTTGGGCAAGACCAATCTGCCCCCCAAGTCCCTTAAGGGGCCCTAAATATGCCTGGTGGTTCTTGCCAAGCCTCGCAGAACCCTGAGGTGAAGAAAACCACAAGACACCATGCCAGGAGGCTCCTGGTGCTCTCCTCCCACACCGGACTGCTGAGCAGCTCTCCTTAATTGAAGACAAGCTAGAACGCATATGGCAGGTCACAAGGCAGGTCCAGGTGGTCACAGGACTGATTTAAATGCATTAGAGGAACTGCAGTTGCCTTCAGGAAAAAGAAATATTTTTCAAATGCAAAAACCAAAAGGCAAACTTGCACAAAGGAAAATCAAGCAGACAATAAGGGACACCGTCCGTCTTGACTACAGAAGATGTGGGGGCAGTTATCTGTGATTATACTGATATTTCAACTCAGAGGAGATGCAACAAACACTGGTGACAAGAGGTTTCAGACCTTACTGACAAACTGAAAACAAATCAGCCGCTGATAGCAGGTGATATCTAACTGAGAGTTCTTAAAACAACTTCATGTGAAATCACTGATCTGTTAACAACAGGAATAACAACAAATCATGTAACGACTTTCTGTGTCTTCTGTACCAGAGAACTGGAAATTAGCCAATGAATTACCAATTTTTATAAAATGATTCTAGAATTCAGAGTGATTCTGGAAATTAGTTAGCTTTAAAACTAGTTTACAATCAGGGTAAATTGGTGGAAAGCAAGATCAGCCATAAAATTGTCAAATATGTAGAAGGACAAGTTTTGTTGAGGAAGAATCAATATGGCTCCTATGAAGGTATGTCCCATCTCACAATTCCCCCCCCCAAAAAAATTTTTTTTAAGCATGTGGACAGGGATGATCCAGTAGACTTTCTTTACTTGAACTTCCAAAAGGCTTTTGAGACTAAGAGAAGAGAGCTGCTTATGAACTTTTAACTGGTTAAAAAGAGACAGCAGAGTCAAAATAAATTGGGCAGTTCAAAAAATGGAGGGAGGTAAACTTTTGGTTTCCCCAAAAATGTTTGGTAGAACCAGTGCTTTTTAACCTGTTTATAGGGGTCAGCAGTAAGCTGCCCAAGTTTGCTGATAACACCAAATTACTGGTTGTCTCTCCCCGCCAAAAAAAAAGGAAAAAAAAGTTCTCCAGAAAGATCTCTTTACTATGGGAGGAAACAAGAAAACAGCAAATGCAGTTCAATCTAACCAAGCATAAAGCAGTGTTTGGAACACTGAGGCAACCCCAAACCCAAGTACACATGATGTGGTCAGAGCACATGATAATTACCCAAGAAAGATTTTGAGCTTCTGGTTGAGAGCTTGCTGAAAAATGTCAACACACTGTGCAGTCGCTGTAACTGCCACTCTAGGCTCCACAGTCTAGCCACTCTAGGAACACTTTGCATATATCTGTTACTGCATCCCAAAAAGGAGATTGTAAAACTGAATCATTGGAACTAGCTAAACAAAATGCTAGACTAGATAGGTCATTGGGCTGAAGCAGCTCAGTTCTTCCTGTGTTCTTATGTGCATATTACAATGGCATAAGTAGCTAATCACTATAAACTTATTTCCACAGAAACTGTACTTAATGCTGACCTTACAACCTCTATCATCACTACTTGTTTAAAGAATATTTTTGCCAGTTGGGGTGTCTCTCCATTGAAATTATTGTAGTTACATTCCACAATCTGCAGGGATGGCGTTCGATCAGTGTGCAAATGAATACAGTTTCAGCTGTGTTACAACTAACTCCCTACTCACAGCTAATGGGAGACACACACAAAAAGAAGAAGTACAAACCGCAAGCTTGATTCTGAAACAAGATGCTTTTTAGTTTTATTGTATTATAAAACTCCTAGGGGTGGTTTACACGGGCAAATATTCCCCTAAATATACCGCTAAGATAGCTCATAGTTCCCACAGATCGCAGCACAGCATCGCCTCATTCAGAAGGGGGGAAGGTAAAACACCCAAATACAGCGTGGCAGGGCATGTCGCTATTTTTGCCGGTATATTTGCAATGTAGTGCTTTATTTGCAGTGTAAACTAGCATTCCGCTAAGGGTTAAAGCAGAGCTGCATTGTGATTGGTTGATGATGCAGGGGTGGGCTCAAAAAAGGGGCAGGGAGGGAGGAAAGACTGTAGCGTTTAGAGGAAACTTGCAAAAATCCTGTCTGCTATTTTGCAAGCCGGTTTGCAAACAAAAAGGATTCCCAAGTATTTTCATTCAGGGAGCATTCCTTCTCACCTTCTCTGCTGTTTCAAAAGTATGCAAAACCTCAGTTGTCAACTTTTTTCCTGTGCATGGGGGAGGGAGAGAAACGATTTCACGAAGGGCTGTAGCAAGCTGAACTGTTCTTCCCCCCCTCACTCTCTCTCTCTGGCTTTCCTGTATTTGGAAGAAAATGCTGTTTCAAGCAAGGAATAAAACTTTCTAAGCTGTTCAGCACGGAGTTGGGGCCAGGGCAGGCATTCCTATGGCATTCCTTTCCCTCTCCAATGCTTGGCCATGCCCCCACCACATTTGGCTGTGGGAACGCCACAAAATATAGCTGTGTAAACAATTACCGTATAAACTACCCACCACTGATGCGTGAAAGCACTACAGCGCAACTTAACGCAATAAAACCTTCCATGTAAACCAGCCCCTAGTAATGTGGTAAATTAAAGTTTGCCACAGCTGATAATCAGCAGATACCTAAAAGCATCAGTTCCAGTCCTGAAAATGATATTATACATGCAGTGGCCCAACTTTAGATAAGCTGTTATAGCAGATCAAAAAGCTTAAGACGCTTATAAGTACCAACCTGATACACAAGTAAGAATAAGACTTGATAGTTGGAAGGGATGGCCAGAACCCGCAGCTGTACAGGGACAGCCTAATCCTCCGACAATGGCATATTCAGGAGGAAAAGAAGACAACTGCAACTTCTGAGGGAAGTGCAATCACCAGAGACTTCAGAAACAGCTCTACAAGGAAAGCAAGTTATCAACAGACTGGACCCTGGAAACTGGGCCACAGATTGGAGATTTTCAGATGGGGACAAAAATAGCATCCCCATCTCGCTATCTCCTCTCCTGACCCCCTCCCGACCCCATCCCGGCACAATAACAGTTTTACACCTGCCTTGATTGCGCCATGCTCCCTCCCCCTCAGTAGCCGAGGAGTGAATGCAGCTCTGGAGAGCTGCATTCACTTCCTGGTTTCAAATCCTGTGCCGTTCTCACAAGAGGACGAGCACGCAGGAAATTCAAAAATAAAAAGTCAAAAATACAAGTTTAAAAATGACAGCAAGCACAAAAATACACTTAAAAAATATCAAGTAACCCAGGGAGGGTACAAAAAAGGGTGTCACTTACCTGGATGTCCCGATCACACCTGGAAGTGTTCTGGAATGGACCTCCCATTGATGCTGGCATTGCGCCAGCATAACAGGGCACCTTTTCACTCACCCGTCATTACATTACAGAAGCAAAATGGGCGATCTTAGCCCGTGAATTTAAAAGGAATGATGGCAGAACGGGACCAGAACGGGAACATGATGACTCGGAGACAATGACGTCTGAAAGAAAAGCCCTTTTGCAATCTCCTGGTGTCATTGGCAAGCAATATTTATAGTGTCAGATAATATCCATTGATACGCAAGTTCAACTGTTGCCTATTAAACCATATTTACCATCTTTCAGCATGGAGAAAGTGACCTTCAGAGACCAGTGGGGCTGATAGCTCCAGTGTCAGTGGACTGATGAATCCACTCTGGATTTTACTCTGAACTTTCGAAGATCTATCCAAGGTGCTTGACCTCTTTTGGGAATAACTTGGATAGTTCCTTTGACGTTCACAGTAAAAACCAGAACAGATTCACTGCCCAATTGACATGGGAGCCACCAGCATGCCAACAAACCCTTAGGAATCCTACACATTACAAGGATTACATACCACATAGACAGAAATAGCAACTGGTTGTGGATCAAAATAGACAAGGTACTATTACAAGTGATGAGTGGTTTAGACATCACCTCAAGGTAGGTAGGCAAGTTAAAATATGTTAAAATCATCAATATTATTTTTAGCTCACTTGTTGAGTTTAGAACACAAAGAAGAGAAAGTGTGGCAAAAAGGGGTTGCATGGTATAGCATAGAAAAGTAATACTAGAAGCAGAAGTATACTCTTTCTTTATATCTATCAAGCAAGCCTAAGTGGCATATAGCCTTCATGTGAGAATAAACATTTTATAGCCTCTGAATGCACCTGGAGCCAAATGCTGCTGCCTGATACTTTGGTTGAAGCTAAGGCCAGAACATTATTTCAACCACTAGCTATTTGTGAGAAACAAAGTCTTATCACACCAGCCTCCTTTCTTGCAGCAATCACATTAGTGAAGCTAACAGAAACATATTGGTATTGAAGCCAAAACTATTGCACCTCCTCTTTACTTGTGCAAGTGTGCCGCAATTGAGCTGGTTTGGCAATTTCTGTCCTTTTGCACCAGCTCCATAACCTCACCACTCAGCACATGTGTGCCTTTGCTTTTTGCTTTTGCTTTTTGCCATTATCGTGCAATTATGGGGAAACGATTAAGAAAATTTATGTATAATATCTATAGTGACTGGTCTATGATTATACAACCTTTGCAGGCTTCTGTGGCATGTCTAGTGGATGCTAGAAGGCACATGTGTGTTGACATGCACTCAAACTTGAATATTAACACACTGTTGCCTATCGAACATGAACAACGACCATGGAAAAGGTACTTGGAATGATAGAGCTACCTAAATTATGGAGCAATTTTGAAAAGAAAGATATTACTGTCTCACCTGTTCCCTTGATTTATTGTCTTCCAAGCAATCAGGAAGGTCTGAGGAATGAGAAGTGATCTTGTCATTCACAATGATATTTGGGTCCCCCACAGAAAATACAGGAATGAGAGGACGAAGAAACCTGAACTCGCTGCTTAAGGATCCACCAGTTAAACAAATATCATATTGATAATTCCTGGAAAGTGACCCACTCTGAGAATCAGTACAGTTCTCTGGGATATCAGGCCTGGCAGGGGGAAAGTGAGGAGGGGCAGCAATAAAACTGCTGCTGGGATCTTTCTTGCACATTTTGATACCAACAAAGGAAATAATGCAAAGTAGAAACACAAAAGAGACAGAAGCCAAGCAGATCACCAAATACATGGTCAAGGTTCCCTCATCTTCACGGTCCTGTTGAGGAACATCCACCACCTTCAGATAAGGATCAGAAAAGCCATCCACTGGAAGTATATTGAGTGTTGCAGTGCTGCTCTGAGGAGGGACACCATTGTCTCTGACCACAACAATAAGCCTTTGTTTGCTTGTGTCTCGCTCAGTCAGTGGTCTCCTGGTTTTCACTTCTCCATTCTGGGCTCCTATGCTGAAAAGACCAGGGTCTGTGGCCTTTAATAGTTCATAGGAAAGCCAAGAGTTCTGACCAGAATCTCCATCCACAGCCACCACTTTGGTGACCAGATATCCAGACTCCGCCATCTTGGGAAGCAGCTCATTGCAGAGGGATGTGCTGTTCTGAAGGGGATACAGGAAGAAGGGAGTGTTGTCATTTTCATCTGTGACAATAACATGAACAATTGCATCTGAGCTCAAGGGGGGAGTACCATAATCTGTCACCCTCACCGTGATTTGGAAATCTTTTATTTGTTCATAGTCCAGAGATCGGAGGGCATAGATGTTTCCAGTTTCGGAGTTGATGGAGATGTAAGAGGCTGGAGGGCCAACACCAACTTTCCCAGGCAAAAGGGAGTAGGTTAATTTTGCATTCTGCTCCATGTCCAGATCAAGAGCATGGACTGAGCCAATGAGTAGTCCTGGAATATTATTTTCTTGCATCTGCATCTCAAATGAAGACTTTACAAATACTGGAGAATTGTCATTGACATCTGAAATCTGCACATGAATAATTCTTGTTGAAGTGAGCCTAGGAGAGCCCTGGTCTATGGCTGTGATGGTGACGTTATACTCAGCAACTTTCTCTCTGTCCAGGAAACTTTGAGTCACAAGCTGGTAAAAGTTGTTGACAGTGGCTTTTAATACAAAGGGCAGGTTCATATCAATGGAGCAGAGAGTTTTTCCATTGTCTCCAGAGTCTTCATCTGTGACACTGAACAGGGCAACAAGTGTCTCCAGGGGAGAATCCTCTGGCAAAGGGCTATTAATGGAGATGACTGAGACTCCTGGAGCATTGTCATTCACATCCTCAACCTCTACCAGAATGCTGCAATGCCCAGAAAGGCCCCCTCCATCAGTTGCTTTGATGCTCATATCGTAACTGGTTGCTTTTTCATAATCAATTTCTCCCAAAACAGTGATTTCTCCAGTCATTTCATTCAAATGAAACAAATTGGGTATTTCTTCAGGCACTCGATGAAAAGAGTAGGTGATCTGAGCATTTGATCCAAAATCCAAATCTCTGGCTTCCACTTTGGAGACCAGAGTATCCAGAGGACTATTTTCCTTTAATCTTACTTTGTACTCAGATTGAATAAATTGGGGAAAATTATCATTATTGTCCAGAATGTTAATATTTACTTGAATCGTGCCTGTTCTCTGTGGTACCCCTCCATCCACAGCTGTAAGTGTCAGTCCAAAAAATGGCTCTCTCTCTCTGTCTAGTGGTTTCTCCAGAATGAGATCCACATTCTTGCTGCCATCCTTCTTGCTTTCTACACCCAGATGGAAATGCTCATTGGAGCTGAGGGTGTAGTTTTGGATGCTGTTTTCCCCCAGATCCTCATCCTTAGCAGATTCCAAGGGGAATCGTGTATTTGGGGGGACATTCTCAGGAATTTCCAGCTGAAATTCTTTTTTAGAGAATTTGGGAGCATGGTCATTTACATCTTCCACCTTCATCTCAATACTGTAGATCTTCAGAGGGTTTTGGAGAACAATTTGAAAAAGAAGCAAGCAAGGGTCAGTCTGACTACACAAAGCCTCTCTGTCTATTTTGTCATTTATGAGCAGATTCCCAGAATGGGTATCAAGGTGGAAATACTGCTTAGAGCTTTTGGACACTAGCTGGGCTCTGCGAGCTGAGAGTTCACCAATTCCCAGTTTCAGATCTTTCAACACATTAGCCACCAGAAATCCACTTTTCTTCTCTTCAGGCACAGAATAATGTATAGAAACACACAAGACTTTAGTCACAGAGACAAAAAGTAAAAGGTACAGACCTTGTTTGTTCCTGAAGCAATGTTCCATGGTTCAGAACTCTCTTTGCTTTCTCTTTTCAGTTTCTTTGACTACAGGGAGAAATTGACTCTAACAACAACTGCAGGAATAAATTTTGTTCTGCTAACTGGCTTGTTCCATTGAATGTTATATTTTCCTCAGAGATAAAAGCTGGCTGTCTTGCTTCAGACAAAATTCTACTCATAGCTTATTGTGCAATTTTTCCCCCTCCCACATGAGCATTCTGGTTTTCCAGTTATGTCTTTGCCTATATTGCCACCTTGTGGCTGAATGTGGTTGCAACCAGTAGGATTGTATATGTCTCTTTAAACAGCAGTTTAGAACCCCAAAGGCTTAAATTAACTGTTAATCCAATAATCATAGATTATTAGTGTAAAAATTGCCTTGAAAATGTGGGAAAGTTTATGAAAATGTGCCTCCATGAGTACACTGTAACTGGGAAAAGAACCAAAGCCTTTAGCTCAAATATGCTAAGTGAAAATCACTATTATATTGCTTGGTCCATGGCCTTGATGATCAACTAGCCAGCCTCCGCTCCCTGGTCATCAGGTTGTTTGAAGGGGAATTGCTATCTGAAGTAGGTAGAAGGAGCATTGTGATTTCCAACTATAAAATGAACGAACAAGAGCCTCTGAGCTCAGGACAACCTTTATCCACAGCCTGGATTGTCATATCAAAATCTTTTATTTCCTCATAATCTGTAGATTAGATGCCACACAGCTTCCCAGTTTCAGAGCTGATGGAGACATAAGACAACAGAGGACCATTCTTTAAAATCCAGTTCAGCTTACTCAGCAGAAAGCTCCTTGCAAACCATTTTCAAATCTTTTGGAAACCACTTTTCTTTTCCTCTGGCTATCTCTCCACACTAGTTGTTTAATTTTTTCCCCCCTATTGCATTGTGGCATGGAGCAAGTCACTCCTGTATTCAGTGCAAGATGAATAGAATTGGGGTAGGGATGGGGGATAACAGGTTGTTTATCTGTAAATGATGTTCTTCGAGTAGCCATCTGTGCAGTCGCATATATGGGGTCTGCACCTGCACAGAACCACTCTTTGGAACTTTGCAGCCAGCTGAGATTTTTGCCCATAGCTCTGCCCTCCCTCCCCATTGCATGCTCCATTTCCCCAGGTGCAATCTGTCCCGCACAGTAGCAGAACAAGAAAAATATCAAGATGTGCCAGTAGGGGAGGAAGGGTGGGGTGTATGAATGCACAAATGACCACATGATGATCAGTTACAGGTAAACAACCTGTCTTTCTTTTTTGCAGTCTCTGTGCATCACATACATAGGTGCCAATTAGCAAGCAACTCACTTCAGTGGCAGGAGGTACATCAGGAGAAGGCTGAGGACAGAACTGCCCTGCCAAAGTCTGCATTGGAATGTACCTTTATATCCAGGTGGTAATGCTGAATAAATGTTGAAGATAACAAACAAGTTGCAGCCCAACACAGTTCTGGCAAGGGCATACCCTTCAGTGGATATAGCCATTACCCTGCTAAAATGACTTCTAACACATCCTTCCAGGGAGAAGTTGACAAGCCTGTATGACTGTGTGATGACCCTGACCACACATTTTGCAAATGTCTGTGGTGAGATATGGCAGCCTTTTTTAAGGTCCTGCTAAACAGGTGAGGCATCTTTTGAAAATCTTTTTTCTGTCTGACACAAAATGCTAGTGCTCTCCAAGCATCCAAGCAATGTGGAAGCACTCTTGGTGAGTAGAGTGAGTAGGAGAGAAAGAAGAAAGAACAATGTCCGGAGAGATGTAGAAGTCTGATGCAACCCTGAGTAGAAAAGATATATCAGGTCTGAAGACCTTCTTATCCTTGTGCCTTTTTAGATGGGGGGGATAGGTGTGAAGTGCACAAAACTCCAGGCTGAAGTGATGGCCATCAAGAAGACAACTTTATAGGAGAGGCAGTCAAGTGGAATAAATGCAAGTTGTTCAAAGAGAGGTTTAACAAGTTGGTCTAGAGACAACTGAGAGGATCTGGGAAGGCATAGGTCAGGGATGACAAGGGTAGACAAGTATACGTGGGGGAACATTTTAATTGGCAGAGCACAAAGTGATCTGATAAAAGTTTCTGGAGCTATTGTATGCAGAGATTGCTCTCAAATACACCCACAATGAAGAGAAACAAGACCTTTGTCTAAGAGGATCAGAATAAAGGGCGGGGGACGTGAAATATGGAATGTTATGCATCACCTTCTTGGATAGTGAGACCTGAATTCTACTGTATTTCTCTTTTGCAAACACCTAAATATCCTCCTGTGTTTTTTCTGTTATAATTCTCATATAAATATATTAGGACCATATATTAACAGACAAAGACAAATTTGCAACAATGGGGTGGGGGCTCTCAGGAGTAACCACTAATTTACATCTATGGTTGCAAATTCTACCTGTTGGTGAACTGGAAGATGAGTATGTCTGAGACAACTTTCATGGATAGCTTGTGAATATCTGTGAGGATCTCCTTTTGTTCATATTCATAGCCACGTACACAAATAAAAACATTTTGGAGAAGAGGTGGAATCCAAAATATTCTGACTTTTTGAACTGGGTTCTATTTCAGAATGTTATAAATACAAAAAAAAAAAGAAAAGAAAAGAAAAAGCTATGAGTGGTTTACAGACAGAAAGCTATAATGTTTAGAAATCTACACATTTTTCCTAGGGGTTATAACATACCAGAATCTGCTGAGCAGCTCCACACGGAAGGCTTCCATTTTTACAAGGCCATGGACAAGACATCTTCAATGATCGATGTCTTATTACTTGAATCCCTGCCATAGACAGCATTCCCCTTACATTTCTGCTGCTATTTCTTCTTTCCATTGTTTCTGCCGGCTGTCTTGCCAGTCTAAAGCCAGTGAGCAAGTATGTCGGCATAGTTGTTTCTTCTTTTCTTCTTCAATACCTGTCTTATTGCTCAAAGACTCCTGGGGAATGGTCAGAAGAATAAGCTACTTATTACCATTTCAGGGAGGCCATACCAGGCAAATTCCTGCCTGGGGCACTACTTTACAAAATGGGCTTTGGCTCTGAAAGTCAAATGTCTATGGAAATTATCAGACGGACTGAATAATCTAGAACAGGGACACCACAAGATCAGGAAAGGATTTCCCTTTCAGATGACGTTGTCCCTGTCCCGTTCTCCTCTCCCCTTGCTGCCTCCATTCTGTCCCCGTTTTTTCTTATTGACAGGGAAAAGTCATTAATAGATCACCTGTTCCATTTCAGTAACAGAATCACAGGTGTCTGAAAAGAAGCCCCATTCTGCTGGTGCAATGCCAGAGTCACAGGGAGGTCACAGGGAGGTACTTGCCAAATACTTCTAGGTTTGATCAGAACATCCAGGTAAGTGACACCCTCCCCGCCCCCCGCCCCGGGTTACTTGAGGTTTTTAAAATGTGTGTATGTGCTTGGTGTAATTTGTAACTTTTTTTTTTACACTTATTTTTAAATTTCCCACACAATTATTCTCTCGCGAGAATGGCCGGGATTTGCTTTACAGGACATGAATGCAGCTTTGCAATGGCTGCATTCACTCCTGGCCTGCCAAGAGGAGGGGGAGCAATTTCTGTCTCGCTACAAGGTACGTGTTTGAAAAGTTTTCTTTTCTTTTCTTACAGGGACAGGTGTGGGGCAGGAGTGCGGTGGGTGGGTGGGGGTAGTGAGACAGAGATGATTTTTAGTGACCTATGTGATTTATCACACTTCACTCTTATAGTGCTATTATCCCACTTTAACTGCTCTGGCTGCCTCCTGTGGAATCCTGGGGTTTGTAATTTAGTGAGGCCTAAAAGCTCTCTTGCTGAGAATGCTAAATGCCCCTCCTGAAACTGCAAATCCCATGATTCCACAGGAGGCAGCCAGAGCAGTTAAAGTGGAATAATAGCACTAAAACAGTGTAGTGTGGTAATCTCTTAAATTGTGGAACTTCCTCCCACAGGAGGTTTGGTTGCTCCTCTCTCTGTTTTTTCTGTGCCAGCAGGCAAATACTTTTTTGTTTAGGCAGGCCCTTGGCTCTTAACTTGTTCCAGCAGAAAGAGGTTTTAATGGGGTATGCTGTGCATTTATCTTTTCTATTATATTTTAACTGTATTTTAAACCATTTTAACTGCATTTTCAATAGAATTATTGTTTTTTTAATATGTTGTACAAATAGTTTCTAGCTGTACTATTTAAATTTGTCCTAAACTGCTTTGAGCACTGTCCCAGAGGGAAACGTGAGGTATAAATTTATTTAAGAAAAATCTTCCCACATTGACATTCACACAGATTTTTAATGTGTTTTTCCTAGTTAGTGTACTTATTTCTGCAATATACCTACTTTATGGAAGTTCGCCACATTGGCTGCACTTTCTCCCCAATTATACATGCTTTAGCCATTCACCATTTAGCCCAAATAGGAATACTGTCTGTATTCAAAACAACAGCTTAAACTCAAATAACCTCCCTGATTAATTACCAAAATCAATGGAAAATTATTGATTCATCAATCACCCTGCTAAGATGCAGAGTAATTCAAAGTAAACTTGGCAGCCTTGACCTGTAACTATTTCTTGAATGGCCAGCCCCTTATTTGTATATAGCAGACACAGATCTTAAAACTGCAGACCATGGGAACCTCAGTATAGTTTATCTGCTGCATTTATTAGTGAAGCTAATCTTTGCTAGTACCAGCTATTTGGCCCAGCCTTTCTTTAATTTAATGTGACTACAAAAACCTCCCTGAATAGTTCTCATTTTGCTGTGCATCTGTGCATTACTTTTGTGCGGCTAACAAGTAAGTCATTAGTACAACAGTACATCTTCAATCCATTTCTTCTGTGATAAGTTCCCCTGCTAATCATTAATTAGAACTATTAGCATATAGCAAAAATATTAACACAGAAAAAAAAAACATTGGAAAAGCAGAGGAAAGATTCTTTCTTATTTCCTTCTGCAGTTCTGTGGTCTACACTCAACATTGGTTGAGATTTCTGACAACAGTGATATACAACTGAGGCTAGAAGCAGCCACCATAGGAGAAGGCTGTCTCCTATGTCCTCACAAAATGTGTCTGTCATGGTGGTGGGACTGAGAGAAAGTCCTCCCCTACAGATCCTAAAACTTGGGCAGGCTCATATAGGGAGATACAGATAGTTCGGATACAAGCCATATACAGCTCTAAAGGGCACATCCAGCATTTTGAATTCTTCCTGGAAACAGAGTGGTAGACAGTGAAACTGTTTCAACCAGGGAGTTATCTGTTCACTGTAACCAGCGCTAGTGAGCAGCCTGGCTGCAGCATTGTAAACCCACTGAAATTTTGCTTTCAAAGGCAGTCATACGTGTATTACAGGAATCCAACTGGGATGCAATCAAGGCCTGTGTCACCACAGTCATACTTGATACCTGGCACACTAGTTTTAGCTGAGTAAACACATTCCTGGCTCTTGCTGAAACCTGGGCATCCAGGCTCAAATCTGAGTCCAGTTGAGAACCTGGGGTTTCAGGAGTGTAACCCCATCTAGCCCAGGCCATAGCTCTAATCCTTGATCTGCCTTTCCACTGAACAGGAACATCTGTCTTGTCTGAATTAAACTTCAGTTCTTTTTCTCTCATTTGGTCCATTACTGAAAGCAGATACTGGTTTGGCACCAAAACAGCTTTCTTGGAGTCAAATGGAAAGGAGAGATAGAGTTGGGTGTCATCAGCGTACTGATGACACTGGACATTAAAACTGACTAACCTCTCCCAGCTGTTTGATGAAGAAATTACACAGCAAGGGGGGGGGCAAAACTGAGCCCTGAAGAACCCCATAGACCAATGGTCAGGGGGTTGAATAGGGATCCCCCAGCACCACAATCTCAGTTTTCCCCTCCAAGAAACACTGGACCCAGTATAAAATGATGCCCCCAAGTCCCATCGCAGAGAGGCAATCCAGGATATTATGATCAATGATATTAAAAGCTGCTGATAGGTCCAGCAGAACCAACAAGGACACACATTGTCTGTCCACTTCCTGATGCAGGTTATCACCAAGGCAAACAAACCTATCTCCATCCCATAACCAGGCCTGAAGCCAGATTGAAACAGACCTAGAAATGCAAAGTTGCACACAACCCTGTATGAAACATGGACGGAAAGAAAATGGAAATGGGTTTCGGAAAAACACAGCTGAGAGGTAGGACTTGTCTATACAAGGGGGTGGGGGGCTGATTGCTCCACAGTAATGGTAAATTGCAGCAGCTGTGATTTGTCTTAACGATGTTTTGGCCCCCAAAAGCTTTATATGCCCGCTGGTCAAGAAGGTGGCCACAAGTGATTTACTTCCATTTTTAATTTGTCGCCACCAGCCTTTTTAAAAAAATATATATTTTCCATTGTGCACTTCAGTGATAGTTTGCCTGTTGAAAAAGAGAGATTGAGAGAGAGAGAGAGAAGAGCACCCCGTTTTCTTGCCTTAGCGTTTGTTTGCTTAGGTGAAAATACAACATGGCAGTGCCAGGCACTTGCTCTGTTAGCAGGACCCTCCCCCCTCATCCTGCCAATCAGCTTTGTGCTTCCCCTCCTGTGGGAAAGCATTTCATATCAAATTGCTTGTCCCAATGAGGGGGAATGCGCATTTCCCACATTATTTAAAAACTTTTGCTGAAAACCACAAAGTGTCCTAGCATGCAGCATATGGCAGTTTTTGGCCCCCTCATTCTGAGTACAGTGAGTCGCTGAGGGTTGCCATTAAGACAACATGTGTTCTCCTCAAATTCTATTATTTTCACTGTTTAGACAACCCCACATTCTTCTCTTCAGGCCCGTCACCCTCCGCAAATAGAGGGCAAAGGAAATGATGGTACAAAACGTGTGCCCTTCCCTCCTCCCACCTTTCCTATGCATGTTTACCAAGTGCCTAAATACAGATGAAAAGGAACTTTACATATGTTGATCTGCAGACGTGTTGAGGACTATAAGAACAGAGGTACTGTAAGAATGGAAATGGAATCTTATTTCAAAAACAGGAATAATGCTTAGCACAAATGAAAGCTGGGGAAATACATAAATAAAAATATCAGGGTCTGGAAACACTGGAGTTAAAATAGTGTGTTGATGTTACTTAAAAATCATTTTGTTAACATTATTTTTTAAAAATCAAAATTATGGGATACTTTATTTTAACCGTTCATAGCACATCAATCCTTTTCCAATAAATTAATATTACTTTCAAAAAGTGAAAAGTCCCTAATGTCTCCCGAATGTAAAAACTTGAGGTAATAAGAAATATTAATCAATATCTAAATAACATTGTTATGACAAAATTAACATATTTTCAAATTTATTATTATCACAATTGATTAATTTTAAATTCATTAATACTAAGATGTGACATATCTTAGTTTATTATGTGCATGCATCTGGTGGTCCTGGTCCAATCAGGTGTTTTATATAGATATTTATTCATGCAGGTATGCAGTTTAGGATCTATCACATGGCACAAATGGTACATATGTAGAGGTTGTTATTTATCACACACAACACACTATGTGGTAAATTGTGATTGACTGCATGAAGGTTTGTGTCAGGAAAAGGTTTTGGGAGAGTGAATTGAAGGACAAGAAACACTGAGAGATAGGACAGCAATTAAAAAGAAGGGTATCTTAATTTTCCACATGTACTTGACATAAACAGGTACTCTCTAGCCACAATATATTTTACTGAAAACAGTACATGAGTAGAAACAAATATGGAATGTGACTGGTGACACTTTCAGTTGCATGGGTACCTGATATATGGCTTATTATTATTTTTTAAAGACATTTTCTCACCTGTTCCTTTGATTTATCGTCTTCCAAACAATCAGGAAGGACTTGAGAATGAGAAGCGGTCTTGTGGTTCACAATGATATTTGGGTCCGCCACAGAAAAAACAGGAATGAGAGGCCGAAGAAATCTGAACTCGCTGCTTAAGGATCCACCAGTTAAGCAAACATCATATTGATAATTCCTGGAAAGTGACCCACACTGAGAATCAGTACAGTTCTCTGGGATATCAGGCCTGGCAGGGGGAAAGTGAGGAGGGGCAGCAATAAAACTGCTGCTGGGATCCTTCTTGCACAGTTTGATACCAACAAAAGAAGCAATGCAAAGCAGAAACACAAAAGAGACAGAAGCCAGGCAGACCACCAAATACATGGTCAGGTTTCCCTCATCTTCATGGTCCTGTTGACGGACATCCACCACCTTCAAATATGGATCAGAAAAGCCATCCACCAGAAGTATATTGAGTGTTGCAGTGCTGGTCTGAGGAGGGACACCATTGTCTTTGACCAAAATAATAAGCCTCTGTTTATTTGTGTCTCGTTCAGTCAGTGGTCTCCTGGTTTTCACTTCTCCATTCTGGGTTCCTATGCTGAAAAGACCAGGGTCTGTGGCCTTCAGCAGTTCATAGGAAAGCCAAGAATTCTGACCAGAATCTCTATCCACAGCCACCACTTTGGTGACCAGATATCCAGCCGCCGCCATCTTGGGAAGCAGCTCATTGCAGGGGGAGGTGCTGTTCTGAAGGGGATAGAGGAAGAAGGGAGTGTTGTCATTTTCATCTATGACAACAATTCGAACAATCACATCTGAACTTAGGGGAGGAATACCACTATCGGTTGCTCTCACTGTGACTTTGAAATCTTTTATTTCTTCATAGTCCAAAGATCTAAGTGCATACATGTTTCCCATTTCAGAATTGATGGAGATATAAGAGGCAGCAAGGCCATCACCAAACTGCTCAGGCAAAAGTGAATAGATCAGTTTGGCATTATGCTCCATATCCAGATCAACAGCATGTATGGAGCCAATTAGCAGTCCTGGAATATTATTTTCTTGTATCTGCATCTCAAATAAAGACTTTACGAATACTGGTGGATTGTCATTGACATCAGAGATCTGCACATGAATAATTCTTGTCGAAGTCAGCCTAGGAGAGCCCCAGTCGATGGCTGTGATAGTGATATTATATTCAGGGACCTTCTCTCTGTCCAGGGAATTTTGGATCACAAGCTGGTAAATATTATTTGTGGTACCTTTTAATACAAAAGGAAGGTTCATATCCACAGAACAGAGAGTTCTGCCATTTTCTCCAGAATCTACATCTGTGACACTGAATAGGGCAGCAAGTGTGTCCAGGGGAGAATCCTCTGGCAAAGGGCTGTTGATGGAGATGACTGAGATTTCTGGGGCATTGTCATTCATGTCCTCAATCTCTACCAGGACCTTACAGTGCCCAGAAAGGCCCCCTCCATCAGTTGCTCTAATGTTCATTTCATAATTGGTTTCCTTTTCATAATCAATTTCTCCTGAAACAGTGATTTCCCCAGTCATTTCATTCAAATAAAACAAATTATTAATTAGTTTAGAGACTCGATGGAAGGAGTAAGTTATCTGAGCATTTGAACCAAAATCCAAATCTTTGGCTTCCACTTTGGAGACCAGAGTATCACGAGGACTGTTTTCCATCAACCTAACTTTGTATTCAGATTGAGTAAACTGAGGGAAGTTATCATTATTGTCTAAAATTTCAATGTTTATTCCAACTGTTCCTGTTCTCTGTGGTACCCCTCCATCCACAGCTGTGAGTGTCAGCCCAAACTGTGGTTGTTTTTCCCTGTCTAGAGGTTTCTCCAGAATGAGATCCACATACTTGCTTCCATCAATATTGTTTTCCACACCCAGCTTGAAATGTTCATTGGCGCTGAGGGTGTAGTTTTGGATGCTGTTTTCTCCCAGGTCCTCATCTTGAGCTGATTCCAAGGGGAATCGTGTATTTGGGGGGACATTCTCAGGAATTTCTAGCTGGAAGTCATTTTTAGAGAATTTGGGAGCATGGTCATTTACATCCTCTATCTTTATTTCAATACTGTAGATCTTCAGAGGGTTTTGGAGAACAATTTGAGAGGGAAGCAAACAAGGTTGAGTCTGGCCACATAATGCTTCTCTGTCTATGTTGTCATTTATGAGCAGATTCCCAGAGTGGGTATCAAGGTGGAAATACTGCTTAGAGCTTTTTGAAATAAGCTGGGCTCTGCGAGCAGAGAGCTCCCCAATTTCCATTTTCAGATCCTTCAGCACATTAGCCACCAGAAACCCCCTTTTCTTCTCTTCAGGCACAGAATAATGTATTGAGACACACAATATATCAGTCACAGAGAACAAAAGTAAGAGATACAGACCTTGTTTGCTTTTGAAGCTATCTTCCATGGTTCTCTCCTTTTTCTTTTCAATTTCTAATCCAAATATAAAGCTTTTGACTGTCACCCATTAACTGATAGAGAAGTTAATTTTCTTCTGCTAATTGGAGTGGTCCACGGAATGTTATCTTTTCATCAGAGGCAAAAGCTGGCCATCTTGCTTTATACACAGTTCTGCCCATAGGTTCCTGTGAATTTCTTTATACATGAAAATTCTGTATTTCCAGTTATGTGTTTGCCTATATTGCCACCATGTGGCTGAATGCAGCTACAATCACAAGGATTTTGTATTTTTCCTTCAACAGTGGCTGAGTACACAATACCTTAACCTAGAGTGGTTAGGTTATCTGTTTATCCATTATTCTAGTATTTGCTACTAGAAATTCCCTAATAAATTCTGGAAAAGTTTATGAAAATCACCTTCATGAGTGATTTTAACAGGGAAAGGAGCCAAGGGCTTTTTTGTTCCAACCCTCTCTGTGTCCTTACATGTATTCTGAACCTTTCTATGTACAGACTTGTTAAGCGTGTACAACAGTCTCAAATAAGTGTCAGAGTTGAATATGTGTGACCTGGTTATGACAGTTAAATCTTTGCTAAAGATTGTTAAATATCTCCAAAAAGTATACACATTGTCAGAATCGCTCCCTGCTCCCACATTTCACATTGCTTGTGGGCAATCTGTCTAACTTTCTCTACTAGTTTTTTAGTGACAGCTCCCCTACCTCACACTGTATTTAAAAATTATTTAAGATGGTAACATAATGTAAATTTCTACCCCTTTGACCACATATTTTTCCCATTGATCCATCTGTATGTTATAATTAAAATTCTTAGTCCATTTTATTGAACACTTTTTGACCTGTTCTTCTTCCATTTCAAGTTTCAACAAAAGTTCATACATTTTAGCAATTACATGTTCATTATCTGTACATAGTTGTGCTTCAAATTCTGCCTTACTTATGTTTAAAACCATAGGTCTTTTATCCATTTTGAATCTTTCCGATAACTGTACAGATGAGAACCATTGAAAACTGTATCCCTCTGCCACTAACTGCTCTATTGATTTAATTTTATATTCCAGGGTTTCTCTCATTTCTGAGCCTTTTGTTTCCAGGCCTTTTAAGCATGGCAGCCTTTGCATTACATGGTACACAGACAAGTCTGAAATTAGGCTGAGAAATACAGGTTGAGCCTCTCTTATCCAAAATTCTCAAATCTAAAATATTACAAAATCCATGGGTGCATTTACACGGGCAAATATTCCTCTAAATATACTGCAAAGATAGCTCATAGTTCACACGGGTCGAGGCACAGCATTGCCTCATTCAGAAGGGGGGAAGGTAAAACACCCAAATATAGCGTGGCAAGGGACGCTACTTTTGCCGGTATATTTGCAATGTAGCGCATTATTGGCAGTGTAAACAACCATTCCGCTAAGGGCTACAGTAGAGCTTCACTGTGATTGGTTGCTATGATGCAGGGGTGGGCTTAGAAGAGGGGGAGGGAGGGAGGGAGGGAGAGTCAGTAGCGATTAGAGGAAACTTTGAAAAATCCTCTCTGCTATTTTGCAAGCCAGTTTGCAAACAAAAAGGATTCCCAACAATTTTCAGTCAGGGAGCATTCCTTCTCCTCCTCTCTGCTATTTTGCAAGTATGCAAAGCTCATCTTGTCAGCTGTGATCCTGTGCTTGGGGGAGGGAGAGAAACCATTTCACTAAGGGCTGCAGCAGAGCTGCACTGCTATTTTGACAGTCTGTTTATTTGGCTAGAAAATGCTGTTAAGCAAGGAGAAAAAACCTTCCATTTGGAGTTTGATTTGTGGGCAGGGAGCTGTGGGGGGAAGAGGCAAAGAGTGACTGCCTCTACGCTGTTAAGGACACGGAGTTGGGGCCAGGGCAGACATTCCTATGGCATTCCTTTGTCTCCTCTCCAATGCTTGGCTATGCCCCCACCACATTTGGCTGTGTGAATTTCAAAGCAGAAAAAATCAAAAAGCCACAAAATATAGCTGTGTAAACATATACCGTGTAAACTACCCACCACTGATGCGGGAAAGCGCTAAAGCGCAACTTAACGCAATAAAACCTGCCGTGTAAACGGGCCCCATAACTTTTTTGAGTGCTGACATTATAGGGCATTTTATGTTTTATGTTTTTTAATGGTTCAGGGTACACAAACTTTGTTTCATGCACAAAATTATTAAAAATATTGTGTATAAAATTACCTTCAGGCTATGTATATATGAAACATAAATGAATGTTATGTTTAGACTTGGGTCCAATCTCCAAGATATCTCCTTATGTATATGTAAATATTCCAAAATACAAATTATTCCAAAATTCAAAATACCTCTGGTCCCAAGCATTTCAGATAAGGGAGACTCAACTTGTAAACAGAGCTGGTATCCCAATACCTGTAAATTTAGCCCCTATAGTTAGCATGCAGCATAACTCTTTTTGTCTCTAAGGTGCTTCCATAGGAAATTCTGAGGAGAATATTTTGGATGAGTGTGAGACAATTCTGAGGAACAGCGGAAAACCTAAGAAAGTAAGAGACTGAGGAGAACACTGGGAAAATGTGTGAACCAACTAGAAAAGAAGAGAAGGGAGGAACTGCAGTTAATACCCTCAAAACAATGTTTTCCCAGCAGCAACTTATTGGTCAGAGAGTGGCAGGATGAGGCCTAGAGCTGCATTAAAGCCCAAAGGCATATAGAACGAGACATGTCTGAGACCCTACGTGGATACATGGCTCATTGGACTACATCGTGTCCTATTCTTGTCTTGTTTTGCTTGTGTCTTAATAGTATAGGTTGACTTCTGTATCCACAGATTCGGTACCCATGGTTTCACTTATCCACGTCTAAAAAAAATATGTTCTCTCTAGGCACTTCTAGGTCTTCGATTGTGATTCTATTATCAAGTTCTAGTGTTTGTCTCATTGAAAATAATAGGGTTCACCCTATTATCCATGGTTTCAGGTATTCACAGGAGCCTTGGAACATATCCCCCATTGATATGGAGGTCAACCTGTATAGTTATCCAAATTATTCTTAGTACTTTCTCCCCATTTCTCCCTTTTAAATAAATACAGTTTTCTTAGCAAATGTTTTTGATTTTCATTAACGTTATTATTTTATTTTATATTCAAATTTTCAAGACAATGTTTTTGTTTGAAAGAAAAAATTAAAAACATTCTACACACACACACACACAAAAATCATTTATATTTATAACTGTTTGCATAAAATGGGTAACTTTGCCAGAGAGCACAATGATATGTAAGTTCCACTACATGTGCTAGGATTTATTTCTTCATAGATTAACAGCAGTACTTTTATGAATAACTGTTTAATTTAAAATAAAATCAATTTACACAAGACCTCCAACTTCCTTATGTCTACTGTTTGTTGACCAAAAAGCTTGAATACTAGAACAGTATCATTACCTCAAAAACTCCTGTATGAACACATTTATGTTCCATTACATACTGAATAATTGTGTCAAGTGACAGATCAGCAGTCTGGGTACTGTGTACATGTGCTGAATATTACAGTACATATGAAAAACTCTGATCTGTGTATACTTGCACACAGACTGTACTCATGCTAAATGTAACATATAAACCACCCTCTCCATTGACACTGGTGCTTTGATACAGAAGACGTGTTCTAATATGTAGTTTATATGTTACTCTACAAGCTGAAGGATTAGAGATATCCCCCAATCCTCAATCTATCGCCTTCCTTTCCCTCTCAGATTCTGGATTTTTGCGCTCTCCATTTCATTTTGGCAAACATAGCTTGAGAACAGGAGAAGCATCAGATTCATAGACAGATACAACATACTCATAAGGCACCTACTTCCAACCATTAGGTGCTGCTAGAGGCTACTGAATTTGAGTGTCTTGAAAAAGCCACAAATTCTTAGTTGCTGAGTGTATTATATTTTTACTGGAGAAGGGGCATGCTCATGTAATTTTCTAAATTCAAAATGCCTTGGCTTGGGTTGTATGAATTTCTTGGAAGGCCAGGGTAACACAATTGTTAGTTGTTAAGACAGCAAAAATTCTTAGGCTTACACTGTTCATAAAAATTAGAACATGATGAAATGCTTGAAACTGTCATATTAAAATATTAAAATATCTCACCAGACTGAAATTATACTAAGTGGAAAATCTGTATTATGTTGCTCGGCTTGGGCGAGGGGTGGAATCAGCATAAGGACTTAGTCTAAAATAGATACCGGTGGGGTGGAGAGAGAAAAAAGAAGCATTTCAAGCTCTCATTGAGATTAATGGAACTCATTACTTTTAGGCTAATGTTATTACGGCTCTAGTGTGGACAAATAACAGATACAGTGCATTGCAAAATGTCTGATGCAGCCAGCCATGCAGCCACATGAAATGGACTCGAACAATATTCTGACCTGCCCCATGAGCTTATAATCCACTTTACTTTCAGGGAGTTCTTAGGAATCAGTTGAATTATTTGGATTTTCCTGGGTTTCAGGAGCCTTCATACAAAAACAGGAAACAGAGTCATGAGGAAGCAGACCTTACCATTCACAAACCCAATTGCTAAGCACACCTCAAAGCCATAAGCCCAAGAAAGTGATTCAGCAGTGAACAGACCCTGCCCTGTAGCCTTCAGCAGTTGATAAGAACTCAAAAGTTCTGACCAGAATCTTTGACCAGAACCTACACCTTGATAACCAAATATGAACTCTGCTGATATGCTTTGGGCTGAATGGAGAAAAATCTTTATCCAAAGCCCAAACAGATACAGGTTGGCCCCTAGAATCATAGAATCATAGAATTGCAGAGTTGGAAGAGACCACGAGGGCCATCCAGTCCAACCCCCCTGCCACGCAGGAAATCACAATCAAAGCATCCCCGACAGATGGCCATCCAGCCTCTGTTTAAAGACCTCCAAGGAAGGAGACCCCACCACGCTCCGAGGGAGTGCGTTCCACTGCCGAACAGCTCTTACTGTCAAAAAGTTCCTCCTAATGTTGAGGTGAAATCTCTGTTCCTGGAGCTTGCACCCATTGCTCCGTGTTCCAGTCTCTGGAGCAGCAGAAAACAAGCCTGCTCCATCCTCAGCGTGACATCCCTTCAAATGCTTAAACAGGGCTATCATATCGCCTCTAAACCATCTTTTTTCCAGGCTAAACATACCCAGCTCCCTAAGTCTCTCCTCATAAGGCATTGTTTCCAGACCTTTCACCATTTTAGTTGCCCTTCTCTGGACACGCTCCAATTTGTCAATATCCTTTCTGAATTGTGGTGCCCAGAACTGGACACAGTATTCTAAGTGAGGTCTGACCAAGGCAGAATAGAGTGGCACTATTACTTCCCTTGATCTAGACACTATACTTCTATTGATACAGCCCAAAATTGCATTGGCCTTTTTAGCTGCCGCATCACACTGTTGGCTCATGTTCAACTTGTGGTCTACTAGGACTCCTAGATCCCTTTCGCACGTAGTCTCATTCAGCCAGGTCTCTCCCATCCTATATTTATGCATTTCATTTTTCCGCCCTAAATGCAGTACTTTACATTTCTCCGTATTGAATTTCATTTTGTTAGCTTTCAGTATTCTCAGTTCTACTTATCCATGTCTGAAAAAATACATTCTCTCTAGGTATTTCTAGGTCCCCCAGTATGATTCTATGGCATTCGTCTCATTGAAAATAATAGGGTTCCCTATTATCCACGGTTTTAGGTATCCACAAAGGGTCTTGGAATGTATCCCCTGAGGATATGGGGGTTGACCTATGTATAGAAATTTTATATTTTCTTAATCTGTAGATCCCAAGACATACTGGTTTCCAGTTTCATAAATGATTGAGATGCAGGGCTATCTCTGGTCTTCCCAGACAAAAGTGACTCCATTCCAGATTAACAGTTACAATCAAGTAGGTATTGTTCTCATCTTCAAGTTCCACAATGACTTTGCAATAAGCAGAAGTGTTTGGTTCTGGTTGTCATATCTCCCTCTGAGATATCAGTAGTGGAAGAATGTTTGGGGGAAGTTCAGCACATCTGCAGCTTAGCTGGAGCTGTCCCAAACGCTCTCACTGAACAGCCAGCCTCTCTAGCTAAGGTAAGCCTCTCTAGCTAAGGTAAGCACTCTTCAAAACCTGAGAGCAAAATCTGTCTATAACTCCTTGTAAAAGACACTCAAGCCAGTTTGGAAACTGGATTGTTTTCTGGAAACTTGGAACCAGATCTTACTACTCTTCTGTGCATCTCTCTGTCTGTCCTGGTTTCCCCAGCTATGGATTGATTCCTTGGCTTCTTGATCACTGGAATGCTAATTACCAACAAGGCTCCTCTCGCCTCAAAGTGAATTACAACAGAGATGTTCATCTTACAATCCTTTCTCCCCTCAATAATCAGTCATCCCTATAACAATACGATAGCCAATGTGTTTATTTAACATGGATGTATGGTAACCAAAATCTTTGCCATTTACTGCAACTATGGTGACTGGTGACCAAGGTGTCCAACGTGCTCTTTTTAATCATTTTCACTTTATATATAGATTTTTCTATATGAGCAGTGGGAAATCAGAACATCAATTATTTCTATAGTGGAAAATCAGAACATCAATTATTTGAGTTCTACTTCTTTTGGAAATCTCTTCATCCACAAAATGAGGGAAGCCTGTGGATTCAGCTCATCCCCTAGCTGTTTCTCCAATACCAGTTCTGTATATTTGCTATCACAACTATGCCTTTATACATCTATTCCATAACATTCATTAGGACTAAATGTATCATTCTGAATGATATTCTTTATTTTGTCTGAATTTGACCTTGCTCCAAAAAGAACTGTGCATTCATTGAAGTCTCCTCAGGAAATTTAGAACTGATTTGATGTTTATAGAATTGGGAGAATTATCATTCACTCCCTTTATTTCAAGTTCAATTCAGTGTTGTGATAGTCAACATTCTAGCATAGTTTCAGCCCTTAGGATGGAATTATCCTTCTAATCTTGCAGAGCTGATCAGTCTATTTTATTCCACAATATTATCCATAATGTGTGATAAGAACATGTTGTTTAGTGCACTTAGAAACCAGCTTTCAGAGCAAACAGCTTCTTGGCATTCATTTTAAAATCTTTTTGCACCCACATCAGTTTGCCTCTGGCGATGAATAGAGGAAGGGCTTGCACAATGCTGCAATATACAGAAAAAAGACCAAAAGAGTTTCAAGATATTTTCATTTTTTGGTCTTCTCCTTCATTTAGATTCAGATAAACTTTTTTCTTCTGTAGTAGTGGAGTTGACTGCCAATTCTTTGTTTTCAAGAGAAATATCACCTCTTCTGTAATTAGATCTGGTAATGGTACAGAGGACCTTTTCTCCAACATTTAAGAATTCTGCTGTGTTTCTTCTTCAAACCCTTTGTTAAATTGTTATAGGTCTCCAGAAGAGCAAATCCTACCTGATAATCTCTATTGTGCTGTAAAACAGCATATTATCACTTACCATCATAAAGAGGACATTTTTCTGTAATAATTAGCTCCTGTATTTATAATATTTCATAATGTGTACTCTCAGACTTTAGCAAGGAACTTTTGACTCTCTAACTTGTACATTTGTATGCTTCTCTGAGAACCTTGGATTAAGGGTGGGATATAAATATTTCAATTAGCAAATTTTAAAACTTCTTGTCAATAATTCATGTTTTTATTGTTGATGAGAAGAATTATCCATGTACATGCCCATGATTGGTAAAGTTGTCACACTGCAATGAACAGAAAAAAAATCAAAGAGGAAGAATTCAAAGAGGATCTCTTTTTTCCACAGTGGGAATATGCAACATTTAGACAGAGTGTTCGTCACAACAGGCTTAACCTTAGATTTAGCCAGATTAACAATATAGCCAGAAAGGGCCCCAAAGGGATTGATTAGGTCTATCAATTCTGACAAAGAAGATTCCAATCCTGAAATAAACAACAAAAGATCATCAACATATAACATTATCTTATAGTCAAGTATTCCATAGGTGAACCCAGAGATTGCCAGATTTTGCCTGAATTCACATGCCAAAGGCTCCAAACATAAGTCAAATATCAAGGGAGAAAGAGGACATCCATGTCATATTTCCTTCGTTTAGAGAAAAAAAAAATCAAAGTATCTCACTTGTGAGTACTCATGACATAGAAGAGAGGTAAAATATCTAAATTCATTTCAAAATCTTTGGTGGAAAACCAAATCTCTTTATGGTCCTAAAAAAACCTGCCAGTTAATTCTGTCGAAAGCTTTTTTTAGAATAAAACAAAATAATGACAGCCAGGTGAGGTCTTCTAGTATTTAAAAGAATCAAATTTAACAAGACTCAAATTGCTCCTTGTCTATCACAAACCTACCTCGGCTGATTGGGTCAATATTTTTATTAGATTTTGTTGCCCATTTATCAATATTGCAGCTAGTATTTTGACATCAACATTTAGTAAAGAAATGGGTCTACAGTTTGCATACGTAGTATGAAATTGCCTGGTTTAGGAATAACAGAGATTACTTAGTTTCCGAAAAGAAAGTTGGAAAGGAGCTTGACTCAAAAATATTTTGGTACAAACAGAAAAGTCTGGAAACGTATAGGTGTGAGCATGTTTTATAGTATAGAAACACCACTTCGCCCTGGGACTTTTTTTCTTCACATTGATTCAATAGTTGTTTTAATTTTACCTATTCACAATGGTGCTGACAGATATTTTCTTTATGTTGTGGATCTAACTGTAGCAGAGCTGAACTGGAGAGAAAAGGCTTTAAGTCCAGATCATTGGATCCTTAACTTTTGCATACAATATTGAACATTTTTTTTATATTCCAGATCAATGTTTTTCAGTGTAGTGCAAAGATTATTATGTGAACCTTTAACCACTGGAATGAAATCAGAGCATTTGGGCTCTCTTGGTCTATTTGCTAATATACAGCCTGACCTCTCCCCAGACAACCAGTACCTTTGACACAAACGTGTTAATACAATTTCTTCTGTAGATGACAATAGGGTGTTCAAATCATACTTGGCATGTTGCAATTTATGGTGAGGCATAAGCTGCAAGTAGGCTCAGTAAAGCATTCATTGTATGTTTCATTTCTTCCTCCTTTTTGAGTTCTGAGGTTCTTCTCATGAGAAGAATATGCTGTAACCCTCCCTCTTGTATAAGCTTTGCATGAATCTCAAGAGCAGATGAAAATGAGGAAACTTCATTATTGGAAAGCAAATATTATAACTTTTCAGATCATGCTGTCATACTAAAGTCCCATGGGTATACAGAATAAGGTGAAATAGTGAAGTAAGGTGGAAGAGATCAGAAAATAATCCAAGTGAAAACTATTTTGATATACAGATGGGGGGGGAAGTATAGTCTTTCTGTGGGACACAAATATGCCAGACATCTACCAATCCTAGTTCAGACATATAACTCTTAATCATAGCACAGAGCAAGGAATTAGAGGCGAGGGCGAGTGTTCCTACCTAAGATTGGATCAAGGATATCATTAAAAACTCCTCCAGTCATCATATAGTCATTGGTAATAGTGGCCAATTTACTTAGACATTTGCAAAAGATAGGAGAATCCATATTTGGACTATATAAATTAACTAAAGTAACTTTCCTATTGGAAGTTTAACACATAATTTGAGAAATCAATAATATATATTAAAAAAAACAACTATCCAGAAGCAACCAATGTAAGAAAGTAATCATCTGTGTCTACAACAGTGTGAATCACAGAAAATGGAGCATTCTTTTCAATAACAATGGCAACACTTTTGCTTTGTACAATTTCCACTTATATAAACCTCTCTAACCCAATTTTGACAAAGTTGGTCTTTATCTGACATCTTTATCCGATCAGCATGATGTATACACCATGAATATACTGTGTAGGTTCTTTAAGGTGTCTCCCTGTATCTTCCTCAGGTTTATTTTCAGAATAACGTATATGCCTAGCCTATGTCCACATCCTAACTACTTTCCCTCTTTCTCCAGCTTTCTTTTTTCCTTTCTTTGTAATAAAGCTTTTAAAAATCCAATGAATTTTTTTGAAAAAAAAGAATCTCTTTGTGTACACACATGCAAACATAGTTCAGAAAAGAATTGAAATCAAAAACATTTTGCTTTTTTGAACTAGGATCCAATTCATAATGTTATAACTAGGAGGGGAAATGTCATGTGTGGCATAGGGGGAAGATGTAATGTTTAGAAGTCTAACAGTTGTAACATACCAGAATCTGTGGAGCAACTCTACACTGATTGCCTCCATTTTTATCAGATCCTTGTGAATGATATCTTCAATCAGCCCCCACCCAAACTTTTATTAACGGAATCTCTCCTTATAGACAGCATTGCTGTTGTTTTGATGCCTTGTTCTTTCTGTTGTTTCCACCTGCTATATTGCCAGTCTGAACGTCAGTTAGCAAATAAGTGGTCATAGCTGTTCCCTCTTCTCTTCAATACTCATGTCCTATTTCCAGGTCAAAGACTCGTGAGAAATGGCCTAATGAAGAAGAAGAATCTTTATTACGGTCATAGACCAGCACAAGATGACCCTTATGATCTGGAACATCGATGGGTGGCAGACAGCCCACAGAGATCCCTGTCCTAATGACTTCCTCACCCAATATGACATTATACTGATCCAGGAAACATGGACTAATAAGGATCTGTTACTAAATGGCTTTCACTCATTCTCAATTCTGGCAGAGCCAGGAAAAAAGCATGGAAGAGCTAGAGGCGTCCTGGGCGTCCTGGTCTCCACCACCCTACGTGCCATAACAAGGCCTCTTTCCACTTTTAAAACACATGCCATGGCAGTGCTTATTCAATTTAACCATTGCACTTCGCTGATAATAAATGCCTACATGCCTCCAATGAAGAAGACATCCCAAATCAGAGGCCTGTGGGCTGAATTGGAATCATATACTGCTAATCTCATGGCCTAATGAATTAACTGCTTAATATCATTTAGGAAGAGCATGCCTGGTAGAGTCCAGGAAAACAGGAAGGCAGACCTGGTGCATCAACCAAAGTCAAACAATCCAAGAGTACTAGCCAGCAGGGATAATCAAAATCCAGACAATAAGAAGCAGAGAGATAGAACAAGAACAGCTCAGGGGCAATCATGGTAAAGCAATCAGTAACAGTTCTATAAGAAGTATTTGGCTATCACAAATCTGAACTATCTCAAACAGATCATTCCCAATGCAGCCCTTGGTTAGCCAGCAGCTTGTTTGTTGCCACTCTCAGGAACCCACCCAAGGCTCTGGAGCAGACCATTGAGCTCCAGCCTTGAAAAGGAAATAAGATGGAATCTTTCCTCTTCTTTTTCAGTGAACCTTTTTTCCTATTATGTTAGTATATAAAAAATAGTTAATGCTTGGCAAGGAAACTGAGAAATTGATTCAAAGAGGTTTCTATTGTGCTAATATCCTGTGTGCAGTATCACAAAAGTAATGAACACATACACATGCACACAAAACACGTACACTAAATTATTAAACATTCAAGGAGGCTTTTGTCCCAGTGACAGATTTTTAAAAAGTTTGGACCCAACCTGGGACAAGTAGATGCTACCTTCATTAAGGAAGGTACTAATGGATCCTATACAGAGGTTTCAGTGGTCTGCGACATCAACACCTATATGGATTTATCTCTGCAGTTTATGGGTAAGGTGCCAGCCATCCTAATCTGTCAAAGGGCTATGAGGGCTACTCTGAGTTGCTCTGTGTTTTAACAGGATGATTATTGAATCAATTTTCCACTGATTTTGGTGATTAATCTGGGTGTTTGTTCCTGTTTCAGCTGTTTCAAAAGGGTGGGTGAGCAATGACCAGCAGTGTTGGCTAATGAAATCCCTTAAGGGGACCTCCTTTTAGTGTGGGAGGAAGCTGAACTGAGGAAGAACAGTGAACACTGAGAAAGTGATAGGACTGCAATGAAATAGAGGGAAATATTAATTTCCTACATGCATTTGACATCAGCAGCCAGACAATTTAAAAAAAAAAACCTCTGCTGTCTCTCTAGCAAAATTATAGTTTATTGATAAGATAATGATTGGGGAGAAAGAAATATTAAACGTGATTTACGACCAGGAAAAAGTAACTTCCAATGACATGACTACGGCATTCATCAGTTTTTGAAAAAGTGAACACAAAATTGTTCCCTCACCTGTTCCCTTGATTTATTTTCATCCTGAGGAATGTCTTGAGAACCAGAAGAGGTGTTGGGGTTCACAGTGAAGTTTGGATCCCCCACAGAAAAAACAGGAATGAGAGGACGTAGAAATCTGAATTCACTGCTTAAGGATCCACCAGTTAAACAAACATCATACTGATAATTCCTGGAAAGTGACCCACTCTGAGAATCAGTACAGTTCTCTGGAATATCAGGCCTGGAAGGGGGAAAGTGAGGAGGGGCAGCAATAAAACTGCCACTGGGATCCTTCTTGCACAGTTTGATACCAACAAAGGAAGCAATGCAAAGTAGAAACACAAAAGAGACGGAAGCAAGACAGATCACCAAATACATG
Organism: Gambelia wislizenii; assembly: GCA_030847615.1. NCBI lineage: Eukaryota > Metazoa > Chordata > Lepidosauria > Squamata > Crotaphytidae > Gambelia > Gambelia wislizenii. Next base: position 179,299,364 of record JAUMIR010000004.1, read on the forward strand.
GTCAGGTTTCCCTCATCTTCACGGTCCTGTTGACGGACATCCACCACCTTCAGATAAGGATCAGAAAAACCATCCACCAGAAGTATATTGAGCATTGCAGTGCTGGTCTGAGGAGGGACACCATTGTCTCTGACTGCAATAATAAGCCTCTGTTTGCTTGTGTCTCGCTCAGTCAATGGTCTCCTGGTTTTCACTTCTCCATTCTGGGCTCCTATGCTGAAAAGACCAGGGTCTGTGGCCTTCAATAGTTCATAGGAAAGCCAAGAGTTCTGACCAGAATCTCCATCCACAGCCACCACTTTGGTGACCAGATATCCAGCCTCTGCCATCTTGGGTAGCAGCTCATTGCAGGGGGATGTGCTGTTCTGAAGGGGATACAGGAAGAAGGGAGCGTTGTCATTTTCATCTATGACAATTACATGAACAATCACATCTGAGCTCAGTGGAGGAGTACCACTATCAGTTGCCCTCACTGTGGCTTTAAAAACTTTTATCTGCTCATAGTCCAGAGATCTGAGTGCATACATATTTCCAGTTTCGGAGTTGATGGAGATGTAAGAAGCCACAGGAACACCACCAACATTCCCAGGTAAAAGTGAGTAGGTCAGTTTGGCATTCTGCTCCATGTCTAGATCAACAGCATGGATTGAGCCAATTAGCAGTCCTGGAATATTGTTTTCTTGTATCTGCATTTCGCACAATGCATTTTTAAATACTGGAGGGTTGTCATTGACATCTGAGATCTGAACGTGAATAATTCTTGTTGAAGTGAGCCTAGGAGAGCCCCGGTCAATAACTGTGATTGTGACATTATAGTCAGGGATCCGCTCTCTATCCAGGGGACTTTGGATCACAAGCTGGTAAAAATGGTTCACAGTCATTTTTAATGCAAAAGGAAGGTTCATATCCACGGAACAGAGAGTTCTGCCATTTTCTCCAGAGTCTTTGTCAGTGATACTGAAGAGGACAACAAGTGTCTCCAGGGGAGAATCCTCTGGCAAAGGGCTGTTGATGGAAATGACTGAGACTTCTGGGGCATTGTCATTCATGTCCTCAACCTCTACAAGGACTTTGCAGTGCCCAGAAAGCCCCCCTCCATCAGTTGCTTTGATGATTATGTCATAATTGGTTTCTTTTTCATAATCAATTTCTCCCCAAACAGTGATTTCTCCAGTCATTTCATTCAAATGAAACAAATTAAGTATTTTTTCAGGTACTCGATGGAAAGAATAGGTGATCTGAGCATTTGAACCAAAGTCCAAATCTCTAGCTTCCACTTTGGAGACCAGAGTATCATGAGGACTATTTTCTTTTAACCTTACTTTGTACTCAGACTGAATAAATTGAGGGAAATTATCATTATTGTCCAGAATATTAATATTTATTTGAATTGTGCCTGTTCTTTGTGGCACCCCTCCATCCACAGCTGTCAGTGTCAGTCCAAACTGTGGCTCTCTCTCCCTGTCTAGAGGTTTCTCCAGAATGAGTTCCACATACTTGCTTCCATCAATATTGTTTTCCACACCCAGCTTGAAATGTTCATTGGTGCTGAGGGTATAGTTTTGGATGCTGTTTTCTCCCAGGTCCTCATCTTGAGCTGATTCCAAGGGGAATCTTGTGTTTGGGGGAACAATCTCAGGAATTTCTAGCTGGAAGTCATTTTTAGAGAATTTGGGAGCATTGTCATTTACATCCTCTATCTTTATTTCAATACTGTAGATCTTCAGAGGGTTTTGGAGAACAATTTGAGAGGGAAGCAAACAAGGTTCAGTCTGGCCACACAATGATTCTCTGTCTATGTTGTCATTTATGAGCAGATTCCCAGAGTGGGTATCAAGGTGGAAATATTCCTTAGAGCTTTTTGAAACAAGCTGGGCTCTGCGAGCAGAGAGCTCCCCAATTCCCAGTTTCAGATCCTTCAGCACATTAGCCACCAGAGACCCACTTTTCTTCTCTTCAGGCACAGAATAATGTATAGAAACACACAGTATATCAGTCACAGAGAACAAAAGTAAGAGATACAGACCTTGCTTGTTCCTGAAGCAATCCTCCATGGCTCAGAATTCTCTTTCTCTCTCTCCCTACCTTCCTTTTTTTTCCCAATTTCTGGTCCAAATATAAAGCCTTTGACCATCACTCATCAACTGATAGAGTAATTAATATTATTCTGCTAATTGGAGTGGTCCACTGAACGTTATCTTTTCATCACTGACAAAAGATGGCAGTTGCTTCATACACAGCTCTGGTCACAGCTTCCTGTGAATTCCTTCCCACATGAAAATTCTGGATTTCCAGTTATGTGTTTTCCTATATTGCCACCATGTGGCTGAATGCAGCTACAACCACTAGGATTGTATACTATGAACAGTGACATAGTGCACAATAACCTTAACTCAAAAACTTAACTGTTTATCCATTATTAGAAAGATCTTATTTGTACTAGAAATTGCCTTCATGATCAGATATAAACTCTACTAATAAACTTTGAGCTGAACGGAACAAAACCTTTACCCAGAGAATACACAGAAATTTTGTTTATTCTTCTTAACCTGTAGATCTGAAGACATACAGGGTCCCACTTTGATAAATTACTCAGTTACATAATGATGCAGGTTCCCGATTTCAGAGTTGATGGAGATGTAAGACAATGCAGAACCATCTCTCACCATCCCAGGCAAAAGGGAATAGGTCACTTTGGCATTTTGCTCTGTGTCCAGATCAACACTTTGGACTGAACCCTTTAGCAAGTCTGTAATATTGTTTTCCTGTAACTGCATGTCTTAGAAGGATGTATGAAACACTGTGGTGTTCTTTTTGATATCCAAGACCTGAATGTTAATAATTCTCATTCAAGTGAGCCTGGGAGAGCCCCTATCAGTTGCTGTGATGGTGATGTTGTTAGAAGTGCAGCAATGCATAGCACTGTAGAGTCAAGCATGCCTCAGAGTGGGCAGTAGAATTAGGATTAGATAGTTTGGGTGACTCACTGTCCTTCCTCCCTGCTTGTCTACCTATCTTGCTCCCTCTGTGATGTTTCATCTCTTCTCCTACCCAGAACTCTTTCAGCCTTCCTTAGAGATGTAGCTAGCTTAGGATAGCACCCTCAGTAACTTTCCTATCCTAGAATGGAGTTCCTACAATAAAAGCCTTAGTCTGTTTCTCTAAAGCCATTGGTGTCTTTGCTCTTTAAGTTAGGGCCTGTAATTGACTACCGCATATATACGCATTATCTTTCAGATGTTCCCTGACACCTGTTCTCGGTCTGGAGGTTGTTGGATCATAAGCTGATAATCATTGTTTCAGTGGCCTTTAGCACAAAGGGCAAGTTTGTCTCAGTGGTGCAGGCAGTTCTGCCATTGCCTTCAGAGTCCCTGTCTCTGACACAGAAAATGGCCACCATAGTGTCTGAGGAACAGTGTTCTGTGAAGAGACCAGTGATGGATGTTTCAGTCACCTCTGGGGCATTGTCACTCTCATCCACAAGCTATACAATGTCTTTGCAGAGAGTAAAGAGTCCTCCCGCATCTGTGGCTCTGATGTTCGTCTCATACACATTATGCTCATTTCTGTGCTGCTATAGTGGACACATTAAATAAGCACTCTGGCTAACATAGGATGCTGCCAAACTGCAGAAATAATGCAGTTTGACACTGTTTTAACTGTCATGGCTCAATGCTATAGAATTCTGGGGTTTGTAGTTTTGTGAGATATTTACCCTTCCCTGTCAGAGAGCTCTGGTGCCACAACAGACTACAAATCCCAAGATGCCAGAGGATGGAGCCATGATAGCTAAAGCAGTGTCAAACTGTATTATTTCTGCAGTGTGGCAGCAGCCTTAGTCTTATAGGGACAATTGAAGGAGGGTGATGAGATGAGCCACACATAGAGAAGGATTCTCTACTCACTGTTAGTCAATGTGCTTAATTAATACACATGATCTGAATATTGCAAATATTACATTTCTGCATAGGAGACCATTTTTTTGCCACTTATTGCAGCTATTGGTGTCTTGTGAACAGGGAATCTGTTGGTATAGAAATTTTCCAAACTGGGGAAATTTATTTTTGGCATCCAGAGCATTTATTATTCGTATTATTCCATTTCTTTTGAGGATTTCTTCACCCACAAAATTAAAGAGGTCTGGGATTCAACTCATCATTAAGCTGTTTCCTCCAATACCAGTTCTGCATATATTTTTTATCATTACTGTGGCTCTGAATGTGTATTCCATAACGCCCATTAGGACTGAACATAACCTTCTGAATAATGTTCTTTCCTTCATCTGAATCTGAGTTCTCTCCCAAAGGGATTGGGTATCCACTTCTCAGATAATTAGAAACAATTTGATTTTTGGAGAATTAGAGGAATTATCTTTTACATTCTCTATTTCAACTTTAGTTCCATGCTGTTAAAGTGGACACTACAGCATGATTTCAGTTATTAGAACAGGCTATTCAGACAAAGTTTACCATTCCATTTTGTCCTATAATGTTGCATGCCTAGAATAAGTAATCAGGTGGAAATATTGCTTGATGCTCTTAGAAACCTGTCCACTTTTCTCAGCAGATAGCTCCTTGCAACCTACAGTAGCAGCCTTGCATCTGCTGATTCGCCAAACGAGGATTCAATTATCCATGGTTGGCAATGGTAGGGGATGGGGGAGGAGGAGGGATCTCACCTCCCCCATCCCTTCCCTTGGGAGGGCTCCTGTCACCATGGCAGTAGCGATCGCGGGGGCGCCTCCACCCTTCCCCCTTTGCCTCTGCGATCGCCGCTGTGGTGAGGCCATAGCGGGGGAAAGGGGACAGAGGAGCGAACTTGCCCCCTTCACCCCCTCACCCCTGCAGTTGTTGCCACAGTGGGACCATGGTGGGGAAAGGGGGTGATCTCACCCCCCTTCCTCCTTCGCCCCCACCATGGCCCTGCAGTGGTGGTGATCATGGGAGGGAAGGAGGCCTCCTCCCCTTCATCCTTCACCCCCACGATTGCCACGGCAGTGACAGGCACCCTCCCAGGGGAAGGGACAGAGCAATCTTCCCCCCCCTTCACTCCTGCAATCGCCGCTGCAGCGGGGACATGGTGGGGGCGAAGGGGGAAGGGAGGGGGAGGAGCAAACTCAACCCCCCTTTCCCCAGGATGGCATTCACTATTATCCACGGAATACACCATCCACAGGAGGCCCTGGAACCAATCCCCTGTGGATACAGGGGTGCTACTGTACTTTCAAATCTTCTAGGAACCATGGAGATTATCAGACATGGTGGAATGCAGCAAAAAAAAAATGTGTTCCAAGCCACACCAGAAGAACGGGAGCAGAACAGGAAGGATGACATTATCAGATGCCGTGTCCTTCTGCCATCCTGAGGCCATAGCATTGCCAAGGACAAGGCTTCCCTTTCTTTTTAACAGGGACAAGCTGTGAATAAAAGGGAACACCTTACTCACGGCCGCACTATGCCCCTAGGACGCTAGAGGAAAACGTCATCTGATAATCTTGCCTGTTCTGGTTCTCCTTTTGATCTTCTGATGCAGCATTTGCTGTGTCTGGTAATCTCCCATGTTTCTTTTCCTCTGGCATTGGATTGAGGAAGGGCTTGCACCATGCCACAACATACAGGGGAAAAATATATATAAAACTAATAGGGGTGGGAGATATTTTCATCTAGCCTCTGCCCCATTTAGCTCCAGATAATTTTTTTTCTTGGCCAACTACTAGAGTTGACTATCCATTCTGGGATTTCAAAAGAAGTATTACCTTTCTGGTAGTTACATTTAATAGTGGGCATGATGTCCTTTCCCTCCCAACATTTCAGCTTTGTGTGTGCTGAATAACTTGTTTATTTTCTCCTTGTGATTCCTTTGCTAAATGGTTTCAGACCTCAAGGACAGCAAGTCCTGCCTTATTATCTATTGTGCGCTACAAAATAGCATATTACCACTCCTCAACATGGATAGATTTTTTTTCTTGTAATATACCCTTCAGCATTTAACAAATGAAAACTAGGACACATGTCCAAGCAACAAGAGGGTGAAGATTATTAAGGACATAAACATAGGAATTTATATACTGAGCTTAAAAAAGCTTGATTTTTTTAAGCCTGCTCAAAATTACAGCTTTATCTAAGATCCAAGATGACTGGATGAATTCTGTATCAACACCCACCTCTGCCTCAAGGATATTATATAGCTTTCCCATAACACGCATGTGGTTACCTTGAGCCAGCCATAGCCTCTCTGTCTAATGTACATCACAGGGTTGGCATTAAGATAAAAAATATGGGTGAGTGGGTGGGTGGGTGAGAGAGAAGGGAAAAATAATATTCAATATTTTTAGTTCCAGAAAATAAATCAAATTAAATTAGTTAAGAAAGGCACAGTTGCAAAACACACACACACACACACACACACACACACACATTTGTCATAAAGAAACCCATGCATTCTAACAGACTTTAAGAATGTGTCACTAGAAGTAAGTCCCATTGATCACCTTGGGGCTCACTTCTGAACAGAGGCAAAGGAATCCTGTAATGATCTTGAGACTGAGAAAAAAAGGAAGTTTCTAGCATAAGTTTTCGTGAACTCCCGCCCATTTAATCAGCTTCTACTGCAGTCTGTAAAAGCTTATGCTAGCTATTTTTCTCCATCTCAAAGGTGCTATAAAGGTCCTTTATATGTTTTCATTGTGAAATAGACTAGCATGGCTAACAGAGAATCACCCTTCTACTGTTTCCAAAACTACTTGCTAGCCCTATTGGCCTCCCGTGCCGGTGTCTGTGATAAAGAAGTTGATTGCAGCTCTTTCTCTGAGCAAGGCCCCAGGAGAAAATATGATGCCTCCAGAAATATTTAAATACTTTGCTGAGTGGTAAGCCCCAATATTAGCCAAAGTGTTTACCCAAATCAACAACACAGATATAACCCCAGTGGGCTGGAAACAGTGTTGTTCCTATTCATAATAAGGGTGATAAGCAAGGTCCCAATAATTATCAGCCTATTAGCCTTTTAGATATTGACTCTAAGTTACATGGTAAATATTTTTTAAACAAATTGGAGGACTGGGAATCTACTAATCATATCATTCACCCTGAACAGGCTGCATTTAGGAAAGGCAGAGGACTATTGACCATTGTTTGACTCTTTATTTCTTAGCCCAACAGGGGCATTTTTTGTTGCCCTTGTTGATTTGGCAGCAGCTTTTGACTCAATTGATAGAAACCTGTTGTGGCATAAACTGGCCAACACTAATATAAATAATCGCCTATTGTGTTTAATCAAGGAGCTCTATACCAATACAGCTGCTAGAATAACAGTGGACATTTTTGGCTCATTAACTGATCCTATCCCCACAAATAAAGTAGTAAAACAAGGATGCCTGTTGGCACCATCACTCTTTTATTTATATCTGAATGAGTTGATCCCAGCATTGTCTGGCCCAGACTTTTTCCCATGCTCAGTTGGGTCAAAGAAAATTTCTATCCTTTTGTACACTGATGATATGGTTTTAATTTCACTTACTTGTATAGGTCTGAGAAGGTTGATCTCTAAGCTCGGCGTGTTTTGCGCTAAAGAAAAGCTGAACATTAACTATACTAAAACAAAGGTGACGGTGTTTGTAAAAAGACATTCTTATTTGTGATGGTCCATCAATGGTCACCAGATCGAACAATGCTGGGAATTTAAGTATCTGTGCATTCATTTTACAGAACTTCTCTCCTGGAAGTCCCATATAGAAGCTAGCAGAGCAGTGGCTCTGAGATCTATTGGAGCAATCCTTAGATTTCATAACACTGCAGGGGGTCACCTGGTTGTTCCAGCCCTGAAAATATTTCAGAGCAAATCATTGCCCAGATTCTGTATGGTGCCTCTGTCTGGGGATGGGATGACTCTCGGATGGCTAAATTGGAGGCCCTTCAGAATACATTTAATAAGAAACCGCTAACACTTCCACAGGGCACTCTTGTAGCCCTGGTTCAGGCAGAGGTTGGTTTCCCTTCCATTAGAGCCCACATTCATTTTATTTTATTTAACTACTGGAGAAATGTAAAGGATTCTTCAGTTAGGGTTTTCCCCAAGTTATGTTTCCAACAGCTATCAAACAGCAAAGTTTGGTGTTCAAGATATCATAAGTTGCTTGAATCCTGTTCCACTTATATAATTTTTCTATCTTGAATTCAAAAGAGAAGCTTCGTGAATACATTTTTAACCATGGTTTCCATAGCCAGACATTAACAACTCTAAATTTTCAAAATGTTATGGACTATAAGTGTGACCATCAAAGAGGTGTTTACCTAGTAAAGCTTACATTCTCAAAACTTAGGCAAGCTTTTACAGCCCTTCATTTTCAAATAATGCCTACAGCTATGATCGATGGCAGATATTCTCACACACGTTTGGCCCTTCGTTTGTGTATTTGTGGGGTCCCAGAAACTGAGGATTTGCCTCATTATTTGTTCTTCTGTTCATCATATTCAGAACCAAGAACCAAATTGCTGGGGTCTATTCTGTCTCATCTACATTCCAACACTGTTTCTGAAAAGATTTTCTATCTCCTGTCTGATACTGACTTGAAGGTAACTCACAAGGTTTCTCTTTTTTGCCCTGGCAATGATGAAAATTCAGGGAAGATTTATTGCTGATATTGCAGTTGATTGCTATGGGGATGCTCTTATCTAATTTTAGTATTGTTGTTTGTATTCAGTGTGTTTTACCTTTACTGAATTTTATCTTTTTAAATAAACAATATTTAGGTGCTATTTATTTTATGTAGAACTTTTATAATTTAGTACTTTTATTTATTTTGTATGTGAATGGCCTCTGGTCTGAGCATGAATAAAAAATTACTTACTTACAGACTAACATGGCTATGTCATTGAACACTACTTCTTAGTAGATGTGTATGATTGCATTGTTAATGTAAACAGAATATTGCTCTGCAAAAAGACTCAAAATAATCAGTCAATAAGGCCTTGTCTACACCGGTCAGAGCAATCCACTTTCCAGCTGGAGTAATCTGGCCCCAAAGCTGGCCCAAGCCCACACCCCCTTACTATGATGAAATGGGCAGAAGTCCACATGCACATACTGGCCTGTATTAGCAGGTGCCTCCCCTGCTGGTCATGCATCGCTCTATCTGAAGCTGGGAAGGAGGCCCTTAGCATGTGATCAAGGCAGGTCACATGCAGAATGCCTTGATTACATGCTAGGGGCCTCCTTCCCAGCTGCAGAGTGACACCAGTGGTGGCAGCAGCAACGGTCAGTGATACAGGCTGATGTGCAGGTATGAACTTCTGCATTCCCACATCCAACCCATCCAGGTTTTCCCACATGATACAGGTTTCCCCATGGGTTATTTTAAAATGTTTTAAATGGGTTTACCTTGGCTTCCCCCTGGATTCACCTCAGACATCATCAGGACTGTCCAGAGGCGAATTGGGGCAAGAGCCCTGCATCGTTTAGACTGCAAGGCTCCAACACAGGGGGAAGCTGGGGTAAATTACCTGTCTAGACAAGCCCTAAATCTTTCTCAGTGCTTGACCTCTATAAGTTACAGTTATTTCCTACTGTACTGCGCAACACTGACACACACACACACTCAGAAAGAGGATAAATATATCTAAAAGAAAGAAGAAAACCAGTAAAAGTAAGCCTTAATATTAAAGGTTTATGCGAATCTGAAAAAACAAACATCAGAACTGAAGGGAGAGGGATATTTCAAACCAGGAATGCTTCTCTGCAATATCTATACTATTTTAGGGACATTAGAGGTGAGGTGGCATCTGTATGACTCTGAGAGATAGCTTGAGAGAGAGCCTAGTGTAGTGTTCTGTGGTGCTGTAATTCAAAGGGGATCTCTTTGAGGAAAATTCCTCTTAGTTGGCAGGAGTTTCCCCTTCTTCTGCTTTTTATAAGATACCATAGGTTTATTACGAAGCAATTCACAGTCAGACTGCACAGGCTGTTCTGTTCCAAAGCTTGGAGAGGCTGCTGCAGTTCATGATTTTACTTTTCTCTTGCTCTTGTCCTGACCCTGCTTGAGAAGCAAGCTCCACCCCTCCTCTCCTCTCCCTCCTGCTGAGTCAACTGAATGAAAAGTTTTGCATTTTGAAGTTATTTTACAACCTCTAGTCTATGCTGACTTCACAGCAAACAACAACAACAAATGCAAGCAACAGTTGCCAAAAGAAGGAAAGTGGGATAGTTTAGGACCAGCTGAGAAACCAGAAATGCAGGGGATGAACTGTGGCCATCCCAGCTAATGCATGGCAGTTGGAAGATGGTGTGTGAACATGCTTTCAAGTCACTTGTCAACTTATAGTGACCCCATGAATTTCATAGGATTTTCTTAGGAATCCTCAGAGGTGGATTCCTAAGGCAAGGAATCCTCAGAGGTGGTTTTGCCAGTCCCTTCCTCTGAAATAAAGCCTACAGCACCTGGAATTCATTGGCAGTCTTCAATCCAAGTACTAACAACAGTTGACCCTGCTTTTCTTCCAAGATCAGATGGGATCTGGTGCCTTCAGGGTTTTAAGTATATGCTGTAATAATTATTTCCAGTGTTTATAATGGTTTATAATATTCATATAATTATCTCCAGTGTTTATAACAGTTCACAAATAGTCTTAAACTTTACCAAGAATCTTGGGACTCTTACTAATTCATTTGTCATTGAGGTTTATGTTGCTGTTGATGAGAAGGAGGAAAACTGTCAGTGTACGTGCCCATACTGGGAAAGCTGACACACTACAATGATTACAAGAACCTTCAAAGGGAATATGCATTTTTTTCTTACACAGTGAGACTTGAATTGCTCCCAAAATGTTTGTATTATATTTACATTTTCCAGACAACTAAAATATCCTTTAAAATATATTGTTATTATAATTCTCAGGACTGTGTAACACATTGGTATTTTATTTCTTACTATTTTATTCATTAATTCATTTGTTGTTGTTATTTGCCATCAAGTTCACTTCAACTTATGATGCCCCTATGGATGAGAGACCTCCCAAGAACCCTGTTCATCAACTGCCCTGCTCACATCTTGAAAACTCAGGAATGTGGCTTCCTTGATTGAATCAATCCACCTGTAGTGCCATGTTCTCTTACAACTGCCTTCCACCTTACCAAGCATTATTGTCTTTTCCAATGAGTCCTGTTGTCTCACGATGTGTCCAAAGTATGACATCCTCAGTTTAGTCATCTTAGCTTCTAATGTGAGTTCAGGCTTGATCTGCTCTAAGACCCATTCAATTGTCTTTTTAGCAGTCCATAGTTTCCACAGAACCAAGAACAAGGATTTTCTGCCTATCAGCTTTCTTCACTGTCCATCTTTCACAAGCATAGAGAAGCAGAAATACTATGGCCTTGATGATTCTGACTTTGTTATTTAATGGTCTATCTTTAATCTTGAGGATCATATCTAGTTCCTTCATATCACTCTTTTAAGTCTTAGTCTTGACTACATTCTCCATTTTGATTAGTGACTGAGCCAAGGTACAGAAAATCTTTAGCTATTGCAATGTCTTCATTGCCCATGTTAAAGCTATGTAAACTCATCTGTGGTCATTATTTTATCCTCTTAGTATTCAACTGTAAGCCTCCTTCTGCACTTTCTTCCATAACTTTCCTCAGTAGTTGTTCAAAGTCTTTTCTGTTTTCTTTTAATAATATGGTGTCATCTACATATCTTAAATTGTTGATGTTCTGTATGATAAGTTCTGCATATACAGGTCACCCCCTGTATCTTTGGGGGATACATTTCCAGACTTACCATGGGTACCTGAAACTACATATAATAGCGAACTAACATGACCACCATAGAATCACAATTGAGAACTGATAAAATGCCTAGAGAGGACACATGGAACAACTCTATGGTCATAGATTCGTGCTGGAGGACCTCCTGATGCTTAGAGAGACAACCTCCACCAAAACTCTATGGTCCTCCAGATGCCTAGAGAGAACTTTTTTCTCTGACAGCATGTAAGTGAAACCCTGGATACCAATCCCATGTAAATGCAGGAGGGGGAGACCAGTAAATTAAACAGATAGGGTGATAAAATGCAGCCTTTTGTAACCTCTTTGCCAATGGGAAACCATTCTATTTCTCCATATTGTGTTCTGGCAGTGATATTTTGTCCAGAGCATAGGTTACACATTAGGACAATGAGATGAGAAATGGCACTCTCATTTCTTTGACAGTGAATCATAATTCCTCACAATCTACACAGTCAAAGAGGCTTTGCTATAGAGTTGTCCCTCCATATCCACGTATTTGGTATCCATGGGTTTAAGTATTCATGGCTTGAAAATATTCTTTAAAAAATAATAATCCAAAAAGCAAACCTTGATTTTGCCATCTTATATAAGGGACACCATTTTGCTATGCCACTGCATATAATGGGACTTGAGTATTCACGGATTTTGGTATTCACGGGGGGTCCTGGAACCAAACCCCAGTGCATATGAAGGGACAACTGTAATCTGTAAAGCACAGGCTGATTTTCTTCTGAAATTATTTGGTGTGTTCTATTATCCAAAGTAAGTTTACCCTATGATCCCTAGTGCCTCTTTCTTTTCTGAAACCAGCTTAGATATCTGGCATTTATCTCTCCAAATATGGTAAAAACCTTTCTTGTAAAATCTTGAACATGACTTTACTTGCATGGGAGATCAGTGGAATAGTTTGATGGTTACAAGAATCCTTGGTGTCCCCTTTCTTGTGAACTGGAATGCATATTAAATATTTCCAGTCAGCAGGCCATTGTAACCAGGAAGAACAAGGAACACAAAGAAATAGGATAGCAATGAAATATAGGGTTGTGTCTTAATTTCCCCCATGTATTTGATATAAACATGGCATGACCACAGTGACATATGTCTTAGTTACATTATGTTTGGAATACTGTAATATGCTATATATATGGGGCTGCTTTTGAAAAGTGTTCAGAAACATTAGCTAGTCCAAACAGCTGTAGCCACATTTTTAACTGGAGCTGGACCCTTCTCTCTGTCCTACAACCTTCACAGGTGCGTACATCTGGCATGACCATGACAGAAGTCCTCCTTGCTGTCTTTCCACAGGCAGGTAAAGATCTTTTTGTTTTGGCAGGATTTTCATGACTGATTACTTAGGGGAGAAAACTCTTGCACAATGTACTGGACTGTATATTTGTTTTCTTTTTTAATGGTTTATGTTTTAATTGCTTTTAATTTTGGATGGTTTAATTACATTTATAACTCTTGTATGTTGTTCTACATTTTCAGCTATATTTGTTCTAACTATTGTAATATATCTTGAGTCCTGGGTAGGAATATAAAGATGATGGTGGTGGTGGTGGTGGTGGGCAGGCTACTTAAAAACAACTGCTATCTCTCTAGATACAACATATTTTATTGACAAGATGATAAACGGTAGGAAATATTAAACAAGAGTAGTGACCAAAGACAGGGCATGTCCAATGATAACAATCTCTTACCTGTTCTCTTGATTTACTGTCTTCCGATTGATCAGCATGGTCTTGAGCACCAGAAGAGGTGTTGGGGTTCACAGGGAAGTTTGGATCCGCCACAGAAAAAACAGGAATGAGAGGCCGAAGAAATCTGAACTCGCTGCTTAAGGATCCACCAGTTAAACAAACATCATATTGATAATTCCTAGAAAGTGATCCACTCTGAGAATCAGTACAGTTCTCTGGGATATCAGGCCTGGCAGGGGGAAAGTGAGGAGGGGCAGCAATAAAACTGCTGCTGGGATCTTTCTTGCACATTTTGATGCCAACAAAGGAAATAATGCAAAGTAGAAACACAAAAGAGACAGAAGCCAGACAGATCACTAAATACATGGTCAAGGTTCCCTCGTCTTCATGGTCCTGTTGATAAACATCCACCACCTTCAGATAAGGATCAGAAAAGCCATCCACTGGAAGTATATTGAGTGTTGCAGTGCTGGTCTGAGGAGGGACACCATTGTCTTTGACCATAATAATAAGCTTCTGTTTGCTTGTGTCTCGCTCAGTCAGTGGTCTCCTGGTTCTCACTTCTCCATTCTGGGCTCCTATGCTGAAAAGACCAGGGTCTGTGGCCTTCAGCAGTTCATAGGAAAGCCAAGAGTTCTGACCAGAATCTCTATCTACAGCCACCACTTTGGTGACCAGATATCCAGCCTCCGCCATCTTGGGAAGCAACTCATTGCAGGGGGATGTGCTGTTCTGAAGGGGATAAAGGAAGAAGGGAGCGTTGTCATTTTCATCTGTAACAATAACATGAACAATCACATCTGAGCTCAAGGGGGGAGTACCATAATCTGTCACTCTCACCGTGACTTGGAAATCTTTTATTTGTTCATAATCCAGAGATCGGAGGGCATAGATGTTTCCAGTTTCGGAGTTGATGGAGATGTACGAGGCTGGAAGGCCAAAACCAACTTTCCCAGGCAAAAGGGAGTAGGTTAGTTTGGCCTTCTGCTCCATGTCCAGATCTAGAGCATTCACTGAGCCAATTAGCAGTCCTGGAATATTATTTTCTTGTATCTGCATCTCAAATGAAGACTTTACAAACACCGGAGAGTTGTCATTGACATCTGATACCTGCACATGAATAATTCTTGTTGAGGTGAGCCTAGGAGAGCCCTGGTCTATGACTGTGATGGTGACGTTATACTCAGCAACTTTCTCTCTGTCCAGGAAACTTTGGATCACAAGCTGGTAAAAGTTGTTGACAGTGGCTTTTAATACAAAAGGCAGGTTCATATTGACAGAGCATGCAGTTTTACCATTGTCTCCAGAGTCTTCATCTGTGACACTAAACAGGGCAACAAGTGTCTCCAAGGGAGAATCCTCTGGCAAAGGGCTATTAATGGAGATGACTGAGACTTTTGGAGCATTGTCATTTACATCCTCAACCTCTACAAGAACGTTGCAGTGCCCAGAAAGACCACCTCCATCAATTGCTTTGATGTTCATGTCATAATTGGTTTCTTTTTCATAATCAATTTCTCCGAGAACTGTGATTTCCCCAGTCATTTCATTCAAATGAAACAGTTTATGTATTTTTTCAGGCATTCGATGGAAGGAATAGGTGATCTGAGCATTTGATCCAAAATCCAAATCTCTAGCTTCCACTTTGGAGACCAGAGTATCTCGAGGACAGTTTTCCTTTAGCTTAACTTTGTATTCAGACTGAGTAAACTGAGGGGAGTTATCATTCACATCCAAGACACTGATATTTATTTGAACTATTCCTGTTCTTGGTGGAATCCCTCCATCCACAGCTGTCAGTGCCAGCCCAAAGTGTGGCTCCCTTTCCCTGTCTAGAGGTTTCATTAGAATGAGATGTACGTATTTGCTTCCATCCTTTTTGCTTTCCACACCAAGATGGAAATGCTCATTGAGGGTGAGGGTGTAGTTTTGGATGCTGTTTTCTCCCAGGTCTTCATCTTGGGCAGATTCCAAGGGGAATGTTGTGTTTGGGGGAACAATCTCAGGAATTTCCAAGTGAAAATCATTTGTAGAGAATTTGGGAGCATTGTCATTTATATCCTCTACCTTCATTTCAATACTGTAGATCTTCAGAGGGTTTTGAAGCACAATTTGAGAGAGAAGTAAACAAGGTTCAGTCTGGCCACACAAAGCCTCTCGGTCTATTTTCTCCTTTATTAGCAGATTCCCAGAATGAGTATCAAGGTGGAAATATTCTTTAGAGCTTTTTGAAACAAGCTGGGCTCTGCGAGCAGAAAGCTCCCCAATTCCCAGTTTCAGATCCTTCAGCACATTAGCCACCAGAGACCCACTTTTCTTCTCTTCAGGCATGGAATAATGTATAGAAACACACAAAACCTCAGTCATAGAGAACAAAAGGAAAATATACAGACCTTGTTTGTTTCTGCAGCAGTCTTCCATGTCCAGACTTCACCCTTCAGTTTCTGACCCAGTTGTAAAGCTTTTGAGAGCTATCCAAAGATAATCTCTACTGATGAAGAAATAAATTTTGTTCTGTAGCTCTGATTACCTTGCTCTTTTGAATCTCATTTCTTCACCACAGACCAGATCTCAGCATCTTGTTTCAGTTCTGCTGGGAGCCTTCTGTGGATTTCTTCACACAGGAAAATTCTGATTTTTCACTTACTGTATGTGCTTGCCTATATTGCCACCATGTGGCTGAATGTGGCTACAACCACTCTGATTTTGAATATGGCTACAACCATTTCTTCTTGAATGGCATCTCTGAGTACATTACACTTACTATGAAAGGCTTTTCAGCCATTATTGCAAATATTATTTTGATAATGGATATTGTTTAGAAATTTGTGGATATATTACTCCATTTAATGAACTGTAACTCAGAGTTTCATACAGATCCAGACCAAAAATGCAGCTCCTGCTTCCAATCATTAGATGCTACCTGTACTTCAGTTTGCTGAGTTTGATAGTGCAGAAAGGGAAGCAAATACTGTAACTTTTAAAAAATATATTATAAAGTTAAATACAACTGACAGACAAATATGACAGGTAGGTATGGACTGTAAAAGATGGCTGTATCTTACAAACATGAGAAGGGTTTTTTCTATTTTTATTTTATTTTATTTTATTTTATTGGTGTTGGGAGAAGGAGCATATATATAGCAATATTTCCTTACTGCAAAAAAATAATAAAAGAGTATCAAACATTAGGAAATTGTCATCGTTTCCTCTTGGTTCTCAACCTGCAAGTCAGTTTTTCAAGCAACACTGTACACTGAACCTAGTCCAACCATGCTCTAAAGTTAAGTCCAATGAAAGATCTCCAGTGCTAGGTTATTTTTATACTTGCAACAACCAACAATAAAAAGATATGGTCTTTGTGCTACAAAATATAGTTTTAAATCCTTTGAAAAAGAGAATACCAAAAGTGATCTGCAATAAGCAACGTTCTGAATACTGATTTTAGATAAGAAGTTGAGAAGTTTATACCAAAAAATCTGAAACTTTATGACTTAATAACTAAATGTTAACCACTGACACATATATTAGATCTCCTATCCAGCACAATGGAAACTATATACCTATATAAGACAGTCTGGATGAAGAAGTAGTGGTGACGCTAGGGATGTGTGGAGAGGCTGAACAGCATCGGCGGGGAGGGGTGACACCAGCCTTAGTAACACTACAGGGAAGAAGCCATCAATATACTACTTTGAGTGTGTTTTCATGTGACATAATGAACACTGAGTTAAATGTACAGTTGTCCCTTCATATTCGCTGGGGTTTGGTTCTAGGAACCCCCCCCCCCATGGATACCAAAATCCATGAATACTCAAGTCCCATTATATGCAATAGCATAGCAAAATGGTGTCCCTTATATAAGATGGCAAAATCAAGGTTTGCTTTTTGGATTATTATTTTTTAAAGAATATTTTCAAGCTGTGAATACTTAAATACGTGGATACCAAATACGTGGATATGGAGGGGCAACTGTAGCTGATTTATTCCACTGTGCATATGATATAGTTAGGAGATTCTTAGCTGTATTAGTCATATATATATATATATATATATATATATATATATATAAATTATTGGAAGAGGATCATGTTTGTGGAATTTTCTGCTTTAAGAACTGTAATATCTTGTCTTCCCTGGATTCTATGAAACTTTGCTTGAGAGGCTGGGATGCCACATTTGCTTCTCTTCCCAAGGCAGCCATTTTTTAGGCTGGCCCTGTTCATAAAAATGTGTGAAGTTATCAAATAAAGATGTATGAAAGTATCATATAAAATATCACACAAGACTGAGAAAGTATAATGAAAAGACACTGGACTTTATCAGATTCGGCAAATATGGCATCATAAGAATGTCTAATGATCGTGAAAAGGCGCGCATACCAGACGACATCATCCTTTCACGATCATATCTTGTTAAAAAGCCATCCTATTTTATTGACAGGCCAAGCCGTCAATAATCTCCCATTCCGCTTTGTTGTCAGCATTGCCAGTATTTGAATCCTTGTGCCATTGTGTTCATCTGAATGCAGTGTGAATGACAGAACATTTTCGGGTGAGATCAGGACAGCCAGGTAGGGGATGCTCTTTTTATGAACCCCCCGCCCGTGTAATTGGGACTTTTAAAGTGTGCTTCTGTACTTGTGTTAACTTTTTATGTGTTGATTTTGCTTTAACTTTTAAATTTGCTGCGCTTGCATCTTCTTGCGAGAATTGGGGAGATTTTGAGCCCAAAAGTAAATAGAGCAATGTTTGTGCTCCGTTTATGCCAGGGGATGTCTTTTGATATGACTCAAGGTAAGGTCTGGTAGGGGGAGGTTCTTTTGCCAGCATAACAACGTTTCAAAATATGCCTGCAATCATGGAGAAGCTATCAGAGGAGATTAGGAGATCGGAAGGTGCCTTCTGCCCCGTTAATTTTATCGAAAGATTGTTTCCGCTAATTGAATACTTGAGTAATAAAGATAAAGCTACCCATCCTCCTCATGGTATGATATGGAAGGACATTCTCCCTGATCCTTCCCCATAACCCTCCTTGATACCTCTTACCTCAGCCGCCCTATATATCCCCCTCTCTTTGAATATAGACCCTCTCTCCAGCCCCTTTTACTCATTATCATTCAGTGCTTGTTTAACTTTGTGGGGGGGGGGTGTTGTTTTGTTTTTCAGTTTACTTGTTATTTCAGTCTATAATGGGGTATGTGACATGTTCACCTTTATTGCTGCTTCCTTATGTACCCAGACAATTACCATTGTCCTGTACAAAACAGACATGAGACTATGTATGCTTTTTCATGTTTATAAAAATGTTATTAAAAACAAATGAAAAAAATATGCCGGCAAAAGAATGATTATGGGGGTGGTTTGATAAAGTCCACTATTACATGGTGCTGTGCTCAGGCAGAAACAAAAATCAGAATACAGACTTACACTAAAACTGAAAAAGAAGAAAGAAAAAGGAAAATATTTCAGGTTCTCAATAAGTTTTGCTGAAACATATATTTAGGCTAACATATTATGAAATCAATATAAACAACAGAAAGATCTAAATAATAGATAAAGATGAAGAGTTATAGGTTCCGATGAACTTCTTTTGTTTCTGAATGAAGATGGCAATAAAGCACAGAAAGGAGGAAAAGAAAGGCAATGGAAGCCAAGCATATGATCAATACATAGTCACGAAACAATCTTTCTCCTCTATCACCTCCTCCTTAGGGATATGCACAATTTTCATAATCCACAAAAAAGTGATACCTTTATTGGCCAATCAAATGCAAAAAACATGATGCAAGTTCAAGGATCAGAGAAGCTGTCCACTGGAAGAATTAGTAGTATGGCAGAGGTGGACTGGGGAGGAAGCCCATTATCTCTAATTACAACCATTAGATCCCATCTATTCGAGGGGGGGGAATACAATCTCCTCCAAAGAAACAGCTATTTGCAGCACTGCAACCTGTCTAAAAATAGTTTACCATGGTGCACACGTGAGATATTTCATATTTACAAAAAGGAAAAAAAGAGAGCAAAAGATCACCATTTTATCTCCTTAATGTACTTCTTTTCCCATCCCATGACTGTTAAATTTGCTAAGAAGTCAACCTTATCAAAGCTTTTCAGAAGTCCAAGTAGATAATGTCTACTAGATTACACCCATCTATGTGTTTATTGACACTTTCAAAGAACTCTAAAAGGTTGGTGAAGTAGTTTTTTCAGAAGCCATGCTGCTTCCTTTTCAGCAGAGTTTACCCTTCTAAATTCATGATAATTTTATCCTTAATAACAATGTCCACCAATTTATCTGGAATAGAGATTAAGCTAACCTGCTTATAGCTTCCTGCATCTCCCTTGGTTCCCTTTTTTAAAAATTGGCATTATACAGGCTATTCTGCAGTTCTGTGGTGCAGAAGCTGATCTTAGGGACATATTACAATATTTTAGTGAGAAGATGAACAATTTAATTTTCTGAGTTCTTTACAAATTCTTGGGTGGACACCATTGGGACCAGGTGATTCATTTGCTTGGAACTGGTCAATGAAGTCTTCAGTTTCCTCTCTTGTCACAACTATTTGCCTCAGTTCTCCCCCTCCCTCCTAGAAACATTAGTTCAGGCATGGATATCTCCCCTATATCTTCCTCCATGAAGACAGATGAAAACAATTCATTAATCTTCTTTGCAATCTTCTTATCTTCCTTCAAAATTCTTTAATTTCATTGTTATCCAATTGTTCAAATACCTTTGTCTCCTGATGTATTTAAAGTACTTTATGGCACTGATGTTGAGGCAATTTCTGATATGCTCCTCAAAAAAGATTTTGCATCCCTAATTTTCTTTTGTACAAGTTATATTCTTTTAAGCTCACATCACATGGGCAAGAATACCAGTTTATGCTTATTTATCTGTAATAGTTTCCTTCATACTGCTCATTAGACATGTGGATGACATACTTCCCTTCCTGGTTTTTGATATACATTCTAGCTGAGCCTTTATTTATGAGTTTTTGAGTAAGTCCCAAGCATCATGGAAAGATATGACCCTTTTCACACAACATTACCACATAGCAACACAAATAGGGGGAAAAAATCAGTAATAAGTACCCCCATGTTGCTTGCATTTCATAATGTATACTTTCAAACTTTATCAATAAAGTTTGTACTCTGGTTCATTCATTTGTTGTTGAGGTTCATGTTGTTCATAAAAATTATCCAGTGTACTATGACTGGGAGATGTGAGAAGCTATGATGAAAAAAATCCCACAGCTCTTTCTTGCACAATGGAACTTCAATTGCTTCCCAAAATGATGGTTATGATTAAATTTCTGGACAGATAAAACATCCTAAAGATGTCTTATTTTGTAAAACTGTAGTTACACAGAATATCTGAAGACTTTTATCTCATTAACAGTCAAAGGAAAGCTTGACATTATAGGAGAGGATTCCCAGCAGCAACCACCAATTCATATCTATGCTTGCAGAATGCAAGCTTTATTTCCAAAGGTTCAACCTCTGTGATCGAACTGAAAGGTCAGTGTGTCAGGGAGAACCTTCATGTACAGATTCTTCAGAAACTTCATGTACAGATCTCCTTACATGTAAATATACATGCATGTGCACAGAATCAGATGCATTTTGGCTGTTTGAACTAGGTTCTATTTCATAATGTAATTCATATATGCTGTTCTTCACCCTAGAAGTTCATTAAAACATTTAAATTAAAACTGGTAAAATGTCATGTGGGGCTTAAGGATAGAAAGGTGAAAATTACTCCATGTTATCTAGTGGCTGCAACATACTACACTGAATCAATTCCACATTGGTGGCCTCCATTTTTACAAGGCCCTTGGGCAAAACATCTTCAACAAACCACCTCCTTAGCTTTTATTAACCGAGGCCCTCATCATCAATGCCTGTCCCGTTTCAAAGTCAAAAAGACTCCTGGGAAATGGTCTGGAGAGTGAACTACTTAGTATCATTTTGGGAAGAGTGGCAGCAAGTCTTGCTAGATGCATTAGCTTCCAAAAGTCACTACTGAAAGCCAAAGTAAAACAATTCAAGAGTACTAGCCACTAGAGATAAACAAGAGCCAGGCAACAAGAAATATGCAACAAGAAACAATCCAGTCACTAATGGCAAAGCAATCAGTAAGAGTTCCACAAGCTGGCTTTGGCTCTCATGAATCCAAGCAAAATCCAACAGTTCATTCCCAACGCCTGGTCTTAGCCAGCAGGTTATGTCAATGCTTCCAGGAACCCTCACCCCAGGCCCAGGTTGGGCCATTGAGCCATAGGTGTCTCTGTGATCACACTTATGCTCTCACACAGAATATATTCGGACCCCCATATCACTGGAACCAATATGCACAGTTTCAGTTATCTGTGGGACACAAAATAGGGACACATACCATAGAGTCATGCTGGAAAATGTCTAGAGAGGCATCCTTTCTAGGCATCTTCTAGGTTCTGCAGTGCAAGTCTATAGTATGTTTTTACTGGAATTTTATTTTAATAGAGTCCGCTGTTATCCATAGTTTCTGACATCCATGGTAAGCCCAGGACTGGACTTATTCCTTTGGAAGTACATACTGATGAGATCTCCCTGGAGTACTACACTCCATCTGACGGCCTCATGTCTAACCTGAACCATTATTCTACTCTGCTATCATGGACAGGGAGGAAGTCCAGGGTCCTCAACTCAGGTGGAGGTGTTCCTCCACACAAGGCTGGCTTAAGGTTCCTGCTGTAGCTGCAGGGGGCCTCATCATTGTGGGGGGCCCATCGTAACCCTCCTCCTGCAGAAGCATTATTAGTAATAATCTGAATATCCTGTACTGTGAATAGGTTAGGTTAGGTTAGGTTACATTGACCTGAGATAAACATATGGGGGGCCTAAATAAAGCACTGCGGGAGGGGGGCAGAATTCCTTAAACCAGCCCTGCCTCTGCAGTAGATGGGGCTTCTTTATACCAGAGGACCCATAGTCTAAAGAGTTCACAGAGTCATCATCTGGAGACTCGACTTCATCTTTGCTGTAGTACTGTTCATCTTCTCTTACCTTTTGAGCTGAAGGGAGAGGGCAGGTGGGAAAAAAAACAGATGCCAGTGATGAGTAGATCCAGAATGCATTTGGGTGAGCGCTGTATTGTGATAGAAGTGTTGTCAGGTACAGAGCCATCTATGCAAACTACTGAAACTATCCCTATGGTTCAAGTTCCAATCTAGATTATGCTTAGGACTCTTAACACCATTAGATAAAATAATACGTCCCAGGCAGTTGAGGAAACATTCTGACAAGCTTCACTTATAATTCCTCATACTAATGTAGTTTTCATAAAACTTTACTGTACTCTGAGAACTTCTTCATATTTTCCTACTGAAGAAGGGACTTCTCTATGTCCATTATGTTTGTGCATTCCCATTCAGGAGTATTGGTCCAGGCAGAGAAAAGCTTGGAGGCAGTGTTGTGTTAGTAATTAATATCATCTTATTGATATTATTTATTATTCATTATTAAGCAACTAACTAACCAACCACCTTTTCACCAAAAAGGTGCTTAAGTTGGGTTCACATGGCAGCTTGTTGTGACAAGTTTGTAGAGCACTTTGCAGTTCAAATCTTATTATGACTTGCACTGTCTATGGTCTCTCACACTATGTAATTGTAGCTCTTTGATTGCACTTTCTCTGCCATGATTCCACTCTAGAGAATTCTGGGATTCATAGTTTAATGAAGTATTTACAATTCTCTGCCAGAGAGCTTTAGCGCCTCATGAAATTCCAAATCCTAGGCTTCTTTAGTAGGATGCACCTATGGCAGTTAAAGTGGTACCAACATGCTATAGTTGTTTAGTGTGAAATAAACCTATGCTAGAAGTGTCCTAACCCTCCTGTTATCCTCATTGCCTGGGTAACTTTCAGTTGTTACAGCTTGAGCATACAGACACACTCAGGTCTTTTCATACTACTTGATTATAGCACTATAATTCCATTTTAACTGTCATGGATACATCCTGTGGCATCCTGGTGATTGTAGTTTGGTCAGAGGCACCAGAGGAGCTCTCTGGCTGAGAATTCTAAATACCCCTCCCTAAATTGCAGATTCCGGGATTCCATAGGGTGGAACCATAGCAGTTAAAGTGGAATCATAGTACAGTACTATAATTATCTAGTGCAAAAGAGCCCACTGTAGAACTACCAGTTTTAACTTGTGATCTTGTCAGTCTTGCTTAGTTGCTCTCTGCCAGAAGAGACAGACCAAATGCCTCAGGCCTTCATGCTACATTAAGAGAGGGGATCACTTCCAAGCTTCTAATAGTAGCTGTGCATGCACACATAGTCAATGGGCTTGCTGGTTTCTGGTGATTACAGTCCAGTCTCAATCTATCCTATCTTAGCAAGGTGATGAAACGTGAAGTGGCCACTCCATTCTTACTGAGATTGCATCTGGCCTATCTGGATCCATTTCAGTCTCATGCCATACCAGTGGCTGCTTGGAGGCTTGGGTGTCAGTGGGGTGGTGAATCTGCTCTAGATTTTAATCCAAAGTCAAAAGGGGGTACTCAGAGTGCCAAACCTTTATCCACAAAAACAGATTCAAGACCTGGGATAGCTCCTTTATAATTTGGACTAAAACCCAAGCAGATTTACCATCACATTGAGATGGGGGTCATATCAGTCAAGCTGCACTGTTTAGGTCCGATATTGGGACAGCTGTCTTGGTTGTCATAGTGGATAAACATTTACTAAGAGATGAACAATGCAAGTATGAGGTGGTTCATTTTCTTGGGTCTTTCAATAGAACTCCATACATTTAACTAATATATGTTTAGGGACTGGTTTAGGAATGAGATGTTTAAGGTTCTGTGACACTGATTTAGGGTATTTGATTTGTGGCACCTGCTGGTGGCACTCAGAAGGTCCTGCTAGGAAACTGTTGCTCTGCTCCATGGGGGTTGTCCTGTAGAGTGCTGAAAAGTTCTCCTCTATCCCCATGTTATGTAACATCTACAATGATTCTACATGAAATGCAGTGAGGAAACTGAAACTTGATTCATATGCTATGAAGTTGTTGATAATGGGTAGGCTAGTGTTAGATGTGTCTTAGATGGGGCAACACTTATTTGATAGAGTAGTTTTGCAGCTTGAGAGTTCAAATCCTGCATTGATTTTCAAGCAGTAGCTGTTGCCACAAGATTTTTTTTCAACTAAGCTTGGATTGATCAAGCTTTCTTCAGAAATGAAATATTCAGCTACAAACCTATACCCATTTTCCTAGGAGTAAGCCCTGCCAAATGCAAATTAGGTAAGCATGTGTATGAATCTGATTTCTATTATTTCAGACAAAACAATTCTTGTCTTCCAAAGAAAAGGCACTTTTTTTTAGTTACATGTTAAAGTTTATGTCATATTAGCATTCTATAACAGAAAGGCAGATAGTAAAATATATACAGGAAGAACTTCCTTTTCTGAAGATGCCAGCCACAGATGCAGGTGAAATGTCAGAAATAAACTCTTCCAGAACACGGTGTCACAGCCCGGAAAAAAACCAAGGAAAATCTAAAGAACTTCCTTTTGTTTTTTGGTATGGTTCTGGCTATAGCCTCAAGGCTAACTTAGTCTTCTATTTATTCTTACCCTCTTGTGTCTCTTCACTAAACATTATCATGTAGCATGATTCCTATCATTCTTTCTGGACTGTTCATGTGGCAAAACAACCATATGGGGTTATCACCATGGGGATGTCAAGACAGTGAAACTCCTCATAGAATTCGAGGAGAATACCTTTTGTCCGAACAAGATCCCATGGTGATTCATTGTATTCAGAAGGAGGGGAGCCAAAACTACATGGGAAAAGCCTTCACGGCTTCTCCCAATGTTTTTTTTTTTTTTAAATGCTGGGGAAATGTGCATTCCTGCTTGTTAGCTCAACTGAATCACATCTCTGCACATTCCCGGATATGAGCGGAAGTGGACACTAGATTTGTCGGACATGCGCGGGGATGGGCATGTTGGCTACGAATGGTCAGAAGCACCATTCTGGAGTTTCGTGGTAACGATCGTGCACTTTTCCACAGCACTGAGGCAACCAAACAGCTTTTTAAATGGAAGGTCTGACTTGCACACCTTAAATTTACAGTAAAAAAAAAAAAAAGACTGTTCCATGGCATCAACTTGTTGAGAATAATAACACAAGGGATGTAATCCTGGCCACCATCTTGATTTGCAGGTAAGGCTCCATGTGAACATTAAACACGGATAGCTTCTCATACCAGTGATTTTGCCAAAAAAAAAAAAGTGGAGACAAATTAATGCTGCTGCAAATTTGCATTCATACAGAATGATCAGCATTATATCTAGACAAGCCCAAGTTGCGGCCTACATTGGCAGTAAAGCCTCATTTTTCCAGTTAAAGAGGGAAGGAAAGAAGAAAGAAAACAAGAAAAGAAGAATCCCTGGTCACCTCAGTGAAAAGTAGATACACAGTACAACCCCCATATCCACAAAGGATGAGTTCCTGGACCTACCATGGAAACGTGAAACCATAAATAATAGTGAACCCTATTGAAATTAATGACTTCCGGCCTAACTTCCAGATGAAGCATACCATAGAATCACACTGGAGGACCTAAAGAATGCCTAGAGAGGACATTGTTTTGGACATGAGTAAGTGAAACTGCAGGTACTGGTCCTGTGGATATGGGGATCATAGTGTAATCTCTTTGCTGGAGAAGGAAATGAGAAAGAAACTTTCTCCTCTTTTCTTTTCTTTTTTTATAATTCCTTTTTATAGGAGAAATGGATTCAAGGTGTCTCCTACTGTGGTAATCGCCCATTTGCCAATGTTACAAAAGCAATGCACCTATACATAGAGATGTGAAGGCCGGGGGAAAATACAGAAAAATTCAGAGGGAAAAAGATAACTGGTGTGTCCCCTGCCCCCAGAGCCATTCTTTTTCAAAAAGATGGATTATGAGAAATTTTCTTTCATAATGATAACTCAAATATGTAGAAGAAGTTTTTTTATATATTTACTCCCCCATATTATTTCTAAAAACTATGTATCAGGTAGACTTTTATTTTATATAGTCTTACCTAAAAGTCTACCTGATACATAGACAATGGAAGTGACAATGGAGAGATTGAGGATAGTGCCCTTCCCCTTTCCACATGTCTCCATACACCAAAGGACTCAATAAAGTGTAAAAGGATGGCAACACATGTGGAAGCTTGGACTATGAGGATAGAGGAACCGTAAGAATGTTAGTTAATTTGAAATTTTCTTTGAGAAACAGGAACTGTTTATAATGCAAATAAATGCTCTAAGAACAAGTCACAAAATACATTAAAAACTTGAAAACACTGGGAATAAAATGTATTGACAGTACTTTAAAATCACTTTGTTAACATTCTTTTTAGAATATAAAATTAAGAATTAATTTGTCACTTCAGGCATTAATAACACTTTAATAAAATGGCCAAACACCCATAATTATCCACAACAGTAACACAGGTAAATTTAAGGATGAATATGAATACCATTACAATAACAAATAATGACTTCAAAAGTTAATAATGAATTGTGGATCAGGGATTAACTTGGATGTCATTAATTTCATGGCCTGTTTAGTGAGATCAAGAACCACTGAGAGGAATATAAGACAGTAGTGAAATAGCAGACTATTCAAAAACTGCAACTATTTCTCTAGCTTACATATATATCATTGAGAAATAATAAATGGGAACACACAGATATAAAAAATTACTGAGGATTTCCATTGACGTGTGTACCTGAAATATGGAGGATTTTTTTAAAAAATAGTAATCCCATTCTCTCACCTGTTCATTGGATTTATTGTCCTCCAAACCCTGAGGAATGTCTTGAGAACCAGAAGAGGCCTTGGGGAATACAGGGATGTTTGGGTCCACCACAGAAAAAACAGGAATGAGAGGCCGGAGAAACCTGAACTCGCTGCTTAAGGATCCACCAGTTAAACAAACATCATACTGATAATTCCTGGAAAGTGATCCACTCTGAGAATTGGTACAGTTCTCTGGGATATCAGGCATGGCAGGGGGAAAGTGAGGAGGGGCAGCAATAAAGCTGCCACTGGGATCTTTCTTGCACAGTTTGATACCAACAAAGGAAACAATGCAAAGTAGAAAGACAAAAGAGACAGAAGCCAGACAGATCACCAAATACATGGTCAAGGTTCCCTCATCTTCATTGTCCTGTGGGCGGACATCCACCACCTTCAGATAAGGATCAGAAAAGCCATCCACTGGAAGTATATTGAGTGTTACAGTGCCGCTCTGAGGAGGGACACCATTATCTCTCACTGCAATAATAAGCCTCTGTTTGCTTGTGTCTCGCTCAGTCAGTGGTCTCCTGGTTTTCACTTCTCCGTTCTGAGTTCCTATGCTGAAAAGACCAGGGTCTGTGGCCTTCAGCAGTTCATAGGAAAGCCAAGAGTTTTGACCAGAATCTCTATCCACAGCCACCACTTTGGTAACCAGGTAACCAGCCTCCGCCATCTTGGGAAGCAGCTCATTGCACGGGGATGTGCTGTTCTGAAGGGGATAAAGGAAGAAGGGAGCGTTGTCATTTTCATCTGTGATAACAACTTGGACAACAACGTTAGAGCCCAGGGGAGGAATACCAGCATCAGTCGCCCTCACTTTAACTTTGAAATCTTTTATCTGCTCATAGTCCAGAGATCGGAGGGCATACATGTTTCCAGTTTCAGAGTTGATGGAGATGTAAGAGGCCACAGGAACATCACCAAACTTCTCAGGCAAAACTGAATACATGAGTTTGGCATTCTGCTCTGTATCCAGATCAACAGCATGGACTGAACCAATTAACAGCCCTGGGATATTATTTTCTTGTATCTGCATTTCAAATACAGATTTCTCAAATACTGGGGGGTTGTCATTGACATCTGAGATCTGCACATGAATAATTCTTGTTGAAGTGAGCCTAGGTGAGCCCTGGTCTGTGGCTGTTAAGGTGACGTCATACTCAGCAATCTTCTCTCTGTCCAGGGGACTTTGGATCACAATCTGGTAGTAGTTATTCACAGTGGCTTTTAATACAAAAGGAATGTTTACCTCAATAGAGCAGACAATTTTGCCATTTTCTCCAGAGTCTTTGTCTTTGACACTGAAGAGTACAACAAGTGTTTCCAGCGGTGAATCCTCTGGCAAAGGGCTGTTTAGAGATATAACTGAGATTTCTGGGGCATTGTCATTCATGTCCTCAGTCTCTACAAGAACACTGCAGTGCCCAGAAAGTCCCCCTCCATCAGTTGCTTTGATACTTATGTCGTAACTGGTTTCTACTTCATAATCAATGTCTCCTAAAACAGTGATTTCCCCAGTCTTTTCATTTAAATGAAACAAACTGTATATTTTTTCAGGCACTCGATCAAAGGAGTAGGTGACCTGTGCATTTGATCCAAAATCCAAATCTCTGGCTTCCACTTTGCAGACCAGAGTATCCCGAGGACTATTTTCCTTTAATCTTACTTTGTACTCAGACTGAGTAAATTGAGGGAAGTTATCATTATTGTCCAGAATATTAATATTTATTCGAATTGTGCCTGTTCTCTGTGGTGCCCCTCCATCTACAGCCATAAGCAGCAGCCCAAAATGTGACTCCCTCTCCCTGTCTAGGGGTTTCATTAGAATTAGATCCACATACTTGCTTCCATCCTTCTTGCTTTCCACACCCAGACGGAAATGCTCACTGGGGCTGAGGGTATAGTTTTGGATGCTGTTTTCTCCCAGGTCTTCATCCTGGGCAGATTCCAAGGGGAATCTGGTATTGGGGGGAACATTCTCAGGAATTTCCAACTGAAACTCATTTTTAGAGAATTTGGGAGCATTGTCATTTACATCCTCTATCTTCATTTCAAAACTGTAGATCTTTAGGGGAGTTTGTAACACAATTTCAGCCAGTATTAAGCAAGGTTCAGTCTGGCCACACAAAACTTCTCTGTCTATTTTGTCATTTATGAGCAGATTTCCAGAGTGAGTATCAAGGTGGAAATACTGCTTGGAGCTTTTGGAAAGAAGCTGGGCTCTGCGAGCAGAGAGCTCCCCAATTCCCAGTTTCAAATCTTTCAGAACATTAGCCACCAGGGACCCACTTTTCTTCTCTTCAGGCACAGAATAACGAACTGAGGCACACAATACTTCAGTCATAGAGAGGAAAAGTAAAAGATACAGACCTTGTTTGTTCCTAAAGCAATCTTCCATGTCTGAGAAATGTCTGAGAACTCCCTTCTTCTCTTCAGTTTCTTGTCCAAATATAAAGTGTTTTATTTTCACACAGTAACCATTGTCACAGATGGTAGGAAAAATATATTTTGTTCTGAAGAGCTTATTGTTTTGCTTCCAGTAAATCTTATCTCTCCATCGCAAACTAAATCTAGCTGTGTTTCTGTTGGATGCACCTCTGTTTAGAAATTCTTGAGAGCTACCTCACAAACCAAATTTCTCAATAATGTGTTTGCATGTATTGCCACCATGCGGCCACATGAGGAAACAACCAATAGGCTTCTATATTTCTGTTTCAATGGCATTTAGAGTATAATAAACTTAACTAGAAAAGCTTAGATTTACTATTTATCCTTTCAGAACATATTATTTTTGCTTACAATAATTACACAGCAAATTGTGGACATGTTTGTAAAAACCTGGCTCTATCTGTCAATTTTAAGTAAGAAAGATCTGGAAGCCATGCCCTATTGAGGAACGGCTTAGGGAGCTGGGTATGTTTAGCCTGGAGAAAGGAAAGTTAAGAGGCGACACGATAGCCATGTTTAAATATTTGAAAGGATGTCATATTGAAGATGGAGCAAGCTTGTTTTCTGCTGCTCCAGAGACTAGGAGATAGAGCAATAGATTCAAACTACATGAAAAGAGATTCCACTAGGAATCCATTAAGAAATACTTCCCAATGGTAAGAACTGTTTGACAGTGGAATATGCTGGCTTGGAGTGTGGTAGAGTCTCCTTCTTTAGAGATTTTTAAACTGAGGTTGGATGGCAATCTGTCAGGAGTGTTTTGATTGTGTATTCCTGAATAGCAGGGGTTTGGACTGGATGGTCTTTGTGATCTCTTCCAACTCTATGATTCTATGACTATCTGCAGATCTATGATTTTCCCTCTACGTATTACTGTGTATCATGGAAGGAGTTTTCAAACACTGGATGTTTATCATTGATATCAGAGATCTGAATGTTAATCAGTCTTATTGAAGTGCCCTGGGGGGCCTCCCAAGTTGCTGTGATGGTGGTGTTTTCCTCTCAGTCTTACCTACCTAAAAGCCAGTTAGCCAGCAAATCCTCCTCTTTCTTCTCACCAGCACTGCCATTTGCTTGTTTCTCACTTTGAGCCAGAGGGAAAGGGCAGATAAAGTACCAGGTGGAAATAATGAGGAGTAGGTACAGGGTTCACCTGTAGTCAGCCCTCTGTTGTAGTATGGTTCTCTGCAAGTGCAGAGCCATATTGGGGTATGACACTAGCCCTGCAGGTGGAATTTCAGCCTACACAGATTCTCCACAATCCGCCTCCTCTAGGTAACATATCAGGCAATGATGAAAGATTCTGGCTGGTGTCATTCTAAGTACTTGTTCATACTAAAGTAGTTTTAATAAAAATATATTGTGTCTTAAACACATCTCAATGTTTCCTCAACAAGAAGGTACTGTGCACTAACAATAAATGTTCCATATGTACAAGAGCACATCCTTGGAGAGTATGCCTCATCATCATCATCAACAACAACATCCTTTCCTCCTCTTCTTCATCATCTAATACCCTACCTTTTCACCAAAAAAAAAAAAAGAGTTTCTTAAGTCACATTCATTTAATGTCTTCTTGTAATATTTCTGCATAGCACTTTCTAGTTAAATCACTTCTGTTGTGAGAGACTTTTCATGCCTGACACAACTATGAGGCAATCTGGCCAAGTACGTAACCCCATCTGTGTTGGTTAACATACAATCACCTCTGATCCCAACAGCCCAAGAAATTAGATCTAATCAGTCAGAGTAATGGTCAGGGTAATGGCTGATATACTCACTAGTAGTTCAAAACATAACAACATCAATCCATGGGGAGAGGCAGGTAAGAAATTGTTGTTGTTGTCATCATCAACAACAACATCAGTAGTAGTAGTAGTAATATCTGAACCATCACCTCTAGATACAATTCCTTAGGAACTTGATTGATTTGGATGACAGAGATTATCCTGTAGCATCAACCACATTGCCAATGAAGTGTTAATCCTCATTCCATGACACAATGTTAGGGGACTGCCATTCTCTCTCAACCTCAGATGACATTTGCTCATATGCAGATCTAATGCTGTGAATGGTGACATCAGTGGATCTAGAAGTGAAGCAACCTCAACCAGAGATGACCGGACCAGTTTTTAAAATTATTTTTTAAACATTTTATTTAAAACTTTTCCGGACACATAAAGTATTGTTACTTTATGGACCAGTTTTCAAAAGAGTACAGTTGCAGAAGGAAGAAAGTCAATGAAATAAAGACAAAAGAAGAAAAGCAGGGCCACAGTTAAATATTGAAAAAAAGTATTTATCACAGACTATTTACATAACTTTGAAATAGGTATGACAACATAGAAACAGTCTAAGAATTTTTATACCTTAGCTTAGGTCATTAAGCAAAATGGAAACTGTAATTAAGAAATCAGAAGAAGGCTATGGCTTAGAAAGGCAGCTACTAAGGAACTACATATGATCTTCAAGTGTAAAGATGTATGATTAAATACCAAAGTTGAAATAATCCACACCATAGTATTTCCAATTTTATGTATAGTTGTGAAGGCTGGACAGTGAAGAAAGCTAACAGGATGATGATCAACTCATTTTAAACACAGTGCTGAATACATTCTGTGGTATTCTACAGATAGCATGGAATGCTGAAAAAAACAAAGAAATTGATCCTAGACTAGATGAAGCCTGAACCCTTCCTATAAGCCAAAATGACTAAACTGAGTCTACCTTGCTTTGGATATATTATGAGAGAACCATGACTCATTGGAAAATATAATAATGCTCGGTAAAGTGGTAAGCAGTAGGAAAAGAGGAAGACCACAATTTATTTATATTTATTTATTTATTGCATTTGTATGCCGCCTTTCTCTCAAACTGAGACCCAAGGTGGTTCCCAAAATACAACTCAGACGTAGCCATACAGTCATGTTAGACACATTCCACTGTATTGCCTTTGTCATATAGAATTGTTTTTTACTGCTTATATGAAGACAACTGTGTAATATTGTTTAAATATCTGCTTCTGAACTTGATCATCATTGAAGCAGCTCATGGGAAGATGAAGGAGAAACCACAATGCACACCTCTGGATAAAGAAAGGGGAAAAAGTTGGGCATTATGACCAGGAAGTTGTTAAAAAAAAAAAAAAAACAGCTGCCCTATCCCTTAGAATAGCAAACTACCAGATCAACATGGATGCCTCCCAGCAACTTCTCTGAGAAAAAAGTTGCCATTTTTCTCAGCCACTTACCTGAGGAGCATAAGAAAACTGTATACATTTTCCAAGAAGAAGCTCACTACTTTGGAGGTCCACAAATAATAGTACTTGCCAGGATCTTATGGCTAAGATGGCTGCAGCCTTTATTAGTGAGGAGATTTGCATCACGTCAGTCTTTTGGATTGACATCAGATGCTGCAACATCCACTGAGAAACTCCCCTTTGATGAAGAGAGATTATTAACACAAAAACGGATAAGCGATTGGATCACAACCAGAAAATGTGTACTACTACTACTCAGAAAATGATAATTCATTCTCATTTCCAACTGTCATCTTGATCAAAGAAATCATGGCATTATGAATCTTCAGAATGAGATCAACAATGTCCTTATCTTCAAGATCATCCTCTCAAGGTTTCCAGCTTAACAAATAAACCATCAATGCTGGAATGTAGCACTTGTCCTTAAAAAAAATTCAAGGAGATTCTACAAAGAATTGTCTTTTGACTTGCCACTCAGCCATCACCATCTTGAAGCATCTCTCTCTCTCTCTTTGGCAACAGACTGTACCATCAATGCATGATGTACATTACAACAACTATTAACTATTACAGATGTACTTTATTCATGTAATAAAGGCAACAGCTTTGATCAACTTCCACATCTAGAAATTTCTCAGGAATTTGTCCACAACTATGGATAAGGAAGGCAATTTATCACACCTGTGCATAGAAAAAGTAAATATACAACTTGCTATGTAGTGGATCATATGGCTAAGCTAGCTGCACCCTCTGTCAGTGAGGAAGACGTGTACAGTTATACTGTGACATCAGATACTGGGACAACCATTGAGGATCTTCCCTTTGATGAAAAGGGGTTATTAACACAAAAGCTTATTAGAAAGTGGATCACAACCAGAAAAAGTGTCCTATCACTAGGAAAAAAAGATTTCATTCCCATATCCAGCTGCCATCTTCATAGAATCATAGAATTGCAGAGTTGGAAGAGACCACGAGGGCCATCCAGTCCAACCCCCCTGCCACGCAGGAAATCTTGATCAAAGCATCCCCGACAGATGGCAGTCCAGCCTCTGTTTAAAGACCTCCAAGGAAGGAGACTCCACCACGCTCCGAGGGAGTGTGTTCCACTGCCGAACAGCTCTTACTGTCAAAAAGTTACTCCTCATGTTGAGGTGGAATCTCTGTTCCTGGAGCTTGCACCCATTGCTCCGTGTTCCAGTCTCTGGAGCAGCAGAAAACAAGCCTGCTCCATCCTCAGTGTGACATCCCTTCAAATACTTAAACAGGGCTATCATATCGCCTCTTAACCGTCTTTTTTCCAGGCTAAACATACCCAGCTCCCTAAGTCTCTCCAGACCTTTCACCATTTTAGTTGCCCTTCTCTGGACATGGTACCAATCCTCTTTGGAAAGAGATCAGCAATACTTGAAGACCTCCCTCTCAGGGTTTCAGCTCTTAAGCCAATCCTTCATTCTCCAAATGTCTTCTATCTGCAGGAGTAGATCGTTCAGGGAGAGAGGGCTACAGAAGGATTGGAATGAAGTCCCGTTCTAATCTCTGTTCCATCCACAGTAGGAAAGGCAGTGCAGCTAATAAATCTATATGTGAGCTTTTATTGATGGATTTATCTGGACTTTTGATGATGCCAAGGTATTGTAATAATTTTTCTGTCTTGATATAGTCTGTTAGATGGATTATTATTGCTGGAGTTTTGATAAGGCTTTAAAGAATCTTTTAAAATAAGATTTTAACAGGACTCTCACAGTTACTGAGATGGTCTCCAAGGAGATTATCAGACGTGACAAAAGTGGCATTACAGCAACGCCAGAAGATCACAAAAGGGCTCCCTTTTCAGACAACATTGTCCCCCCTTGTTATGCACCCATTTTGCTCCCATTCTGCCAGCGCTGCTTTTTATTAACAGAAGAAGCCATCAATAGACCCTCCCATGCCATTTCTGTCACGGATGTTCCTGCAAGCAACAAGGTGCCACATTAAGCGAGCGAGATCCCAGCGTCAATGGGAGGTCCCTGCCAGAACACTTCCGGGTGAGATTGGGACATCCAGGTAAGTGACACACTTTTTATGACCCTCCCCAGGTTACTTGTTAATTTTAAAGTGTGTTTTTGTGCTTGCTGTCACTTTATTGAGTTATTTTTCTTTTTCTTTTTGAATTTCCTGCGCTCATGTCTACTCATGAGAATCCGCAGGATTTCGATCCAGGATGTGAATGGAGCTCCATTAGAGCTCTTTTCACTCCTTGGCTGCCCTGTCAACATGAGACAAGGTAAGTGTGATAATGAGGGTGATTGTGGCGGGACTGGAACAGGACAGGGGCAGGAGTGGAGATTGTGGGACAGGAACAATTTTTTTCATTCCTGTCTCATAATCTCCCAAGTTAGTAAGATGGCTGCTTTCATGATGAAACATGGGACGGAACCAGCTGTTGCTACAGCTTAGGACAGTGACCACAGCAGTAATACTGTACAATAGACTTCATATAAGACCACCTTAACATGATTCCTGAGTGTCTACTCCCTGGGATCTGAAAACCTCAATATTTGATTGACTTTACTATGAATAATGTGTCAGTCTCTAATAACATGACAAGCTTCAGCCAGGAATACCTTTTCTGCTTCCTCACCATTCACGTTCAGTGATAACTGAAGCATTGTTCAAAGAATGGGAAGTATATTTGGACTTAGTATGTGTTCATAGCAGGTGGCCCGCAGAAAATCAAATACTTTTCACCAAGGCACTGGAGCTGATGACAGTGATGAAAACATTCCCCATAGAATCATAGAATCATAGAATTGCAGAGTTGGAAGAGACCACGAGGGCCATCCAGTCCAACCCCCCTGCCACGCAGGAAATCTTGATCAAAGCATCCCCGACAGATGGCAATCCAGCCTCTGTTTAAAGACCTCCAAGGAAGGAGACCCCACCACGCTCCGAGGGAGTGTGTTCCACTGCCGAACAGCTCCTACTGTCAAAAAGTTCCTCCTCATGTTGAGGTGGAATCTCTGTTCCTGGAGCTTGCACCCATTGCTCCGTGTTCCAGTCTCTGGAGCAGCAGAAAACAAGCCTGCTCCATCCTCAGCATGACATCCCTTCAAATACTTAAACAGGGCTATCATATCGCCTCTTAACCGTCTTTTTTTCAGGCTAAACATACCCAGCTCCCTAAGTCTCTCCTCATAAGGCATCGTTTCCAGACCTTTCACCATTTTAGTTGCCCTTCTCTGGACACGCTCCAATTTGTCAATATCCTTTCTGAATTGTGGTGCCCAGAACTGGACACAGTATTCTAAGTGAGGTCTGACCAAGGCAGAATAGAGTGGCACTATTACTTCCCTTGATCTAGACACTATACTTCTATTGATACAGCCCAAAATTGCATTGGCCTTTTTAGCTGCCGCATCACACTGTTGGCTCATGTTCAACTTGTGGTCTACTAGGACTCCTAGATCCCTTTCACACGTAGTCTCATTCAGCCAGGTCTCTCCCATCCTATATTTATGCATTTCATTTTTCCGCCCTAAATGCAGTACTTTACATTTCTCCGTATTGAATTTCATTTTGTTAGCTTTGGCCCAGCTCTCCAGTCTATCCAGGTCATTCTGAATTTTGATTCTGTCCTCTAGGGTATTAGCTACTCCTCCCAATTTGGTGTCATCTGCAAATTTGATAAGTATGCCCCTAATTCCCTCATCTAAGTCATTGATAAAGATGTTGAATAGCACTGGGCCCAGGACAGAACCCTGTGGCACCCCACTGGTCACATCTTTCCAAGATGAAGAGGAGCCACTGCTGAGCACCCTTTGGGTTCGGCCGGTCAACCAATTACAAATCCATTGAACAGTTAACTTGTCTAGCCCACATTCTACAAGCTTGTTTGCAAGAATGTCATGGGGAACCTTGTCAAAGGCCTTACTGAAATCAAGCTATTCAATGTCCACAGCATTCCCTTCATCTACCAAGCTGGTAACTTTATCAAAAAAAGAGATCAGATTAGTCTGGCATGACTTGTTTCTCTGAAACCCATGTTGACTTTTTGTGATTATGGCATTGCCTTCTAAATGTTCACAGACTCTCTGTTTAATGATCTGTTCTAGAATCTTCCCTGGTATTGATGTCAGACTAACTGGACGATAATTGTTGGGATCCTCTTTTTTCCCCTTTTTGAAGATGGGAACAACGTTTGCCCTCCTCCAGTCTGCTGGGACTTCTCCTGTTCTCCAGGAGTTCTCAAATATTATTGCCAATGGCTCTGAGATTATATTTGCCAGCTCTTTTAATACTCTTGGATGTAGTTCATCTGGTCCTGGAGATTTAAATTCATTTAGATTAAGAAGGTATTCCTGTACTACCTCTTTACTTATTTTGAGCTGGATTTCCCCTATTGTGTCCTCTGTTCCATTCTCCTCAGGTTGGTCCTCCTTTTCCTTTTCTGAAAACACTGAGGCAAAGAAGGTGTTGAGTAATTCTGCCTTTTCTCTGTCCCCTGTTAGCATTTTGCCATCTTCTCCACGTAGCGGCCCTATCATTTCCTTCTTCCTCCTTTTGCTGAGGACATACCCAAAAAAACCCTTTTTATTGTTCTTAACCTCCCTAGCAAGCCTGAGCTCATTCTGCGCTTTAGCTTTTCTGACTTTACTCCTACACGTGTTCGCTATCTGTTTGAATTCTTCTTTGGTGATTTCCCCCCTTTTCCATTTCCTATACATGTTCCGTTTAAAACTTAGCTCCATTGAAAGTTCTTTAGTCATCCATCCTGGTTTCTTGAGACACCTCCCATTTTTCTTCCTCAATGGTACTGTTTGAAATTGTGCCTTCAGTATCTCCCTTTTGAGAAAGTCCCATCCGTCTTGAGGTCTCTTCCCTTTTAGTATTCCTGACCATGGGATCATCCCCAGTATTTCCCTGAGTTTATTGAAATCAGCTCTCCTAAAGTCAAGAATGCATGTCTGACTATGCCTGGCTTCTCCTTTCCATTGTATAACAAACTCCAGGAGAACATGATCACTCTCACCTAAGGATCCCACCACTTGCACCCCATTCACCAGGTCGTCTCTGTTGGTTAGGATCAGATCTAAAATAGCTGACCCCCTTGTTGCCTCTTCCACCTTTGGGACCATGAAATTGTCTTCCAGGCATGTAAGGAATTTGCTAGCCCTTGTAGTTTTGGCTGAGTTAGATTGCCAGCAAATATCAGGATAGTTGAAGTCACCCATCACTACTACAACTCTCCTTTCTGCATATTTGAGCCCTTTCCCCATATTTGAGACCTTTCAACATTATCATATGGTTCAGGTAGTCACTGACAATTCCATCATAGCTTCATTACATCAAGAAATAGAGTGGAACCCAGTCAGCAATATTTCTTACCTTAGGGTTTCAGTCTGGGACTCCAGGCCTACACTGACCAAGGCATTTTTCCATCTCACTCAGACAGAAATTGTGATAGTATATATATTGAGTCATTCTCAAGCGATATTGCACAAGTTGCTGTTTTACCCTAACATTCACACTAACTTTACCAGTGATGCTGTTTTCTGCACAATGACCACTTTGTGACATGGGACAATGTTCTATATCCTTGATTCTGTCCCAAAGGCACTATCACTCTGCAAACTTTGAGTGATAATTTCCTGTTTGAGCTCAACAAGTGTCGCAACAGAATCTCAGCTTGCATCTCCAAATTCCATGCATAAATGTGAAAAAGCAAAAGGCAAAGGGCAAAATTAAAAGGCACTGGAAGAAAACCCTATCTGACTAAAAGGTGCCAAAGTTCCTCCGAAAGAAGCTATGTCTTCAAATTTAACATATGCATGTCAACGAACGAAAAGACGATGGCTATTTTTGCTTCCCAGTTCAAGTCAGGGGGATATACAAAGTAGGATTTCAGTTTAGTTTCGTATCAGTTTAGATTCACATCTAAATCAGGTAAGATTAAATCCAAATCATCTCTAACTGAAACAGGGCCAAATCAAAAATCAGTGAGGTACCTCCAGACTGATGGGCTTCATTGAATAGCCCTATTGTTGTTGACAATAAGTTGTTGACAAACTGCCTGCATTTGCACAACATCCCTTCAAGGTCTTGTGCATTTACCTAGCAATTGCATGTGTGTTGCATGCAATTGCTAGGTAAACTGACTTTTGCCTGGAGAGGAGAGGCTATCTAAGGATCGACAGGATCCAAGGACAAGGAAGCATTAATATTAAGGTGATGGGATATACAGTCACTGGAAATTTATACTGTAAAGAGCTGGCATGGTATAATACACTACAAACTGCAGGGGCCAGCAGTGAGCAGGCTAAATGCAGCTGGCGAGCATATCTAGATTATGTCTGAGAGACAGCCGTGGGAAGGAAATGTGAAGGCTAAAGCCTTATCTATATGGGAAAATGTGTGTGAGAACCACTAACTGTATAACCTATGACTGTACTGTATCTGGACTGTATAATTAGGTCACCCACTTCTCCTGTCTCTGCACTTGACTTGGATTTAGCTCTCAGACTGTGTGCATTCAGTCCACTGTACATTGTGCTGTGTTATGTAGTCTATATGCTAGGAGTCTCAGACTCATTGTGTATCATACTCCAACATGCTTTAGTAAAGAGGAGTAGTTTAAACACACGTCTGTTTCTATGTGCTCACCTCTTCGCTTGATGATTGCAACTCTGCTACAAGAACTTTTGTTGCCTGGTCCTCTTGATATGCTCAGAGGTACTAGTGTGCTACTGTGACAATCCCATAACTGAAAACGTTTTGGTGGCTAGGGTACAGACTGAGCTTCTACTGAAAGATGAGAAGAATCATATTACATTCAATCACTATCACATGCTAAACACTCACAGAATCTAGGGAGCACTCAATCACTTATAAAGCATGAGTAAAGGAGGTATTAGTCTTATCTCCCAGTGGAGAAACTGTGTACCTATCAACAATGTCCTATTAATAAGAGAATCACATTTGGCAGGGTAATCATCTCAACAGAATTCCCTTTTTAAAAATTTAAATGTGGCCATGATGTCTCTTGAGAGTCAGTTTAGTATAGTGGTTTGAATGTTGGACTAGGACTCTGGGAGAGCAGAGTTCAAATCCCTGTTCAGCCATGGAAATCCACTAGGTGATTCTGGGCAATCTACAGTCTTTCAGCCTGAGAGGGAGGTAATGGAAGACCCCCTCTGAACAAATCCTTTCAAGAAAATGATATATCTTTACACTTGAGGATCTTGTTTAGTTCCTTCATAGCTGCTCTTCCAAGTTCTAGCCTTCTTCTGATTTCTTGACTGCACTGTCCATTCTGATTAATGACTGAGCCAAGGGAAGGAAACTCTTGAACTATTTGATCATCTTCATCATCTACTTTAAAGTTATGTAAATCATCTTTGGTCATTATTTTTGTTTTTGTTGATGTTCAACTGTAAACCTGCATTTGCAGTTTCTTTCTTGATTTTCTTCATTAATCGTTCCAAGATTTTGCTATTTTCTATTAGGAGGATGGTGTCATCTGCATATCTTAAATTGTTGATGTTCCTTCCTCCAATTTTCACACCTTCTTCCTCCAAGTCTAACCCTGCTTTACATAGGATATGTTCAACGTACAAGTTAAACAGATAGGGTGATAAACCTTGCTGATCCTCTTGACAACTGGCAACCATTTCATTTCCCCTTATTCTGTCCTGATGGTAGCCTCTTGTCCTGAGTACAGGTTACACATCAGAATAATCAAAGGTTGTGGTACACTCATTTCTTTAAGAACAATCTATAGTTTCCCATCATCTACACAATCAAAGGCTTTGCTACAATCTATAAAGCACAGGCTGATTGTCTTCTTTGGTGCACTGTATTATCTAACTTATATTTGCAACATGATCCCTAGTGCCTCTTCATTTCCTGAGCCCAGCTTGACATCTGGAATTTCTTGGTCCATATATAGTAAAAGTCTTTGTTGTAGAATTTTGTGCATCATTTTGCTTACATGGGAGATTAATGCAATGGTCCTGTGGTTACTGCAGTCCCTAATGCCCTCTTTCTTGGGGATTGGAATTATACTGAGCATTTCCAATATGTGGGCCATTGTTTTGTTTTCCATATTTGTTGACAGATTTTAGTTAGGATTAGACTAGATTGTGTCTCTGTAGCTTGAAGCATCTCTATTGGTATGCCATCTGTTCCTGGTAATGTACTTCTTCCAAGTGCCCTTAGTGCAGCTTCCACTTCACCTTCTAAAATTGTAGGTTCACCTTCAAATGGTTCTTCCTTGAATGAATCTGTCATCTTTTCAACTCTTTTATATAGTTCTCCCATGTATTGTTTCCATCACCTTTTTATTACTTGGTCATGTAATGTGTTCTCCTGCTGGTCATAGAACATCCCCACTCTTGGTTTAATTTTCCCTTTGATTTCTTGGATCTTGTGGAAGAGGTCTCTTGTTCTACCTTTTTTGTTGTCATCTTCTATTTCTCTGCATTGATTATTATAGTAGTTCTCTTTGTCCCTGAGCACAAGTTGTTGAACACTTGTATTCACAGTTCTCACCCTATCTCACAGTTCTCACTTTTGGTTCTCATC
Organism: Gambelia wislizenii; assembly: GCA_030847615.1. Taxonomy (NCBI): domain Eukaryota; kingdom Metazoa; phylum Chordata; class Lepidosauria; order Squamata; family Crotaphytidae; genus Gambelia; species Gambelia wislizenii. The sequence continues at coordinate 179,340,964 of JAUMIR010000004.1, forward strand.
TGTCCTTAACTGCTTGAAGAGTTTCATCTATCACCTACTGAGGCTTCTCTTTCTTTTTGGCCACAGACAGTGTCTTTTTGCATTCTTCCCTGATAATGTCCTTGGCTTCAATCCAGAGTTCAGGCTCCTGGTTAATTAGGCTTAATACTATAACTCTATTTTTATATTATATTTAAATTTTACTGTGATGTTTTTCAGGTTATATGTTGGCACGATGCTTGGTTTAGTGTTGTTCTTTAGCTTTAATCTTATTTTTAATATTAGCAGTCCATGGTCTGTACCATAATCTGCTCCTGGTCTTGTTTTTGCAGAAAGAATGGAGCTTCTCCATCTTCTGCTACAAATTACACAGTGTATTTGATTTCTGTATTGGCCATTAGGTGGTATCCATGTATACAGTTGCCTCTCTGGTTGCTTGAAGAATGTATTTATGATAAACAAACTGTTGGCCCATAAAATTCAGTTGCTCTCTTGCTTCATTTCTTGACTTCAGGCCAAATTTTTCTACAATCTTTGATTCTGCTCTGTTTCCTACTACTGCATTCCAATTGCCTATGATTAACCATAAGTCCTGTTTTGGTATGTGATCAATTTCCTCCTGAACTCCAGCATAGAATCTGTCAATTTCTTCGTCTTCTGCCTCTGTAGCTGGAGCATAAACTTAGATTATGGTTACACTGATGAGTCTTCCCTGAAATCTTATTGATATTATCCAGTCCTTTGACTGCTTTTGCTACATCTCTTTTCACTATTAATGTCACCCCATTTCTTCTTACATTTCCATTTCCTGAGCAGAACACTGTGTAATTATCCAACTCAAAATGTCCCATTTCTATCCACTTCAGTTCACTCACCCCAAGTATTGCAATGCTTATATGTTCCATTTCTTATTTTACTATGTCTAGCTTCCCTTGATTCATGCTTCTCACATTGCATGTTCCTATAATATGTGTTCTGCAGCTTTGGACTTTCCTTTCACATCTGATCACATTAACAGATGAGCATCCTTTTGGCTCACGTCCAGTTGTGTCACTGGCTATAGTGCTACACATGGTTGTCCTCTGCTCTTCCCCAAGAGCTTGTTGAGTGCCTTCCAACCTGGGAGTTTCCCTTTCTGGCACTATCTTTTGTTTTGTTTTTGATAGTCTCCTCATAGGGCTTTTGTGGTAAAAGACATTCCAAAGAGGTTTGCTGTGCCTCCTTCTGCACAGTACTGTACTAGCAAGCTTTAGCTATGGTGCCACTGTCAGTTGTCTCTGAGACAACTGTTGTCTCCTCCACCAGTGTCACTCCCACTACTGCTGCTGCCCTATAGCTGTTTGGCACATTTAGTCTGGCTCCTCAGCAAAAATGTATCTGACATGGGAGACCCTACTACAGCACTGCTACCATCAGTATAGCGTCTTGTTTCACAGGAGCATGAAATCCTACCACTGTGGAAAGGTAGTGCCATGATGAGAAAATCGTAAATTGCTTGGCCACAAATACCTGTAATCTGAATTTAACCCTTTACTGTCTATGCAGCTTTACAATAACAGCCAGCATTTTAGGACCCTTCTTGTCTCAAAGATTTATTTCAAGTTAATACTTCTGCATTCTGATGCAACTGTGTTTTATTAACTTTTTGCATTATCCATGTATTGGACTTTTTCGGACAAACAAAAAATAACGCTAGCAGCCTCGCCAGATTGCGAGGCTGCAGTGCTAGAGGGCGTCCGTTTCGCATGACGACCCTTCCCAGCGGTACTGTTGCGGTACCGCTGGGACATTTGACCGTCATATTTTGCATCTGACCGTCATATTTTACTCACGTAAACTATGCAAAATGCAAATGCAAAATATGACGGTCAGATGTCCCAGCGGTACCGCAACAGTACCACTGGGAATGGGCGTCATGCAAAACGGACGCCCTCTAGCGCTGCAGCCTCGCAACCTGGCGAGGCTGCTAGCGTTATTTTTTGTTTGTCCGAAAAAGTCCATTGTTTGCAGTGCAAGAAACTTCATGATAATAGTTTCTATTTTCCAATATAATCAGAGAGAGAGAGAGAGATTTTTCTGTTTTCAGTAAAATTCACCTTTTGAAATAACTCTCTAAGAATGTGGTAACTGAGACCAATCTGGGAAGATGCACTGTTGCCAAAGTTCAAAGATCCCATAAAGTCATACATCCTCAGAGCATCTGTGAATTCACACCCAAGTCTCAAGAATCTACTTTCTAACACTGCAGTACACAGAAGCAAGATAATCCATATGTGTGGGTTCACTGATGACCTCACAAACACCATAATTGCAGGTAAGCAACCTGTTGTACAGGTCAACATCAATATCCATGGATTCATTATCCACAGTTTCCCTTACCCATGTCTGAAAATATATGTCTCTCTAGGCATTTCTAGGTCCTCCAATATGATTCTGTGGTCAACTTCCAGCGTTCTTTTCATTGAAAATAATAAGGTTCCCTATTATCCACGGTTTCAGGTATCCATGGGGGGTCTTGGAACATATTCCCCACAGATACAGGGATCAACCTGTACTTATTTCTGCTTTGACTGAATTTCCTGGGCTGACATGGAACACTTTTATAGCCTTTCAAATCCCTTAGCAGAAACATCATGTAACTCCAAAGAACCAATGTTTAAAGGGAACATATCTTTTTGTATGTGCCTTCAAGTTGCCTGTTGATTTATGGTGATCCCATGAATTTCATAGGATTCTGGGGAAGGAATTTCCACAACTTGGGAGCAGCCACCAAGAAGGCTCTCTGTCATGTCCTTATTAAATGTGCCTGGGATGGTGGTGGGACCAAGAGAATACCTTCCACATTATGGAAGTTATGTAAAGGTTCAACTGCATGCAGTCCCCCCCCCATCCCCACCCATTAATAAATATTCAGGCAGCTTTTGTTCCAAAATGTGACAAAAAAGTGAGCTGAATATTTCAAAAATACTTCAGGCCAGGACTAACAGATGGTAGCTTCAAAAGCGTAGAAACTATACTTACTGAAGCTGTGGTACTACCAAGTTCTTCGTAAATCCATTTCTGCAGTATAAGGAGTCAGGTATCCTAGAAACAAATCTCCATGTCAAGACTATGACAAGGGAAATGATACTTTGACCCAATAATGTTCCACTGAATTTTGCTTATTAATCAGGTGGGTATACTGTTTCTCAGCTGTTGTTTTAAACAAAGATTAAACTAGAGTTTGCATATGGTTGGGGGCAGTGATGACTCTGTGAAGATAGTAGTTCTACCAAGGATATAGAATTGGAATTTACTTTCAGAAACAGAAACAAATGAATTCCGCGGAAACATGTTCAACGTAGCTGCATTAAAAAAATATAAGTTTCTGCACATATACCTAGGCATCCTAGTTTATACTGCTACATAAGCCTTTAAACATGAAAGTGTGCTCCCCACACTTTTATGAGTTTAGCTCACAAAACTATGTTGTACATGCAACATTAGTTTGGGGGAAAATTGTGATGGGGAGCTAAGGGCCATGAACTCAAAATGTAGGAAGGCTGAATCCAATGGACATCCAAGAAGGGCTCTGAGAAAATGAGGCCCAGCAGAAAGAGAAGGCACAAATTAAAAATGACAGATGAGCAACGGAGATAGTAATGGCTGAGGGAAAACCTCCGATGGGACTCAGAACTCAGAAGTCTGCTGCTGCTGAAGAAAGCTGCTGAACTTGGAAAGAAATAAGGATAAGAAAAGAACACTGGAAAAGAGATGGATAGGCAAGGAGATGGAAGAAGTGAGAAAAGTTAATATTTGGATATCACATGAACAGACCATTTGAAAGCTGCAGTCCTCTCTTTATCAACAAAATCACTGAGATAATTATGAGGAAAAAGACATCAGATCAGACTGGGAAACTAAGCAAAAACAGCCTTTCCAATATTATGACCTGCTTTAATTTCTCTGATGGACTACGTTGGACTATGAGTCTGGAGACCAGGGTTCAAATCCCCATCATGCCACTGGACATGTCACACTCAGCCTTAGAGAAAGGCAATGGCAATCACTCCTGAACAAATTATGCCAAGAAAACCCTGTGATAGGATTGCCTTAAGGTCGCGATATGTCAAAAATGACTTGAAGGCATACAACAACAACAACAACAACAACAATTTCCCTGGTATATGAACTATTCAAGAAGAATGACTTACCATACATATGAACAGCATAAGCAGAAAAATATGAAGAAGCAACTATTAGAAGTGCTTTACTGAATTCAATTATTCTGTCATATCATGGAATTAAAACATGCAAATATAAATACAGGGAAGAAACAAATATCAAATGTCACTGATGAGCAAGAAGAAGGCACATCCAATGGCATAGTTACCAAGCATATAGAATAATTTTTAAAATTATCTCACCTGTTCCTTTGATTTATTGTTTTCCAAGCAAACAGGAAGATCTTGGGAATCAGGTGAAGTTTTGTGGTTCACAGGGATATTTCGATCCGCCACAGAAAAAATGGGAATAAAAGGCCGAAGAAATCTGAACTCACTGCTTAAGGATCCACCAGTTAGGCAAATATCATATTGATAATTCCTGGAAAGTGACCCACTCTGAGAATCGGTACAGTTCTCTGGGATATCAGGCATGGCAGGGGGAAAGTGAGGAGGGGCAGCAATAAAACTGCTGCTGGGATCTTTCTTGCACATTTTGATACCAACAAAGGAAACAATGCAAAGTAGAAAGACAAAAGAGACAGAAGCCAGGCAGATCACCAAATACATGGTCAAATTTCCCTCGTCTTCATGGTCCTGTTGATGAACATCCACCACCTTCAGATAAGGATCAGAAAAGCCATCCACTGGAAGTATATTGAGTGTTGCAGTGCTGGTACAAGGAGGGACACCATTGTCTCTGACCACAACAATAAGCCTCTGTTTGCTTGCATCTCGCTCAGTCAGTGGTCTCCTGGTTTTCACTTCCCCGTTCTGAGTTCCTATGCTGAAGAGACCAGGGTCTGTGGCCTTCAGCAGTTCATAGGAAAGCCAAGAGTTCTGACCAGAATCTCTGTCTACAGCCACCACTTTGGTAACCAGGTAACCAGCCTCCGCCATCTTGGGAAGCAGCTCATTGCAGGGGGAGGTGCTGTTCTGAAGGGGATACAGGAAGAAGGGAGTGTTGTCATTTTCATCTGTGACAATGACATGAACAATCACATCTGAACTCAGAGGAGGAGTACCACCATCGGTAGCCCTCACCATGACTTTGAATGCTTTTATTTGCTCATAATCCAGAGATCGGAGGGCATACATGTTTCCAGTTTCAGAGTTGACAGAGATGTAAGAGGATGCAGGATGAGCACCAATCTCTCCAGGCAAAAGCAAGTAGGTCACTTTGCCATTCTGTTCCATGTCGAGATCAATGGCACGGACTGAGCCAATTAGTAGTCCTGGAATATTATTTTCTTCTAACCTCATTTCGAATAAAGGCTTCTCAAATACTGGGGCGTTGTCATTGACATCTGATATCTGAACATGAATAATTCTTGTTGAGGTGAGCCTAGGAGAGCCCTGGTCGATGGCTGTGATGGTAACATTATATTCAGGGACTCTCTCTCTGTCCAGAGGGCTCTGGATCATAAGTTGGTAGTAGTTATTCTTGTTGGTTGTTAATCCAAATGGAAGGTTCATCTGAACAGAGCACATAGTTTTGCCATTTTCCCCAGAGTCTTGATCTGCAATACTGAAGAGCGCAACCACTGTGTTCAGGGGAGAATCCTCTTTGATTATGTTGGTAAGAGATATGACTGAGACTTCTGGGGCATTGTCATTCACATCCTCAACCTCAACCAGAATACTGCAGTGCCCAGAAAGACCCCCTCCATCTGTTGCTTTGATGTTCATGTCATAATTGGCTTCTTTCTCATAATCGATTTCTCCCAGAACTGTTATTTCCCCAGTCATTTCATTCAAATGAAACAGTTTATGTATTTTTTCAGGCATTCGATGGAAGGAGTAGGTGATCTGAGCATTTGATCCAAAATCCAAATCTCTAGCTTCCACTTTAGCGACCAGAGTATCCAGAGGACAGTTTTCCTTTAGCTTAACTTTGTATTCAGACTGAGTAAACTGAGGGTAATTATCATTTATATCTAAGACACTGATATTTATTTGAACTGTTCCTGTTCTCGGTGGAATCCCTCCATCCACAGCTGTCAGTGTCAGCCCAAAGTGTGACTCTGTCTCCCTGTCTAGTGGTTTCATTAGAATGAGATGTACGTATTTGCTTCCATCCTTCTTGCTTTCCACACCCAAATGGAAATGCTCATTGGGGGTGAGGGTGTAGTTTTGGATGCTGTTTTCTCCCAGATCCACATCTTGGGCAGATTCCAATGGGAATCTTGTATTTGGGAGAACATTCTCAGGAATTTCCAGCTGAAAATCATTTTGAGAAAACCTGGGAGCATTGTCATTTACATCTTCCACCTTTATTTCAATAGTATAGAGCTCTAAAGGGTTTTGGAGTACAATTTCACTCTGTAATATGCAAAGCTCAGTCTGGCCACACAAAGGCTCTCGGTCTATTTTCTCATTTATGAGCAGATCCCCAGAAGGGGTATCAAGGTGGAAATACTGCTTAGAGCTTTTGGACACTAGATGGGCTCTGCGAGCAGAGAGCTCCCCAATTCCCAGTTTCAGATCCTTCAGAACATTAGTGACCAGAGAGCCACTTTTCTTCTCTTCAGGCACAGAATAATGAATTGAGACACACAGTACATCAGTCACACAGAGGAATAGTAAAAAACACAGACCTTGTTTGCTCCTGAAGCAGTCTTCCATGGTTCAGACCTCTGTCTCTCTTCAGTTTCTGGCACAAATATACAGATTGCTACCTAAAGATAATCTCTACTTTTAGAGAAAAATGTTTTGTTCTTCAGTGCTGATTATCTGGCTCCTTTGAATGTTATTCCAACATCGTAGTCCATCTTGCTTCAGACACAATCTGCTTAGAGCTTCCTGGGAATATTTCACAGAGTAAAATGCTGTTGCATGTGTTTTCCTATACTGCCATCATGTGGCCAAGTGAAAAAACAATCACTTAAATGATTACCTTTTTCATATGCAGTATTGTTCCTCAAAGCACAATAAACAAGTAGTTTTGGAACCCCTCTCTCTTGAAAGATCACAGATATGACAAACATGGTCATATTTTTTAAATACTGGACATGGAATAATCTAACATGATTATGTGATAAAGAGATTTATTATTTTTATCTGCATACAGACAAGAAAAAAGTGGAATACAAAGATACACTGAACCATGAACAAAATAAAGAGCAGGGAAATTAACAATATTGGGAAGGCCACATGATTCCCACTCTTCATTTAAAGAGTAATTTATACTTCCTTTCTTGGTTATTTTTAAAACACACATGAGAGTGCAAAAGTGGCCCAGAATCCCCCCAGAGCAATGTTTTAAGAGTAAGTGTAAGTCATTACACTAAAAAGTAATGATACTTCCTGGCATTTAAGAAAAAAAACACTAACATCAGTATGTCCTTGTCACCCCAAAGGGTCATGGTCTTGAGCAGGCATGAAAATCATGCAGCCCTCCAAATGTTGTTTGGACTACAACTCTTAGCAGTATAACTAGTACTGCCAGTATAGCTAGTCCAAACAACACAGCCAGGATTGGCTCTACTGGCCAGGACTGCTGGCAGTGGCAATTGAACTACTGTATATCTGAAAGGTCACATGACTCCTGCCCAGGTCTTCCAGGTAAAGTTGTTACTAGTACTGCAACACATCCAAGGTCTGGAGTTGTCTGATTTAGTAGGACCAAAGCATAGACTAAACAGCACAAGGTATTTGTAAGAGGGGTTTTGCTAAATTTTCAGTTATTAAGCATTTAAATTTTAAACATATATGAAAGAGAATAATATTCTCACCTGGTTCATGACATTCCTTTCCTCTGTGTGCCGAGTAACATCCTGGGAATCAGTTGAAGTCATTCGATTATCCTGGGAGTTTGTACGTTCCAGAGAAAAAACAGGAAATACAGGCCTCAAAAACCGAAATTCACTGTTCAAAGACCCACCTGTTAAGCAAACCTCATAGTTGTAGGCCTGAGGAAAAGATTCTGTTCCAGAATCCACATGTATTTCCTGGGAATCAAGTCCCACGGGGAAAGCTGGTGCAGAGTTATAGCTTCCCATGAACTTCCTTTGTTTCTGAATCCTGATGGCAATAAACACCAGTACAGAAAGGAGGAAAACAGAGGAGATGGCAGTCAAGCATATGATCAAATACAGAGTCAGGTTGTGGTCTTCCTCCTCTATCCCCTCCTCCTTAGGGATATCCATAATTTTCATATAAGGGTCAGAGAAGCCATCCACTAAAAGAATTTGCAATGTGGCAGTTGTGGACAGAGAGGGACGACCATTATCTCTAACCACCAGAATCAGATTTTGCTTCATGGCATCTCGTTTATTCACTGGCCTCATGGTTTTCACTTCTCCATTCTGGGGCCCCACAGTGAACAGACCAGGGTCTGTGGCCTTCAGCAGTTGATAGGAAAGCCAAGAATTCTGACCAGAGTCTCTGTCCATGGCCACCACCTTGGTGACCAGGTAGCCAGCCTCAGATCCCCTGGGCACAAGGTCATTTGAAGGGGAAGTGATGTTCTGAAGTGGATAGAGGATGAAGGGGGCATTGTCATTTTCATCCACAATATGGACTCGGACAAGAACCTCTGAGCTCAGTGGAGGAGAACCTTTATCCACAGCCTGGACAGCCACATCAAAATCTTTTATTTCCTCATAATCTATAGATCTGATGGCATATAGGTTCCCACTTTCAGAGTTGATGGAGATGTAAGACAATGCAGGACCATCTCTCATCGTCCCAGGCAAAAGGGAATAGGTCACTTTGGCATTTTGCTCTGTGTCCAGATCAACAGCTTGGACTGAACCGATGAGAAGGCCTGGAATATTGTTTTCCTGCAACTGCATGTCATAGAAGGATGTTTTAAACACTGGGGGGTTGTCATTGATATCTGAGATCTGGATGGTAATAATTCTCACTGAAGTGAGCCTGGGAGAGCCCCTATCAGTGGCTGTGATGCTGATGTTATATTCAGAGACACGTTCTCTGTCCAGAGGCTGTTGGGTCACAAGCTGGTAATAATTATTCTCGCTGGCCTTTAGTGCAAAGGGCAGGTTTGTCTCAGTGGTGCAGGCAGTTCGGCCATTGTCTCCTGAGTCCCTGTCTATGACACTGAAGAGAGCCACCACAGTGTCTAAGGGAGAGTCTTCTGGTAAGGGACTGGTGATGGATGTAATGGTGACCTCTGGGGCATTGTCATTTTCATCCTCAACCTCCACAATGACTTTGCAGAAAGTAGAAAGACCTCCTCCATCAACAGCTCTGACATTCAGCTCATAATTACTGTTTTCTTCATAATCAGTTTTTCTCATGACTCTAATTTCACCAGTATATTTATTTAAGCTGAATAATTTGAACACATTTTCTTGCACTTGGCTGAAGGAATAGCTGATGTTAGCATTGGAGCCAATGTCCTTATCACTGGCTTCAACTTTAATGAGAAGTGTGTCCAGAGGGGCGTTTTCTGTCATTTTTACTTTGTATACAGATTGCTTGAAGTGAGGGAAATTATCATTGATATCCAAAATATCAATGATTATGTGAGTTGTACCAGTCCTCTGCGGGATTCCTCCATCCACAGCTGACAGAACTAGAGAAATCTGTGAATTCAACTCACGGTCTAATGCTTTCTCCAGTACCAGTTCTGCATATTTGGGTCCATCACTGTAACTTTCAATATCAAGTCTAAAATGTTCATTGGGACTAAGTGTATAGTTTTGAACAGTATTTTCTCCTTTATCTAAATCTTGAGCTTTTTCCAAAGGAAATCTGGTATTGGTGGAAACTAGCTCTGGTATTTCAAAAATAATTTGTCTTTTTGAGAACTGGGGAGCATTATCATTCACATCCTCTATTTGAACTTCAATTCTGTGTAGCTGCACAGGATTTTCCAGCATGATTTCAGAGAGTAGAACACAAGAGTCCTTCTGACCACACAAAACCTCTCGGTCTATTCTATCCTTTAATATTAAATTCCCAGAATGAGGGTCCAGCTGGAAATACTGCTTGGAGCTCTTAGAAATCAATCTTCCTTTCCGAGCAGCCAGTTCCTTTGCATCCATTTTCAAATCTTTTAGCACATTCGCCACCAAAGACCCACCTTTCTTTTCCTCTTGTACTGAATACACAATAGACTCACACATTGCTACCCAAAAAGTAAGAGATAGAAAAAAAGTGAAAACTTGCCTCCTGATAAGATGTATCTCCATGTTTCCAGCCCCACCTTCAATTTGATCTGAAATACACTGGTTTTTGGATTAGGCAGCTGCAGAACCAGGCCGTCTAGCTGTTTAATATCTCTGTGTGCCGTCCTCCTTCAGATTCCTTTGTCAAATGATTACTGTACAGCTTTCCAGCAGAAACAATTTCTGCAAGATCATTTTGTCTGTGTGTAGTTCAATAGCACCACCTTGTGCTTGAGTTAAGGTACAACTCCCTAAAATGTTAGCATTTACCAAAGAAAATGTTAAAATGATAACTCAAAATTCTGGTAATTTCCTCCCCTAATATGCAGTCTAACAGTTAATCTCATACATATGATCCCATGAAAAGGCCTGGGGCTGGCTAAGGGTAGTATCTGAGGGTATGTTTCATACTCAGCCATCAAGGGTTCTAAATATTAGTTGGTTTTTCCACTGGAAAATAAAACTTAGGTAGAACATATAGTCAAAGTCACTTTGTTTATTGGAAAAGAAGTAAATTAGTCCATGTCTTTTTAAATATATTGCAGAAACCATGTCTCATGAGAGTTCACACATTTTCCCTATGCACCTGAGATGATATGGGATTTTAATCTAATAGTTTATGCATTAGTACATCATAGTACAGTGGGCCCTTGGGATCCACTGGGGTTTGGTCCCAGGACTCCCCCACACCATGGATACCAAAATCTGTGAATGCTTAAGTTCCATTATATACAATGGTGTAGTAAAATGGTGTCCCTTATATAAAATGGCAAACAGTGAGGTTTTCTTTTTAGATTTTTTAAAAAATATTTTCAAGCTGTGGATTGTTGAATCTCTGGATGCAGAATCTAGGGATACAGAGGGCCAACTGTATTTGTAAATGGTTAACACTGGGTTGGAATGATAGTGGTAAGAACAGTAGTATCTTGCTTGTTTGTTTATTGTGTTAGCTGACAGCCCTAACCATTAGCTTTAAATTTATGTATTGCTTGGACTTACAAAATTGGTTTGGATGATTGAACAGTATTACAAAGTTTACTGAGAGTTTATTCCCTCCCACCTAGTTTGAACAGTTCTTTCACATACTCAACTACAAATCAGTTTTGATTTGTATTCACTTTCAAAAACAGGTTTCCATGTAGCTTGGTGGGCTGCTGTTATAGAAGACAAAGTCAAAAGACCTGTTGGTCCTTTGAAGCTTAGATGCTATATACAAATGGGTTAAAAGAATCTGGGTTAAAAGAATCTGATATTCCAATAAAGACCACAGTTCAAATAGACAGGCCAGATTCATGCTCTAGTATTCTTCTGATTGAATTACTGTAATATGTCCATGTTGTACGTGCGGCTTCCATTGAATATAAATCCAAAGCCTTGGCTCAATGCCTTCTGAGTTTTATTCATGGTGCTGGTGCTTACCTTTAAAACCCAAATGGCTTGAAGGACTGTTCTTCTTACATCAGCTTTCCCATACCTGTCAAGATCTTCAAGGAAGGCCCTTCCACAAGTATCCTTCATACATTATGTGAAAACAATGGAGAGAGCCTTCTCTGTTGCACTGTCCAGACTCTGGAACACCTTCCTTCTGGTGGGGTGATAGTTGAAAACATTATATACTTTTTAGCATCAGGTCAAAAATGTTTTGTTTTGTTTTGTTTTTTTGGCCAAAGCATTTTACTTTTCCTTAAACAGGATTTTTTTTTTAAGTGTATTGGGTGACTTGCGGGTATTTTCAGGCATCAATGAAAATTCCAACAGATTGACAATTAGAGTTAGTGGGTGCGGTTTAGGTACACTTCCTATATATCCTGACTAGACTGACCAGCTCTCCCGTATTTCCCTGGAATTCCTGAATTTGGGCTAAAAAATTTTTTTAATCCTTCTGGCTTCCGCATTGACCTTTAATTCTGACATTCAGATGTCAAGGGCAAACAAATCCGTGCACAAAGGGCACCTGTGAAGGCTGGATGTGGTTGTGTGTGGCGGGCGGGGGGATCATTAAAAAAAAAAAAAAGACCGAAATGCAGATTTCTTCAAATCCTTTGCTAGGTTTCTCCAGGAAGGATATAATTTCGAATGGAAACAATTAAGGGGAGAATGTTATGGTTTACTTTATCTTGAAATAAGACACGATCATAAGATTGTAATGGAAAATGGACCCTGTGAAACCAGTTCTTAAACAGTACAGAAAACTTTATGTTTGTAATTAATGAAAGACAATTGTTTATTGTGTGTTTATTACGCTTACTCAGCACAGACGAGTGGGAAGCAAATTTGTTTTAGAAATTTGGTGGAAAATGAAGATGTATATGTAAATGTGGTTGTAAAAATAATAATTAAAAAAAAAAAGCCAGGAAACTTCTGCTGGCTTGAGGCATGCAGAAGCAACTGTAGGGCTTTTTTTTTCCCCAAGTGGGTAAAAAGTCATCTTTATTCAGAGAATCAAACCAGTGAAAGATGGCAACAATCCATTCAATCATCTGGGCTGTATCCTTAAAAAGACCATTTGTACTTACGATACTTTTTGCTCTTCTTTTCAAACATTTTGTCCTCTCATCTTTAATATTTTTTTACTGTTTTACAAAATGCATATTGCACTAAAGAACAGGGAGCTATTTTAAACACCAAACAATATTCTGTTGAAAACCCACATTTATAACACTTAAGCAACAAATGTTTCACCTGATAGTCAAACTGGTTCACTGGCCCCATTGCAAAGTTATCAGGTGGTGGTCCACCAAAGTTGTGATTATTCTGGTTAAACATATGCCTGTTGTCAGGGGCAAATTCCCCACTGTCCTGACTGTTACTGTCTTCTGGTGGAGGAACAATATCGATTGGTCCCAGGGCTGGAGGAATCCATGGTTGATCTGGTGGTGGATGAGGGAGTTGGTGAGGCATGCTCCATTCTGGCTGACACATTCTGTTGAAGTTTGGATCACCCTGAAAGTTACCATTGTTGTTTGGGCCTGGCTCCATTCCTGGTATCTCCTGGCCATTTGGCATCATCCCTTGCTGATCCACTACACCCTGCTGACCCAATCCTTCCTGTTGTGCAATCCATGCTTGAGCTAATGCAGCCCAGTCCATTTGGCTTGGATCTCCTTGGTGCTGAAAGGACTGCATCCACTGCTGTCAATTCAAAGGCCACTGTTGCCAAGGCTACCCACCTTAATCCCACATCTTTAGTTCTTTATATAGTCCCCACCCAGTCCTTTCCTGCCGACCAGTCCCACTGGCAGCACTGCAGCTGCCTCTGTCTCCCGTTACCTTTTCACGACTGTATGGTATTTTAAAGCAGTGTCTCCTTTTTCCTTCTTTCCAGTATCTCCTTCTTCCTTCCTTCTCCACTGAGCAGGACAAGCTGGCTTCTGTGAGGCTGAATCTGGGAGGAGTTTGCTGAGTTGTTTTAGCAAGCAAGCCAGGAAGCTCCTGCTGGCATGAGGTGTGTGTTTACATTTATGTCAGAGAGGGGGCAGCATGTGTGTGAGAAAGAGGGGGGTAGGGAGAAGGAGAGAGGGGTATGACTGTGTTTTTGCATCTATGGAGATTATCAGATGGACCCAAAATTCTGTGGCAGGAATGGAACATGATTGAGAAAGGCTTTCCCTTTCTGATGACATCATTCCATTCCTGTGTTGCTCCCATTCTGCCCCCGTTCTGCTCCAGCGATATTACAAAAACGGGGAAACATCGTTAATAGACCACCCGTTCCATTTCTGTAACAGAATCCCGGGTGGTCTGAACAATGCCCCGTTCCTATTTTGTTATGCTGGCATGATGCCAGCTGTGGAGGGAGGTCCATGCCGGACACTTCTGGGTGTGATTGGGACAAGGTAAGTTAAAAACTTTTTTCCCCTCCCCAGGTAGCTAGTATGTCTTTAAATGGGTTTTTGTGCTTTGGTTACTTGTTTTGATGTTGGGGGGGAGGTCTTTTTAAATTTGCTGCCCGGCTGTTCTCTCACGAGAACGGCTGGGATTTGAGTTCCTGATTATAAAAGCAGCCTTACGATGTCTGCATTTACGACCAGGCAGTGAAGGGAGGGGGAGCCCATTCCTGCCACAGAACGAAGATAGGTGTCTGAAACCTTTTTATTTATTCTGCGGCAGGAATGGGAGTGGGGGGGTGGGGATAGCTGGAGAGAAACAGGCTATAAGGGCCTATCTGAAAATCTCCTGTGTGCATGTGAGAAATGAAAGTGTATGTTTGCATGTCCCTGTAAGAGGGAGGAATGGAGTATGTGTGTGCTTTTGCATCTCTGTATATAAAAGAAGGGTTTTGATTTGTGCGGGGGTGAATGTGTGTCTTTGTGTGTCTGTTTTGATAAGCTATCTGTAACAGTTCTTTCAGTTTTCTTTAAAGTTAGTATGGTATTTGAGATCTTTTTTAGAATAGCTTTTGTTGTTGTTCTTGTTGTTGCTGCTTAAGTTCCCTGGATAGTGCACACATACACAAACAAACATACAAAGCCAATCAAAATATTAAATAATATGGCCTGGACATTAAAGATGTAATCCTATACCAATGAACATTTGCTGGAGTGACACCGCACCATTAAAACAAGCACAAAATTTGTCAAGACTAAATCCCCCTTAAATTCATGGCCAAAAGTTGGTCAGCCTAATCCTGACCCCAATGAAAATTCTAAGACCACCCCAATGTGACCAATAATGTAAATATTTTAAATAAACAAAATTCTAATGTAGAAGAAGCAAATTATATTACAGTATTCTTACATAATGTAGGAACCTTATAAAGATGTGTTTTTGTTGAATCATTCTTTTTTTTATTCATAACATTAGGAACAAATTTACAATATTACTCCTAAATTTTTAAAGGCTAGTAGAGCTTTCAGAAATTCCATTATTGCACATGTTTTATGATACATTAATAATATCTTTCTTCAGATAGCCCCACCTAATAAGAGAGAGAGAGAGAGAGAGAGAGAGAGTCTCCTGACTTAAGTTGATGGAGTCTCCTCCTTTGGAGGTTTTTAAACAGAGGCTGGATGGCCATCTGTCGGGAATAATTTGATTGTGTATTCCTGCATGGCAGGGGGTTGGACTGGATGGCCCTTGTGGTCTCTTCCAACTCTGTGATTCTATGATTCTATGATTCTATGTTTCCCTTACACCAGACGTTGGAAATAATGAATTAATTTGCAACTCATTTTGCTAATTTATTGATATTTCCACTAATGATGGGCAAAAAACATTGAAATGAGAGGGGGACATAAAACGTGTTTGATTAGTTAGTGTTAACTGTCCATGTTAAGCTTAAATTATTATTTTTAAAAAATATGTCTCACAGAGAAAATGTTGAGGGTCTTTTACCCTTTTTATGTGGCAAAGGGGAATGTAATAACAATGTTTATAGTGATAGAGCCCTGGTGGCACAGTGGTTAAATGCCAGAACTGCAAGTCACCACGTTGCAAGTTCGATTCCAGCGGCCTCCAAGGTTCACTCAGCCTTCCATCCTTTCGTAGGTCGGTAAAATGAGTACCCGGCTTCTGGGGGCAATCAGCTAACACACATTGGAAACTGCTTAATGCAGTGTAGATGTGCAAATTGCTATTGCTTAAAACAATTTGTAAGCCACTCTGATAGCCTTGTGGCTGAAGAGCGGTGTATAAATAAATTAATTAATTAAATAGAGTATTAAAGTGATTAAAGTTTAGAGTGATTAAAGTGACTAGGATTTTATTCTATGCCTCCATCAAGAGAATGTACCCACCCCACAATGAAGCCTCAGACTCTGGAGAGCTGTTATTGCCTCATAAGATTTGGCTGTCAAACATTTTTAAGGTCTGGATTTTCTTTTAGTCCTGATTAGAGTAGAGCCAATGAACCCAACAGAGTTATCTATGTGTTGACTCACCATTCAACAATTGATTGAATGTTTCTACTCTAGCTGGGACAAACAAACAGGATACCAGCCTAAGAACGATAAAGCCCATGGGCAATTATTATTATTACTATCATATGCATATTGCACTTTTCCTCAAAAATTGGGATTTAAGCCTGTCTACAGGGATTAAAACAACGCCCACTGACATCGAGTTTGGCGGGCACAGAATAGGCACGAGAGGAGAAGCCCGAGAAGGCGAGATGAAGCCGGTGCATTGAAACACCACCCTCTTCTTCCTTCTCCGCAACCAGAGCTGGCCAGGTGGTTCCTCCCATTCCTTTAATTACAGCCAGATTTGGATGCCAATGCCACTACGATGGGTGAAGGGCTGGGAGCTCGGTCTCTCCTCCTGTTTCTCACAGTGGCTGCCCTCCTCACTGTCTCCGGGCACTGCCAGGTTCCCTTCACTATGAATAATCACCCTGGTAATAGGAGGGGAAGCAAAAAAGTGCATGATCGCTAGCACGAAAAGTGCTTCCGGGTGCTTGATAGCAAGCCCATCCCCTGCACACATCTGGCCAATCAGATCTCCATTCTACCCTCTCTGGACTGTGCAGCAAATTAAATCAGTTGTGAACAGAAATGCACATTTCCCTCACAGTTAAAAAAAAAACTTCAGGAAAATCCACTAAGGCTTTCCCCACACAGTAAATGGAGCTTTTTGCCCCTCTCCTTCCGAATAAGGTGAAACATCGCAGGATCTTGTTGGGACAAAAGGTATTCTCAGCAATTTCTGTGATGAGTATTTTCACTGTCTAGATAAGCCATGACAGTAAAGAGTTGGGGGGAAAGAATAGAGCTGTTGAAGCCAGCAAACATCTGCACCCAACAACAACAACAAAACCATTAAAAACAAACAGTTTGATGGAGGGTGTTACTGTTACATGTACATGTCAAAAAATAGGGGACACATTTGGAGAAGCTAATCTGACAGCAAAAGGCAGGATGAAATGCAATGAGGTGACAACAATATAAAATATTGAGACAATACCAAAGCAGATGCTTTCAAATTGACTTATACCAAATTTCTCAGAAGCCAAGACTTTTACTTAGGACCTTGAAAGTTAAGTAGCTCCAAGATTAAAGAATTCCTACAGTCCAAGTTCCATATCATTCAACATATTGGCAACCAGAAACCCACTTTTCTTTAAACAGATAATTGGAAAATGGGATACACAGTATGCCATGAACATTACTACAGACATAAAGAGAAAAATGTACAGATATTTATTATAGGTTTGTTTCTAATGAGAAAGTTTGTTGATTCACCCTCTGTCACATCCCTATTGGTTACACTTTTTGAATGGCCTGTCTCCTGCCAAAGCAAGAAATGTAGACCTAAAATAGAAGAACACCCTGATTCCCCAGCAGTATGCAATGTTATTATGTATTAGATATGTCATGTATTTTCCTCAGTACATGGAGAAGAATAAAGACACAAAAATACAGAGATATCAGGAGAAGAGAAACTAAAAGAAAGTAAAAAGGAAATTATTTCAAATGTTCATTCGGATCTGCAGCCATTCAGGACATCCTAGCTTACATCTCTTTTAAACCCAAACTTAAATTGTACTGACTACTTCTCAATATAGATCTGACATGTAAATCTAAAACTTTATTAAAAGATTCAATAGTATTCTCACCTGGCTAATGAGCTTATTTTCCTCTGGATGACTAGTGGTTTCTTGGGAATTCATTGAGTTCCTTGGGTCTTCCTGGGTGTTTGGAGGCGCCACAGAAAAAACAGGAAACAAAGGCCTCAGAAACCGGAACTCGCTGTTCAACGACCCACCTGCTAAACACACCTCATAGTTGTAGGGCTGGAACAGCGATTCTGTTCCAGAATCCACTTGGTTTTCCTGGGAACTAGGACCCACAGGGAAATTAGGTGCAGAGTTATAGGTTTCTAAGAACTTCCTTTGTTTCTGAATCCTGATGGCAATAAACACCAGTACAGAAAGAAGGAAAACAGAGGAGATGGCAGTCAAGCATATGATCAAATACAGAGTCAGGCTGTGGTCTTCCTCCTCTACCACCTCCTCAGGGATATCCATAATTTTCATATAAGGGTCAGAGAAGCCATCCACTAGCAGAATTTGCAGTGTGGCAGTTGTGGACAGGGAAGGATGACCATTATCTCTGACCACCAGAACCAGATTTTGCTTCATGGCATCTCGTTTATTCACTGGCCTCATGGTTTTTACTTCTCCATTTTGGGGCCCCACAATGAACAGACCAGGGTCTGTGGCCTTCAGCAGTTGATAGGAAAGCCAAGAATTCTGACCAGAGTCTCTGTCCACAGCCACCACCTTGGTGACCAGGTAGCCAGCCTCAGATCCCCTGGGCACAAGGTCATTTGAAGGGGAAGTTATGTTCTGAAGTGGGTAGAGGATGAAGGGGGCATTGTCATTTTCATCCACAATATGGACTCGGACAAGAACCTCTGAGCTCAGTGGAGGAGAACCTTTATCCACAGCCTGGACAGCCACATCAAAATCTTTTATTTCCTCATAATCTATAGATCGGATGGCATATAGGTTCCCACTTTCAGAGTTGATGGAGATGTAAGACAATGCAGGGCCATCTCTCATCGTCCCAGACAAAAGGGAATAGGTCACTTTGGCATTTTGCTCTGTGTCCAGATCAACAGCTTGGACTGAACCGATGAGAAGGCCTGGAATATTGTTTTCCTGCAACTGCATGTCATAGAAGGATTTTTCAAACACTGGGGGGTTGTCATTCATATCTGAGATCTGGATGGTAATAATTCTCACTGAAGTGAACCTGGGAGAGCCCCTATCAGTGGCTGTGATGCTGATGTTATACTCAGAGACACGTTCTCTGTCCAGAGGCTGTTGGGTCACAAGCTGGTAATAATTGTTCTCAGTGGCCTTTAGCACAAAGGGTAGGTTTGTCTCAGTGGTGCAGATGGTTCTGCCATTGTCTCCAGAATCCCTGTCTGTGACGCTGAAGAGGGCTACCACGGTATCTGAGGGAGAGTCTTCTGGTAAGGGACTGGTGATGGATGTAATGGTGACCTCTGGGGCATTGTCATTCGCATCCTCAACATCCACAATGACTTTGCAGTAAGCAGAGAGGCCTCCTCCATCTGTGGCTCTAATGTTCATCTCATACCCAGTATGTTCTTCATAGTCAATTGGCCCTCCAAGAGTAATTTCTCCAGTGTTTTTGTTTAACCTGAATGATCTTAACACTGCATCTGATACCTGGCTGAAAAAATAGCTGATATCTGCATAGGATCCAGAATCCTTGTCATTTGCTTTAACTTTAGTGACTAGTATATCCAATGGACTGTTTTCCCTTATTGATACTTTGTAGGTAGATTCACTAAACTGAGGGAAGTTATCATTGGCATCCAGAACATTAACAATTATATGTGTTGTTCCAGTTCTCCGTGGGATGCCTCCATCTACTGCTGACAGAACTAGAGAAATCTGTGCATTTCCCTCACGGTCTAATTGTTTCTCCAGTATCAGTTCTGCATATTTGCCACCATCACTGTGGGTTTGTACATCCAACCTAAAATGTTCATTAAAACTGAGTGTGTAGTTTTGAACAGTATTTTCTCCTTTGTCTGAATCCAGAGCTCTTTCCAAAGGAAACCGGGTATCCTTGGGTACATGCTCAGATATTTCAAAAAGGATTTCCTTTTTAGTGAATTTGGGAGAATTATCATTCACATCTTCTATTTGAACTTCAATTCTGTGTAGCTGCAGAGGATTTTCCAGCACAATTTCAGAAAGTAGAACACAAGAGTCCTTCTGACCACACAAAACCTCTCGGTCTATTCTATCCTTTAATATTAAATTCCCAGAATGAGGATCCAGCTGGAAATACTGCTTGGAGCTCTTAGAAATCAATCTTCCTTTCCGAGCAGCCAGTTCCTTTGCATCCACTTTCAAATCTTTTAGCACATTAGCCACCACAGACCCACTTCTCCTTTCCTCTGGCACTGAATATAGGATAGACTCACCCATTGCTACATATGCAGAGAGATAGAGGAAAAAAGACAAAACTTGCCTGCTGTTGACATTTGTTTCCATCCTTCCAGTCTTACCTCCAGTCAGACTTGAAAGATGTCAATCGTTATTTATAAGGCAGTTGCTGGAAATGCTTTTTCTTCCCAACATTTATTCAGATTTAAGCTAGTTGACGATCTGCTGTATTTCTCCCAGAGGTTTCTTTGTCTAATGGTTATAGGCCTTCAACAGAGCTATTGTTCTCCTCCAAGATGATCTGTTCTTGTGTTGTACAATAGCACCACCTTGTGTTTGAACTATAATACAGCTCCCATAAATATGTCAAAGATGTATTTTGTGCAATAGAATTAGTTTTGGTTCAATATTTCATTATAATTCTATTCTTAAACCTCATTTTATATATTAAACAGACTGTTGCCTTCTATTATCAAACTAAGAATAATGATAACCCATGCGAGCTACATGAAGAAACATGTAGTATGCATAAGTGAAACCCATCATACCTTTAGGTCCTACCCTTCAATTTTTTCCAACCTGGCTTATTCAGTTAAACTACCCCCTCAACCAAACAACAACAATGCTGCCATAATTTTAAAAGAAAAATGAAACAAGGCAATGCAGCTTAAAACAGATGCAAATGCATGGCCATTTTTAAAATGCCAGTACTGCAAGTCACCACGTTGCAAGTTCGATTCCAGCGGGCTCCAAGGTTCACTCAGCCTTCCATCCTTTCGTAGGTCGGTAAAATGAGAACCAAGCTGGTGGGGGCAATTAGCTAACACACATTGGAAACTGTTTAACGCAGTGTAGACGTGTAAATAGCTGTTGCTTAAAACAATTTGTAAGCCACTCTGATAGCCTTGTGGCTGAGGAGCGGGGTATAAATAAATAAATAAATAAATAAAAAACAGTACAAGTTCCACCACTAAAACAAAACCAAAAAAATGTTCTCCTCCTCCTCCTCCTAAATTCCATCTGTCACACTGTACCTATAGGCACCTGGAGAAAAGCATTCACCTGTTACCCTCACGTACAGGTGGACTGGTATATAGTATGGAAATGTTTCGTGAACCCTGATCTCAAGCCATGAAAGGATTAAAAGATCAACCCCAGCAATATGAAATGTGTCCAGAAGTTAATTGAGAGCCATAAGGACTGATGCAACATGTCTCCAACCTTCATTAGCAGCTATAACTAATTGCCATTTCCAGGCAGTCTTAAAGAACTACCCCATATATAACACAATAATTGGAAGTTATTAGAGCACATATAATTTAGGCAAGGCTATCTCACTCCAAAAGCCAAAGCTGGCATGCAGCCCAAGGCTAGCAGAAAGTAGACTGAAGCGACAAAGCATCACAAGTCTCATCAGTCTTGAAATGTTTGTGAGGGTCACACCTCACTTCCTAAGTGAGAAATCTTTGGACTTTCATTGGTCTACAGGTTTGCCTCTTGACTGTGAACCAGTGAAAAGGACAAGAGCCCACTCTGATATTAACCTGGGCCTTGTCTGCACAGGCCAAATGAAATGGCCTCCTCATCCCCCGCCCGCCCCGTTCCCTTACCCAGCAGCCCAGGCAACATAGGATTTTTGCCCCAATCCTAGTCCAAATGGCATCTGGGCAGTTTCAATGATAATCTGGGACAAATACACCTTAAAACAGAGTGGACACATGGTTAAAAACTTCACCATTTGCTGAGGATCTTCCAGAGAAAACAGCGAGTTCCGTTACCGCAACAGGAGGCTGTCCACACACATGACCCGTGTGGTACTTGGTGCAGCCATTTCCCAACCAGGTTGCATGTGTCGTATCTGCTGACATCACCATGAGGCACCCAGCCATGTGACCATGACTGGGAACCTCATTCCTGGCCTTGGAAGATGCAACCGGTGCAGGGTAGAGAAGCGCTGTTTTGAGCATGGGTCCCCTCCATTGCCACATGGGAAGGGCAGGTAACAGGGGGGAAACGCTGTGGGCCCGGGGCTGGAATTCCCCAAGTTACACCCAGGATATTCCTGCCTGTGCAGACAAGCCCCTACTTGCAGGTTTGTTACATTATCAGCGTAACAAACCTGCAAGTAGGTTAGATAGGGCAAGTTTGTCTCAGTGGTGCAGGCAGTTCTGCCATTGTCTCCAGAATCCCTGTCCGTGGTACTGGTCGCACTTGTGCACCTTTGCTTTAAAGTTAAAAAAAAAATACAGTGCAGCAGTGACAACATGTGGTGAAAAATAACACACTAATTTACTCAGCTACCATCTTGAGTCACAGGCATGTGCACTTCCAATGCGGATAGTTTCACATACTATCAATTTTGCGAAAAGACGTTAGAGACAAATGAACACTGCAATAATGTGCAGGAATCAACATTATATTCTCTCATCTAGACAACCTTCATAACTCACTCCCTGGATGACAACTCATACAAAGAAGAGGAAGATGTCATAACTCACCTCCTGGATGACCGAAAGAGGAGGAAAGGGCAGAGTGCCAGGAAGCTGCAATTCCTGATGATGAGTCAGACAACAGTGAAGAGAGAAGGACTGGTCTCGCCAACGGTTAAATCTAAGGTGCTAATTAATTAGGGCCCAGGTGTTGTTTAAACAGTGGACTATAAATATCCCAACAGCTCCTCCATCTTAGTTGTTTGCAACTGCCTTATCTGAGTGACTGACAGAATTCAGGCTCCCGTTTGTTTGACCTTGGACTGGCTATTCTTTGTTTGACCTTGGACTGGCTATTCTTTGAGGATTTTGTTTATTCCTTACTGACTCTCACATTTGGATTACTGACTCAACAACGCTTGGTCTGGCTGACGACTCTTGTGCTTCTCCCTGCATCTTTCTCAGATAATCCCTGACTGACTTGGACTGGACTGACAGTCCTGATACACCCATCACCTGCTGCCTCTGGGTGCTTGCTGACCTGTGTTCAGGACACTGGGATTTATAGGACTCTGGAGTGAATGGGGCATTTCTGGAAGAATTCGCAGAATTGTCTATATTTGTGTCTTTAAACCTTGTTCATATTATTTGTGGGGACTTCAATATCCATAGAGATACTTCTACATTTTCTCAGAATTTTTTCTCCCTTCTGGAAATTTTTAATTTGGAAATCATAGAAGCCCCTCCCACTCATGCAACTGGAAGAACTTTGGATCTATTCCTGTTAGTGTTTGGGAACCTAGATATTGAGCTGGATGAGATTATAGATGCAGTGATATCCTATAAAGTTACTATACTGCCTCTGCCTCCACCTCCCCCCCCCATACAAATGAAACATTTTCAGGATTTAGTTAGGATATCTCTAGATTCCTTCTCTCAAGTCCTCAATCAGTTACTCACTGATGTTTTAGTTCCAGCCATGGAACAGTGGAGGAAGGCAGTACCAGGGATTGAGATGGAGCTGGAAGACACTCTAGTGGGCCAGAGCTTTTGTGGAGGATACATTAAATCCTGACACTCTGGCTAATCAATTTAACACTGCAACAAAACTGCCCTAGAACTCATGACACCATCAAAAACTCCCTTAGTCATACAGCGCCAACCAAGACCTTGACTGCATTCAGAGCTGTGTATGGAATGAATTATTGTCTGCTAATTAGAAAGGTGGTGGAGACAGAACCCATCAGATGAATTGCATCAAAGTTTGAGGACTACTTGCACAACTTATTATTCTCATGTAGATGAATCTCAACAATCCTATTTGCAGGAGAAAATTCAAGCTCAAACCCATATTCTTTGTCAATCATTTGCCACCTTTTAACACTTTATTGAGTCCTGTGGCTGGCTATTATGAGAGTCCTTTAGCTCCAGCGGATCTCCACCTCCATTGGCATCAGTTGATCTACCACAGCTTTTGGCCCAGGCCATGTCTCTACCGTCATGGGCAGAGTTTAATTTTCCCCATTACCGAGGCAGTCATGGGTCAGATTGTCCTCTTCCCCCACTTCCTACCCTACTGACCCTTTTACTTCCTTTCATTATCCAGGCCTTCTGTCTCTGCTTCTGTCTTATATAAGCTACTTGGAGAATTGTTCCTTTTCAAGGGGTATTTTCCCAGACTGCTTTAAGCATGCTGTCCTACATCCTCTATTAAAGAAACCACCTCTGCATCCTTCATTTTTTGCTAATTTATCATCCTGTGTTTCTTTTCCCATTTCTTTCTAAAATTTTGGAGAGAGGGCTGGCTTCATCTGACTTATCTGACTATGCATGTTCTGACTACACATGATCTTCTTGACCCATTTCAATCAGGGTTTCGTACAGGTCACTCCATTGAAACGGCCTTGACTCAGGTAGTAAATGATATTCTAGTGGCAAAGACTCAGTGTCAAACTTCTGTGTTGATCCTCTTGGAACTTTCTATAGCCTTTGACACTTCAGACCATCAGATCCTACTATTGTGGTTGGCATCATTAGGAATAATGAGGAATATTTTGTCCTGGTTTAAATCTTCGTTGTTTGATCATTCTTCCTCTGTTTTATTCTGGGGATCTTTGTTGAAAGCTTTCCTTGTAACTGTAGGGGTGCCACAACGATCACTTTTGGGTCCTCTTGTTTTTTCCATTATACACTCTCCCTCTTGGATTTCTTATATCAGAATTGGGTTTTCAGTGTCACATTTATGCAGACAACACTTAGGTTTTCCAGACTTTTAAAGCAACTGATGACTCTATGTGGAAGTCTGTGAAGAAATGCCTGTCGAGTGCTTCTTTGTGGTTGACCACCCACTGTCTTAACTGAATATGAATAAAATGGAGATCTTGGTGTTTCCTCCTGACCTCTTTCATGCCCTCCAGTGTCTTTATGGGGTTGCACAGTAGTTCCTATTTTGGTTGCCAGGAACCTTGAAGTCCTGTTGGATTACTGTTTGTCCCTGCACCCCTTTATCAGAGTGACAGCAAAAGCATGTAATTTCCATCTTTTGAGCATCGATAGGATTCATAGGTTTTTTACCATTGAGACTCTCATTTGCTGGTCACACCTGAATTAATGTAATAGCCTACTAGCAGGTTTGCCTTCCTGCTCTCTTCTTCCTCTGGTTTTAATCCAGAACAACTCCATCTGGGATGTTTTAAATCTTCATAAATATTCACGTGTCTTTTGTCCCCATAGATCCCTTCACTGGCTACCAGTTTGGGCCAGGACCTGTTTCAAACTTTTGGTTCTGGTATTTAAGGCTCTGTGCTCTAATCTCCCCTAGTATCTGGCAGCTCAGCTAGCATGGTATTATCATTTAGGAGTCTAAGATCTGCAGGCAAAGGATTATTGTCTGTTTCACCAATGCACACAACCTTGTCAAGGCTGCAAGCCTTTCAAGATCTAGCTCTGCATCTGTGGATCAGTCTTCCTTTGCATCTCCAGCTGGAGCAGGATCTTACCTGTTTTCATAAAGGGTTGAAGACCTTCCTCTTTGATTCATCAGACTAAGATGCTGAGTTGTGCCTGAGAGTGCTGAGATGAGTTGTGACTGGTAGGGTGTTGGGGATTTTATTTCATGTATATTTAGAGTATTATATTTAGAGTATTATTTCATGTATATTTAGGAGATTTTCACACTACACTGTTATAGCGTTACTATTCCACTATAACTGCTCTGGCTGCCTCCTGTGGAATTCTGGGCTTTGTAGTTTAGGGAGGCCTAAGAGCTAGCTGGCTGAGAGTTGTAAATGTCCCTCCCTAAACTGCAAATCCCAGGATTCCACAGGAGGCAGAGGAGGCAGCCATAGCAAATAAAGTGGAATAGTAACACTATAACAGTGTACAGTTGTCCCTCCACATTCACGGATTTGACATTCACGGATTTGAGTATTCACGGCTTGAAAAATATTCTTAAAAAAATAACAATCCTAATAGTAAACCTTGATTTTGCCATCTTATATAAGGGACACCATTTTGCTCTGCCATTGCATATAATGGGACTTGAGTATTCACAGATTTGGGTATTCACGGGGGGTCCTGGAACCAAACCCCAGCGAATGTGAAGGGACAACTGTAATGTGAAAATCTCCTTAGAGTATTATATTTAGAGTATTAGAGTATTGTCTTTGTCCTTGATTCTATATGTTGATGTTCTGCCGTTTGGTGAAAGGGGTATTATAAATGAACGTTGTTGTTATTGTTGTTGTTGTTAGGAATGTGAACAACATGAAGGGACATTTTGTCATGTGTGATGGACATGTGAAAAAGCTAAAAAAATGTTTTCAAATACACCCATTGAAGCAGAGGATGTTAAAGATTGATACTCAGTTAAAACTGGAACTTTGTCATCTGGGATTGATGGACTCACAGCTGGAAAAGAGTCATGAAATATTATTTCAGTATATGACCATGGCAACAAGACTGTTGTATGCTCAAATATGGAAGTATTCAACACTACCCACTATGAAGGAATGGTTGATGAAATTGATTTAGCAAAAATAAACAAACTGTAATGTTTGAGGAGAGAAGGGTCAGTAGTGACATTTCTCAAAGACTGGAAACCCCTTATAGACTTTTTGCACACACAAAAGAAAAAAAAGAAAACAACCTGGTAACTTGGTTTTGATGGTTAGAAAGAATACATCATTGAAAGAAGGGATCATGTGGTAATTTTAGAGAGACAGGTATTACTAACTATCTTGTTCCAAATACAAAAGGTCATCATACAATAACCAGCTTTGACTTTTAGCCCATTCTTTCCTGAAGAAAGCTTCTTGCAGTGAAGTAGCTAATATTCTTAGGAAGCAGTACCTGCTTTTACTTAACCCAAACTCACAAAAGAGCATTTCTGATGCAATTATTTTTAAATGCTGTGTGTGCTTTAACTTTTTCATACCACAAATAAGCATGCCACTCAAATCTTAGATCATGATCTTCAAGTTCCAAAAGTCTCTCATCTCTTAACAATATCCATTCCTTCAACCACATGAAACAGCAAACTTCATAGTTCAATCTAATGTTAGCCAATGCCAACCCTCCCCTCTCTTTAGCATCACATAGTGTTTTGAATTTTATTCTAGCTTTCCTTGCCTACCAGACAAATCTGAAAATTTCCTTCTGCCATTGTCAAAGGGTATTCCATTTCTTATAATGTGGATTGTTTGAAAATAAAACAAAACAAACATTTGCCATTATTGCTGCAATTCTCCCCTTCAAGGATAAGTTTAAATCCCCCCATTTTTCTAAATCACTTTTAATTTCTTTCCAAACCTTTTCATAGGACTTTTTCAGACAACCTTTATTCCGAGAGAAGACGTCGGGAGACATTCGCAGCTATCCTGCGGCACGGGGTCCTTTTTGGATGCCACCATCCCTCTCCCGTCGCCGTCCATGACAGTTCCTGCGCGGATCTATTGCCACCATGCCATTTTTTACTCACAGAAGTTGTCTGTGAATTAAAAATGGTGCGGTGGCAATAGATCCATGCTGGAACTGTCACAGACGGCGACGGGAGAGGGACAGCAGTGTCCAAAAAGGACCCCCTGCTGCGGGATAGCTGCAAACCTCTCCCGACATCTTCTCTCGGAATAAAGGTCATCTGAAAAAGTCCATAGTTGTTTTGAAATGACAACTTAGTGCTCTTCATAATTATTGCTCCCAAATATTTAATCCCCTTTTTTCCACTTTAAAATTGGAGAGAGTAGTGAATTCATTTTCCTCTTCTAAAGTCATATTTTTAGTCAGCAATTTTGCTGTATCAGAATTCACTGTAAACCCAGAACAGGCCCCAAACATCTTAATCTTTTCTAGCAAAGCTTTCATTGAGTTTAATGGATTTTGTATCATTATCACAAGATTGTCTGCATAACTCCTCAGTTTATAGTCTTTTTAAACCTTCACACCATGGATGCTGACAGATTGTCTAATATCTCCCAATAAAGTTTCCAGTACCAAAATAAAAAGCAAGGGTGAAAGAGGACACCATTGTCTAATTCTTGTTTTTTACATCGTGATGGGATTATGGTCTGAGAATGTAATATTTATTCTTTTTCATGTAGTTTGTATTAAAATTAATAAAAATATATATTCAAAAGGAGAAGGTGATAGACTCTCTTTTCTTGAAGTCCTTTAAGAAGAGGTTAGATGATCACCTCTCAGAGATGCTTTAGCTGTGTATTCTTCCTCTGGCAGGGGGTTGGAATAGATGCCCTTTGGGTTGCCTTGCAACTCTTTGATGTTATGGTTCTAAAATATTATCTTTCTCTTAACTAGCAAAAGATTTCTCATGTGTTTCACCTGAATACATTGGTTTTATTTGTTAGAAGTGCAACAATACTTAGCACTGAACAGTCAAGAATGCCTCAGAGAAAGCAGTAGAAATAGTTAGATAGTTGAGTGAACCAAAGTGTTTCCCTTCTTTTCTACCTATCCTGACCTCTCTGCAATATAAACTGATATGCTTAAGAATTTTTTCCACCTCTTCTCTCCCAAACAGTCCTCTCTCAGCTTTTCCCTAGAAGGAAGCTAGATTAGATTGGCACCCTGAGTAACTTTCCATTGGTGTCTTTGGTTATGGGTACAGGCTTTTGGTTTTAAGAGAACTGTGAGAGGATTAAGGTAGATCAAAGAACTAGGCCATATGAGAGAACAAACCTCCTGGAGGACCAAGCTGACAATTCCCAAAACTTACAGGAGAAAGCTTCTCGACACGGATTTGCAGAATGGAACTTGAATTAGCAAGAATCTAGCTCCTTGCTATCTGCAAGGAACAGAGGCCAACAGAAGCAGATGCGGGGGGTTGTCTAAATGACAAAAATACTCCTCATTGAATTTGAGAACTCATGTTGTCTAAATGGGATCCTGCATTAATCCACCATATTCAGAAGGAGGTAGGCCAAAAATGGCAAATACTCCATGGGGAAAGACTGTGCAGCTTTGCCTGTATTTTTTAAAAAAACTTTGAAGGAAATGCACACTCCTGTTCATCAGGAAAACCAATTCACTTTGATGTAAATTCCTGACAGGAGGGGAAGTGGAAAACTGATTTGTTGGATGTGCGCAGAGGGCTGAGCCAAGGCAAGTGCCCCAAAATGCCACATTGGATTGCCGCCATAGCAATTGTGTGCTGAGGTGACAAATAGCCTTTTCCCTTTTTTCCTGTTTATTTAGGTGGAATATTGTGCTTCTGCACCTTGAATATGCTTTTTTTTTTTCAAAGTACTGTTTGGCAGCAGCAACTGCTGACAAAAAATGCAAGTAATTTACTTGCCCCCACCATCTTGATTTTCAGGCATGCCTGTTTGAACAACAAACACAGATAGCTTTGCATGCCTTGCGCTCTTGCCAAAAGATAATGGAGACAAATGAAAGCTGCTGTGAATTAGCATTAATGTGCATCAATCCACATTTTATAGCTTCGTATAGACACCAGGGCCCCAGCTTGGGAAGCTTAGCTTTGAGAATATCTGTCAAATGTAAAGGAAATTACAGATGAATTAAAGAACATTAAGTAGGCATTGAATGAGGAATTGATCATTGCATGTATTTTCAAGGAACTGTTGAAAATTTGGTGATGGCTTTGAAAGTTCAATTGGAAAAATTACAACTGGATGTTGCAATATCTAAATTGATGGCAGAGGAAAATGCTAAATATGAGGAAAAGGCAGATGTTCCTCCTGCAAGAGATTCAGCCTTAAGAGCAAAAACACCTTTTCAAGTCATTTTCAGATGCTAAATGCTTTTCATGTTGTAAAACAGGACACTTACAAGCTAACAGCCTGAAGAACAAAGGCTCAAAGTTCAGAGGAAGTAGAGGGAAAGGAATGAATGAAATATGACCAAGGCAAGCCAAACAGGGTACTGTGTAGAGATATAGGAATCTTATGCTGATGTTGATTTCTATGGAGAGTCTTTTGGAACTGAAACCATGGCTTTGAAAGCCACACATTCAAGTAGAAATATGAGCGTTTGGAATTTTGACAGTGGGGCAACATCTCATAAGTGTCAAAATGGATATAATTTTTGCAAAGAATTGTATGAAAGTATTAAACATTATATATACATGGAACAGGAAAATCAAGGCTTAAATCTGAAGGAATGGGGAATGTCAGTTTGTTCTGCAAAACACCACTGGGCAGCATAAACCAAATTACCCTTAGCAATGTCTTATATGTGCCAGGTTTGAGGTCCAATCTAATCTCCATTAAACCCCTAACAAGCAAGGACTGTGAAATTAATTTTAAAGTGGAAGACTGCATTGTGTCTTGTGATGGAAAACTCATAATGCAGGCAACTGTACATGAGCATCTGTATGTGGTTGAATGCACAACTGAATGTGCAAAGATTGCCAAGCATGAGAACTGTTTTAGAATGTGGTATAGAAGGATGGGACATAGAAATATTAATGTCATAAATGAACTTGTAAAGGCAAGTTTAACTGAAGACCTACACATGAAAGATTGCTATGATGAAACAAGGTATCTTTGCTATGTGAAAGCAAAAGGGACCAGGCCCCCACTTCCCAAGTGGAGTAAGAGGAAGACACAGCACTCTCTAGAATTAATTCACAGTGATGTCTGTGGACCCATGAAAACAAAAACAATTCATAGGAACAGATATTTGCTGGCATTTATTGATTATTATTGTAGATATTTGATTGCCTAATTGATCCAAGAAAAGATCCAAGTGCTAGAAAAGTTACAAGATTTTGTGGCAGCAGTGGGCAACAAATTTAACAGAAAGCTCAAATTCTCAGAAAAGATAATGGAGATAAATTCACAGGAAGGTTAATAGAGAACTTTCTATGAAAGCAAGACATTAGACATGAGAAAACTATTCCATATATTCCAGAACAGAATGGAGTAGCAGAAAGGACAAATCACACTCTAATGGAAATGTCAAGGTGCATGACTCTAGATGCAAGATTGCTAGCAAAACCTTGGGGAGAGGCAGTTGAAACAGCGACCTACCTGCAAAACAGAATACCAACAAAAGCCAAAAGGGCCATACCCTACGAGTTATGGAATGGACAGAGGCCAAGTGTGGGACACCTGGGAGTGTTTGGGTCTAAGGTTTATGTATACATCCCAAAAGAGAAAAGAACCAAACTTGACAATAAAACAGAAGTGACTATATTTGTGGGATAGGCACCAGGACGTAAAGGCTACAGAATCCTATGCCCAAATCATGAAAAGATTGTCATAGACAGAGCAATGTACTTTGATGAGAATGAGTGGCCAGGCACAGACGAAGTGCTGGATAGCAAAATCTCTACTCCAGTCCCAGATGAACAAAAAGAACCCTGTATGACACTGAAGTTCACCAATGAGGCAGTCAAGGCACCTAACCTACAAGAAGGGGATGCAGAGGTGCAACTCAGATGCTCAGATAGACTTAATAAAGGAAAACCACACATATGTTTTTCACACCTTGCAAGATTGGAAGATGTACCAACCATCCACATGGGCTGAATTACATAAAATGCCAGCAAATGAAAGAGACACATGGAGAAAAACTGCAGCAGAAGAACATAAGAATAAAATTTAGACACTTACAGAACTTCCACAAGGAATAAATGTATGAGATGTAAGTGGGTCTTCAAGATCAAGCATGATGCAGAAGGAGATATTTAGAGATACAAAGCCAGACTGGTTGCCAAAGAATACTCACAAGAGTTTGGAGAGGATTATGATCAGACTTTTGCACTAGTTGTGAAACACACTACAATAAGAACACTCTTAAAAACTGCTGCAGCAAGGAAGATCTATGTTGAACATTTAGGCATAAAGACTGCTTTTCTACATGGGGAAATAGAAGAAGATATTTATATGGAGCAACCTCTAGGCTTTGAAGACAAGATTAACGAACATCTCATATGTAAACTTCAGAAGAGCATTTATGGATTAAAACAAGCTGCCAGAGCATGGAATGAAAAACTGAATAGGATGCTCCTTGAGAAGGCATTTACCCAAGGAAAGCCTGATAGATGTCTGTACTCAAGATACAAAGACAGTAAGTGGACATTTATTTTGACCTATGTTGATGATCTGATTATTTGTTGTGAGGAAAGTGTAGACAGTGATGGAGTCACAGATTATTTATGCAAGAAAGTAGACACGAAACAACTAGGAGACATCACATATTGTAATACAGAGATGAAGATGGAAATTATTTTCTTAAAGAAAAGCAAAAGACATTAGAAGTACTGAAGCATCTTGGGTTAACTGAGGCACATCCACTTAGCACTTCTATGAAGATCAACTTCTGGAAACGCACTACAGAAAATAAAGCATTACCAAACAACAGTCAGTACAGAGAAGCCATTGGGAAGCTTCTGCACATAAGCAAAGTGACAAGACCAGATATATCAGCAGCTGTTGGGATTTTGTGCAGAAGAACCAACTTGCCAACTAAATGTGACTGAATGCAGTAAAGAGTAGGGAACTGCGCACCTGAAACTTTGATTGTAATCAATCAGTAACCCTAAACTAACCAGATATGTAGACAGTTTAGGTCAATGATGTCATTGACCAGAAATCTACAAGTGAATATCTATTCTTCCATGGAAGATGGAATAATTGAATGGACTACACAGAAACAGAAGATAGTTGCGACTTCCTCTACAGAAACTGAATATTTCTCAGTCTCAGATGCATGCAAATGACTAAAGCCTATGCCAGTAGAGATATATGAAGACAACCAAGGATGTATAAAGATCTCAGGAAGGGAAGAACAGTCTTCAGCTTAAACATATTGAAACAAATTATCATTTCATAAAGGATGCATATGAACAAGGGCTTATCAAGCTGCAATATTGCCCAACAGAAGACACGATTGTAGATATTCTTACCAAGCTATTACCCAGGGACTATTATGGAGCTCTATGAGGGAAAATGAAAATTGTGGACTTGCGCACATGTCACTGAGATTGAATGTTAGAAGTGCAACAACGTTTAGCACTGAAGAGTCAACAAATGCCTCGGAGAGAGCAGTAGAATAGGGTTAGTTTAAGAGACCCAAAGTGTCCTCCTTTCTTGTCTACCTGTCCTGACCTCTCTATGCAGTAAACTGATGCTCCTAAGGGTTTTTTCCATCTCTTCTCTCACCACCAGTACTCTCTCAGCTCTTCCCTTAAAATGAAGCTAGATGAGATTAGCACTCTGCATAATTTTCATATCTTAGAATGGAACTCGTATAAGAAAGCCTTTAGTTTGTTTCTCCAAGACATTGGTGTCTTTACTCCTTAATGAGGATCTTTAACCACTGCATGCACTCTCTATCATTATTGCCCTTTACTGCTTTGCCTTCTGCATTGCTCATCACTTTTCCATAGCTGGTTGGCTCTTTCCCCCAACATCCTCGTGCCTTTGACACATTTCATTCATGCTTCATTCATGAATTTGTTGGACTTTTTCCCTCTACCACATGGATTTATCATATATTCATGGAATCTATGGCCATTAAGAACCATCTTTTATGAATGTGTGAACTGAGGGGGTTAGCTCCTCCACCTGATAGAGGCTCTGTGCCTCCTTCTGCTTTACCAAGGACCATATTGATAACACTTGTGTTGTGTGCTGAAATTTTATCAGATAAGCAATGTGGAATCACTCATCCTGCTTTCAGGCTGGCTTCCTCTTGAGTAGGCTGTGCATGCCAAAAAACTTTCACATTCATCCTCAACAATATATTTCAAGCCAGTTTTCTTAATGTTTCTTTTGGCTTCTTCCAAAATTTCCTGCATCACTAGGAAACCAGCCTTCATCGGTGGCTGTGTTAGCTTCAGGACCTCCATTGGGTACAATCTTCAGATGTGACCCTTTCTTTGAATCAGGCAAGGGTGTTTGGTGTGATGATATAGAACCTACTCTCCAACTAATCCTTCAAGCGACCTTGAAGAAACTGAAGTGGGGCATTGGTTAATCTTATTTCCATATTCACTTCCATATTCATTTCCAACACTGAATTCTTCCTCAGTGTTGGCTCTACTAACACCAATACTGAGATCCACTTTGGAAGGGGAGATGAGAGAGGTAACCTCTCCTCATGATTATACATACTCTCATTCACCTCAAAAAAAGTAAAATTGGTTACTGAAGGATCAGTCCAATGAACCTGTTCATCCTATATGTATGTATGTAAATATTAATATACTACCTGATATCAGAAGATCTCTGGATGGCATATAATAGAATTAGTTCAAATTATTTACAATTTAAAACAGTAGAAGTAATTTAATTATTTGAAAAACACATTGAACAATTTAACAACTTTTTAAAACCATAATGCTTTGAAGATGGGCAATTTGTGGTCCTCTAGACGTTGGACTGCAACTCTCATCAGCCCTTGCTAGCATAGTCAATATTGAAGGACACAGGAACTTGCAGTCCAACAACATCTGGAGGACGAATTGCCCACCCCTACTGCAACTGATCATTAGGCTCACATAAAAGTTCTCCAAAATCCTGCTGTTCCAGAGGATCTGCTTGGTGTTATTATGATGACACGCTCCAGTGCTGGAGACAGGGCCATCCGAAATGCTTCCACTTCACAGCTTTTCAATGAAACCATTGATAACATGATGCTGAGACATGGTATTTCAATGAGCATGACCTGTGGCACCAGGAGACAGAATTTGCAATGGAATGAAGCACACCAGATCATAAAAATTGGAGTAATTTCCATTCAACCCACTATCTCTATGGGATCTGTATGTATCCAATGACTCTTTACTAGCTTGTGGATTCTGTACTAACAGACCCTGTTATATATTACAGAAATGACAGAAAACCCAACTTTCTGTCATGCTGGCACTGTACCCTTGCTTGGACTGGCTCAAACACAGCTTGTCCTGCTATTCCATTTTGTTGGCACTTGCAGAGATTAGGCAGATTCCAAATTTGCCAGTTACTATCCTTTTAGTGCCATACCCAGAGGAGCGATTTTGGCATTACTCATCCTTCTGAGGAAACCTCCATCAGTCTTCACCATTCCTCTTGCAGACCCATCAATTTCGAAGTTTCCTTCAAACGTTTCCATCAGATCTTGAACTCAGTTTTCTGTCTTGTTGGTTCTTTTCACATCCTTCCACTAGACAGCGGGTGACTGGTTCTTTTTAAAAGTTGAAACAATGGTCCCGTCTACACGATTTAAATAATACGTACGGCGTGCGGAAGTTCGCACTTCGGTACAAACGGCCATTTGGATGGACACGAATGCAAAAGAGGGGGGGGCAGTTTTCCACCCTGAAATACGCACATGCGGCGTTGGGAGGGAAAGCGGATCGCGAAGAGAAATCCGTACGCCATTTGGATGTCTGACGGGTCTGTATGGTCCGTTCGCACACATACGAACAGGCAGGGTAATCTGATTGGCTGGCCGAGTAGAGGGGGCGGTGCTAGCACGGAGGGGAATTGGGAGCGCCCGCCATGTTGGTGTCCTGGCTAGCGAGCGTCCGGTAAGTCTGTGAATTTATATGTTTATTTATTTTTATTTTATATTGTAAATACAGAAAACCGACTGTCCGCAGACCAAGAACCTTTTCTAAAAAAGAAAAAAAAAAGCAGTGGGAGATTTAAAACTGCCGCTTGGCTTGCTCACTCCAGCCAGCTTCAGGAAGAGGGAGTCATATGGAGTTTAGGGGGGTTAAAAATCATACAGCTGGTTTGTATGCATACGAACGACAGGCTGTTCATATTTTTTGACCCCTATACGGATTTTTTTATGATTGTATAGCCGCACCCTAAGTAAAACCTGTGTACAGGTTTGGATGAAACTACAAGGTCCTGAAGGCTTTAATGAAGAACAATATTTTAACATGGCACCGGAATGAAACTACTACATGGACTAAAATACCTGTACTACAATTGCTTAAAATGCCTTGGGGAAAGAGAAAGGTTTTTGTTTGGTGCTAGAAAGATGGCAATGTGGGTGGCAGTCAAAGCTTCTTTAAGGAGAACATTTTAGATCTGGGGGAAGGGTCAGGCCACCACAAAAACAAAACAAAACATGGTCTGTTGACAACTTCTGAACCTCAGAATGAGAAGAAGCTTGAAGAAGGGGTTCCATGGATGAACTTAATGCATAGCTGGAGATTGGGGTGAGAGGAGGTATCCAGTCATTTGAAAAGATTCCAAATTTCATAGGTCAAAACCAGCCTTTTGAAGTCAAGCTGTTTTATAGGTCCCATCAACACAGTGATACAAGATTAATGTCATGTGCTCGTAACACTAGGCCCCCACAGAAGTCTCACAGCCATATTAGTCAAGTTTCCAGACAAGCCTTGGTATAATATATTACAGCACTTGCAAACATTTTTCCAGTTTGTCATACTGAAGTGGCAACTGTAGTAACCAACTATTCGTAGATACTGCTTGTCATTATAACAGCCAGAGTGGTGATGTGGCTTGAGCATTGGACTACAACTCTGGAGATCAGAGTTCAAATCCTTGCCCGGCCATGGAAACCCACTGGGTGACCTTGGGAAGTCACAGAGGCACAGAGGAAGGCAAAGGCAAACCCCTTCTGAACAAATCTTGCCCCAAAATCCCTGTGATATGTTCACCTTAGGCTCACCATAAGTCGAAACAACTTGAAGGCATACAATAACAACAAGCTTGCCATTCTTCTTGAACAGATGCATTGGTAGCACCTGCCTGGCCCTACTAGGTGAAATGTGGGTTATCATGGGCTCTTCGCAGCTTGATATTCATTGTTTTCAACAGATGCCAGTTTCAAACCATACCTTCAATCTGAGAATTAAAACTGGGCCAGTACCTTGTATCCCTTAATAAATGCTTCCAGAGTACCATTAAAATCTGTTTAGAGTGGTGGAAGGATGGATAATCATTATAGCTCAGAGCTTTAATGCGAAACCAAGATGTTGCTTAATGGGACATCCTCATCAGCAGATGCAAAAATTAATTTGTTTCTCTTCATTCCCCCAGTAAACTGCATCTGCAGCACTAACTGCAAACATTTGCTACCAAAACTGAAATTGTACACATCCAGATGGACACATTCGTTAGAAATTGTGGTTCTGTCTGCATATTTGTATTGCTATGTCTGAATCAAAGAACTTTTTCAACAAGAATTGTTATGTTTGTGAGTTTTCATTAATATCTTAGCCCTTTTTCATCATGGAAAACCAAAACACAACTGTTATTTGCATCCTATTTCCTTATAATCATGGTTACTGGCTTGTCTACAAGATAAAAATACTCCTCATGAAATTCAAGGAGAATATCTTTTGTCCCAATGGGATCCTGTAGTGATTCACCTTATTCGGAAGGGGGGGCAAAAAACTCAATTTACTGTATTGGATTTTCCCAATTTTTAAAAAAATATAATGCAAGGAAATATGCATTAGCACTCATTAGGACAACTGATTCACTTTGCTGCACTTTCTCGGAGAGGGCAGAACTGGAGATCAGATTGGTTGGACATGCACAAGGGGCAGGCTTGCCAGCAAGGCAGTTCCTGGAAGTGCTCTGTTGGATTTTCGCATCAGTGAAAGTGTGTTTTTTCGCTCTGCCGATACACCCAATTTTTTAAGCAGAAGGTCGCACTCATGAACCTTTACTTTAATGTTGAAAAAATACTGTGAAGTGGCAGCAGCATATAACATGCTAATTTATGGCCATCATCTTCATTTGCAGGCATGTAAACTTCAAACGTGGATAGCTCCTCAGTGTATCATTTTTGCTGAAAGACTGTGGAGATAAAAGAATGCTGCTACGAATTTGCAATGATGCAGAGGAATGACTAGCCCTTGCAGAATCCACTGAAAAATAACTGCATTATACAGTGTTCAAAGGTTTTAAAACATCTCCATCTACTTGTTCCATTTTGATCACAGCTTTCTGAACCAGAAGCGCCCTTGCAGCAAGACCTAGATCCTTGGTGATATTGCTGATAAATCATATCTGTTTCTCTCTTTGTGAACAAAATGCTGGAAGGA
This sequence comes from Gambelia wislizenii, assembly GCA_030847615.1. NCBI lineage: Eukaryota > Metazoa > Chordata > Lepidosauria > Squamata > Crotaphytidae > Gambelia > Gambelia wislizenii. Next base: position 179,379,069 of record JAUMIR010000004.1, read on the forward strand.
ATACACTGCTGTACCATCTATTTCTGAAAGAACAGGAGAACATGGTTCCTAAACCATGAAGCATTAGAATTTAAGCTGATGTAATTCTACTTTCATTAATGGAAGTGCAAGAACTTTGACGTCACTAGAATGAGGCACATGCTTTTTGACATGAGAACAGCTGATAAAGAAAAGAATTTCTAGGTATCCAGTTGTGTGCATATGTTACTCTTAATGTCATCTGATTTCCAGTGAATTTTTGGTAAAATGTAGGCATGTCTTCACAGTACTATTTATAAGCCAGTTCCAAAATCTGCAGCTTCTAAGATCTTCTATTTACAGTTTTCATTTTCATTTGTATTCTCTCCTTTCCTGCTCCCTTGAATTCAGCTTCATGGATATATGATGTTCTATATTAAGAGCAAAAAAATAATATCACATTTTCCTGTAGAATTTTCTATTATTAGCTTGAAATTCATTCTCTCTGTCTCTGTCTCTCTCTTCCTCAAGCCAGGACTGTATTTCCATTTTAATCCAAGTCTACATGACCATTCAAACTGCAAATATTATCTTTCTTGATCATTTTTCCTTGGGTGCCTTCTTGCATGACTATCCAAACACTGAAGGTACTATACAAATTGCAGAGGTTTCCAGTTCTATCATTATAAATAATCCAAAAAGATTTTTCCTTATATCCTCGGGGTTTTTTTTATTTCTAATTCACTGTATATTTTCCAATTTATAATATTTAGTTATCTTGAAATAACCTTGCATTCAATCACCAATCATCTGCATAAATTTCATGGTGAAGACTGCAAAAGTCCAGGCAGCAATCCTCCAAGATGGCTCAGGATCTAAAAGAAATGATCAGAGAGAAAATGAACTACACAATGACAGGGGAGGGAAAGGCAAGACCTTACCATTTCTGACAGGATTGTTTTCTTTATGATGAGAAAGTCAGGTTCTCTTCAGGATACACAACGGATTTAAGATTCTTCTGAAATGGCATGCAATTAAACAGACAGGATTTGAGCTGCAAGCTCCCAATCGCCATTTCCCAACGGTCTCTGTTGTCTTTCTGCAATTCTTTGCTCATCCTCAGCAGATTGCTGGCCAGCAGTGACACGGAATGGTTGAAACTGGAACTGCATATGTGTCATGCAAAGTTGCAAACACATATTCCACTGCACAAATATAGCAGATGATTTCAGCAAGTTTTTTCTTAATAATAATAATAATAATAAAATTTATTTATACCCCGCCCCTCTGTTAAAACAATTTCTTAATGTCAACATCTGAGGATTCTGCCTATTACTGTGAGCCACCCTGAGATATATGGCAGGGAATAAATATTTTAATAAATACGCTTTAATAAATAAATATTTCTTGAAAAATTTAATGAACGTGTAAATATTTTAGGTAGCCATGCTGTCCACAAAGGGAAGAAATGGGAAAATAGAGTGTAATACTTTTACTGGGACCAACTATAAGGCATTACAAAGTACTAAGCAAGCATTCAAGTTCTCTAAAATTTTCTTCACATTCTTCAAGGTTTGTCTCCCCTCTTTAAACGTTTCACTTTCCTAGATTCTGCCCTTCTCTATCTCCAAGGAATGTTAGGCAAAACATATTAACCAGTCCTTTGAATTGCACCTGGAAACAGACAAACTAGAGTTGTTGCAGCAAGAGACTATAACCAGGCCCATTTAACAATGTAGTGACTGCTCTTTGTACTAAATAGGCTGTACCCCATGTTTGGACCCACTCATTCTGAGTCTTCCACCATTGCTCTAGTCTCTTTCTCACTTGTTCCATTACCACCAGTTCCCTTAAGAACCAGGGAGCTGGTTTGGCTCCACTCTACAAGAAAGAATGAGTTCCCGGCTTGTGGGGGCAATTAGCTAACACACATTGGAAACTGCTTAATGCAGTGTAGATGTGTAAATTGCTATTGCTTAAAACAGTTTGTAAGCCGCTCTGATAGCCTTGGGGCTGAAGAGCGGGATATATATAAATAAATAAATAAATAAATAATGCTCAGGAGTGACTGTGTCCACCTCCATATCCACTCAAGAGGGCAAACGGGGCTTCCACAGAATTGCTGGCTGTGGCAACAAGAAAATTCCCATCAGTTTTCTGGGGAAGACCATTCTAATCATTCCCCCACTGCTGAATAGGTTCTGAATTCCAGTGAGTCTAAGTGCATACAGGTAGGGATGTGTCCACAACAACTACAAAGTACCTCCAAACCAAGATCACCACATCCCATCCAACACTGAAAACAACTACAAAGTACCTCCAAACCAAGATCACCACATCCCATCCAACACTGAAAACAAGGTTCTATACGAATGGGGCCAGATATCACTTGGGACAGACCCATGATATCATGGCAGCCATGAAGTCCTGAGCCATGCCTGACAAGGCACCACAATTCTAGGGAACTCCCTGAAACCACCCCAGGTAGCTCAGGAAAGAAGACTGTTGAGCAGCGAGGGTGAGGGAAATATGCCAACAGAATACATTGATAGAGTTCTTAATGTATAGTCTCCACTCTGCCAAACTGCATGAAAGCTGATGTTATGCATACCCCAACCTTGTTTTCTCTCCTTAAGACATTTTTATCAAAACAATAAGTTGTCAGCAGCAGTTCTGTAGATATAATTATCTTTATATTTTTAATGTTTTATTGAAATTTTAAGTTTTAATTCTATACATATCATGAAGGTTTTTTCCCCTTAAATACAGAGCTGCTTATAGAGGTAAAAAATATAGGTAAAATAAATGGAGTGGGGAAGTGAAAAGGCAGACAGACCATCTCTTTTAAAATCATGGAAGCTCATGCCAGACAAGGCAGGAAATTCATTGTCATTTCCCCCCTCCCCTTCAATTCTATCTTCTCTCATGGCACCAATGCAGATGAATTATCTATATCAGTGACTGGTATGATCCTGGCACTTCTCCTGGGTTTGGGTGCAAATGTGGCTCCTCATTTCTGCCTAGCTCACAGATGTGGCAGAACAGGGAAGAATGTGAGCTGAGCTAGAGACACAATCTGCATCAAGTTAAGCCTGTCTCCACCTCCATCCCTTCCTCCCTTCCCTCTCCCCTTGTAATTTCCTTGAGTAAGGCATACAAGAAGGGAGAAGGTCAGGGTGGGGTGATGGTAGGTGTAGCTTCCTTTCGAAAATGAAACCAATTGTCCTCAAAAAAGTAGCCCTGATGGTCTGTTGTAGCAGAAGGAAAAGAGGAGCAGGAGGGGGAAAAAAACCAATCTAGCAGCCCTTTTAAAACTAGATGGCTTATATTTTAGCATGAGCTCTTGTGGATATCAATCTGCTTCCTTAGATGCAATGACTGAGGAAGTGGTTTGATAGCCATAAAAGCTCATGCTAAAATATAAATCAGTTGTGGTCTTCAAAGGAGCTGTAAATTCTCTCCTCCCCTCCCATTTTCCTTTTCCTTCATCCTCAAATGTGAGTTATAATTGTACTTCAGCACCTTTTCTTCCCTGCAGAATGGTGAGTACAGTTGCCCCTCCACATTCACGAACTTAGCATTCACAGTTTTGCATATTCACGGTTTTGGGAGGGCCCCCCGCCCTTCCAAAAGCATCAACACGGGGCCTCCGGAGGCCCCGTGAAGACCTTGGGGGGGGGAGAGCCAGGGAGGCCTCTGCGGGGTCTTTGGAGACCCTCCGAAGGCCCAGCGAAGGCCTTGGGGGGAGGGCCGGGGAGGCCTCCACAGGGCCTCGGGAGGGTCTCCAGAGGCCCTGTGAAGGCCTTGGAAGGCAGGGGGAGGCAACTATGGGGCCTCCAGAGGCCCCGTGGTCGCTTTGGCGGGAGAGGGGGAGGGCAGTCATTATTCGTGGAATTTTCACATTTGCGGGGGTCTGTGGAACCTAACCTCCGCGAATGTGAAGGGACTACTGTAGTGGAAATTTTAAAAGGGGGGGGGTATCAAAGGTTTATAGCATAGAGTTCCCATATGTCCAGATTAGCCAGATTAATTCCAGATCCTAGTCATTGTACACAGAACCTATTAGGACCATTAGTCAAGCCTGGATTCTAAGCTTTCATTTTTTAAAAAAAAAGTAAGTCCCCAGCCCATCAGGAAGCAAGGATAGACTGCAGAAAAGGAGCACCCTCTAGTCTTAGGGGGAAAGGGCATGCTTTCATTATCAAAATATAAACCAGAATCTTTCCACTACCACTTGACAGGTCTGGGGGTGCAAGGCAGCCTGTTTCTGTCATAATTGTCCTTGTTGTCTATCAAGTTATATTTCTACAGACAGAGTAGTGTAGAGATCTAAGAGGGAGTTCTTGGCTGAATGGGGGAGTTCTCATTAACTGAGTCGAGTAAATAGTGATCTCCTGAATGCTGGGATCTGCTACAGTCTTGATAAAAAATCTTAGGGACAAATGTAATGTCTAATGGCATGGCACAATATGGATGGTATGGGTTATTGATTGGTCCTGTGGTATAGGATTGAGAGGTATTAGCAGTGCCTCATATCGGTAAGATAATGATCGCTTCACTGAGAACAGAAAAACCTTGCATTGAATTGTTGTGCCTTCAAGCCTCCATTTTAAATTTCTTCTGCTTCAAAAACTTGCTCTTCCTTGGAACAGATTTAGTTCACAGCACATATGTTCTTGGCCTCTCCCCTTTCTGGGGCTTCCCATGTCTTCCTTGACTCCTCTTTCCAACTCCCACCCCCACTCTCATTCAGTGAAATACTTCCCACTTTGCATTTCATGAAGGAAAATGAAGGGTGGTGGAAACATGTTCACCTTCTGCACTTGCTTAGCTCAAATATTCATGCATCCAGGAACTGCTATTCCAGTCAAACAAACATGGCCTGTTTTGAGTGGTGGGCAACAAGATGGCAATATAAGTCAAGTCATAGCACAGGTCCCTCCTGTGGGGATACTTAACATGATTATCTCTTTAGAGAAGGGGAAATCCCAAAAGTATCTGCCTCAGGACTTATTGACATTAGCCAGGATACGGTGGCTCCCACCAATGTATCCTAGCTCCAGATCTGCTCCCCCCCCTTACCTGGAAAAAATGGGCTGGAGTCCAAACAAGACGCCAGCCTGTCACTGCAGCTGCCACCATTGTCTCCACTGACATGGAAGCTAAGAAGGGGCCCTGCAACATGTGACTGCAGGCCCCCTGTATGTCACCAGCCTTGGCCACATGCTGTGGGACCCCTGCCTGGCTTCTGAGAGAGCCAGGGAGTTGGCGGTGGCAGTGAGAAACAGCATTCTGGGACAAGCTCCTGCAGACATGCAGGGCCCAATCCAGCAGCACCAGATTAAACCAGGTATTTTCTTATATTGCTATAAAAAGTCCTATCCCAGATAGCCCCCCTTCCAGCCCCATATCTGCCCTAGGGGTCATTTGGACTGCCCAGGGGCATATCAGGGTAAATGCCCTGCGTTGTTTGGACTGCAGGGTTCTGGAACAGGGGCAAACTGGGGTATTTGGTCCATGTAGATAAACCCTGTAATAGCAATGCCCCAGTAAGGTTTGGTTTTTCAAGTTTTATAGTACCTCATAATTCTCTGTCTTCTCCTCCTGAGTGTTCCAAAATGAGCAACCCCAGCAGGTAGCTCTCCAGCCTCTTTTTGAAGATGCCCAGAGAAAGAGACCCTACTACCTCTGTAGGCAAGTGGTCCCATTGATGAACTATTCTTACTATCAAGAAGTTTCTTCTAATGTTTGATTGAAATCTACCCTCCTGTAACTTAAAACGGTTAGGCTTGGGGTGAATCATTTGTGCCTTCAAATCATTTCTAACTTATGGTGATAGGTTGCTTGGCAGCATTGGTTCAGAGGGGGTTGCTATGGCCTTCCTCCAAGGCTGAGAGAGTGTGATTTGCCCAAGGGCACCCTTGGTGTACAGTCATCCATACTGTACAGGTGAAGGAAAGAGCAACTAAAACGAACAGCTCTCCTGTGAGGAAGGACCACAACATTTGGTATTTACAAGAAAGACATGTAAGGAGAACCATGGTAGGGGTTTTTAAAAAATATTTGTGGTGTAAAGGAAGTGGATAGAGACACTTTCTTCCCTCTTTTGTAATATTAGAAACTGGGGTTGTCTAATGAAGCTGAGTTGTGGGAAATTCAGGACAGATAAAAGAAAACATTGTGTCACAATCCTTGGAAAAGTTACTTTTTGAACTGTAACTCTCAGAATACCCTAACTAGCCTAGTGATGAAGTCCAAAAGAGTAACTTTTCCAGGGTTTTATTATGCTGTGCAATTCATAGCATATCAGTTTAGATGAATTTTTAAAAGGTACAGGTAAATTTGTAGACACTAAGTATCCATAAATCAACTTGTTATACTGGCTATTAGAGGCAGGTTCTTGGCAATATTTTTTCAGAGGGGGTTTGCCTTTGCCTTCCTCTGAGGCTGAGAGTGTGTGACTTGTCCAAGGTCACCCACTGGGTTTCCATGGCCAGGAGGGAACTCAAACCCTGCTGTCCAGTGTCATAATCAAACGCTCAAACCACTACAGTGTACACCAAGCTACCTTTTTTAACAATCTTAGTGTCCAATAAAAATACATTTGGTTTAAAAGTTTCAAGAGGCTTTTAACTGCTGCATAAGAAATCCGTGTCTAAAAATTGCTTTTAGAAGATTATACCTCTGTACAGTATTTCATGTATTTATCCAATTGCTTTTTAAAAAACTCTGTAACAATTATATCCTCCTTTGAGCCACCAGAGGGCATACTTTCCACTCTATGTAGCCCACCTGACATCATCAGAAGAGTCAAGGGATTTGCAAACTCCATTTCTAAAATGATAAAAAACCAGTGTTGGGAATTAAATTAGGGAAGATGGAATGCATGTAAAGAGAGGAGATAGACTGTGCCCAACAGTGAGTTACAATTGCCCTTTCACTGTTTTTGCTGTTGTTGCTGCAGCAGCAAAGGAATCAGAAAGCTTACAGAAAAATAACAGCATGTGCTGAATTCTTTAAAGCAGAAAACATCTAATTTAGAAACAGGAGTATGACTAAAATGTGATGTTACAAGGGGTGGGGGAATCACATGAAAAGAGGTGTGGACAACTTAGACCCTTTAGATTATTTATTTATTTATTTATTTATTGCCTACAACTTCCATGAGGCCTGGACAGAATAGCCATGGGTGAGTAATTATCAGAGCTGAAGTTCAAAAACATCTGGTAGGCCACAGTGCCCACCTCTCCCTAAATGCTTTCATATTAGCTCCAGATGACAGGTGAGGAGTTGTGGGCTAAGATGTGACAAATGCAACTATTCAGCTAGAAACAGAGACATTAAAAGTGTGCGTGGGGGGGGTGTAATACTAGAATTCAAATGTTTACATTATAAAAAATGTTCATCTGTGACTTTTTTTCCCCAAATTCAGTTTTAAATCCAATTCACTGTTTTAAAAGAAGCAGTGGTATTCAGGTTCCAGTGCAAGAGGGCAAACTAAGGGATGAGGGGTTATACTGAGGAACTAGCCTTCAGTAAACATAGCCAGCTAAGCCTCAAGTCATGTGTTCCAACTCCATGATTCTCCACCAGAGCAAAGATAAGGGGCCCTTTCACTATACAATTGTAACAGGAGGAAAGGGCATTTAGAATTCTCAGTCAGGGAGCTCTTGTGCCTCACAAAGTACAAATCCCAGGATGGCACAGAATGCAACCATGGGAGTTAAAGTGGAATCATAATGCTATGCAGTGTGAAAAGGCTCCAGTTCAATAACACTTTCATCCCTGAGAGTTCGCCATAAGCCCTGGATTCTATTTCAAGTTATGCAAAACTTTCTCAAGCTTTCTTTCTTAAAGCGACGGAAGCACTCAGGCAGCGGAGGACAAGCGAGACAGCAGCGGAAGAAGAAGCACTGCTGAGCCAGGGAAGGGAGGAAACCTCTCCCTTCAGTCAGGAAAATGCCTCTGGAGCCTAAAAGTGGTCATAGTATGTACCGCCTGGCAGGGGCAGTGAAACTCTGCAGTGGTGGTGGTGGCTGAAACTCTGCAAGGACAATGAAGACACATCCCTGTGGAGTATAATGACGTGCAGGGCTTTGGGTGCAATGTGGGGGAATGGGGCGTGCAGATAAAACTCCATTCAGAGTTTTTGCCCCACATGTAGACAAGCCCTGAGTCATCTTGGCTCATATCTCTTCTCTTGTTTTCATTCCACTGTTTCTAATTTGAGGTAGGTAGCCAAGCTCTCTGAAGTCCATCTTTCATGGTATGTAAGAAAGAAACATTATGCCAGCTCTGGTATACTAAAACCTTTATAACACTTACGAGTTATTTTAAAATGTTTTCTTTATTTATTTGACTTCAATGTAGTTTTGTATCTGCTTTTGTTAGTGCAGTGAGCCCTCCTATCCATGGATTCTGGATCCATGATGCTGAGTGACTGCAAATCATCATGTCCTATACTTAAAATGATGGTGACATGAATGCACTGCACTGAAGCGTCCACGTGCACATCACTGCCATTTAATAATATGGGATATGATCATCCATGTTTTTTGATGTCTGCAGGAGGTCTCTAAAGCGAACCCCTGCAGATCTGGAGGACCTCCTGTACATCTGCTTTTTAGTTAAATGTGATCTGGGTGCAGCCCTGATACTTCTCAGCCAAGCTACTCAACAAGTATATCCTTTGCTTGTGTGTATACAGAAATGTGTATACAGAAACTAGAAGCTGGCAGTAGTAGTGGGGATGGGGTGTTTAGTGAGTGCCCCAGTCAAGTCTTTCCCATGTAGGAATTTAATGTGAAATTGAGGTATTGTCAAAAGTGAAAACTTTCACTCACCTCATTGTGAACATGAGGAATTCATGAACTCAAGGTTTCCCATGTTTTCTCTGCAATATTCTAAGCCAGGTTAGCATGTGTTTCAAGTGGTCATCTCACCACAGATATTCCCACTACTGGTTTTTCTCCATAAGAAAATGGTGGCAATGAAAAAGAGTTGCTGAAGAAGCAGACAGAGGGAGATTGAATGCACTTGGAACAAAGGTGGTCCAATTTTTTCAAAGCAATACTTGCAGCAGGAAACTAGTATGGGGAACATGTCCTATTATGATGCTGCACTGATATACAGTTTTAAAAAAGGCAGCACTGACCCTGACCATGGTTATCCTGAATTCAGGTCTCAAATCTTAACTCAAGTCAGTGAACTGGGAAACACTGGACACCTCAATTTCCTTCCATCTCAGCAGTACTGATTACTCCAGAAGACGCTACAAGGACCCGGCTCCCCACATCATAATTGCTTGGAAAAGTGGAAAGCAGGCAGTTTGGAGAACTGGGAGTCAGGTCCTCTGGACTTTGTTCCTCAGAAACTCCCACGAAAGCCCTGTACTTTCTCCTACATTAAGAATGCGTGCGGAACTGGAGTTTCTAATATTTCCCAAGAATGTTCAGGGGAAATAAGCTAATTACAGTGTCGGCTAAACTGGAGCTTGTGCTCCACTACTTCCATTGACTATTCCATTGGCTATTCAGTTTAGTATTTGCAACAAGTCTCCAAGCAGCAAACTGAATTTGCTCTGAATAAGCTCATTAATATGGGCACACATAAGAATATCTGCCACCTAGAGCTAGACAGGCCAACCAGAATCTAATCTGGACCACTTATTCATAACAATTTGACTTAAAAGATTGTTCAAAACAACACTTTTAAACTCCTACATTTTGTTTCATATTTATGCTTCAGTTAATTTTCTGACACTTAAAACAGGCATTTTGTAATACTTTTAAATTAAGTACAAAATCTAGGTTTATAACATTCTGCTTGGCTGCTATTTTCTCTGCTCCTGCAACATCAATTTCAGAGGAATGCATTTAGAGTTGCACGGAATAACTCAAATGCAGCATATAGATGTCCTAGTGTCAATAACAGGCTGAAAGGAAATTAAATATGAGGAAAGAAAGTTAAATAACCCATAGTTGTTGTGCGGGGGTGAGATTATAGGATAAGGTATCAAACCTGAAAGAGATTGCGGGAGAAGGGAAGAAGTAGCAAACGTACAGGCAGTCAGAACTAAAGCAATATACTGTAATGAAACGGCTTGGTTTAGTGCAAAAATTAAATATATAAATAAACTGAAGACAATCCCTACAGGAAAAAAAGATGTACTTACTCAGATATGCTCGCAAATGAAGCTCAGCCATCCTTTCGTAGGTCAGTAAAATGAATACCCGGCTTGTGGGGGCAATTAGCTAACACACATTGGAAACTGCTTAATGCAGTGTAGATGTGTAAATTGCTATTGCTTAAAACAAATTGTAAACCACTCTGATAGCCTTTGTGGCTGAAGAGCGGGGTATTAATACCAAATAATTTTTTTAAAAAAACTCATAATATACGACATGACTTGTCCTGAGCTTTCTGGTATTTGTTCTCCTCCTTTTGCCCTCCAAAACAGATTAATACCCAAATGTCAATATTATCAGCATGGTTTATTTTTTGTTTTCTAATTCTGTTTCATCCCAGTACACAGTGCTACTCTGCTTTCTCTCCCTCTGTCTCTGTCTTCTGTTAACTCTGCCAGTCATGGGGAAATGCTGGACAGGAGGCCACGCCTCTGGAGGAGGCACCCAAGCTGCTGTTGGGTCACTGTGGGCAAGGGGAAAAAGAAGAAAGAAAGTGACTTCCAGTTCTCCTTTCAGTTGTTATATATGTACCTCTCTCCAAAATTATAACAAAGATATATGAAACTATGTATGATGTACTTTCATCCACTGAAAGTAAGTGGTGGGAAATACAGGACAGATAAAAGGAGGTACTTCCTCACACAATCAGAATTGAACTGTGGAACCTACTGCCACAAAATGTGGTGATGTCTGCCACCTTGAATGGTTTTGAAAGGCAACTTGATAATAGATGAACAGATCCTTCAGGATGGCTATATTCCACCACCACTATCAGAGGCAACATGTCTCTGCATATCAGCTGCTGGGAAGCACAAAATGCAAGATGCAGTTACGCTCATGTCCTGCTGGCAAGTTCCTCTTAGACAATGGACTGGCCATTGTGTGAACAGAATGTTGCAGTGTTTTTTAACCTTTGGTCCATGGACTCTCAGGGGCTGCAACATCCTCACAGGGGGTTCATGAAGGTTTGAAAGCTGCTCAGCCCACATGACAGGAACCAAGGCAAAGTCTGGCTGGCTTGATCTGCAGATTGCTGTTCAATCTGCTTCATCCACAAATTTGCAGGAAGAAGCAGGAGAAAAGTCTTCCCTCCCTTCCAGTGCCTCTGAGGGAAGGGTTAATGGATGGTGTAATTTTGTGTTGTTGTTGTTGTTGTTAGGTATTGTTATTATTATTGTTAGGGTTTTAAATCTTGAGTGTCCACAGCAACAAAAGATATTTAAAGGGGGTCCCTGGTAAAGAAAAGGTTAAGAGCCAATGGAATGTTAGACTAAAGAGCCAACATTATACTCTTAAACACACCAGGAGAATGTACAGGGCTTCAAGGAAAAAGTTAACAGGAAGTGTTCCATCCTCTCCAAGGCTGTGTATGTTTCCACAAGACCTCTGAAACTGCACTAGATGCATATGTCAAGATGCAAACAGTTCACTCTCTGGTGTTTTTCTAGGATTGTTCATAGCACTGCATCCAACCAGCACACTCTTTGCAAAACATATTCAAATTCCCATTGTGCTTCAGGGCAACTTCACAGCTATCCAATCATCTAAAGAGTTTGTAGACATAATTATTCATAGATATTAAGGATTCCCTTTTGGCATTTGAAATATTACAAGTACTGTACACCAAATGCTATATTTTAAAAATGTTCTCCAACAAGACTAAAAGAAATTATTCTCTAGATATACAGGAGACAATTATTTAATTACATAATTGTTATCCCACCTCTCCATGATAAAGGATGTTCCAGGTGACTTATAGGACAAAAATATTACAAACTTATAAAAGCTTATAAAACTTATAAAAGCAAATCTTTCACATCTAGATGGTACAAAAGAAAATATCGTTGGTTTACACTTCAGCTGTAATGGCGGAATCCTATTAATTCCAGAGTGCTAGACAGTAAAGTTTTGGTTTTTTACATTATTTAGGGGCAGTCAACGAGATGAATGGAATGGTGAAAGGCCCTCCCTCCATTCCAAATGTCACTGCCCTGGCCTCGAAGGGAGAGAAGAAGAGGCAGCATCTGCTGGACTTAACCCCACCCCCGTCTGCCATCCCCTTTCCTTGTGTGTCATATATTTTTATTTTAATTATTTTAATTAGATTGTAAGGCTGAGGCAAAGAACTGGGTTTCCCCCCTCCTTTTACTTGTAAAGTACCATACTGACTATATAAATATGGTGGTAGTGGTGATGGTGGAATGGAACAAAAAGATGAACAGTTTGTCCAATTTAACAGAGGTTGGGGCTTTTCCAAGGGACTATTGCTTTGTTTCTTATTGTGAAAACAGATGTTTTCCTTTTATTGTCCTGGATATTTATGGGCATGTAGAATGTAGGCTGACATTAAATGATAAGGGGGAAAACAATAAGAAGAGGTTATATAGGGTTCAGTTTGTGTAGATAGCATGGGGATGGGGAGCTCCATTAGGCTTAATAGATGCTCTCCCTGCACACGTGCACACACACACACACACACTACTGGAACTCAGCCAATTGTACGTACACAGAAATATGCAATTTGAATATCCATCACACATATAAATCTGACCTTCTGTTTGTCTAGACAGGCTACATCTTCAGAGCACAAACTGAGCAACCAGCCTGGAGAAGAGCAGAGCATATGGATTGTTATGTCAAAACTGCATTCTTGCACCTGCTCAAAGGCTGGCAGGAGAAGGGAAAGAAGAGAGAAGGACTGGAGTTGCAAGACCACAGCATGTGTGCATGGGAGTGAAGTTGATTAACAACAACAACAACAACAACATAACAGGTAAAACTATGTGACATGTTTCTGACTTAGATGGTGTTACCAGAATTGCATGGGGTCTGTGAAGAACTACTAGTGTCCAGATATTAATATGGGGAATTTTAATTAGCTCAATATGGCAGTGAGAGGCTAATTGCAGGACATTTTGACCTATGTTTACCTGTACTAATTGATGAGGGTGACAGTCAGGAAATAAAAAAAATGTTTTTTATTGAAAAATAATCTCAGAAGCATCCACACCAACACTCAGGCTTCAAGCAATCACACAAGGCTATTGAAGAAAGTGGGAAGTATTGGGATAGAGTTTGGGATGATGGGCTGTACTATACCTGTCGAAAGGGCAGAGATTCGTGTAGCGGAAGATACTCAGACAGAGCTCTGTGGGTCACAAAGCAAGCGGACAGAGTGACGAGATGCAGGAAGCTGTGAACATTTTGATTGTGTTTTGGGGTGATATTTATACCCAATATTTACCTTTAAGGAGTGTTATAAGTGCAATACAATGTTAGATGGCGTTTCCCACAGTTAGACGATGGAAGCTCCAACTATGTTAATAATTGCTAATGGCTGAAACATTAAGACTGATGGGTGTCAGACAACCTTTTATTGTTGAGGGAAAGGGAGTCAAGGAAAACCAGTTTGCATAGTCATGAATGTTCTGGCCATTTGATTGAATTAGTAATAACTCACTTACAGGTGCACTCAGGAGAATTATCACATTCCAATGTCCAAGGGGGAGGGGGTTCTGCATAATTACTACCCTGGTGTGTCATTTGGGAATTTGGAAAGACCTCTTCATTATGTTTTTGAGCAAACCTTGGCTCAGTCCCTATTTCTGGGGAAGTCTGGGTCTACTGCTAACCTCATAAAGCATCAATAAATAAGCCAATTTATAAAATATAGCCAATTGATGAATTATTGGCAGGGTGGGAGTGTCAGGGCAGGTAACAATAGCATGCAAGTTAGGGGAGGTGGCCTTAAATTTCCATATTCATGCTTGGGTGGGTCATGAGTGTAGTAAGCTCCTTAAACTCTCCCCTTAAGAACAACTTTTGCTGGGTTTTTAGAAAATCCTTGAAATGAATTGCTTAGTTTCTAGTATGGTTTAAAGAGATGGCGTTAGCAGGAACCAAAGTATCCTTTAAAAAAAAAAAAACTTTAGAAGTGTGCATCTTATTAGAATTTGTTTATCATGAAAATACACCTACAGTAATATAATAATTTAATTACTAATTATTGTGTCATAATATAATATTAATTTAATTAATTAAATTAGGAGCCAGAATATTTCATCAGTGGTGGATGAAGGGAAACTGGTGCATCTTAGCAAATATATCATACAAGTTTGTAGGAAACCACATCAGTTATGATCAAACAAATTTATAAAGAGAATTAATTACTTTCATGGAAATGTAGAAGCTGTTATTCATTTCTGTTGAGAATCTAAATGTTGCATGTGGTTCTGTTTTGAACCACCAGAGGACACGCTTTGCACTCTGCTTTCCTTACTGCATCAGAAGCAAAGAACCTTCAATGGATTCATAACCTCCATTTTCAAATGAGAGAAAAAATGCAGTGAACTCAGAACAAATCCTTTATGACAATCTGCATTTTGTATCAGATCTAAGGATTGCAATGCTATCCACATGCTAGCTTGGGAGTAAGCCCAATGAATTCAGCAGGACTTGTATCTGAGTAAACATGGCTGCACACCGAATCAGACCGTTAATGTGAGGGTTTTTTGGTCATTTACTCACTGAGTGGCAGCTTTTGCCTGTATTCCCTTGTCTTAGTAGAAAATGTGGGTTTTGTGAAGCAAAAGTGTATAGTTGTTTTGTTGGGAAACACAATGCAACCATGATGTATGGCGTAAAGCATCTTGTATGAATTGTGACACTTAGGAGGACAAGACAATGGCCATGGATTCACAGGAACATATTTACAAAGAGAGTATGAGATTCAAACTGAACTATATCCAGTAGGAAAGCAGGTAGGCCAAGTAGAAAATAACATTTATCAAGTTATCTCTGAATGCTGTAAGAGAAGGCAGTAAAGGTATAAATGGGTTTAGTACCAGCCTTATTTCAGTGGCCAATAAACATATAGGCTTTGCAAATTCCTAGCTTGGATCCTGAAGAGTTAAAGGGAATAGCAACAAATATTCTGTATTTTCGGGGAATCCACATTGCTTATTAATGATCCTCATAATCTAAAATGAAGTATCTTCTAACAGTGATGGATGAACAGACAGACAAACAGGTAGAACAGTAATGTGACTTTACAACTTTGACAACCCTCTATTGTTTTAAGTGGAGGACATTCAAATGATATGGCAGCACCTTAGTATTATTATTATCTTTTATTTCTATAGCACCATAAATATACATGGCACTTTACAAGGAAAAGAACAACAAAACAGTTCCCTGCCCTAAAGTCTATAATCTACAGAGGTGAAATGCCAGAGAATGAAAGATATTAGTCTTATTCTCCTGATTTTGTCACTTATGCTACTGACACACTGCAGAAATAATGCAGTTTGACACCACTTTAACTGCCATGGCTCAATGCTATGGAATTCTGGGATTTGAAGTTTAGTGAGATGTTTAGCCTTCTCTGTCAGAGAGCTCTGGGGGCCACAATAAACTACAAATCCCAGGTTTCCATAAGATGAAACCTAGACAGTGAAAAAAAACTCCATAGAATTTGAGGAGAATATCTTTTGTCCGAACAATTCCATGGTGATTTGCCATTCTCAGAAGGAGTGGGCCCAAAAACTACACAGGAAAAGCCTTTGCAGCTTTCCTGAAGGTTTTTTTTTTTTTAATACAGGGGGAAATGCATACTACCGCTTGTTAGGACAACTGAATTTCATTGCTGCACATTCCCAGATAAGAGCAGAAGTAGAAACCAATTGGTCAGATGTGCAGGGGGGTGGGGTGGGCTTGCTGGCTTCAAAGTGGCCAGAAGCACCATTTTGGAGTTTTGTGGTAGGAATCTTGTGCTTTTTTGCTGCAATGAGGTGACCAACAGCTTTTTAAATGGAAGATCGCACGTGCACACCTTAGACTGACAGTAAAAAATAATAATACTGTGTAACAGCGGCAGCTCATTGAGAATAATAATGCAAGCGATTCACTCCCGGCCACCATGTTGACTTGCAGGCATGGCTGTATGTGAACTTCAAACACAGATAGCTTCACATACCAGCAATTTTGGCAAAAAAAATGTGGAGACAAACAAACACTGCTGCAAATTTGCATTAATGTGCAACAATCAGCACAGTTAAAGCAGGGTCAAACTGCATTATTGAAGAATTTATGAAGAATTTGTAAGACACTTTGCAAATAAAATCACTCGGATTAGCTCTGACTTTGGATGCTTGTCAGAATCAGATCACAAAATGATTCTTCCCTGCCATTTGTGTCCATGGGCTTGCTTTTGCCTCCCTTTGTAATGGTAAAGATTCAGGTGCTTGGTATGGCTGGAAATAGAAGAGTCTCCGTGGTGACCAAATGGTGGGATACTCAGAATAATAAGGGGGGTTATCAAGGTGAGAAGAGAGTTGTAAAATAACTTGAAACAGCCAATGGGTGAATGACACCCCAAGTTTGCCTGTTTTGTAAATGCTTTTATATCACTGCTTTTTCCTTTGTTCTTCATTCAAAGCAACAATGTTGTGCAGGTAACCCTTAGAATTTCTGTTCAGCAATAAAGCTTACTGTTTTAACTTTGAAGCTGCTGTTTACTAAGTTTAAAGAAGACTGCACATGACAATGCTGTAGTTGAGGCAGGTCCAGTGGATGTAATCTTGGTGCCTGCTTGTCCTGTATTATTGGATAAGTTTCAATTTCTGCAGCCTGAGGATGCGGACAAGATCCTTGGATCCCTTTCTGGCTCTTGAAAGCAGCCAGAGGTGGGCTGGCTGAGTGGGTGAGGGGAGTGGTGAATGCCTCACTGCAGCAAGGGAAGTTTCCATCCTGCCTAAAAGAGGCTTTGGTGAGCCCATTACTTAAAAAAAAAAAAAGACCTCCCTGGATCCCACCATTCTGAATAATTATCAGCCATTCTCCAACATTCAATTTTTGGACAAGGTTCTACAGCATGTGATGGCCTCCCAGCTCCAGGGGTTACTGGATGAAATGGGTTATCTAGATCCATTTCAATCTGGCTTCAGGCCTGGCTATGGGATGGAGACAACTTTGGTCGCTTTGGTGAATGACTTATGCAGGGAACTGGACAGGGGAAGTGTGTCCCTGTTGGTTCTGCTGGACCTCTCAGTGGCTTTTGATGCCATCAACTATGGTATCTTTCTGGGCCACTTCTCTGGGATGGCTCTTGGGGGCACTGTTATGCAGTGGTTCCCATCTTTATTGTGGGGGGGGGCTCAGAAGGTGTTGCTGGAGGACTCCTGTTCAACACCCTGGCTGTTGGCCTGTGGGGTCCCTCAGGGTTCTATTCTGTCCTCCGTGCTTGTGATGTCCAGCCAGGACTGTTTAAATCTCCCCTGCATTTTCCTTTGTTTTCTTTTCAAGGCCTTAGCATGTCTGAGTATAGGAATACTTCATTGTATTAGACTTGTGGGAGGAGCTAAGAATTCCCCTGCATTTTTCCAAGTTTGGTTTGTCCTTTCCCAGCAAGCTCTGTTCACCTAGAAGCTTTTTGTTCCTTTGGGGCAGTCTTTGCTGTGAGCTTGCAGAGAGCAGTTCTGGTGGCAAACAGGCCCAGACAGCCGGGAAGGGCATTTCTTACACCATCAGCCAAATTAGTTACCAACAGTCATCAGCCAAATTAGTTACCAACAGTCATCAGCCAAATTAGTTACAACAGTCAGAGGAATCAGGAGCTGAAAGACCCTGCACCAGCTCCATTGAGTGAGGAGATTAAACCCAGAGAGATGTCACCCTGAAGACTGCTGAAACTCCAACTGTAAAGTACCTTTCATTTCAAGCCTTTTAGAGCTGGGGAGGAGAAAGCCCTTTTCTTTTGTTCTTTAAAATAAACTTCCCCCTTTTTTGAACTGGATATTCAGCATCAGAGCCTTTTTGGGTAAAGGAGTTTGATCTCACCAGGGTACTGGCATTGCACACCCAAACCTGCCACCACCTTTAGTTGGGTGTGTCTTCACAGTGCTATTTAACATCTACATGAAACCACTGGGAGAGATCATCCAGAGTTTTGGGGTATGGTGTCACCAATCTGCTGATGACACCCAATTTGATCTCTCCTTTCCATCTAAATCCAAGGAGGCTGTCTTGGTACTTAGTCAATGCCTGTTGTTTGTAATGGACTGGATGAGGACAAACATATTAAAACTTAATCCAGACAAGACAAAAGTGCTCCTGGTCCGTCAAAAGCCCAATCAGGGAATAGGGACCCTGCCTGTGCTGGCTGGGGTTACACTCTCTCTGACATCTCAGGCTCACAGCTTGGGTGTTCTCCTGGACTCAACTATGAGCCTGGATGGCCAGGTTTCAGCAGTAGCCAGGAGTGCATTTATACAATTAAAACTAGTGCACCAGCTGCACCAGTTCCTTGGGACATCAGATCAGACACATGCCTTGATTACATCCCATTTGAACTACTGTAACACTACATGGGGCTGCCTTTGGAAACTGTTCAGAAACTTCAGCACATCCAGAATGCTGTGCCCATGTTAAAACAGCTCAACTGGCTACCACTTTGTTTCCAGGCACAATTCAAAGTGCTGGTCTTGGCTTATAAAGCCCTACATGGCTTAGGTGTAGACTACCTGAAAGATCATATCTCCCTCTACAAACCCGCAAGGGTTTTAAGATCTTCAGGGGAAGGCTTTCTCTCGGTCCCACCACCATCACAGGCTCGCTTGGTGAGGACACAAGAGAGAGCATTCTCAGTGGCTGCTCTCACACTTTGGAACTCCCTTCTGCAGGAGGCTAGGCTGGCCTCCTCCATGTTGTCATTTCACCGATAGGCAAAAAAGTTTTTGTTTAAGCAGGCCTTTGATGTATAATTGCAGCTTTTATGGGTGTGTGTTTTTTATGTTGATTTATCTGTTTTTTAATTTGTATGTTTTTAATTGGTTTTAATTGTGATTTTAATTGTTCTGTCAGCTGCCTTGGGTCCCACTTTGGGAGAAAGGCAGCATGGAAATTGCGCAAATAAATAAATAAATAAATTCTGCTGTGTGTCAGCTGCCACAGGCTGCTTGCAACTGACCACAAGTTAGATTTGGATGTATTCTACAGTAAAATTCTTCATCCCCTACCAGTGGAAGTGTAGCAGGCACTGTCTAGATTCATATCTAATATTATAACTTCTTGATGACTTACAACAGTCATCCTTTTTTATTTCTGGGAATCCACCCATTTTAGACTTAAAGTGTTTGACTTCAAGTTGGGCACTTCAAGTTGGAGAACAACTAAGAAGAACTGTATTTTAAAAATTAAGTTCCTATCTTAATACTGAAAAACTACCTGTGTCTTGATTTCTGTACACACACAACATTTTTCTTATACATCACAGGTATGTTGGCCAGATACCCAAAAGAGAACACAAATGGAGAACACAAATGGCCTTCTCTAAGACCACGATTTTAAAGAACACATCTTGCTGCAGGCAGTTCATGCTTTCATTTATCTCTGCTCAAGGTGGTACCTGTAAAGGTCATTTCAGCCTCCTGCTGCATAGCTGACCTGGCCATCGGTGACCAATGAATCCATTCCAGGATTGAATTCAAGCTGTAAAATGTTTATCCTAAAGTTCATATCAAAACCCAGAAGAGATTCACCACCCCACTGACATGGGAGGCACTAGTTGCCACTAGATCCAGCCCAGGGGATTAGGATCATCAAACATTCAACACATTGCAAGGTAAAAATCACTTGAATATTAATGATAGTAAGGCCCAGCAGCTGATGAAGGACAGGTTAAATTTATAAGTCAAATGTCCTCATTTGACTTGATATGAATTTCCACATCAGGAAAATGCTGAACTTGAGAAAAAGATATCCATTGGTCCAATAACATTATTTGTAAAAGATAAAGCAAAAGTAGTGCCCTGATCCAGCTACAAACCAGAAGTGATCAGAAGCAAACGTCTGAAGGGATATGGCTGTTCTGGATGAGGAATATTAAATGCTGTTACAGATGTATATATGGTCTCTCCATCAAGTTGCATGTGCAGAGCCCTGTTAAAACCACTGATAGCACTTACGTGTTTAGCTGCTGACACACTGCAGAAATAATGAAGGTGGACACCGCTTTAACTGCCAAGGCTCAATACTATGGAATTCTGGGATTTGTAGTTTTGTGAGATATTTGGCCTTCCCTGTTAGAGAGCTCTAGTGCCACAAGAAGCTACAAATCCAAGGATTCCATAAGATGGAGCCATGACAGTTAAAGCCATGTCAAACTCCATTATTTCTACAGTGTGTCAGCAGCCTTTGCTGCCTCACTTATTCCACATTCCCTGCTGATGTTGTTGCTGCTTTTCAGAGGTGACTAGACCTGTTGAGCTCCAGCAGTTACAAATGTGCACTGCTGGATTGGGGCCATGGTGTATATGCATAAGATATAGGTTGTCACAAACAATTAGATCTCAAAGCTGACATCAACTTTGACTCATTTAGGGAAAGATGCTTTTCATGTGATGACTTGAAGTTCTTATTGCACTGGCCTCAGTCTACTGGCTGTCATAAATAAAGTCTTCAACCTTGCATTACTCCCTACTATAGAGCCTGTTATTATGTATCACTGAATCCAGTGCTGAGTTGGCAGAAAAACCTCAGACTAAGAGCTTAGTATCTGGCAGAGCATTTGCTGGTAAGTCCTCATTTTAAATTTTGCATGAAGCTGAAGCATGGTTTCCTGGCCATAATCAGATTGAGAGAGGATTCAGAATTCATTTCAGAGGCAGCTGCATTTGCAAAAGCCAACCCATATGCGTTATTAAAATGGGAACTGGCTGGTTGCTCTCACAAAGTGCGAGGGAAAACCTGGAGATCCCTCCAGTGAGATTGTGAAAGAGCTCGGATTGTACCAAGTCAGAGGTAGCATGCTGTTTCCCATAACTGATGAAACACACAGAAAAAATATTTTTGCAGTATCTCATGAATATTCCTAACTGGCTATAGGGTTGTTGTTGTTTTTGTTCCCCACACTAGTTATCTTCACCATCTTTATCAGTATTGCTGTGGTGTAGGATGCAGGGGTGGCACTTAACCAAATTTAGGGAATTGTGGCTCATTTCCCAACATAAATACCAAACAAAATTGCATGTTGGCATTCAGAGTCAACTAAAGAAATACCAGAGTCTGATATCAGATGTGGAACACTGAATATATCGTAAGGGATATATGGTAAGAGTGAGGGATCCAGGCTTTTTAGAGCATGAAGACAGGAATCAGTAAATTAAAGAAAACTCTACAAAGACTAAGGATTTTATCAGACCACACTCCATAAACGTTCTTTTGCCGGCATATTTTGAAGAATTTTTATGCTGGCCAAAGAACCCACCACCATCAGACCTACCTTTAGCAGTGTCAGAAAGACAGCCCCAGCATAAATGGAGCATGAGCAGAGCTCTGTTTACTTCCGGGGTTGAGATTTCGCTCATTATCGTGATATGACACACTCGTGGCAAATTTTAAAAATAAAGCAAAATAAACACACAAAACATAGACACAAGCACAGAAAAACACCTTAAAAATTACAAGTAAACTTGGGGAGGTTCATAAAAAGACCATCCCCTACCTGACTGTTGCAATCTCACCCAGAAGTGTGCTGTCATTGATGCTGTATTCCCATGAGCACAATGGCACAAAGTTTCAAATGCCGGCAATACTGGCAACAAAGCGCCACGGCAGATCTATTGATGCTTGGGCCGTCAATAAAATAGAACAACTTTTTCATAATACATGATTGCAAAAGGACAGTGTCATCCACAGAACCTTACTTTGCTCCTCTGCAATGCCAGGTTGGTTAAGAAAAAAACTCACGTTATTTACGATCTCTTTTGGATGAGGATGCCAACCTGGCTTGCTTCACAGAAACCTGGCTGGGAGAGGAGAGCACTGTCACGTGGATGCAGGCCCTCTCAGCAGGGCATTCTGTCAGTGAGCAGGTGAGGGGAAGTGGGCAGGTGGAGTGGCTCTGGTTTATAAGAACAATCTGACCTTGACCAGGATACCTATCCAAAACACAGTCCACTTTGAGTGTATGTACCTTAGCCTGAAGACCAGGGATAGTTTGGGGATTTTGCTAGTATACCGACCACCCCGTTGTCTAGCAGACTCCCTAACCGAGCTGACACAGCTGGTCTCAGAGTTGCTGTTGGAGTCACCCAGACTTTTAGTTTTGGGCGACTTCAACATTCCACTCAAGACCAGCTTGACAAATCTAACTGGTGCAGCTTGGGAGTTCATGGAAACCATGACGAACATGGGCCTATCCCAATTGGTCATTGGGTCCACACATTGTGCAGGTTATACCCTCAATGTGGTCTTCAGTACGGAACAGGAATATCCGTGGGCGGTGGTTATTAAAACCACCGGATTGTCATGGACGGATCATCTCCTGGTCAAGACTGAACTAAGAGTCTCTTCCTGCCCCACCAGGGGTGGTGGACCAATTAGAATGGTCCGCCCCAAAGGCTAATGGAACCAATAGGATTCCAGAAAGCCTTGGAGGGTTCAATGGTTGGCAACACCGGTGACCCTGTCGAAGCTTTGGTTAATACTTGGAACACCGATCTTACCAAAGCTATTGACACGATCATTCCCAAGCGTCCTTTCCAACCCGCTCCTAACCGTAAGCCATGGTATACTTCAGAGCTTAGGAAAATGAAGTGGGTTGGACAACTAGAGTGCAACTGGTGGAAAACTCGACTCTTATCCGACAGGACTCATCATAGAAACTTTCTTTAGTCCTATCGAGAGGCAATATGTGCAGCGCAGAGATCCTTCTCTTCTGCAAGTATTCATCTGCAGAGTCCTGTCCAGCAGAGCTGTTTAGGGTGGTAAGGGAGATGACACAGGTTATATCTGCACAGAACCCATTGCTTAACCCAACAACGGCCTGCTGTGACACATTTAACAACTACCTTGCAGATAAAATCTCTCAGATAAGAGCCAACTGAGATGCCAGTATTTTGACAGAAACAGAAACAATTGAGGTGTCCAGCAACTCTGTCGATCTAAGTTTACTGGATCAATTTCAATCCGTGAGTACCAAGGACGTGAACAAGATACTTGGTAGAGTGAGGAAGATGACCTGCCCTCCTGATCCTTGCCCTTCATGGCTGGCCATCTCGGTGTGTGTGTGCCTTGATGGTGTTCCTTAAGGATATCATCAATGCATCCCTCAGGGAAGAGTATGTTCCATCCTGTTTAAAGGAAGCGGCGGTTAGGCTGCTCCTGAAAAAACCTTCCCTGGACCCCCTGGACATGAACAACTATAGGCTGGTTTCTATGTTACCATTCTTGAGCAAAGTGATTGAGAGGGCAGTTGCTCTTCAACTCCAAGTGGTCTTGGATGAAACTGGTTATCTAGACCCATTTCAAACTTCGAGACTGTGGTGCACACGCTGGTAACCTCTCATCTAGATTTCTGCAATGCACTCTACATAGGGCTACCCTCGTGCTTGGTCCGGAAACTTCAGCTGATACAAAATATGGCAGCCAGAGTGGCCTCGGGAACATCTCAGAGAGACCATATAACTCCAGTATTGAAATCTCTCCACTGGCTGCCTATCAGTTTCCGGGCCCAGTATAAGGTGTTGGTTATTACCTTTAAAGCCTTAAATGGCTTGGGTCCAACTTATCTTCGGAACCGCCTCCTCCCATACAATCCTCCCTGCACAATCCAGTCCTCTGGGAGGAATTTGCTTCGGCCACAAAAAACTAGGCTGTCTGCAACCTCCCAGAGGACCTTTTCGGTAATTGCCCCCAATTTATGGAATGGCCTGCTGAACGAGATCCATCAGATGACAAGCCTGAGTAGGTTTTAAAAAGCACTAAAGACAGCTCTCTTTCGGCAGGCCTTTCCTGATTAGATCCCAGCCTCAGGAGCTGCGTCTCCTGGACTTTTTAAAATCTTGTGTACATTTGTTTTTAATGTGATTTTAGTTAGATGGTTTTAATTTTATATCGTTTAATGTCTTTTTATGGGGGAGGGTGGGTGTGGGTGGTGCTTTTAGTCGTTATTACAATGTTTTAATTGTTGGAAGCTGCCCGATTGCTTTTAGCAGAGAGGCGGGGTATAAATAAATATTATTATTATTATTATTATTATTATCTGATATGTGCACCCTTTTGCATTCATTAGGCGTTGTTATGACACCATATTTGCCTAGTCTAAGAAAGTCCATACAGAAAAGAAAGTCATTTTCAGTGATTTTCCAATTCTCTTTCTTTGGAAATCTACCAAACCCCAAGCTTTCCAGATGTGATAACTGTATTCAAGTCTTTTCGTTTTGTTTTCAAGTTTTGGTGTCCTACATGTAAAGTTATAGCTGTATTTAATTTATTCTTACATCTAAGGCATTTATTTACCATACTTTATAAATTTCTATCCCAGGACAGCTTAAAAATCAAAACCAAGAAAAGTATAAGAAAACAAGGGGAAACCCCAGCAAAACCCAAGACAAATAAGCAACCAAACATATAAAACAGCAGAGCAGGAAACACATGGAAAAATATGACTACCAGTGCTTAAAACATAAGCACATCCAAATATCCCAAAAATTAATACTTGTAAAGCTCAAGCTAGGCTCTTTTAGGGATGGACTCTTTTACAACAAGTACACCACAGAAATTTTAAAGGGCCTTCTCCTTTGTTGCCTCGCACCTGATCTCTGAAGGTCGACAAGAGCTTTTCACCTAGTGACTTAAAAGGCAAACCTAAGAAGTGTTTCTTATTTTAAAATTCACACACACACACATATTAGAAAAACATAATTGTACTAGAATCATTGAATCATAGAATTATAGAGTTGGAAGAGACCATGAGGACCATCGAGTCCAACCCCCTGCCATGCAGGAAATCACAATCAAAGCATCCCTGACAGATGGCCATCCAGCCTCTGTTTAAAGACTTTCAAGGAAGAAGACCCCATCATGCTCCAAGGGAGTGTGTTCCACTGCCGAACAGCTCTTATGGTCAGAAAGTTCCTCCTCATGTTGAGGAGTCTCTGGAGCATCAGAAAACAAGCTTGCTCCATCCTCAATGTGACACCCCTTCAAATATTTAAACAGGGCTATCATATTGCCCCTTAACCATCTTTTTTCCAGGCTAAACATACCCAGCTCCCTAAGTCTCTCCTCATAAGGCATCGTTTCCAGACCTTTCACCATTTTAGTTGCCCTTCTCTGGACACGCTCCAATTTGTCAATATCCTTTTTGAATTGTGGTGCCCAGAAATAGACACAGTATTCTTAGTGAGGTCTGACCAAGGTAGAATAGAGTGGCACTATTACTTCCCTTGATCTAGACACTATACTTCTATTGATACAGCCCAAAATCGCATTGGCCTTTTTAGCTGCCGCATCACACTGTTGGCTCATGTTCATCTTGTGGTCTACTAGGACTCCTAGATCCCTTTCGCACGTAGTCTCATTCAGCCAGGTCTCTCCCATCCTATATTTATGCATTTCATTTTTCCGCCCTAAATGCAGTACTTTACATTTCTCCATATTGAATTTCATTTTGTTAGCTTTGGCCCAGCTCTCCAGTCTATCCACGTCATTTTGAATTTTGATCCTGTCCTCTAGGGTATTAGCTACTCCTCCTAATTTGGTGTCATCTGCAAATTTGGTAAGTATGCCCCTAATTCCCTCATCCAAGTCATTGATAAAGATGTTGAATAGCACTGGGCCCAGGACAGAACCCTGTGGCACCCCACTGGTCACATCTTTCCAAGACGAAGAGGAGCCACTGCTGAGTACCCTTTGGGTTCGGCCGGTCAACCAATTACAAATCCATTTAAGAGTTAACTTGTCTAGCTCACATTTTACAAGCTTGTTTGCAAGAATGTCATAGGGAACCTTGTCAAAGGCCTTACTGAAATCAAGGTATGTGATATCCACAGCATTCCCTTCATCCACCAAGCTGGTAATTTTATCAAAAAAAGAGATCAGATTAGTCTGGCATGATTTGTTTCCCTGAAACCCATGTTGACTTTTTGTGATGATGGCACTGACTTCTAAATGTTCACAGACTCTCTGTTTAATGATCTCCTCTAGAATCTTCCCTGGTATTGATGTCAGACTAACTGGACGATAATTGTTGGGATCCCCTTTTTTCCCCTTTTTGAAGATGGGGACAACATTTGCCCTCCTCCAGTCTGCTGGGACTTCTCCTGTTCTCCAGGAGTTCTCAAAGATTATTGCCAATAGCTCTGAGATTACATTTGCCAGCTCTTTTAATACTCTTGGATGTAATTCATCTGGTCCTGGAGATTTAAATTCATTTAGATTAAAAAAGGTATTCCTGCACTTCCTGTTTGCTTATTCTGTACTGGATTTCCCCTATTGTGTCCTCTGTCCCATTATCCTAAGGTTGATCATCCTTTTCCTTTTCTAAAAACACTCAGGCAAAGAAGGTGTTGAGTAATTCTGCCTTTTCTCTGTCCCCTGTTACCATTTTGCCATCTTCTCTGCGTAGTGGCCCTACCATTTCCTTCTTCCTCCTTTTGCTGCGGACATACCCAAAAAAACCCCTTTTTATTATTCTTAACTTCTCTAGGAAGCCTGAGCTCATTCTGCGCCTTAGCTTTTCTGACTTTACTCATACACGTGTTCACTATCTGTTTGAATTCTTCCTTGGTGATTTCCCCCTTTTTCCATTTCCTATACATGTTCCATTTAAAACTTAGCCCAGTTGAAAGTTCTTTAGTCATCCATCCTAGTTTCTTGAGATGCCTCCCATTTTTCTTCCTCAATGATACTGTTTGAAATTGTGCCTTCAGTATCTCCCTTTTGAGAAAGTCCCATCCGTCTTGAAGTCTCTTCTCTTTTAGTATTCCTGACCATGGGATCACCCCCAGTATTTCCCTGAGTTTATTGAAATCAGCTCTCCTATTACTCTTCAGTGTTAGAATGACATACTGAGTGAATTAATGGGCTGTGTACTGCACAGTGCTGTATATCCATATTCACAAAAGTTGAGGTGCATTGACCTCCCAATCAGAGATATGTCTTCTGTAGACCCTGAGAAGGGAGCTGGCTCATGAAGAGTTGCATGTTAATAAAAGATCCCCAAAAGGCAAAAAGAGGACTGTGGTTAGGCAGATACCACAAATTAGGAAGAGGCTCTGGCAAAGAGGAACAGTTGATATATATGCTAATCTTCAAAGTTATCATAGAAGGCACAATGGGTCATTCTCATTCATACACACGCACGCGCACACACACACGGTTCGTTTACACGACAAAAAAGCCCGAGAAGAATTCATGTCAATCCCTGATAGTTCACGGGCTATTCAGTAGGAGGGGTAGCAAAAAGCCCGGTTAACCCGTGACTTTCCAACCCTCTATTTTTCAGGATGGCAGGGGGAGTCCAAGACAATCCATGCTATTGGTTGTCTGAACAACCAGGAACCATCCCAGGACATGGGATGATTTCTGATTGGTTGGACATTGGAGGGGGCGGGCTTGCAATGGAAGCCTTGCAATCGCCATTTTGGCATGCCCCCCAGGGTCCTCTGTTGGCTCTCCCCTCCCCTGCTCCTGCCAAAGCAGCTACAGAGAACCCCTCAGCCCCTCATCACTATTCCGGCCACCCTTGTAGCTGCGCGAGGTGGGGGGTGGCTTCTCCATGACTGCCAGTCACGTAGAAACACACACACACCATGCAGGGGGGTTGGACTGGATGGCCCTCGTGGTCTCTTCCAACTCTGCAATTCTATGATTCTATGATTCTATGTTTTCCCCGCCCTTGCTGTGACTGTCAGTCACAGAAAAGCCATCCCTCACCCTGAGCAGCTTTTCCCTCCCTCGCCCAGAGCTGCATGGGGTGAGGGATGGCTTATCTGTAACTGTCAGTCACAGAGAAGCCACCCACCACCCCAAGCAGCTTTTCCCTCCCTCACCCATAGCTGCATGGGGTGGGGGATGGCTTCTCCGTGACTGCCAGTCACGGAGAAGCCACCCCACTTCCCACGCAGCTACATGGGAGGGAACAGTCAGGCGGGGGGACTTCTCCATGACTGACAGTCATAGAGAAGCCTCCCCTGCCCTGCACAGTGGCAGGGGCCGGGGGGGTATAGCCACACTTTCCCATTCCAAGGCCAGGCTGTAAGCAGCAAATGCTGCCTGGTGAAACATTTCATAGATTTCCTTTCTTTGAATGACATTTTTTTCCCAGCATTTTGGACTCCAGAGAAATAATTTGGGCACTGTCTACTGAATGATTGCTTTGATTGGCTAATTGGAACCCATTCCAAAAATGGTGGATCAAGAATTGCCAGGCTTCCCTTGTAATCCCGTCCCCTTGAAAGTCCGACCAATCAAAATACTGCTCTGCTGTGTGCTCCTATCCCAGGATGGAGGTACTCAGAACAAGAAACCGAGACTTATGCTACCATGACAAATCATGTAAGCAATAAGAGATAAGCTCGGAATGAAGATATCTCACTTCTCCCCGGAATAAAAACAGCCATGTAACTGAGCCCACAGAGTACGACCTCTGTATCCATGGAACCCATATCCACAGATTCACTTACACATGTCTGAAAAAATATGGTCTCTCTAGGCATCTTCTGGGTCCTCCAGTATGACTCTATGGTATGCTTCTGCCAGAAGCTGACCATAGAGTTGTGCTCAAGGACCTAGAAGATGCCTAGACAGGTGTCCTCTCTAGGCATCTTTTAGATCCTCCAGCATGACTCTAAGGTATGCTTGAGCCAGAAGTCACTCATTTTAATAGGATTTGCTATTATCCGTGGTTTCCACTACCCACAGTAAGGACTTTTTTCAAACAGGACTTACCACGCAGGAACACTCCGGAATAGTTACGACGCTGTTGCGCGCCAGGAGATCCATTGCAGATGACGCTCTCCCTCTCTTGGCATCATCTGTGTCACTTCCGTGTATGATTGGAGGCAGCTTCGCCATATTTTACTCATGGACAACTTTCATGAGTAAAATATGGTGCGACCGCCTCCAATCATACATGGAAGTGACACGGACGATGCCAAGAGAGGGATGGCGTTGTCCAAAATGGATGCCCTGCCACGCAACAGCGTCGTAACTATTCCGGAGTGTTCCTGCGTGGTAAGTCCTGTCTGGAAAAGTCCTATGACTGGGAAAGTATCCCCCCTTACATAGGGGAGTCATACTCTGTGTGTGTGCGTGTTGTGTGTGTTGTGTGTATCTCCTCATTCAAGCTTTCAGTTGCTATCAACAAGTTTTCTTAAATTGGCTAGAGGATAAAGATACTTGTCAATTCATCCTGCACTGCCTTTGGCAGTCTGATAACCATTTGGAACCCATCTTTTTATTAAGTTGCACCCAATATTGATCCCCAAACTCCACCTTAAACTTTGATTGTACATCGTACTGTGCTTGTGATGTTATTGCCTAATGTCTATGATAAAAGTTCTAGCACTTTTAATTAGTTACAAATCCTAGGTTTTCAAAATGTTGGCTTCATTCCTATAATATCCGTTTCAGAAGAACTCAAATGCAGCGTGCTGATGTACGGAAATCAATGAAGAGAAAGAGTTGCAGGAGATAAAGAGCTTGAAGGAAATTAAATATGGGGGAAGAGAGTTAAATAAGTTTAGCCTGGGGAAAGGAAGATGAAAGGATAAGGTAAATGCCCAAGAACACACAAAGCATGTCAACCACAAAAAGAAAAGGGAGGAGTAGCGAATATGCAGTGAGACAGAACTAGAAGTGCTGGTACAAAATGGCTTGGGGCAAGAACATTTGTAGACAATACATGTCAGAATGAGAGGTGACACATTTAGAATTTGGCAACACTTAGGTGTGAAATGAATTTTGGAAATAAAGCCATTGCCCAGTGGAATAATTTGTTGTTCAAAAGAAGCAAGTGAGAAAGCCTCTGACCTCCACTCCTCTAGTGCCATTGTCTTCATCAGTTCTTTATGTAACCTCCTTAGCTCCCTCGATTGCCCTCCATCTTCCTTCCATCCTTCCTTTAAATCTCTTTCCCAAGCCCAGCCTTTTCCATGTACTCATTACCATAATGATTATGGATAACAAACAGTGTGGGACTGATGTTATAATCTGAAATGACATCATAAAATTTTTATTTAGTTATTTATACCCCGCTCTTCAACCACAAGGCTATCAGAGCGTCTTACAAATTGTTTTAAGCAATAGCTATTTACACATCTACACTGCATTAAGCAGATTCCAATGTGTGTTAGCTAATTGCCCCCACAAGCTGGGTACTCAATTTACCGACCTACGAAAGGATGGAAGGCTGAGTGAACCTTGGAGCACGTTCATGTTCCCCCCCCCCTAAATTTTGCCTACAAAACCTCTTGCCACAGCATACTAATAATACAGCTAGGTACTTTTTGGTGGGCAGGAATGGCTAGATATTTCACAGTATTTAGTTTGTGTGAATTTCGATAGGGTGAATGTTATGGAAACTGTGCTATCGCACAGCTTTTACATTGTTCAGTACAATACTTCACAATCCTAGAGGTCAATTAAAAAATAAGCATTTTAAAAAAGAAATGGAGGAAACAAAAATTTATTCTAAATAAAAAGTTACATTAGGCTAATAAGGCATTGTACAGTTTGGATGTCATGAAAATTTGGGGGGAGGGCACACCCACAAGGTCAGCACACATGGTTCATTTGTACAACAGATGATGCAAACCAGGGCCAGTTTAACCCTACTGCCAAATCTGCATCTGCAGGGGGAGCACAGCCACGAGGGGCCCGTCCTAACCCTCCTCCTGCCAAAAAAAAAAAAACCAGGAGAGAGAGAGAACACGAGCAAGAGAGCAGCCAAAAACCTCCTGCTGGCCTTGCCCTTTTTAAAAAAAGCAGTGTCTTCTGTCTCATTCATCCTTTCCTCCCTCAGCCCCAACCAAGCAGGACAAGCTGCAGGGGGCCCCTCCACATGGACTGCGCCACCCTGGAAGCAACCCTGGCACACCTGAGGGGTGAGCGCCAGCGGATGCAGGAGGAGAGGTGGCAGCAGTAGCAGCATCTGGGCTGGGCCCCACGGCTGGTGTTGCTGCCTTCGCCTTGGCGGGAGGAGCCCATGCGCAGGTGCTGAGCTGGAACTGCGAGGCAGAGCCTGGAGCACTATGAGGCCGAGCTACGGGTGCTGCAGGAGCTCCAAGGGCGCCTGGGTGGCCAGGGGGAGCTGGAGCACCTGCACACCTGCAACTGGCAGAGCCGCCGGCAGCTGGAGGAGCTCCACCGCCACTGGTGGGAGCTGGGTGCCCTGGCTGAGTGCCTGGAGGAGGAGAGGGTGGTGCAGCAGGAGTGCCAGGATGCCCAGCGGGACCAGCTCCAGGTGAGGCGGGCGGGAGGAGCGGGCCACCATCCAGGACCGGTTGAAGGAATTACCCCCACAACGCTTTAATTTGGGGGGAGGGCATATGTTTCTATCAGAACCTAACCTATTCACAGTACAGGATATTCAGATTACAGTAGGACCCCTGTATCCACTGTTTCATTATCCACCAATTCAATTATCCATGGGACACAAAATAACATACTTACCATAGAGTCTTCCTAGAAAATGTGTCCTCTCCAGCCATTTTCTAGGTCCTCCAAGGCAACTCGAGGGTATTTTAAACCGGAAGTCCCATTGTTTTCAATGGTGTTCGGTATTATCCACGGTTTTTGGTATCCGTGGGAGCTCCCAGAACCAATCCCTAGGGGATACGGGGGTCCTACTTTATTACTAATAATGTTTTGCAGGAGGAGGGTTATGAGGGGGGGACTACAATGACCGGGGGTGGGGGCTTGTGGCTGCAGGTGCTGCAGGGCCCTTGAACCAGCCCTACCACCCTTGCTCGGTGGACTCCGCAGGGCTTCCCAACCCGGAGTCCCTGGAACCCTAGGGTTACTAGGGCTTCGTCAAGAGATGGTGGAGCTGGTCACACATTGAAAATGCCCCTCACAGCAGGGCCAGTTTAAGGACCCTGCAGCACCTGCAGCCGCAGGGGGCCCTGTCATTGTGGGAGGCCCGGTTGTAACCCTTCTCCTGCAAAAACATTATTAGTAGTAATCTGAATATCCTGTACTGTGAATAGGTTAGGTTAGGTTACATTGACCTGAGATAAACATATGGGCCCCCCAAAATAAAGCATTGCAGAGGGTCCCAAAATTCCTTAAACCGGCTCTGCTCCAAACCACTCCCCCTTTGAGAGTAGCAAAACAATTGAAAGATATACTGTGAGAAGAAAGGGAACTTTTCCAAGAGGTAATGTGAATTATTACAACAGTTTAAAATGCAATATTGCAGTACAATTCCTAAAAAACAAAAACAGGGACATTTGCAACCAAGAGAAATAGATATCTGCATGTGAATTTGCCCTCAGCCTCCCAATGTTGCTATAAGAAAAGCATTTAATTATAATGCATGATGAATATATAGTTATGTGCTTGCGAAGCTCACATTACATAATAAAAATCCATTGCTTCTACATGATGGAATTCTTCTCTTGGACAAAGCTTCAACAGAGCAGTAATTTCCTATAAAATCTGGAGTTCCCTGTAGCATTTACACAACAACAAATCTTTGTACTTTTTGATATGCTAGACATGAACTTTGGGTAGGAAAAAAACCTTATGAACAGAACATATCACACTGGAGAAGCCTGCTGTCTGGATGGTACGTGGAATGGTCTGTAATCTGCACTTGTTCAATATGGAGTCATCAGTATTACACTCTGTATAAATGGGCATGTAGATGTTTATGATAATAAGAAATGGCCAGTGATGGAGGCCGGCTTCAAGAAACATAGCCTGCCTCCTTATACAAATTAGTGTTATCTTCACCTTTTGTCACAGCCATCCAGTGAGAGCAACACAACCTCCTTCAATGGCACAGGAAAACAGATAGGACTGTGGTGAACTTTCCACTACTACATGGTTGGCAAAGTGTTTGGGGGAGGGGGATTTACTCTTTAATTTTAAGTTTCTTTTCACCCCCACTTGTTTTTCCAATTACGTTTTTCTTAAATCAGCTTTAAATTGTTATTAGCTCCATTCTGTTATTCAGCTTTTAATAGTAGAATCATAGAATCATAAAGTTAGAAGAGACCACAAGGGCCATCCAGTCCAACCCCCTGCCCTGCAGGAATAAACAATCAAAGCATTGCTGACAGATGGCCATCCAGCCTCTATTTAAAAACCTCCAAAGAAGGAGACTCCACCACACTCCAAGGCAGTGCATTCCACTGCTGAACAGCTCTTACTGTCAGGAAGTTCTTCCTAATGTTTAGGTGGAATCTCTTTTCCTGTAGTTTGAATCCATTGCTACATGTCCTTGTCTCTGGAGCCATAGAAAACAAACTTGCCCCATCCTCAACATGGCTATCAAATCCCCTCTTAACCTTCTCTTCTCCAGGCTAAACATACCCAGCTCCCTAAGCCACTCCTCATAAGGAGGCTTCCAGACCTCCCACCATTTTGGTCACCCTCCTCTGGACATGTTCCAGCTTGTCCATATCCTTCTGGAATTGTGGTGTCCAGAACTGGTCCCAGTATTCCAGGTGAGGTCTGACTAAAGCAGAATAGAGTGGCACTATTACTTCCCTTGATCTAGACACTATACTCCTATTGATGCAGCCTAGAATCACAATGCCTTTTTTAGCTGCCACATCACACTGCTCACACATGTTCCGCTTGTGGTCCACTGAGACTCCTAGAACCCTTTCGCATGTACTGCCATCAAGCCAGGTGTCACCCATCCTATATCTGCTTTTCATTTTTACTGCCCAAGTGTAGTATCATACATTTCTTCCTGTTGAAATTCATCTGGTTAGTTTTGGCCCAGCTTTCTAATCTGTTAAGGTCATTTTGAATTCTGATCCTGTCCTCTGTGGTATTAGCTACCCCTCCTAATTTGGTGTCATCTGCAAACTTGATAAGCATGCCCTCTGTTCCCTCATCCAAGTCATTGATAAAGATGTTGAATAGCACTGGGCCCAGGACAGAACCCTGTGGCACCCCACTGGTCACATCTTTCCAAGACAAAGAGGAGCCACTGCTGAGCACACTTTGGGTTCGACCAGTCAACCAGTTACAAATCCATTTAACAGTTAACTTGTCTAGCCCACATTTTACAAGCTTTTTGGCAAGAATGTCATGGGGGACTTTGTCAAAGGCCTTACTGAAATCAAGCTATATAATATCCACAGCATGCCCTTGATCTATGAAGTATGTAAGTCTATCAAAAAAAAAAAAGAGAGAGAGAGAGAGAGAGAGAGAGAGAGAGAGAGAGAGAGAGAGAGAGAGAGAGAGAAGATTAGTCCAGCATGACTTGTTTTTCAGAAACCCCTGTTGACTTATAGTGATCACAGCATTCCTTTCTAAGTGCTTACAGACCTAGGGTTTTTTGTGTGTTTTTTTTCTGGGTTGTGAGACCATGTTCTAGAAGAGTTTATTCCTGACATTTTTCCTGCATCTGTGGCTGGCATCTTCAGAGAATGTTGGCATGTGGGTGTGCAGGGTATATATACTGTGAGTCCCTGTTGAAAAGGATTAACATGTAAATTTGTGTATGTGGTTTTTGGATGTTTAGTTCTTAGGGTGGGAGGATATATGAGGGGGATTAGTGTCTATTTAGCTCATGGTCCATTGTCTGCTGGGAAGCCCCCTGTACCTGGGCGAAGTTCATTTGCATGTGTTGAGTTTTTATTTTGGTGTTTTGGGGGACTGGTAGACAAACTTTGTTTACTTTAGGGTTTCCTCTTTCCTGTTGAAATTGTCCAGGTGTTTGTGGATTTCAATAGCTTCCCTATACATTCTGACATGATAGTTGTTAGCCTGGTCCAGAATTTCAGTGTTTTCAAATAGCATTTTGTGCCCAGGTTGGTTCATAACGTGTTCTGCTACTGCTGATTTCTCTGACTGGCCCAGTCTGCAGTGTCTATCATGTTCCTTGATTCATGTTTGCACACTGCGTTTAGTGGTCCCTATATAAACTTGTCCGCAACTGCATTGTATGCAGTAAACTCCTGCAGCTCTGAGAGGGTCTCTTTTGTCCTTCGCTGAGCATAGCATTTCTTGGATTTTCTTGGTTGATCTGTAGATCATTTGAAGGTTGTGTTTCCTCATCATTCTGTCTGTGACTCCTTTGATGTATGGTAAAAATACCTTTCCTTTGGGTGGTTGTTTTCCTTCAGTCCTGTGGTTTTCTCTGGGTCTGGCTGGTCTTGCAAAGTCTGAGCTGGAGTATCCATTAGCCCGTAGAGCCCAGTTTAGGTGTTTCAATTCATCCTCCAGGTAGTGGGGTTTGCAGATCCTTTTTGCGCAGTCTACCAAATTTTTTAATTGTACTTCCTTTTTGTCCTGGGTGATGATTGGAGTTCTTGGGTAGGTATCTGTCCATGTGTGTAGGTTTTCTGTATACCTTGTGTCCTAATCATTGGTTTGGTTTTCAGATGACCAGGACATTGAAGAATGGCAATGTTGCTCCCTTTTGTTTCTCCATTGTGAATTGGATGTTCAGGTGGATGCGTTCAAATGGTTCAGAAACATCATCAAATCTTCTTCTCCATGGCTCCTAATGGTGAAAGTGTCATCCACATATCGGAACCATGTTGTGGGCATTTTGGTGCTATTTCCAGGGATTGCATTTCAAAGTGTTCCATGTAAATGTTTGTTATCACAGGGCTCAGAGGGCTTCCCATGGTTACCCCGTCTCTCTGCTCATAGAATCCATTGTCCCACTGAAAGAGGAAACCCTAAAAGTAAATAAAATTTGGCTAGCAGTCCTGAAAAACACCAAAATATAAAGTCAACACACGCAAATGAAATTCAACCAGGGACAGAGGGCTTCCCAGCAGACAATGGACCATGAGCTAAATAGACATTAATCCTCCTCACATATCCTCCCACCCTAAGAACTAAACATCCAAAAACTGAATACACAAATTTACATGCTAATCCTCTTCAACGGGGACTCACAGCATATAAACCCCACATGCCAACATTCTCTGAAGATGCCAGCCACAGATGCAGGAATAAACTCTTCTAGAACATGGCCTCACAACCTGGAAAAAACCCACAGAAAAACCTATGGATGCCAGCCATGAAAGCCTTCAACTTCACATGCTTACTGACTGACTGTTTAATGATCTGTTCTAGAATCTTTCCTAGTACTGATGTCAGCCTGACTGGGCAATAATTATTTGGGTCTCTTCCCCCCTCCCCATTTTAGAGATGGGGACAACATTTGCCCTCCTCCTGTCTGCTGGGACCTCTCCTATTCTCCAGAATTTCTCAAAGTTGATTCCCAGTGGTTCTGAGATTACTTCTGTCAGTTCTTTCAGTATCGTTGGATGTAGTGCATCTGACCCTAGATACTTGAATTCGTTTATACTGGCCAGGAATTCCTGAACAACTTCTTTACCTGTTCTATGCTATATTTCCCCTACTGCATAATCTGCTCCGTTTTCTGCAGGTCGGGCACTGTTCTCCTTTTGGGAGAAGACCAAGGCAAATAAGGTGTTGAGTAGCTCTGCCTTTTCTCTGTCCCCTGCTAGCATTTCACCACCTTCTCCCCGCAGCAGTCCTACCACTTTCTTTGTTTTGCTACAGAACTATCCAAAAAAGCCCTTTTTTATTGTTTTTAACTTTTCTAGCAAGCCTGAGCTCCATCTGTGTTTTTGCTTTACTGATTTTCCCCCTACACAAGCTGGCTATTTGTTTGCATTCTTCTTTGGTGATTTCTCCCTTTTTCCATTTCTTGTACATGTTCCTTTTAGGTCTTAGCTTAGTTGAAAGTTCTTTAGACATCCATACTGGTTTCTTTAGACACCTGCCATTTTTTCCTCCTCATTGGAACTGTTTGAAATTGTGCCTTCAATATCTCACTTTTTAGAAACTCCCATCCATCATGTACTTCCTTCTCTTTTAGTATTCCTGACCATGGGATCACCCATAGTAATTCCCTAAGTTTTCTGAAATCAGCCTTCTTAAAGTCTAGAAGGCATGTCTGACTACGCTTGGCTTCCCCTTTCCTCTATATAACAAACTCCAGGATAATATGGTCACTCTCCACTAAGGATCCCACCACTTCTACCCCATTAACCAGATCACCTCTGCTGGTTAGGATCAGATCTAAAATAGCTGATCCCCTTGTTGCCTCTCCACCTTCTGGACAATGAAATTGTCTGTGAGGCAAGTGAGGAATTTGTTGGACCTTAAATTTTAGTAGAACGTGCGTCCACAGAATTTAGTAGAAAGTGTGTCCACAGACTACATGTATACATGTTCAGAAAACATAAATAAGAACAGGTACATAATTATGTCCATATTTAAATAATGTTTGTGTTTTATATATCATTATTTATGTACATTTAGGAAGATCTGAACTCCTCCAAACAAAACTGTGTCCACATAAACATAGCCATATTATTAATAATAATAATATAATAATAATAAAATTTTATTTCTATCCCGCCCCTCTGCAACGCAATTAAAAAGACACATAATAAATATTACATTGATTTGATTGTGCCAAGCTTCTGAAAAGCAGCCAGGAGAAATACCACAAAAGATTTCATTACAGAGAACTGGGAGATAATAACATAGACAGAATGCTCAGCAGAACTGCTCTAAAATTATGGGCAGTCTAACAGAAATAAGTATTCCCATTGTGCCATGTAAGTAATAGAAAAATTGCAGTACCATACCAGAATAATACGTCATCAAGAATGACCACCTGAATTTGTGATGTGAAATATGTGCATGCAAATCAGGCCTCAAATATCCACTGGGGAAAAACCCAGAGTCTTGCCAGAATAGGTATTTAAAAATGAGAGCATTTGAAGATTAAGCAGCTGTACAAAATTAGAAAACCTCATCCTAGAATCCTACAGCTAGCACCAGAGGAAATGGGGCAATATTAGCATTTGCACTGAGAATCTCTGTGGCAACTGAAATCAATTAAAGAGTATCACACCTATATGTTTTGCATGAGGAGGACAATTATGGCACCTTCATGCAGGTGGTGGGGGAAGGAAGTGGTCAAAAACCAATTCTGGAAAAGGTGCCAGTTGGAGAGTCCTGCATTAATTAAGGCCCGTTAGACTGAGTAGGATTCACACATGAAGGATTATTCCCTGCAAATCTGATAAAATATTGCAGTGTACTGACAAAAAGTATAAATGAAATTGGGGATCTACATAATCACCTGACATTTCAGACTAATGTGATACAGTGGTGCATGCTAGTTCATATAAGTTGGATAAAAATATACGAGAAAACAAAACTTTGATTATGTGAAGTTTTAAAAGCTTCCATGTCTTACTGGATCCAGACCATGTACCTAATATATAACAGAGGTGGAAGGGATAGCTAAATATAGCTTTGCAGTCTGATCTCTGAAATATGTATTAATATCCTTTTTCATTCCCCTCCCCCATGCTTATACCTTTTCTCTTCTCCTGAGATCTGTGGCAATACTCACCTGCTTTATATTTTTATGTGGCATCCCAGCATCCATGGTAGATTGTTGCCATTTCTCCCTTGCCTGCAATCATTCTGTACATTAGCTGTAGCAAGTTGCCCCTGATTTCATGGCTAGACAATAATTTGGATCCCACAGCCAGACCTAGTCTACACTCCACACAATGCACTGCAGTATATTGGCTTTGAATTTTAATATAATTTTGATTCTCACATTATTATGCTTTCCTTTAATCTTCAGACATTGGAGATTTTCACACAGGCTATATATCCCATGGCAGGAACAGAACAGGATCGGGAAAGGTTTTCCCTTTTGGATGACATCCACCCTGTTCCGTTCCTACGTTATGCCTGTTCTGTTTTCTCCCCGTGATATAGTATTCACGGGAAGAAGTTGTTAATAAGCACCCAGTTCCATTTCTGTTACGGAATCATGGGTGTGTGAATCAAATCCCGTCCCTGTTCTGGAATGACAGGGACGGGGATGAGCTCCGTGCAGGCACTTCCTGCCATGATCTGGACAGCCAAGTAAGTGCCATCCTTCCCACCACCCTTCCCGGGTTACTTGTATTTAAAAATATTATTTTTAATTTTTATTGTTTCTTTTGACAGCTGGAGGGTTTATAATTTGAATTTCCCTCCCGTTCGTTCTCTCGCAAAAATGAGCAGGAGTTCCCCTGGCCAGTTGTAAAAGCAGCATTACAACAGCTGCATTTATGGTTGGCCGGGCAAGGAGGGAGGAGGACCGTTCCTGTTCCGGAATGGAGGTAAGTGTGCGAACATTTACCTCCATTCTGTTGCAGGAACAGGAGAGGAGGTGGCAGGAGAGAATTGGGGCTTTTAACCCCCATGTGAAAATCTCCCTAGTCGCAGCTTGAGAACCTACATCCATTTTGTATGAGCCTAAGAAACATTTTTCTGGGCTTCAGAGCTCCCAGACACTCTCTAACATTGTTGCTGTTGTTGTCGTTTGTTGTCAAGTTGACTTCAACTTATGGTGACTCTATGAATGAGAAACCTTCTGGTCATCAACTGCCCTGCTCAGGACTTGGGGGCCGTGGCTTTCTTGATTGAATCAATCCATCTGAAATTCTGTTTTCCTCTTTTCCTACTGCCTCCCACTTTACCAAGCATTATAATCTTTTCTAATGAGTCATGTCATCTCATGTTATCTCCAAAGTACAACAGCCTCAGTTGAGTCATCTTTGTTTTTTTGAGAGAGAGTTTAGGCTTGATTTGTGCTAGGACCAGTTTTAGCAGTCCATGGTATCTGTATAACTCCAGCACCAGATTTCAAATGAGTTGATTTCCTTCCTGTCAGCAATCTGAACTGTCCAGTTTTCACAAGCATACTGTAAACAGGACTTTATCACATGAAGCCGAAATCATAGAATTAAGCTGGCATAGTGGTGGTAATGGCTTCCCGTTTTTGCACATGATCTTTATACCGTGTTGGAAAGCACTCCAACTGTTACTGTGGCATAACTTTGCATTCACGGGAAAAACCCATGAATAGCTGTCAGTATCACTATTTTCCTGGTATTGCTATTTTCCTCTTTCCCCCTTCCCATTCCCAACAAGAACACATATTTCAACTTCCAGTGGAGATCGTGAAAAGGGCCTCCATGACACCCTTTTAATGAACTGTTGCCTTTTTTTTTTTTGGTACTTGTTTGTTTCTTTCTTTGTTTGTTTGTTTAAGTGAAGTGGTGTCTTCTCACGATAATGGCCAAAACCACGTTCTTGTGAAATTGTGGAAGAAGGACAAAAATATTTTTAAAGGCACATGCACAGCCCATCTCAAAGCAGCAATGCAGAGCTATTCCAACAAGAATGCAAAAACAAGTGTTACAATAGCACAAGCTTCAATTCTGTTCTTAAGCCACTAGTAGATGGTCATGTAATATTCTGTTAGTGGTAGTGTTGTGCGATTGTGACAAAGTGTGAACATTAATGTAATCATGCTGCTATGTTTCCAGTTTGTTCAATTGCAGAATTACAGCAACTGGAAATCCAATTTATACACACTCGTGTGAAAATGTCCATAGACATCAGAAATGTTGTGGCCTGGAGGATTATTTAATGATATAGCTTTACACTTGACAATCTTATCTAGTTCCTTCATAGCTGCCCTTCCAAATCTTAGTCTTCTGATTTCTTGACTACAGTTTCCATTTTGATTAATGACTTACAGAAAATCTTTAACTTTTTCAATGTCTTCATTACCCACTTTAAAGTTATGTAAGTCAACTGTGGTCATTATTTTTGTCTTTTTAGTATTAAATTGTAACCCTGTTTTTGCACTTTCTTCCTTGACTTTCATCAGTAGTTGTTCTAAGCCTTTGCTATTTTCTGCAAGTAATATGATGTCATTTGCTTATTTTAAATTGTTGGTGTTCTTTCTCCCAATTTTCACACCTCCTTTCTCCAAATCTAACCCTGCTTTCCATATTATATGTTCTGCATATAAATTAAACAGATGGGATGATAAAATCTAGTCTTGCCTAAGTTTTTGAGGGTTTTCTTACCTGTATAAACTGAGGATTTTCTTTGTTCCATAGGAACAATCTTGCTTCATGATATAGCATCTTTCTGAATCTCAATGGCATTCTTGGAGAGAGAGAAATGTCTGTCCCCACTGGCCACAAAGCAAGGCCAATGTTAACCTTGTAGGAAGGAAAATGCAACCAATAGATTCAAATTGCCATATGCAAAAATCAGATATTTTTTTTGTTTATTTATTGAACTGATAACCTGCCTTTCTCCCAGGATGAGACCCAAGGAGGCTTATAATAATTTAAAATAATTGACCAGGAACAGCTCTGTCTTGTCTGGATTAAGTTTTAATTTGTTTACCCTCATCCAGTCCATTACCAACAGCAGACACTGGTTTAGTATAGAAACAGCTTTCTTGAAATTGGATGGGAAGGAGACATAGAGTTAGGTGTAGATTTTCATTAGTTTTTTTTCCAGGCTGTGAGGCTGTGTTCTGGAAGAGTTTACTTCTGACGTTTCACCTGCATCTGTGGCTGGCATCTTCAGAGAATGGTTGGGTAGGATTGTGGGGGGGGGTATATACTGTGAGTCCCTGTTGGAGAGGATATGTAAATATGTGTATTTGAATGGTTAGTTTCTGGCTGGAGATATGCAAGGAGGATTAGTGTCTGTTTGGCTAATGGCCCATTATCTGCTGGAAATCCCCTGTCCCTGGGTGGAGTTCATTTGCAAGTGTTGAGTTTTGATTTTAGTGTCTTTCAGGACAAGCAGCCAGATCTTCTTTACTTTTCCAGAGGACATCACAGCCTTGTTGAAACATTGCCTCACCACAAGCTACTTCCAGTGGGATAATGAATTCTATGAACAAATAGATGGGGTAGCCATGGGCAGCCCTCTGAGCCCAGTGATAGCAAACATTTACATGGAACATTTTGAAAAGCAAGCTCTGGAAGCAGCATCAAAAAAGCCCACAACATGATTCTGATAACTGGATGACACTTTCACCATTTGGAGCCACAAAGAAGAAGATTTGGTCTAATTTCTGAACCACCTGAAGAGCATCCACCCCAATATCCAATTCACAATGGGAAAAGAAAAGGAAGGAACACTGCCATTCTTGGATGTCCTAGCCATCCGCAAACCAAACCAACGCTTAGGCCACAAGGTATACAGAAAACCCACACACACGGACATATACCTACACAAGAACTCCAATCATCACCCAGGACAAAAAAGAAGCACAATAAAAACATTGGTAGACCGCGCAAAAAGGATCAGCGAACCCCAGTGCCTGGAGGATGAACTGAACCTCCTAAACTGGGCTCTACAGGCTAATGGTTACTCCAGATCAAACATCACAAGAGCAGCCAGACCCAGAGAAAACCACAGGAATGAAGAAAAATGACCACCCTAAGGAAAGGTATTTTTACCATACATCAAAGGAGTCACGGACACAATAGGGAAACTGATGAGGAAACACAACCTCCAAATGATCTACAGTCCAAGCAAGAAAATCCAAGAAATGCTATGCTCAGCGAAGGAGAAAAGAGACCCTCTCACAGCCACAGGACTTTACTGCATACCATGCAGCTGTGGACAAGTTTACATATGGACCACTAAATGCAGTGTGCAAACACGAATCAAGGAACACAAGAGACACTGCTGACTGGGCCAGCCAGAAAAATCAGCAGTAGCAGAACATGTTATAAACCAACCTGGGCACAAAATGCTATTTAAAAACACTGAAATTCTGGACCAGGCCAACAACTATCATGTCAAAATGCACAGAGAAGCTATTGAAATCCACAAACACCTGGACAACTTCAATAGGAAAGAAGAAACCCTAAAAGTAAACAATATCTGGCTGCCAGTCCTGAAAGACACTAAAATCAAAACTCAGCGCTTGCAAATGAACTCCACCCAGGGACAGGGGATTTCCAGCAGATAATGGGCCATTAGCCAAACAGACACTAATCCTCCTTGCATATCTCCACCCAGAAACTAGCCATTCAAATACACATATTTACATATCCTCTCCAACAGGGACTCACAGTATATAAACCACACACACACTCCTACCCAACCATTCTCTGAAGATGCCACCCACAGATGCAGGCAAAATGTCAGAAGTAAACTCTTTCAGAACACAGCCTCACAGCCCGGGGAAAAAAACCAAGGAAAATCTATGGATGCCAGCCGTGAAAGCCTTCGACTTCACAGAGTTAGGTGTAATCAGCATACTAGTTAGCATTACATTTTAAAAATAACTATTTAGCATTACATTTAAATCAAAATACTTTACCTTTCTATTTCCCAAAGGTACCCAAATCATTACTTTCTAATTATATTATATATATATATATATATATCACTGCAAGGCTATGGCCTCTCCTTCTGTTAACCTTGTCATCACATCAACACCCACAATAGACCATGAGGCTGAACACTTGAATGTATAGGAAGTGAAGAAGCATGCCACAATGCTGTCCACAAAGGGCCAAGAAAGCCTAGAGGCAGTGATAGTATCCAGTTACAGTAGCATAGTAGAGAGGGTGACCTGGGTGTTTCCTCTCTTATCCCTTCATTAATATAAACTGGTACCCTTAGGGATGATTTCAATTTCTTCTCCCAGTCAATCCTCTTTTGACTGAGCATGTAGCTTAGCACAGTGTAATTTTTAGAGTTCCTGCTTCTTTGCTTTGTTTCTCCTAAGCTGGCACCTTTGCTTCTTAATCAGACATGACATGGACATTTTGTATTCACTCATTTGGGAACCATGTGATATGCCTCCTCTACCATTTAGTGAGCCCACACCCCCATAGCTATAAAAGTGATGTTGAAAAAACTACAACTGTGACACAAAAGGAGTGAAGCTATCTGTAATGACTCCGTGCAGATACTCCATCAATTGTCTGCCATTCCTGTTCACAAACCAAAGCAGGACACAGAAGCAAGGAGACCGGCCAATGAGGAAGACTTCCCATTCAGACTGGCAAAGCTTTTACATATTGATTTTCAGGACTGGCTGGAAGGCCTGCACAGCAGTGTTTTGAAGACAACCAAAAGTGGAAACTTATCACTGTAGGAATTCTATTTCTGACTGAAACAGAGGACTTTATCAGACCAGGCAAATATGGCATCATTAAGGACACTTAATGATAGGGAAAGGAAATGCATAGCAGATGATGATGTCCTTTCATGATCATCTAAAGTCTAAAAGCTGTCCTTTTTATTGATAGGCCAAGCCATCAATAGATCTGCCGTGGTGATTTGTTGCCAGCATTGCCGGCATTTGAATCCTCGCACCATTGTACTCACATGAATACAGAGTCAATGGGCAAACACTTCCATGTGAGATTGCAACAGCCAGGTAGGGGATGCTCTTTGTATGACCCCACCCCATGTACTTGGGACGTTTTCAGTGTGTTTTTGTGCTTGTGTGAACTTTGTATGTGTTTATTTGGTTGTTATTTTTAAATTTCCCACGCTAGCGTCTTCTTGCAAGAATCAGAGAGATTCCAACCCTGGAAATAAATGGAGCTACATTTGTGCTCCATTACTGCCAGGGAAGCCCCTTGGATGCTGCTCAGGGTAAGTGTGGTGGTGGGTTCTTTTGCTGACATAAAAACGTTTTAAAATATGCTGGCAAAAGAACCTTAACGGGGGAGGGGGTGTCTGATAAAGTCCTAAGTCTGCATATTTCATATTGTGTTCATCTTTGTTTGTCTTATTATGTTCACTTCGTAATTATTTCAGAATCAAATCAATTAAAAATTCATCCCTTTGTCTATTTGCACCCTTTCTCAGAGTCACCAGGGGCCCATCTACATGAGGGGGAAAAATCCAAAGTACCTCCTAGTATTGGCATCTTGCAGCAGCAGCGACATGTCTAAACAGTTTTTCTGGCCTTGGAAGCCCCCATAAACCTCGCAT
This sequence comes from Gambelia wislizenii, assembly GCA_030847615.1. NCBI lineage: Eukaryota > Metazoa > Chordata > Lepidosauria > Squamata > Crotaphytidae > Gambelia > Gambelia wislizenii. Next base: position 179,424,023 of record JAUMIR010000004.1, read on the forward strand.
TCCTGATGTTGGCCACGAGTTATTTACTCGCATTACTTCTTCACCACCACAGTCAAAGTCAGCCAAGTTGCACTGGTGTGACAGAGCGATTTTCCAGTTTTATGGGACTGCAAAACAGAAACTATTCATCCTGTTTTATCGCCTTAGCAAGCGATCACTAAGACAAAAATCCAACATGGTGGCAGTGAGCGCTTGTCCTGCTAGCAAGCCCCACCCCTGCTCTCCCCCCAGCCAATCAGCTTTGTGCTTCCCTTTTAATTTTTTGTTGTTTGATAGTCCAAATGAACAGGAATACACACCCCCTTGTGGTTTTTGGAAAAGTACGGGGAAGTCTGCAAAAACTTTTACCCCGTTGTTTTTGCTGTTTTGGGTCCCCCTCCTTCCAAATAGTATGGTTTGGTCCTGGATCCTGTTTAGACAGGTACGAATCACAGCTAATTCCATGAGGGGTATTTTCACCATTTAGATGGGCCCCACACTCATCCTGAGTAGCTTAGGAATGCTTGTCCTCCTTATAGCCTCACAGTTCCTCTCAGCACAAATCCTGAGTGTTTTCCTTAAGTCTTCTTATGGTTCACCATAGTGATCATAGAATCCTAGAATCCTAGATTTGGAAGAGACCACAAGGGCCATCCAGTCCAACCCCCTGCCATGCAGGAATACACAATCAAGCATTCCTGACAGATGGCCATCTAGCCGCTACTTAAAAACCTCCAAAGAAGGAGACTCCACACACTGATAGACAAGCTTTCTCTGGCTTGATTGTAGTGGGCTTGGAGTTCATCACCAGCTTTCCACTGTATCCAGCCCTCCAATGTTGCAGTTCCCCCCTTCCAAGATTTATCTTGTGGACAGAGGATGGCCAGCTCAAAGTGGAATAGCTGTTGTTGAGGGACCATCCCTCCCAGATAATGATGTCTTCTGGCAATTTTCAGCATGTCTCATTGTTGCCAGGAAATCTAGAAGTGGTAATTTTCAATCTCACCCCCCAGCTCAGCTGACTGAGGTAGGGGTGAGGGCTGAAAACAAACTGCTATACTGTCTCAAAGGTTCTAACAGCAATGGAAGCTTACAGGCCTGCAGTGCCACAAATATCTCTCCGTTACAGAACAAAATTTGGGTAGCACCAAGTTGGCTCCTTATGAACCAAGACCAAGTTTTGATAAGAATTTAAATGTGGATTGCAATGGGCTGAGTAGGGTCAGGATTATCCTCGTTAAATTAATATATTTAAGAATGCCATTATCTGATTATGTTTTGAAATTGATATCATCCAAATGGGCACATTTTGTACATTTTTTGTTCTGGCCTAAAGAACATTATTCACACTGGCAAGCAGGCTGTCACTGGTTGATCAACGGTATGATGCAAGTAATGGCCTGATATAGGGAGAAAACAGATCAGGTCCGGGAACCTGGTATACCTCACAAAACTACATGTTCAACCCTGTGGGTATCCATCCTATGCACATGCTTATTACACAAATTGCGTCATCATACATGGAACCATGTGATGTTCCAATAAGTTCTGCAAAAAACCTGCCATGGCACATAGCCCAAATGACTCAACTATAATTTGAGCCTCCAGTTTAAATCTTCTAGGAATTCACTATGTGGCTGACATGAGCAGGTACTACCTAAATGCTAATTTTTAAAATTAAGAATGTTGTTTATTGAAATCTTTTTTTGAATATGCACGTTAAGCACTTTTGAATTAAGCCAACACCAACACAGTTCTAAAACGTATATCCAAACAAATACTTCCCAGATAACACAAAGTAAAGAAATGAAAGATTGTAGTGATGACTAATCTAGTCACTTCATTTCACAACACTATTATCAGCTTCAGCGGTCACTTTAAAAAACGCTAATATTTAGGAGGAAATTAAAAGAAGTCTCTGCCTCCTATCTGTGCCAAAGATCACAGGCATGGAATCATCATAATAAAACCCTTCACTGTGTTTACACAGCATCCGTGAGCTTAGTTTGGCAGCACCATGACAGTAACTTTGTATTTAGACTTATTTTGAGATGACATCAGTATTCTGCAAATGCTACATGTCTGTCTCCTTCATGTATAAATGGGCATAAAAGTTTGGGGTGCTAAATTATCCTTTATCTTTGTGTCCCGATTGTCAAGCTTGCTTTCCATTTTTGCTTAGCTTGGCTCCAGTATTGGAAGGGAGACAGGCTGGGGGCGGGGGGAGGGACAACTGGGATGATGGACCACAAGAAAGTAAGGAGGTTTTTTTTTAGCTCCTATTAGTTTGAACCCTTTTGATGTTAAAATCAGATATCCTAACCTTTCATCCCCTTTATACTTGAACTTTACAGACACATGATTAAAGAAACACGGCTGCCTCCATGATGACATTTTCTGGGCTGATGGCCATTTCATGTTGACAGAAAAGTGGGAAAGCAAGCTGGACACAAAAAGGAGATTAGCAGATGCCTGCACAAAACCATACTCTTGCGTGAATGGGTCCCAGTTTCAGACATCCTCATCGACCTCACGTGCAGTTTCTGTGCTGCAGCCATGAGTAAGACATTAGTTTTCATTGAAGGGGAGATACCATCAATGAAAACTGATGCCTTACTCACAGCTGCAGCACAGAAGCAGCATGTGAATGGTGTCATGGGGTGGTTTTTGCAGGGTCTCATAATCTCAACAGAATATATTTGTTCAGACTTGATAAATGCTACAGAATTGCTTATACCATTGAACCTTAAAACTAGTAAGGTGGTCTCTCCAGTTCCACCCCCAAGAGAAAGCAGAAGGAAAGTGGACCATTTGGAAGAGGAAAACCACAAATTAACAACACCAAGTTGTTCCTGAGCTAGTTGCTTAGCCACTCCCTGGTAGTTTGGGGAATAATCCATTCACAGTGACACTGTTTTGTCTACACCTTTGCCTATTCACATCCATTTGCATCTACCGTATATTCCTGCGTATAAGACTGCTTTTTAACACTTGAAAATCTCCTCAAAAGTGGGGGGTTGTCTTATATGCCCAGCAGATCTTTTCCCCTGCTGTGAGAATGACTGCCTTGCCTTTGAAGTGGTAAATTCCCTGGGCAAGTTTCCCCAGCAGATCCTTCCCCCTGCTTTCAGAATGACTGCTTTGCCTTTGAAGTGTTAATTGCCCTCCATTTAGGGATTGTATTTTGGTAAACCTTCCAGGAAGATTTCCATTTGCATAGTTTTGGGGATTTCCTCTCCAGGAGTTTGCAAGTCTGCCAATGTGGCTCTAAAATCATTAATGTGCTCATTCAAAATTTTGGGATTTGATAGCTTCATATTAACCAACTTCATTAGGGTATTTAAATGGAGCAACTCTACATCCCAATAAGGGGCAATAGAGCGAAAATGCACAGTGATGTGAATTCGGATGGCCACACATGCGAAAATGCTCATCTATGAGCATTTTCTGGGAAACTTTGGGGAAAACTGTGAATCTTTTTATTGTGCAGTTTGTGGAGTTTTTAGCTCCTCCCCTTCCAAACACTGCGAATCTCATTTGGATCATGTTCGGACACGCTGTATTCTCTGTGAATTCTATGAGGAGTATGTTCATTGTCTGGACGAGCCCAAAGAAAAAGGAGCAACATAGAGCCCAGCTTTTTGGTAATCATGTGGAAGTCAAATGTGAAGAGAAGCTATATTTACAATTGAGAACTTTTAGATAATACATGGATGTTATGATTGAAAATAGCTATAATTTAATAATACATGAAGTGGATTGTAATTTGGAGGATATAGGTATATGAGACTTATTAAATGGAATGATATATGATAGGATGTATTGAATGGGATGATATGATGTGATGTAATTTCTATATAATCATGCTGTTTGAAGAAAAATAAAATATATTTAAAAATGCCTGTTGGACCAAAGGCAGTGTGGGAGGGATTACTGGGAATATTTTTGAAAGAATAGTGCCTCCTAGGGTAGCAAGGGCTGGGGGACACAAGAGGGCATCTCTACTTCTTACTCCTGGGCTTCCCCCTCCCCAGCCAATGTTTTATATGTGATTTAGGACAAGCTAATCACAGTAACCTTTCATTTGGCCCTGAAGTAATACACCAACTCAGTATGTATACTGGTGTACATTACAGCTTCTTTTACTTTCCATTGTAGCATGTGGTTTGGCAGGATGGATGTCTTCAATCATCTGGAATAACCTCTCTCCCTGTCAGAAGACTGATTTCAATTTGTTGTTAATTGCTATCAAGTTGACCATGACTTATGCTGACCCTATGAATGAGAGACCTCCAAGTCATCAACAACCCTGGCCAGGTCTTGTAAATTCAGGACTGAGCCTTCCTTGATGGAGTCTATCCATCTGGAATGTGCTCTTCCCCTTTACCTACTGCCTTCTACTTTACCAAGCATTGTTATGTTTTCTAGTAAGTCATGTCTTCTCATGATATGTCCAAAGTACGACAGACTCAGTTTAGTCAACTTGACTTCTAGGGAAAGTTCAGACTTGATTTGCTCTAGGATCCATTTATTTGTCTTTTTGGCATTCCAGGGAATTTGTACAACTCTCCTCCAGCGCCACATTTCAAATGACTTAGTTCTCTTCCTGTCAGTTTTCTTCACTGTCCAGATTTCACAGCCATACATAGAAATACTATGGTATGGACAGTGAGAGAGCTAAAGTGGACAGGAATGGTCTTTACTATTCATTGATATATCTTTATGCATGAGGATCTTATTTGGTACCTTCATAACTGCCCTTCCAAGCCCTAGTCTTCTTCTAATTTCTGGACTACAGTCCAGACTGATTAATGACAGAGCCAAGGATTAGAATGTCTTCATTGTCTACTTTTTGTTGTTGTGTGCCTTCAATTGATTTCCGACTTATGGGGACCTTAGGGTAAACCTATCTTGACAAGATGTTGTTGGTAAGATTTCTTCAGAATGGGTTTGCCTTTGCCTTCCTCTGAGGCTGAGAGAATGTGACTTGCCCAAGATCACCCAGTGGGTCTCCATGGCTAAGCAGGGATTTGAACCCTGGTCTCCAGAGTCAATACTCAAATACCACATTGGCTCTCATTGTTTACCTTAAAGTAATGTAAATAACCTGTCATAATTTTTTAAACTGTAAATCTTCCTTTGCACTTTTCCCCCTTGACATTCTTCAATAGTCCTTCCAAATCTTTGCTATTTTCTTATTGTTTAAGTCTTGTTGATATGATTCGGTCAGACTTTGCATTATATTCTTTGACTAGTTTTGTGACATCTCTCCTCACTAGTGTTGCCACTCCATTCCTTCTTAGATTTTCATTTCCTGAGTAAAACACTGTGTAATTATCTGACTCAAAATTACCCATTCCTGTCCACTTTACCTCACTCACTCCAAGTATTGCAACATTTATATGTTCCATTTCTTGTTTTACAATTTCTAACTTGCCATGATTCATGTTTCTCACTTTCCATGTTCATATGCATTGTACAGCTTTGAACGTTCCTTTTACGTCTGAGCATGTCAACAGCTGAACGACCTATTGGCTTCAGTCCAGTTGCATCATTAGTCACAGTGCTGCTCATGTCACCCTGAAACAGATGCAGTTCCCCACCCCTGTCTCTTAAGACTAAGGGATTGAGGATCCTTGCCACTTGTCAACTACTCTGGATTCTATCTGGGATCACCTGACATCACCTTCTGGCCACCTGAGTACCCAATTTGTGATGGTGGTTAAAAACCCAGATAATCAGAGTTAACATTCTACTTAACTATCCGTAAGTATTGGAATTTCAGGATATTTAAATAGGAAACAAGCAGGCTCTTTGGTACTCTTGTAGGCTGTTTATTATATGCATTCAAAGATATAGAAACATAAGATTCCCCTTACAGAGAAACACAGATAGTTCAATATTGGGTGCTCAGCTCCATTACATTACACTGCACTGCATGTAAGGCCATTTTATATTCAGTACATTATATCATAGGGCCATTAAAATGCTACCCTTTCATCATTCCATAGAGCTTTTATCCTCTATATAGTTCTTTAGATGTTATTCCTATATATAATTTGTTGCAGGGACACATGATGACATAAATCACATACGGAGTGCTACAAGCTGAAAATTGTTTTAGGGTGTATGTTTTTTTCATTGTGATTCACAAACTCTGTTATCTTAAATGTGTACTTGCAATAAGTAAATTGTCCACATGGGTGATGGCCTCTCAGGACAGAACCCTGTGGCACCCCACTGGTCACATCTTTCCAAGATGAAGAGGAGCCGATGCTGAGCACCCTTTGGGTTTGGCCGGTCAACCAATTACAAATCCATTGAACAGTTAACTTGTCTAGCCCACATTTTACAAGCTTGTTTGCAAGAATGTCATGGGGAACCTTGTCAAAGGCCTTACTGAAATCAAGGTATGCGATGTCCACAGCGTTCCCTTCATCTACCAAGCTGGTACTTTTATCAACTGGTGCAGTTTGGCCTCTCCACACCTCCCTAGTGCCACTACTGCTTCAGGCCCAACTCCAATTGCCAGCTCCAACTAGAGCAGACCTCCCCTACCGAATCAATGGAATTTGAAAAAGGGTTGACATACCAATCAGCAATTGATACACTGGGTCTTCTCAAGTTGGGATTTGGTCTTGAATAGACAGGCCCCAGGCCTTCATTGCCAAAAAGAATGAGAAAAAGAGATCACAGATTTATTTACACTGATGCAAATTTAGAAGTAACCACTTTAATTTTAATAGAAATGGAATACATCTTACACACTATGGAAAGATGTGATTAGGTGAGCTGAATACTTGCTCTTCAGTCTTCTGACCAGATGCTAATTCTTAATGGACCACTTTGACCATTCATTCATTCATTCATTCACTCATTCATTGAAGGTTCTCTCCCTTCTTATAGTTCTTTAATTATCAGCTAGACTTGGACTAGGTAGCTCTTCAAACTGTGGGATCTTTTGACCTATGTATACCGATAGTAGCTTAGGAGACTCCAAGCCAGAGATGAAATAATATTTTTATTGAAAAATAATCAAGGGATCACACAAGGCCAATGTAGAAAGTAGGAAGTATTGGGATAGATGAATAGAGTTCAGGATGATGGGTTATACTATACCTATCTGAAGAGCAGAGATTTTGAGCTATGCTGGCGGTGGCATAATAGCCACCAGTAGGCTCTCCCATGCCAGACAGGTCAAAAACGAAGGGTCTGACAAAGAGCGTCAAAGGGCAGGATTGGCTCTCTAGCCTTATTGCAACTGTCCTAGGAGAAGGAAAACTCTAACTCCAAACCCAGGCAGATGGTGCTCGTCCAACCCTGTAAGGTCAACCATCTAAGAGAAGGAAACTCTAATCAAACCTACAGCCCGAGGACCTCGCTGCTACCACCCATGCTTGCAAGGCCAGCAGATGAACCTTTGGTTTAAAGGGTGAGGCCAGTTCTGTGCATGCTGCGCTCCACCAGAAAAATCCATTGCACATCGAAGGGCAATTCCAATATATATATATATATATATATATATATATATATATATATCCCTGTAGTGATAGGCGAGGGACGAAACGGCAGGTGTAAAGATGCACTGGAAGCTGCAGACCCAATCCTGCATGCAGGCGGTTCAGGACTTTGGTCGCTCGAAGCTGACCCAGACAGAACATTGCCTCGACAGATGTAAACTAAATCTTCATCTTAAGTTCAAACCTAAGAGGGATGGCGTCTTAAAGAAGAGACTCCAAGTCAACAATCTTCAACAAGCTACCACGAGAGACAAATTCCAGGCATACCTGCAAACAAAACTTGAAGATCATCCTACAGATCCTTCTCCCACACTGCTTTGGCAATTGTGAATTGCTGGGAAAAGGGGGAACTGCCATCACATCTCCGAGATGCAGTCATCATCACCCTGTACAAGAAAAAAGGAGCAAAATCCGATTGCTCAAACTATCGAGGCATAACACTGCTCTCTATTGCTGGAAAAATCCTTGCAAGGATACTCCTGAACAGATTAGTTTCTGCCATTGCAGAAGAACTTCTTCCTGAAAGCCAATGCGGCTTCAGAGCCAATAGGAGTACTACAGATGTGGTATTTGCCCTTAGACAACTGCAAGAGAAATGTAGAGAGCAGAACAAGGGTCTCTATGTAACATTTGTTGACCTCACCAATTCAAAAAGGATATTGACAAATTGGAGCGTGTCCAGAGGAGGGTGACTAAAATGGTGAAACGTCTGGAAACCATGCCTTATGAGGAGAGACTTAGGGAGCTGGGTATGTTTAGCCTGGAAAAAAGACAGTTAAGAGGCGATATGATAGCCCTGTTTAAGTATTTGAAGGTGTGTCACATTGAGGATGGAGCAAGCTTGTTTTCTGCTGCTCCAGAGATTGGAACACGGAGCAATGGATGCAAGCTCCAGGAACAGAGATTCCACCTCAACATTAGGAGGAACATTTTGACAGTAAGAGCTGTTCGGCAGTGGAACACACTCCCTCGGAGCGTGGTGGGGTCTCCTTCCTTGGAGGTCTTTAAACAGAGGCTGCGTGGCCATCTGTCGGGGATGCTTTGATCGTGATTTCCTGCATGGCAGAGGGTTGGACTGGATGGCCCTCGTGGTCTCTTCCAACTCTGCAATTCTATGATTCTATGATTCTATGACAATCTGTGCATCCATTTCTTTCAGCTTCCTCCCCAGAGCCTCATAATCTCTTCTGATCTTCAGAAAGCTGTGCCTTGCAGTATCATTGGTTTCCACATGGACCAAAAGGAAGGGATAATGATCCTTAGGCTTGACCAGTCTTGTCAGCCTCTCTGTCACATTACGGATCTTTGCCCCAGGGAGACAACACACCTCCTGAGACATCTTGTCAGGCCCACAAACCACTGCTTCTGTACCCCTCAGCAAGGAGTCCCACACCACCACCACACGCCTCTGCCGAGGCTTAGCAGTGGCTGTTCCTTGAGGTGGTGCTCTCATGGTCCCCTACTCTGCCCCTGAAGTCTGTCCATGCTGTTCTTCTTCATTGTCCTTGATAAGGGAGAGGGCTTTGTATCAATTCTGTTGCTGCAAGGTGCTTGAAGATCCCTGGATTTTCTTGTTCTGTGTGTGACATTCCTCCAGCTATCTACCTCCTGAGTCTGTAAAGTGACCCTCTCCCCAGCCACTTCCTCTGTGCGGTCCCTGTCCAAGACTGTTCGTTCTGTTCTGTCCAGGAAAACCTCTTGCTCACGAATCTGTTGAAGTGTAGCTATCCTAGTCTCCAGCTGCTGGACTTTCTCCTCCAAGAGGGCTACCAACTTGCACTTGGTGCATGTGAAGTTCCCCGCGTCTGTAGACAAGAAGACAAACATCGCACAAGTGTTGCAGGTGACTGCAACAGTCCCCTCAGTGTCCATGGTGAGAGCTTTTAGGTAATCTAAGAACTCTTAGGTAATGCTGAGAACTGTATGCTGTACTTTTAAGTATTCTGTATAGAATAGGCTCCCAGATCCACCCCCTAGTGACTCACAGATGGGACTCACAGAAGCTCCACCCCCTCAGCATCAAATCTCAAATGCGACACATTATTAATGCATCTCTCAGGGAGGGGAACTTTTGTTTAAAAGAAGCAGTGGTTACAGCACTTCTGAAAAAGCCCTCCCTGGATCACTTGAACCTTAATAATTACAGGCCAGTGTCTAATCTTCCTTTTTTGGACAAGGTAATTGAGAAGGCAGTTGCCTTCCAACTCCAGGTGGACTTGGATGATACACACTTCCTTGACCCATTTCAAACCAGCTTCAGAACAGGCTACGGAGTTGAGACTGCTATGATCACCTTAGTGGATGCTCTCTGTCTTAACATTGAAAGGGGGAGTGTGTCACGGCTGGTGCTTTTAGACCCCTCAGTGTGTTTGATACCATCAGCCATGGTATCCTTCTGGAACACCTGAGGAGGTTGGGAATCAGAGGCCCTGTGTTACAGTGGTTCCCGTCCCACCTCTCAGAAAGGTTCCAAATGATGGTGACTGGGGATAGCTGCTGCTCAAAAAAGGAGCTGTTATATGGCATCCCATAAGGGCCATTCTATCCCGAATGCTTTTTAACATCTACAGTAAACCGCTGGGAGAGATCATCTGAGGGCATGGAGAGGGATTCTAGCAGTATGCTGATAACATCCAAATATATTTCTCCGTGCCTTCAAAAACAGCTTTAGCTAAGAATAGTGTGTCTCCTCTGAATGAATGCTTGAAGGTGGTAATGGGCTGGATGAAGAAAAAGATATTGAAATTGAATCCAGACAAGACAGAGGTGCTAAGGGTCCTAATTATGGGGATGGAGGTGTGTCAACCAGTCCTGGATGGGATTACACTCCCCCTGAAAGACTTTGTTTGTAGGTTGGGAGTGCTCCTGGATCTGTCTCTCCAAATGTCATCTCAGATAGATGTGACAGTCAGGAGCACTAATTAATTATCAGCTTCAGCTGATATGCCAGCTGTGCCCCTTCCTAGAACTGGCAGACCTAAAGATGGTAGTACACACACTGGTAACCTCAAGGTAGGACTTCTTCAACGCACTGTACATTGGGCTACCCCTGTACCAAGTTCGGAAACCATATTAGTTCAAAATATGGCAGCCACATTGGCTATAGGTACATCCAGGAGTGAGCACATTACACCAATATAAAATCACTCCACTGGCTGCCAATTAGTTTCCTGCCAGAGTAGAAAGTGTTGGTTATTACCTTTAAAGCCCTATATGGTTTGGGTCCAGGTTACCTTCAGGATTGCCTCCTCCCATACAACCCACCCCATACACTCAGGTCCTCTGGGAGACATTTACTTCAAGTGAGGATAGAGGGAGGAAACACTGGAAACAGTTAGAAGATGAGAGATGTATTCTGGTGTTATCAAATTGAAGAAATGTTTGTTAAGCCATACTTATGTGGAAAAAACTTGTTTTATTAAGCTGATGATGATCATTTTGCATTCAGAATCCTGTCTTAGACACAGAAAAGAGAGAAGAGGGAAAACCAGCTTGTGAAGCAGGGTTCATACCCAAAACATTTACATCAACCAGCTTAGAGTAGACCAGCAACTGTCACCCAGAGGACTTTTCATCAGCTGCCCCCAGACTGTGGAATGGCCTGCGGGAAGAGATTCAACAGCTAAACATACTGTCGGAATTTAAAACAGCACTAAAGACCTATCTCTTCCTGCAGGCCTACCCATTTAATTAAATGATAACATAATTAATAACTTAGTACTGGAACTTAAAAAGACAATCAAGTTTTAAAAACTAATGAAGTTGTCCCTTTTCTGATATTTCCTATCTGCTTGATTTTGTTTGGAGAACTACACGATTTTAGAGCTTCTCCTAATCTTCCAAATTTCTTCATATAGAAATGGCATAGAGCCAGCATGGTGCAGTTGTTTGAGTACTCGGCTGGGACTCCAGGAGACTAGGGTTCAAATCCACGCTCAACTGTAGAAACCCACTTAGTTACTTGGGGAACTCACATTCTCTCAGCCTAAGAGGAAGGCCATGGCAATCTCCTCTGAATAAAGCTTGCCAAGAAATGTCGGGAATTATTTGATTGTGTATTCCTGCATGGCAGGCGGTTGGACTGGATGGCCCTTGAGGTCTCTCCCAACTCTATGATTCTATGATTCTGGAAGGACAGTGTTGCCGTAAATCAGAGTTGACTTGAAGGCACAGAGCAACAACAACAAATAGTTTCAAGAAGGTCAGTAAAAAAAATCTCTTTGTGGAGTCATTCTTGTCCTCTTAGGGAAAAAATGTTGCTTTTAAAAGAGACTGTCTTTCTTTTAAGCCATTAGCATCCTCTGTTGATTTTGACTGGGACCATAATGGGGGCAAAGAGTTACAACCTCACTCCTTCAGTGCAATCTAGGTCAATTCTATTTGTGCTATTAAAAAAAAAAGTTATAGTTGTTGCATGTTAGCTTTAAGGTTGCAAACAGCATCCTATCTAGTTTGGCCCTAGGTTGTCAGTTCATTGTTCCTCTCAAGAAAAGAATAAAGCCAGCATTTAAAAAAAAGGGGGGGGGGAACTGTCAGGGGTGGGGAAGATTTGTAAAGGATATGTGAGGAGTCCAATCACAAACAGTAATGCAGGACAGTGTTAATTCTCTTCAGAGAACTCTGTATGAATGGAGGTCGCACAACCCACCATTCCATGGTGAAACATTGCCATGGAACCCAGAATGTACAGCAGTGAGTGATATATAACTCTTTGTTCTATGGATGTGTGTTAAATGAAGGATCAGAGGTCATAGAGAGTTAGGGACCCATTCAAGTGAAGTGCATTTTGATGCTGCTAGAATGAGCCATATTCAGTCAGTGTAAACCACTTGTGTTATGGAGATGCCTTTAACCTCTCTGTGCCCTATAGAGGAGTGGCTCCCCAGAGTTATACCTGGCCTTTGAATTCCAGCACCTGTCAGTTTCAATTAGACTTACTTCTCTTCAGTGTCTAGCAGCTATTTTAATGCAAAGGCATTCAGGTGCTCTGAAAATGCTCAGATATTCTGAAATCACAATTCCTTCAGGTATCCTAGTAAGAGAAGGTTTTGTTTTGTTTTGTTTTTTAAGTGGAGGAGGCAGGCTTTAAAGTCAAGGAGGGAGAACCCACAAACTCATTTGATGAATACACAGGACCCCTGCATCCACTGATTCATGATTCAATTATCCACGAGACACAAAACAGCACACCTACCATAGTCTTCCTAGAAAAATGTGTCTTCTTAGCCATTTTCTAGGTCCTCTAAGGCAACTCTATGGTATTTTAAACCAAAGAAACCATTATTTTCAATGGCTATTATCCATGGGTTCCAGTATCCACAGCCCCCCCTCCCGAACCAATCCCCAGTGGATTCGGGGGTTCTACGGTATGTTGTTGCAACAACTTTGAGTAAAACAGATCATTCCTTGAGGGCCTGTTGAAGTGTAAGGTACAGGTCACCCCACGTATCTGTGGTGGATATGTTCCTGGTTTTGTTGTTCATAAGTGAAACCTCTGATAATAGCAAGCCCAGTAAGTACAAACATACTATAGAGTTGCATTGGAGGACCTAGCAATTCCTAGAGAGGACACACTCTAGGCATTTTCCAGCACCGTTCTATGGTATGTGTCCCTATTTTTTCAGCTGTGGATAACAGAAACGGTGGATATGGGGGGGGCAACCTGTATACAATTAAATTTGCAGGTACATGGGAAATAAGAGTACATTTGAATTTTGGATCTTCAGTAACATCAAGAAAAAAAGTAGCAGTATTAATGGAAACATAATCTAAAATATCACTAGTGACATATCTGGGAATAGATGCATACCTTCCAACTGTCCCAATTTGACAGGGACAGTCCCAATTAATCCTCTGTCATCCCACTTTCTGAGTTTCTTTTAAAATGTGCCAGTTTCCCTCTCCTCCTCTCATTTCCCCCCTTTGACTTCTGCAGGGCCAGTTTAAGGAATTTGGGAGGGCCCTGCAACCCTTTATTTTGGGGGGCCCATATGTTTATCTCAGGTCAATGTAACCTAACCTAACCTATTCACAGTACAGGATATTCAGAGTATTACTAATAATGTTTTTGCAGGAGGAGGGTTAAGACGGGGGGCCCCCACAATGATGAGGCCCCCTGCAGCTGCAGGTGCTGCAGGGCCCTTAAAACCGGCCCTGGACCTCAGCTTACTTCAACTGCTGCAAACTGAGTTCAAACTGCAAAAGTAGTTAGTGCTCAATTCACTGGGGGAGGGGAAGGGGGGAGGAAAGGAGGGGCAGAATCTTCCCCTTTCCAAAAGGTTCAGACAACTGCTGTAGCCTCTCCGAGCTTGTGTGTTCTTCCTCATTAATAACATTTGCATTCTTCACCTGGTTCTCATATTAGTTGGCCATATGTATCCTGGTTTTCATCTGTGAAACATTGGAGGGTATGAAGATGACAACAGGTAACAAACCTAATTGTTTAAACATAACTACAGTATTTTTAATTGAAAAGGAAGTCATTAAAATATAAAAGGTGGTCATATGTGAAAATTGCTTGGGACTGGGCAAGGTTTAATTAAAAATAACAGGGACAAAATTAGTTCCTGATTACTAGGTTCCTGGTAATATTTGAAGGAACAGGATATTTTTGTGTTACCTGTGGTTTTGTGTATCTTCAGGAAGTCCTGGAACGTATCCACCGCGGATACAGGGTTTGACCTGTACTGTGATAAACCACTTGGAGCTTTTTATCTTGAAAACCCTATGATGAGACAATCCAGACTGAAACAGGAGGTAGTACAGAAGATGAGACTCCCAGATGCTCAACCAACTGCTGGAGCAGAGCAGAGGACAAGGACAAGTAGCAACTGGACTCAGGCTGAAAGGACATTCAGCTGCAGATGGGATCAGATGTGAAAGGAAAGTCTAAAGCTGCACAATGTATGTAGCAACAACAGGGAACAGGAGAAGCATGAAGCCGCGGATGCTAGACAAAGCAAAAAATGGATGTACAGTTGTCCCTCCGTATCCACAGATTTGGTATCCACAGATTTAAGTATTCACGGCTTGAAAATATTCTTTAAAAAATACTAATCCAAAAAGCAAACCTTGATTTTGCCATCTTATATAAGGGACATCATTTTGCTATGCCATTGCAGTCATCATCACCCTGTACAAGAAAAAAGGAGCAAAATCCGATTGCTCAAGCTATCGAGGCATAACACTGCTCGCTATTGCTGGAAAAATCCTTGCAAGGATACTCCTGAACAGATTAGTTCCTGCTATTGCAGAAGAACTTCTTCCTAAAGCCAATGTGGCTTCAGAGCCAATAGGAGTACTACAGATATGGTATTTGCCCTTAGACAACTGCAAGAGAAATGTAGAGAGCAGAACAAGGGTCTCTATGTAACATTTATCAACCTCACCAAAGCCTTTGACACTGTGAATAGAAAAGGTCTGTGGCAGATCCTGGAAAGACTAGGATGTCCTCCCAAATTCCTTAAAATGGTGGTGCAGTGGTTAAATGCCAGTACTGCAAGCCACCACGTTGCAAGTTCGATTCCAGCGGGCTCCAAGGTTCACTCAGCCTTCCATCCTTTTGTATGTCGGTAAATTGAGTACCCAACCTGTGGGGCAATTAGCTAACACACATTGGAAACTGTTTAATGCAATGTAGATGCGTAAATAGCTATTGTTTAAAACCATTTGTAAGCCGCTCTGATAGCCTTGTGGCTGAAGAGAGGGGCATAACTAACTAACTAAATAAAAATTATCTTGCTGCACGAGGGCCAGCACGGTCACCTCCTCCCCTTCCCCTTTTGCCCCCATGATTGCTGAAGTGGTGACAGGAGCCCTCCCGGGGAAGGGACAAAGTGATCTTGCCCCCCTTCCCTCTTGGCCCCTGAGATTGCCGCTGCAGTGGTGCCATGGTGGGGACAAAGGGGGAAGGGAGGGGGAGGAGAGAACTCACTGCTTTCCCTGCGATGGCCCCCGGGATGGCATTCACTATTATCTGTGGAATTCCCCATCTGCGGGAGGCCCTGGAACCAATCCCCCGTGGA
This sequence comes from Gambelia wislizenii, assembly GCA_030847615.1. Classification (NCBI taxonomy): domain Eukaryota; kingdom Metazoa; phylum Chordata; class Lepidosauria; order Squamata; family Crotaphytidae; genus Gambelia; species Gambelia wislizenii. The sequence goes on from JAUMIR010000004.1 coordinate 179,439,546, forward strand.
TACGAGGGTTCTACTGTATATATAGATATAACCTGATGGCCAGTAAAATCAAATACACTGCAAAACTAGAAGCAGAAGATGGAGAAACTCCATTCTCTCAGCTAAAATAAGTCCAGGAGCTGATTGTGGCACAGACCATGAACTTCTAATATCATAATGAGAGTAAAGTTAACACTCTAAATCAATCATTTTGTCAAATGGATATACAACACCTGTATCCATGGATTCTTCATCCATAGATTCAAGAAACCACAGTTTGAAAATATTAAAAAAAAAAAATCCAAAAAGCAAACTTTGATTTTGCCATTTTATATACATTGTACATAATGGGACTTGAGTATCCACAGATTTGGGTATCCACAGCAGATCCTGGAACCAAACCTCAGCAGATACAGACCCACTGTAATGTCTTTTGAATTTTTCTCAGAATTTCAAGGTATAATATTGGCCACTTGGGTGACCTAGGATTATTCCATGTTTCCTATTTTCCATCAGCACAATAATGACAGCAATACTATCTTATTAGTAACAAGTAATTTATTACTTGTGATCTCTCTGGAGGACAATAACAGTAAAAACCCAACTTCCTGTTGGGTTGATCAGAGTAAGGATTGAAGCAACAATTTCCTTGTAAAAATTAACATTCCAAGCTCTGTATTTTCCACCATCTCCTGATTTGTTTTAGATTTATTTATTTATTTATTTATTTTAATAGGGTTAGTAATTTTCAAGCTGCCTTTTAAAAAGTAGAATTCTTCAGAGGAAGCATTGTCAACAGCCTCAGAGGAGGGCAAAGGCAAAAAACCCCTCTGAACAAATTTGGTTAAGGGGTAGGGTTGATAATTGATAATAACCTTAACCCTCACATTAACCCTAACCTTACTCAAATGGTTATGCAAGAGAATCCCAACACAATTGAAATAATTTTGATTGTATTTTCTTGACAAAATTATCAACTATCAATTGATACACAAGCAGAATCACACCACACTGAAACGGTCGCACAGAAATGACTGTACTGAACTGGTCATTTTGAACCAGGCGCATTGAAACATCCTAGAACCATCATAAAGGATATAATGGGAAATGCTGTTAAATGTTCTGCTAAAATGAAAATATACGATGTCCCATGATCAAGAATAGCCTCCCCCCCCCCGCAAATAATTCGTTTTGGCTGACATGAACCTATTCCTAACAAGCCCATGTTGACTCCCAGTACTCAATTCATTACTTTCTAGATGCTTTCTAGATGATACTTTCTAGATGAGTGTTAGCTAATCAATTCTTAAATTTTGTCAGATATTGACATCAGGCTGTACTTTTCTGGTCCATCCTTCCTGCTCGAAGACAGAGACAACATTTGGCCATTTCTAGTCTTCCCAAATCTCACCGGTTCTCCAGGAATCCTCAAAGGCTCTGGAACAACATCTGCAAGCTTCTGCATCATCCAGTGATGTAAATCACCTAGCTCATGAGACATGAACTCATTTGAAGTAGCTAGTAACCATATGCATATCTATTCTGGGCTGTAAGCCCCTCCTTATATCATTTGTTATACTTCTCAGATTGAACACAGTTCTGTTTGTGGGAAAAGATTGAGACTTATTCCACACCTGCAATATAATTCATCCTTACCTCAGTTCCAGTCCTGTGTTTTGTTCCGTGTATGTATGTATGTGGATATCCACATACTCAAATAACTGAAGACTTGCAGGGTTTCTGAAACAACTAATATTCAGAACTAATATTCAGTGTATGTATGGGTGGGAGGTGGGCAAAGGAAGGGTCCCAAAAGGGTTTAGGGACACTTCTGTTTCAGAAGTCCTGCAAGCCTTCAGATATTAGAATATGTAGATATCTACATACATAGATGCACTGAACTAAAAAAAAATGTCGACATCATGCTTGCTGGATGGGGATGCCAAGGTAAACCCCTTTTGGATCCTTCCCACCATGAACTCTGCCCCCCTCCCACCCACCAGGCTCAAGTTGTGGACAATCAGGGATTGATCCCCTCTCCCACCTGAAGGACCCCCAAGCACACCCGACAACAATTCTGCCCTACCATTCATTAACAGTGCTATTTTATACATTTCTACACAGAAGTAAGTCCAATTAAGTTTAGTGGGACTTACTCCCAGGTAAGAGGGCAAAGGATTACAGCCTTATTAGAGAATAAATTCCTTTAGACCCAGCAGGAAATAAATTCAAAGAAATATGGGGAGGATCACACTGTAATCTTTGCTGGATTGGGGCTGATATGTTTACAAACCAGCCATTCCCTTCTGTAGGGTTTTTTTTAAATCCTGTTAATTGTGAGGGTGCATCATGTGGGGAACATTAAATGTCATGGCTTAAACTGAATGAGGAGGTGTTTAATTCTCCCAACAGACATGCACATACATTTATACACATACATGGGATGGAGAGGTTGTAGAGTTACAGAGGTAAAAAAGAAGGAAAGCAGGGTGAGGAAGCACTGTGAGAGCCATTCAATGAGAGTGCAGGTAGGCGGTAAAAATAAGAAAACAAGAAAGACTGTTGGTTTATATGGATATGTTAATATATGTATATCAGCATGCATGCCAGGAAGAAGAAAACGTACAGCTACTGTGGTCATGAGACCAATCCAATACAATGAACATGTGAGCATAGTAGAAAAGCGCTTTTGTACCAAGGTGATTTTGGATGGGTGGGTGGGACTGTGTGGCTTTCTAAATCAAATTGAGTTTGGATTAAAACAGTTGCGTGTGACATTAACAGGGTAAAACCAGGGCAGGATACTGCACACTGGAGCTAGGATGTAGCCTGAATTGCGTAGTTCCATTTTCTCTCTATCTACCCTTTACAGTTCACTGCCTTCACTAAGTAGGGGACATAAGTCTTCCTTGACCATCTTGTTGATCCTAACAAAGCCAAGGAATTCCTTTTTGTTGTTTTTATATTCCTTACAAGTTTCAGGTCATTCTGGGCATTGACCTTCTTGACACCATCTATATAGGCAACTCTTTTGTACTTATCCAAGGATATATGTCTGGAGTTTCAGCTCATCAGACAATTTCCTATGATGCCATGCTTGCTTCTTTAAATGTCCCTTTTCCCTTCTGATGGTTTGTTTCTGTTTTTGTTTTTTGGTGCTGTCAATCTTTTTCCATTTTCAGGATCTTCCATGCCTCGTGAATTATTTTTTCCTTCAGAATTTCTGCCTATGTGAACCCTTTATCTGAGATTTTGAAATTAGTTTTCCTAAAGCCCAAGGTAAGTGTTCAACTAAGCTCAGTGTTTACAGCTCTTTCTATGAGGAATTCCAAAATAACATAAGCATATTCCCTTAAGGTTCCTGCCATTCTCACCTAAATTCTACGATTTCTTCCCTATTGGTTGGGATTAATTAAGAACAAGAGATTACCACATGCCTCCAGTAAAAATATATATTGGGCATACCATTCTTAGCAGAGTGAGACTTTCAGTAAATTTGATGATAACCCCCCTTTACTACTGTTTTTCACCTCTGTGAATTTTTTGTTATATATTCCAAGAAAATGCTTCTCAAGTCTTCTGCTGATTTGGCAATGTGTAGTTTACTGCCCCAATAACATGGCTCTTGTTTTTTTTTCCTCTGTCTTTAAAAAAATGTTATCAATAGGGCTTATACTCACAGAATTGTAGATTTATGTATAGTTTCTACTTATAACACTACCCACCCGCTTTGTCTTGGGTCTATTCTTTTCAAACAAGGTATACCCTTTGATTGCTGTATTCCAGTTATGAGTCTCTTGCTACCAGTTTCAGTGATGCCTGTCAGATCAGACTTACCATCTTGCATTAAGGTTTCAGCTTCATCCTGTTTGCCTCCCATGTTCTGTGCATTGTTATAGATATTGGAAGCCATGGACGTTGAACATTTATCCAGGTTCCTTGCTCAATTTGCTGATAAATTACTGGGCACTACTTCCATTGTCTTGCTTCCTTCTTTGTCCCTTGTGGTTTTTTACTTAATACGTTGCTCCAATAGGTAGCTATAGGCTTTTGCTTACACTCACACACTTAAAGATCTCTTGATCAGGTTTGCAAGAAGTAATGCCCAATCTATTCTCCATATGAGGTTCACACAATCATCTGGAAGGAGTCCTATATATTATTCTCATAGGACACCACTGATACCAATCATTTTCTGATAATACTTTCAGTATCTTTCTTTCGAGGGTTCAAAACCGCGCCACCATGTCGTAAGCTGGCCCTTCTCTTTCAGCAGGAAGGGAAGGCTTCCAGCTTATTTGTACAAACTGAAAAACACACTCTCAAGGTTTCTCTAGTCTAGAAATCCCTTTTATAAGGCAGGCTACCACCACTCACTGACTTTGCCCCTTTTCAAGTCTAGTGCAGTGAGAAACCAGACAGGCTGTGTTAAAGAAAACAATAATGACCCTTTTCTCCATCCTAGAGAAGTTTCTGATAGCTGACCAAGAAGGCAGGCGATTCAGGGAGGTTATGAAATAACAGAATGCTTTATTCAGTTCCAGAGGTCTATGTTACTGGGGAGAGCAGGACTTCCCCCAGGCTTCAACTTAGGAGTTTACAAAGTTATACATTCATTCAGAGCATTACAAATAAAATCATAAACTAACCAACTATCTAGATGGTCCCTAAGCTACTAAATGGAAGGTCACTTACAGTCTGGCACGATACAGCAGTCTCTGTGATGGAATTCAGAGTCCAGAGTCCTGTTTGGGACAGAAGCCTTCTCCTGGCTTCAGATATCATTTTAGGGCCTTGGTGTTATCCAGCCCTTAAGAAAGGTTGGCTCCCCCCAACCTTTTGTTATCACAGTTGCATCTTGTTGATTACTGCATGTGGCTTGAGGCTCTCACCAGCCACATGAGACATGAGGCTTAGAACAAAGGAAAATCAGAACTTTTTAAAGTCTTTGCAGAGCCACTTTCATTGGCTCTGTATCATCAACTGTGATTGGCTCTCCAGTCAGGTGATGTGATGTTTATTCAGTGAGGTTCCCATCCCCTAAACAGACCAAATAAGGAGTGGAACTTTCCATTAGCTGTTCACTGTGAGTTTGTGATGAGGATTTCATTATGACTGGCAGGTCATCATGACACTTGCTCTTACCTTCAACACTTTCTTATACCTCTTAGTCCTTTCACTTTCCTACATAGAGGGTCATATTTTCTGAAGGTCTATTAAAAATTTCTGTTGGCTGTACCCTTAGTCCTCACATAAGTCAGAAGGAGAGGTCAGTAATGAGTACATTCTTTAAATGCTGGTAGCCTTCCATACATCTTGTACACATACTCCAGGAAAGCAATGGAATGTCCCAAGATGATGGCTGCCCCATCCCACTCAATAGGGAGTCTCCAACCATTGTTCCAGATCTGTAACACAAGGAAGAGCAGACCTGCAACATTGATTTGAGGCTGTCTACTCACCCTGTTAACAGAGGCAGCTAAGTACCCAGTGGATATGTCACCTTGGGAAATTTGTTCCCTATCTTCATATTTATATAACCCTGAATTTCTTTATGAAGATTTTCTGGAGTGCAAGATGGTATTCTACCTGCAGGGTCTCCAGTGTTATGCTCCATGGAAAGAGCCTGGTGTTTGATGTATCGTTCCAGTGGTACAGAAGTTCTCCTAGTCCTATGTTCTGCAATCACTTACTTCTTGCTCTTTGTTTTCTTTTGTAGTATGTGGGGAAATAATCATTGTAATGTAAAAGCAATCTTGTGTACCTTATTCACATCCTTAGATAAGTCTAGGGTTTTTCCCTGCATGCCTTTTGTTCTCCCAAAATTCCCTTTCTCTTATTTCACTGGGCACTTCCAGCCAACTGGAGTGCTAGGTCATTCAACACATGACCTAATTTAAATTTTATTGCTCTGTGTAAGTTCTCTCTTTAAGTTTGAGTCACCATGAGGCTGGAGCCATCTTTAGCCATCTTTATCCATCTTCATCTTAAGCAATCTTTCCTGTAACCATGCTATGATGTTTCACCATGCAGCCTTCTACCACTGTAGGCTGGTGAGTTTTCCTACCCTAAATACCATTAGTCAGTTAGGAACCTCTTTTTAAAGTTTGTTTTAGTATGTAGATTGAGATTGATATACCTTCAGTAAACTTTTGATTTGCATTTTAAACTGACTCCTTTGTTTTGTAATGAGTCTAATTTAACTGAGTGATCTCAGACCTCTGAATACACTTTTTAAATGTTAATTGAGCTTAAGTCAGCATTCTTAAGTGCACTCTGCATGAAGTTAAAAGTAAATGAATGATTTTTAAACTCTCTTTTTTAAAGGAAATAATTCTTGTTGTGTGTGTGTGTGTGTGTTTTTAAGGACTAGATCCTGGAATTTTTTAATACAATTTTATTTTTTAGACTCATTACTCCTATTTCTTTTCTTCATTGAAAACATCTGTCATGCTTTACCTTGAGAAGTCCTGTTCAGATAAGGAGGGGGAGGATGGGTTCCAGCAGCAGGAGGGGGACCTGGAGGCTGTGACTGGCAGCTCCCCCTTGAAGTCATTAGAGGCAGACCCAGAACCCCCTCCCTCAAGCCCTCCAGGATCTATCTCTCTCCCACAAGCAGGGAGAGGACCCAGATTCTTAAACAACCCACCCCTACAAAAGACACACTGGCACAAATGCCAGCTGGGAAAGAGTGTCTGAATTCAAAAGAGCCTAACAAGGCAGAAAGTAGCCTAATCAGCAGAAGCTGCACTCTCCCAGATAGCCAATGGGGGGGGGGGGGGAACCACCCATGGTGGGTACAAATAAAAAATACTATAAATTATTATGAAGTGCAACAAATACAGTATTTAAAAACTTGAATATTTAAAATACTTTAGCATTTAAAATATTAAAATACTAAAATATTAAAATATTAAAATTTAATTGTAATGATAATAATGCTAAAACTAGTCAAAGTAATTCCACATATATGCTAGTGCATTATCTAAATCCATATATTAGCCCTACTTCGTTTTGGCTCCCTCAGCTGATTGGGTCTGTGCTGTCTTGTGCTACTACTTGCTTGTCTGCGGATCATAATGGCAGATGCAAGAAATCTAGCAACTTTATTTGTAATGTGTGTTTCCCGGTCTGGAAGGAGGTAAACTTAATAAAACAATTCTGATCCACCAGGAATACTCTGAATAATTGGTGTGATTAATGCGAGACACATCCCTTGATAAAAAGGGCAGTATAAAAGTACATGATTGAGAGATTCTGTTGCCCCATTATCACAAGGGCATATGCACGATATAAGGACTCCCTGAAGCAACATCTCAGGCTTGGCCAAATTGCTCACCAATGATGGTCTGCCCTGGCCTCACATCGGGAGACATTGCACAATGCTGCAGCCTTATTTGAGAACTCACGCCGAACATGTCTTGAAAAGAAACAACAATGCAGAAAGAATCACAACCCGGAAACATCACCCAAGGAGACCTTCTGCTGTGCTCTCTGCAACCAGACTTGTTTATCTCAGATTGGCCTTTTAAGTCATCAGCGTGCTTGCAGAAAGTGCAGGATGAGTCCTTCCTGAATCTTCATTTGCGAAGAAAAGCCAGAGAGAGAGAGAGAGATGCGCTCATGATATGGGGATTTCTTATATCTTCCTTCAAGTACAGCAGATGGAAGAGCATCATACCATTGCCAGTGTAAAGGCCTTCCTATACTTAGGAATTGTTAAGTTAGTTAAGTTAGTAAGATAATTAGGGTGAGTAAAGGGTTTTACAGCAATTCCTAAGGTCTGTGGCAGATCCTGGAAAGACTAGGATGTCCCCCCAAATTCCTTAAAATGATTACTTTGCTACACGAGGGCCAGCATGGTCAAGTCAGATATGGCGATGCTCTTTCAGAGCCCTTTCTAATAACTAATGGAGTGAAGCAAGGTTGTGTTCTTGCACCAACTTTATTTACAATCTTCTTTAGCATGATGCTTCAAAGGGCTATGGCAGAGCTTGAAGAAGACGATGGCATCTATATACGTTACCGTACTGATGGTAGCTTGTTTAACTTAAGCCGTCTGAGGGCTCACACTAAGACTCTAAACTATCTAGTCCGTGAGCTGCTCTTCGCTGATGCTGCTGCCCTTGTTGCCCACACAGAAGCAGCTCTGCAGCGTTTAACATCCTGCTTTGCAACAGCTGCAGAGCTGTTTGGGCTGGAAGTCAACCTGAAGAAAACAGAAGTTCTTTACCAGCCTGCACCACAGGACGAACACCACCATCCCCACATTGCTGTCGGCAAATCTGTGCTCAAGTCCGTTCAGCAGTTCACCTACCTGGGAAGCATCATCTCCTCAGATGCCAAGATTGACAAAGAGATTGATCACAGATTAGCAAAGGCATATAGTGCATTTGGAAGACTTCACAAAAGAGTCTGGAACAATAAACACCTGAGACAAAGCACAAAAATCAGTGTGTATAGAGCCATTGTACTGTCTATCATCCTTTATGGATCTGAAACACGGGTCACCTATCGCCACCACTTACGACTCCTCGAGCGCTTTCATCAGCACTGTCTACGCACAATCCTAAATATACACTGGACTGACTATGTGACGAATGTTGCTTCCTTGAGCAAGCAGGGATCACCAGTATTGAGGCCATGATATTGAGAACACAGCTGCGCTGGGCAGGGCACATTTCTAGGATGGAGGACCATCGCCTCCCAAAAATACTACTCTACGGTGAACTTGCCACAGGTCAGCGTAAGAGGGGCGCTCCAAAAAAGCAATACAAAGACTCCCTGAAACAACATCTCAGGCTTGGCCAAATTGATCACCAACAATGGTCTGCCCTGGCCTCACATCGGGAGGCATGGAGACGCACTATCCACAATGCTGCAGCCTTATTTGAGAACTCACACTGAACAAGTCTTGAAGAGAAACGACAATGCAGAAAGAATCACAACCCAAAAACATCACCCAAGGAGACCTTCTGCTGTGCTTTCTGCAGCCAGACTTTTTTTATCTCTGATTGGCCTTTTTAGTCATCAGCGCACTTGCAGAAAGCGTGGGATGAGTCCTTCCTGAATCTTCGTTTGCGAAGAAAAGCCAGAGAAGATAATTAGGGTGAGTAAAGGGTTTTGCAGCAAGGTAGGGTATTTAATAGTTAGGCTCAGATAATTTTGTAGCTCTATGTCCCTTATATGCTGTTTGATGGCAATTTTGGCACCACTAAAGCCGAGGGCTATCAGGACATTCAGAGTAAACCCATATGTTAAAAGCCTCTTACGTAACTCTCGTTTCCATGTGGATTGAAATCCACCTCCTAATGTTAAAGGGGCCAGCCCAACAGGGCAAAAAATAAGTTTTAGCCAGTAATTGATCTTTAGGATCCAGGCACAAGCCTCAATGGGGATCAAGCCTGCCTCAAGGCACAACACTGCATTAGAGACACAATAAGGAGTAGCAACTATGCTTCTGAGAAATTTTGTTTGTACTGCTTCAAATGATTTGAAGTTTTTATAGGTACACAATTGTGGCCATAGAGTATTTGTGATAACACCTTGGCTGTAATCACTTGGGTGACAGAAGGGATGTGCTGCCCCTCTTGTGTATAGAAAAATCTCAACAGGGCTAACGTCCTCTGTGCGTTCTCTACTGCTCTTTCCTTCTGGATCTTCCATGTCCTGGAAGATACCCATGGTGGAGACATGAGATTGTTGTTTCAACATCATTCTTCTCATAAATGTTCTCTTGCGCATGACTCATGAATTCTAGGCCCTGGCAGGCTCTTTGGATTCTTCTCAGCCTGGCTCTTTGCTTCTGAAAACAGTAGGACTGCTCTTTGTGTTTGAACATGCACTGTATCTGGATACACCACGTTGCCTACTCCTTTAACCACTAATGCATTGTGACTGTCTGTGCTTGGCCCTGGACTGGCTTTGACTTATCTATCCCCTGGTTGCTCCTATACCATGCTTAACTAGACTGAGCACTTGCTGCCCTAAATCAGGACAACATCCCCTTTTGGTGCTCTTTCAAGAGGGTCTCCTGCTTCTCATTTAAAAACCTTTCACACTCCCTGGGGTAGTTTACATGGCAAAATAAATCCTCAAAGAATGCGACAAGAAGCCTGATAGTTCCCACGCATTTCGAAGCAACAGCGCCCTTTTCAGAAGGAGGGGGTGCAAAACCCCCATAAGTTGCGCAGTATCAGCTTTCGCTAGTTTTCTGCACTTTTTTGATTAAGTTCGCGAAAATGCGCATAATTTATCATGGGAACTAACGATCGTGTAAACTGGCATCTGCCTTTTCGAATTACTGTGAGCAGAGCTGAATCCTGATTGGTTGGAGTGACCATTCTGCTTTATCCGAATAGGGGTTGGAGAGAAGAAATTCATCCTCCTTCTGCTTGCAACCCACTTTGGAAAACCGAGCCCTTCCTGTCTGTCTTTCGGGGGGTTGGGGGGGTGGGAAGATGCTTCGCTGCTTCGCTGGTGTGTGTGTGTGTGTGTGTGTGTGCTGGGAAACAGCCGATCGCATGTGCGTTCTTTTGTTTGTTTGTCCTTCCATTCACTTGCCTTTATTCAAGGCTTTGGAAGGAGGGAAAACAAATGAGGCAAGCCTTAGTTCTGTGGTGTGTGTTTGTGTGTGCATGCATGAAGGGAACCGAAGATCGCTCCACCATGCTTTTGCTTGTTCGTGCTTTCATTGACTCCTTTCTTTATAGAAGCCTTTCGGGGCTGGGGAAGACGGGCGGGGGGGGAGTTTGACAGATCGCTCTTTCGATCCCTTGTTTGTTTGTCCTTTTTCTTTCCTCTCATTATTTATGGTCTCCATAACCCCCTCCTTGCTCCCTCCCCGCCTCCTGCCTGGCTTTAATCACCTGGAAGCGATTTCCCCCCACCACCACCTTTGCCTGTGTGAATTAAGCAAAACAGAAAGTTGCTGGATCTGGCTTCATCATCCGAAAATGCCAGGCGTCGTGTGATTTATGCACTCCTGATGCGAAAGAACGGTAATCCGGAATCTGGCAAACTTTTTCCTGTCATGGAACCGCCCCCCCTGAGAAACCAAAAGTTACAGTAAGATTGTTTCAAGTTATGTCAACATTCTATTCAAAGGAAGTTACTGTTTCACTTTCCCCAGGCACGTTCCCTGTTTTCCAATAAGGCAAACAGGACATATATTCTGCCGGTCACTGAAACTACCGCCTCCATAGCCACAGTATTAGGCATTCCAGAGGTCTCTGTGAGCTTCCCCACAATGTTCCTTACAAAACTTCCATACAAAATTTCCTGCTTGTTCACATTGTTCATTCTCTCCAATTGCTTACTGTGAGGAAACAGAAAGTGACAATGCTGATGAGATGCTCTGAGGTGAGCTGCTCCAGTATGAACTATGGCTCTGCCCACAAGCTGTAGAATAGCGTCAACTCTCCCAATTTGGCAGAGGCAGTCCTGATTAGTCCTCTGCAGTTCAACTTTTCAGTGGCTTTTAAAATGTCCCAGTGTCTCTTCTCCTCTCACTTTCCCTCTTTGTTCTCAGTTTACTCCTCCTGCTGTAAACATACTTTGCACCCAATTAACTCAGCAAGGAGAGAAGGGGTGGAACCTTGTCCTTCCCAGCCGGCTCAGGCATAAACAAACTACTGCAGCCTCTCCTAGTTTGTGTGTTGTTTTTTTCCTTATTAACACTTTTGCTGTCTTGATTACACTCTGATGTTGCTTAGCCACACATGTCCTGGTTTTCATCCATAAACTGTTGGGGGTATGTTATAGCAGTAAGCTGGGTCAACAGTGTAGAAAAAAGCACTTTAAAAAGAGGACAAAGCAGTATGGAAAAGGTGTGGATTTGATTTGGGGTTGGAGGGGGAACATTAGCAGTTTTCCAGAGTGGAGAGAATAGAAGTGCAAACCACAGAGAGAAAGAGGGAGGGAGAGAAAGGAAATTAGGGTTTGGGTCAGGTATTACCTTAAGAAAAAAGAGAAAGGACAATGCCTGAAAACAGGGGGGGGGGTAAAATAAGCCACAAACTCCTCCCTTTGACCCTTCTAGCAATCCCAATGCAATGTCCCCCATTTGCTCACCCTGTTAACTTACTCCTAGGAAACAGAGAGCTTTCCTAGAGTTGACCTGCAACCCAGCAGTGAGAAGCAAAGTCTTTTAACTGGAAAAAAGAAAGAAAGAAAATAAGCCCAACAGATATTTCGCTTGGTGTGTGTGTGTGTGTAATAATAATAATGAAGTTATGAGGACCCAGTGGTGTACCTAGTATATTTGACACCCAGGGTGGATTATTTTTTAACGCCCCCCTTATCTGTACAACACAATTATTTTCAGTAACAATCATGAAATATAATGAATAATAATCATAATGGCCAGAAAAGAAGCTCAGATAATGAAAAGTCTTTTATTGATTTTTATATATAAAATCATGCCAAGATAAACAAACAAACAAACTGTAATCCTGCCTTTGCACTTTTTTCCTTGAGTTCCTCCAATAGTTGTTCCAAGTCTTTGCTATTTTCTGCTTGTAGTATAGTGTCATCTGCATATATTAAATAGTTGATGTTCCTTCTTCCAGTTTTCACGCCTCCTTCTAATCCAGCTTTTCTGTATGATATGTTTAGCATATAAATTTAAACAGGGTGATAAAATCCAGTCTTGTTTGGCTCCCTTGCCAACAGCTAACTTCTGTTTCTCTGTACTTTATTCTCTGTCTTGACAGTGGCCTCTATGAATCAGGACAATCAAAAATTGTGGTACACTCATTTCTTTAAGAGCAACTAATAGTTGTTCATGATCTACACAATCAATGGCTTTGCTATAATCTATAAAGAACAGGCTGATTTTCTTTTGGAATTCTTTGATGCATTCTATTATCCAACTTATGTTTGCAGTATGATCCCCGTACCTCTTCCTTTTCTGAACCCAGCTCATACATCTGACATTTCTCATTCTGTATATGGTAAAAGTCTTTGTTGTAACATTTGAGCATCACTTTGCTTGCATGGGAGATTAATGAAATGGTCTGGTGGTTACTGCAATCCCTGGTGTCCCATTTCTTGTGGACTGGAATATAGTATATTGAACGTTTCCAGTCTTCAGATGAATCACAGAATCTTAGAGCTGGAAGGGACCACAAGAGCCATCTAGTCCAGTCCCCTGCCAGGCAGGAATAAAGCACCTTTGAAAGATACTCATCCAAATCTGTATAAAGATCTCCAAAGATGGAGACTCCACTACCATCCTGCGGGCCATTGCTTTTTCCATATTTGCTGGCAGATTTTACTTAAAATCTGAGGGGCTTATTGCACAAGGGAAGAGAAGCAGAAGTAAAGCTCAAGAGTAGCACACCCCGCCTTGCCTTATCACATGACGTTGGTGTGGTTCAGCTGTTCTCCCATTCCAGTCCTATAGGAGATGGTGGTAAAGTTGAGTCTTTTTGCTAACAGTTTGTTGCAGTTACCAAAAAGACTGACATATACCACTGTCTCCCACAGGGCTGGAATGGAAGACCAGCTGAGGCATGCAATTCTTGGGCATTACTACCACTTCCCTTCCCTTTTGCAATAAGGCTCTGAGTGGATTCTATCTCTGTAGCTTGAAACAGCTCTATTGGTACGCCATCTGCTCTTGGTGATTTATTTCCCCCGAGTGCTTTGAGTGTAGCTTCCTCTTTGCTTTCTAAAATTGTGGATTCATCTTCACATGGTTCTTCCTTGAATTTATCTCCTTTTTTCTCTTTTATATAGTTCTTCAGTGTATTGCTTCCATTGTCTTTTTATTTCTTCTTGATCATATGGTGTCGTCCCCTGCTGATCATATAGCAACCCCACAGTTGGTTTAAATTTTCCTTTAATTTCTCAGATCTTGCAGAAGAGGCCTCTTATTACACCTTTTTGTTATCTTCTGTTTGTTATCTTCTGCATTAACTATTATTGTAGCCTTTGTCCCCACACTCAAGTTGCTGAACAGTTACATTCAGGATCCTGACCCTACTTCTGTTATATTTTTCTTTTGCTTCTTGTCAACCCTTAACTGTTTGAACAGTTTCATGTGTCATCCAATAAAGCTTTTCTTTCTTTTTGGCTGCAGATTATGTCTTTTTGCATTCTCCTCTGTCAATGTCTCTGACTTTGGTTCAGAGTTCTTCTGGCTCTTGATCAATTAGGCTTAACAATGCAAATCCATTTTACAAGGTCTTTAAATTCTACAGGGATGTTTTTCAGGTTGCATTTTGGCAGGATTATTAATTTAGTGTTCTTCTTTAGCATTACTCAATTTTTTTGTATTAGTAATTCATGGTCTAGGCCACTATTGCTCCTGGCCACTATTGCTCCTGGTCTTGTTTTTGCAGAGAGAATGGTTCTTCTCCATCTTCTGCTTCCAGTTATGTAGTCTATTTGATTTCTAGACTGGCCATCAGGAGAAATCCATGCGTACAGTTGCCCCTTTGGTTGCCTGAAGAATATGTTTGCAGTGAAGAATCTCTTGGCCTCACAAAATTCAACCACTTATCTTGCTTCTTTTCTTGATCCTAGGCCAAATTGTCCTACTCTGCTTCTTACTTTTGCATTCGCATCACCTATAATTATCAACACATTCTGTTTGGGTGTGTCATCTATTTCCCCCTGGACTGCAGCACACATTACTTCGATTTCTCCCTCTTCTGCCTTGTAGCATGGGGATAATCTTGGTTTACAGTTACATTGACCTTTTATGTACCTTGGTCATTTCCCCAGAAACTCTTGTATAGAAACTTTTCTGCCCTCTCTATTTTTTTCTCCATTGCCTCAAAGAAAACTATCTCACTACTGTAGTGGTCAACCTGTTCTAGATGGGGTCATTCTCCTCAAAGGACCGGGTTTACACCAATGGCAAATAGGATCTTCCACTAGGTAAAATCTGTAATGTTGCCTGAATGAAAGAAGGTGTAATTTTTGCAGCTTTGCATTTTGTTACCTATCTGTTTAATTTATGCACAACACGTGTATTGCTCAACAGATAGTTGACACCTACCAACTCACCACAAACAAACAACTTTAGATGGGAGTGATGCAATAAGCCACAAAAATTCCATAAGAGCCACTTCCTCATGCCCATCTAGTTTCCTGGAAAGTTGGCATTTTGGACCACATTCTAGAATACAGAGTTTGGCCTCTGAATTTGTTGCATCTCTCCTATTTTTTCTTCTGCAACTGGTAAATTTGGTAAGCATGGTTATCTGGGAGGTTGTGTTCTGGGGCTATTTTCCAGAACACATATGTTTTGCCTGAATTGGGTAGTAGAAAATGAGCCCTGAGCAATTTCTATGACCTGTGGCATCACTCCCATCTAGTCCTGTGCAACTGCTGAATTTGGTGTCCTTGGTTTTCTGAAAAGTTGAAATCGGCCATTTTCTGAAATACATATATCTTGCCCAGTATGGGTACAAAAATGTAGTTTTTTGTGGATTTTTTTGTGGCTTGTGGCATCTATCCCACCTAATTGTACATGACTAGTGAATTTGCTGGACATAATACCTCTACTCCCACATCAGGCAGTAGGACAACTGGGGGCAATGCCATCAATGCAAAATAATGTCATATAAAATTTGTTAATCTTTAAGGTACAAGAAGACTCTTTTGTAACTTTTCTCCAAAAAGACAAACATAACCTATTCCTGAAAAAGTCTGAAAGGTGTTCCTTTGTGTAAAAACACACACACACATGTTCAAAGTAAGTAATCCAGTGTGGTAGGCCTGTTTTCCTATTAATACCACCCTCACAAATTTTATTTCCACTTTTAAAAATAAATCCTCTAGTCCTACACCCCTATCCTTGTCACAGCTGCTGTTTTGTTTCCCTGCTAAGGAATACATGGCAGTTAGGAATGAAATGGAATCCTGATAAATGCAAACATAAAACTCATATTTGTATAACACATATAACTCATATTTAACCATTTAACTTAGAAGTTTGTGTGTCTGAGTAAAGGGTTCAAAAGACCATACCATATACCAAAGATAAGGAAATGAGGGATTAGTTCTTCTCAATAGTGCTTACATTTTTCTGGAAACCCTGTAATAATTGCCATGTCTTTGCACTGTGTGCTGGTATGCCTTATAGCTCTGTATAATGCACACAGAAACACATACCCAGGATGCTGGGATAGCAAAAGCATTTCAGTCTAGTTTCAGGCCTGGTTATGGGATGGAGACAACTTTGGTCACCTTGGTGGATGACCTACACAGGGAACTGGACATGGGGAGTGTGTCCCTATTGGTTCTGCTGGATCATCTCAGCAGCTTTTGATACCATTGGCCATGGCATCCTTTTGCGTCATCTCTCTGGGATGGGTCTTTGAGATGATGTTCCACAGTGGCTCCATTCTTTCTTGGAGAGGTGCTCTCAGAGGGTGGTGCTGGGGGATTCCTGCTCAACTCCTTCACCATGGGCCTGTGGAGTCCCTCGGGGTTCTGTCTTGCCCCCTATAGTATTCAACATCTACATGAAACCACTGGGAGAGGTTGTCTGGAATTTTGGAGTCACGTATGCTGATGATACCCAGCTCTATTAGTCATTTCCACCTAATTCCAAGGGAGCTGTTCCTGTGCAAAACCAGTGCCTGTAACGGACTGGATGAGGGCAAACAAACAGAAGTTTAATCCAGACAAGACAGAGGTGTTCCTGGTTAGTCAAAAGACAGATCTGGGAATAGGGATTCAGTCTGTGTTAGATGGAGTTACACTCCTGCTGAAAATGCAGGTTCGCAGTATGGGGGTACTTCTGGATTCAGCTCTGAGCCTGAAATCCCAGGTTAAAGTCAAAACACCATGTCAGATTTGTCATTATTATGGCAGCCCTCCTTTTGCTTCTAGGAAGCCTCCCTCTTTGGAATGGTAACTTGCATACCTTCCAACATTTCACAGATGAAAATTGAGACCTCTATGGCCAAGCAACATCAGCGTGTGGTCAAGATGGCAAAAGATATTAATGAGGAACAACACACATGCTAGGAGAGGCTGCAGCAGTTTGCTTTTGCTTAAGTCTACTGAGAAGGGCAACACTTTGTCCCCTCCTCTCCTCTCCCCCTGCTGACTTTATTGAGTACAAACTATTTTTGCACTTTAAACTCAATTTGCAGCAATTGAGGTAAGCTGAGGGGTGGGAAGAGGAGAGAGAGAGAGACACCAGGACATTTTGAAAGCAGATGAAAAAGTGGGATAGCAGAGTACTCATCAGAACTTTCCCTGCCAAATTGGGATAGTTGGAGGTTATGGACTTGAAATGTGGATAACAACCAAGTTTTGAGGCATCTGCTGTAATGTCCCAATGAGTTATGGCTGCTGTGGGCATGCATTCTCGTTTCCTATTGTAGATTTTAACACATTTTTAACCTTGGGTGATTGGAAAGCAGAACTACAACTTCTAAGCAGCTCACCTTCTTTCCTCTCCTTTCTCTAACATTCCTCATGGGCCATGGCCACATGTGAACCCAGAGGTGTTCATTAGAGAGGAAAGGAAGGCGACAAGGCAGCTAGAGTCTGAGCTACCCGGTAATTAAAACATTTATTAAGGAAAAATAAGAAAAGGGGCCCTATTTGAAGATGGGTAGGGATGTCTATGTCAGCTGAGGTTGGGGTGTCTGTGGATCTTTTTTGTGAGCATTTTAGGGAGCTTGTAAGTAGCATAGCTTATGGGCCAGTGGCACTGCAGCAATAAGTAAAAATCTCCTCCTGCGTATTTCCTACTGCCACCACTGCCTTTAGAGAGCCCACTCTTTTTAAAACAACATCTGTTACTGGTGAACGCTAGTGCTGGATTCCCCACCAGGAGTATGTGTACCTGCCTGCACTGTCTTTGCCACAGAAGGAGCAGGGGAAGATAGCAGTGCCAGCTTTCATTCTGGCAGTCCCCATGCATGCTGCCAAGAAAGAAGAAGGTAGAAGCAACATGAAGTTAAGCTCTTTTTAAAATGCCTGCTGGAGGCAAACAGCTACATGAAGACGGACTTGGGGAAATCAGCAGATATTTTCCTGGTTCCCCTTCCTACTGTGCCTTTTCTCCATCAGACTTGTTTAAAAGCTCTTCATCTCCATCTCTGCTTCTCTATCACATGATTGTCATTAGAGTCAGATCTGCTACCACTCTGTTTTTTCCTCCTTCCTCCTTCAAGGGACTGGGGTGGGGTGGACATAATGCAGCCATCAGCCGTAACTGGCTGGCAGTCCAGGAGCCTGGCTGTCCCCAGTCAAATGTCCCTGAAGCAGAGGGAAGGCAGTTTTGCCTCTGTGTGGTTTTGGCTTGCATAGAATCATATGATCATAGAGTTGAAAGAGATCATCTGTATGAACAGTATGTCTCTGTATGAATGTGTATATGTATTAAGTGGCACAGTGTGTGGGTTGGTGTCGGTGTATGTTGAAGATACTGCTGTTTAGATGCCAAGGTTTGTTGTGTAGATACTTTATTTACACTGCAACTGAAGATAAAGGCCTCCAGATATCTTTGGATGAACCTCACAGCCTATAAGCCTTTTTGTTGTGTGTGAAAGTGGGTCAGAACAGTGAAACGCCAGCTAGCTGAAGCCTTTGTTCCTGGGTTACTCTTTTTGCCCATTCTGATGCGCAGTACTGTTTGGCTACACATTGGTTACTTTGTCCCCAAGCTGTGCCAGGTGTCTCTCAGTGGGCCAACAGTGAGCAGACATGATTGGTGTGTGTCTCTGTGAATGTGTATATGTATTGAGTGGGATAGTTCTCTGCACGTGTATAGAGGGAAGTTTGCTCCTGTGACCCTGTGTGAGCATTTGGGGGATAGGTTTGCCTCTCTGTGTGTTTCCTTTGGAAGGATAGTTTTGACCATACATTTGGGCATGGGGATAATTTAATTGTTGTTTAATTATTGTAGCCTTTTAAGCTGTTCTAACTCATGTTTTATATGTTTTTATCCAGTTAAAGCTATTTTATAATTTTAATCTGGAATTGTTATAAATTGTTGTTTTATTTGTACACCATCATGAAATACCATGATAAAGAGTGGGATACAAATATTTTTAAAAGTAAGTAAGTAAGTACTGTAAATGTTTTGCCTCTGTATGTGTTTATTTTTATGTGGTCCAGGGTAGTTTTTAGCTTTGTGTGCGCGTGTGTGCATTTCATCACCCAGATATGTTCTCTCAATATCAGCATTGTTTATTTTCCTGCACTTAGCTTAGTCTCCAACTTCCTTCATTTTACTGATTCACACATGGATCTTAGCAATTTTTTCAGCACAATTTAGGGTTATGAGCTTCTAAGTTCAGTTTCTGGGGCTGCAGTTACACGGCAGGTTTTATAATGATAAATTGCGCTTTACTGCGTTTTTGCACCAGTGGTGGGTAGTTTACATGGTCTATGGAGGAAACAGCTGTATTTTGTTGCTCTTTGGTTTTTTCCGCTTTGAGATTCACACAGCCAAATGTGGTGTGGCATGGCCAAGCTTTGGAGAGAAGACAAAGGAATGCCATAGGAATGTCTGCCCTGGCCCCAACTCCGTGGTTAACAGCTGATGGACAAAGAATGTCACCCTTTACCTCTCCCCCCACCAGCTCCCTGCCCCCAAATCAAACTCCAGATGGAAGGTTTTTTCTCTGTGCTTAACAGCTGATCAACAAAGGGGCCAGTTACATGACAGAATAAAGTGTGCGAAATTCTGGATTTCCATCCTTTTGGAAAAGGAGTGAATAGTTCTTACGATTTATGGCTAATTTGGATGATGGCTTTAGTTTACACAGACAGGGGGGGGCATGGCCAGGCAGCTCTATCGTTATCATTTAAGCCAGGCAGAAGATGGAGAGGAAGGAATGAGGGGCAGTGCTTAGGGGAAAAGAGATTGTAAGTTGGTACCTTCGTCTGTATATAAATCAACAAAAAAGGAGGGAGAGCAGCTGAGATTCCTTTTGCTCTGCAATCCCTGTCAGCTGTGCTTTTTCCCTCTCTCTCCCGTGCAAGCACACAATATCTCTCTTGAAACAGTAATTATGCTAAAAGCAAGCCGGCTCATCTCTAAGCAGAAGACAGGAAGGATTTTTAATTTCCTACCACTACTGAGTCTCCTCCTGACTCCACATCTAGCCAGCCCACCCCTTCATCATAAGAACCAATCACAGTGCAGCTGTATTGGGAAGATTGCTGGTAATTCACATGGACTTGCCTTTCACACTAGCAATAATACGCTATGTCGTGCTACTTTTCAAATAAACCAGAAAAATAGCGACATCCCCTGTCACGCTACATTTGGGTATTTTGACTCCCCCCCCTTCTGAATGAGGCGAAACTATGGCTCGATCCGTGGGAACAATGAGCAATCTTAGTGGTATATTTAGGGGAATATTTGCCCGTGTAAACGCAGCCTAGGACAGATGAGGAGCTTCTGTGGTGTCCAATGTAGCACACTGGAAGACCATCTAGATGCAAAACTGATGTTCACTCCTCTTCCAAGTTCCCCTTCCTACTTTGTGACCTAAATTTTGTAATCCCCCAACTCTTGGATAATAAAAAAAGTGAGAAGTACTTTTTCAAAAATCCAAGAAAACTAGGCTTTCAGTAAAGAATCAACTGGGCAACATAAAATTTGTTGGTTCTTTAGCACTATGGATCATTTGATTAATTAATAAGGCAATAAGCAACTTAATTCTGAAGAAATGTTAATGCTGAAATTCCAACTTAAAAGTCAATCAGTTCAGTTTAAAAAACAGTTTAATGAAGTCTCCCCTTTTCACTGGCAAATGTCCTACTTAATTCATAACTTGATTTGTTTTAATCCATTAGCTCCTATCACTGAGAATGACGAGGCGGCAGTGAAACAAAGGCAGGCACACGGTACTCCTTCTAGAGTCAGAAGGTGGGGGAATTGAATGCATAGGAAGCTGGCAGAGTAGGAATTGGAAATATGCAGATGGGAGTGCTCACTTATTCAAAGCTGCTAAGCACCATATCAGAGAAAGAAGGTCTTCATCAGGCTAAATCCAAATGGAGCCAGTATTCCAGTCCGCAGTAGTGATTCAGAAGACGGACGAGTTTAAACAGACACACAAGTCAGGTCTTGTAGGGCCAAAAAATGGTCTGCTGAGCCATTCTCAAGGGCCAAGGAAGTTTAGACCTTTAGGAAAGAAGAGAGGGACATGGAGAGCATAGGGGACAGCACAACAAGAAAGACGAATGCAAACACTATGTCTTTCTGCGCTGAGCCACTGGCAGCAGTCTGAGATAAGCCTAGAGTCACACCAGGGAATTAGACTTGATGGATGAAGCCAGATGTTGGGATCAAAAAGCAAGTCAGGACCTAAGGACAAATGAGGAGGCAGAATCAAAGAGCAAGCCAAGAAAACAGGAACATAACACAACTCAGAGGAGCATGTTGTTAATCTTTCTTCTCCAAGAAGTTATAGTGGTCAACCTGGATGGGTAAAATCAGTCAAGTGCCTGAGGGTATTCCATCGCTTAGATATAAGCTGAAGCCCACAGTTTGGTAGCCCACACAGGACAGCTGCATATAAATTCAAGAACTACAATCGGCCCTTCATATTTGTGGGGCTTAGGAGCACAGCAAAAGTGGGAAAGCCATGAATATCGTAAGCTCCCCTGCCCCACAACATATGTTACAGACTCCTTTCCCTCCAACAGCCCTGGACGATCACTCCCTTTCCCATCTGGCATAGATTATGCCTCAGCCAGATTGTCAAGCCCTTCCATGTTGATCCACCTCTTCCTCTGCTCCTTCTCCTCCCACTACTCCACACAGTCTCCTCTCCTGCCCACCATACCAGGCTCTCACTCCAAAGTGAAAAGAAACCATTCCTTTCTCCTCCCTCCTTCCAAAGGCAGAAACCAATAGCTAGTGGGCTCGCCCAGCTTTGGAAGGGGCAAAGATAAATTCCTTACCTTCTCTTGGCTCCTTCCAAAGTCAGAAACCGATTCCGGGTGGGCTTACTTGCCTTTGGAAAAGGTGAAGATAAAAATCTTTCCTCACACCATTCCCAATTTCTACCACAAAGCCTTTGCAATCAGGCTGGGGCTGAGGTTTATCTTCGTCCCTTCCAAAGGCAGGTGAGCTCACCAGCCATCACTTTGGGGAGGAGAAAGGAAAGGAGTTTCTCTTTGCTTTGGCGTGGGAGGCTGGTGATCAGGAGAGGAGACAGCACGAAGGAGAAGGAGGAGAAGGAGCAGGTGAACAGGTGGGTTGGTGTGGAAGGGCTTGACAATTTGGCTGAGGCTTCATGATGGGGAAATGAGCAATGGAGTGAGAGGCTGGCATGGTGGGCAGGAGAGGAGTCAGTGTGAAGTAGGGGGAGCAGAAGGAGTGGGGCAAGCATGTCAAGGTAGTTAAGCAGCAGCTAGAAATTCATGAATAGTCAAATCTGCAAAAGTGAGACCCATGAACGTGGAGGGTCGACTGTATCTCCTTGAAAAGTAGCCATGCTTGCCAGAGTCCCTAGCTGTATCTGCATACTGATGATACTTTAGCCTAAATTCCCATGTATGATTTCAGGATGTGTCCAGGAAAAGTCAAAATAACCTTTATCAGCTCTCCATATCCATGGATGCAACCAACCATGGTTTGGAAGTATTTTTTTTAAAAAATATTCATAAAGCAAACCTCGCTGTTCACCATTTTATATAAGGTATGCCCATGGATTTTGTTATCCATGGGGGTGGTGCAGGTGGTGTCCTGGAACCAAACCCCAGCAGATATCAAAGGCCCACTGCAGTTGTTACATTTACAGTACTCTAAAACGATTGAAAAAAAAAGTTTCAATATATATTTATGGAAAACATATACAGTAACTGAAAATGCTGTAACAGACAGCTCTTGTTGCAACAGTGTGGCATAGGCTGTTGAGAATACTCTTGGAAATATCAAAATATCAGATTTTTGTATTCCTTATTCTAAACAAATATCCTTGGAAATATGTCTGAGCAAAACCAAATCTTTCTTAATAAATATGCTAGGAATAAAGATGGCAGGAAGCTGTTTTCAAACCAGCAGCTCATAGTCTTAGCAGGGATGAGGCAGCTATCATGCCCGTATCAGACTATCCCTAAATCTAAGCAGTTTCACTGGTTTCAGTGAGGTTATTCCAGAAAAAATCTCTGAAGAAGCCCGATTTTAGTACAGAAAAATGAAATATACTTTCTATAAGCAGAAAATCTGGTTAAACTGAGATGTCATCTCCGTGCTTCCCTGGAAGTTCTTCTTCTGAAGGAGACTTACCAGTTGAAGAAACTCTGCAGATGCCTGTAGGCCAACCAACTCCTCCTTTTCAACAGATTAGTTCAGGATCAGAACAGGAGGAGAAGAGGCCCTTCAGTCCCAGGGAAAAGTGAAGACCCAGGCATTTGGCCCAGACTTCCCCTCAGATACCATATGAGGTGGCAACCAAGGTCTCAGGAATAGCACAGCTGAAGAACACCTTTATTAAATACAGTTGGGGATCTGGACATTAGTTGGACATCTCTACCTATAAAAAGGGGGATAAGAACCCAAACAATTTGTTGAGAGCAACACCATTCCTGGCTTTAAGCTCATGGCTCGTGTCCCTTGTTCTTCATGGATATGACTCCTAGATTGCTTAATAACTTGACTACCGATAGCCCCTGATCTTCTGGCTCTCCTTGGCTTTCTTGATCCTGGACTGTATGACATCTGAGTTATTTCTTGCTACTGACAATGCTTCTTTCCAATACTGAAACTTGCCTTCCATCTAATAACAGCTCATAGACTCTGAATACTGAACTTTAGTTTTACAGTACTTCAGGACATGAGTGGTCAGAATATCTGGTATCATATTAAAACATTCTAAAAGGGCCCACAATGTTCTCTGTGATCAAACACTTGAAAAACCAATAAAACATTAAAAATTCTCATATCTCACAGTGTTTGCATTCACAAAGGCTTAGATTCAAGAGATCACCATGCATTTACACAATAGCTTCCCAAATTTTCTCTTTGAAATGGGGTTTTAGGCACTCTTTCAGAAGTCACAAGAGAGACTCTTCAGCTGTCCTCAGACTTGTGGTAATACCTTTCTTAGGCCAACCAAAGCACACAAAAATCTCCAAGGTTTCTTCATCAGGGGAAGATGTTTAAAAACAAGGGGAGGGGAGGGGAGGAAAAGTATGCAAACTATTTACAGGCTTATCAGGCACCAGCCCCAATAGCCCTGGGCTTATCAGGAGCAAGAACACCAATAAAAACTGAACAATAATTGTTGGTTCCCCATATGAGGATGGATACAAAGGACTGCCAAAAGTAACTTCGG
Organism: Gambelia wislizenii; assembly: GCA_030847615.1. NCBI lineage: Eukaryota > Metazoa > Chordata > Lepidosauria > Squamata > Crotaphytidae > Gambelia > Gambelia wislizenii. The sequence goes on from JAUMIR010000004.1 coordinate 179,463,797, forward strand.
AGGACCTGTTAGGATAACGTACAGTAGAAAAAGCTATCCATAAAAGTCAGGAGAATTAGAACCTTATCTTTGCCACACCCTCTGACATTGTACAGTATCACCCCCGCATCTGCTGACTCATCATCCGCGGATACAAGTTATCCACAGATGGCGACAGCTGGATGGGTGGGAGGGTGGGTGGGAGGGGGAGGGAGGAGGTGAGCTTGTGGGAGGTTGCAGCATGGTGGGTGGGGCAGAAGGCGAGCTCGACTCCCCCTCCATTCTCCATGGGGAGGTTCCAGTGTAGCCGGTGGGTGGGGAAAGGAGGGAGGAGGCGATCTTGCCAGGGAGGATTCTGGTGTGGCGGAGCTGGCAGGCGGGGGAGGCAGGGAGGAGGCAACCTCACCTCCTCCCACCCTCCTCTGTTGAGGGAGAGTTCGGGTGGGTGGGCAGGCGGGCAGAGGGTTCAGGTGAGCAGAAGCGTTCCGGCACAGTGGGTGGGGGAAGGAGGGGGAGGTGACCTCTTGGGGGGGATTCTGGCAGGGCGGAGCTGGCAGGCAGGGGAGGGAGGGAGGAAGGAGGCGAGCTCACCTCCCTCCTCCCTTCTCCATGGGGGGAGGGTGGGTTCCAAAATGGAGGGTGGGCATGGGAGGGAGGGAAGAAGGAGGCAACCTCATGGGGGGTGTTCCTACACAGTGGGCAGGTGGGAGGAGGGCTCTGGCAAGATAGTGGCGGTGTTCATTATTATCCATGGATTTCACCATCCGCGGTGGGTCCCGGAACCAATCCCCCATGGATGCAGGGGTCCTACTGTATAGATGAAACTGAAGATACTATGTCCAGATCAAGGATCCCTGCTTGAACACAACTGTCCCAGACGCACCTACAACTACACTTTTCTGCTTCTAAATTCCGTGCTAGTAAACCATTTGGATAGTTTTCCTATACAAGTATTATAACGTCAGCAAGTATTATAATAAAAGAAGCAATAATAATTATTACACATCCAGCAACTCAAAGTTCACCCCTCCCCTTTTCCATTTCTCTGGATAGCCATCTCCTAAACCTGCCCTGTCTTGCCCCACCCATTCAGAAATTTACAGCCCAATTCTATGCATGTATATTCAGAAATAAAGGGTTCAGTAAAGATTACTGCTAGCTAAATGTAGAAGCTTGGGGTGGGGTGGGGGTGGGATTCAAACTTCAAAAACAGCAAGTCTTAACACGTTTTTTTAAAAGTTACCCCACACACATTTCCAGAAAAGGTAGAACAAAACTGGTGCAATGATTTTCTTTGGGGAGGGAGTAAATCAGCAGATGTCCTTAGTGAACAGGGCAGTTGGAATGTCTACTTTGAATCCCAGCCTTATTCTGTGGAGAAAAACATGGTTAAAGCATTTGGGAGCATTCCTTCACACACTATATGCAATTTAATATACATAATAGTTTGACTCCTGTACAGGTTCCAGTCCATGTGTCAGCTACGCATTTATGAGAGGCAAAAACTGTGTACTTCACAATCCTCCCACCTCTGAAATAAAATCCTGTGATTTACTGATTTATTGATTTAAGAAAGATATTTTACTTGTGTTTCAATTGATACACAAAAACTGGTAACTAACAGTGCTTAAAAATATTAACACTACTCCACTTGTTCACAAGCATACAAAAAAAATGAATAATAATGGATTTACATTCAACAGTAAAGCTTAATGTCCACGCTAGGTAATAGTTTCATTGACATTCACATACACAAGCACAGCATAAATATTTCAGGATACTTATAAGAGCATATAGCATACATACAGTACTTGAATTTTACATAATGAGTGATAGTTGTAGGGTCATAAATTTATAAACTCATAGATAAGTCAAACTAAAACCCAAGGAGGTCATGTGGGAGATAATAACACCAAGACACTGCACAGAGCTAGCAGGTTAGTAGATCTGCTTGTGTGAGAAAGGGTTTGCTTCAGCTTCCTCTGATGAAAATTGGTTTACAAATGTTGTGTACTCAAAGTGCAGAATAAGTAATGCAAAAAGAGAAAGAGAAAATCTTGTATTTCTTAATGCATGCAAGAGGCAGACCCCCCTCCCCCAAATCAGTGACCTGACAGAATAAAGCTGTGATTGGCAGATATAATACAGATGTTTCAGGCATATATTTTTTTTTCTAAAGCACTTCAATAGCAGCAGTTATATTTTCTAATGGCTGTAAATTGACTTCAGTTTGGGTTAAAGGACATCATATTTCTTTTTTTGATTTACAGCTATATTCCCTTTATAAATAAAGATATCAAATCACAAATAGCATAGATCAGGTTTCTTTCTTTGTTTTCTTTCTTCTTCTTTTTTTGTCCTTACTTTTGCATATGTGTTATGGAAAATACTCTGACCTTTTCAGAGACATTATGTGCAAAAGAATGTTAAATAGAGTGGAAACAAGGACATAAAGGAAACATCACAGTCAGTTACATTCCTGAGATGTCAGCCCTTCCTTCCCTTGTTAAACTCTGAGGGCATGTCTGCACAGTGGTTTCAAAAGGCACTGGATGTGCCTTGGATGGGGATCCAATTCCCTGCAGTACATGCATGCCAAAGTCTGGGTTGCATGACTAGTTCTGTCTACACAGCTGAATACAAGATGTGAGCAAGGGAATCCCCACTCCTGCAAAGTTCCTTTTTATATATGTAAGAGATGGTTTCTCACACTCCAGTACAGAGTCAAGAGCGTGGGAGGCTGCCGTGCAGACGTTCCCTGAGGGACATCCTTGCTAGGAGAACAAAGGCCTTACTGTGGCAATATGGCCAATGGCTTGAAGAAGATATACTTCATAGTATCTCATAAGAGTCATCTGAGTGAGTCTTTTAAAATTATTATTATCATTATCATTATTATTTTGCTGGAGTGTGTATATAAAATATATAAAAGCTCCAGCATACTACACACTAGATTTGATGGACTATGAAAAATCTAATTGCAATTTTTAAGATAGTTGCCCAGGCCACACAGCATTGCACATTAATTTCACAAGAAACTTAGTTTGTGTTTTACAAACTCTTCTTGCATCGTATTAATCTGATCTCTCATCATCTAGCCATTAATCAGTACACAAGAGTTTCCAATCAGATACAGGGTGCACAATACCAAAAAAGTTTAACTCCCCCCCTCCCATAAGTGTCATCAGAACAGGATCACAGGAACCACAATGCAAAGAGTCCAACCTCGCACTGGCTGTATTGTGAAGAGTCTCCTTTTCAGCGTAGGAGAAAAGAAACTTGTGTCTGCTTTTTAGATTCTGAAAACAAGCCAGAGTGGAGAAAAAGAGTTAACACCAGGCTTAATAAAGCTTTCAAGACAAAACCTGTTAAGCAATCTAGACAGACATTGTGAATTCCCTGCAGATTTTTGAAGTCTTGCACATACAGGAAATTGGTTAACAGTAGGAAGAAGTTGGGAGTTGCTACATAGGAGAAATCTTCCAAGATTACAAAAATTGGCTAAGTAGATAGTTCAGTATAAACCCCTCACTGGTCACTGTTGTCAGTGGTGCTGTTGCCCTTTTCTTTTTTCTCCTGAGCCTTGTTTCCCTTCTTCTTTTTCTTCTTTTTCTTGGTCTCCTCCTTCTTGCCAAAGGTTATGAAGTCACTTTTGTCAGTTTGGCTGTTTGGTGGGTCCTGACGGATGGAGATGATTGCAGGAGATCCTGGGATAATGAATTTGTCTGGCAACTCACCGGGACCAGGCTGCTTGGAGTTGCCAGGTCCATATTTAAAGGTCCAGCTGTTGCTGTTCACACCAGCTCCCACTGGAGGGGACACCTCACCAGCTTCAGGTTCTGAAAAAAGTCAAAGCAAACATTAAAATCCTATGGCACTAGCAGTATACACACAGTAAACCTGCAGCATGTTGTATCATGGGCTTGTGCTCTTCTCAAATACAGTGGGACCTTTGGATCTGCAGGGATTTGGCTCCTGGACCCCGTGTGGATACCAATAACCACAGATGATCACATCCCGTATTATTAGATGGTGGTGATTTGAATGTGCACACTTCAGTGTGTCCATGTCCACACCGCTGTCATTTAATACTGTGGGGCCTGACAATCTGCAGTCAGTGGAATTCATGGATCTGGAGCCTGCAAGGGCCTATTGTGAAGGTAAAAAATAAGGCATCATTACACACAGACTCCTTCAGAAAGAGTTTGTCCTCTCTAATTTAAAAAGAAACATTATATTTGATGTCCTCTCAAAATACTGAAAAATGAAAAGTGCAATGGATTGCAAAAAAGAATGCCAAGTCATGACAACAGAAGCCAAATTCTACATGATTTAGGGATGGCAACTATTTCAGTAAACAAAAACAGAGATTCAGTAAATCCCTGCTCCGCCACAGAAACCCACTGGGTGACCTTGGGCAAGTCACACTCTCTCAGCCTCAGAGGAAGGTAAAGGCAACCCACCCCCCGAACAAATCTTGTCAAGAAAGCCCTGTGATAATTCACTTAGGGTCGCCATAAGCTGGAAACAACCTGAAGGCACGTAAGAACAATAACACTGCATCTTCAAACTGGAATATCACATGCAGATAAAAATATTTCAGAAGTTGTCTCTGTCTCCAAGGACACAGAGGTAAGTGTCCTTGGTGACGCAGAGGCGCAGTGGTTAAATACCAGTACTGCAAGCCACCACATCGCAAGTTCGATTCCAGCTGGCTCCAAGGTTCACTCAGCCTTCCATCCTTTCGTAGGTCGGTAAAATGAGTACCCAGCTTGTGGGGGCAATTAGCTAACACACATTGGAAACTGTTTAATGCAGTTAGATGTGTAAATAGCTATTGCTTAAAACAATCTGTAAGCCGTTCTGATAGCCTTGTGGCTGAAGAGCGGGGTATAAATAAATAAATAAATAAAAATAAATAAAGTACCTAATTTTACACTGAAGGACTTTAACTTCATTTATCTTCATAGCAAGATCCAGTCCATGGAAGGTTATATCAAAGTAGTTGTGTGGTTATATCATGCTCAGTCTTCCTCACAGAGATTAACACTGCTCTCTTTGAAAGCATTACTTCTAAAATTTGCAAGTTTGAAAACAAAAATGCAACCCCATGCCCTATTTCAAGAAAGCTCCTTTATCAGACACGGAATAAAACAACAGGCTGGTACTAGAAGAATTAGCTAGTCTACTGATCATAGCTGATGCAATACTCTCAGTAAGTCAAAGAATAATAGAATTAAGGGCCACCTAATCTAGGCCACTGCTAATGGTGGAATCCAAAGCTAAAGCAGCTCTGACTGAAAGAATGAACTTCATGCCATGGAAACTGCTGCAGTGTGCTCATTCCTTTACCTTCCTGTGCCACAAAGAAAGCACTGGAAACTCTAGGCCACACAGAAGGTAAGGGCCCAAACATATGTTAAATGTGTGGATACATGTTTTTGCTTGTTATTTCAATAGCAGCTATTGTGGAGAGAACCACTGAAATCAAAACCATGATCCATGGGGAAGGGGTTAATGCCATACCAAAATATCCCACCCTGGTGAACTGCCCTTTGCAGAAAGCTGAAATCGGCACCAAGAAGAATTGCCTCCTGGGTCAAATGGCAGCTTCCACAGGCAATATTTAGGTAGACGGTAACACGGGGAAACAATTAACTCCCCACCTAGTGTGTCATTGGACTTTATCACATAAGGCTTCTATTGTGGGACTAGAGCAAGACAGTAGTGTTATTGGGCGGTAATTACCACACAATGTCATCTTCAGCCTGTTGCTGGTGAGCACTTCAATTGTTTCTGAAGCACATTGACGGAGAAACCTGTCAATGACTCCCAATAACACTACAATCCCAGTAGTCCCCATCATGCAGTAATCTCTTCTGGTTCAGAAATGGAAAAGACTGCTGTCTTTTCACATGGTATGAGAGGGTGGGGTTCTCCTCCTCTTCCCCTCTCTTCCTCCTCCCCCCTACTATTCTCAAGCAGGCCAGCTGTGCCTCATTTCTTTTTTACTGTTGTGATCTGCTGGCCCAATCTCTCTTCCTTCCCACCACCCTGATCGCTCTCCCCCCCCTTCTGCTGGCCTGGTCTCTCTTCCCCCACCATCTGCTGGCCCAATCTGCATGCCCTAAATATGTAGGGCAACAACAGGGAGGAAGGAATGTGCAGCACCATATCGGTATTGAAGTAGAGGTGTGATAATGATTGCTTCGATACCGGTATGTTTCCATTTCCTTCCAAATCACAATTGCTGTGAGATGACTGCCTGGTGTGATAAAGTCCATTGTTTCAGTTCTTATTACACACACCTCTGTATATGGGTGTAATTTAAGTAACCAAAAAAATTAAATATTAATACTCTGGTATTGCAATCTAGCAAGCATGTCTATTCAAAAGTAGGTCCCAGTGATATCAAATTGCTTACCTAGCTAATTGTTTTTGGCCCTACATTTTCTGTCTTCATCATTAAGTTACTAGAGCATAGGTGACACTAAACAATGGGACATAAGAGTAAACATGTTTTGGGCACCTTGCTTAATGGGTGGGTCCATTATTATGTATGGGTTGGCAGAACATGAGTTTGCTTGGATCACTGTGTTGAATCAGAGATCAGTATAATGTTTTTCTGAATCTGGAGCAAGTAAACTTTTAAAAGATGATTTTACAAATACATGATCAAAAGTATATTCCTTTCTGGCTGATGAAAAGAAAGATCTATCATAGCTGGCTATTCATATATTTCTAAAATTGTTTAAGAGTTACTGTTTTTGTTTTTTATGTGATTTTAGTTAGGTGGTTTTTAATTTTATACTAGTTTAATATCGTTTATGGGGGAGGGTGGAGGTGGGTGGTGCTTAGGGATTTTAGTCAGCATCGTTGCATTTTAATTGTTGTAAGCTGCCCCGATTGTTTTTAACAGAGGGGCGGGGTAAAAATAAATGATGATGATGATGATGATGTTTTATTTTGGTACAAATACAACTTATTTTGTGCACCTTAATGATAAATAGTCTTGTTTGGAGGGATGTTTTCAATTTGTGTTATCAAATGCTTTGCTTTTGCATAGTGTATCACATAAAAATCTTACTTTCCTTTGTTAATGCTTGTTTTTGTGTGTGTTTGTGACTTAGACGTTCCAGAAGCCACTTAAATACACACAAGGTTCTGTCATATATCTTCAGTCCTCACTTTAACATAATTAAATATTTTTGACTGTGGATTATGTATCCGTCTCACTTCCTGGTAATAATAAATCACACAGTTGAATGTTATGTTTCTTGGCATAATACAAATCGTGATTCAATCAATCCTCTCTCCTCCTGTACAAAATGAACAGTCATGTTTGGAATAGTAACTTTACTCTGTCTGGCAGATAATAGTGCATTTGTTCATAGTCTTTCTAGTTGGCACTAGCAACCCTGACCTAGATCCACAAATTCTTTGTTTTCACATCTGAACAGGATCAAGATGAAATGGTAAGTGAGAGGGCAAGAGACAGAATAGGAAAGCAATGGGAATGCACACCATGGACTCCAACTGTTTGTTCCCATTCAAGCTCTATGTGCAACAATGAGTAAACCTCAGGATGTCTCTTGTCATTTTACTCCTTGGCTCATTTCTTGGCTCATTTCATTTTTACTCCTTTTACTCATTTCTTTGCAGAGTTAGCTCTCTCTGACACCAGGGTCAACAAAGTAGACTGCACAGCTCCTCTTCTTCTAAGAGAGCAGCAGGCTGATGAAGAGATGTGTATGAACAATGAGAGATGTGTATGAACAATGGCTGAGAGGGAGTCATTGCTCCCCATCCTGTGGTATGCCTGCCACCTAGAATATCTCACTGTACCCACATTATAATTAATCATGGGGCTGTCTAAAGGGCTTTCCTAGAGTTTTTTTTAAAAACAGTGGCAGGGGGATGCACATTCCTAATGGAGCAGAAGCTGAAAGTTGTTTGGCCAGATGAACGTGGGGGCAGGACTTGCTAACAAGGCAAGTTCTCTGAACCCCTATTTTTTTCTGCTTTAGCAAGCAGGCAAGCACTAATGTGATAAAATGGGGGGTTGGGGTTTTTGCTTTTCTGTTCAGGCAAAATATCGCTCTATTGCACCTTGGGAATACTGTTTGTTGTTGTTGTTTTTTTAAATACTGTTTGGCGGTGGCAAATTGGTATGTAAAAATGCAAGTAATTCACTCGTGGCCGCCATCTTGATTCACAGGCTTGCCCATTTGCACAGCAACTGTGTATAGCTTTGCATTTCTGCAATCTAAATTAAGACAAACTGTAGCTGCTTCAATTTGCTTCTTTTTGCCTAGTACAGACAACCCCTCTGTAGTCTTGCTATTGCAATTATTTTACTCTTTAGCTTGGAGATGGGAAGTAGGCCAGTAATGCTTCATAGTGATTCTAAACCAGGTGTGGCAAGGTGTGGCCCTGGGGCCTGATGAGGCCTACAAGGATGTTTTTGTGGCCTTAACATATCCAGAATCCTCCAACTGGCCTTTTTCTGGCCAAAAGGGAGGGTGAATGGCTGCACCTGGAAGTCTCCAGGTGCAACCATTCACCTTTTAAATAGGTTACAAGGCCTTTCTGTACTGTTTAACATTAAAAAAAAACATTTGTTAGAACCAAAGTGGATTTCCTTCCATTATTTTGTTTTCTGTTCTAGTTTACAGTAGACCAGCGGCCTCTGGAGGATCCCAGGGCATAAAAGTGGCCCCCAAACTTGCCACCCTTCTCTACCCCTGCTCAATACCCTTATTATTGTACATGGCAGTCTGACCATATGAGGCCATTGCATCTGTTCCAGTGATAATGATTTTGGCTGGATGTGGTTCTCGGGGTCTAAGACACCTAGCTGAGATCCTTTTGGGTCCCAGAAACTAGCCCTTCTGAATTCATCAAGGTTCAGGGTCAAACTGGTGTGGCTAGCAAAGATCCTTTGGAGTTCAGGCACTGAAACCTTCTGCATACAAAGTGTGTGAAATAAAACTAGCAGGAGCAAGGAGGTGGCATATGAAGGAAGAACGAGGAAGAGCAGGGGAAATCTTTAAAAAGATGGGTGGGGGAGTGTTAGAGGGACATTAGAACATTAGGCTGCCTGGCTGCTTTCTTAAGCTGGGAGTTGTTCCTTTAATTACCCAATCCGTATCACATTAAACAACAAAGTTCAAAGTCAGAGTCTGGAAAGTGAGGGAGGACAGGTACCTTTGTCATATTTGATGGAGTTTTCTGGTACCTTGTCCTGCTCTGCTAAGGTTTAAAGATACAGGAGCCCCATCCCAGGTTCAATCTGGCAACCCTACAACAGGGAGGGCTGGAGAGAAATGTCTCCTTGAGGTACCAATTTTGTACAGCCCTCCACAGGTGCTCTTGTGTGTTCAGAAAATGCTTGAGTATAAGGTGCATAATTCTTCCTCATCTCACAGTACCCACCATAGGACACCATCTCTTGCTGCTCTCAGAAGTGACCAGAAGTCCACTTCTCTCTCCCACCCTCCCTTCCCACCTTGCCTCAACTTTTGCCACCACTCCTCTCTCTTGCATCTTCTGTGACCTTATGCCTCCCTCTCTTGCTCGTTCCATCCTACCACTGCAGCTCTTACCCTTCCCTCCTTTTCCCCCACTTCTCATCTTCGCCATGCCATTTCTTGCACTTGCCCATTTGCACACCTCATCCTCTTTCCCCTCCCCTCCATTTCCCCTCCTCTCTCGCTACCACACTTCCCTTCTCTTGCACCTTGCACCTACTGCACCCCCTACACCCCCAGCTTCCTCCAGTTTGCTTCACCTTGCCCTTGCGTCATGCTTCCCACATTGCAGCTGCACCTCCAGCCTTCTGTTCCTCCCTTGTTTTACTTCATGCTTCAGCCTACCAGCCTTCAAAAGAACTGCCACTGCTGCTTTAAAAAGTGGGTAGTAATCAGGAAGTTGTGTTGCCACTGCTGCAAGACAAGGAGCAGGAGGAGAAGGAGATAAAAAGCAAGGTGTGGGAAAGTGGTAGCAGGGGCAGCAGTGGGGAGGGAAGGTGACCATAATGGGAATGTCTCTTTTCCTTCTATATCCGGCAGTGGGAAAACCATGACTACCCCTCATCATAAGATGGAAATTGGGGTGTTTTTTTTTCCCTGGACCATTTAATAAAAATGCAAATGTTGCTACATCCAGCCAGTCATGAAAAAGAATTTCTGTCGTGGAACCGTAAATGTTCATCTTTGTATGACAACTTTTACCCTTCTTTGTTACATTCCTCCTTCTTTACTCCAATGACTCCATTGCTTTCTGTGCAAGCTTTGCAAGGAGCTCCTCAAAACAGACTTCAGTTACACTTTTCTCCAAATGCTACCCTTGCCTGCAGAGTTCTAACAGTGACTGGAACATTGGTATTGAGAGGAGTCACAAATGTTAATTATAAAAGACACACTTTTGGTTAAACACACTTGAGGCAGGCTTGTTTCTTACAGAACAATTGTACAGAATAGCAATTGTACCTTTTTGCCTGATACCTCTACTGCAAGGGCTAGAGACTTGCTTTTTTAAAAATAAAATTAAAATAAAGATAATTCAAATGGATAACAATTGCCATGCCTAGAAACCAAATGAAACCTGGCTAACTGGGTGATATAGTAACCCTATCTGAAGACTGCCTCAGGAACAGAGGGCCTGTAGGGCCGATGGACAGGGGATCCTCAGAGCAAGACACAACATGAGCAGGTGAGGTGATGGGGGGTGGCAGTTAGTGATGGAGACCATGGTGGTGATTGGGGGCAATGGTGCATCTCCTCCTATCTCAGGTGGCAAGAGAGCTTGTGTTGCCACTGGAAATGGCAATGGTTCCTGGATGATTCAGCTGGAAGGTTTATTTCCACCAAGCAGAACTGCACCATGCGGGTGTTGCTATAAAAGACCTTTGCACATCCTTTTCTCTGAATGCTCAGGCATCTCTTACTAAAACTATGGGAAGTTAAAACTCCAACGTATATAAAGCCTTCAGCTGTAAATTCAGATCGAAATACAGAATTTTACTTAGTGTATAATTTTAAATACATTAAATTAAATTTGGATGTGTATGTCATCTTCACATGGATGTACAACATTTAATTTCAATTTTGAAATGTCCCACAAAATAAAATTCATTGCATTTTGGGTCATTTAAAAAAATGTTGTATGAAATGTGCAAAATGTTAAGATAATTGTAAAACTTGCAACATCTCAATATAAGTTTGGACCCTGAGACTTGTTAGTATAACCCCAGAGCAGAATCTGACCTTGTGCAATTTCATATTAGTTTCCATGGGATGAGTGAAGAAAAACTACCCACTTGTGAGGTCCTGCCTCCATAAATTTCCTTGACATAGAATCATGGAGTTTTCTACCCAGCAAAATATTTGCCCTCATTATAAGATTCTCTTATTTCCAATCTGTTACCTCATTCAGCTGAGGAAGATGGTTTTTGCTTGTAATCCATTTTAAATGAAGCACAGTAGAACAAAGCTGACAATACAGAGTGACAGGTAAAAATAGCCTAGAATTGAGAGGTCTCAAAAGGCAGACAAGATGGTTGCTTATTGAACACAAAGCAAAGTGCCACTCAGTCAGCAATTCAGGGCTTTGGCAGCAATGCCAGAAAGAGTGTTTTTCTTCCACCACCTCTTTTTACTGACAGAGTCTCTTTCTGGGGACTGGGGGCAGAGGAAGGAGGGTTACAGTGGCATGTGCAAGCTCTTGTAGTCTCCACACAGCCCATAAATCACAATCTGTCATTTCCTAGGAACAGGTGGGGCTCACTCTACATAATGAAAACTATATTATAAGCACCATGCTTTGTCTTTGCCTCATGTGCCTCTGTTGCTTTCCTTTAATGAATCTCTGTCACAAGAAGAGAAGCCATCTAAAATGCAAGAACATTCCAAGGACTAAAACAGTACAGGCTTTATGGGGCAGCTCCCTTTCCCAGCAGAAACATTTTTATCTCTGTGTGGCACATTTAACCCAGACAGCTGCAATTTCATTTGGCCCCGCCTTTTTCCATTCATCATTTCCCCCTTCCCTTTCTAAGGATTTTGACACTTGGTGCTTTTAAGAAGCCATTCAGATAAAAGCTTTTACCTAAACTACATTTAAAGGGACGAATTTTTGATGCCTCCAATTGTTTAAGCCATTACCCGATTCCAAAGTATAAATAAATACTATATATATTAGGATCATGGCCAAGGGTCAGTGTAAAATAATTACCTTATTACAAACATGCATTTTTTTTAAAAAACCACAAAGAGTGCAAGGCCAGGCTGGCAGGAAATTGCAAGCCGAACCCAATTTCTCCTGTCTTTGTTTATGCTGTGCTGACTGCTACTTTCCCCTCTGGCTGGCATGATGAATATTCACAGCTACAGAGGAGTCCTACATTCTGCAGACTAATTCTGGAACAGCTAGCAGAGCGCAAAACATTACACGCTTGCTGAGAAACAAGTGTGTGTGTGTGCGTGTGTGTGCGTGCGTGCGTGCATGCAGTGTCCTATGCTCTCTGCAAGTATTCTGAATGCACTGATCTTCTCTAAGCCTTTTCTGTATTAAAATATCTATGCAGTCTTTTGCTGTTGTTCATCAAGAACAGTAATAAATATTGGAACTGACAGCAAAGGATGAGGAAGACTGGGTGGGGGGAATCATATTACACCTTGCTAGCCCTAGCTCTAAAGAACAAGCCAATTTGTTATTTTGAACAGGAATCAATAGACTAAGCTTTGCTCTCTGCCTTGGTTTATGTTCTTCCTATGATATAGATAGAGGTGCAACAGGCAAAATGAAAACCAACTCCTCCTTCAAGGTAGTCCACTGTTTCTAAGCGTTTCTTCATGTGTCATCCTTTGGCAAGGCAATCTTGTTCATCTCTCCACTCATACAAGAAATTCTTTTTTCAAACGTGGGATCTATTCCCAAGTAGGTGTTCACAGGATTGTAAACTAAGTGAAGGCAACTATTGCAATACATAAGAAAAAGTTCAATGAGTTATAGGACTTTATCACACCATCCTTCTGTCTCACCAAAATAGCATTAGTTCAGGGAATGGAAACATAAAGTTTGGGAACATTCCTTATCACAACCTTTTTGAATCACGCAATTGCTCTGCTGCCTTCAGTGGTCTATAGTCACACAATCTATCTTCCACACTGGCACCATAACGCTGCCTTTCTGACCTATGCCCTACCCAGCATGCCTTTCAGTATTTTTTAATTTTTATTTTTGCCTTAATTTTGCAATTACAGCAATACGATGGTGGTGGGGGGAATAAAAAAAGAAAAGAAATAGAAAACAAAAGGAAAAAGAGCTGCAACGGGGAGGGAGCACAGGAGGAGAATCATGTCCACTGACACCATGTGACTGCTGGCATCTCACTACTGAAATGGAAGGGACCTGTTGCAGAGAGGGCTGTCAAGGAAAGATAGTGAGGCTGAGAGCCATTGACTGGTTTCCCCCATCAATGAAAAGGTGTACTCCAACAATGATACAAACTGGCAACAAGATGAAGTCAATGTTGTGCGTGATAAGGTTCAGCCATAGACGTTATTATACAGCTGCAACCGTGCTGTACAAGCCTCTTGTGATAAAGTCCATACTATTCCAGTGCCACTTATAAAATACAGTTGTCCCTTCATATTCGCTGGGGCTTGGTTCCAGGATGCCCCGTGGATACCAAAATCCATGAATACTCAAGTCCCATTGTATGCAATGGCATAGCAAAATGGTGTCCCTTATATAAGATGGCAAAATCAAGGTTTGCTTTCTTGGTTATTATTTTTTTAAGAATATTTTCAAGCCATGAATACTTAAATCCATGGATACCAAATCCGTGGATACAGAGGGACAAGTGTAATTAAACCTTGTTCATTAATCCAGAATAACTACCATTGTGTGTTCCTGTACCCATAGGAATAAGGATTCCCAACAATGTTCTTCCCCTGCTCAGTTTTGTTTATATCAGTAGCAGCCTGATATAAACAAAAAATTAGCAGATGAAACTTCTCCCATTCTCCCTCCAATATTCTGCCACTGTTGACACCACAGTCTGTTTGTGAAAAGGGAGGCTTCATTACAGCTTAGAAAAAAGCTCAGGAGAAGCCATTTTACTATCTTAGAAACTAAGCTGAGCACTGAAGACACACAATCTTGTATTTGTGACACAAAATCATCAGCCCTCTCTGGCATGCCTGTTATTCTCTGCATTTAAGATAACAAACACTTCTTTATATCTCTCTCAAAAACTGTGATTATACTTCAAATATTAGGTATTCCCCCGACACACTTTCAAGATTAGCCTTCCATCTATAATATGGGTTGGCAATGTGTGGTTCTCAAGATGTTTTTGGACTGCAACTCTCATCAGAATTAGCAAGAACTGCCAATGTTAGGGATGTAAATCCTCAACTATTTCATCCTTGTATGAAAAGGTAAATAACTACAGCGGTTCCCCCCCCCCCCGTGGGAGTCTTCTTCCCATATTCCAAAGTCCCAAAGTATTGCAGAAGTCTTATATGGAGAAACATATGTCTTTATATTACATATAATATGCTGAACTTTTAGTTGTCGCTGTTTTAATGGTTTGTGTTTTAATCTGGTTTTAATTTTATAAGGGTTTAATTGCTTTTTGGCTTTTATATACTGTGAATGTTTAACTAAGGACTTTATCAGACGACCCCTTTTAAAATGTTCTTTAGTTGGCAAAGAAAAACTCATTTCTATGCCGGCAAAAGAACATCCCCCACACACTTTGGCAAAGGCTCCTTGGCAATAAAGAGGAAGTGAACACAGCCCCATTCACTTCCTTGTTCAAAATCCCATGAGACTTTGTTGCATGGGAAATTTAAAAACAAAAACAAAAATAAAGCCTTAAAAGTGTCACCAAGCACCTAGGCATACTTTAAAAGTCCCAAGTAACCCGGGGAGGGTCACAAAAAGAGCAAAATTTACCTGGATGTCCTGATCTCACCCGAAAGTGTTTGCGCCTGACCGGCCGCTCTCATTGCAGCGATGAGAGTTAAATGGCCCAAGGTTACACATGCCAGCAATGCCGGCACAAAAGCGGCACAGGGGATCAATTGATGGCTTAAAAACAATTAAAAACTATGGGTTTGGGGCTGATTTTAACCACAAAAGGGCGACATTGTCTGATCTGCATGCCATTTCGCAGTTATGTGGCATCATTATGACACCATATTTTGTCCATCTGATAAAGTCCTAAGTTTGTTTCAATCTGCTGTAAGTTGCTATGAGTCCCAAACTGGGAAAAAAGGTGGAATATAAATCTGATGATGATGATAATGATGTTAGGCCTTTTACTGTGCAGAAGGATTGTTTTAACTGGGTGTGTTATGCTGTTGTGATTTAGGACTTTTTCGGATGTTTAAAAAGCAATGCAAACAGCCTCATCAGCTTGCGAGGCTGCTGCGCTGCAAAGTGTCAGTTTCGGATGACGCTGCCCCCTGGCGGTACTGTTGCGGTACCGTGGGGAGAGTTAAGCATCATATTTGCTTGATTTTTACTCACAAAAGTTGATCGTGAGTAAAAATCAAGCAAATATGACGCTCAACTCTCCCCGCGGTACCGCAACAGTACCGCCAGGGGGGAGAGTCATTCGAAACTGACACTTTGCAGCACAGCAGCCTCACAAGCTGACGAGGCTGCTTGCGTTGCTTTTTAAACGTCCGAAAAAGTCCTTAGTGTTTTTAATAGAATTTTTTATTTAGCATTTTAAAACATTTGTATCAAATAGGTATTCAGTATACTTTGTTTTTAACCTGATGTGAGCCACCCTGAGTGAGAAAGGTGGAATATAAATAAAATAAAAAAATTCAACAGGCCTACTCTAATTGGAACTAACACTGTATTTTGCCCCCAAACAACTACAGAATACAGTATAAGCAACGGAAAAGCAACAATAGTGCCAAGATCTTAACTGCTGTGTCATAAGAAATTCAGGAGGTGAAGCATTTCCCAGCATGCTGGGAAAATTGTAATCCGCTGAATTCCTGCTTGTCATTGCACCATTAAAATCCCAGACGCATTGCCTGAAACAGATTAGCAGCCCTAACCTGATTTCATCTTTCACTGTAGCTATCTGTAAATAAATACTCACCAGTCCTATGCTACCCCTGCTACCTAAAGAAAAGTAGTGGAGGAAATCATAAGTTTTTCAGGTGTGCATCCCACCCCACTCCATTGATCACAGCTTCATTTATGGTGGACCAGACCAACAGTGGTACCAACATATACAGCATTAATGAAATGAGTCCCATAATACAGTATATGTTTGTAGTAATAATCAGTCCCTGATTTGAAAAGCCTGAAGTCTACTAGTGTAAATTAGGAGCCTTCCCACTCAGAAATGTGGCAGAACTAATCTTTACCTTCTAGAACAGAGTTATCAGATCAAAGTTTAAAACTAAGGACACATAGAAGGTAAAAGAGGTCAAATAGAGTGGGCCTTTGGCATCTGCTGGGGTTTAGTTCCAGGACACCAAAATCCGTTGATGCTCATGTTCTATTATATACAGTGGCATAGTAAGATGGCTTTCCTTATATAAAATGGCAAAATCAAGGTTTGCTTTTTTAAAAAAAAGGGGGGGAGAGATTTTCAAGCCGTGGGTGGTTGAATCTGTGGATGCAGAATTTGTGGATATGAAGGGCTGAACGTAATAAAAAAACACTTGTGTTATACTGTATGTAAATATGTCTGGACATAATGATTCTTCACTGGTGTTTTCTCATTGCAGCCTCTTTAAGTAGCAGTCTGATCTCCATCAATTGGTTGGTAATAATGTACATCTTCAATGTTTCTGCTAAATGAGGACCTGCTACCACCGCATGACCACCCTACTGGCCTGCCCAGGGTGGCACAGTTTAGTGCCTAGGAGCTGAAGAGCAAAATAAATAAATAGATAGATACAAATGCCTACCCCCCCCTCCAAGCATGGCTGCTGCCTTGCACTAGGCAGGGGGATGACTGGTGCAGGGCAGGGAAGAATGATGGTAATCAGTCCAATGGTAGCCTTCCAGTGTAATGAAGTGCCAGTACCAGCAGCCAAGGCCATACTTACTCCAGCACTTTGTGCTTGGACCACAGCTCTGTGTGAGTGTCTTTAATGCCTTCCATTTGCCTTTCAGTAAGGCACCTGATTTGCTATTTGAGTAGCCTATCATGAGGTGGCTGTCAAGCGGGTGCACGTGAGGAGGGAGAAGCCATGGTGCAGATATTTCTTTTTCTGCAGAGCAAGCCATTTTAAACATATATGAGTCAGTTCTAGGTATCAGGGGAGTGCAGATACAGCTGACTGCAATTTCCATGGGCACAGCAACTGGAAAACTGCCTTTGTAATCATGGGAATTGCTAACAGCAGAATCTGTGATCAGCCACTTAGGCTGTTTGCATTATGTGTGTCTGAGAACAGTTGGGGTGGTTTTCTTGCATAGAAAAACATCTATGAAATGAACTGAAATCAGTAAGAGGATTTATTTAGGAAGTCTGAAAATCGCCCTGTTTCCTCTCTCTCCTATTGGAGATAAGATTACATCCTTCCCTTCCTGCTCTGGTTGATCCTGTTGCACACAATATTAAGCAGACATGTATTCCTTTCTTTACCTAAGAGAGGTGGGAATGAGAGTAAACAATTGAATGGTTCCTTGGAGAACCAACCCATCTGTCGCTGTAACTTTCACAGTCTTTGTTCCTTCATTATCCCCCTTCTTATAATGGGAAATATAAATCTATGTGTGTATTGTATAGCGAAGACAATAAAACAACATTGTGCATCCATTGTCTGAATGCAGTTGCCTCTTAGGGTAGAGGAGGAAACTATATTCAGAAATTACACATGTACACACGCACTCTCTCTCACACACACCATATATAGATATCTCCAGATAATTTTATAAACTACATTTCAAAAACAGATCTTTATATTTGCTTCTGTTTTGTACATACAAACTGAAATTTTAAGTCCCTGACTTTTTATATTTTATCATGGTTGTTCTCTGCTTGATTAAGCTGTTCACATCTGTAAAACAATTGTGCCTTCATAGTGCCCCTTTAATTAAGACATGCCTTCCCCCAAAAAGCCCTTCCATTAGAAGCCTCAAAATTCTACTGTTTACAAAAACGACAACAGAATAGTCTGAAATTTGGCAGTCACAATCTGCTTCATGAGATCTACAAATGTGCCAAAAATCAGTCTAAATCTATTTCTTGAAAAATACTGCCAGAGCTACAGCAAGCTGAAAAATGCTAAAAATTGTAACACCCCCGCCCCCCGCCATTTCTCTAATTTTTGGAAAGACATAGCATAGATTTCTTTCCAATGCAGGGGGAAACAACATGTGCACTTTATTCAGGCTTGCTGCAGAGGAAAATCCTGCATTTGTTTGGTGAGGTTCTGACCAGCAATTCAAAAGTTACAGTATTAAGGCTTTCTTGTCCCATTAAACATCACACCAATGACTACTGGCAAAGTTATGTCAGGCTGGTACACTTAGGAGCTTAATGCACTCTGAATTAAAGCAGCAGCACAACAGGGAAATTCTGTCTTTTGTGCTGCCTTACTGCATGACGCCATCGTTCTTTTGTTCTGGTACTGTGGGAGACCAAGGTAAAACCACGTCTTTTTGCTAACTTGCTAGCAAAAAGACCCATTTTTTACATCAGTCTCCCACGGGACCAGAATTAAAGAACACCTGAAGAACGACGACATCATGCAGTAGGGCAGCGCAGAAAACTGAACCTTCCTGCTACACTGCCACCTTTCTTTGGAGTGCAGTGAGCCCCTAAGTTTTGTTCTGAAGCTAGAATGCCACCAGTACTATTTTTAAAGGGACTTGCATCTCCCTTTGACTATAAGTGGACATCAACAAATGGATGTCACCTTTTCTCTGCTTGCTAGAACTGGGTAGCATTTTCAGGGAGAATATTAGCCCATTGAGAGCCAGCGTGGTGTAATGGATTAAGCATTGGAGTATGACTTTGGAGACCAGGGTTCGAATGTTCACTTGGCTATGTGTCCACTGGGTGACCTTAGGCAAGTCACGCACTCTCAGCCTCAGAGGGAGGCAATGGCAAATCCCCCTCTGAACAAATCTTTTCAAGAAACCCCTGTGATAAGCTCATATAAGTCGTAAACAACTTGAAGGCACACAACAACATCATTAGGCCATCATGAGGAGAATACACGTACCAAACTGCAGATAATTTGGTGCAGAAGTGGAGTTATGCCATGCATATTATGGGTTTTTTTTAAAGGAAACTTTAAAAATATTTCTTGGCAGACTTGAATTAAATTTTCAGGGACAGTTACCCTTTCAAATTAGATTGAGTCAGCCAAATTATATAGGACTAGGTGAAGGGAACTTTGCAGAACAGCTGCCTTTCCATTTCAGAGGATTTCCAAAATAGAACACTTTCCTCCACCACCAACCATGTCTTTTTATGAGCGATTCTGTGAAATGACATACAGCATAGAGATAGACTCCAGTCTGCAAAATTCCAGAGGAATATGGGGCAGGGGGGAGGGAGAAGTGCAATCTTCAAATCGGAAGGGGCACTGATTCATTCTCTCTTACCCCTGTGTGCAGTATGCTGTGCAGGAGGAAAAGTGATAAACTGAAACTTGTGCTTGAGTTGGGAGTTCTCTACAGTGGACATAACAGAGAAGTTCTTTTGTTTTCTGGAAGCACAGAAGACAAATTCCATTACAATATGTACTAACTTTGTTGTTGCTGCTGCTGCTGTATGTAAAAAATATCTTCCTTTGTTTGTGCACAAAGGTATGAACAAACCTTTCATGTGAATTCAGTGTTATGGGCAGAGTGGAGGGCCCAGAAGTGTCTCTTATCAATCCCTAGTTCCATCATGGCCTTAATCTAGCCTTACTTCCCACAGTTTATTTTCCTTTAACCCCTGTCCCATATTATTATTTTTCCTTGTTGAGTTAATTTTTTAATTAAAATTTCCCGTTCCATGTCCCTTTTGTTGTTAACTGCCACCAACTCAGTTTTGACTTCTGGAGACCATGTGAATGAGAGACCCACCAAGGTACCCTGTCATCAACAATGGTGCTCAGGTCCTACATCCTCAAGGCTGTGGCTTTCATGATTTAGTCTATCCACCTATGATGCAATCTTCCTCTTTTCCTGATGGCTTCCACTTGCGAAGTATTACAGTATTGTCTTTTCTAATGAGTCATGCCATCTCATGATATGTCCAAACTATGATAGGCAGCATGGTGTAACAGTTGAAGCACTGGACTAGGACTTTGGAGAACAGGGTTCAAATCCCCGCTCAGTCATGGAAACCCACTGGGCACCTCACACTCTCTCAGTCATAGAGGAAGGCAAAGGTGATAGGTTCACCTTAGAGTTGCTATAAGTCAGAAACAACTTGAAGGCACACAACAACAACAACAGCCGCCTCAGTTTGGTCACTTTGGCTTCTGGGGAGAGTTCGGACCTCATTTGCTCTAGCACCTATTAATTTGTCTTTTTACCAGTTTACAGTATCCACAGAACTCTCCTCCAGCACCAATCCTCACCAGATAAGGATCAGCTCATTTAAAATATCTACCTGTTAGCTTTCTTCACTTCCCAACTTTAACCATAAATAGAAATTGGAAATACTATGGCCTAGATAATTCCGACTTTGGTATTTAATTATATATCTTTATACTTGATAGTCTTACCTAGTTCCTTCATAGCTGCCCGTCCAAGTCCTAGTCTTCTTCTAACTTCTTGATTACAGTCTCCATTTTAATTAATGACTAAGCCAAGGTATCAGTTTAATTATTTCAATGTCTTCATCATCTACTTTAAAGTTGTATAAATCATTTGTGGTCATTGTTTTCTTAATGTTCAACTTTGCACTTTCTTCTTTCACTGTCCTCAATATTACTGTCCACAGTAATATGCTGGCATCTGCAGATCTTAAACTGTTGATGTTCCTTCTTCAAATTTTCATGCCTCCTTCCTCCAAGTTTAATCTAGCTCTACATATGATGAATTCAGCATACATACTGAACTGATAGGGTGATAAAATGCAGCCTGGCCTGGCCCCCTTGCCAACTGGAAACCATTCTGCTTCTCCATATTCTGTCCTTACAGTGGCCTCTTGTCTTGCATCTGGACAATCAAATATTGTGGCACATCCATTTGTTTTAGAGCGAGCCATAGTTTTTCATGACCTAGACAATTAAAGGCTTTGCTACAATCTATAAAGTACAGGCTGTTTTTCTTTTGAAATTATTTGATGTACTCCATTATCCAATGTGTTTACAATATGATTCCCTAGTGCCTCTCTTTTTTTGAATCCAGCTCGGACATCTGGTATTTCTTGTTCCATATATCATAAAAGTCTTTGTAGTAAAATTTTGAGAATCACTGTGCTTGCATGGGAGAGTAATGAAAGCACAGTGATTACTACAATCCCTGGTAACCTTTGGGGGTGTGTGGAATGTATATTGACCATTTCCAATCTGTGGAACATTGTTTTATTTTCCATATTTGTTGGCAGATTCCAGCTAGATCTTGAATGTCTTCTGTCTCTGTAGCTTCAAACGGCTCTATTGGAATGTCATATGTTCCTGGTAATTTATTTTTCCCAAGTGCTTTCAGAGTGACTGCCACTTCTCTTATTAAAACTGTGGGTTCATCAACAAAAGGTTATTTTTTTAATGAATCTGTCATCCTTTCATCTCTTAATACAGAGTTCTTCTGTGTATTGCTTCTATTGTCTTTTTATTTTTTCTTGATCATACATTGTGTTCCGCTGTTAGTCATATAGCATCCCCATTCTTGGTTTAAATTTCGCTTTAATTTCCTCAATATTGTAGAAGACTCTTGTTCTACCTTTTTTATTGTTCTGTTTCTTTGCATTGATTATTATAATAGTTATCTCTGTCACTATGCACAAGTCACTGCACAATTGCATTCAGAATTTTGAACCTATTTTTGTCACATTTTACTTTTGCTTCTCACATGTCCATGACTCTCTGAAGAGTTTTAGCTATTATCCAGTGATGCAATCCAGTGATTTTTGGTTACAGATAATGCATTTTTTACTTCTTCCCTGACAATGTCCCTTTGGTCCACATTCTTCTGGCTCCCAGTCAATTAGGATTAATAGTGTAAATCTAAGTACCCAGCGTGGCATATGATTTTGGAAACCAGGGTTCAAACCCCACTTGGCCCCAGAAACCTACTGGGTGACCTTGGGCAAATCATACACTCTCAGCCTCAGAAAACCCCATGACAGGTTCACCTTACCGTCACCATAAGCTGGATATGACTTGAAGGCATACAACAACAAGTGCAAAATCTATTTATTTACATGGTACTGAAATTCTACATGGATCTTCTTCAGGATGTATTTTGGCACAATGATTTATTTAGAATGCTTCTTTAGCTTTACTCTCATTTTTTATATTAGAAGTTCATGCTCTATGTCACAATCTGCTTCTGGTCTTGCTTTTGCAGAGAGAATGGAGCTTCTTCATCTTCTGCTTCCACTTACCTATTATAATTTCCATATTGGCCATCAGGTGATGTCCACAAATATTGTCATCTTTTTAGTTGCCTGTCCCTTTATCCCCATCCATTTTCCAGGCATGCCTAATTTTCCAGATCCTTGCCTGTTTTTCTTCAGCTGCTGTTCTCCTATGTCCCTGGTTGTTTGTGGGCTGCACCAGTTCAATACAGAACTTTTGCTATTGGCTTTCTGTCTCATCTGGGTGATTTTTTTCCAACCCATTGGGCAATGAAACAATGTTCTAATCAATGTCTGCTGATGAAAACAATGGCTTCTAGATAACTTGCAGTTGGTTCAGTTAAATGTTCCAGGAGCCTATTGCAATTAGTCCACTGTACTGCTGTGGCAAAATGCCCTCAAATTTTTGGTAATCATACAATCTGGCTCCACATGATACTTTCACAATCATGATTTAGGATTCTGTAATACCTTTATGAGTATCGTTGAGGCTGCTGACACACTGCAGAAATAATGCAGTTTGACACAGCATTAACCATCATGGCTCCATCCTATGGAATCCTGGGATTTTTTGTGGCACCAGAGCTCTCTGAAAGAGAAAGCTAAAAATCTCACAAAACTACAAATCTCAGAAGTCCATAGCACCAAGCCATGGCCCTCTGAGCTCTGGGGAAAGCAAAGCACCAGTGCTAGCCACCTGATCTGGCTTCAGAGAGGCCACTACCACTAGTGCTTACAATCACGAGTAAGCTGCCCATTCTGCCTTCAGACCAGGCACATTCCACTGGAGGTTTCCTTTCCAGCACACAATTGCCCAGAAAAAGCAAACCACCAGTGGGAGTCACCCGATCTGAAGGCAGAACGCATGCCCACCCCGACATCATAAGTAAGTCACCCATTTTGCCTTCAAAGAAGGCGATTACTGCTGAGGCTTTGATTTTTCTGGAGCTCAGAGTCAAGTGTGAGTAACAAGTAAAAACCTAACACAGATTTGGGCTTTGGCAGGTGTGGTGCTGAAATCTGGGCCAGAATAGTCTGAATTTCATGCGCCGCAGCTGTCGGCCAAAGTAGTTCAAATCCCATCTGGATTTTTACCACCATCACCCATCATGTAGTCATACCCCATGTCTTCACAGTATTAGCTTGTTCTTTTGGAGGAATTTTTCCAGCACCAGGATGCACAAATAGCAGAGATTTTGTGGGTTAAAACATTCAAAGCTATTTTCAGCTGCCACTATGCTGAAATACCTGGAAGCAACACCCCCCCCTCAAAGGACAAAAGGAAAGTCTCTGTCTCTGTCTCACACAAACATACACACACAAATGTGCAGCCTCACTCTGATCCTCTTCCTCTGCAAGCTGCAAGTCTGTTTAACAGCAAAAATGTCTGCATAACAGTACATGCCTAATCATCCTTTGTTCTTGTTGTGTGCCTTCGAGTCCCTTCTGACTTATGGTGACCTTAAGGCAACTCTATCACAGGGGTTTCTAAGTCTGAGAGTGTGTGACTTGCTCAAGGTCACCCAGTGGGTTTTTATGGCCAAGTGGGGATTCGAACCCTGGACTCATGACCGTCCAACACTCAAACCACTACACCATGCTGGCTTCTCACATAGATCTAAAATCCACTAGGTTTCAGTGTTCCTTATTCTCTGGTTACTGCTCATAGGCCTGTGGTCTAACAATCCAGTTATACGTTTATTTGGATGTAGATCCCACTGAGGCAACCTATATAACTCACATTTCTCCCCGGAAATAGTAGACTCCTGCCAAATATCTTGTTGAGAAAATTGTGTTAAAGAGCTAATACATTACTGTACTCAGCAAAAGGATATGAAGCCTTCTAAATAGCTGTGACTAATAACAGGGAAGAGAAACAATGTAAAAAGAGCTAAGACCTTTGCAATAACCATTTTCTAATGGAAAACTGGTGGCAAACTTTATACTTTAAAACCGTAATTAATATGAGGCAGACAATCCCACAGTACCATGATCCTGGCATCCAGCTTATGACTGTGAGAAGACTCCGCATAGCCTTATCAGGATTACTGTGCCCTCCCAATGGAAGGGTTGAAAAGAAAATGGCAGTGCTTCAGAGAACAAAGCAATTATGTGAGACACCCCTCCAGCATCTGACAAGACTGCCCACTCCAACCAATCAGCATCCCACTATCAGCCAGGCATGGATGAAACCAACTTGCATGCACAACAGGGAACAGTCCCTGTGATATCATGCTACCACCTCACTGCACACACGAAGAACCATCCATCAAACACAAGGACACCACAACAGTACCTGCTACAGTAATAGGCAAACAGCAAGCTTGTAGAATCTTTGTTTTTCACTTACGCCCCAAGGTTCAGCAACCCAATTTGGAGAGGGGAGATCATGCACTTAGAAATGAGGAAAGGGATGCCTTTCTCTTTTCAGCACTAGAACTGCACTTGCACAAAAACCCACTACGAATTTTCATAATTTTAGCCCTCTAATTTTGGGGATGGGTAGGGCTTATCATTGTTCTTCTTGTCAAATTATTGGAAGTCAGAATCTCTTGTTGATCTGCCATAAATAATCCAGAGATCTGCATCCCAATCTCCCTTCTGCCTGCCCCAGTTTTCTACAGGAGCAGCTACAATAGAATTAGCAGTGAGAGCCCAGGAACTAAATTCCCTGATTTTTACACTTCAAGGGTTCACAAATGCTATAAAGATATAGATGCTGCATGCCATATCATCTCAGTTATGGTTTCTCTGGAAGGAGTATAAACATTGCTGTTGGTATTCTGTAAGTAGCTGCAGAACTACTCTGAATCCTATCTGTTAAGAGAGTGGTGGTCATGAAGGGTGTATTGTTTTGTTGGATGCTGTCTATTTCATTTGCTGTTGTATATTTAATGGTGTTTTAGATTGTTTTCATGTTCTGCTTTAATACTTTGTTTTCAAACTATAAATTGTTATTATTATTGTCAGTTTCCCTGAATGCTAGTTTTGGTGGAAAGATGGGACATAAGTATAATATGATGATCCAGCATTGCTCAGAGGATCAATGTTCAATGGGGTTTACTCCCTAGTAGGGGTAAAGACTGTTGCAAAAAGATTTGAGGGCTTTCATTTCCCTCCGTCTTTTGTTTCTTTGGTATTTTAGGGTGCAGCCACAGAAATCTGCAACTCTCCTGTGAAGTCAGATCTAATTTGGCAGAAACCCGGGAGAGAGCAGGAAGGTTCTCATCCTTCTCACAATAAGTGAGTCACAATGTTAGCTATTTTCTATCACCTCCTGTTAGGAACTCATCTCACTAATCCTGGCATTCTTTTTATGAATGTACTACAGGCATAAGGCACCAATTCATACTGCAATGAAAAACAGAGGAACATTAATTAGACATGATGGATAGCTGCTGAAGAGCACACACCATATTTATCTCCTCTCCCCCCTCTAACAGATTCTTCTGGGATTGCTTTTGGGGAGCAGGGGCTGGGGATGCAGCTGACTGGCTCCCAGTTCTTCCAAAAGACAAATTTGAAAACTGCCTGAGGCTCAAACTAAGCCTAAAATCAAACTTCTCTGCTGCTAACTTTATATTCAAAACTGTGTGGAGGGGGACAAAAGTCATTGTGTGAGTGTGAGAGAAAGAATGTATATGAGAAAGTAAGATAAAGGAGAGAATTATTTCAGTGGGGTTTAAGTGGGGTGAATGTGGCCACAGCTGTTTTTTTAAAGGCCACTCACTACGTGTGGCAAGAGAGGTCCTGTTAGTATCAAGCTGTCGTGTTTTTCTCTGAAGCCCCCCTTGGAAGAATATTTTCATAGCATTGTTCCAGGCAGCCACTATTTCAGCTGCAGTGACTCTGAAATCAGTGCTATTGGCCAAGAAATAGCATGGCTCTGAGGAAGGATTGCTGGGGTGGAATGAAGAATGTGGGATGTGAAGGACAGCAAGCCAAAAACAAAATCCCCAAATCTGTAGTCTCTGTCTCTCACTAAACTCCCCCACTACAGTTTAAGAATAATCTCATCCCCAAATTGCCCAAATATACCCCTGCCCCACAATCACATGCTTGCAAATGGGGGTGGCATTTTCTTTCAACTCTAGAGACTCACACAAACAGATTCTACTTGGGTTACCATTAAGGAATCCCACTTACCTACAGTTCACACAGGCAATGGGTGGCTATTAATACAGTTAATACAAATTTCTCTCTCTAATTACTCTAAGGGCTTAATTCTTTTTCATAATCTTCTATCCTAAGATGATAATCCTTTTTCTCTTCTCAATCTCTGATTTGTTAATGCAATCAAAGGGTCAGTCCAAGGCTGCAGTGAGTTCAGGACACATCAAAACACTAGGATGATTAAAGGCCTTAGCCTCAACTCCCAGTTTGTCACACCCCAAATGAGGGCTTGTATGAACAACAGCGTTGTTATTATCGCTGGAATGATGGTAACTCTCAACGCTCAATAAGCAAGGCTCCAAATGCTCAATAAGCAAGGCTGTAGCTGGGCTAAATATTACTACTGTGTGGCAGGTGGAGTTCTGAAACTGTTTATCATCCATGAAGTGCTTTACAATTCATGACATTTGGTTGGATAAATTTATTTACATTTGTGCCCTCCAGCGTGCCTGTGGTTCTTGGGTGGTCCTCTATCTGTCACTGATGGAGGCAAATCTGTTTATTTTGTATGGGCTTGGCAGGAGAATCCTGTTATCCAACAGACTCTAGGCAGGGAGGTGCAAGGTAGCTTTCAGAAACTTAGGGCTCTTCCAGGGGACGTTTACACAATGAAAATGTCCTGGGAAGAATTCGTGTCGATCCCTGGCAGTTTACACGTACATCGGGTCGGGTACGTGATTTTCGGAAGGGGGGCCACCTTTTATCCCTCAACCTGCAGGACTTCCAGTCCCGCAGTTTGTGCTGGTTTTTAAAAAAGTCACGGGAGGATTCGGAAAATCGGAAATGTAAACAGCGTGGGACAAAAAGTCTCAGTACTGGGATGACCAGAAATGGTGACTGGGGGCGGGCTTAGAGCTCAGGGACCAGAAAAGGAGGGGTCAGTCACCCGTTCAACGGATCCAGCCTCACCAGCCGAAAACAAAGGCATCCCTTCCAGCTGCACGAAGGTTGATGTGTGTGTGCGCGCGTGTACTCAATCACCTTTTTAAATGGATTTCTACAGTGCAAACCCTTCAGCTTTACCTTTTCCTCAACTGCATGTTACAGAGAGATCGTAGTAGCTTGGTCACCTCCCTGGCACATTAAAATATTCAAGCCTCTGAGCGAATTAGCACCCTTTAATCCCCCCTCTCTGTGTTTGTGTCTTTCAAAACGCCTGCCTATAGCCATCTCTGCAGCCAGCTGTAGGGGTTAATATTTTAAAGAGGCAAGAGGAAAACCAGGCTTGATTTCAAAAGGAAAGCACTCAGCTTGCTTTCAAAGCACTCAGCTTGATTTCAAAAGGAAAGCCCTGCGTCTGAGCGAAAGATCTGTCTGGATCTTTCAAAATGCTTTCTGCCTCTTCTGAAAGGGTTAAAATGTTCAAGAAGCAAGGGGGAATAACAAACCTCTGCCCCCCTCTCTCTCCCCCCCCCCAGCCAGCCAATAGCATCGCTCGTGGCGCGGAACTCTAAAGGAAGTGCATCACCGAGGTTGTGAAAACACAAGTAATCGCATCTTTGATTGACAGCCCAAAAAAAAATTTAAAAATTAAAATCTAAACAAAACCGGAAGTATGGACATGTAAATATCAGTCACGGGACTACCCGGTATATCCAGATCAGAGACATAAATCGTATAAACAGCGAGGGGCGGATTCGTGATCACTATGTCACGGTAGGCAACGCGACAATTTCTGTCATGTAACTGGCACCCAGAGGAAGCAAATGTGCTGGGAGTTGGAAGTAATTGCTGCTACACACCTGACTGGGTTTTTTTTTTTTTAAGTTCTTGCTTTGTCAATCATGTGATGCTTCAGGCTATTTCCCCTCCCTTTCTGGTTTATCCCAAAGTATTTGGTCCTTGCCCCAAATGCAAGGAATAGTGACAATCCAAGTAGGTGTGTTCAATCCCTCACCTTCCTCTCTATTTTCATGACAGTTCCACCTTCCTCCCTATTACCTTTATCCCCCTCCCCAGGCCTCCTTTTTATGTTTCTATTTTTATCTAATTCTTGCTAGAGACATAATGGTAAAACAGGAGCCTCCTGTGCTCAGAAAGATCAACCCACACACAGACTAACCAATTTCAACTGGAGCCGAAGCTTGGAGATTGAAGAAGACAGAGGGATGCCAGTGGAAACTTTTCTCAGGTTGTATGGGGACTATCTTTCTAAGCAACAAGAACTTACTGCTAGAATTTAAAAAAAATTAAAAAATTATCTAGAGTTATAATGCACAAGGTGGTGTACTGTAATGGTGCCATTCCTCGGTTTGTTTCTTTGGAGTGCACACATGCACACACAAGCACATTCCTTGTGTGAACTGAGGCATTGAAAGAGATTGTTTATGGGAGAAGTGCATGTGTATTGTGGGTGATTTTGCATTGAAGAAACAAACACAGCAATCACACCATTATACTTTACCACTATAGCAATACACCTCTAGAGAAATTTATAAAATAAAAGCAAAGTAAAGATACATTGGGAGAGAAACAGAAGGAGACTGCATGTATTGCAACTACTGGAAACACATATGGGTGATCTGAAGGGGTTGGACATACTAACATCTAACATCAGAATCCAGTTCTCAAGCAAATTAACTCACAAATGCATTGAAATGTGCCAACTTTTTCCCTCTTTTTTTAAACCCAGGAGAGCTTTTGGATGGGGAAGTGACAAGAAGTGTCATAAAGAATCAAGAAGCAGCATTAAATCTTGTAATATAAATTGGCACAAATCACCAGTCCAGATGAGCCCATTGTCTAATACAGTGTTAACGTTTAAAAAATTATTGGGCTATCAAGAATCTTTGGAGGAAAAGACAAAAGAGAACTCTTCTGTGTTCTGGAAGAGTTTATTTCTGACATTTCGCCTGCATCTGTGGCTGGCATCTTCAGAGAATGGTTGGGTAGGAGTCGGGGGGGGGTGTTATATACTGTGAGCCTTGCCAGATGAGGAGGCCAAGCAAAACACCTTTGGGACCCTTTCCGTCATGAACTTTGCCCACCTACCAGGCCCAAGTTGTGAACCATCAGGGATCAATCGCCTCCCCTACCTGAAGGATCTCCAAGCACCCCAACAGCGCTTTCCTTCCAGTGTGAAAGAATCAAATTCACATTCTCATACTCTCCAACTGTCCCAATTTGGCAGGGACAATCCGAATTAATGCTCTACCATCCCACTTTTTCTACTGGCAGACAAAGATAATTTTATTCAGGCAGGGTTTGGGCTGTTAATTTCGGTTGTACTGGAAGGAGGTTTTAACTGACAAGTCCTGGTCCCCCCCCCTTTTTCCCCTATTAGTGCTTTTAATTGGTTTTATGCTTTAAACTGTATTTGTTTGATTATAATGCAGTCAGGTCCAGAGTGTCAACTGAATGAGGAGGCATTTAATTCTCCCAGATGAGGGACCAGGTGAGGAAGCCATTAAATGGGAGTGCAGATAGGCGGTAGGGATGACAGGAAAACAATAAAGGCTATTGGTTGGTATGGATATGCATGTCAGGAAGAAAAAACAGGCAGCCACTGTGACTTTGGATGGAGGAAGAGTGTGGCTTTCCAGACCAATTTGAGTTTGGATTTGAACAGGTGAGTGTGGCATCAACAGGGTCAAACCAGGGCAGGATACTGTGCACTGAATTTGGATTATTTTGCAAATGTGGATTTAGCCTGAGAAACAGGTAGCTATGAGGCAAGTTTGTCTCTGCTGTGGACTCACCAGTTTTCAAGCCACTCTTTCTCTCAGTTTCTTTTTTCCAAGATAAGGATAACAATGCCTACATTAACAAGGCTATTGTAAAGCAGATGTGGGAAGACCATGACCTGGGAGATGCATGTACCCCACCAGCTGATTTTACCACCCCCAGAACTATCAGAAGCCTCCCCTCAGAAAAAATAAAATAAAAAGGGAGAGCAATGATCCTGGAAGTAGTGGTAGCTGGTGGCTCCCAAGTCCACTCTTGGTTTTAGTCCAGACTTTAAAGGAGATATCCAAGGAGCTGATGGCTATTTTGGATTGGGATTCAGCACCTTGGATAGCCCCCCTTAAAGTTCAGACTAAAACCTAGAGTGGATTCAGTGGCCCAGTGATACAGAAGTTACTCCAAGGGATTGTCAAAATGGCGAAAATACTCTTCACAGAATGTGAGGAGAATGCCTTCACAGTTTTTTCTGGATTTTTTGAAAAACACCAAAGGAAATGTGCATTCCCGCTTGTTGGGACAAGCGATTTGATTTGAGTCCCTTTCCCATAGAAGAGGAAGCACAAGCTTATTGGCTGGTTGAGCATGGGGATGGAGCTTGCAAGCAGGGTAAGCACCCGCTGCCACCATGTTGGATTTTTGCCTTAGGGAATTATTGCTAAGGTGATAAAATGGGATATTGTTTTTTCTCTCTTTTTTGTGTGTGTAAAGGCAAAATATTGCTTATGTGCACCGTAGAAATAGGTTTTTTTTTTTTAAAAAAAAAAGTTCAGTGTCAGCAGATTTTAAAATGTGAGCAATTCTCTCATGGCCACCACCTTGAATAGAAGGCATGCAAAGTTTATGGGGGCTGTAAGACCATTAAGACAAGTTGCAGCTTCTACGACTTGTCTTTACTGCAGATCACTCCATTTTTCAAGTCAACAGTTACAGTTTTTGAGAACCAGTCGCAAAACCAAAAAGGGACACTGGATGTGCAAGTACAGCTTCTGAAGTACAATGACTGGCCTTTGATAAAGGATTTACAAAGAAATATAAAGAGGTCATTGTATTCCTGAATGCTAGGACCTTCAGTCTTCTGCAAAGTTTTCTTTATGTATATTTTACCAGAGGTAGAAAGCTGGTAAATTCTGGCCTAATTTTTCCCAGACCACAAAAAAATCTGATTTCTACAAAACAAGAGTCTGTAGTTCAGTCTTTGCTGGTGTAGATTACCCTAGCACTCTTTTTCTGTATTTTTTTAAAAACCAGGGAGATTATCAGATGGGGGCAAATATAGCGTCCCTATCTCGCTGTCTCCCCTCCCGCCCCACTCCCATCCCTGTAAAGTTTTTTTTTCCAATTTTTTTTTCCAGACTTACCTTAATAGCACTGCAAAAACTGCCTCCCTCCCCTCCGGCAGCCCAGGAGTGAATGCAGCTCTCACAGAGCTGCTTTCACTTCCTGGAAAGGAAATCCCAGGCCGTTCTCGCAGGAGAACGATCACGCAGGAAATTCAAAAATAAAAGGTAAAAAGTACACCAAACACAAAAACACATTTTAAAACCCCCAAGTAACCCAGGGAGGGGGGGAAAGTGTGTCACTTACCATGATGTCCCAATCCCACCCGGAAGTGTTCAGCAAGAACCTCCCAGTGACACTGGCATCATGCCAGCATAATGGGGCACCTTTTCGCTTACCTATTGTTCTGTTACAGAAACAGAACGATGGGTCAATTCACAGCTTAGCCCGTGAATAAGAAGAACTGTTGGCAGAATGCCTGCAGCACAGGAGCATAACGACACAGGGATGACATTATCTGAAAAGAAAGCCCTTTTGCGATCTCTTGTCATGCCTGTAATGGTTTAATTTGGTCGTCTGATAATCTCCTAAGAATGCAGCAGCCTAGAAAGGAGTGGTAAAAAGAAATGACCTGCATTTAACCTAAGTGTAGTTATACACATTGCTATCTAAGCCAAGGGTGAGTAAATTTTAATGGGCCTGGTGGCTACTTCTCTCCCTACCCAAATCTGCAGTGGACTACTCTGTCCCTCTGCCACTGAGGTCTTACCAGTAAAACCAGAGCTTGCCTTTGGGATTCCCTAAAATTCAGCAGCAGTTGATCACAAGCCATTTAAAGCAAACAAAAAGGCTTACTTGAGATAAGTAGTAAGATTTTTAAGGCATCCTGGGTAGGCACAAACTGGCCCTGACTGCAAAAAGGAGCCTCAGCAAAACATGTTGTGCAGCCCTGATCAAAGCAAATGTAGGAGGGCCTGTTCAGAGCCTAAAATTAAATACGCTCCAATTGTCCCAGTTTGGTAGGGACAATCTGGCAGTTCTTACTAATTCTCTGTCATCCCACTTTTTCAGCTGCTTTTAAAATGTCCTAGTATCTCTTTCCCCTACTCCCACTTTCCTTCTTCGTCCTCAGCTTACTTCAGTTGCTACAAGCTGAATTCAAAGTGCAACATAGCTTGTGCTCAATTAGCTCAGCGGGGTAGAGAAGAGAACAGGGGATAGACTCTTACCCTTCCCAGTAGGGTCAAGCAAAAGCAAACTGCAGCAGCCTCTCCTAGCTTATCTGTTCTTCCTCATTAATAACTTTTGCCATCTTGACCACACTTAGGACTTTATCACACTAGACTGATATAGTGCTATTATTCCACTTTTAACTGCTATGGCTGCCTCCTGTGGAATTCTGGGATTTGTAGTTTGGTGAGGCCTAAGAGCTCTCTGGCAGAGAATGCTAAATGCCCCTTCCTAAATTGCAAATCCCAGGATTCCACAGGAGGCACCCATAGCAGTTAAAGTGGAATAATAGTGCTATAACAGTGTAGTGTGATAATCTCCTTAGCCAAACATATCCTGGTTTTCATCTGTGAAATGTTGGAGGGTATGCAAGTTATCTAACTGCACCACTGGAGGAATATGTACTCCTTCTATTCAGTAGCAAGTACCTTCACTCCAAAAGGGATGGGGAAAAAACTAAGATTGGCTGTGCATAATGTTGCAATCTGATTAAATCACTGATCTTGCACAGCCTGGTGTCTAACCTACTTTAAAAGCTCTTTACTTTTCTCAGTCTTCTGTTTATCCACTCTCTATTGAATTTAAAACCTAGCAACAGGGATATGCCATATATATATATATATATATATATATATGCAATGCCTTTGTTAATTCATCAGTTAGGGAAGCCACATCTGTCTATATTAGAGTAAAATGCTATGCTACATTTATGCTAGTTAGAGCACTACACAATTTGAAGTAAGTCCTCTACTTGTGTATCTTGATATATCACTTCTGGAAACATTATTTGATGTATTATGCCAGCATACCCTCACTGATGGCACAAATCTAATAGCAGAAATGCCAAAAGGAAGGGTGGCTGGAGAGGAGCAGATTTACTCCAACTCCTGCTGTTGGCCTTTGTGCATAAAGATATGTTGGTCATAAAGCGAAACAAACAAAAGAAGTGAGGTGAGTTAAAAGCTTACCTACCATTTTGTCCAGAGTTACCATTTTGTCCAGAGTTATCCAGTAATTTTATTTATTTGCATTGAACAGAAGATCTAAGAAAGAGTGCCTGCAGTTGTGTTTGGAAATAAGTAGGATGCTTGAGCTGCATTACTGTGTTCTGGGGTTGGTGTTTGTTTGTTTTTGGTTTTAATGGCTGCTTACTTGCTCATATGCCATCTCTCTCTTGTTTGAAAATACATTTCTGGATTATAGGATTGTAATAATAATAATAAATTTTTATTTTTCAACCCGCCCCTCTGCTCAGCAACCGGGGCGGCGTACAGCAAGATTAAAACAACACCAAGTTAAAACAATAGTTTCCAGTGTCTTTTTTCAACAGCTTGATGTGAATTTATAGGTTCTGACCTTAAGTTACTACAAGAATAAGACATCTCACTGCAGTAGCTCAGAAGTGCAATGGATGCAGGGGCCATCTAGCTTGCGAAATTGCGGCCATTTTATTGCCAAAAAAAATGTATTTACTAACCTGTATCTAACCCATGTTTTCTGAAGATGTAACCAAAATATAATCATTATTATCCAACTACATGTGTTAAGTGTTTCATTCAGAAGGGCAGAGGGGTTGTACGGTCTGGGTCCGCAATAAGACATCTTACTGCAGTAGCTCAGAAGAGCAATGGATGCAGGGGCCTTGAATATAATGTTGCTGATTTGTGAGACACATGCAGTAAGGATGATAAATGGGCAAGCTTCAGATTCCCAGTATTGACACACATGCAGCTGCTGCTGTTACTATAACTGCAGTAGCTTAACAACTGAATGGATAGCTATTTACATCACTTCCTGCTGACACAAAGAATAGTGGACACTTTGTCCAAAGTCATGCATAAACAATCAGCAACTGAAATTTCAGCAAGGACTTGGAAGTGCAGGAAACCCAGTTTTTACAGATCCACCCTACCCAGAGAGAATATAGCCAACAGATATTTAAGGATGCTGTGTGTAATGTCATTAGGCACATATGACAGCTATATATTTAGACAGATGTAGAGGCACCACTAAATTTTGCTTATAAAAGGAGAAATGAGACAATTGTGATAGCTGAGCTAAGAGGTCAAATGAAAGTCAAATTTCTCTGTTGAAGGGGGAAAGAATGTTTTACATACAGGAAAGAACAACACACAGTGTTGCAGTGCTTTAAAGTGCAATCTATGTCAAAGATACTCCAGCTGGGGAACTCAGGGTATATAAAGAAAGCCCACTACAACAGTGTGTCTTAAGATAGACCTCTATCAGTTGAGATATGCCAGTGCAAAGCTTCTGATACAGAGAAGGTTTCTGGACGTGTGAGTGGTACCGATGAGGAATGGACTTTTGCCACATCTACTCTGAGTGTAGACAGCCTGGTGCTTTCTAGTTGCTTTAATCTACAAATTCTATAATTTCATGCTGTTTGGGGCTTGAGGGGGCTATAATCCAAAATACCTGAAGGGCATGAGATTTGCATTCACTCAGACTGAACCCCTCCCCACACTGTAAAGTTGTATCAACTACAGAAGTCACAAAACTAAACTATCACCACTGAACAAAATGAAGGTTGAAAACCTAGTACACCCACTGCCTCCCAGTGCACTATGATGGCGCATAGGATAAATACAGGATCTGTCTCAAAAGGCAATGAAGATTGCATGAAAAACGATACATACAAAACAACAGCACCTGAAATTTCCACACAGAATTGTAGTGCATTTGATACATTTGGGGACAGAATCAAACAGTATATTTTGAACCAGCGGATCTCTTCTCCCCTCGCTTTGGTTTTGTAGTTCAATAGAACCACCATGCTCCAGGGGAGTGTGTCCTTGGGGGACAGTTGCTATGGATTTACAAGTGAGATGATGTTGCCTTCTGCCCTTCTTGTAGACTGCCTGGGGAAATCCAGCTGGCCACTTGGGGAAGCAAGATGTCTGCCTGCCAGACACCTGGTCTGTCCCCATTGGGATACTCAGTTCTTACCTTAAACTAAACAAGTTTCCTTCAGCAGTTGGCACCGCAAATCCTTTGGGAGAACGGCCTTGCCTACCACCCAGTATGTAATATCTGTCTATGTGCGTTGTCTGTTTTGAGACAACCTGAGCAAACAGCTACAAGACTTTGATAGCTAACTTCAATTTACCCATTAGATTAAACAGTCTATCTGGCTGATGTCTGTTAGAGGTGGGGTGCTTGAGTCAGTGCTCTTTCCAGGGGGTTTCATCTTTAAAAAAAATACTTATGTTCTGATTCCTTCTTGAAATAAAGCCATGGGCCATAGTTGAACTTATCTGTTGTAACCTGACTCCTGTGTCTTCACTGTGGATGTGTAGGCCAATGTATATTCTGTATTTGCACCACTATCAACACATAGCTATGGTCTGCATTTATTCACCAAAACAAGCATAAATGGATCCTGTACTAAGAAACAGACTACCTTGCTATAATGTAGGATCCACACACACACCCAACATGCACACACATGCTGACCACATGCACAGGACAGCCCACCCGCTAGCCAAACTTCCTGCCATGCCAGAGGAGATGGTGAAGTTTCATCTGCACCCTCCTTCCTGTGGAAAGGGGAGGCAGAGAAAATGGCAGCAGTAAAGGTGGTCTTAACATCTCCTACATACTACCAAAAGAGAAGGAGGCAGTGATGAGAAGCTCAGTTTTAATGCTTGTGGAGCCAAGGAACTGTGGGAAGGAGGACTGAAAAAGTTGCCAATGATATGGCACATGTGATTTCCCCAGTCACCTCTCCTGCACTTCTTTTGCTTTAAAGACTCCTGGGAGCAAAGTATTGTAAAAAAAATAGCTGGCCACCAGTGACCACCGCCCCATTTTTGGGCAGCATCTGGGGGATTCTAGAGCCACTGCTGCTACTGTCACGATGTTCCCTGTCCTTTAATACTACTACTCCTTCCATAGCAGGGAGTGCAATTGCCTGTCACCATCGTTACCATAAGCATGGCTACCTCCCCTTCCTCCTCCTCCTCCTCCTCCTCCTCCTCCTCCTCCTCCAGTACTGGTTGTGTGGCTGGCTGGCAGCATTGCTATATGTGCCCCTGCAGTCTGGTGGACTAACCCCTGCATGATGTGGTGGGTGGTCATCACAGCCCCCTCAACTAGTGGAAGAGCTTGCTCCTCAGTGGTTTTCTTTTGCATTTTGTCTCCACACATGTGCACACACGCATACACACACACCTGCTGGTCAGGTCTTTGGGACCTAGGTGTGAGAAGCAGAACCCCCTTCACACACCTAGAAACTTGGGGCTGAATAGGTTGCAACCTAGGTGAGTCCTCTTTAAATATTGGAAGAGACCTTTGGAAAGACACTTTTTCCACAGATGTCTTCACCCAGGAAGGTAGTTCTGCGATCCAAGAACATATATAAGACATTGATTTCAGGCCAATGTATTTTTCTTATGTCCCTTAGTTGTTGTTTGTAT
The DNA here is from genome assembly GCA_030847615.1 of Gambelia wislizenii. Classification (NCBI taxonomy): domain Eukaryota; kingdom Metazoa; phylum Chordata; class Lepidosauria; order Squamata; family Crotaphytidae; genus Gambelia; species Gambelia wislizenii. The sequence continues at coordinate 179,501,096 of JAUMIR010000004.1, forward strand.
AATGTTTACATACTTGAGATGGATGTTTAAACTCTTTATAAAAAATCAAATAAGAAAAAAAGAGAAATAAATATTGGAAGAGGGGCAGCTAGTGGGGTGGATGCAATCTGGTATGTGTGTTTGACAAAATTAAAACTACAGGAGTGATCAATATAAACAGATAAATATGAGCAAATGACACTGCACTCAACTGAACTGGCTATTGGCCTGCTGTCCAGTCCAGTACTGCCTATTCTACTGGAACTGTCTCTTCAGGGCCTGAAGGAGAGGGCCTTTCCAATCCTGCTCCCTACAATCCTATTAATCAGAGACATTGGGGAATGAATTTGTTTTCTCAGCTGAGAGTCACCCCCTTGCTTTCAATGCAGTTTAACACTGTGGCATTATTTTATCTCAGTGGGTAAATGACAATCCATCCCCATTAAGAATTAACAATGATTTAAATAAGTTTATACCTTTCTAAATTAATTGAGTTTAAATTTCTTTTTCATCAGATTTTTAGCTTCATCTTGGTCACATGCTGGGAGAAAGGCAAGATAGAAATTAAATAAATTCATTTCATGATCAGGCAATTGGTTATTGAGCACCCATAACTCACACTCTGTATTCTTCTCCCACCCACCAATGGCTAATTTAAGAACGGGATTTATTTTTTTCAATTGAATGATCATTTTTACTACATCAACAATACTGAAATAATATAAATCCGCAATAATCTTCACTGCAACCATGCACTTTGGTTATGGGTGCTCCTTCCATACAACTTTCTATACCAAACACATTTTGCAGAGTGCTGCTAAAAATGTAGCTGCCTGCTGAAATGTGATATGTGTGTACGTGTTCAAACAACTACTCCAGGACTCTGTAATCAATAACTACGAGATGTAACACAGTAAATGTATCTACTGAAGGCTTTCTTCAGATTTCTGCAGATGCCTTGCCATTCTTTTTTTACCAGTTTGGTATTATGCTCCTTCCCCAAAGGCTGCAAGGACCTACACCATTCCCCTGCATAACTGCATCTGGCACTTGACCTGAATATGTTTCTCCCGATTAGGCAATGACATTCTCATCTGGAAGCTCCATTTGTATGTGGCAGACTGTTACTTTAATACTCCCAACTATTCTGGAGCAGGAGAAGAAAAAGCACTGTCTGGAAAGTCTTGTGCTCATACTACACACACACACACACACAGTATAGCTTATACCTCTAGAGGTTTCAACAGCTGAAGTGATATGGAGCCTTTCACCTCTAGATCACTGGCCTAAATTCAGCTGTATACTGTGACTGCCTCATGCCTTACTTATCCATAACACAAATAAAACAGGGCTGAATCCGATTGTTCAGACACAAACTTCTGCAGAGACAAATGTATTCCTTGACCTATCATATAAGCATTCTTGACTTTAAAAAAACAACAACAGCGGCACTGCTGGTTGGTGACTCCCATGTCAGTGAGCTGGTGAATCCACTCTGGGTTTTAATCCAGTATTTGTATTGAGAAAGAAACATTGTTAGATTCTCCCACAAGAAGTGTCTGGAGCCATCCTTCCATTAATAAGGAGACACCCATATTTAGGTCCCTGGGGCAGTCACTCTTTGGTCCCCTTCTACAGATAACAGTGGTAGCTGGAGGTTTTCATGGATCCACTTGGAAGTCTGAAGGAACTATCCAAGGTACTGAACCGGTTTTGCAAATCAGCTGAGCTTATGTAGATTTAGTGGTTTCACTTCCAGTCAGCACCTCTTCAGAGATGTATACAATTGTTTTTAGAAAGATTTGTTCTGAACATGATGAAAGGAATAACAATTGGCTCAGAGTTTGTTTGTTTTTTAAAATATAATTTTGTTCTCTAGGGTTAGATCCAAAGTTGTACAAACAGAAGTATGCTAGAAGAGGACTTTCTTGCCCACTTCAGCCCCTACATTCCTTCCCCCAAGACAATGCAAGTACCTTCTGGAAATGTGTGGGATGCAGTCCATGGCCCTCTCTGACAATTCAGTGAGATCAATGAAAATCAGGAGAAGGCACTTCAAATTATGGATAATTATCATGCTCATCAGACAAAATGAACATTTACATTCCATCTGTTGAAGAAAAAGAATAGTTTGTCTGAGCACCCACCAGCCCTTGCTATTACAAGGCTGCGGACACAACCTTCAAGCACACCGTCTTGCAAAGAGACAGCCAGATAGAAATCTGTTTATAGCACACAATGTTCTGCACTGCATGTGTGCTGCATGAATTTGAATTTTGCTTCCAGGTTACATAAAAGCTCTGATTAGTTGCAAACCTGGGTGCTTTGTGATAGCAACTTGTTAGTAAACTTGTTCAATTTCAATTATTTAAATTGTTCTTGTTGATTTAAATCAATCCATAATAAAACACTTACTCATTTCAATACTTTGCAGAATTGTGGCTGTAACTGCAGAGCAGTCAAGCCTGATGGTATTTTATGTATACAATGACTTTCAGAGGCAGGCGTGGAATTTTAAGGTCAAGAAAACTGTTCTGGAGACAAAAACAGCCACACACTGTGGATTTGGTAGAAATGAACACACATTTTCTGACTTGAGGACAAATGCATTTGAATGCAGTGAAGGTGTGTCAAAAGCCACTTCTTCCACACATCATAATGTGATATCTCTCTTCACCCTAAGTTGCTCCAACACACATCTACTGCATTTGTTTTCAGGTCAAAGAATGTGTCTTCAAACAACCCTCACTGCATTTCAGAATTGTTACCTTAATTGTATTTTCCTTTCTCCTTACTAGTTTTTCTTATATTTAACACAGGGTTCAAGAAAGAAGTCTCCTGTGATGTGTCAGCGTTTTTGATGCAGGATTCTCTCAAAGTTTGGCCCTGGGCAAAGACACCTACATCTTGCTCCCACAGACCTGGAACACACACTGGACTAGTTCTAGCAAATAGGGCATTTTGTCCAAAGGAAAAGGCTTCACAGACATTCTAAAACCTAATATCATTCTGGGTAGTGTAAGCTGAATTCCCCAACTGGTGTATCAAAAAGGAAGGCCTGCAGTCAGGATTGACCCCATTTTTAATCTAAAAAGAACCCAGATGCAGCTTTCAAGCTGTCTGCAACAAATGTGATATTATATGAAGCTCCCTTGGTTATTGTGTGATAAATAAGGGGAGCAAGGGAGATAAAAAAAGCAATGAAGTTAATTGCAGTGCCTCGAAGTCACATTTAAATTCTATGTGCTTCTGCAAATGCAAAAAAGAAAGCATCAAGAAAAATATACCTTAAGAAAGCTATTTACAGCAAAGCCAGCCTACTGCTGTACCACAGTTATGATATATTTTGTTTCAAGCTCAGTGATTGTTAACAGTTTGCCCACTTAGCAAACATAAAGGATGCCATGGAAGAGCAGCCTTCCATGGGCACTGGGTATCCAGCTGTGCTTCAAACATGACCTGAATTTGACCTCCAAGGGATTCAGGCTCCCTGACCCATTAGCCTCCCTGCTAAGACTGCCAATTGTTATGGCTTATATGAGAGTGCCTCTTCTCACGGGATGGCATGTCTGCTGAGCCAGGCAAGGCTCAGAGGCATCTTCTGAAGGCACATGATGCAGTTCTTTTGCTGAAACTGACTAGGTGGGAGTCTGAACACCATTTCCATATAGGAAACTATGTACTGGCAAGTGGCTCTCAGCTCTCTGGGGGGAATGTAAAGAGAAGGGTTAATAAGGGTCACCACCTCATTTTACCTGCAGATCCAGAATGACTCATTCCTTTCCTTATAAGGGTCACTTTTATCATCGGATATAAAATAGATCAGCAAATGTTTTTCAACAGAAATAGTGTTCTGACTCACAAAGACACCAACTTGCAAGATTTCTAAAACGAACTTGTAAGATTTCTTACATTTCAGAACTTCTGTATGGAAAGAAATTTGAAATGTGGCTTTCATGCAACCCCCACCCCTGCAAACCCCAGTGTTTATGCAAAAAGTCCCCAAATACAAAAACTCTTATAATTTTGCACAGAGGGAGAAAATGTTTGATATTTTTCATTCTTGCATATGAGAGCAAAATGAGCAAAGATTTGCATCCCTTCTTTCCTCATATAGAGCCTGCCCAAAAGGACACTGCCCAGTGTCACCCATATGCTCTGTTGTGATGCAGCACAACCCATCATGTGCTCCAAATGAGTTTCTACATAATTGTCATACAATCCCAGTGGCAGGTGGCACCGGCCTAGGATCCCTGCAATACTGAATATCAAATGATGTACTCCAGAGCTGCTGCCACACTGCAGAAATAATGCAGTTTAACACTGTTTTAACTATCATGGCTCCATCCTATGGAATCCTGGGATTTGTAGGGGTCAGCTAGACAGGAGAATTAAGTCTGGAAAATTTCGCCTTATGGCCCTTTCGTTCCAGTGCCCATTTGTGCTCATGATGCATTTGCAAAATAGGTGAAGGGAAAATTAGCCGAGTTTGTAGTTCACATGTAAGGCAATGGAGCAGAGGCGGGAGGGAGAGAAATACACACATGCACAGAGAGAGAGAGATGGAGAGAGGCAGCGGAAGACAGAAGAGGAAAGTGATGGGGTGAGAGGGGGAGAAATACACAGAGAGAGAGAGAAAGAGAGAGAGAGAGGCAGCAGAAGACAGAAGAGGAAAGTGATGGGGGGAAGAGGGGGAAAAACACACACATGCACACACTCAGTGCCAGAGAAGGAGCAGTGAATTCCCTGAGGAAATCTCCCTCGAGTCCCCCCCCCTTTTCTTTTTCCCATCTAGCTGACCCCTCTGTGCAGCCAGGGAGCAAGAAGGAGGCATGGCTGCCTGCGGGCTTCCCAAGAGGAGGCTGCAGAAGGAGGAAGAGGCGGCGGTGGTGGAAAAGGCATCTTTGGAGAGCTCACAGTCAGCCAAGCCTCCCTTTCAGTCCCCAAGTGCACAGAGAGAGCAAGACGCTCCAGAGGTTGCCAAGGAGGAAGGAGAGCGAGGGCTTGGCAAAACTCTTGGTGATGGCTGCTGCTAGGGCTGCTTTGGTGGAGGTGGTGGCAACTCACTGGGAGGAAGTTTCTGTAAGTTGGGAATGGTTTGAAGGAACACAACAGTAACAACAAAACACCTGTCTCAATCTGTTTTGGAGTTTCAGACTGGTCCCTCAGAAACCCGCCCTTGCAGGTTCAAGAGTTCAGCCAGCAGTAAGAACAACAATGGTGGCGCCCATGAGCTCACAGAGCAGCCCATTCCCGGCCAATCACCTTTCAGCTCTATGAACTATGCTCTGCTGTGTCCCTTTCATGAATTGGTTGTACACATGACCTATCGTTCCCTTTCGTGAATTGGTTGTACACATGACCTATTGTGTGCATTTTTGCGCACTTTTTCAAAAAGATCGGGGAAAACAGCAAAAGCAGTTATCATGGACTATGTGGAGTTTTCAGCCCCACTCCTTCTGAATAGTGCGGATGTGGGCCATCGTCCATGAGGACCATTAGCATTCTTAGCAAATTCTTTGAGGATTTTTTCATCGTGTAGATTACTCCATAGTCTGTTGCAGCACCAGAGCTCTCTGATAGAGAAGGTTAGATATCTCACAAAACTACAAATCCCAGGATTCCAGAGCCTTGAGCCATGGCAGTTAAAACGGTGTCAAACTGCATTATTTCTGAAGCGTGTCAGCACCCCAGGATACAGAAGCAAAAGGATAAGACACCACCTAAGAGCTTTTTAAAGGTGTAAGCAGTCTACTTGGACAGCATAATTTAAAAAAAATCAGATATGCCCTTGCTCATGCTAAATCTATATGCATACGAATAGTTAGGGCCAATGTTTCATATGATTTAACAGCTGTCATTAGAGCATAAAGGAGAACCTTGCTGGATCAGACCAAAACCTTAATCTAATCTTATATTTTCTTCTCATAGTGAACAACTAGATACCTACAGAAAGGCCACTAGCAGAACAAGGTGTGCACTAGAGGCCTCCTGTACACTGACTCCAATACTGGAGGGGATATATAGCCACCACAACTAGCAGACATCACCAACCATGAATTTCACAAGTCCTCTTTTAAAGACACCCAGGTGGGCACCCATCACTATATCTTCTTGTACCAAAGTCAATAGTTGCACCATCTCAAGAAGTACAGTATTTCATTTTATCTGTCCTGAATTTCCTACCATTGAGCTTCAGTTGATGACCTGGGTTCTAGTATTATGAAAGGGAGGTTGGGGAGAGGGTGAGGGAGAAGCCTGTTTCTCCATCTATCCCATGTACAATTTTATACATCGCTATCATATCTTACACTTACTTCCCTTTCTCAGGTGTGGTGACCAGAACTGTACATAGTATTCCAAATGTGCCTACCAATTCTGCCTGCCAACAAACTGTAGAATTAGAACATTACATTTCAAGTTAGGGGATTGAATTAAATTGTACTTCTTAAGCCTTGGGCAGAAAAAAATGACATCTTTTTGTTTCCTGCCATTCATCCATTTGATCTGAGAGGTCACCTCTGTGAGCTCACTGTCTGACAGCTTTTTCAGAAATGCCAGCCATATTTTCCCAAGGAAATACTTCTGTCTTCCAGTTGGCACATTTTCCCAGCACTGAAGTCATAATACATTACTCCTGGCAAAATACAGTTCTTTCCCCAGCTAGAATCAGCCATTGTGATCTCTGTGCTGCCTGAAATATGGTTGCATAGGCACAACCCACAGGATACTCATGAAACTGGAAGCCCATGTTGAAATAACATGAGTATATATGGAAATCTAAGGCTACATGCAGAATACATTTTTATCTAAAGCTGTGTTGCCCCAGTCACATACAAAGCAGAGGGGGTGAGCTTGCCTGAATTTTAAGACTGTTTTCCTCTGGTACTATCTAGTCCATGAAGCCACACTATGTTCATACCTAGGATATTTTATTCTCAAAAGGGAACACCGAATATCAATTCTCCCCTTTCCCAGCCCCCAAGTCAAATTGTGTAGTACTGTACATGTTAGTTTGACAGCTGAGACAGAAAATCCAACCCATGCCACTTCTTGGGAGTAAAAAAAGTCCCCGAACTATTGATACCACTAAATTCCTTATTATAATAGACTATAGTTCAATCTCGACTCTGCCTGGAGATGGTCATCTACCAAAGCTCATTGAGCAGAAAGGGAGGCAGGCATTAGTCAGAGAAGGAACCAAGAGGTCAATGATAACTCTGAAAGAGCTGGAGAGATTCACATCTGAGATGGGTGAAACCACCTATTGGACAACTATCACATGAATGCTCCACAGACGTGGCCTTTATGGAAGATTGGCAATTTGCTATCAAATCCATATCAAAGCTCATTTGGAGTTTGCAAAAAGCCATGTGGGAAACAGCAAACAGGTGGACAAAGATTTTCTGGTTTGATGAGAACAAAACTAGAGGTTTGGGCTTTGCTGAAAAATGCAACTTATGGTGCAAAGTCAACACTGCTCATTGCCTTGAGAACAACATCCCCATGGTGAAGCATGTTGGTAACAGCATGATGTTGTAGATATCCTTCTCATCAGGGACTGGGAAACTATCTGGATAAAAGACAAGATGAATGAAACCAGGTAAAGAGCAATTCTATAGAAAAACTTGTTTTAGTCTGCAAGAAACCTAGGAATGGGAAAGAAGTTCACCTTCCAGCAAGACAGTGGCCCTAAATATACAGCCAAAGTAACACTGGAGCAGTTAAAAACAAGTGCCTGAATGTCTTAGAATGGCCCAGTCAAAGCCCATTCTGAGAATCTGCAGAAAGACGTGGAAATGTCTGTTTCCCAAAAGTCCCATAAAACAGCAGAGCTGGAGCAATATTGTTAATAAGAATGGGTAAAATTTCAGAATCCAGGTCAAGCAAAGCTGATAGATACCCAAGAAGACTCATAGTTGTAATCGTTGCCAAAGGTGCTTCTACCATGTATTGACTCCTTATGAAATCAGCAAGCACCTGTTTCCTTTTTGTTTACTTAACATTTGTGCTACCAAATACTGTGTATATTTTTCATTTTTATGGTGTTGAGTCTTGTGTACATAAAATAATAACAATTCCAATTCAATCCATTTCAGTTCCAAGTTATACCACAACAAAATGTAGAAAAGTCAAATGTGGGGGTGGGTTACTACTTCTGCAAAACATTGTAAATATGCTTTAAAATATAGTCAGCTGTATCACATCATGCTCAAGGCACAAACAACAAACTCTAATTCAGTTGCGGTGTAGTCATGTGCTGGGTGAGATGATGCTGTTTACACTTTTACTTCACCATCCCAGCTGGTCTGAATCTGTTTTAATTTGTCCACTAAGCAGAAAACTAGAGGCAAAGTGGCAAATAAGCAAAGGTCAAGCAAGGATCCCTTGCTTTTTTTCTTGCTATACATCTACCTGCACAGCAACAGCTTTCCATTTTGCTTCAGTGCAAACAGCACAAGGTGATTTCTATAGCAGTTTACAAGGGCTGCAGTCCCCCTCCAGCCACTCCATTTTCCTTTTGGCTCTCTCTCTCTCTCTCAAAGCTGGAAAGTGGGTAGTTGTGTTTGTCTGTGGCAGCAAAAACAACAAAGGGGTTGTCCAAATGGTGAAAAAAACTCATGTAATGCGAGGAGAATCCTACCTGTCCTAATGGCATCCTGTGTGATTTCGCCCTATTGTGAAGGAGGGGGGCAAAAAAAGGCCAAAAAAATCGGCAGAAAAGCCTTTGTGGCTTTTCTTGTTTGTTTGTTTTAAATGAGGTGGGGCACATTCCTTCTTGTTAGAACAAGTGAATTGATCTGATTCGCTTGTCCAAACAAGAGGAAGTGTGTCCCTGATTGGCCAGACAAGGCAAATGCCCATAGCCACCATTTCCCCCCCCCCCAAGCGATTGGGGATGGGGAAGGGTGGTTCTCATTCCCACCCACCCTGCCACCGCCACTGGGGGCAGACAAGGGAGGAGGGCTCTCTCCTCCTCTCCTTCCTTCCCTGGTTCCCTCCCCCCCCCATCCCACTGCTGCCCACCTAGTTTCTCTGCTGCCCGTCTGTGGGGCTGAGGAAGGGGAAAGAGAGCTCTCTCACCCTCTTCTCCCTTCGTCAGCTATCTGGGATGCAAAGCTTCTGGGGGCTTTTGGAGATAAAACCCCTGTTAAGACAAGTCACAGCTGCTGTGATTTGCTTTTTCTGCAGGACACTGTTTTTTGGGGAATCATATAGACAAGCCCAAAGAGTCTTGTGGCAATGTGGAATAAGGTTTCACATCATTGGAAGACGTGGGTTTCAGTCTTCAAAAGCGTAACACTAAATAAATGTATTAGTCTTTACGGTGTCACAATATTCTTTGTTGTTTATGGTGGACAGGGACACTTCGATGAAAAAACAAATATAATTTTCTAAGACAATAAAAGAAACGGTGCATTCAGACACACATTCGCTCTGCAGCCAGAACCTTGGTTTTTTGGGGAACTAAATCTCTTAATGAAGGGGATACTGCTTGAGTGCTGTTCTCACTGCTCTGTATCCTTCATTACATCCTCAGAGTGCATACAAGTAATGACTGAATTGATGACAGAATTCACAGCACATGCCACATTTAGGGCTGGACTTGATGGCCCCTGAGGCTCCTTCCAACTCTATGATTCTATGAAGAAATTCTGTGAAGGTGGTGAAATGGCTAAAAATGATCCCAAATATCCACTGAACCAAAGTGTTGGAAGTAACAAGTAGAGTTCTCATTACACCCTTTCTCAAAATGTTGATATTAAAGTTAAACCATTGGCTCTTCATTAGCCTCAAAATGGCAGGTGATAGAATCATAGAATCATAGAGTTGGAAGAGACCACAAGGGCCATCCAGTCCATCCCTCTGGCCTTATTTGTAATGTGTTACTTCCAAGCTCCATGCTAGTGTCAGATTAACTGGAAGGCTGCAAAGCTTGGTGCAGGGACATCAAGCAAAGAGGCACTGGTGGTCTGCAGCAACTGAGTGGGCTGAGATCTGATTTTGGATCCCAGTCTGCAGTTTGAGAAATGCTGCTTTGTTGGAGAGATGCCTGTTGCCAAAATGTAGTACGTATTATTACAGAGAAAAATACAGGGAGAAAAATATAGTACATACACAGAGAAAGAGAGAGAGAGAGTTCACACTTGCAGGTTGCTGGCTTTTGTAGTTCTGTTATTTGTGGAAACAGATAAATACACCACTATGTTAAAGGCATAGCATGTAGTTTGGGATCACTTCCTTTTTCACTCTCTAAGTGTGCAGTGCTCTAAGTCATATCAGAGCCACTACACATGAGCAACAAAGAGCTAAAGCTTTCAGCTGTTTCCCACTGAATCTCCTCCAGAGGAGCTAAAGAAGGGCAAGTGACTTTCATTGGTGTCCGTAGAGGTTTCTGTCTCTTCAGGTGCCACCTAAGGTGGGACTTTGGTGGGGGCAGCCCTCATGAGATTTAACACTCCTCTACCTGCACACAGTGGTCCTGATTCAGATTGGGGGCAGGGAAGGAAAAACTAGGGAGTGTCCAATGAAACAGGAGAAACAACAGCTCCACTCAAAATGCTGAAAAGATGGTCTGTTTATTGGCTGAAAGGACTTTTCCACTAATAAACAACCCCTCTTTTGAGCATCTTCTGATGAGTGCCATATTTCTTCTGATCCAGATTGGGCCTCTGCGTATTTCTTTGAAAGTTTTTTTTTTTTAAATAGCCTCTGCTTCATACTATCTATTTAACATAGTGAAAATTTAGCCCCAGGTTCACAAGAGGGTGGGGTGTTGTTGTTTTTTTGTTTTGGTTCAAAAGCAATATTGTTGCTGTTTTCCTGCAAGTCCCCCTACCTTGAACATTTGAGAATTCTGGGAAGAATTGCAGAAAGAACGCTTCTCTCACTTTCCTATTCTGAGAATGGGGCTGTGAAAGCATGGAGGCATTTTCAATTTAGTTTTTAGAAATTATTGGCATATTACTTATTTTGGCACAAATATCTTGGCTGTTTCCTTGCAAAAAAGAGTAGGGTTCTGATGCACATACTGGGTAAAGTCCAGCAGTTTGCAGCACTGCTGCCTTCTGTCTCTAGTGCATAACTTAATTATGTACACAGCATTGACCTAAAGATTTTGCTCAACGCAGGATCTCCAGCTAAAGCATCCTCAGCAGGGATCTGTCCAGCCTCTTTCTGAAGAGGTCCAGAGAAAAAGACCCCATCACCTCTCCAGGCAATTGGTTCTATTGCCAAAAGTGTCAGGAAGTATTTTCTAATCTTCCACCAAAATCTACTCTCCTGTAACCTAAAGCCATTAGACCTGGCTCTACCATCTGGGGCAGCAGAGAACAGGCCTGCCCCCTCCTCTCCATGACAGCCCTTGAGGTATTCAAGGAGTGCAATCATGTCACCCCTCAGTCTTCTCTTCACCAAGCGGAACATGACCAGTACCTCCAATTTTTCCTCCTATGTTTGTTCTCCACACCCCCTATCATCACCCAGCATCGAGGAAGTAGACCAAGTCTACGAAAGCTTATGCTACAATTTCTCTCAGTTAGTTTCAAGATCCCCTTGCATACCTATCATCCTTGTTGCCGTCTTTGATCCTCCACTGTTAATGGATAATGCCTCTATTATTATCCACTATTATCTTCTCCACACCAGATTATTTTTTTAAATCACTTACGCTTGTCAGAGTGCTTAGCTTATTGAAATTAATTTTGCTACACTGCATGAATGTTTACAACTTTTTATATTTCCCTCAGCATGGACACACCTTGTTAACCAGCTTAGGAGGTTTTATACCCCAAAATATCTTATACTTAGATATATATAGGATTTTTTTTTAAAAGAACATTAATTTAAACATGATTAGTAACATGTGACAGGCACATACCCATAAATCAGGATTGGACAAAGGACAGCCCTGTGACCACATGTGGCTTCTTGAGGCTTTTCTGTGGCCCTTGGCCCCTAGTCTCAACAGACCATCTTTTCTCTGGCAAAAGATGTGGGAGTGAACTACCTCTCTTAGAAACCCCCAGAAGCAGCAATTTGTCTTTTAAATAGGTTGCAAGGCCCTCCTGCACTGTTTAAATTTAGAGGGGGAAATCCCCTGCACAGTGTACAGGCACATGTAGGGAAAAGAAGTGGTTAGAGAACAAAGGTACAGGATGGCCAGTTGGGTGAGGGGCAGAAGAGAAAGAATGGGAAGGAGCAGTGATGACACTATCAGAGGGACGGGTGATACCAGCCTTAGTAATACTGCAGGGAAGGAGGGAGGTTAAATGTTAACTGCTAATTGTATTTTATGTCTTCCAGTTTTGAAGTTGTTCTTCCATTATTCTCTATAGCTCCTGGTTCCTGGTTCGTTACTCAGTCCTCCATTCTTAGCTCAATTATTTGCAAAATAAGAAAATATGTAAATCCAACAAATATATGCAATAAACCATGACTTATTTTAAGCATTGCTTGACACCGCACCCTGCATCTCAGTTCCCTCCCATCAAAGAGGGCATATTTTAAGCAAGAATAATGTTAATGAATTCTCTTCTCCAAAGCAGTGGAATCCATTTAGAAAATGGATTCTCTCCTGCTGACACTGATGTTATATCGTGATGGAGAAAAATCAGAAATTCAATAAGTCAATAAGAGTAGACTCTGCTTAACTGCCTCCCCCCACCCACCCCACTTCATACTCTGGCAACAACATTTCAGCCCATGGATTTAAAAAGCAGCTCAGCCATTCTTTTCCAGCTTGGAGCACTCTTTTTCTGCTAGAGTGAAATTCAGGGCATGGCATTAGCTTAAAAAGAATAAGCATCAACAGGATAAACTCTGCTCTTCTTTGCTTAGGTGAAACTCCCTTTGAATCCGATGGAAGTTTGATCCATGTAACTGAGAACAGGCTTTAATGCTAAAGGTACAGAACTGCTGCTATGCTGCGCAAATTCAGAGTGCAGTTGTGTGCAAAGAATTAAGGATTTGCTGGCTTAACGATTAACTTCTTTATCCTTCTTAAAACTTATTATGACATCATCTTTTGAAGCTCTCGTTGATTAACTCACTGATTCCTTCAGCATGAAGCACTTTGGCCAAAGCTTTTGTGGGCTGTGAAATTAAATGAATGGTTTCACAAACTACCTTTTAGAAACAATAAACTGAGCAAACCAGCCACACAGAGCACAAGTATCTGAAACTGGGATCAGAGGCACTTGATTCTAGCCAGAGACAGAGAGCTGCAATGGGCTGCATATGGCTGCTGGAAATGAGCAGCTAATTAATGGATGATGAGACACAGGTGTAACACTGTGGGAGTGGGAATGACACAGCAAAAACAAATGTTTGGTTCATTTGCTTTAGCGTAATTGCATGAAATAGGTCAATGGCCTAATGAAAAGCTATCTTTGCATCCTTATTTGATGGGTGTGTGTGTGTGAGTGTGTGAACAGCACAAGTTCATGAACTTGGGCACCAGAGCAGAAAGGAACAACAGAAACAGAAGGTGCTTCTGGAAAAAGAGAGCTATAATTACAACACATTGTGGATGGCTATATTTGAAAATATGACCCATATTGTTGACACAAAAAATATACCTTCGTGTCCCCTCGTGACCTTAGAAATTGCTTCAGGTTTGCATTACAGCAGTCTTTTGCACATTTTCTCAGATGTAAATCTCTTTGAGTTTAATGGAGTACCAGCATGGTATAGTGGTTTGAGTGTTGGCCTAGGACTCTGGACGACTAGGATTTGAATCCCACTCAGCCATGGAAAACCATTGGGTACCTTGGGTAAATAGCACTCTCTCAGCTTAAGAGAAAGGCAATGGCAAACCTCCCCTGAATAATCTTGTCCAGAAAACCCTATGATTGGGTTGCCATAAGTCAAAATGGGCTTGAAGGCACATAACAGCAACAACCAACTTGAAGCTCTAATCTCCGGGGACAAGATCTTACATCACAAATGTAGTTATGAATGCGTAAGTACATCTGGTCTCCTGACCTAATTCACCAAACCTATTATAATGCCTCTCAACACTACCTTAACAGCCAGCAACTGCACCAAGCAATGGAGGTCTGCTAGCAATCAGGGTGCAGCAGGATGAGTTTCCAGCCACTTCCCACTAGCAACCTGCAGTGTGATACTTAATAGTGACAGGGCTCTGCCCTCTGATTGTTGCACTGCAGCTCACTGGCAGGAGGGCACCGGAAACATCATCCTGCTGTGTCATCCTCAGCAGAACAGACCTCTGTCACTCGGTGCAGCTATTGACTGTTAAGGTACATTTGGGAAGGCATTTGCAATTGTGGCAATAGTGCCATGATGATAAACATGAATACCAAACAGTTATGAATGTATAATTCTAGCTTACACATTCGTAACTGCTCAATAGGATGCCAGCCTCTCCTCCCCATTAGGGCTGCCAGACTTAACACTGAACGGGACTTTGGCATATTAGTTATGAAGGAGGAATTTGTTTCCACTGTGCTATGGAGTGGGGGACAGAAGATGCACATGCCAAAATTCTCACCACTACACACACAAACATACAAATTTCTCATGGTTTATTTTGTACCTTTCTGTCTAAGCCATTCAAGCCATGTTACACTGCATTGACAAGGAACGTATATCTAGCCATTGTCCTCTCCTCGCAACAGCATTCAGTACTGTGCCAGTGAGAACTGGGAAGGAGGGAGAAAGTGCAGCATCAACCTATGATCCATAGTAGCATTTTATCTGTGAACTCCCTCTCAGAAGAAATTGGCCAGACTCAGTGGACTTAAAGGAATTTTGGTTCTGAATTCTGAGATTCAGAATTGATTGATATTGACTTAGATTATTTGCTGATGTTTATTCGATCTGCACTTCTATCTCTACTTCTACACATTTTTTTAAAAAAAGTCTAGGTTTTAATTGTATAATTTGATGTTTATAGTTTTATTTGGCTTTATTTGCCATGATTGCCCCCGAATTCCCCTTGGAAGAAAAGGAAGGGTTTTGTTTTTTTTTTTAAAGTTACTAACCAGTAATCAGAAAGGGCTGATGAGTGCTGACCCCACCATTAGGCAAAGTGGAGCACAGGTTTTTAGATATCTAAAGATAGTAAACTGTAGGTTATTTAATTTATTATTTTATTGCCAGAATGGAGGAAAGCACTTGTGGAATTATCGTGCTTCATGTGCCAGAATAATTTAGCTAGCCTTGGGTGCTGTGCACATTGACCAATTAACTTGCATTGGATGGCAGACATAATTTTCTCATTGCTTTGAAACAGTGTATGACGATTGATATTAATGTGTTTATGATATCTCTTTTCTAAAATAAGGAAATGACCAACATAATTATTATTTTGCTGGGTATTTAGTAATATTTTTATTTGTTAGTCATTATTTGGGGGAGCCGGTATAAGAGCCTCTTACATCTTACCTTCATTATATGAAGTGGCTGGATTTAAAAACAACAACAACAAAATTTTAAGGCAAGCATCTGGCAAAGAGAAGCACACTCCTGTCTTGTTCTGATCTTTTAAAATAAGAATGAGAAGATAATTGTCATTCTGCAGTAACGTGTCTGAACTCTTGTAAGAATGATATTTCACATGTTGATTTTTGTGAGCAATAAGGGAGGTGGAGAAGAGGGCAATAAATATTATAATTATTTTTTTCTTATTTGTAGAGAGGGACAAATATTTTCTGTATTATCTATTGGGGGGAAATCAAGCAATGTTATTAACCATAGCAGAAACAGCAAATAATGTTTCTTCAAAGCAAAATATCTGCCCAGAATATTCCCAAATTATGTTGTGATGAAGAGTGCTGGAACTCTGCCACACTATCTGGTAGCCATCTGGTACACTTCCTTTGCCTGTTTATTTTATTTTATTTTATTCATATCCATGGTTCTTTGAGAGACAATGTATCCAGCTTTCAGACATGAAGCAAATAGACAATTATGAGCAAAGAAGCAGGAAATGTGGTTTGAACCAAGAAGAGCACCTTCCCAATGAAAGAGGCTTACTTCCCATTCTTGCTTTAATATCAAATCAACTCATCCCCTCACCTGTTGTTGCACTGGACACTGTTGGCCACTGCTGCTCAGGTCCTCCTGGTCCTGGGCGTAAGCCTCCTGCCTCCTCCATGTGCACAGCGCTAAACAAATTTACACAGTGATTAGGTCTCACAAAACAGGACATTCCCTTTCCATATAACTTTGACTATATATTTCCACAGTGCATGAAGGCATAGTTGCTCACAAGCTGCACAAATCCTCTGTGATGTAAAACTATGGTTGAACCCTCACTTTGCAAATTCTGCAAAACTGGACATTTGTTACATGTTTGCATTCTTAATTCAGGGACATCATGTTGCACAAATGTTGCCTTTACAGAACAGTTTGTTTCCATTAATGAGATGTGACATGTCTAACATGGCTGGGAAATCACTAAATCCCGGCAGTGTTTATGCCTTACTGTTTAAGTAAATAATGAAACACTGTCCTGTCAGTTTCAGGCATCCTTCAGCCTGCTAACATTAACCAAACTTATATAGCAAACATTCTGGTGTAATTTATAATACCCAACAGTGACTGCACCTTGTGCCTTTGGCTAGTGAACAGGGAGAACATCAGGAAGCATTCCACAGAATCTTTTTCTCACACATCATATGTGGAACATTCTGCTATGAATGGGACTGGCAAACTGAGTTGCCACAAATTATTATGTCATGAACTCAAATTACAATAGTGAAGAGATGAGTGCACTGAAAAATAAATAAATAAATAAATAAATAAATGTGTTTTGTGCACTGTATAGAAAACTAGGATTGTGGGAAGGGGACAAGGGTCAGTTGTTGTCTTGCATTGTTGGCAAAAAAGATGTCAATTTCATGCCAATGTTGTTCAAACAGAGATAATTTCTAGGCCTAATCATTTGCCTCTGTTAATTGCATATTGCAAAATATTCCAAAGGAGGTGCCCAATTATTGATTTTTATTTATTTTTTTATTTTTTTTACTATTTGATTCTTCTCTAGCTGCCATCTGGAGATGCCCCTAAAATTACTACAGTTGCCCCTCCACATTCGTGGCTTTAACATTTGCGGTTTTGATTATTCGCGGTTTTTGGGAGCCCCTCCCAAAAGTGGCAACAGGCTTTAGAAGCCCCATCGCTGCTTTTGGGAGGACGGGTGGGGGGTGGAGAGGAGCAGCGACAGGGCTTCAGAAGCCCCTGTCACTGCTTCTGGGAGGGCGGGGTGTGTGGAGAGGAGCAGCGATGGGGGCCTCAGAAGCCCCCGTCGCTGCTTCTGGGAGGGCAGGGGGGGTTTCCAGGAGGGTGTGGCGTGACCTATTTTGTGTTCGTGGTTTTTTCACATTCGCGGGGGTCTTGCAGCCCTAACCCCTGCGAATGTGGAGGGACAACTGTACTTGCAGGCTGCCACATGGGACAAAAATTTGGGCTTATATATGGCAGGCCAGCAGAATTTCTGTTCTTGCTCCAGCATGGAAAGCTGTCTGGTTCTGGCTACTTGGACAGGTCATTTTTCTTCACTTACCCATCTGGTTATTAGAAAAATAGATAATATAACAGGTCCAACAGAAAGAACTAACAAAAGAATAATAATGACAATAAATTAATGCAAGGACTTGTAGACATAAATGGATACAGAAGAGATTTTTGTTATGGATGAAGAAGATGGGGATTATGAAGACAAAGGCAGCTGCCACACTGCAGAAATAATGCAGTTTGGCACCATTTTAACTGCCACGGCTCATTGTTATGGAATCCTGGGATTTATAGTTTTATGAGATAGTTAGCTTCTCTGTCAGAGAGCTCTGGTGCCACAAAAACTTAAAATCCCATATTTTCATATGGATTCCATAGGATGGAGCCATGATAGTTAAAGCAATGTCGAAGTGCATTATTTCTGCAGCGTCACAGCAGCCAAAGAAGAAACCCTAACAGAACACAACAGTTCAATAGCTGAAGGAACTGGTCATTACTCATCCATGTGTAAAAAAGGTGGGATGGAACCTGAATGCACAAAGCATATCCTAATATTATGTAAAACACTTATTAAATCAGTCCTGGGAAAGATGTGGAAGCTTGTGTCCAAAGAGGCTGGATGCTCTCCTCTCAACTGTTTATAAACTAGGGCCATGGGGAAGTTCATGTCTCAAGCTGAAAAGACACTGTAATTCTCTTATACAACTCTCATTCGTGGCAGCAGAAAACAGAACTGTTTACATTGCTCCCTCATTGCAGTAAGGTAGAGTTCCACCAAGAAACGGTGGTGTGGCCTCTAGTTTAAAATTAAAATATACATATATATCCCTGAACCTAGCCACACTGAATAACTACCAGCCGGTCTCCAATATTGTTTTTGGGCAAGATTGTGGAGCTTGTGGTGGTCTCCCAACTCCAGGGGTTCCTAGCTGAAACTGTTTATCTAGATCAGGCCTGCAAAACTTGGCAGTAGGTATGGGCCAAAATCAAAACAGGCCAAACTTCTGAGGGCGGTACATAGGTTTTTAGCAGCTCACTTCCCAGAGGATTGTCAAAAGTAAAACTCCCCATATTGCAGTTTTATTTGTAAGCCTAGCTTCAATCCACAAGCAATATCAGCTCCCAATTTAGTGAATGTCTCTGCTGGTGGTCACACAAAATGACACCTCAGACTGAAGAAACATATTTTTCTTTTTTTGGCTGCACAGCAGAGGATTAAGATTTCAGAAACACACACACAAATGTAGTATCATTATCAGTGAATCCCAGAAATTATCAACACAGACTTTTTGGGGGTGGGGAGAATAACTTGCTGCTGCATCAAACGCATCAAAATGCACTGAATGCAACCTTAAAATTTAGCCCTTCCTACTGTCAGACTAAACTGGATGGACTCAAACTTGGCCTTGTTGCTGTTCTCTCCTCCCTCTCCCAACTGATGCACACCCCCACACCTAAAAACTGATTTACAGTATTTCCACAGCTTATGCATGCTCACTTAGAAGGAAGTCCTAATGAGATCAATGGGACCCCCAGGTAAGTCTGCAAGGACTGCAACCTTAAATATTTTCTTAATTAACTCAGGGGGGGGGGGCGGATTAAGAACATGTTCATGTTGCAAGAGGGGGCTATTTAGCATTTTAGATAGATAGATAGATAGATAGGGATACAATTGTCATAAAGGAATTAATTATTACATTGTTAAGTGGCCATGTCTTTCCCAAAGGCATTTAAAATTTGGCCCTGACTTTTTAGCACCTCCCGACTGCAGTCCTCATGCACATGTCCCTAGGGGTGTCACCAAACTCAGTGGCACTTTACTTCCAAGTAAACTTGAACAGGCTCCCAGGCATGGCTTTGGCTGGACCCAGGGAAGTGGGAGGGAAAGACCAATGGGCAGGATGCTGATACAAGAAGGGGGAAATAGGGAGGGGTGGAGAAGCAGGAGCAACAACAGGAGGCGAGTAGGGGCCAAAAAGGAAAGAGGAGGAGGAGGAATTTGGGAGAGAGGAGACTGCAGAAAAGAAACTGAGGATTGAATGGAGAATATAAAAGAGCAGCAGAAGGGAGGGACACCAGGAAAAGGCAGAGTGGAAGAGCGAGGGGTGGATGGGTGAGTGAGGAGATGTTGGGGGGAGAGATGCCAAATTTGAAGTTTCTACTTACAGCTTTTCTTGCTATACAGAGAAATTCCCCCAAGCTGGAGGCAGAGGCGGCAATGGTAGTGGTTGCTCCCCGCTCTGGACTACTACCACAGTTGGCTTGGGTTGGGAGAACCTTCCTTGCTTGGGTGGGAGAACTAAGCCCAGCACTGGATGGACCCACCTGTCCACCACCCTCACTTCAGGCAGCAACAGCCTCAAATGTGGGCTGGCTCGACTCCCCCTTCCCCAAGCAAGAGGCTGCAGTGGAGGCAAGGCAGGTGATGGTGGTGGTGGCCTCTCTCCATGAGGAGGATGAGATGGAATGCAGAGGCCACTTCAACCCTCTGGCAGCCGGGGGTTGAAGTGGCGGCCTCTGTGTTCTGCCTCCCCACTGCCACTGCCACCACCTCATTCTCCTCACGGAGAGAAGCCGCCACCACCATCAAACCACCTTAACTCCTCACAGAACAAGGGAATATAGAAGCCAGGAGCGAGGGAACGCAGATGCCAGCAGCTCCAACACAAAGGTAGCACCTCCAATATATGGGCCAGTGTGGGGCAGGCGCATCCAGGCTAGCCTTTGGGAGTTTGAGCAGGCACTGGTTTCTTTTTCAATTGGTTGGTTTGCCTTTGTTTAATTTCAAAAGTTAGATTGGCAGCCACCATCGACCAATCAAACTCTAACACTGATTGGTGGCACCAGAAGAGTGGGTAAAAATATATAGAAAGGTTTAACACCTTGAGCCTATCTTTGTGGGCCGCAGGAAATCTTTTTGAGAACCACATGCTGTGCAGGCCTGATCTAGTTCCATTTCAATCTGGCTTTATGCAGGGCTATGTGACAGAGAAAGCTTTGGCTGCCTTGTGAATGACTTACACAGGGAACTGGACAGGGGGAGTATGTCCCAATTGGTTCTGCTGGTATCATCAGGATACCAACAGCTTTTGATACCATCAACCATGGTATCCTTCTGAGCTGCTTCTCTGGGATGGGACTTGGAGGTACTGTTCTGCAGTGGTTCCAGTCCCTCTTGGAGGGGCAAACTCAGAACATGCTGCTGGAAGATTCCTGTTCAACCTCACGGCCCCTGGCCTGCAGGGTTCCTCAAGGCTTACTTTGTCCCTCGTGCTATTTTACATCTACACAAAACCTCTGGGAGAGGTTATCTGGAGTTTTGGGGTTGGATGTTACCAGTATGCTGATGACACCCAACTCTATCTCTTCCTTCCATCCAGTTCCAAGGAAGCTATCTCTGTACCAAACCAATGTCTGTTGTCGGTAATGGACTGGATGTGGGCAAACAAATAGAAACTGAATCCAGAAAAACAGAGGTGCTCCTGGTCAGGTGAAAGGTGGGTCATGGAACAGGGATTCAGCCTGTGGTAGATGGGGTTGCACTGCCCCAAAATCTCAGGCTTGCAGCTTTGGTGTGCTCCTGGATTCAGATCTGAGCCTGCATGTCCAGCTTTCAGAGGTAGCCAGGAGTGCATCTGCACAAATAAAATTGGTGTGCCTGCTGTGCCCATTCCTTGAAACATCAGATCTAGCTACGGTGACACACATGTCTTGAATACATCCCAATTGGATTTCTTGTAAATACACTCTATGTGTGGCTGCCAGGGAGCCCTGGTGGCACAGTGGTTAAATGCCAGAACTGCAAGTCACCACATTGCAAGTTCAATCCCAGAGGGCTCCAAGGTTCACTCAGCCTTCCATCCTTTCGTAGGTCAGAAAAATGAGTACCCGGCTTGTGGGGGCAATTAGCTAACACATATTGGAAACCACTTAGTGCAGTGTAGATGTGTAAATTGCTATTGTTTAAACAATTTGTAAGCCGCTCTGATAGCCTTTGTGGCTGAAGAGCGGGGTATAAATACCTAATTAAATAAAAATAAATAAAAATTAAAACACATAGGAGAGAGCCTTCTCAGTGGCTGCTCCCAGGTTGTGGAACTTTCTTCCTCAGGAGGTCTTGTTGGCCTACTCACTGCTGTCTTTCTTTTGATAGGGAAAGGCCTTTTTATTTAAGGAGGCATTTGGTTTTTAATATGTTGCAGCAGATGGAGCTTTTATTGGTGGCTGTTGTGTTTCTATTTTATGTTTTAGATCTGTTTTTTTTTTATGGCTTCTAGGTTGCACTGTTAACTTGTATTTACTTGTGTTTAATTTTTATACTGAGAGGTTTTTCAGTTGTATTGTGTTTTTAAAAAGTTGTATGCCATCTTGGATCCTGGGCTGGGAGAAAGGCAGAATATATATATATATATATATATATATATGTTAAATAAAGAAGAGGAGTCTATATGAATACATACCCTTGCATGCCAGCTCTTAAAGATGCAGAATAACGCCAGTCAGGATTGGGTGGTTTTGGCTGTAAAACAAAACAAGAGAAAGAGGTCAATATTAATTTCCATTTAAACTCATTTTAAAAAGTAATGTATTATAATCTAGAGTTCCATCCAGAGTTCTTCCATAGTGTTTGCATTTCTTGCCAAAGAATCACATAAATATACTCATTTTTAAAATGCAAGAGAACTGCCAACCTCTTCATGCTGTATAGGTCATAGGAACCTTTTAATTATTACATTAGAGCAGGGACAAGCAACTGCTTATCATACAGGGCCAAATTTTGGCCGAGAGGATCCACTGTGGGCCACAACAGGGTCAGAAATGAATAAAAGAAAAGAATCAGGAAGTTGCCAGAAGTCCACTTCTGGATTCATCACTTCTTTAAAAAAAAAAAAAAAAAGCTTTTGAGAGGTTTTCTGAAGTTTGGGAGGCCTTGTGGCTCTTTAAATCTGAACCTGGTCTCCAAGAGTACTGTATATCCACACTGCATAATTACCTGTATAGCAATTTGATACCACCTTAACTGGCTTGGCTCCATCCTAAGAAATCCAGAGGTTTGTATTTTTGAAAGGTACCGTATACCAAATTCTCTGCTGTTTGAGAGCTCTGACTCTAAATCAAGGGCGTGGCCTGGAGTTCTCTAGCAGAAAATTCTTAATACCTCACCAGAATATGAATGCCAGGACTTCTCAGGCTGGAGCTTTGGCAATTAAAGTGGCATCAGATTGCTATAAATGTGTAGTATGGGGAAAATGTTCTGGAGTCGGGGAGAAAACAGTTTTTTCCAATATGGAGGAGTTACTGCAAAAGCATGAGCACTACTAGGGGCACATTTTGTCAATGCCTGCTATAGAGGCACTGTGAATGTAACTTGGAGCCTCTAAAAGCAGGTTTTAACTTTACCTGGCAAATATTTTTCTACCCCATTATTTTTTCAGGAAGTTCCTTACATTTCGCTTGGTTGGCCCACACATAACACCAGGACCTGTCCCGCACATTTCACATAGCCTAACAGTGATACACTGCCCTTAATGCAGGTAATTATAGTTTAAGAGATAGTCTATATACAGTCAACAACTCTTGTTAGCATGGGCACTTCCCAGTTCTCCTTTTCAATATTTATCAAGGCATTTTGTCATATTTTAAAAAAACGTACTGTGCACACACCTATCCACCCACTAATTGTTACTCTTAAATGTAGTTACTTGGCAAAAATATTACATCTTTCCCTACTTTATTCAGATTTCACACATACCAGAAAAGCTATCATTGTCTAATAAAGAAGAAGTGATCAGTGATACTGTGAAAGAGAAGTGGTGTGGGGTGGGCCAACCAGCTATGATGGGAAAGCCATAGTAAACTTTGCCCTACTCACAACTATAATGTGGAATGAGACTATGGAGATTTTCACACTACACTGTTATAGTGTTACTATTCCACTTTATTTGCTATGGCTGCCTCCTGTGGAATCCTGGGATTTTCAGTTTAGGGAGGGGCATTTACAACTCTCAACCAGAGAGCTCTTAGGCCTCACTAAACTACAAACCCCAGAATTCCACAGGAGGAAGCCACAGCAGTTAAAGTGGCAATAGCAATAGCATCTTTATTACGGTCATAGACCAGCACAGGTAAAAAGGGATACAGAATAAAGGTAAAAACACAGGATAAAAACAGGCTAAAAGCAGTATTTAAAATGTTAGCTCCGGTATAACAAGACTAGGTTGATACTATTCTACTGCTGAGGACATTGTCTGTCGAATTTTAACCTCAGCTGCGCAGAATCTGGCAACATTATAAGTTGTTCCTGGGTTGGTGTCTGAAAGCAACAAGTTTATGTAGAATTGTCCAGTGTGCCCCTGATATTTATGCAACAGGGGTGAAATAAGGCTGAGACGTATGTCCCTGTAATATGAGCACTGGAGTAATACATGCTCTGTTGTTTCTATTTGGCCTGAGTTGCAGGGGCACAGTCTGTCTGAGAAGGGGATCTTCTTGTATTGGCCTTCAAGGACAGCTGAAGGGAGGGCACGACACCATGCAAGAGTAAAGGCCCTTCGATGTTTAGGTATTTCAAGTGTTGCTAAGTATGCCAAAGGAGAGGCCAGATAGCTATTGGAGTCACTAGCAATGAAGGTTGGAGTACTGGCTAGATCCAGTTGTTGCTCTATATCTCCTACCCGTTGTTTGATAGTAGCTTTCGCCCTATCATATCCCAGGCTAAGCAGAAGATCTGGAGAAAGGCCCAGCATTGAGATTTTAGTCATCACTGTCTGTTTCCAGCTGGATTGGAAATCATCACTTAAGGTTAGTGGAGCAAGGCCAGTGGGAAAGAGGGATAGTCTGAGCCAGTAGCTGAGTACGGTCACCCACACTCTAGCCTCCACTTTCATAAATCCTGACTCCAGTCTCAGAGCTGCGTTAGAGACACAATTTGGAGTTTGGAAAGCTGATCTTAAAAATTTGGATTGGACAAGTTCTAATGGAGCAGGTTTGGGGAAGGGTCCCAATTGGGATCCATAAAGCAGTTGTGCTACTGGTTTGGCTTCAAAGAGTTTGAGCGCTGCAGATAAATAGTGGCCTCCTCTTATCTTAAGAAATGTGAGAATGGCTGTTGTACTCCTCTGCACATTGCAAGCAGCATACTCCCCATGCGCTTTCCTACTACCAGTGGCTTGAAAAATTACCCCCAGGTATTTGAAGCAAGAGACCTGCTCAATCTTGTGGCCATCTATATTCCAGTTGTAGTTCTTAGGCCTTTTAGCGAATGCCATGATTTTAGTTTTTTGATAGTTGAGTTCTAGCTGTTCCACTCTGCAATATTGTGCTAGTGCTCTTAGAGTTCTTTTTAGTCCAATGGGACTTCTTGAAAGTACTGCTGCATCATCCGCATAAAGCAGCATTGGGATATGCCTTCCCTCTAATTTTGGGGGGTGGAAGTTAGTGTTGTTGAGGTGATCCACCAAATCATTGATGTAGAAGTTAAACAGGAGTGGAGCTAGAATGCAGCCTTGCTTGACACCCTTCTCAGTGACAATGTCATTGGTGAGATGTCCCTGGGGGTTACATCTTACTTTTAATGAGGTCCCTTCATGCAGCATACGAATTAGATGGAGTAAACGTCGGTCGATCGAAGAAGCCTCCAGTTTTTTCCACAGTTTGGTTCGGGATATAGAGTCAAAAGCTGCTTTAAAGTCTATGAAGGCAGCATAGAGAGAAACTGTGCTGCAGGTGGAGTATTTTTCAAGAAGGTGGTGGAGTACAAGGCACTGATCTATGGTGGAGCAGCCTTCCCTAAAGCCAGCTTGTTCTTCTGCAAGTATGTTTTCTTGTTCCAACCAGGTCTGAAATTTCCACTGTAAGTGTCTTGCATAGAGTTTGCTGATTGTACTGAGGAGACTAATTGGTCTGTAGTTGACAGGATCATCCTTGCTTCCTTTTTTATATATGGGGACGATGATTGCCAGGCCCCAATCCTTGGGTGCTCGACCATATTTGTCGATACAGGTGAAAAGTGAGGCCAGGATAGGGGCCCAAAATTCAAGGTTGTTTTTAATGGCTTCTGCAGGTATTAAGTCTTCCCCTGGAGCCTTCCCCATTCTCAGCTGGGCTACAAGGTTCTTGATCTCTGTCTCTGTCGCTGTCACTGGTGGCCACCCTTGGATATTTTCTACATTTTGGCTAGTGCATCCACTTTCAATGTAGTTGTCCTTATAAAGTGCTTGAAAGTGATCCTCCCATATCCCTGGAGGGATGTGACAATCCACTGTAGCTGGCCCATTTCTCTGGGAACTTGATGTAATATGCCAGAATAGAGCTGTGTTGTTGGATCTGACTGCCTGGATAAGATGTGTCCAGTCATTTTTCATGGCTTCTTTGTTCTTGTTCATCAGCAGCTTTTTGTAGTCTCTTTTCTGCTGAAGCTGCATTGGTACAGCATCTGGGATGTTATTAGATAGGTAACCCTGATAAGTATCAATGAGGGCTTATTTAGCATTAACACATTCCTTGTCAAACCATGGTTTGGAGTGGAGCTGTTGTTGTTTCCACTGATGTACACTATTTTGACGGATTAGATATTGGTGTAGAGCTTGGGTAAGTGTATTGTAATTTTCCAAGATTTCAGCAGGGGACTCAGCTGATATCAGGGCAGTCCTAAGATGCTGAAGTTGGTCTGAAGCCAATACCTCACTTATTGTTTGGTTTAGTTGGGGGGGGTCCATTTAGCTCGGCGATAAGTCCTTCCTGATGGTGTCACAGAAAGGTGATAGCGCTCCCTAGTGTGTGTCTTCTGAGTGAAGTCACTAAGGTGTAGCCAAATTGGAAAATGATCACTTTCAAATCTGGGCATAACTTCTAATTCCTTGGTATAGGGAAGAAGGTCCCTAGAAATGATTATGTAATCAATGGCACTCATTCTGGACCCAGAGATAAGTGAATTCAGCTGGGCAGTCATTTTTCAGGGCACCATTTAGGATTTGAAGGTTCAGCCTGAATACTGTTTGATCCAGACAAAGTCCTGCAAAATTTGATTTCTTGTCCTTTGAGCATCGGATAGGGTGGGTTCCATCATCTTTAAAATCAGGAGGAGGACATTTGTGCTGGGCATATAGGGTATGATTGTTGGGGCCCAGTCTGGCATTCAAATCACCCCCCAAAATTACACATGCATTTGGGTTCTGCAACATGAGATTAGCAGTGTATGATTCCAATTCAGCCCACAGGCCTCTGATTTGGGATTTCTTCTTCATTGGAGGCATGTAGGCATTTATTATCAGCAAAGTGCAATGGTTAAATTGAATTAGCACTGCCATGGCATATGTTTTAAAAGTGGAAAGAGGCCTTGTTATGGCACGTAGGGTGGTGGAAACCAGAACACCCAGGCCGCCTCTAGCTCTTCCATGCTTTTTCCCTGGCTCTGCCGGAATTGAAAATGAGTGAAAGCCGTTTAATAACAAATCCTTATTAGTCCATGTTTCCTGGATCAGTATAATGTCATATTGGGTGAGGAAGTCACTAGGACAAAGATCTCTGTGGGCCATTGGCCACCCAGCGATGTTCCAGGTCATAAGAGTAACCTTGTGCTGGTCTGTTGGAAGTCAGGTAGTCACATTGCAGGCCACAGGCTGGATGGTTAATTCATCTGATGGCAGTTGGTTAAATGACTGGGTTGACTGTGGCTATGTCCTCCTCTGTGGATGAAGGGGTAGTGAATCACATTCCTGTTCTTCCTGCCCTGCCTGTTCTGGAAGGGCGATTGGAAGAACCAATGCAGCATGGGAAGTGAAATGAGGATCACAAGCAAGCAAGGATCCCATCTCTTTAGTGAGGGGGGGCATTCTTTGGCTTAGGAGATGAGGTAGGTGGCAGTGAAACTGTTTTTCCCTTGAACTAGGTTTGCATAGGGATGTTTGAGACCCCTGGAGTTTAATTGTAGATGGGGGTGCATCTGCAGTATATTGCATTTTTGAAGGGGTGTTGGCTACAACTTGAGATTTCAAGGCTTCCTTGATTGTAAGTAGAGAGTCATCACTTTCGCTTTCATTGTCAGAAAAATCAGAAAAATGCACTGACAGTTTTCTGCGAGAGGGGGCTGATTTCAATGGGGCTGGATTGCTGTTAGATTGACTCAGGATGGTATCTCTCATCAGCTGTATTGTGGGTGTGTGTTCCCAAATTTCTGTGAGTTTTTCTCTCAATTTAATTACTTCTTGATTTATAGCCTGAGCTTCCTTTGAGGTGTGTTTAGGTTCTCCCTCTTGGTGTGCAGAATTACTGCTTCTTTGTGTTATTGTTGCTGTTTTCCCTGTGATGAGGTCATGGACTATCTCATCCTTAAAAACTCTGTTAATTTCTATATAATGTGCATTCCAGAGGAAATTTCTTTTCCATAACAACCTGTTAGGAATATTTGCCTGGTTAAAGGTAAAAAAAAAAAAATCGTTAAGTAGCTCTTGAGCTGGGTAAAAAGTGGCAGTCTAGTAAATCAATTGTTCTGCTGTGCATGTTTAAAAGTTGGGAAAGGTATCTCACAATTGACTTGCACCTACTCCACATATGGGCGTTGTGATGTATTTGTAGCAGGAGCTGATTTTTATGTAACACTCAGCAGTGATTAACTGCATCCTGTGACGTGGCAGGGCACATTTCCTCCAAATCTGCTACATTTTTAAACCCCTGTGTACCATATGGGTTTTGCCTTTGAAAAGCTTGCTGGGAAAGCTTGTTTGTAATGTCATTTAGTCTTTGCAAAATAAGAATCAATGTCTCTATGGACAGTTTGCAGAAATCATAAAAGAGCTGAGCACTGTTATTGTAGGGAATGCTGCCAAGCTCCGGGAGTTTGATTTTGTTATCAACTTGCTCTGGCCCATAATTTATATTTACACTTTAAGGAATTGAGGAAGCTGGTTTGTATAGTTCAAGTGTCTATGATGGCTTAGGGAGTAAAGAAGGAGCTGTTGTTACAGATCTGTTACTCAAGAGCTGTGTTGTCTCTGCCGCTGGGAAGAGTTAGTCAATCCTCATCTGTTTTTCTGCTTTGGAGGATTCCTGGTTGGCATTGTTGTTGTTGGGGCTCGTCCGATTTCTTTTTTTGCCTTTGGATGGCATTTTTGAGGTATATATAGGTGGTAATGCCAGATGTTAATGGGAGGACAATTCAGAAGTTGTTAGTCTGTCGCCATCTTGTCCTCCTCCACAGTTAAAGTGGAATAGTAACACTATAACAGTGCAGTGTGAAAAATCTCCTGTGTTTAATACTACAAGAAGTATGTGGATTAGGGATGCCAGATCATAAGGCCTGGCCCTGAGTTTATAGGGTTGGATCCTCTTCTCTAGCCCTCAGGGAGGAATCTCAGGGCAAGAGTGCTGCCTTATTTGTTAAACTTGGAATGTTTATTTTAATAATGTACTCTCTGTAACTGTGGTTGATGCTTAATGTTACCTGCTTAGTGACATCACCACAGGCTGCCCCTGCTAACATCATCCTTGTAACATCACCATGACCTGCCTCCACTGACATCACAAGGTCCCTACATCTCAGGGTTTGACCCTGAAATATAGTCTGGCATACTCCTGATCTGGCAGCCATAGTGTGGATGAGGGAAGTGACATACCGCTCCCCACTTCTCCCACCTTACCTGACTATGATCTATCCTTTCAGGCACTTTTCTCTCTAATAAACAATCACTTTGAGTTCACTTTGGGTATTGGAACTGGACAGGATAAAAAAGATTTAACATAACAGACCACAGAAGTATGATGGGGGAATGGTGTTCAGCTTCCCACACCCACTTGTACCTTTTGCGGTAAACAGCCACAATGAAACAGCCAGTCACATAAAGAATAAACATTGCTGTCCCCATCATATCTACTTCAGCCTTGTTAGTAGTCAGGAAAAATCTCAATTCAAGGCTTCCATATTTGCTTGGAGTCTCTTAGGTTTGAAAGAATGGGTGTTTGCTTTATAAAGAATAATTTAAAATATGTCAATAATAATTATATATATACATGAGGGTACACAAATTTTACATTGGTGTTTTTTAATGGGCCACATCTTCATACAAGCAAGTAAACAGTCCAGTAACTGCAAGGAGAAATATATATGAACTGTGAACAATTTATTGCATGGAAAACTGGGTGGGGGGGACTCCTATCTCTCTGGCTTTTCTTCGCAAACGAAGATTCAGGAAGGACTCATCCCGCGCCGGGGGACTCCTATAGGGAGATGAAAAATGATGTGTTGTAGAAAACGATATTGAAGTTCCATTGCTTAGCAATTACTTACTTCCAAGTAAATAATGCTAGAATTGGATTGTTATTTTTAAAATGTGTGGAAAATACAATTAAAAATATTTTGCTTGTTCATCCTTTGAAAGTGGTGGGGGGAATTATTCTCTTCTCCTGGAAGGCATCTCTCTGAGTTCCATTTAAGTACAGCCTCCTGTGAAGAGTGGATCTGAGCCACTCTGCCTGTGATGGTTTTTATGCTGGGGTTTATGGACTGCAGAGAATTGCACTGGATTATATCAGGCTTGTAGACTGCAGCAGATATTTGTCAAAAGCAGACATTTTCTCACAGCCACAGGAGCTTAACATCAACAGAATGTGGGCCAGAAACAGGAGGAAGAAATGAGAAAAGGACCCTATGAACAACCAAAAACTCAGCTCTAATTACAGATATCACAAGCTGCTCTATAATTAAGAAAAGTACAATTAACAAAGAGCTTCCTGACATCATAAAGGGTGCATAGCTTGGGATGGGCATCGTTTAATTCCCTGGTGGGAAAGCAGTTCTCAGGATTATTTTAAACACACCAACATCAAGGAAGTTAACCAGCCTCACCCTGTGAACCTTTCTTCTATTGAGGCTCATGGGTTACTTCTTGCTGTTGTGTGCCTTCAAGTTGTTTCAGATATATGGTGACCCTATCACTAATTCCCAGGAGGAAGAATCATAAAACTCAGCATAACATATAGTTTGACCCTGAGGCTCAACACATTAGTAATGAATGCATAGAATGGAGAATACTGACCCCTCCACCAATATTGGTACCTATCTGGAACACAGTCCACTTCGAGTTTATGCACCTTAGGCTGAGGACCAGGGATAGTTTGGGGGTTCTGCTAGTCTACCGACTACCCCGTTGTCTAGCAGACTCCCTGACCGAGCTGACACAACTGGTCTCGGAGCTGCTGTTGGAGTCTCCTAGACTTAATTTGGGGAGACTTCAACATTCCGCTCGAGACCAGTCTAACAGGCGTGGCTCGGAAGTTCATGGAGACCATGACAAACATGGGCCTATCCCAATTGGTCATCGGGCCCACACATTGTGCAGGCCATACACTCGATGCGGTCTTCAGTACGGAACAAGAATATCCATGGGCAGAGGTTGTAAATACCTCCGCATTGTCATGGTCGGATCATTTCCTGGTCAAGGTGGAACTTAGAGTTTGTATTCGCCCCACCGGGGGTGGTGGACCCATTAGATTGGTCCGCCCTCAAAGGCTAATGGAGCCAAATGGATTCCAGAAAGCCTTAGATGGTTTAATGATTGGGAATGCTGGTGACCCTGTCGATGCTCTGGTCAATACAATCCCTTCACATTCGCAGGGGTTAGGTTCCATAGACCCCCACGAATGTTAAAATTCCCCGAATAATGACAGCCCTCCCCCACCCTCCCCAAGTGACCCCGAGGCCTCCGGAGGCCTCATGGTCACTCTTCCTGGCCTCCGCCCGCCCTCCCCTTCTGTGCAACCTTCTGCTTTAAAAAGCTTTAAAATGCTATTTGGTCAGCTTGGAACAGTGAAAAAAACTCACAATCTGGAACACAAAAATCCAAAATGGTGCTTCCGACCGCTTCCTCGTCGGCAAACCACTCCAGTGCATGTTTGACCAATTAGCTGTCCATTCTGAGAATGCACAGTGATGTGAATAGATTGTCCTAATGAGCAGTAGTGCACATTCCCACAGACGGTTTTTAAAAATACAAGAAAACCCACAAAGGCTTTTCCCATGTAGTATTTGGAGTTTTTGGCCCCCCTCCTTCTGAATACTGCATATTAATGTGGGATCACATTGGGGCAAAAGATATTCTCCTTGAATTCTATGAGGAGTATTTTCACCATCTAGACAACCCCCCCAGACTAGGTAAGACAGTAATGACAGAACTCAGAGATTACTAGGCTTTACTGCCATGAGGGGGCCTGATTCTCCTCCTTGCCTGCTCTCTCCCCCTCCCACTCGCTATTCCAAAGTAGGCTAACTTCATGCATGTTGGGTTTTTTTATTTTTATCTTTGCAGTGTTTGTGTAATTATGGCAAAAATGATTAAAAATAATTAAAAATATTGGTTTGCTGTAAGTAATCACAGCAAAGATTTTTGAAAAGCCCAGACAGGCACAGAGTTAGCCTGCTTTGGAATAGCAAGTGGGAGGGCGAGAGAGGAGGAGAATCAGGCCCCCTCATGGCACTGACTGCTACAATGCTGGAATTGAAGTGAAGAGACCTGTCGCACCAGGGCCAGTAGCAGAAGAATTGCAACAACCTGAACTCTCAATAGAAGTGAAGATGACTCAGCTGAAGCTGTTGTACTCTGGATATATCATGAGAACAGGACTCATTGGAAAAAACAGTAATAGATTTTCCTTGTTTTTTTTCCAGGGTTTGAGGCCTTGTTCTGGAAGAGTTTACTTCTGATATTTCGCCTGCATCTGTGGCTGGCATCTTCAGAGAATGGTTGGGTACATTGAAAGATTTTCAGAACATGTTATAAACCAACCTGGGCACAAAATGTTATTTGACAACACCAAAATTCTGGACCAGGCCAACAACTATCATGTCAGAATGCACAAAGAAGCTATTGAAATCCACAAACAGCTGGACAACTTCAACGGAAAAGAAGAAACCCTAAAAGTAAACAAAATCTGGCTGCCAGTCCTGAAAAACACTAAAATCAAAACTCAAAACTTACAAATGAACTCCACCCAGGGACTGAGGGATTTCCAGTAGACAATGGACCATTAGTCAACTATTAGCCAAACAGACACTAATCCTCCTTGCATATCTCCACCCAGAAACTAGTCATTCAAATACACAAATTTACATATCTTCCCCAACAGGGGTTCACAGTATATAAACTCCACACACACTCCTACCCAAACATTCTCTGAAGATGCCAGCCACAGATGCAGGCAAAACATCTGAAAGAAACTTTTCCAGAACATGGCTTCAGAGCCCAGAAAAAAACCAAGGAAAATCTATGGATGGTGGCCATGAAAGCCTTCGACTTCACAAAGACAGTAATGCTTGGTAAAGTGGAAGGCTGTAGGAAATGAGGGGGACCACACCACAGGTGGATTGATTCAATCAAGGAAGCCAGGGCTCCGAGTTCACAAACTCTGAGCAGGGCAGTTGATGACCAGGAACCTTAGAGGTCTCTCATTCATAGGGTCACCATAAGTTGAAGTTGACTTAATGGGAAATAACAACAAAAACAATTAAAGATAAAATTATAAACCACATAGAAGGACAAGCTCTGCTTAGAAAGGATCAGTATGGCTTCTGCAAAGGTAGGTACTGTGCCATAAAACCTATACGGTTCTTTGAAAATGGCAGAGGGTAACATGGATATAGACAAGAGCTATCTAGTACATGTTGTTTACTTCAACTTCCTAAAGTTTTTTTTTTAATTGTGGGGGTTACTAAAGAACAGGAATGAGAAAGTAGGAATGAACAGGCAGCTGTTGCAATGGATTAATATAAACAATTATATCTCCCAAGAATATGTTTTGGGATGTGTGCTTTTTAAATAGTTCATTAATGATCTGGAGGTAGAGTTAAATAGTGAAGTGGCCATGTTTTTTACGAGACCAGTGTATTAAAGTTGGTGATAAGAAAATGGGACAATGACAAGATCCAAAAGGATGTTTCCAAACTTTGGGAATAGGCATTAAGATAGTAAACACAGTTCAATCTAAGTGATGCACATATGGAATATGGCACTGAATTATGATATGTCACTGTCATAACTTCAATGCTGATGGGGCCTGAGCTGCCAGTGACTAATCAGGAAATGAATCTTGGGGTTGTAGTGGATACCTCAATGAAAACTTTGGTCCAGTGGGCAGCTCCTGTGAAAAAGGCAAATTCCATGGGAGGATTATCATGAAAAGAAGTAAAACTGGAATTACCAGCAACACAATACCTTTACACAAATCTCCCAGGCAACTACACTTGAAATACTTTGTATAGCAGTTCCAAAAGAATACTGTAGAGCTGGAAATAGTGCAGGAGGGGGTAGCCAGCTTAATCAAATGCTTAAACAATTCCCCTCTAAGGAAAATGTTCAATGCTGAGATGTTTTTAGCTTAAAAAAAGTCAGGTAAGGGGTGATATGAAAGAGGTGTGTCAATCTGTGCCTCATTTGCAGAAAACGGATTAGGAGATTTTTTTTTCCCTGTGATATACTATCTTAGGTCATCCAGTGAAGCTACACCAAGGATGGAGGACCATTTTTGTGCCAAATGGTTTCTGAGCTTCCCCCACATGTCTCCAAGGGTGTGAGGTGTCCTTCTGCCATGTTGCCCCCCTCCAGGCCATCTGAGGCCTAGGAGAGATTTTTAAAAAAACAAGAAGTGACCCAGATTTTGACTTTCAGGGTACCAAATTTTTTTTGCAAAATTTTCCTCTACAGCTCCTAGGGGGCATTTGGTGTAAATTTTCCATTTTTTTTCAGCTGGAGAGTGATCTACCAAGTCTCCATATGGGGACCAATGCGCTCTTCAGCCCAGTAACCCTGAGCTAAATGGTAGATGATTCTGAACACACATAATGAAGTACTTCTTCACACATTTAAACTCTAGGACAGGCTACTACAAAATAAAGTAACAGTCACAATGGCTTTAAAGGGGATTAGAAAAATTCATGAAGGATGTAACACCAGCCTGCATTGCCCAAAACACTAAGTAAGACATTCATGTGGATGAGAGGGATTTAACCAATAATCCAAGAAGGAATGCATATACATAAACATGCACTTGTGCACACATGTGCATGGCCCTCCTGAATGAGCACCAGAAGGGGGAGGAATGGGAAGAAAGGAAAGGGAAAGAACCTTGCTCAAACAAGGGTTCAAAGGAGCTCAGTGCAGCCTGGCACAGCATAAACATATGATGGAAGGAGAGCTCTAGATTAGATATACAGTATATGCATTTAGGCCTTTGAGGAACCAATGTAGCGTAGTGGTTTGAGTGCTGGACTATGATTCTGGAGATCAGGGCTTGATTCCCCATTCGGCCATGAAAACCCACTGGGTGACCTTGGGCAAGTCACACACTCTCAACCTCTGAAAACCCTGTGATAGGTTCACCTTAGGGTCGCCATAAGTCAGAAATAACTTGAACGAACACCACAACAAACAGGATCCGGAATGTGGGGAGACTGGGGGTAGGGCACCTTCCATTCATTTGTATGCTCAGTGATCCAGAGCTCCTGGGTCTGATTCAGTGAGTAAGAGGCGACAAAATTCTCTTCCAAACCCTATTTACTATATTCAGTGTAGGGCAGTATGAATCATACATTTACAAACTATAATCAAAAAGTCAAAGCTGCTAAATACATGCAAGCATACTGACACCTTCATTCAGATAATCTGTTCTACAAAATGTCTACTTTCTAGTAAAAGTGGTGTTACTGTTGAATCCTTCAATTGATACAGCTTAGTTTCTCTGCAAGAAATGAAAATAAATTCCACATACTTGCTGTTTAGGGCTTTGTTTGTTTGTTTGTTTGTCCACTGTTAATTCTATGCAGAAAAAAATATGGGTCTTATTAATTATATGTGGAAACGCAGCTATTTATAGCCTTAGCATATGTTTCACTTTCAGGGAATTAGTGTAAAAAGCTAAGAAACCCCTAATTCAGCACCAAATCTTTCTGTGCTGACAATCACAAATTGCCTTCCCACACAAGGAAGACAAATATAAAATTAACAAGAAGAGATATTTGGGTTTTTTAAAATGAATTCTGACTGGAAAAACAACAACAATACTGAACAATATTAAATATATTGCTTGAATGGTAGCCGCAGTCAGGGCCGGTTTAAGGAACCGGCGGCGCCAGCATCCGCAGGGGCCCCCATCATTGTGGGGGGCCCCATATTAACTCTCCTCTTGCAAAAACATTATTAGTAATAATCTGAAATATCCTGTACTGTGAATAGCTTAGGTTGAGTTAAGTTACATTGACCTGAAATAAACATATGGGGCTTCCAAAATAAAGCATTGCAGAGGGCCCCTTAAACCGGTCCTGGCTGCAGTTATCTGCTGGAGCTACCACCACTTAATCCAAAAGTACCACTCACTAGCCTGCCCTTGCTCAAAGTCAAAGGGGTTGAGCTGGAGTTGTCGGAAACAGAATTCAGCAGGCAGGGGGTGGGGAGAGCCTGGTGGACTCTTGGCTGCCATAGGCAGATCTTCTCTGATCGAGGAGAAAACTCAGGGCCACTGGGTTCTTGTGCATCTCCCACGGTTTTCAGTGGGATCAGTGCAGGAGAAATTCTTGCTTCCTTGTTCTACACACCAGTAACATTTATCTCCTGAGAACATGTTGGGGGTTATTCGTTTGAACAAGAGTATATGACAGATAGACTTAGGCCTATCACAATGATCAAGGAATTCATTTTCAAGCACATTTTGTATGTATCTGCAAGGGGGAGGGGAAGAGAGATTGGTGATGGGGTGAAGTTGGACTGCAGCTGCCAGCTCTCAAGTACCATGGAAGGAAAGGGCTTGGTGGACATCCCACATCTTTCTTTTCTTTTCGAGCTCTCCTTTCAGTTTAGGGGAGACTTGCAGGATATTTCTCAGAGCCTATCCTTTCTGCTTCCTTCTAACAACAGCTTCCTGGTTAGCTCCACTTTCCATTTCACCGTCCTTAATTTGGATTGATCATCTTATTTCCTCGGCCTTGCTCAGTGCTATTAGCTGTAGTTTCTCAGGAAGGCAACCAGACATTCCCTCTCACCTTTGTTATGAGGCTCCCTTCAGCCATTGCTCTCTGGTTGCCAGAGATCAACTTCACAGAAGACCTGCAGCTCCCATTCATGAACCCTGTCACACCACACAATTATAGCACGATGATTCCACTTTAACTGCCATGGCCACATCCTATGGAATCCTGGGGACACCATGCCTCAGCTATTGTAGAAGCTGGCATAGAAACCACTTATTCACAATTTCTTCCTCATAAAGAACATAAATATGTACACTGAATGTGAGGTGAGGTGGCACAGAAGAAAATTGCTCCACACATGTGTGAAAACAACTGAATCACGGAAATACAGTTCTGGATTTTATCTTCACCTGTATGCACAATACAAACTAGCACACACACACACACCTTTTGGAAAATTCAAAATGGTGGCAGAGAAAGGCAGAAGCCCTTAACTGATCTTTCACTTCTTCTGCAAAGTTTCCATACTCCGGCTGATCAATATTAAGATCCCACCATGCGTCTATATGCCAGGAGCAGTGATTGTGGAGCCATGGTGGCTTATTCTGGTGCAGAAGTGAAAGAGTTGTCATAACAGCCAAGACAATCTGAACAAGATTAACTGTAGCTGAAGAGAGCAATGGCTGAAGAGGCAAAACAGATCAGAAGACATCTATAGCCATAAGTATTTCTGCACACTACTAATGAGGGATAGGAGAGAAAGTGTAAATTGTTCAAGCAATGGCACATATTTCCTGGAAGGGGCAAGCCCACTGGTCATTTTAAAAGCCCAACAGTAAGATAAGATTTCTTCTCTCCTCTTACAAGAAAGCAGTTGCAAATGCTGGCTTTAATCTCTCAGTGTTTCAGTAGTGAAGCCAAGACAGCTTGGCAGAGCTTGTTGTTCCCCTTAGGTGATTATCCTACCCTGACTGCCCTGTTCATCCAGCAGTGATGAATTATAACACTAGACATTCATTAAATCCTGTGCCTTGATCCTTTGCCCCTGCAGTGCCACCAACAATCTCTCTACTGCCCGCTGGAGATTGGGCTACTAATGCTGCTGAAATGCCCCGGAGCACTTCTTTTTTCCTTATACATATAACTAAGTTGGTCTATGTTTAAAAATCATTTGCAGACAGACAGACAAAACACATCTAACAGGCACAATTAGGACATGATGTTATAATGCCATTGAAGCTAGAATTTGTGCCCTCACGGACCGCATCACCAGGAAGAATCTCAGCACATTCACATACAGACACCAGAGCTGGGAATCTTACTTTTAAAAAGTAATTGGCTGCACTTATAATACCAAGGCCAGAAAAGAGTAGAGAGTTACCATCATGATAGTGTTTGTTTAAAAAAAATAAAAACCCCTCTTTACATTCCCATTCCCGAAAAGTATCTACAACAGTGCCTTTTAGTTCCCTTTACAAATTGGAAAGCTACAGGCCACTGGCCTGTGGTAAAAATACAAGTAAATAGTCCAAGACACCACTAAAAATAAAACATACACAGACAGAATTTTTAAAAGTACAGTATTTCGTAAGAGAATGGTATAATAAGATGTCCAAAATTCCCCACACCCCACCAGCACTTATACCGAAGAACAATGTGCAGAAATATTTTAAAAACAGGAACAATAGCACTTTACATTGACGCTTTTAAAAAAGATCCCTCTCCTGTCTCAAGAAGAATCAGTTGCTCGAAGAGCTCATTATTGAATAAAATTAAGAGGATTGGCAACCCTACCCCACCATATATATATATATATATATATATATATATATATCCTAGGAGGAATTTTCTGCAGTCTTGGGCTTTTTATTCAAAATTATGTCATGGTGCAGAAATTGCAGATCAACAAAGCATCCCCCAAACAGCCTCCTATGTCTACCCTGCTCAGAAGAAACAGAGATTCCCCTGCTCTGGTTCCATATTCACAGTCAGGAGGAAAATGAATCAAATGGCTACAAATTTGGAGATTGGGTGGTGGAGAGACTTTTATTCCTGTTCCATTCTCATTGGGTGTGTGCAGACCACATAGTACAGAGGAGAAAAGGAAATAAAATGACCGAAGTACTGCTATTTAAATCTGTTAAAAGAACTATTAAAGTAACTTTACAATTACAGAAACTATACAAAGAGTGACATTATCCCTCATCCAGTTACAATCATAACGTAACATACAGATAACTTCCATATTAGAAACAGGAATTAATTACAAGCAACTCAGTACTGTACTTCTAACCAGTTACTTTTAAGCTCTGTCCTGTTTTCCAGTAGAAAATGGTTCCTTTTGCTTTGGAAGATTCCAGAAGTAGAACTGGATTAATCTGTTTCTATTTCATGTCAATTCTGCACACTTTTATCCATAATTCAATTGTGTTCCATTTCCACATTTTTTTTTAAAAAAGCCTCTCAAACACATATTTAAATACTACTTAATATTATTTAAATACATATTCAAATATGTACCTAAGTACATATTTTCTACCTAAATATGAATTTAAATGCATATTTAAGAACAGCATCTCAACATATAGAGAAGTACAAAATGCTACCAGTAACGGGGGGAATCCAGAGCAGTTCCAGGGCTACAGCCAGATTATCCTGGCTAATGTAGACAAGCCTGCCTCCTACTTGGAAGGGACCTATCCACTAATACGTCTTCCTGCTCAATGCAGGCTCTGCAATATAGGATGTAGCTAGAGGATTCCTGACAGTGAAGGAAAACACACCACATCCTTAACCTGTTTGTCCCACTTCCAAACGACTCTTAGACCAGTTACCATCATGTTCAAATAAAGTATGACCTTCTGCAGTTTCTGTTCCCTGGTATCAGTTCTGCCTCTGGAGCAACAGGGAAGCAGTCTACCTTCTCTTCTGCATGATGGCTCTTCAGACATCTCACGAATGCTATCCTGTCTCCCCTTATTCTCTTATCTAGGCTAAATATATCTAGCTCCTTCAAATTTCCTCATAAGAAGGTAGTTCCCAGGCCCCTCACCATCCTGACTGATCTTCTGTGGATATGTTTCAGCATGTCAATGTTCTTCTTAAAATGTACTCAAAATGAGGCATACCAAAAAATAACATTACCTTCTGTGACTTAGACCCTATGCCTCTCTTCCTGCAAGGGAAGGCTGTGCTGGTGTTTGTTGTGTTTTTCTAAGGGCCGGTTTACACAGCAGATTTATTGCGGCAACTTGCGGTTTAATTATTTTCCGCAGCTGTGCCAGTCAGGTTTTTTTTCTAATTATGTCGCTTTGAAGTTCAGACTTGAATAAGTGTGTGTGTGGGGGGGGTGGCTCTGTGTGTCTCTGTAAATCTGCCTGTAAATGAACTCACTCCATAAAGCAGAGGGAGAGTAATCTCTCTGCTAAAAGACCTTGCTGCCATGCCATGGATCGCAAGTTTTTCCAGCTGCTCTCTCTCTCTCTCTCTCTTTCCCCCTCCCTCCCTCCCCCAAGCAGAGAGAGAGAGAGAGGGAAAATAGCAGTTCAGCTTGCTACAGCCCTTTGTGAAATGGTTTCTCTCCCTCACCCGTGCACAGGATAAAAGTGACAAACGAGCTTTTACATACTTTCAAAACAGCAGAGAAGGAATGCTCCCTGAATGAAAGTTGTTGGGAATCCTTTTTTTTTTTTTTTTTTTTGCAAACTGGCTCGCAAAATAGCAGACAGGATTTTTGCAAGTTTCTTCTCTAATGGCTACTGTCTTTGCCTCCTCCCTGCCCCCCTTTTAAGCCCACCCCTGCATCATCAACCAATCACAATGCAGCTGTGCTTTAACCCTTAGCGGAATGCTAGTTTACACTCCCAATAAAGCACTACATTGCAAATATTCCTGCAAAAATAGCAACATGCCCTGCCACGCTATATTTGGGTGTTTTACCTTCCCCCTTTCTGAATGAGGCGATGCTGTGCTGCGATCCGTGGGAACAATGAGCTATCTTAGCAGTATATTTAGGGGAATATTTGCCCGTGTAAACGACCCCTAAGTGACTGCTGGGTCATATTCACCTTTTGAACCACTAAGGCATCTAGCTCTTTTTCACATGTATTGCTGCCAAGCTAGGTCTTTCCCCCATCCTGTATTTGCATCTTTGATGGTTTGTCCATAAATGAAAGACGTTACACTTATCGCCATTGAATTTCATTGTGTTCATTTTAACCCAAAGTCTTTCAAGGTTCTTTTGCTCCTTTCATCTGTCATCAATGCTCTCATAAGTGAGATATTGAAGGCACAGCTTCAAACAGTTCCAATGAGGAGGAAAAATGGCAGGTGTTTAAAGAAACCAGTATGGATGTCTAAAGAACTTTCAAGTGAGCTAAAACTTAAAAGGAACATGTACAAGAAATGGGAAAAGGGAGAAATCACCAAAGAAGAATTCAAACCAATAGCCAGCTCGTGTAGGGGGGGAAATGAGAAAAGCAAAAGCACAGACAGAGCTCAGGCTTGCTAGAGAGGTTAAAAACAATAAAAAGGGGTTTTTTTGATAGATCCGTGGCGAAAGAAAGAACAAGGAAGTGGTAGGACCGCTGCAGGGAGAAGATGGAGAAATGCTAACAGGGGACAGAGAAAAGGCAGAGCTACTCAACACCTTCTTTGCCTCAGTCTTCTCCCAAAAGGAGAATAGTGCTCAACCTGGAGAAAATGGAGCAGATGATTCAGTAGAGGAAATACAGCATAGAATAGGTAAAGAGGTTGTTCAGGAATTCCTGGCCAGTATAAATGAATTCAAGTCTCCAGAGCCAGATGAACTACATCCAAGGGTACTAAAAGAACTGGCAGAAGTAATCTCAGAACCACTGGGAATAATCTTTGAGAAATCCTGGAGAGCAGGAGAGGTCCCAGCAGACTGGAAATGGGCAAATGTTGTCCCCATCTTTAAAAAGGGGGAAAGAAGACCCAAAAAATTATCCCCCAATCAGCCTGACATCAATACTAGGAAATATTTTAGAGCAGATCATTAAACACACAGTTTATAAGCACTTAGAAAGGAATGCTGTGATCACTAAAAGTCAATATGGTTTTTGAAAAACAAGCCATGCCAGACTAATCTTCTTTCTTTCTTTTTTTATATAGTTACACACTTGGTAACTGTGGGAATGCTGTGGATGTAGTGTATCTTGATTTTAGTAAGACCTTTGACAAAGTCCCCATAATATACTTGCAAAACAGTTAGTAACATGCAGGCTAGACAATACAACTGTTAGGTGGATTTGTAATTGGTTGATGGGCCAAATCCAAAGGGTAGTCACCAATGGCTCCTCTTCATCCTGGAGAGAAGTGACCAGCGGGGTGCCATTGGGTTCTGTCCTGGGCCCAGTGCTATTCAACATCTTTATCAATGACTTGGATGAGGGAATAGGGGGCAGGCTTATCAAGTTTGCAGATGACACCAAATTACGAGGGATACCTAATACCCCAGGGAACAGGATCAGAATTCAAAATGACCTGAACAGATTAGAAAGCTGGGCCAAAACTAACAAAATGAATTTCAATAGGAAGAAATGTAGGATACTACACTTGGGCATTAAAAATGAAAAGCACAGATATAGGATGGGTGAGACCTGGCTTGATGGCAGTATATGCGAAAGAGATCTAGGAGTCTTAGTGTACCACAAACTGAAGATGAGTCAGCACTGTGACATGGCAACTAAAAAAGCCAATGTGATTCTGGGCTGCATCAATAGGAGTATAGTGTCTAGATCAAGGGAAGTAATAGTGCCACTCTATTCTGCTTTAGTCAGACCTCACCTGGAATACTGTGTCCAGTTCTGGGCACCACAATTCAAGAAGGATATTGACAAGCTGGAGCATGTCCAGTGGAGGGCGACCAAAATGGTGGGAGGTCTGGAAGCCATGCCTCTATGAAGAGCGGCTTAGGGAACTGGGTATGTTTAGCCTGGAGAAGAGAAGGTTAAGAGGTGACATGAAAGTCATGTTTAAATATTTGAAGGGATGTCATACTGAGGATAGAGCAAGCTTGTTCTCTGCTGCTCCAGAGACTAGAACATGGAGTAATGGGTTCAAACTACAGGAAAAGAGATTCCACCTAAACATTAGGAAGAACTTCCTGACAGTAAGAGCTGTTCGGAAGTGGAATACACCGCCTCAGTGTGTGGTGGGCTCTCCTTCTTTGGAGGTTTTTAAGCAGAGACTGTATGCCCATCTGTCAGGAATGCTTTGATTGTTTATTGCTGCATGGCCGGGGGTTGGACTGGATGGCCCTTGTAGTCTCTTCCAACTGTATGATTCTATGATTCATAAGATGGCCCTCATAATTCCTATTTAGGAATTCATTTCTGTGCACTCCTGCCTCACTCCTTCATTCCCTCCTCCTGAACTTGCTGGCAAACATTCAAAAACTAGATGTGACCAATCAGCTGAAAGTGATCACAGAGTTCCGTGCAATCAGAAT
Organism: Gambelia wislizenii; assembly: GCA_030847615.1. Taxonomy (NCBI): domain Eukaryota; kingdom Metazoa; phylum Chordata; class Lepidosauria; order Squamata; family Crotaphytidae; genus Gambelia; species Gambelia wislizenii. The sequence continues at coordinate 179,543,980 of JAUMIR010000004.1, forward strand.
AGAAAGGCTTCCAGTGGTGTGGTGCTCTCTAACCATGTTCACTTGAATGTGGGCACAGCTCCTTTTTCAGACCCATCTTCCATAGCAACACAGGAAGGAAGTGACAGTGGTGGGGCTGAAGTGCATCTTTCTACTTACATACAGAAACAAACATCTGAATGGGACTTGTGATACTGGATTCATGTCAGCCGCAGATTTGATAACCAACCCCTCTGCATCTTCATCCAGATCATTTATTAAAATATGGAAGAGCACAGGGCTTAGGAAAGAGACTAACACGAGGCCACTACATGAGACCTGCTCCTAGGTGGGGGGCAGTCTACTGGACCTTTTTGTTCTGGAATTTGCTAAGTAATTATTTATGGGCAAACATCACAAAGGGAAGCTGCCAGGTGGCAACAAAGAGCTTGCCACTGCCCTAGTCATCTCCATCAAATCATCCGCAGCTCTCTTCTATCTGCACCTCTGCATAATACAGGTGCATCTACAACATAATCTTTGCATTGGCTAGACAGGAAGCAGAGGGAGGGATCTTAGGGATTTTTCCGGACATTTTCACCACCATCAAACTACAGTTTCCGGGATTCTTTCTAGGAAACCATAAAGTTTGGGCTGATATACCACAGATATATGTCTGCAATACAGATATATTTTCTAGGCTGCATATTCACCCTTGCCTTGGTAATGCCAGCATCACAGAAGCCCTATTCAGGCACTACATGAAGCAGTAAGCTGAATATGTGAGCAAGGATACTCAGTCTTTCCCAAGCACTTCTGCTCCCAGTATCATGCAGGCCAAGCAGTTCCTCTCTCTGGCACCCATCTATACAGCATTAATATCTAGAGAGAAGGGATCTTTTGCACATAATGCTGCATGTTGCAAAGGCTTCCAGATGACCTGCAATCCGGATCATGCCAAGTTCCTAGACTTACATACGTCATCTGTACAGTGCCATATGTGAAGTTGCCCAACTTGCAGACATTCCCTCTGTACTTGGAAACAGTGGTGGAGAGAGTTACTTGATGTGCATATTGTCATGGATGGAACCACTTGTGCAGTGTACTTCCTCCCTCACACATACAGCTTTCTACTAAATGCAACACATGAATCAAGCTTCACTTGCAAGGCAGCTAAAGGACCGTGTGGCCCAATGCCACCCCTAAACCTTAATATTATTTTCCTGTGATTCCTCAGAGATACCAGCCAAGACTTTCCTTAAAACTTGCAAAAGAAATGTTATAGAAGCTGTTAGTAAATGTAGTCTATCATTGGATGTTAGTTACAGTTTGGAAGATTCCCTAATATTTAATCTAAACCAATTCCCTCCAACCACCACATAGTTCCTGATGGCCTTTCCAGACTGCTCACCTTCCAGCTGTCTAGCTTGGAAAGGATTTCTAAAAGACCTGAACATCAGTAACATGCTGAAAGCTACTGAGGTGTGCTCAGCACTTTTTGAAAGATTGACCTTGATTTTGATTGCTGATCATGTAAAACCCTGGCCCATATCCCAGTAAAGGTAGAATGAAGGAATGGAAAACAAATACCAAGATGTCTTTGCTAAACCTCTGCCTCACACAACCAAACTTAAATAAATCCCTTACTTGTTACATCCTTAGAACATTGGTTGCCCCCTTTTATACTGATATAACATGCTATTTAACAGACATTCTCAATCTTTCTACCCTGACACCACCCCGCCCCCAAGAAAGGTGAAAATAAATGTCTGAGGCCTACCCACACAAAATGATAGTGCAGGAGCAGAGCCAGACACAACATGGTAGCAGAAAACGGCACAATTTGGCATGATCAGCTGTCAGTTACAGAGATAATGTTGTATTCATAACAAAACCCTGTTTGGAAATTGCTAAAATTCTGGGCCACCATGATTTCCTTGTTGCAGAGAGTTCCATAACTTAGCCTTCCAGAAGTTAAGTACAGACATTGGCTCCAGGATTATCATGACTCAACCTCCCCCTTTCAGTCAGAATTTGTTGAACCAAGAGAACTTTTTATTTATATAGTTACCCTCCTCTTCACACATGCCTCTTGAGGATTCTTATTCACTTTCTATCATGTCTTTTCCTTATGCCCCATTTCCAACTGGTTGGGCTGCAAAAAAATATTGTAGAAGTCTTCTTACAAGCACAACTGCCATTTGCCTTAAAAGTAGCAAAATGCACAAATACTACTCAATGTCTTCATGCAGACAGCACTTATGGAAGGTGCCTCCCGCTCATTTCAGTGCAACTTTGAAGTTGGAGCTTATAGCTCAGATCTGAAGTTCCATAGGCACAAAGGACAAATGCACTGAAGGCTGCACAAGAGATCCTGCACTCACCATTGCAATGACTGAGGGAAGAGCCTTGCTCTTATGGAAGCTCCATCAATGGGCTGGAGCATTCAAATGAGCAAGAAGCCACCAGCTTATGCTGCTTATGCACAGGATGAGGATGGCGCCTGCAGTTAAGATCTATTTCCATATGCTAATACCCAAAAAATGCTATTTTAATTTACAAATACTGTAATCCTAAAAGGAAGGCTCAGGTTCTTGTGAGTGTTCCATACAGCTGTATCATGGACAGTTGAGAAAATGTGCATTATTTGACAGCATAAGCACCACCAAAATAAAACATTTATAATAGCTACCAACAAAACTAGATGCATGCTCCAAAACCAATACTAGATGCCCACCTTTATAAAGTATGATCCTGAGGAATGTGCAAAAAATATGAATGGAGCATTTGTTAAAAACTATTTACATGTTCATTCAGCTAACTGTGCAGAGCTACGTTGACAAGATGCCTATGGTGATCAAAGCTCGTTAGCCTATGGTCACATAAATCATTTCCCCAGTCCAGCACTATGATAAATATATCTGAATTTGGAGAAAACAGTATGTTGGCAGAATTTCACTTTCAAGTCCAAAACTTGTCTATTTGGAAGTCAAACTTTACGAGCTGGATTTGCAACAAACTACCAATGTAGGATGCTCCTATTCAGGAGTCCAGGCAAGCAGCCTTGCCCTCTTCCAATACCTTTAATTTCATCCCACTACCTTTTTGTTGTTGTTTCTCTTCCTCAAAGAGACATTCAACATTCTGTGGCTAACGGGTATGCTCAGTCCTGATTGGGATGCTTCTGTGAGTATGTGTGTGTGTGTTTTCCACCATCACAACAGTTCTCCCCCTGAATATTTGTTCAATCCTGTAAAAGGTAGGGCTCCTCCAAGCAGTCTGACCCTTCTCTTTTGTTTCTCAGTGGCCCAATTTGGCTACAGTCCTGGAGGCACTGACCAACTATGTTTGTTATTAAGGGAAGTGATTGAAAACAATGCAATTAAGAAGATGACTGGAGAGTTCACTTGAGATCCATAACCTGTTCTTCCATAACAGCAGCTATGGAGGGTTCAATCCAGATCAGTCCCAGAATACAAGGGAAGGACTTTATGTGTTCCCTAATATGACTAATAGCAGACTGGACAGATTTTTTTAAAATCAGGAAAATGGAGTAGGAAGAAAAGCTTAATCTCACCTAGAATTGTGGCAAGATGCAAATGCCCCCCTCCCAACTGTCAAAATTTAGAGATGGAAATTACCAATATGGATCCCCAGTGTCTATGGAAAAGTTGATTCCCCTAGCCTGTATCCTTGTTCTAATGTTTTAATGTTTTCTGTTATCATGTAGTATGTTTAGGGATGTGATGCCAGTTACCCTTTCTACATGTTCAGCAAGTATGTTATCTGGATTCAAACTGAAGAAATGAATTACAGTTGTCCCTTCATATTCGCTGGGGTTTGGTTCCAGGACCCACCGTGGATACTAAAATCCATGAATACTCAAGTCCCATTATATGCAGTGGCATAGCAAAATGGTGTCCCTTACATAAGATGGCAAAATCAAGGTTTGCTTCTTGGATTATTATTTTTAAGAATATTTTCAAGTCGTGAATACGTAAATCTGTGGATACCAAATCCATGGATACAGTGGGACAACTGTATACCCACTGGTTCATATCAGAAACTGAGTTTAGAAGCTGGCATTGTAACTTCAGTAGATTGCCTACCACACCAAGCTCATTAAAACTATCTCTGGCATAATCCATGCTATTTCTCACCATGGATAATGCTAATTTACTCTTTTAGTCATGTTCCAAAAGTTACAACAGAAATGTGTGTGAAATGGGAAGGTGGACTGGGGGGGGGCAGTCATGTTGAAACAATTTCATCTCAAAGCTTTCAATAAGAACCATTTTTACTGCTTACGTTGCTTTTTACATACAACAAAAAAAGTTGTTCGTTTTTCAACTGCACTCATTTTACTTTCAGCAAAATTTAGTTGTAAAATTTTACCAAAATACTGAAATGGAAAACAATTTTTTTTCTACTGCTGAAGTCTGTTTAGAACAGTGGATTATAGCTGATTAACAACTCAATCTGATACATGTGTATGAAAACCTAAGTCTCTTTCATTTCAATAATATTACTTCAAGATAAGAGAATGTAGAATCTGCAGCCTAAAACTACTAATGTTCATTCCAGTTATTCATTCAGTGCAATATTAATAAGCAATAAATTTAACTGTTCTCAAGACATACCACTGTATGACAACAAGGAAAACACCCAATACCATATTCCTGTTTCAGAAGCCATAAAATGGAAACAGGACAGACTAGTTTACCAACAGATCCATAGTACATCTTACTAAAACAGATGTCACCAACATATCTCAACAAGAGTATGATCAACTTGGGCCAAGATACTAAACAGGTTTCAACTGTGCATCAAAATAGCTTGCTATACTGTAACAGCCCAGTCATCTGACAAACTGGGTCACATAAAGAAATATGTCAGTAGACTTCCAGAGAAAGAAGGGAGGCAGGAAAGGAGAAGCAGGAAGAAACAACACCATGTGATAAGTGTGTGTGTGTGTGTGTGTATACACACACACACACATATACACATCCTTTTATATGTTCCTACTCTACTGAAAAATGTGTGGTTATAAAATCAAGTATGCCCTCGTGGTCTCTTCCAACTCTGCAATTCTATGATTCTATGATTCTATGTCTTAACAATGATTTACAAATTGTAACTTAATATTAAATTATACCTAAATTACTAAGTATTTTGGGCTATAATCTTATTCACATTTTCCTGAGAGTAAGCCTCACTGAACAGTTCTTTCATATAAACATGTACACATTTGGACTGTTCAGTCTTGTGAAGTATATTGTTTCTGTTTTGTTCCTTCTGTACAATGGTTCTAACACGTCCCAGTGTTTTCTGTTAACATATAATCTGTTAGCATGGATTGATTGCTACCAATAGAAAGGCAATAGAAGAACCTGAAGATGCTGTAAATACTATATGCTGCAGAAATGTAATCTTGTCTGAGCTAGTATATCAGCAAAAGTTGAAAGCTCCAGATTTTGCCCAGCAAAATAGTGAATGGGATTCCCTGCAATCCTTTGTTGATATGCTACATATCCCCTTCATTCTGAACATTAAATAATTATATTTTTAAAAGAATATGGTTTGACTCTGGTCATTTAAAAAACTGAACCTCACCTCGTTTGGTGTGATAGGCTCACTCTTAAGTACAATCAGATTTTGGGAGCTCTGCCCACTCTGTCCAGTCAGATGTCTCTCAGCCATCATGGCCTGTGGATGGATTCCTATAGGGCCCCCAGTATTGTAAAACATGAAAGAGTCACTTCCTGACCCAGCAGTCAGGCAGGTTTTATAGCAGTAAGTCTTGGAGAGAGATCCATTGCCCCGTACTTCAACAAAATGGGGCTGAACTTTTAAACTGGGTGGTATTCTGGGATCAAGATGGTTGTTTGCTTGTTTGTACATTTCAACCGGGTACCTTTCTCTGGGAGTCCCACAGAAAGCCCCACAGTAGGACTTGCCATGCATGCTGTCTTTGTGGCACTTTATCACAGCAAGGACAACGATTGTCAAGAGAAATATAAATGAAACAGAGCTCAGAGCAACAATCAGATAAAGGGTTATCTCCGAATAACTTCTGGAACTTTTTATGTGCCTCCTTGTGTCAGGAATTAGTCTAGAGATCCGGTCTACCACAGCAATGTTTATGGACACAGAGGAAGACAAGGCTGGCTCTCCATTGTCTCTCACTAGGATGGTAAGGTTGAAGGTGGTTGCACTGTCCTCGCCTAGTTTTTGGGTAGTCCTAACTTCCCCACTGTGAACTTCCACGCTAAAATAGTCTGGAGGTGAAGCCTGAGCCAAGTGGAAGAACAACCATGCATTTTGCCCAGAGTCTGCATCAATGGCTATGATTTTTGTGACCAAATATCCAGCACTGGCCAAGCGAGGGATCATCTCCACTGCAACAGAGGCATTGGCTGAGGTAGGATACAAGATCTGGGGTGCATGATCATTCTGATCCACTACATAGATGTGCACAGTGGCTGTGCTGCTGAGAGGTGGCACCCCTGAGTCTTGGGCTTGGACAACAACCTGGAATTCTCTCAGCTTTTCATAGTCAAAGGAGCTAACAGCATAAAGGCTGCCAGTGTCAGATTTAATGGAGATATAGGAGGTGACAGGTAGCCCTTGGATCTCTCTATTCAGCAGAGAGTAGGAAATGTAGGCATTTTCATTAGCGTCGGGGTCAATGGCATTGGCAGTGCAAAGAGAGATCCCTGGAGCATTGTTCTCAGGGATATAAACAGAGTATGCAGGTTCTTCAAACCGAGGTGGGTTGTCATTGATGTCAGAGATGTCCACCTGGACCACTTTGTGGGAAGACAGGGGAGGAATCCCAGCATCCGTGGCAGTGATGGTAACATTGTAGCTGGAAGTCCTTTCGCGGTCGAGGAGCCCCTGCGTGACCAGAGTGTAAGAGTTTCGGAAGGCGTTCAGTTTGAAAGGGAGGTTGGCAGGAATGCTCAGGCCGACTTGCCCATTGGGGCCAGCGTCCAGGTCAGTGACACTCATTAAGGCCACCACGGTGCCAGGAGGGGCATCCTCGGGGACTGGGCTGTACAGGGAAGTCAGCTCCACCTCGGGGGCGTTATCATTGGCATCCAAGATGGTGACCAGCACCTTGCAGTGCCCAGCCATGGGGACGGCGCCCTGATCCGTAGCTTGCACGTAGATCTCATAGGACGCGGCTTCCTCGTAGTCCAAGGTGCCGTTGACCCTCACCTCTCCGGACACGGGGTCCACCTGGAAGAGCCGGCGCACTTCCTGCGGAGTGTAACTGCTGAAGGAGTAGCGCAAGGCCCCGTTGGCGCCCTCGTCGGGGTCCGAGGCGTTCAGCTGGGCCACCAGCGTGCCGGGGGCCGCGTTCTCGGGCAGCGTGGCCGCGTAGGTGCCGCGCTCGAACTCGGGGGGGTTGTCGTTGGTGTCCAAGACCCGCACGGAGATCTGGGCGGCGGCCGAGCGGGGCGGGTCCCCCCCGTCGAAGGCGGTGAGCTCCAGGCGCTGGCGGGCGGCCTGCTCGCGGTCCAGGGGCTGGAGCAGCACCAGCTCCAGCAGTTGGCTGCCCCGCTCCAAGTCGCCCAGGTCCAGCCCGAAGTGCGGGCCGCCGGGGCTGAGGCGGTAGCCCTGCACGGCGTTGGAGCCCACGTCGGGGTCCCGGGCGCTCTCGATGGGGAAGCGGGCGCCCGGCAGGGCCGACTCGCTGACCTCCAGCCGGTACTCCTGGCGGGGGAAGCGGGGCGGGTGGTCGTTGATGTCCAGCACCTCCACCTCCACGCCGTGCACCTCGACCGGCCGCTCGAGGACCAGCTCCAGGCGGAGGAGGCAGGGCGAGGCCGGGCTGAGCGGGCAGAGCGCCTCCCGGTCCATGCGCTCCCTCACCCGCAGCAGCCCGCGGCCCGGGTCCAAGGCCAGGTACTGCCGGCCGCTGCCCGAGCTCAGCCGGGCGCCCCTCGAGGCCAGCCGCCCGGGCTCCAGCGACAGCGCCTCGGCCACCTGGCCCACCACCGCGCCGCGCGGCAGCTCCTCCTCCACCGCGTAGCGCAGCTGCCCGCCCGCCGGCCCCGGGAGCCGCAGCAGCACCAGCAGCACCAGCACCAGCGGCGGGCGCAGCAGGAGGGAGGCCGGGGCCCCCGCCCCGCCGCAGCGCCCGGGAGCCGGCGGCCTCATGGCAGGCGCGGGCAGCGAGGCCCCCCAGCGGCGCCCCCCTCCCGGGCCAGGCGGCAGGCTCTCCGGCGCCCGGCGGCGGGGCGGGGAGGCATGAAGCGGCCAGCCGGCGCCGCCGGGGCCCGCGCGGAGCTCACGCCTTCCAGGGGCCTCCTCTCCGCCTCCCCCGGGAATGGGGGCCCTGGCGCCGCTGCCTCCCGGCCTCCCTTCGGCGGCGGCTGGCGCCCTGCTTCTGCCGGGAGGGCCGCGCTTCAGCACCTGGGCTGCGGACAGCCACCGCCGGGCGGGAGGGAGGGAGGCCAAGAGCTCGAGGGCAAGGCAGGGCAAGGCAGGGCCGGCCGGGGGGCGGGGGGCGAGGCTGCCCCGGCCCAGCCCCGCAGAGGAGACACTGGCCCCCTGAGCCGCCCCTCCTCGCCGTCGCCTCAGTCCCCCCCCAAAAAAAACCTCGGAAGCCGCCCTTCTGCTTCGCCAGAGCCCCCCCGCCTTCGCGCCCTGAGGGGAGGAAACTCAGCGCCAAATGTCCGCGGCTGCGACGGGGACCGGCTGCTTCTGCCAGCCACGCCGGTGCTCGCCTACCGAGCAGGGACCCTCCGGCCCTGGGAGCAAAACAGCCTTTTCCATCCAGGCTGCAAAGCCAAGCAAGTAAACAGGAGCCTCTGGGCTCCAAACATCACCTCTCCCGGCCCAGAGCCCTCATCTGTGCTCTGCTCAGTGCTTCGCGCGGACATTAATTTATACGCTCTCCCCGCCTCCCTCCCTCCCTCCCTCCCTCCCCGCAACAGAGTGGATCTACCTACCCTACACAGCCCTAGCAAGGGGCCACCTCTTTTAGCTGTTGTGCCTCCACAGAATCCTGGGATTGGTCGTGCTGTGTCATTCAAGACCTCGGGCAACAACGGGGTGGTACAGAATTCTAAGTACCTCATTAAACCAGAAACCCTAGGATTCAGGAGGAGGGAACCAGGAAAGTTAAGATATACCTGAGTGCTGTAACTGTACAGGTATTGTTTCATACAGAAAGAAAGAAAGACAGACAGACAGACCCCAAATGGCCTCCCCCTTTCCCTTTAGATAAACTGGAAAGGGGTGAGCAGGAAAGAAAATAAAGAGCCAAGGGTTCTTATATGTTTGAAAGGGCCTCTGCTTTCACTAAGGCTTCTAATGAAAGAGGGAAATGACCAGTCAAAATACAATAAAATGGCTACTAGGTTGAGAGGGGGAAAGATCAGCTCACCAAGCTTTCCCATTGACTTCAGGCTCCACTCAAATGGAAGTCTTGCAATTCTTCTGCATACCTTTACTGGGAAAGAATGTTCCCCAGTTATGGTACAGTCCCTGGAAGACTGCATTAAAAGCTTGATATCCACAAAGGCGAGAGGTGGCATGCCTTTCATCTGGGCTTGCCTAAAGAGCAATGTTTGCTGCAGCTCTCCCCCAACAGTACTAACACCAGAAATTTCCCCTTCACTACTTTTCCTCCTCCCATCTCTTCAAGACTATATACACGGCCATTTCACTAGAATGCGTGTCACTAATACAGGTAGGAATGTTGCTCAGTGTTCCAATTCACATTCATGATATCTGCCTGCCTACCTATTTCATTTGTATGCCATCTTTCTCCCTGAGTGGTTGTCAAGATGGCTCCCAGGGAGGACCAATTTAAAAACTCGATGATAAAATTTGTAAAACAATTAAAAATACTAGACCCCCCACGACTTGTGACCTGCTTAACCAAATACAGCCCTATAGTTAAGCACAGTGGGCCACAATTTCCTTGACAGCCTTTCTGGTTTTGTTGTCTGGCAGGAATGGGGGAAGGAAAAAAAAGGGAAAGCATGCCTAATTTATGTATTTGGCTTGCTGATTCACAAGTTGGGCACATCCATGTTTTTATTAATCTGGAAATTAAAGCATATGAATATAAACATCACAAGCTTTATCTAAGCTAATTAGGTATGATATTTCAATAATAATGGGTGAAAATGTGGAGTCTAGGAAATTACAGTAACTTCCAGTACATCCCATAGCTGTTCTCTAAACTTGGGTCCCTTGTATAACACTTCAAAACAGAATCCCTTTTTCTCCTTTCCATAATGCCCTACTAATTTCACAAATGCTGCCATTTTTAGTTAAGCTAGAGACAAGGCATGGAAAGAATCATCCTATAGAGATGAGCTTATTATGAATGGCAGTGTTGCAAAGCTCATATTATACAAGCTGGATGTAAAAGTGTTTACAGTCGACCCACGTATCCACAGGACCCGTATCCTTGGTTTCACTTATCCACATATGACATTTCCAAGTCATCCAGTATGATTCTATGGTATAATGTCTGCAAGAAGCTGGTCCAGAAGTCATTCATTTCAATAGGGATCACTATTATCCACAGTTTCACGTATCAATGGTAAATCTGGAAACATACGCCCGCAGACACAGAGGTCGACCTGTATATGGTTTAAATTAGAGATCCACTGGAACACTTACAGAATTGCTAGAAGAACAACAGAGAAAAATTAAGATTACTCCATTTTAAAAAGTACCTCATGATTTATGCCATAGTGGTTGATACATGTCTTGACACCCACTGATTTACTGCCATTGTGGGAAGTGTATTGTTACCCTGAATATATCACGCTAGCAATAGTTTGATGCATTTTTGGTATCAACACAGCTTCTCTGTGTGGCCTTGTTCTCGCTAGGATTATAAACCAATGACTGGGCTACTCTATTCAGACTCAGTTTTGTGGGATCACCTGACTGCTCTCACATTAAAATAAAACACAGCAGTAAAACCTCCACACAAAATACCAGCATGTAAAGGAGAAATGTGTAGACTAGCCTTACATTTGCTTTTCTATCTATGCACCTTGTTTTGTTTGGAGGTATTCACTCACGTCAAATCTCACCTGTAATACAGACCAGCCAGAGATTTACAACCTGAGTGAAAAATCAGAACTAGGCCTATGTTTTCTCCATACAGCTTAATGCAAATAGATCCAGGAGAAGCAGCTTGGAAAATCATAATATATAATTACTGCTTCTTTTTAATAGATATTTTATTACTATTAACGTATCATAAGCCAATTTGTAAGGGAGCTATCCTAAAATCCAGGGTAGACATACACAGAAAAAGTAAATAGATAACATGTTTGGATGAGAATAAGTCTCTTTATAATAGCAAACACTGTGGACTTGCCTGGCACTGTAAAGAATTTCACTGCTGATAATCTCCTCATAAAGCTTCTGGTTCTCCCCCTTTCTAAATATATTTCTAAGCCTCTCCTGAGCTGATGTGTATTTCTTGTTCAGCATCAGACATTTTGTTTCATGCTCCAATCCTCTTTCATGCTGGACTTGCTTTTTTATATATATTCTTATCTTGCTTGAAGCTTCTTGACCGCAGTTTTTTGTGTAGGTGTACCTCTTTTGTATTGATCATTGCAACCTAATCTGTCTCCTACTCCACCTTTCAATGGAAATCTCATGTTATCTTGGATGTACAGTCGTTCCTTCACATTCGCGGGGGTTAGGGGTGGAACACCACCATGAAAGTGAAAAAAACACAAATAAGCTCAACCCCAAACATAGTGTGTTCTCCTCTCCCACCAACAGCACTGCCAGAACCTCCCTTTCCTGCCTTTGCACGATGCCACAGCTGATTTGCAAAGTCCCTCTGCCTCCCTCCACTCCAAATAAAATGTCAGTAGCAGTAGCAGCTGCCACAGCAACCACCAACTTGACCTCACCTCTCTCTGTCCTCCTATCTTTGCAAAAAAAAACTCCCCATGTCTCCTGCTGTCCTGGCACCCAAGCTGACCTGCGCCACCTTAAAAACTTTATTCCACCCCATCTCCCCCCAAACCGAACAAAAAGCACAATCCCAGCAGCAACAGTTCTCAGGCATGCAAAACTTTCACACCCTCAACTCCCCTCCCTCTGCCTGGCCAGCCACAACACCCCATGTCTCCTCCTGTCCTGGCACTCAAGCCGACCTGCACCACCTTAAAAACTTTATTCCATCCCATTTCCCCCCTCCAAACTGAAGTGAAAAGCACAATCCCCGCCACAGCAGCAGCAACAGTTCTCAGGCATGCAAAACTCTTGCACCCTTCCATACCCCTTCCTCTGCCCGGTCAGCAACACCACCACATGTCTCCTGTTGTCCTGGTACCCAAGCTGATCTGTGCCACCTTAAAAACTTTATTCCACCCCATTTCCCCCAAAACTGAAGCGAAAAGCACAATCCCTACTGCAGCAATGGCAAAAGTTCTTGGACAAGCAAAACCTTCCCACCCTTGCCTATCCCTCCCTCTGCCTGGCCAAGAACAACACCCCACATCTCCTGCTCATCTGGAATCCAAACCAGCATGAATTATGCATCATGAGCTGGAGCTAAACATTGCTATGCCACCTTAAAAGTCCACTGTCATTCAAACGTGGGAGAGGGAGAAACAGGCAATGTTGTTGGCTGGAGTGGAGGAAGAGAAGAGGGAGGATGAGGTTGGGGTGGGTGTGGGGTGAAACCAGTCTTCCCGGGAGGCAGACAGACTTGCAGAATCATGGTGGTGCGGAGGTTGTGGTTTTTCCAGACAGGAGGAGGGGGGGGAGGAGGAGGACAAGGTCTTACAATATCAGTACTGTAGACGTATTCCAGCAGTAGTTAGAAACTGCAAATAATCAAATCAGTGAAAGTGAAACCCGCAAATATGAAGGGATGACTGTACATTTCATTAGTCCAAGATTTCATGTGTGAGACAGAACCAGGAAAAATAGTGATATTTTAAATTCTTGGATTCTAAATTACTGTGACTTACCCATTGTGGCCACACACAAAAAAATATAAGGAATAGTCCTGGTGTTACATTTGTCATCCTGTTCAACACACTGTGAGGCTGCTGTTGAGACTGGATTTTATATACCACTAAAATGACTATCAGTGGTCAATACAATAAGGTAACATGGAAGGCCTAGTTGTCACTTGAGCAGTAAAGTTTTCTTTGGGCTGTTTCTACTTCAGAAGGCTAGTTGGGAACTTATGTCACTAAATTTTGTATGACTATCATTGCTGCACACACACCATACACACACACACAGGCACACGCATCAGAAAAGAAGATTAGGCTTGATCTCTAGTCCCTATGGACATGCAATTATCTAAAGGCATATTTTTTATATATACAGAGGAGCATTTCCTCAAATGAACCCCAACCACCAGTCTGAAGCCCAGTGACTCTCCCTCTCTCTCCCCTTCCACCTGTACTTCCCCTTCTTCATACCATGTTCACGTCATTTAGTGGTCTCATTTTCCAGAGAGCCCGTATGGTGTAGTGGTTTGGATGTTCCACGAGGACCCTGGAGACAAGAGTTGGAATCCATGCTCAGCCATGGAAACCCATTGGGTGACCTTGGGCAAGTCACATTCCCTCAGCCTCAGAGGAAGTCAATGCCAAACCCCCTCTGAACAACTCTTGCCAAGAAAACCCAGTGATAGGTTCACCTTAGGGTGGTCATAAGTCAGAAATGACTTGAAGGCACACAACAACAACAAATTCATTTTCTATCTGTGTTGAGGACGAAATGTGGACAAGCTAATTGAAGCTGAGTACAGACAAGACAGAGGTAATGATGGTTGGCAGGGGCAATAAGGACATTCATTAGGGAGGATGTTCACACACGCACTCAGGTCATCCAGGTTCATAGCTACGTGATTCTCCCAGAGTTAGCAGCACAGAGGCAGTGTCCCACTTCCTGAGCTGCTGTTTCTTAGAATTATGGAGCTCCCTCCTTTCAGAGACTCAGCAGAGAGGGTGCCAGAGTATTTCTCAGAAGTGTTGTACTTTTGGGGTGGGCTAGCTTTCAGTAACCAGGATTGAAATGGTAGGGGCTGATATTTGTTGCATGGTACCATCTATAGCGTTTGTATATTAAAGGAAATTATCAGATGTGTCAAAAAGCACAAGGGCAGCACACAAGGATGACATTGTGTCTCGTGAATGGGACCTGGTTTCAGATAACGATGTCATTGTCGCACGCTGCTTCTGTGCTGCAGCTGTGATTAAGGCGTCACTTTTCATTGACGGGACCTCCCCGTCAATTGAAAGTGACACCTTATTGAAGCTGCAGCACACAAGCAGCACATGATGATGAGGACGTCTGAAACCAGGTCCCATTCACGGGACAATAGCCTCGTTCTTGTGTGTTGCTCTTGTGCTTTTTGGACGCATCTGACAATTTCCAAATTATGTTGATTTACTCAGATATCTTTTGAATGGTGCTGCAGTGCTATAGCAAATGTATATGAAATATTTTGGTGCACTATACTTAACTGGAATCTCATTCCTCCACTCTAAGAAGGCCTGCTTCCTATTCAAAGATACACTGGAGACCACCTGTAGTAGATCATTAATAAATGAAGAATGCTTTGGCTATTTATCTTTTGTTTCTTTATTTTCCAAATATTCCATATGAACAGAGCAATCCTAATGAAAAACCTGCCAGTTTTAGGGGCTCAAGATTTAGCAAAAGCCATATCTGCTAGTAGAAGTGCCTTTCTGTTGGAAGAACCAGAGAGAACAATATGCTGTGATGGCTTAAACCTGCCAGCAAAAGAGCCACAGGAGGCAAGTGCACAGAAGGGGTGAGAAGACAGAGGAGTGGAGTTATGCTAGATCCAAGTCTCCAAGCCCAGAACTGTGACTGCTGTGCCTGGCATAAAGGTAGACCAGCGCAAGGGTAGTCCTAATTCATTTCCAACATTTCTAGGTTGGGGGAAAATTGGATTCAGCATAGCATTAACTGGCTTAGGGTGTACTGACCTTGCACATCAACATCTGAGCCAGTTAGGATTGTGTTCTCGAAAAAGCTACTTTGCTTCCCAAAATACAAGTCCAAGGTTAAGTGGGAGATGGCTTTCAAAGGGGATGAAGTTTTATTGTTTATGGATTACATCAGAAAAATGATTCTAGCTGTTGTTCCAGTTCTCCTCCAAGAGAATATTTCCATATGAATATAAACATGGTAAGAAAATAGAGAAACCTGCTCATGTGGAATGTCTCTCAGTAAATATTCTTCTGTGTCATTCAAAAATGTTTGACCACTGCTACAGGGCTGCTAGCTATGAGTTTACACATCACAGGGGCAGGGCAAAATTGTAAGCACTTCATGCATTCTCAATCTCAGCCTGGAGAACCCTGCTATATATATATATATTCAGGGCAGCGACAATCCCACCCCTACTAATTCATGAGAAGCAGGGTTAAGATGCTGCCTTACACTGGAACGAATGCTGAACACTAGCTTCTGGCTCTGTACAATGCAGGCTATCAGGAATCCTACTCAAGGGCACCAACATTAAATGATTAATTGTACCATTGATCGATCTTTCGCTTTCTCACTTAGTTACTCCACTTATTTTTTAACATGCTTTCCACTGCCAAAAAAGTACTGCCAGACAAATATAGGTCATAAGCCCATACGCCAATTATCTTTCATTTTGCCTTATTTAAGCCAAAATGGAACTAGGCCTTTCAGCTGTTTTCATGGAGAAACACATTTCCTTTTCCTAGTGATCAAATTTAAGGCCTCTTCATAAAGAATCCTCAAAGCTATATTATCAGTGAACATGGTGTGTGTGTGGGGGGGGGTATTTGTTCAGAAATTCCTAGTACAGAATATCAATGCATACTTTAGTTTCAGAAAGCTTGGGTCAAAAATGAATTCCTTTTCATCACTGAAAAGAACATTTTTTAAAAAAATCCAATGTGGATTAGAGTATCAGCATCATCATAAAAGTGTACAGGACAATCCTGGGCAATTTTTTGTGAGCCCATGCCTGTTGTCCTTGCTGTTTTGCAGTTTTCCTGTAGCCACAACTAGATTCTACTTTCACTGCTGCCTTTTAGCAAAAGCTTACCAAGGACTGCCTACAAATTCCAGGAGAAAAGGCTAAAATTCTACAGGAGATTTGAGGGGTGCTGGTGATTTATTGCAGAAATTAGAAAGGATTATCAGATTCCACATGGTTTCCATTTGGTTGTGGACTGAAAAATGTGCTTGCTAGACAGGGCTGCTTTAGGCCTGCTAAATGCCTCTAAGTGTTGACACATACTAAGACTTCAGCACAGATTGAGGAGTGCTCAGGGGCTTCTGGACCAGCCTGATGTGGCCTTAAGACATGAGTAATTCCAGTGTGGGACCTGATTTTGACATAGCTCAGTGGAATGGTCAAAAATTAGTGAAGTGGATTATTCTGTAGAATTATGCTGGCTGGGTTTATCTATTTTTGAAATTCTGAAATGGATATGCCATAGTTTCTAAAAGCAGAAAGGGTGTGGCCCTTGGACTATGCTCTTCTTGCAAGTGTTCATTTTAAAGTGTTCTTTTGTACTTCTGAATCCTTCATGGGTCCTGTGCACGGAGAAAGGCAGAATTTAAATATAATAAAATAAATAGTTTATTTTTAACATTAAATCTGTCTGTTTCTTTTGCAAATGGAAAGTATGAGGATACAAGCAGGGGACTGCAAGGATAATTGGAGGAAACAGATTTGTAGCAGATATAAGAAAAAGCAACCCATAAGCTTGCACTCTGACATCTCTATGCCACCTATTGGCTTCTGCTGACCACTCCTGCAGGGTAGTGATCCAAATGCTGAAACAACAAAACAATCTGAGTCAGCACCATGGGTCAGCAAGGTCCATGATGCTGACACAATGCTATGCTTTGATACTGCCATCCTTTCACTTGATCCACCAGACCTCAAGACTTGGGAACAATCTCGTAGGTACAGTCTAAACATCTTTAAGGATGTACTTGAAATAGAAATTTGTGGAGTTGTTAGACTTAGGCCAAGCTGGTGTGAACCTCCTCCTGCAGCAGTTATGTTCTGGGCAATATTCTGGTGGATGCTTCAGGACAGTACGATGCCTTTTGTAGTGGCTGTTCAATGTGGGGGAGGGCAGAGCCCATGCACTGGACTGGCTTTATGCTGGCCCACTGCCCTCTGGATGAATGGAGAACTGCTTGCATAAAGGGGTACTAGATACCTCTTTACACAGTCACAGGAGTTTTGGCATATCATGCTCTTTATATGTGATTGAAGGATCATTCCTGATACAATTATTGTTCTGTGGAAACTTTCATCAACTATGCTACTGTGCTACTAGTTGGGATTAATTTTTGGCTACCACTTAATTCTTTCTGACAAAGCCTCATAGTATAAAAACCCTGGGTTATTATTGAGATGTGAACTGTTTCCATTACATATCTAGATATCTGGATTGTTTGTATTATATAATATTTAGTGTACCTCATTTGGATTTGTCTGGACTGTCAATGTAAACAATGTTACCTAATGAATCTCATCTGGAGTCATATGCTCATTAATAACTGTAATATATTTGCACTTCCTACATCATTTGATATTTAGATTGGCTATAATAATTATAATTCAGTGCATCTTGTCTTTGTTTATAGTAGTTATTAATGTACAAATGTATGTTCTTCAATCATGTATCCTTGGTCCAAATACATTGTCATATATTTGTTCTTTTGTTGTGGGGAGGGGTGTTATTTACATATATCCTGGCCCTGAAATGTCATTGCAGCCAAAGACAGACATCTTTGTAAGGCAAACACAAGGACACAAAAACACCTTTTCACTTACATCAACAAAAGAAGGGAAACTGCAGCTTCTATTCAACGTGGGCTAAATACCAGAGTTAAATCAATTATTTAAATCTACACAAACTTTCAGACGAACAAGCTGAGCTACAGTAATCAAACTCATCAAGGTCATGCGTGGAGATTATGCTATAGCCAAAACAACTGTCTTTTCGGCAAAGTTGTATACCACTAGCAAAGTAAAACATACATTCAGAAGAAAAGAAAGAGCCCTTATGGATGAGGCAGTACACTGAGGCAGCAATTCTACACATTAACTTTGGGGAGGAAGCACTATTGACCTCAATGAGTCTTAAAACAGTATAAGAAGATCTGCACGGGAGTATGCTATTAGTCCAACTTGTCTTTCCTATACCCACCAACCAGCTGCCCTTGGGAAGCCCACAGGACAAAAAGGAAGCACATACACCATACTTTTGTTTCCTGGAAACTGGTATTCAGTTTGGCCTCAGAGTACAGGTTCCAGTTAGCTCTCTTCCATAGCTAACAGTAACTAATCGACAATGCATCTATCCAGTGGATGAGACTGCATTACCCATACATATCAGCCTCTGCTACATGAAAGCCACTATATAAAATTCATTCTGAACGTAAAATATACAAGGCATTTAACCATTAGGCAACTCAAAGAGGTTAAATACGTGTCAAAAATGCCCCTTTTAAATACAGAAAGGCATGACAAAGACAGCAGAGAAACAATGTGGGAAGGAAGGAAATGTCTTGCTGGGTCAGATCAAAGCCTACCCTGTATGTGACACTGTCTTGGTCATTTTGTAGAGTGGTGTTTATATATATATATATATATATATATATATATAGTGTCAAAGTGGGTGTCCAACTCACATTCTGCCTCCACTAGCAGCCAAAGAGAAGCCCCTGGGAATATACAAATAGGACAGAATGGCCTTCCTCTTTGGTTTGTCACTAGCTTTTCCTATTCAGATGTATACTGCTTTGAGCATGGAGAATCCCTAAATCAGTTTTCCTTGAATTTGCCTAATTACTTTTAGAAGTCACCTCATCTAGTCAGGTAAGATAGCAAGTCTCAGAGGAAATTTCATGTTTTGCATGGCCCCCACTCCTGAAGCAGACCCCCAGGCCAGGATCTTTGGTGGACCCCCTACCTACTGCTAAGGTTAAGGGCAGAGAGATGCTCTACAGAATTTAGGATAAAAATTAAAACACCATAAGTCAGTTTAAATGATGACACCAAAGTAGCATTATATTTTATTATTTAAAAAACTAAATGGATTTACATAATAAAAACTTACAATAATATCATGTTGGGGGGCCCTTCTAATCCAGAGTGTCTGGGGCCCCAGGCTAGAGTCCTGTCAGCACCCCCTTGTGGGGGACATGATGTTTTGCATAGAGGCACTTTCCTTTGTTTTTCTGGAGTCCTGCTGTAAGTCACCTTCTTTAGGTAACCTTGAATTCTAATTGTCACTAGGAAGAAAACATTTCTCCATATATATTGTTGTGTGCCTTCAAGTCATTTTCAACTTATGGTGGTGACCCTAAGACAAACCTATCATGGGGTTTTCTTGGCAATATTTTTTCAGAGGCAATTTGCTTTTGCCTTTCTCTGAGGCTGAGAGAGTGTGACTTGCCCAAGGATACACAACTGGTATCCATGGCTGAAAGGGATTCAGACCCTTGTCTCCAGAGTCATAGTCCAACACTCAAAGTACTAAACCACACTAGCTCCATATATTTTTGCCAACAGTCTCAAGAATTTGATCAGGAGGGCTTTAAACTGAGTCATATGGGGGAGGGAGACAGTATTCTGGAAGGCAAAAGAGCTGGAGAAAATAGTCAAACTGTCATAGAGAGAACAAGGCAAACAGTGCAAGGACGCAACAGTGGGAGGCAAAAAAAACTTGCACAGGCAGCACATAAAGGGAACACATAGTCTTAGATGTCTCTATACTAATGCTCAGAGCATGAGAAATAAAGCAAGATGAACTTGAACTCCTAGCACAACAAAACAAATATGATATAATAGGCATTACTGAAACCTGGTGGGATGAGTCTCATGATTGGAATGTAGGAATAGAGGAGTATAACCTTTATAAAAGAAACAGGCCAATCAGGAAAGGAGGAGAAATAGTATTATATATCAGGGATATTTACACCAGTGAAGAGATCCATGACATCAGTACTGGAAGCCAGGTGGAAAGCATCTGGATAAAAATTAAAGGGGAGAGAAAAAACAGGGATGCTATTGTGGGACTCTACTATAGACCCCCAAGTCAGATGGAGGAATTGGGGTTTTGGGGGCAAGTCCGCAGCAAAAGGAATAAGAAGGAAATGGTAGGGCCACTACGTGGAGAAGATGGCAAATGCTAACAGGGGACAGAGAAAAGGCAGAATTACTCAACACCTTCTTTGCCTCAGTGTTTTCAGAAAAGGAAAAGGATGATCAACCTGAGGAGAATGAACAGAGGACACAATAGGGGAAATCCAGCACAGAATAAGTAAAGAGGTAGTACAGGAATACCTTCTTAATCTAAATGAATTTAAATCTCCAGGATCAGATGAACTACATCCAAGGATATTAAAAGAGCTGGCAAATGTAATCTCAGAGCCATTGGCAATAATCTTTGAGAACTCCTGGAGAACAGGAGAAGTCCCAGCAGACTGGAGAAGGGCAAACATTGTCCCCATCTTCAAAAAGGCAAAAAAAGAGGATCCCAACAATTATCGTCCAGTTAGTCTGACATCAATACCAGGGAAGATTCTAGAGCAGATCATTAAACAGAGAGTCTGTGAACATTTAGAAGGCAATGCCATCATCACAAAAAGTCAACATGGGTTTCAGAGAAACAAGTCATGCCAGACTAATCTGATCTCTTTCATTTGATAAAATTACCAGCTTGGTAGATGAAGGGAACACTGTGGATATCGCATACCTTGATTTCAGTAAGGCCTTTGACAAGGTTCCCCATGACATTCTTGCAAACAAGCTTGTACAATGTGGGCTAGACAAGTTAACTGTTAAATGGATATATAATTGGTTGACCAGCCGAACCCAAAGGGTGCTCAGCAGTGGCTCCTCTTCCTCTTGGAAAGATGTGACCAGTGGGGTGCCATAGGGCTCTGTCCAGGGCCCAGTGCTATTCAACATCTTTATCAATGACTTGGATGAGGGAATTAGGGGCATACGTATCAAATTTGCAGATGACACCAAATTAGGAGGAATAGCTAATACCCTGGAGGACAGGATCAAAATTCAAGATGACCTGGATAGACTGGAGAACTCGGCCAAAGCTAACAAAATGAAATTCAATATGCAGAAATGTAAGGTACTGCACTTATGGCGGAAAAATGAAATGCATAGATACAGGATGCGGGAGACCTGGCTGAACGAGGGGCATGTGTGAAAGGGATCTAGAAGTCCTAGTAGACCACAAGTTGAACATGAGTCAACAGTGTGATGCTGCAGCTAAAAAGGCCAATGCGATTTTGGGCTGCATCAATAGAAGTATAGTGTCTAGATCAAGGGCAGTAATAGTGCCACTCTATTCTGCCTTGGAGAATGTGGGCTAGACAAGTTAACTGTTCAATGGATTTGTAATTGGTTGACCGGCCGAACCCAAAGGGTGCTCAGCAGTGGCTCCTCTTCGTCTTGGAAAGATGTGACCAGTGGGGTGCCACAGGGTTCTGTCCTGGGCCCAGTGCTATTCAACATCTTTATCAATGACTTGGATGAGGGAATTAGGGGCATACTTATCAAATTTGCAGATGACACCAAATTGGAAGGAGTAGCTAATACCCTAGAGGACAGGATCAAAATTCAGAATGACCTGGATAGACTGGAGAGCTGGGCCAAAGCTAACAAAATGAAATTCAATACGGAGAAATGTAAAGTACTGCATTTAGGGCGGAAAAATGAAATGCATAAATATAGGATGGGAGAGACCTGGCTGAATGAGACTACGTGCGAAAGGGATCTAGGAGTCCTAGTAGACCACAAGTTGAACATGAGCCAACAGTGTGATGCGGCAGCTAAAAAGGCCAATGCAATTTTGGGCTGCATCAATAGAAGTATAGTGTCTAGATCAAGGGAAGTAATAGTGCCACTCTATTCTGCCTTGGTCAGACCTCACTTAGAATACTGTGTCCAGTTCTGGGCACCACAATTCAGAAAGGATATTGACAAATTGGAGCGTGTCCAGAGAAGGGCAACTAAAATGGTGAAAGGTCTGGAAACGATGCCTTATGAGGAGAGACTTAGGGAGCTGGGTATGTTTAGCCTGGAAAAAAGACGGTTAAGAGGCGATATGATAGCCCTGTTTAAGTATTTGAAGGGATGTCACGCTGAGGATGGAGCAGGCTTGTTTTCTGCTGCTCCAGAGACTGGAACACGGAGCAATGGGTGCAAGCTCCAGGAACAGAGATTCCACCTCAACATGAGGAGGAACTTTTTGACAGTAAGAGCTGTTCGGCAGTGGAACACGCTCCCTCGGAGCGTGGTGGGGTCTCCTTCCTTGGAGGTCTTTAAACAGAGGCTGGATGGCCATCTGTCGGGGATGCTTTGATTGTGATTTCCTGCGTGGCAGGGGGGTTGGACTGGATGGCCCTCGTGGTCTCTTCCAACTCTGCAATTCTATGATTCTATGATTCTATGATTCTATGATATTGACAAATTGGAGTGTGTCCAGAGGAGAGCAACTAAAATGGTGAAAGGTCTGGAAACCGTGCCTTATGAGGAAAGGCTTAGGGAGCTGGGTATGTTTAGCCTGGAAAAAAGATGGTTAAGAGGTGATATGATAGCCCTGTTTAAGTATTTGAAGGGATGTCACGCTGAGGATGGAGCAGGCTTGTTTTCTGCTGCTCCAGAGACTGGAACACGGAGCAATGGGTGCAAGCTCCAGGAACAGAGATTCCACTTCAACATTAGGTGGAACTTTTTGACAGTAAGAGCTGTTCGGCAGCGGAACACACTCCCTCAGAGCGTGTTGGGGTCTCCTTCCTTGGAGGTCTTTAAACAGAGGCTGGATGTCCATCTGTCAGGGATGCTTTGATCGTGATTTCCTGCGTGGCAGGGGGTTGGACTGGATGGCCCTTGTGGTCTCTTCTAACTCTACAATTCTATGATTCTATGATTCTAGGACCCGGAGATGAGATCCCAGGGCCTAATTATGTTGCATATGTTTTTCTCTTTCTTGGTAGTACCATTATTTGTTTATTGTTTTTTACATTGTGAATTTCAAAGAAAATAATCAAAATATAGAAAACTGCCACTGAGCAGACAAGGGAGGGAAGCCAGACTTCTTAAAAGTTGTTCCCACAGCTTTCAAGTGAAGCAGCATGACCATGGAAGGAAAGTTCTCTTGCTCCCAGCCAAGTCAAGCTCCACCGTGCTCCAGGCACTAGAGAACCTCCCCTCTTTCTCTTTTGTCCACTGCACCAAGTGGCCACCTTACTCTACCATGAACCCACTGGATTTCCTCGCTGCCAGAAACACTGTGGGTGCACAAGGAAGTCCCCTGACCAGCAGGTCTCCAGAGTCTCTTCTGACCTGATGAAAGTCAGGGAGAAAGAGAGGAGTCCCTTCCTTCAATCACTCCCCTTCCTGCACAGCCAGGAACCCCCTTCCTGCTTAGCGCAAAGCCACCACCCTGGCCAGAAGTGCTTACCCACAAGTGTTGAGGGGGGGAACTGCTGGCAAACAGCTGGGGGTCCTCCCACCCCCAAATTTCACAAGGGTTCAAACCTGCTCTCAACAGCCATGCAAGCAGATCAATGACAAACCAGTGGTGAAATCACTGGGAAGGAGGCAAAACCCTTCATAGAATCGTAGAATCATAAAGATGAAAGAGACCACAAGAGCCATCCAGTCCAAGTCATTGCCGTGCAGGAACACACAATCAAAGCAGTCCCAACTGGTGGCCATCCAGCCTCTGTTTAAAAACGTCGAAAGGAGGAGACTCTTCCTTATCTCTTATCCCAGCCCTTTTAGTTACCATTCCTTTTTTCATACAAAACTATCCATGGGGGGAAGTGTCTGTGTAGAAGATGATGTGGCTAAAACTACAAGGAGTAGATTGGATGAAGGGTCCTCCTACCTTCCCCCCCCCCCCATGATTTGGACACTGCAATGATCAATATTATTGAACCTTCTCACCCTCTGCTTTATAGACTGTTCTAGTCAACCGGTGTCTAATATTTCATCTGGGGATTAGGTACTGGTGACAATGTGTATTTACCTAGTCTACAACATTCAAATTAGTCACCCATAAACTGTTTTTCCCCTTGTAGCAAATACCTAGCATTCTTTGGTTTTGAACACAACCTTCCAAATTAAACTCAAGAGTAAACTGATATGCCCGTTCCCTTCCTAAGCTTGCACAAAGTTTCATTTTCCTTGTTCCTACCAATGTCATGGGAGGTATTAACTCTAAACCACAGCGAAGCCACTTTACTGTCAACTTTCATTATTTGGTTGCTGCGAGATATTTCAGCTGGAGAACTAAGGGGAAAAGATTGGAATGAAGCCCATGCAGAGCTAGGAACTGGCAAGGACTAAGAGAAAGGACAGTCAAGGAGGTGCTGAGAGATGAGTAAAGAAAGGAAAGGAGGCCAAAGACACACAGGAAGAAGGACAGGGAAAGAAATTTCAGAGTAAATACCATGGGGTCCGCCAAAAATGTTATGGGCCATACAGAGTCGGGGGTTACCTACATATTAATGTGTACATTGAAATAACAGAATTTTTCCTTTTTAAAAAACTTAGTCCTCTAAGCTTTTAGTACCTATGGGATGTTGAAAACATAAAGTAACACTTTTCATTGTTTGGAGATGGAACTTGTGGTTTCATACTGAACACCAAAAACAGGAACTCTTGCCTCTGCCCCTACCTATTTTCCAGGTGGGCGGCATACTGCTGCTGCCACAGCTAGCCATTGTTTTCAATGGGCCTCTCACTTCCACCTTGGGGGAGCTAAAAGGGAGAGAAGAAGAAGGATGTGGCTTGCTTGAGACCCCAACAGCCAAAACATTGCTTCACAAGGTACTTCACATGGGGAACAATCATTTTTTCTCAATGTGCCAGGGACTAGTATCATATTTGTGCCCGTTAGCTCCAATTGTTTTTTTCTTTCCTTGAAACTGCCCAGGGACTGAGGGCCTAAATACTCTAAAGGCACCAGATCTCGTCTGATCTTCATAGCTAAGCAAAGTCGGGTCTGGTTAGTACTTGGATGGAAGTACTAGCAAATACCAGATGCTGTAGGCTATATTTAGGAGGAAGGCACTGGCAAAACCAGCTCTGAGTATTTCTTACCTAGGAAAACCCTAAGAAAGTCCAGATGACTTGAAAGCACATAGACACACAAGCAGGGACTGGCAGCTTATGGCTTGTGGACTAGTATTACTCTATGAATCACCACTTTAAGTACCACTGAGCTAGAGTATGCTAGAAATGAGCATTATGTATGCCACAAGAGGGGGGGGGGGACAAACACTCTGCCCTATGCTACATGCCCCATCTCCAGACATAAAACTATTAAAAACTTTCATCTTGAGCCTTTTAGATAGGAAAAGGGGAGCTTTTGCCTCAAAGTCAAAATTGGCTCCATGCAAGCACATTTGGGCCAGATGCAGCTAATCAACTGGGCCACAACCGAAAATAACCATGCCACACACACACACCCCACAGTGCTGCCCTATACCAAACTCCAGACAGAATATGCCATCCACTCATACAAACACTCCACACAACCCCCTCCCCCCACACACACTGAGCCAAGGCTGGCCTAAGGTCTAAGCTGGTGGGGAGCACTTCACCCCAAAATGACAGGATGAAGTTCTCTCCCCTGTACATGCACCCATTTATGAGCTGGCAATGCCCTGGGCCAGGGAACAAAATCCCAGATAAATAAATATAGAACTGCAACCTTAGTGGGAGCTGATGGCCAGTTCACCTGCTTTTAGGTATGACTGTAGGCCGGACATCAGTTCGTCTCTTATGACTGCCACACAGGATTTTTTAATGCATTTTTTTAGCCTCACTGTCTCACTCTCTCTCTCATACTGTCTCCATTCTTAATATTCTGTCACACTCTTGAACATGGCTCTCAACCTCCAGTCCTCCAGATGTTTTGGACTTCAGTTACCAAAAGCCCTAGCCAGCATGGACAATGGTGAGGAATTATGGGAGTTGACGTTTAAAACATTTGGATGATAAGCAAAGGTTGAGGACTATTGCTCTAGAATGACCTGGAAACATAATGTAAGCTGGAGGTGTGCAAATGAAACAGTTAGATTTAATTACTATAATGATCCTTGACTGATGGGATCATTATAATGGCTGTTTGTTGATCTATTAGCAAAGTACGCTGGTACATAAATATCTCAATGGTGTCATCAATTGCATCCCTCCACTTTTTTCTATGTAAGTACATTCACTCCTTTTAAAAAAAATGAGATGCAAAACTGCTTTCTTGATGAGGGCAAAATTCTCAACACCAAGCTGAGAAAAAAATGTGGTGTGGCGGATGGTATATCTCCTTCCATGCATGCACTTGACTGCTAGTCATAAGTACAGTCCTTCTGACAGATTACACCTGACTTCCCTATCATATAAATTATGCCTGTCCACCAGCTTCCAACATTTCACAACATTTTTACATACACAAGAAAGGGAAAGCAAGCTGTATTCACTTCAATGAAGGGAGAGAACTAAGGAGAAAGCCACAGGCTTAATTCTCAGTGTTCAGGGCTGAGTGTCCAGGGCATTCTCCCATGCACTTGAACACTTGAGTTTACTTTCTCCCAAATAAGGAAATGGTTGACACTTAGGACTTTTTCGGACGTCTTAAATGTAACGGAAGCAGCCTCGCCACGTTGCGAGGCTGCTGCGCTGCAGGGAGTACCTTTCGCATGGCGCCCGTCCCTGCCAGTACTGTTGCGGTACCGCAGGGACATTTGAGTGTTATATTTCAGCGATTTTTACTCACGATCAACTTTCGTGAGTAAAAATCACTGAAATATAACACTCAAATGTCCCTGCGGTACCGCAACAGTACTGGCAGGGACAGGCGTCATGCGAAAGGGATGCCCTGCAGCGCAGCAGCCTCGCAATGTGGTGAGGCTGCTTCTGTTACATTTAAGACATCTGAAAAAGTCCATACTCTGATGGGAAAAGGTGCCCACATACATTTTACTGCCAGTGCTGAGCTACTTAAAAGCAGTCAGGGTTACAAGAGACATGTTATAAAGGAAACAGCCTGGTGAGGGTATATCTATGGTGAGTGGGGTGAAATGAGGGCATTGTCTCCCAAATAAAATTTTCCCTTCCAGATTAAATTTTCCTTCAGTGCCCAAATTTCTAGCATTGCAGTAACTTAAAACTTCAGTTGAGCATTTAAAAATACAGTTTAGGCATCCATAGAAAAAGGACAGGCAAACTTACCAAGGGAATACAGAGCAAATCTCTAGGAGTGAACAATTTTTAATGCTGCGCTGCAATGCTAGAAAGTTGGGGACTGAAGGAAAATTTTATGGGGTGGATATCTTCCTTGGAGGGACAAAGCCCTCATTTTTTCATCCTTCAGTTAGTACACCCCTGCTGCTGAGCATTTGTTTTCATATAAGGTGCCTCTTCTCATTCTGATTTCCAGGACTGGAAGCATACATGCAAAGCTAAGCAAGCCAACTTTATGTGGCATCATTGGGTATAAGATGGAAGTTATTATTCATGATTCAACCAGCATTATAGCCTTAGAACGCCTGAATATATGAATATGATACTGTGGGTGATGTATGTGCTGTCACATACAGATTTTTTCTCCTTAGGGAAAGTTTCAGGAGATAAAGTATAATGAATGTGAAGCCACATGAGGTATGGTACTTGTGTTAGCCTGGCAGGAGTAGGGGAGGCAGGAGGAAAGAGCTTTAGATGGCTATCAAGAGAGAGAGAAGACGAAAAGAACATGAGGGAGACAGTGAGAAAACAATGTTCAGTAAGAACGCAGGAAGAGGATGAGAGCGAAAGAGAGCTGGAGGGGTCTGCTATTATGGGGTGGGATGTGGGTGAAGATTTTCTGTGTTTAAATTTGCCAAACAAAACATTCACTACAAGTCTCTCATGAAACAGGATTACAAATGTTTGATTTATTTTATTTTTTTTAATGGCTCCGCCCTGAAAGGTTTCTCCTTCTAACTCAGTGGAAGAGGAATTAACATATAAAACTGAAGTTAAAAGCTGTGGCATGCCTTTGAGCCAGATCCTGGAAAACCTCAAAGGGACAGTCCAGACCTAAGTAAGTATATTTTACTGAAGAGTTTAGGAATGTGAGTGTATGTGTGATCTGTCACTAATTTCACGCTAGTTCATTTAGCTGGATAAAAGGCATTTTAGAATTTACTCTGTGACTGGTACTGAAATTTGTGGGGTGTGGGCTAAATTCAGTGCTGCCAGCTCATCATATGATGGGATTTTGCGTGAGGGACAGGTCTCTGCATCCTCAGAATTTCAGCTTTCATTTTGGTTTTGTAAACAAAGCTTCCAGCAATATAACAGGGAATCTGATTCTGAAAATTTGTGGGCTAGTGTGGCTCATGAAGTCTTTGAAACAAGAGGGAGGAGTACATCAACAGTCAGCGCATTGAGTTAAGGTTTTGGTGTTCTGCATAGCATCTTTTCCGCCCTTTGTCTACCAGAAGCAAGAGTCTTATGCAAAATAAGTCACTCTATGCAAATATGACTGATTTGCATAATTCATCCAGGTCACAGAATTCAGCTTTTTTCATAATAGAAAATGTTTGTTTGTTTTAAGCTCAGAGTGTTTGGGTGTATGACATGTTTTTGTGTTGCTATTTCCCACACCAAAGGGCACAAATTGAAGCAAGATGGCATGACATGTAGTTCAGCTCCATCTCACTTCTTCCGTTGAAAGTCTACAGTTCTATTTTTAGAGCCATGGCCTGGATTTCAGAGACAAAACACAGCAGGATCACACATTTCATTTATTCAAGTGGCACTGAAGCTCCACAGCCCACCCAAATGATATTGCTTTGCTACAGTTTTTTTTAAATTTTATATATATCACAGCAATAGAATAAGCACAAATCCAGCATTACCTAACTACAAATACTGTTTGATTTTCTTTCATCTCCTGTGTAGGATAAATGGACTTGTCTCGTTTCATCCTTCATACAGCTGTGAGGATATATAGTCTAATGATGCAGGAAAGGTGCGGGGGGGGATTGCTGCCCAATCATAATAATCACTAAAAGTCTGTTTGTTAAAATGGATTCTTCCAAGTAAGTATACTTAGAAGGACATCCATTAAATGTATGTGGAAATCGCAGCACAAACAGCTAAAGGTTTTTTGTTCTCCACAGAGACTCAGAAATGCAGCAGAACATTGATCAGGGGTAACTTCTCCCTTTGCTTTATACTTCCATAAGTGCAGATTACGCCACTACTGCTGCTACTTTATTTATTTTTCTTAATAGACATTGAGTAATGAGTGCTTGTATATGAGGGCAGAAGCTAATCAATAATTCATCAAGCACTACTTGGTTGCATATTTAATCTATCTGAATACTGCAGCCACTTCTGAAGCCCCTGATATAATTTCTACTATGAGAACATTGATTGCCCAAGGTACCAAACAATACAGTGTTGCTGCCAAAAAAGGACCCCTGTGCTGATCCCCTGCATGTCATGCATGCTGGCCAGAATCTTGTTGGTGTATCACATATGTGTAAGTTTGCCTAACAGAAGCAGTTGGAAGAAGCAGTGTTTAGTTCAAGGGTGTGAAAGCGGAGTTATGCTTGTTGTGAAGTGTGCATGGTTTCATATTGCACATTTGGAGGTGCATGCACATTTGGTATTGCATTCGGTAGTGCAACATGGCAATTCCCAAACAAGGGAATACTACACAATCACCTCCTAACTCCATGAGTGTACAGTTATGTTCCATCTCCTCAAAGCAGGGTCCCTGGGTCAATGTTCAGGTTCACTTCTCTCATGCATATGCCTGAACCAGCAACAAGGAATGTTTTGTAGACACAGAGGTGGGGTAATGATCAGTGTTGATAACATCAGGACACAAGGCCAGTTGACCTACATGTTAGGAGAGGGAGGTAGCAACTCACCCTGGAGCTAGTTTTTTCTGGCAACACCCATATGATTTATTACCTCTAGCTTTGCCCTCAAGTAAGAAAACTGTGCACAACCCAACCGGCAGTAAACCCATTTCCCATTGATTTCAGTGGCAGAGATAAGCACATGCTCAAATCTATCCTATTAAAATCAATGGAACGTGAAAGCACTTTATTTAATTATGCCACTGCCCTTAGATGTACTGTATATATTTTGATGCTGTGGTGTATTATTTTGTCTTCGGTTAACAATAATATGCACTCAAGAGTTTTAAAAATCAGATGATGAAGGTGATGATGATACAGCTGAGACACATGTAGGACTTACAGCCAAGATAAAGATGAAAATCAAGAAGAATATGTTTTTCCTGTTTGAGGAAAATGCCTTTTATCATCCAGGAAACCACCTACTCCTCCCCCCACCCACCCACCGCAACTCTTCTAAATGCAAAAGGGGAAGAGGTTTTTCGTGGGAGGGGGTTTAAACCCACTGCTAAACAAAGTTGAAAGATCTGTGGCCCTTCAGATGTTGGCAGATTGGCCACTGGCCATGCAAGGGTAGGAGTCCAACAACATCTGGAGTGTCACAGGTTCGCTACCCCTGTTTTAATCAGATTATCATATCAGGTGGTTGGGGGAAAATAAGTACTGTACTGAATCCACACACGCAGCAGCCAATGCTTCAAACACTTTTCATTTCAGAGGCATGGAGTTTCTATTGATGCAGAAAAGAAAGTGGATAACTCCTCCCATCGCCAGAAACCAAAGTAAACCTGCTCTATCTGTATGCAGCCTTTCATTCTTACCTATTTGATTAATCCTTAATTGAGATTTGTTGCATAAACTATAAAGACGTCTCACCTCTTAGATTATCACCACCACCTTTAATTAAGTTGACATTTATTCAGGAAATGTTTTATATTAAGAAAGCAACAAATGCAATGTGGAAGTGAAGGGTGTAGCATATGAGCCAGCAAATCCTTGATTAAGCTGTGAACTCAATCGGTGCAAGTTTTTTCAGCCCCAACCCCAACTCCCTTCGTAATATGAGGGTATTAATTTTGACCAAATGTATAAGACTGTAGCAGTGAGGTACACTGAAACAGAGTATGTAAATGTGTTGAATGTGGCTTTGATTATGTTGATGCCCTCATTTCATAACACCAAACATCATCAAATGATGAAGATAGTCCTTATTTCAGAATTACATGAAAGTACTGCTAATATTAATAGTATTACTATTACTAGTAAAAGCTCACATATGTGTGATTAGTGCATCAGAAACCTTGGCTGCATTTGAACTGCAGAAATAATCCACTGTGACACCACTTTCTATAGAATTCTGGGATTTGTAGTTTTGTGGGATATTTTGCCTTCTCTGTCAGAGACCTCTGGTGCCACAACAAACTACAAATCCCAGGATTCTATAGCATTGAGCCATGGCAGTTAAAACAGTGTCAAACTGGATTATTTCTGCAGTGTAGATGCAGCCCTTGTCTTCTCTTCTGTGTACCAAAATAATTTTAGTCTTCCTGTTCAACATTTTTGACATTGATGGGTCAAATACAACAGAATCTTGCGATACCTTAGAAACTGCCAGATTCATTATAGCAATTTTTTGTGAACTACAATCTATTTTATCTGTTGAAATTATTTTTTAAAACAAAGAGCAACATTTGTTCCTGAGACACATGTGTTTTTCAGAAGGAAGACTAAATAAGACTTTTAGAAACAGATGTTTCTTACATGATTTTTGGATATATGCTCATACCTGAGTTTAAGGATGTTAGTTTAAAGCAGCATCTAAGGGTCAAGTAAACATTAATTCAAAGAAACATCTAGCAGTTGCATCCTTCTTTCCTTACTCAAAATTGTAGGGGGGGGCATCTGGATGTCATGGCGTAGAAGCTACTGGGGCTTTAACCCTCCTCCCCAACTTAGGTCTTAGTCAGGCGCCCTTTCACATTAACCAGTTATAGCACTATGATTCCACTTTAACTGCAATGCCTGCATCCTATGAAATCCTGGGCTATATAGTTTGGTGAGACACAGGAGCTCTCCAGATAAGAACTGTAAAGGCCTCTTCCTAAACTGCAAATTCCCAGATTCCACAGAATGCAGCCATGGCAATTAAAATGAAATCACAGCACCATAAGTCTCCTGTATCTGCAATTCACATTTCCGAATGGGATCCATTTGTTTCACTGGATTGTTTTGCTCTTCAAACTGCAGACACTTGCACTTCAGGCTGGGATTGTAGAGGGCAAAGGGTTAACCTTACCTGCTATGATAGGATCCCAATATGAATTGGGTTACCACATTTACTTTTGAGTAAGGGAAAGATGTCAGCTCCAGAAATGTCTTTAGAATAGT
Source organism: Gambelia wislizenii (assembly GCA_030847615.1). Taxonomy (NCBI): domain Eukaryota; kingdom Metazoa; phylum Chordata; class Lepidosauria; order Squamata; family Crotaphytidae; genus Gambelia; species Gambelia wislizenii. The sequence continues at coordinate 179,576,272 of JAUMIR010000004.1, forward strand.
GTGTTGTGTGAGCCTAACTGTTGAATTGATCTAGTAAATGTAGTGGCTAAGAGACCAGGCATTAGGAACACCAGGTGATACCCCCAGCCTGAATCCCTTTTGGGCCATGTAAATCTCTTGATGGCTTTAGAAAAGTCATTCTTTCTCTCTGAGCAGCAGCATCACCAGCACTCCCATTCTGCAGTAACACTGACCTACCTTTCAGTACTTTTGTAAGGATTATGATAAAATAGTGTGGTGATGTACAGTACTTTTAACACCCTAAAGGACCAAATAAATGCAAGGTGTTATCCTAAACTAGTTGCACTTTAACTATGAATTTAACACACACCAGTGTGGTGAGCCTTGGGGATTTTAGAAAGACTTCACAAGACTGAAGTTAGCTAGCAAGATCTCACATGTATATTTTGTTCATGACAACTATTACTATCTTAGCTAATGATATTTTTGTTTTACTTCTGCTTTGAACACCTGTATCTGGAGAAGAATTCCTCTTTCATTCAAATGCTTCTGCCCTATATTTTTCAACATCCATTTGATGTTTGCCATACTTCTAATTAGCAAGTTGGTCATGGCAACTCATTCATGTCTAATACAGAGTCTTGCTTAAAGCTGGAAAAGTCTACCAGAAAATGCAGTTTTTTAGCATGCTTAACTGGAAGTGGGGTTGGACTTTCTTTTCCAGACAGAGATCTAGCTAGTCTAATATTCTTTGTATGAATCCCAGCAAACACCAGGCATTATCTAGCAGACACTGCACCTGTGGACTCCAACCTACCTTTTACTCAACCTCACTTTCCTCACAGCAGGGGTGAGGAAAGTGCATCCTACATGTCATATAGGCCCCCAATCCTCCCTCTTTTTACACTGATGAGAATTTTTAATTTAGATATACAAAACAATAACAAACATACACAACAAACACCCCACAAAGACAAATACTACATAATATATAAATATTCCAATACAAATATACAATGGATAATACCCCAAAAAATAAAATTTTAAAAGCTGACTTCCCGTTTTCTTATTGGAAGCATAAGTGCTAACTTAAGCTAAATTCCCTCCATTGAATATTGGCTTACTCACCTGCCAACTTACCATCATGAATTTAACTATTTTTCAAAACCTGAAAGAATTATCTGTTCTCTGCTTTCTCTTAAAAATTCTATAAAGGGTTTCCAAACTATCAAAAAAATCAATTGATTTCCCCTTAACATGTCCATTTCTACCATCTCAAACACTTTAACTATCCAATCTTCCTTTCTTGAGATTTCCACACTTTTCCACAACTGTGCATAGAGGAGTCTTGCTGCTGTTGCCATATATAGTAATATCTTTTCATGTTGATGATTTCATTAATCGTCAAATAGTCCTCAACTCATTTTTGTAGCTGCCAAGGCCCCCCGGACACTGCCAAAGCCTTTTGACACTCTCTTTTTAAAAAAATAAAATGCATGTACTACTTCAAAAAACCAAAACACAGCTTTTGCCTAGTTACCCCATCCCCCCCCAAACAGCCAATTTTTAACCAAAAATGAAAATCGAAAGTGACATGATTTGATTAATTAATTAATTTCTATTCCACCTTTCTCCCCATATGGGGTGCATGGCGGCACTTCCAGGTCACCAGAGACTCACAAGTGTGATCCACCAGGGAAGTGTGAGGTTGCACACTCCAGCACAGTTCCCCCCCCCCCCGTCTTTCTTCAAGCATCACTTGAAGTAAAATTCACATCCATATTCAGGCCTCTAAACTGTATTTGCGATTATTTCATTAAATGAAAAATATCCCAGACTCGTCCTACATCCCGCTGCCCAGTAACATTTCATTATGGTGGATTTTTGGACTGAATCAACTTCTTGCAAATGTTATTGAAGAAGAAACAAACGCTCTGACTGCCAAAAATAATGGCCAATTGTGTCCATTTGTATTGATCAAACGGTGCAATATTACTAAAAATTTTAAAGAAAAACATAAGACAAGGAACTTCAGTTTTCTGCATTTTTCAATTAAAGTGATAAAGAATGGAATGGAAATTGTTAACTGGTCAAATATCATTTCCCACCAGCTAAGTAACAGCTGATCTTATACTGTAATTCCCATCATTGATTAATTGTTTAGCTTATTCAGTAATTCACTCTTCCCAGTGCAGGACCCTAGGCAGCCCACAACATGGATATGGAAAAGAATTCAGCTAATTTTTTTCATTAATTAAATCAATGGTAAGATAGATGGTATGCACTCCTCAGTCCCATGCAATCTGTGAGACGTTCTTTGTGCCATTTAAAAATTTTATCCAATATGTGCTTTGTATGATTTTTGTCTTAAAATTATCTTTGATGTTGGTATGATTTTGAAATCTTGCCTTTCTTTTTGTTGCCTATGTAATTATGGAAACTATTTTTTAAAAAAAATAATTAAAAACACACAACTATAATGTGGAAGAATAATTTAAAACCAAGCACTGAATTAAAGTAGCCACCAAGGTGGAACTCTTTCATGTCCATCAAACGTGCATATGAAAGTGGTGAGGCCCTCACAGTTCAACTGCAGAATACAAGAACATGAGAGGTGATGCCCTGCTGGATCAAAACAAGGGTGCATGCAGTCTGCTAGATGCCCCTGGGATAAGCAGTGGAGGAATACAACAGCCCTCCCACTTACTTTGTGCCCAGCAAATGGCATTCCCAATTAGCTAACGTAGCTGTCATAGCTAACAGCTGTTGACAAGCCTATCCTCCATAAATTGGGCTAATCTCCTGTTAAGAAAGCCATCAAAAAAATTAATTACATATTGACATTCTCTCTCTCTCTCTTTCTCTCTCTCTCTCTCTTTTTTTTTTTTTTTTTTTTTTTGGTCAGTCCCACATCTACTGTTCAATAAAGATAGACTTTCAATTCTACTACTATAAGAGAGGCAGATATGTTGTATTGGGTATTTGTTCTTTTATTCTAATATTTATTTTGTGGGAGGCTAGGCCGAAATTCAATGTGGCAAGTAATGGCATCTACTCATCCCTTTCCTCATGTCTTTAATCTTCTGCTCTGGAGACACGGCTTTGCCACACCCCTGATCACCACCACCACCAATACAAGCATTTTTAAAAAGCAACAACCTTACTTACCACCAGAATGGCATTAAAGTGGTCACTCTTCACCTTCTGTACTTGAATGCAGGATGCTGGCACTTGTAATAATCCCGCCCCCTTAGCAAGGTTTCCGGCATCTCCATTGGGCATCAGGTTGTTATTGCTAGGCCCAACACCCAGGGCTGCCCGATACAAGTAGGTGTGCGTAAGTTTCCCCATCCCGGCAACCTCGACCATCTCTGGTGTAAAATGAGAGCTTGGGAGCATACGCACATTGTAGCGGTACTTCTCGTAATCATCTGTGGGGCAGCAGCAACAGCTGCGGGAAGGACTAGTCCTACAGTGGAAGAGTCGAATGGCTAGAAGGAAGATGAGAAACCCAAGGAAGACAAAGGAAAGGCAGGCCAGACCAATGATTAAATAGAAGTTCAAGTTGGACAGCTGCTGCCCACGGGCTTCCAGGCTGTCATCAAAGTCCGGGAGTGCCTGAGGGAGGGAATCAGCCAGCAAGATGCCCAGGGTCACAGAGGAGGAGAGGGGCGGCTCCCCACTGTCCTTCACCATGACCACCACTTTGTGCTTGATGGGGTCACTGGACCTCATGGAGCGACTAGTCCTGAGCTCTCCAGCATTGGGAGAGACTCGAAAGAGGCTGGCATCGGAAGACTGCAAGAGGTGATAAGAAAGCCAGGCATTCTGCCCACTATCTGGATCGTGGGCCACCACCTTGGTAACCAGGTAGTCGGCGTCCGCCAAGCGGGGCACAATTTCCACCGCCACGGAGCCATTCTTCACGCCTGGGTACAAGATGATGGGGGCATTGTCGTTCTGGTCTAGGATGCTGATGCTGACAATGAAGGCAGCCGCCAGAGCAGGGGAGCCATTGTCCTTGGCTTCCACCTGGAAGTGGAAGCTCTGGAGCTGCTCAAAGTCAAAGGAGCCCTTTGCATAGACAACCCCACTGTCAGCATCAATGGCCAAATAGCTGGACAAGGAGCTGCCTTGGATGTCGATGTCCCTGAGTAGATAGGAGACCCGGCCGTTCTCCCCGAGGTCGGGGTCTGAGGCCGACAAGTGGAAAAGGGACACCCCAGGTGGATTGTTCTCCGTGACGGAAACCTCACGCATCTGGTTGAGGAATTTGGGGGGATTGTCGTTCACGTCTGCGATCTGCACCCACAGTGTCTTCTGGGTGGCGATGGGAGGGGAGCCCAGATCCGAGGCAGTGACAGTGATGTTGTACTCGCTGACCCGCTCGCGGTCTAAGAGGCCACTGGTAACCAGGCTGTAGTAGCTGTCAAAGGACGTCTTGAGCTGGAAGGGGATGCTGGTGGGGATCTGGCAGATGACCTTCCCATTCTCCCCGGGGTCTTCGTCGGTAATACTCAGGAGGGCAATCACGGTGCCCAGCGAGGAATCCTCCGGGATGGGGCTGGAGAGGGAGGTGACGGTGATCTCCGGGGCATTGTTGTTCACGTCGGTGACCTCCACCAGCAGTTTGGCCACGCTGGACATCCCAAAGACCCCCTTGTCCCTGGCCTCCACGAACATCTCCAGCAGGGGCTTCTGGACGTCCAAGGGCCCGCTGACTTGGACCTCCCCGCTCTGGGGGTCGATGCGGAACATCCTGCGGAGCTGGGCGGGGGTGCTGTTGCTGAAGGCGTAGCGGACCTCCCCGTTGGGCCCTTCGTCCACGTCGGTGGCGCGCACCCGCGTGACCAGCGTGCCGTTGGGCGAGTTCTCCGAGACGCTGGCCCGGTAGACGGAGTGCTCGAAGGCCGGCGCGTTGTCGTTGGTGTCCAGGACGGTGACCAGCACCCGGGCCTCTCCGGAGCGCGGGGGGCTGCCGCCGTCGCGGGCGGTGAGGAGGAGGCGGTGGCTGGCCTGGCGCTCGCGGTCCAGGGGCCGCTCCAGGACCAGCTCGGGGTAGCGGCTGCCGTCGCCGCGCGTCTGCATGGCCAGGCCGAAGTGCTCGTCGGGGCTGAGCGCGTAGCCCTGCACGCCGTGGGGGCCCTCGTCGGGGTCGTGGGCGTTGGGGAGGGTGAAGCGGGCCCCCGGGGCCAGGAACTCGGCCACGCTCAGGTGGTACTCCTCGAGCGGGAAGGCGGGCGCGTGGTCGTTCACGTCGAGGATCCGGACCTGCACCTTGTAGAGCTCCAGCGGGTTCTCCAGCACCAGCTCGTAAGTGAGGGCGCAGGCGGGCTTCAGGGCGCAGATCTGCTCCCGGTCGACGGGCTCGTGGACCGACAGCGCGCCCGTGCTGGCGTTGAGGCTGAAGTACTGCTTGCTGGAGCTGGTGATCATGCGGAATTTGCGCGAGGGGAGGCTGGCGGCCTCGAGGCGCAGGTCCCTCGCCAGGTTGCCCACCGGCGCGCCGCGCTCCGTCTCCTCGGGGATGGCGTACTCGACTTGGCCGCTCACGGTGCAGGCAATCATCAGGCAGCACGCCGTGAAGTAGCCCCGCATTCTTCTTTCCCGGGCTTCCTCCTCCTCAGCTCCCGGCAGATCGAGGAGGCAATGGGGGCATAATCCCGCCGCCCTTCCAGCCCGAGCCCAGCCCAGCCGACGTCCGGGGAGCGGCAGCGGCTACATCAAGGCGTGGGGAGCGCATTTGCCCTTCCCGGCGCCGGCCGAAGTCATGGCTCGCCGCCGCCGCCGCCGCCCGGCTCGCTTCTGCTGAGCCAGCGAGAGCGAGGCGTCCGTCCTCTGGCTCGCCGGAATGAGCTCATGCGGCGGCGAAGGGGGAAGCAAGCGCGCTCCCCGGCACACGCGCTCCTCGCCCGCCCGCCCGTCCTGCCGCACAGCGCCGCCTAGCGGCCCCCGCGGGAACGACGGCCAAGCCCAGCGCCCTGCCCTCGACTGGAGCAGCGGCGGGAGCGGAGGGGGGGGGCAGGGCCGGCTTAAGGCACCGGCGGAGCAGCATCCGCAGGGGGACCCATCATTGTGGGACCCCCCCAGTAACCCTCCTCCTCCTTCTCCTGCAAAAACATTATTAGCAATAATCTGAATATCCTGTACTATGAATAGCTTAGGTTACCTTGACTTGAGATAAACATATGGGCCCCCCAAAATAAAGCATTGCAGGGGCCCCCCAAATTCCTCAAACCGGTCCTGGGAGGAGGCTGGAGCGCCAGAGAGCACCGACCCACGGAGCCGCCAGGAGGCGGGCGGGGGTCTCCTCTCCCATTCCTCCCCCCCCCCCATAAATGAGACGGGGCGGGGCTTGCCGTGGCTGAGGCTAACCTTTTCCCGTGCCCAGCCACCACCACCACCCTGGCTCCGGGTTTCCCCGCAATGGAAAACGCCCCGCCAAGCCACGACGCCCGCCCGCCTGCTTGCTTGCTGGACGGGCCGTCGTCGCCCTGAACGGGTATCGGGGAGGGATGGTGTGAGAGACGCGGCACGTACCTGGCAGGGAGGGAGGGAGAGGATCGAAGGAGAAATCGAAGCCACCTGAGCTCAGCCTTTCGGAAAGAATCGGTGCCGCAGTCGCAACGCTTTAGGGCCAGGGAAGGATGGGGGGGGCTCTTTTTGGCCCCGAGCCACCATCGCTTTGGGGGCCTCGGCGTGAAGGGGCCCGGCTGGATCTGAGCCCCCGAGATCCCCTTCGGCACCCTCAGGAACCTCAGCAATAATGTATTTTATGTATGTATTTATACTCCCACTCTTCAGCCACAAAGGCTCTCAGAGCGGCGTACAAATTGTTAAGCAACAGCACATTACACAGCTACACCACTTTATGGCGAGCTTGGCACTAAGCAGTTTCCAATGTGTGTTAGCTAATTGGCCCCAAGCCAGGTACTCATTTTACCAACCTATGAAAGGATGGAAGGCTGAGTGAACCCTACAGCCCTTGGGATCCACGTTGCAACATTGTGGCTGCAGTACTGGCATTTAATCACTGTGCCACCAGGGCTCCCTTTATAAGGCTTCCAGGAGACTACCCAGGGCCATCAGAGCATCCTCACCAGTTTCTCTGCATTCAGGACATTTTCAGATACATCTTACCATGCTAGAAGTTTTCAGGAGAGCTTCGGTGCTGCCGCATGGCAGGAACTCCATTTCGGACGCCATCCCTCTGGTGAAATCATCCATGTCACTTCTGTGTACGATTGCAGCTGGCTGCGCCATATTTTGCTAGATTTTATTCACGAAAGTTGTCTGTGAATAAAATATGGCACAGCCGCCTCCAATCCTACATGGAAGTGACATGGACGATTTCACCCAGAGGGAAGTAGTCATCCGAAATGGAGTCCCTGCCACGTGGCAGTGCCAAAGCTCTCCCGAAAGCTTCTAGCATGTTAAGACATGTCTGAAAATGTCATCAGACTTTCAGGAGGGTGAGGCTGAACAGAATGAGACCCAGCACTTCCCATGGGACCCCTGGAAAGTTTCTAATGAGATGTTGGGGGGTGGAGGCATCGTCCTCCCCCACCCATTTCCCCAATTCCTCTCATTCGAATGAAACTTCATTTACGGAGGGTCCAGAAGTCCTGAAGGTGTCCTTACATGGCAGCAGAAGCCTCAGGCCAAGGTTCAGAAAATGACTTGGAATGTCTTGTGAACTTTGGTGCCGCACCTTCCTTTGGCAGGATCCACGGAGAGGGGCAATGAGCAGGAAGGTGGCACCAAACAGCAGTTGTGGGAAGGCCAGAGGCCTGGCAGTTCTCTACACCTGGCTGGGCTTCTGTCAACCTTGCCTTAGTCCTTGTGACTGCACCATTTGCTCTTAGGCTGCCGGCTGCCTTCTCCCTCCTTGAGTTGCCAGAGAGAATTTTCAGACCCCTTCTAAACTCCGAGAAGAACACCTTCATGCTTTGGTCACAGTGGAACTGCTGGAAATAGTTAGTAGTTACCTGTGTGATTACTGGGTATAAGTATAACTAGTGGTAACTGGCTGCCACAAATTGCCCTGTGCTCAGTGTAACAGATATCACAAATTCTGATCTCATCAGCTACACAAATCTTAGCCCATTGATCAAATGTGTTCCAGTCAGTGGATCCATCACACATTTGTGTAGCAGCAAACACAGGCTTCTTCTGAGATGATATCACTCATCAGTTTGTGTACTTGTGTTAAATAAACCAGAGAATTACCTAAAGATGTAGCAGGGTTTTGTTTTGTTTTTTTTTTAACCTGGGAATAAACTTTTCCAGATTAAAAAAAAAAATCTGCCAGAACTAACAAGGAGAAGTCTTTTCATTCTTTTAAAAAAATATTAATTAAACAGATTCCTTTGTGGAATCATAGAGCTGAAAGAGACCACAAGGGCCATCTAATCCAAACCCCTGTCGTGCAGGATACATACACAAATAAAACACACCTGAATGATGTCTATCTAACGTCCAGTTAAAAACCACTTTTTGAAGCAGTCCATTCCACTGTCCAACAGGTCTTACAGTCAAGAAGTTCTTCCCAAATATTTAATACAACAAAGTCCCAAATCAACAAAACAATGATACCTTTATTGGGCCAACTAAAATGCACAAGATACATCATGCAAGCTTTTAAAGCTTCACTGGCTTCTTCATCAGACAAAGATGTTAAAAATCATACAGGAGAAGAAAAGTGATGATGTTAAGACTTACAGGCCTACATTTTGTCTGTGATGTTACTTCTGTTTTCAGTTAAGATGGTCTGGAGGGATTTCCATGCAGGCAAAGGCCACACCCCTTCTTGGCCATGTGGGGACTTTGGAGATTATCACACTACACTGTTATAGCGTTTTTATTCCACTTTTACTGCTACGGCTGCCTCCTGTGGAATTCTGGGATTTGCAGTTTAGGAAGGGAGTTGGAAGTCAGAAACCTCAAAGAGTTAAGTCTCAGTCCATTAGCTCCGTCTTGTTAAAAGTTTTGCATGATGTACAGTACTTTGTGCCTTTAGATTGGCCAATGACGGTATCACTGTTTTGTTGATTTTGCTGCATGGCCAACACAGCCACCCTGAATATGCTTCCTGGATTGGAAGATACTGAATTTTGTTGCAGCAGGAGACACTTTAACCAGTGGGCCCCTTGTGCCTTGCGCGCAGATTCCTAGCTCTCTCCTTGGTGGCCACACCTGGCTGGAACTATGCAAACCAGAGGAACTTTGCACTCCAGCTCTTCATCCCTTGTGCAGAGCAGTGACCGGAATTCCCTTTGGGCAAAGGGATCCGCCTAGGAGGGACAAGAAGGAGGCAGGCCAAGTTTCGGTCCTGGGCTGGTCTTCGTCATTGAGTCCTCCAAACTCTGGGCTAATCTGGAAGATGCTGCATCCCAGAGTTGTCACAGCTTTGAGTGATCACCCTTTATTGCCTTTAACAGTTTGGGGTGAAGCTTCCTTCTCCTGTCCCTACCCAGCAAGAAACCTCTTCCCACGTTTCCCAGGTTCAGCCACAAATCAGGGTTTGGGGGCAGCTTTTCTCCAAAGGGGTGCCTCAGCCAATCCTGTCTCTCCCCTTTGGTAAGCTTTTTCTCAAGTGGATTCTGACTTCTATGCTTGACAAAGGAGGAATCTACATGACACAATTAATCCTGTTTCAAACTGGATTATTTGCATGGCTCTTCCCTGTAGAATCCTGGGATTTGTTGTTTTACAAGGTCTTTAGCCTTTTCTGAAAAAGAGTGCTGGCACCTCACCAAACTACAAATCCTACGATTCCACAAGAAGGAGCCAAGGCAAATAATTCAGTTTCAACCTTGATTATTTCTCTAGTGTGGGTGCCCCCTAAATTAGATTGATGCCAATATGAAATCTTAGGTGAGAGGTCAATGGAAGGTTATTTGCACCAGTGGCGGGAAACAACGTCCTCCCTCCCCTTCACAGCAGTGCTTCTGTCCCATCATGTACTCAGAGCCCCCTGGGTTTTCCAGTCCTGGTGGCATTTCTGCGTGGGGAGGGAGGGAGCAAGCGAAGCTCTTCTCTCGTCATTTCCTCCTCTGCCTACAACAGCAAAGGACAGGAAAGCTCGCGTTAGGCAATATCACATGAATGAACCAATTTCACCAGGGGTTGGAAAGGACCACCTGGAGACCTGAGTTCGAGTCCTGCTCGGCCACGACCTTGGGCAAGTCACAATCTCTCAGCCATGGAGGAAGGCAAGGGCAAATCCCCCTCTGAAGAAATCTTGCCAAGAAATCTCGAGGATTGGTCACCCGAAGGTGGAGTTGACTTGAAGGCACTGGACAACGGATTGCTCCAGGAAACCCAATCCCATGCAAGGATTTCTGGGCACTAACTTGTGAGAAGTCCCACTCAACTCCATTGTTTTCCTTCATGCCATTGTCCCATAAAGTGAGTTTCACAAGGCGGGCGCCCATTGGACGACTCCTGAGGTCCAAGGAAACGTAGGTGAGCAATTTTCCACAAGCGAGGCCGTGAGGCCTCTGGGATTCCACAGGGATGATGATGATGATTTCTTACCCACCTCTCCCTATGGAGAAGGTGTTTCCCACCGCAAAGCGTTTCCTCCCATCTTTTCCTGAGCTGTTCTCTTGCCCCCTCCACCACAAAGGGGGGGGGGAGGCTGACGTCTTTCTTTGCTTTCAGTCGCCGGTGAAAAAGAGCCAGCAAGAATAGCCATGGGATGGGGGGCAGCTCTTTGACAGGAGGGGCTGCAAAGGAAGAGGGAGCCTTCACGGGCTGGGGTGCCACAAGGAAAAGGAAGGGAGAGCTCCGCACACAGGAGGAGACAGACGTCATTCGGCCCCTTTCCCGGGCTCTGTCGGTTGGCCCTCTGGTGCCCTTCAATCTTGACAGGCCTCCAGGGGAGTTGGGGTACAGCTATGCAGTGTGTGAGAGGGCACTGCTCCTTCAAATAAGAAATCCCTCCCCATTAAATTCTCCTTCAGTCCCCAAATTTCCAGGCTTGCAGAGAGTGCAACACTGAAACATAAGGTGCATCCCCACTACACAAATAATCCAGTTTGAAACTGGATTGTTTGCCATGGCTCCTTCTTATAGAATCCTGGGATTTGTAGTTTGGTGGGGCACCAGCACCCTTGGGCAGAGAAGGCTAAAGATCTTGTAAAACTACAAATACCAGGATTCCATAGGAAGCAGCCATTTGCCATGGCAAATAATGCAGTTTCAAACTGGATTATTTGTGTAGTGTGGATCAGGCCTGATTCATACTTTGAACTCTCATATTTGCTCTGTTCTCCTTTCCTTAGAAACTTTGCCTGCCTCTTATTTTGGATGCCTGAACTCAATTTCTAAAGGCTCAACTTCCATTTTAAGATAACTGCTGTGCTGAAAATGTGGTAAGTGAAGGAAAATTTCATTTTGAGGGCAGAATTTTTACTTGTGAGGCAATGCCCTAATTTCGCACCCTCACACCCCTCACACACAGCAATACCCTGTGGGGTGTTCATTGCATAAGAGTTGGAGCAGGAGGCACACAACTCTCCCCACTCCATTCACCTCCTGGATGGCACTTCCTCCAAGTTCTGGAGGCTGGGAGTTCCACAGGAGAGAGAGAAGAAACAGGGAGAGGAACGTGTTGCTGAGGATGAGTGAGTGAGGCCCCCGAGCCTCTGCCTGAGGCAATGCAGGAGAGGTTGGGGGCCCTGGGCGAGGGGATGTTCACGAGTTCCAAGTTTCCAGAAGGGCAATGGGTGTGCAGGTAACCAGAAATGTTATCGTGAGAGTCAATGAGAAAGGTTACATCAGGGACTTGTCTATACAAGCCCCTTGTAGTAATGACAATTTGCAGCATTTGCGACCTGTCCTAATGGTTTTTCTGCCCCCTTAAGCTCTGTATGCTCTCTAGGAAACATGGTGGCCATGAGTGATTTACTCACGTTTGCGCTTACCAGAATTTGCCAACAACCTTTTTTTAAAAACCGATATCCAAGGTGCAATTGAGCCATTTTTCACTTTAACACAAAGTAGAAAAAAACCCAATACCCCGTTTTCTCGCCTTAGCGTTTGCCTGCTAAGGTGAAAATCCAACATGGTGGCAACAGGCTCTTGCCTTGCTAACAAGCTCTGCCCCCTGCGCTCATCTAACCAATCAGATTTGTGTTTCCTCTCATTTGGGCAAGCAAATCAGATCAATTTGCGTGTCCTAATGAGTGGAAATGTGCACCCTCTCGTTTTTTTTAAGACGGGAAAAGCCACAAAGGCTTTCCTGGCAAGGTTTTTGCTGGTTTTGGCCTCCCTCCTTCATACTATGGCAAGATCACACAGAATGCCATTAAGACAGGTAGGATCCTCCTTGCATTCTGCAAGGAGTTTTCTCGCTGTTTGGACAACACCCAGGAGAAATCAGAACAACCCTTACCTAGGCAGTCAGACGGCAGCGCAGCGACAGGAACTGGACGGCACTGACTGGAAGTCCCTCATGAGGACTGGCTACTTCCTGGAGGATACACTGGTGTCTGTTGCAGCTACCTGTAAATGCTGCAGCAGGAAACAAAGCAGCCCAGGCCGAATCATCTCTTCCCCTGGAATGGTTCTTCTGGCTACTGGTTTTATCTTTACACTAATATTTACTGGTGTTTTGTTTTATTTATTCCTTTATAATGTTAGATGTACTGGTTTAATAGTTTTTTTGTGGGGGGTTTACCGGGCTGTGAGGCGATATTCTAGAAGAGTTTATTCCTGACGTTTCACCTGTATCTTTGGCTGGCATCTTTAGAGAATGGTGGCAGTGTGGATGTGTGGGGTTTATATACTGTGAGTCCCTGTTGAAGAGGATTAGTGTGTAAATTTGTGTATTCAGTGTTGGATGTTCAGTTCTTAGGGTGAGAGGATATGCGATGTGGAATTAGTGCTTATTTAGCTCATGGTCCATTGTCTGCTGGGAAGCCCCCTGTACCTGGGCGAAGTTCATTTGCATGTGTTGAGTTTTTATTTTGGTGTTTTTCAGGACTGGTAGCCAGACTTTGTTTACTTTTAGGGCTTCCTCTTTCTTGTTGAATTTGTCAGGTGTTTGTGGATTTCAATAGCTTCCCTATGCATTCTGACATGATAGTTGTTAGCCTGGTCCAGAATGTTGGTGTTTTCAAATAGCATTTTGTGTCCAGGTTGGTTTATAACGTGTTCTGCCTCTGCTGATTTTTCTGGCTGGCCCAGTCTGCAGTGTCTCTCATGTTCCTTAATTCATGTTAGCACACTGCGTTTTGTGGTCCCTATGTAGACATGTCCGCAGCTGCATGGTAAGCAGTAAACTCCTGTGGCTGTGAGAGGGTCTCTTTTGTCCTTCGCTGAGTGCAGCATTTCTTGGATTTTCTTGGTTGGTCTGTAGATCACTTGGAGGTTGTGTAAGAGCTACAGGAGTTTACTGCATACCATGCAGCTGCAGGCAAGTCTACATAGGGACCACAAAATGCAGTGTGCAAACACAAATCAAGGAACATGGAAGACACTGCAGACTAGACCAGCTAGAAAAATCAGCAGTAGCAGCACATGTTATAAACCAACCTGGACACAAAATGCTATTTGAAAACACCAAAATTCTGGAGCAGGCTAACAACTATCAGGTCAGAATGCACCGAGAAGCTTTTTAAATCCACAAACACCTGGACATCTTCAACAGGAAAGAGGAAACTCTAAAAGTAAAAAAAGTCTGGCTACCAGTCCTGAAAAACACTAAAATAAAAACTCAACACATGCAAATGAACTTTGCCCAGGTACAGGGGGTTTCCCAGCAGGCAATGGACCATGAGCTAAATAGACACTAATCCCCCTTCGCATATCCTCTCACCCTAAGAACTGAACATCCAACACTGAATACACAAATTTACACACTAATCTTCTTCAACAGGGATTCACAGTTTATAAACTCCACACATACTCCTACCCAACCATTCTCTGAAGATGCCAGCCACAGATGCAGGCCAAACATCAGGAATAAACTCTTCCAGAACACGGCCTCACAGCCCGGAAAAAAAAAACACACACAAAAAAACTATGGATGCCGGCCATGACGTCACGTACGGGTTTAACTTTTGCTTTAATTTGTAAAGAGAAAAACAGGATAGCAATATTACAAATAAAATATTACAATACGTTAAACACTGGAGTCACAGTTTATATGTACTCACACAAATTAATAAAGGAAGTCCAGTTATTAATGTACTTTAATTTTCTTCTCTCACTTTTATATCATTGGTCAGCCTTGACATCATAGGTAACAGTCAAATAATTTGCTTTCAATTTCAGTGCCAAAAGCCAACTGCTAGTCTCCATTAGAGAGCCACTGAATGAACTGATAAGTAGTAAGTCAACACTTGTGTAAATCTATGGATTTGATGGATCTACTCTAGTTCTGACTAGCAATTTGATTTAGGCCAGTGGCTCTTAACTTTTTCTTTTTCGGGGACCCCTTTAAATCTCTTTTGTTGCCACAGTCTCCCAAGACTCTACTCAAGATTTAAAACCCTAACAACAACACTTGATAATAATAATAAAATTACACCATCTATCAAGCCTTCCCTCAGAGGCACTGGAAGGAAGGGAAGACTTTTCTCCTGCTTCTTCCTGCAAGTTTGTGGCTGGAGCAGATTGAACAGCAATGCAGAGGCCAAGCCAGCCAGTCCTCTCATGTGGGCTGAGTAGCCTTCAAGCCTTTGCAGGCTCCCTATTAGGACGTCATGGCCCACTGGGGATCCGCGGACCACAGGTTAAGAACCACTGATACAGGCCAATATTCTTCAGTGTATAATACAGTAGGACTCCCGTATCTGCTGGGGATTGGTTCTGGGGGAGGGGCGTGGATACTAAAAACCATGGATAATAGTGAACACCACTGAAAATAATAGTTTAAAATACCATAGATTTGCCTTGGAGGACCTAGAAAATGGCTAGAGAGGACATGTTTTCTAGGAAGACTCTATGGTGGGTGTTCTGTTTTCTGTCCCATGGATAATTGAATCAGTAGATACGGGGTTCCTACTATATAGCATTTAAGAGTCAGAATTATGAATCAAAAACCCAGTGTTTAAATACCTACTGACATGAACACACAAGGCAGATATAAACTATTCTTTTTTGTCTCAAACTGCCCCTCCCCCAATATGCAGTTAATCGTACAGATCTATCATACAGGATGATTATAAGCATTAAAAAATACACTACGCAAATAATTTTAAACAGCCTATTACATACATTTATATAAATAAGTATTAATAATATTTCTGTAGTTAACATGTACAAAATCAGTTCCTAATGGCTGAAAGGCATTGTTTTTGTACAGGTCAGCAAAAATATTAGAAGGTCCAATAGCAGATTGGTTCTTATTTTTTTTAGGTATTACCATGATTTTCTAAAATCTCTTTGCTCCTAAGCAAGCCCAGTAAAGATGGAAAATTATCCTTCCGTTCCATTTTAACACTTTCACTTTAACATAAAGAACTGTGATCTGATGTGATTTGTAATGGTGCAATTTATACCAGCTTGTTATTAGCTTAAAGCACTTCTCTCTTAAATTAGCACATAAAGAAAGATTATTACCATGCTTTCATGTTGCTGCTTCTGTTTCTCACCCAGTGGAAGTGAGAAAGAGATAAAGAAATCTACCCTGTAGCAGCAGAAACATCTTTCAGGATTTCCAAAAGAACTGAGCAACAGTTAGTGCAAATTCCTAGTGCAACAGTCTCAGCACAGAGATCTGGGAGTGCCCAAGCTATGAGCATGCTAAGAAATGAAGTGAAAAACCTATAGATGTTTATAGAACTTCATCATACTGTATAATGTCTAATTTTACTCTTCAGTCATCTCACAAGCTGCTGTAGTCAATTAGCACTGATATGTTACATTTCCAGTAGTAAATCACCATATGAAAGATATTGCAGTAACACACTCCACAATAAATTACATTTATGTGACAACCACAATATATAGATTAGTTCTTATCAATCTATGCTGCTTCCTGGCCTCCAAATTGCTCAGAGTATACTACTATTCCTTCCCCCCTATGTAATCTATGTAGATCAAATGTCATATCTATCTATATCTATCTATCTTCCATAAATAGGTTAGGCTAACCCATACATAGGTTGGGAAGCTGGTACTTGAATTCATATTAGATCATCGAACTGCTGATATGGTACATAGGGTCATGTGAAAAATTATTCCATCCAACTTTTGTAAAAATGGATACACAGAGGGCCCCGAGTATCTGCTGAGCTTTGGTTCCAGGACTTCACATGGATACCAATATCCATGGATGCTCAAGTCCCACTATATAAAATAATGGCATAGTGAAATGGTGTCCCTTATATAAAATGGTGAACAGCAAGGTCTGTATTTTGATTCCCCCCACCCCTGAATATTTTCAAACCGTGGTTGGCTGAATCTGTGGATGCAGAACCCATGGACACAGAGGGCTGGCCATACCCAGTTTTGCAGTTATACACCCCTCAGTGAACACAGAACAGTTGGACACAATTTGTGGTCAGAAATGTGTACACTTCTGGACTTAAAAGTGTTCCATATAAGAACAAAGGAAGCACAACAACATGTGCATCTTTGACAACTGCAAAGGGGGAAAAACTCTTCTAAAATGTGCTGCAAACATGCTTTATTCAATAGGAGGATGCATCCATTTAATGTGTCATTTGAAAAATGTGCACAAAAATATGGTCAGATTTGTTTTGTAAAAAAAAAAGTCCACATGCAACTGGCACAGAATGAATTTTGAACTAGGGAAAAGGAAGACACAGAAACAGACTTGACAGGTCTGCTCATCCGAAGGAGTAGACTAGCAGAGTACAACTTTTTTTAAAAAAAGGGATAAATTCTCTTAAGATTCAGACTGAATGATTGTAAATTGTATGTTAGCTCAGAGGTACTACAATCTCTCTCTCTCTCTCTCTCTCTCTCTGTGTGTGTGTGTGTGTGTGTATTTGAATATCCATATTATAAATATAAACCTCTAAGAGACAATGAAGTTGGCATGTTGGAAAATAAGCTTAAATATGACAAAGTTGATACAGCTGTCACGAACCAGGAGTTAATGATCTCCTGTCACATTCAGTCCCCAGGTGTGACATGTTTGGGGGGGTTTGTCCCCAGAAAGCTAAATCAGTCAATATGCTGGAATCCTGAGTAAAGCTACCACTAAATCCACAATATAAAATTAAGAGACGAGAAGAACAACCAGAAGTTTAAGTGTGTTAGATCTATTATTTCACACTAGGAGCCTATTATTATTCTACCCGCTAAGGACTACTCTTAATCACTGAAATGCTTGAGTAATGCGTGACCCGTCTTACCTTAGGGCCTATGGGATACCCGATAAGGAATTCCCACAAAACAAGCAAAATCAAAACAAACCCCAAATCAGTGCTGGAGACAGCTACCTAGTGCGTTAAAGAAAGGATAGATATAGGGACAAAGATTACATGAAAATAAGATTAGGAGAATGAAGTATTTGCAGGCCAACTAACTGGTGGACTGAAGACAAAGGTTGCCAGTGCAGTAGCATTCATTACACTGGCACAGGTCAGGAGTTTACATTTCCAAAGCCAAGAAACAGCAACTGGCTTCCAACTTGCATTTCTCAGACAAAACATGGATGCAGTCTATGAGATTCATCACTACCAATGACTAGAGATTTATCACAGGCAGTGGAAAGCTAAAAGACAAGGAACAAAGTGGAGCCAATCCTTTCTATTTCTCAGAAGACATCAAAGGCAGCACACAGATGGGATTTCTTTACATACTGAAAAATGTGGCAGGTAAATACTGCTGTATTACCATACAACCAGTGCTTCAAAATACACTGAATACAAAATGATTTTATATGACAGGACAGATTGTAGCAGACTTACTGTAAAACATCAGCATAAAACAGCAAGTAAGATTGCATCATGAGACTGAAGGATGAAAAAAACTAACGAGATGGCATTAATCTTTGAACAGGTCAGGAATTAAATTCACAGACCATTGAAGTTATAAAGTGGAAACAAAACATACTGATTGGGTCATCTCACAGAATTATTTTTCACAGATGTTAGAAAGAGCCCTGTGTGACTTAGAAAGCCTACATGACATGACATCCCCACATGTTGCTTTTAAACTGCAATCCTACCACCTTTTACCTTAGAGTAAGTCCCACAGCAATCAATGAAACTTACTTCTGACTAGAAATGTATAGCATTTTTTGTTACTTTATTTCAGCCTTGGCTAGAAGTTGCATAAACAAACAAACAAACAGCAGGAAGAAGAAGAGGAAGAAGAGGAGAAGGAGAAAGAACCTAATCCTCCATGGTTGGAGAAGAAGGAAAATCAGCCTGGCTAAGATCTCTTAATAGCCACCTAGTTTGAAACTGCTTCCCTTTTCAACCTTTAAGTCAGCAGAACCTTCATCGTAACATTGTGATTAGAGCTGACTCAGGGTTTTCTCTGAAAACTCACAGAGAACAGCTAATGAGTCCCAAGCAGTACATCACAGGGTCACAGTTGTGTGCAACGAAACCCATACATAACCTCAGTCTAGTTGTGGCTGGTAGCTTCTATGTCACTTGGGCAGTGAATCTGCTTTGTGTTTTAGTTTAGTTTAAACTTCAAAGGACTGAACCCCCCCCCCAAAAAAAAAAGATTCTAAGGAGTAATCAGCTTCAGATTCAGCACCTTAGACAACGCCCTTAAAATACACAGACTAACATGCAGCAGATTCACTGCCAAAGGATCAATTACGGTAGCTAACACACATTGGAAGCTGCTTCTTGCAGTGTAGATGTGTAAATTCCTATTGCTTAAAACAATTTGTAAGCCACTCTGATAGCCTTGTGGCTGAAGAGCAGGTTATAACTAACTAACTAAACTAAAAAAACTGGTGGCCACTACTGACCTGGCTGGTGCTATTTTTTTTTCCCAAATAAGCACTCAGAGTGAGGGATCTGTACCTGAAAATTGGTGGAACAAGGGCTTGACCTTTCATGGCCAGTGACCTCCTGCAACTTTCCCTAATAGGTTTCCAGATTCCTCTCCTGCCTACTGTTTCTGGGGGGGGGGTAATTCCCCCCCCTTTACCATTTAGAAGCAGCTGCTGGAATTGCATTGCAAGTGATTTTGTATAATATGTGGTCTAGTCAGCACCACCCTGACAGCACAGCAGTCACTGAATAAAAGGGAAAAACTCACATGTATGAAGATACACAACCTTTACAGATAGACAATAAAAGAATTCAGAATATTCATTAACAGCAGGAACATTTAATTTGCATTATTATGTTTCCTGTTCTAAGCTGTTTTGATTTTTGCGAGGAAAAAAAATGAGTTAAAATGCTCATATGGTGGGAGACAATAATTTGGCTCTGAATATGACTAGATTTAATCCCTACTGCTGCCTTGCTTGCTAGTGGCCTTTTTCATGTGCAATTTAAGTCTGTGCTGTCTCATTATCTTTCCCCATTATGGCCACTATGCTGTGACTGCATTTCTGCAGCATCTAACATCCCAGTCTCTGGCATTTCACCAAAATCAATCATAGTAATAATCAAGCCCTTACAAAGCCCTTGGGCTGGCACAACTGAGGCAGAGTAGTTTCATGAGAAGGAAGATCACATGACCAGTGGAGCACATCCAATCACGTTGACTTTTCCACATTCAGGAACGAGATACCTCAGATTGTAAGACAGGCAGAGCTGGTCCAAGCCTTTCAGCTCTTCTAAATGAGTTAAAAGTGTGTGTGTGTGGGGGGGTTTCTGCTGTCTTATGAGATGCATAAATAAAAATATTTCCAGGATACAATTCTATACATATTTACCCAAGGTCAAACTCTGCTGAACTCTGTCTTTCTAACCAGTACACAAGCACAAAGCAAGAGTTTACTGGAATAGTATTTTTCTATTTTCATCGTTCTATTTTCTTCCTCCTCTTTGGCACTGCACCATTGCCCTAGGCAGCTAGTGGAGATTAGAAGAGTCTCAATCATGTCTTCTGAAGCGCAGGTACTTCACTCAGTTGATGAGCTGCTAAAACAGCTTCTGTGCACCAGCAGCATTCTTTATCTTAGACATTAACACTGATGACCCTAGTGCCTTCAGAAGTCTGACATCGCAGCTGATTGCTTACATTACTCTGGCTGGACCAAGCTGGATAATACCACCCTGTGTGGATACAACAGGCTTTTGCTTTCTACTGCATCAAAAATTATTGAAATACTGTAAATCAAATACCGGTAGACTGATCTGGGTTCTTAGCATCAGATTTCTCCCACTCCAAGCTGAGGATAGTATTTGACTCTCCAGTTTGAAATTACACCCAAAGGGGGTATGTGTGTCAGTCTATTACAGAAAAAGCAACAAGAAACCATGTAGCACCTTAATAAATTTACTATAGTATAACCTATCAATGAATGTCATAGTGGACTGTAGTCTACAAAGGCTTATGAGTGCCATATTATATTTGTTTTGCCTTACAAAGGTAGGACAGGAAGGTAAAATCTGAAAACATCATGTGACTGTATGTCCTGAAACTTTCTGCCATTGATATCAGGGGACCGTCTGTGAGCTAGTTTGTTGTGCTTCCTGTGGGAGCTAGGAAAATAGTATCTACATATTTAGAGAATGGAAAGCGTAATTAAGTAATATATAATTAGCTTATAAAGAACAGGCAAAAAAAATCAAGAGAGAAAGGAATAAAACAAAAGCCATCAACACATTGTCAGTCCCTGCATTGACATTCTCTGTGTGTGTGTGTGTATGTGTGTGTGTGTAGGTCACCCCCCCCCATATCCGCAGAACCAATACCCTTGGTTTCTGTTATCCAAGGCAAAAAAAGGAGACATATACCATAGAGTCGCACTGGAAAATGCCTAGAGATGTATCCTCTTTAGGCATTGCTTGGTCCTCCAAGGCAACTCTGTGGTATGTCTGTAGGAAATCCCTTATTTTAATAAGGTTTGCTATTATCCATGGTTTCACTTATATACGATTGCAACCCCATGAATTTCATAGGCAAGGAATATTCAAAAGTGGTTTTTGCCAGTTCCTCCTTCTAAAATATAGCCTATACCACCTGATATTCACTGGCAGTTTCCCATCCAAATACTAACCAAGGCAGACCTTGCTTGGCTTCCAAAATCAGATGGCATCTGGTACCTTCAGGGCATTTAGGCCCTGACATATTCTGTAAGCAGAATCAAATATTCATTGGAATAAACTAGTTAATTTGAAGGCTAATTATGGTTTGTCATCACCCAGCATAGTATTATTATTATTATTATTATTATTTATAACCCACTTTCTCCCCCAAGGCTGGGACCCAAAGCGCCTCAAATTTTTAAAACACACACAATTAAAACATACAAAAAGTACACATTAAAACAGAATCAAACCAGTTACACCACTAAAATAACATCAAAATATTTAAAAGAATAAAATATACCTAACAGTATTGATTTTTTTTTTAAAAAAAAGATAAAAAGCTTTTAAAAACAACCAAACAAAACCACACAGCAGCCCCCAGCCTGTTCATTAAAAAGCCTGCCTGAAAAGGTTTTGGCCTGCCGCTGGAAGGACAACAGGGAAGGGACTAATCTGGCCTCTCTGGGGAGGGAGTTCCAGAGTCTTGAGGCAGCCACTGAAAAGGTCCTCTCTCGCATCCCCACCAACCGTACTTGAGATGGTGGTGAGACTGAGAGAAGGGCCTCTCCTGATGATATCAAGGCCTGAGAGGGAGATAGAGTCTGCCAAATAGCCTGGACCTGAGCCACATAGGGCTTTATAGGTCATAACCAGAATTTTGAATTGCATCCGAAAACAGACTGGCAGCCAGTGGAGCTGTTTCAACAAGGAGGAATACCACACAAGTCTTTCTAGCGCAATGCCTCAGTAACAGTATCGCTTTTGAAACTGTTATCACGAGATGACATTGGCCCCATTTGGTGTTCCTTCCATGTGCAGCGTGTCCCAGAAGCGTTTATTTTTCTTTACAGGCACTGTGCATGAATAACAGCCCTTCCAATTCAAAACGACTTCATTTTACTGTGCAGTAGCACCTCATTGCAACTGTGACTGGATGATGTAAAAACATGTCGGAGTAGTGGGCATGCCTGCTCTGCCCAAAGCTCCTCCGATGTTTTGTTCCTCTTGCTTCCCTGGCATTCAACTTCCAGTGGTCACTCCCTGCAGTCAAACTCACAGGCTAATAACTTCATTCCCGAGTTATCCATTAACTTTTAAACCCCAAATTTGTGAATTCAGCAGTAACCAAATTTATCAATGCAATACTTGCATGTAATGCATTTAATATAATGTTTCCTTCCCATTTAAAATACATGTATTCCTCCCCTTGTGCTTTGAAAAACTTGCTCCCTTCCCATCAAGGGTCTGCTATCAACTTAAGCAAATTGGGAGGCTCTGGGCATTTAAAGAAACAAAGATCTCTTTTGCTAAAATGTTACAAAGAAACAAGTGTCATGCTGCAAATCCTTCCTTCAGGTCAGATAGATTTCTGTTTCCCTAGCCCACATAGATTGAAATAGCACACCAACCAAGCAACTGACTTTGCATTCAGAACATCACAAGTTCTAGCCTGGCTTTAGGAAAATTTTAATTCCTCCATTTACCATTTTTAGAATTTTAGCATTTTGTGCCCCCTTCTTTTCTTCCTTGGCAATGCAATTAAAATGTCTTTGCTCCCAAAGTGGCGAATGCTGGTGGATAAGGGGGGGAAAGGCAAGCAGCTGAATGCAATGTATGATCACTTAGAAGAATGCCACCTTGAAATAGGAAGTAGACTTTTAAAACGTCTGGGCCAGAATCCTGTATCAGCTTCTTAGTTTAAATAACAAACAAACAAATAACAAACATAATAAGTCTTTTGGGCAGGCAGGGGGGAGAGAGGAGGGGGGAGGAAATTTTGAAATGCTAAAAAAGAAATTCATCTCAGGTGAGGTTTTAACCAACAACCTTCTGGTTATAAAGCAAAAACTTTCCCTGCTTTGCCACCATGGCTGATACAATCTGACAGGAGAATTCCATTTGAACCACATGCACAATTTGCAGAGTGATACAATAGATGGATTTAAAAGGGGCGCATACAAACTAGAGGAAATGACGTTCTAAAGATGGAGGAGGGGGAGATAGTGGGGAGGCGTGGTTATCATATTGTGTGTGGTGTGTGTACAGCACTTTTAAAATGTGTTGTTCCATTGCAGAAACAGAATGGGGGATGCTATGCAGTAGGTAAGGGTTCTATTCCACAATACTTTCGCTTCGTCATGTCACGGTACTATCACTGAAAAATGTCCTCATGTGGTATTCCTCATGATCTCTGTAACCCAACCCAGTTAACAATTTGGCTGCAACTCTTTGGACCAGCTGAAGTTTCTGAACACTTTTCAAAGGCAGCCACATGTATAGCACGTTACAGTAGTCCAAGCAGGATGTAACTAAGGCAAGTACCACTGTGGCCAAATCCGGTGTGTCAAGGAACAGGCGCATTTGGTGCACAAGCTTTAAGTGTGCAAAAGCACTCCTGGCCACTGCAGAGACCTAAGCCTCCAGGTTCAAGGCTGAGTACAGGAGTACCCCCAAACTGCAAATTTATGTCTTCAGGGGGAGTGTAACCCCATCTAACACAGACTGAATCCCTATTCCCTGATCTGTCTTCTAACTGACTAAGAGCACCTCTGTCTTGTCTGGATTAAGTTTCAATTTGTTTGCCCTCATCCAGTCCATTACTGATGATGGACACTGGATTAAGACCAGGACAGCCTCCTTGGAATGGGTTGGAAAGAAGTAATAGAGTTGGTTGTCATCTGCATATTGATGGCACCACACACACCCCAAAACTCCGGATGACCTCTCCCAGTGGTTTCATGTATATGTTGAATAGCATGGGGGACAACACCGAGCCCTGGGGGACCACACAGGCCAATGGCCAAGGGGTTGAACAGAAATCCCCCAACACCACCTTCTGGGTTTGCCCCTCCAGGAAGAAACGAAGCCACTGTACAACAGTACCTCCAAGTCCCATCCCAGCAAGACGTTCCAGAAGGATACCATGGTGAATGGGTACTGAAAGCAGCTGAGAGGTCCAGCAGAACCAACAGGGACACACTCTTCCTGTCCAGTTCCCTGTGCAGGTCATCCACCAAGACGACCAAAGCTGTCTCTGTTCCATAGCCAGTCCTGAAGCCAGATTGAAATGGATCTAGATATTTCATTTCTTCCAGGAATCCCTGGAGTTGGGAGGCTACCACACACTCTAATATCTTGCCCCAAAATGGCAGGTTGGGCACTGGCTGATAATTATCCATTACAGAGGGATTCAGGAACGCCTTTTTCAACAAAGGCCTCACAGCTGCCTCCTTCAGGCAAGTTAGAATGCTGCCTTGTTGTAGGGAGACACTGACTACCCCTTTGGCCCACTCAGCCAGTCCCATTCTGGCCTGTTTAGTAAGCCAGGAAGGGTAAGGGTCTAGTGCTTCTCCAAGGATCCTGTCCATATCCTCAGGATGCACAAATTGAAAAGTATTCATTATCACAGGACAGACAGGTGCCAAGGTTACATCCACTGACTACAGCATCCAAGTCAGAGAAGATCTGATTGACTTTATCTGCAAAATGCCATGCAAGTTCTTCACAATGGGCTGACAGGTGGTCTACATTTACTACTTGAGGACTGGTATGTAATAGCCTTCTGACTACTCGGAACAGCTCCACTGGGCAGCTCCTTGCAGATGCAATGGTGGTAGCAAAAAAAGATTTCTTTGCTGCACATCCTGCCATAGAGTAGGCCTTCAAAGTGGCTCTAGACCATGTTTGGTCAGACTCACTTTGAGTCTTCCACCAATATCTTCTTTGATTTGGAGAAAGTACATATCAAAATCAATGAAGAGGACGTTTCATCTAGTTTGCATTTTGTGATATTCAGATAGTTATTCTTAGAAAAGCTTTCAAACCATCTAATTTATGCACTTTAACAATAATAGGCGATATTACTGTTATAGCACTAATGCTATAACACTAATAGCACCAATGTGCTAAACCTGAAAGTTAGTTCATTTGTTCCATTTGTTATAATAATACAGAATGCTAGCCGTGACATCTAAGGCCTTATGAAAATATCCAGGAAGTTTTAAAAGGGAAGTCACTAGTCAGTGGTTAAATCATGAACTGAAGGCTGACTATCTGAGAGTTAAAACAGATTAGTTTTTTACTCAAGAGAATGTTAACATCTACTATTTTGTTTTTAAATGCATTGCCAAAACGCCATAAAGATAATGTCCAAAATGTGAGAATCCATAAATCATGCTTTCATTGATAACAAAATCTAGGGATTTTTGGATTATTTATCAGGGCACAATTAAGCTGCAAAATGAAAGCCATTCACAGAAGCCTAGTAGTAGACATGGGCTACTTACTACTGAGCTTTTCCTATATTATAGATATGGTCTTAGTCCAGGCCAGTTCATTTCATTTTATGACATACAATGGTCATCAAAGGAAAAAAGGATAATATCACCACAGGACATGCCATAAAGTGTTTTGTACTACATAATACTACATCCTGGTGAACTTCTTGTTTGATACACCAGCAATGAACAAAGCAGTTTGACATCTATAACTTGCTTAATTGCATACAGATCAACACATTATGTTGAGTTGAAATCATTTCTCCCAAAAAGGCTGTCAGGAAAAACAAATGGCAGCCAATGGAAAATGTCTTTGCCTTCTACTATCTACCAGTCACAGACACATCAGAGCCTGGCTGCAGGAATTTCTGAATATATCCCTTGGAGGGCAGAGTTTGAAACTGGACAGATGGTAAAGTCCTTAGCGACGAGAATTTTATATCCTATAGATCAGGGGTGGGCAAAGTCCAGCATGCACACCCAGGGCCCCCCAGGGTCAAAAATGCTCAAAAATGTCCCAAAGTTACCTCTAGCAGGTGTAGAGGGCATCACCACCACATTTGGAGGCCCCCTACACCACCTGGGGTCAAAACATGTTTTTGAAAAAGGCCTCAAAATGTCCCCTAGTGGGCCAGGAAAAACCAAAAACATGGTGAGGATACCCCCATGTCACCTAGAGGGTGTTTGGGTGCATTTGGGGGACAAAACTTTGGATTTATTTTTTATTTTTTGTAGAAGTAGGTGCAGTGGAGGGTGGGCCCACTCCAGGAGTCCTGGAGGGTAAATGCAGCCCCCAAGCTTCCCACAGTTGCGCATCTGCCCCGCTATAGACATTTGTTCCAGTTTTAAAACTGGAACTGCTAAGAAAATTGTGCCTTAATTGAATATCCTTTTCTTTCAACTGGTTTCTGATTTGCTTCCTATCATCATGTTCTATAGTTCTTAGTTTATCTTAGCCTAACCCATCATTTGACATCAGCATTTCAGTTCTTCTTCCAATTATTTCCTGAAGCATTTGGTTGCTGTTCAAAAAAAAAAAAAGTGCCTCTCTGGCAACCCTGTTAATCCCTTCCACTGCATTTTTAAACTTCTACTAATGCAGAAGTAGCAATTCTAACACATGGCTCTTAACAGTTTAAAGTCCTCATTTTAAACTCAGCATGTGAGACTGCTTTGGGGTAAATGCAGGAGTGCTCTCCAAAAATAAGTTTGAGCTGCCACAGTCTTTACTAATTCAGTTACATTGTATGATACTGTTCTATAAATGGTTTTCAAAATAACTTTCCTAGCTGTGATCTGAACACCAAAGAGACTGGATTGCTTTCCCTACTTTTAAGCAAAATTGCGTTGTTTTTGAAAAGAATTGTAGCTGTATGGCCACTAAGTATTTAACTTGAGAGTTTTTCTTTACCCATTAAGTTGAATCCCTAGCATTTGAATTCTTAATTTGGCCAATGTTATCATTATCAATCTTTCTCCTGCAGATCTGCAGTTGTTTCCCACCTAATAAAAACTTATCTTTTGTATGTACTGTAGTTCAACATCAGCTATTCTTTCTAACAAGAGGCTCCAAAATCCCTAGTTTCATGTATGTGCATTGTTTCATGTATGTGCATTGGAGAAATATAGCCATATATAAATCTATCACTGTAGCTTGTAATCTATTATGGTAGTTTGGAAGTGTTAAGGGTCTGAGAGATAGAAATTTGTTGTTGTTGTTGTGTATCTTTGAGTCGTTTTCAGCTTATGCTGACACTAAAACAAACCTATCATGAGGCTTTATTGGCAAGATTTGTTCAGAGGGGTCGAAGGCTTTCACTGCCGGCATCCATAGATTTTCCTTGGGGTTTTGCCTTTGCCCTTCTCTAAGGCTGAGAGAGTGTGACTTGCCCAAGGTCACCCAGTAGGTTTCCATGGTCCAGCAGGGATTCGAACCCTGGTCTCCAGAGTTATAGTGCAGTGTGCAAACCATTACACCACACTGGCTCAGAGATGGAAATACTGTACATAAAAAAATTAAAAGGAGCCTAACTTGATTGTGGGAAATTCTCCAAGAGCACTCCATTCAAGTTCATTCTACGATACCTAACTACACGTTACACATAAACACGTTAGCATTCCACAAGTAGCTGCTATTCCTAGGGGGAAATCAGTTTGGGGAGGGGAAAATTTCAAGCTATGAAACAGAGAGAGGAGGCATGTTTTATTATTACCCCACCCAGAGACTACTTTTCTATTTCTAGTCCTCTCCCCTGCCAGTCTTTTCCAACTCCCCAGCACATGAGATTCCAAATTACAGTTGTCCCTTCATATTCGCTGGGGTTTGGTTCCAGGACCCCCCGTGGATATCAATATCCATGAATACTCAAGTCCCATTATATACAATGGCAAAGCAAAATAGTGTCCCTTATATAAGACGGCCAAATCAAGGTTTGCTTTTTGGATTATTATTTTTTTAAGAATATTTTCAAGCCGTGAATACTTAAATCTGTGGATACCAAATCCGTGGATATGGAGGGAACAACTGTATTCTCCTTTGCAAATAAGCATTCAGGATTCTACAGGATACAGAGCAATAATGCAGTAGGGGCAATCTGGAGCAGGTTGGGAAAAGAGTTAATCGGTTTCCTTCCTTCTCACATGCTACTATGTTTTCTCTGATTTCCATACTTCATTGAAATTCACACTAAAAGATCATTAGATTATTAATACATTAAAATAAAATTTTAAATTCTTAATGGCTCTGGATTAACACACAAGCAGCTATTACAGTAATTTAGAGTGACAGTTTCTGAAGTCTCCAGAACATTTGTCCAAGTACAAGCAAAGTGCACACATAGAGAAAATGGGCATGGACTTCTCAGCTGCCTTGATTCTTAGCTATTAAGTAGTTAAAAGGCTGAGATCCTTCACTGAGGAAACAACCTACACGTATGCTCACAGAATTACATCACAGTTCAGCAATGCTGTCTTATTAGTGAACTGTTATGTTGTGCAACTAAATGCACATTGTGAATAGATATACACACATGATATGCACCAATGTACACTGATGTGCAACTGTGTACAATGTGCAATACATATCTTTTTTCAATATGCTTCTATGTGCAATGGCACCACCTGCAGAACTCTGCATCCATGCCTAAAAGGTGAATACCCCTGTTGAGCAACAATGCAAAAGTTCAATCAATCAATCACTCAATCAAAGTGTAAGGCAGTTTATACCTGTGTATACCAACAAGATGCCAGCTATAGTCAACTGAAAGAAGGCTGACTCTCACTCTATTAGTGACAAAAAAAAATATGATCCTAAAAATGAATAAATAATGAATAAAATTAATCCCTTGAAACAAAGGGATATAATATAATTCCTGCAATATAATTCCTTGTTTCAACAACAAAAAGGTCCGTATTTTCTAACAGACAAAAGCTTGACGTGGTTTGTACCAAAGTATATTTAGTGTAAATGAGTATGGTGATTTTTGTCTCCAAAAAGAGTTGTAAAAAGTTACAAAGTTACTTGTTTGACATCAGTCGGGTAACATATTGCCAAGATGGATATTTATTTTTTATAGAGATAGTGACTTAACATGGTAATATAACAGAAAACTTAAAGAAAGCAAACTCTCTTTGTGACTCACCTGCCCAGGTGTGTTTGAGGCTAGTTCCTTTCCATTCTGCATGTCCCCATTCTCTGCAAAAACAGGAATGTTAGGGCTAAAAACCATAAGGTCATTCTTTCCTCCAGCTTCCCCAGCTGCCGTTGCCAGGATGTGGCTGTGGCGATTTGAGTACGACCAGCTGCCCACTTCACTGGCACAAACCAGAGTGGCTGTGCCAGGCCCGTACATCACTCCCTCCTTTGGCTGACACTGGCATCGCAGGGCCATGTATACTATGATTGCCAGCAGGAACAGGCTGGACACTGAACAGATAGCAATGATCAAGTAGACATTGGAATTGTTCACTGATGTCCCTGGATTCACTCCCAGCCTGGGAAGGTGGGTATCAGTATGAGGAGCCTGGGCACTTGCTATCAGTGATATACTGAATGTGGCTGTGACTGACAGTGCAGGCTTACCATGATCTTTTACAAGCACAAGAATATTCTTGCTGCTACTGCCCTCTGCTTCATCCAGAACACGTGTGGTACTGATCTCTCCACTGTACAGCCCAATCCTCCAGGGACCATCTGTAGCCTCATGCAGCTCATAGCGCAGCCATGCATTATAGCCTGAGTCAGCATCTAACGCATGGATCTTGCCCACCACATGCCCGGCTGTTATGGGGACCATCAGAATGGCTAGGGCCTCTGCTGGCCCAGACACTGCAGGTGAATTGTCATTCTCATCCACCACAAAGACTTGAACTGTCACATTGCCACACAAAGAAGGCATCCCAGCATCCTTGGCTCTCACCTGGAATTCCAGTAGCTTCAGCTCCTCATAGTCCAAAGGTTGCAAGGCATAGAGCTTCCCACTCTCTGAGTGCACTGAGATGTAGCTTGAGAGTGGCCACAGCGTCTCATCTATCCAATAGCTGATCAAGGCATTTTCAGCCATGTCTGGGTCTGAGGCAGACACTGTGAAAATATGAGCACCAGGTGGGTTGTTCTCATTTATGAAGATTGTGTAGGAGGCCTGTGTGAATGTGGGTGCATTGTCATTTATGTCACTGACGGGCACAACCAGGCTGTGGCTAGTGGAAAGCAATGGATCCCCTTGGTCTTGGGCCATCACCAATAGCCTATACTCAGCCACCTGTTCCCGATCCAGGGTCTCAGACAGTACCAGAGAATAATAATTCTTAAAGTTGGACAACAACTTGAAGGGAAGCCCAGGAGGCCACAGGGAGCAGCTTACTTGACCATTGGCACCAAAGTCTCTGTCAGAAATGCTGAGCAGGGCTACCACTGTCCCCAGCGGAGAGTCTTCTGGCACTGGCACCGACAAGGATGAGACAGATATCTCTGGAGCATTGTCATTCACATCCAGCACCTCAATCAGAACTTTGCAGTGTCCTTTCATTGGGGGTATGCCTTTGTCTGTTGCTTCTACTCTGATTTCACCTAATCTCATGCTTTCAAAGTCAATTTCTCCATTTAATCTAATTTGTCCATTGCTTGGATCTAAATTAACCAACACACCTAAACTCTGTGGATTAACACTTCGAATTGAATATATGATATCTTTATTAACTCCATCATCAAGATCTGTTGCATTGAGACTGATTAATAATGTTCCCTTTTTTGCATTTTCAAAAAGTTTTACTTGATACACAGACTGATTAAATAATGGTGCATTATCATTTGCATCCAGAACATTTATAGTCAACTGAGCAGTGCCAGTTTGCTCTGGTTTGCCTGCATCAGTAGCTGTTAGTAACAAATGGTATACATGGATTATCTCTCTATCAAGAGGTTTCTTTAAGACAAGAACTAAAGACTCACCATGCTGCTCATTGTTCTGAACATCCAAGGTAAAATATTCATTTGGACTGATTCTGTAGCTGAGGTGAGAGTTTGACCCAATATCATCATCAGAGGCTCCCTCTAGTGGGAAAACTGAGTCAGGAAGTCTAGATTCTGGAATCATCAGGATTTGTTCAGCTGCTGGGAATATAGGAGCATTGTCATTGATATCCTTGATCTCTACTTCCACATGGAAGACTCTCAAGGGTTTATCCAGGATCACCTCCAGATGAACCATGCATACAGGGATCTTGGTACACAGCTCCTCCCGGTCTATCCGTGAATTAACAAATAAAATTCCATTCTGCACATTTACCTCAAAATAATCTCCACGTCCTTGGGACATCATCCGGAACATCCGAGGCATGAGCTCATCCACCTCCAGGCCGAGGTCTTGGGCAATGCGGCCCACAAAGGTGCCATGCTGGGATTCCTCAGGAATAGAGTAATGGAGCTGCCCACTCCCCATTTCCCAGGCTCTGTGGAACAGAATCAGCTGCAGCATCCAGCTCTTCACCAAGGGGCATTGGTGCAAAACAGCCATAATTAATGGTAAGTGTTATTCCTCTTTCAAAAAAATATATATAATCCTCTCCCCAATGTCAGAAATAAATGGTAGGAAGCAGCCAATTGTTACACAGGAATATCCATGCCATCTTCCTAGGTTTCTCACATAGTCGCATCTTCTTAGTGTATTTCTGGGAGGGGCTTTGATCTTTGTCTGGAAAGAGCATTTTGATTTTAAGTAGGTAGCGACATCTTGTGACAATCAGTGTAAATGCCACGCAGATTTGGATCTTAGATTTTTCTTATTTTTTAGATTAATTTCATAATTGTATTCTGAAATTTATCTGCAACAAACTTTTCTACTATTGTCCTTTGTGAAGTTAATTTGTTGACTTTTGAAAAAATAATTTTAACTGTCTTGATTAAATCATTGCCTAGTAACTGACTGGGCAGTGAACATTGTGTTGGATCCAGACCTAGTCTTCTTAAAGGAAGTTCTTTGAAATCAACTGCATAAGTGAATCATTGGGTCTACTCTATCTAGGTTTTGATCCGCCCCATTGAGTTCTATTCATCTAACCAGATTCAGATAAAAATTCTGTGGCTTCTATGGGTTTTTGTACTGAAATAATTAATGCTAGAAGATTTTGATGTTAATATTGCAAGGCCATACTGCTCATTACATTAGAATTTTAAATTATGATACCTCATCAGTTGCTGGTACCTGTTCCTTCACCATTTAATTCCAAGGGACCAAACAGTCACTATTTCTGGTCTCCAGCTCAAAAAACAAGAAGACACAAAGTTCATGAGATCTCTCCTTCATCTCATCGATCTAGGCAGCAGAGTATATATTGGCCTATGAACTGATGAATCATACAATGTGCCAAAGACATGAGAACAGCCCTTCTGAATCAGACCCCAGGCTGATCTATTCCAGCATTCTGTCTCCGAGCTGCTACTGGAAGGCTCACAAGCAGAACATAAGTGTAACAGCAGTTTCTTCACTGTTGTCTGCAGTGACTGGTGTTCAGAAACATGGTGCCTCTAATCTTGAAGGCAGGATATATGTAACTATCATGACTAGTAGACACTGATAACCTTATCCTCTGTGGATCTGTCTACTCTAAGATGGTGATCACTTCTATATCCTGTGGCAGCAAATTCCACAGTCTGACTATATATCATGTAAAGAACTATTTCATTTTCTCTCTCCTGAATCTCCCACCATTCCACTCCATTGGGTGACCCAAGATATTACCATAAGAATGAGAAGAAGACACCTTTCTATCAGCTTTCTCCACACCATACATAATTTTGCCCCTTTTCTTGACTTTTTTCCTAAATTAAGTAGTTCCAGATGTTGTAATTTTTCCTTACAGCTGCTCCAGTCACCTGATTGTTTTGTTTGCATTATCTGCACCTGTTCCAGGGTGAGATAAGATGGTCCAAATGGTTCAGTATTTCAACTGGATCACCACTTTCATCCAGTTTCATGTACTCACTCTTCCATGCCTGACAGTTTCCTGCCCTGATTCCTATAAACACCGATCTTAAGGTCACTTCACTGGCTGCCCATTAGTTTCTGGGCCCAGTACAAGGTGTTGGTTATCACCTTTAAAGCCCTAAATGGCTTGGGTCCAACCTATCTTTGGGACTGCCTCCTTCCATATAACCCTCCCCATACACTTAGGTCCCCTGGGAGAAATCTGCTGCAGCCTTTAAAAACTAGGCTCTCATCAACCTCCCATAGGACCTTTTCTGCTATTGCTCCCAGATTATGGAATGGCCTGCCGGATGACATCCGGCACATTACCACCCTAAATAGCTTTTAAAAAGCTCTTAAGACGGATCTCTTCCGGCAGGCCTTTCCTGAATAGATACCTGGCCATCAGAGAGAGAAAACTTTGGTCCAATCCCTATCCAGCTATTTTATTGTGTTGTTTTAGTATTTATTAAGGATGTTTTAAAGTTTAATTATTTAATTGTATTTTAAGGGGCGGGTGGGATGGAGGGGTTTGTATCTATATTTTAAATGCTGTAAGCATTTAAATGATGGCATTTTGTATAGGGGCGGGATACAAATACATTTTATTATTATTATTATTATTATTATTATTAACAGATATCTTCTTCTCACTATTAGCTTCATAACTCTAAAGGTGACTATTCTGTATTATGCTTTAAATATTTTATTTTTATTTGAGTCAACTATCCATGTAATTTATTTCTACAATTGAATAAGAAAATTGATCCTGTTGGTTCTCCTGGATCTTGGATCTCTCTGTGACTTTCAAAACAACAAAAGATGTAGAATGGGATTTAGAAGCAGTGTTTTACTGTGATTCCAGTCACGGAAAGGGCCAGTACCAGAGGAATCCTATTTGATGCCTTTGCCATTAGCCTATGGTGTCCCTCAGGATTTCATTTTGTCTCCCGTGCTGTTTAACATCATATGAACCTGCTGACTGAGGTTATCTGAAGTTTGTTCAGGTGTCACCAATATGCTCAAGACATCCAGCTCTGTATCTTCTTTACATCTAAATCTAAGAAAGCTAAATAAGTGTCTGATGCCAGTAATTAACTGGATGAAGGCAAACAAACTGAAGCTTAATCCAGACAAGAGATTCATGTCAATTCTTCATGGCCAATTATAAGGAGAAGAAAGGCCGAGTTGGATATGGATGGAACTGCACTCCCCTTGAAGACTCAGGTTCCCAGTACTCCTGGGGGGTTGTCTAAATGATAAAAATATCCCTCTTAGAATTTGCAGAGAATACCTGTTGACCCAACAAGCAGCGCTGGAGATTTGGCATTTTCAGAGGGAGTGGGGCAAAAAAACTCCATTTATTACGCATTAAGGGACCTTGCAGTTTTCCATTAAGGTTTTTTTTCTTTCTTCTGCATAGCACTGCACATTACCCATCATCTGAACAACTGATTTTCAGTGCTGCACATTCTGAGCCCGGAGGAAGTTGAAAGGCGACTGGTCCATTGTGCAAGCAGGGCAGGTTTTCCTCTTACTCGGTCAGGAAGTGCCATTTTGGCCTTCCAGAGGACTGAGTGTGTACTGTATCAAAGTACAGGGGGGGGGGGAATTACAAGTGGAAGATCTCTCTTCACTCATTCAAAGAAAGAGTTTTTAAAATGTGCAGTGACAATTATTGGGGGGAGGCGGAATAGTGGCCTGTACTTGCAGCCACCATCTTGATTCATGGGAAGGGGTCCATCTGATTTTTTCGCCGTGCATTGCTTCGCAGGCAACTGTTTTGAGAAACTCATGGAGACAACAGGAAGCTGCTTTGAATGCCCAGTAATGCACCTCTACGCACTGTATTTCCTTTCATGTAGTCAACCCCTGGATCCAATCCTATACCTATTATCCTCAAGGGCCTGTTACCTTCTGGCCCATGAGAAGAGAATACTGAACACTCAACTATTGCACAACATTTTGCAGTTATAATTACTCACATTTGTTCATACTTAAACTCTATAGTTGATAAAGGTTCAGTGAACGTAACACTAGCTTCTGCTTGTCCAATTAAAATGGATCATTTTCCATTTGTACAGCCCAAGAACACAGATAGGATTCTTGGAGAAGGAAGATCTGCCCCGTGTGTGCTAGACCGTTATCCTTCTTGGTATATAAATGCAGCCAGGGGGAATGGCCGAGTGGTCAAGAGAATGGTGAATGGCTCTCTGCAAAAATACAGGGCTCAATATGCTTAAAAGGCGTCTAAGACCTTTATTTTTTTAAAAAAAACCCATCATGAGTTATACTTTATTGGATAATTATTCCAATAGTCCGTTCTTGGGAAAGATTTTGGAACATAGGTTTTCCATGGGTTTTTTTCCAGGCTATGAGGCCGTGTTCTGGAAGAGTTTATTTCTGACATTTTGCCTGCATGTGGCTGGCATCTTCAGAGAATCTGAATCAGCCCGGGAAAAAAACCACAGAAAACCTATGGATGCCGGCCGAGAAAGCCTTTGACTTCACAGATTTTGGAACAGATTATCTAGATCCATTCAATTTGACCTCAAGCCTGTGTATGGGATGGAGACCACTTTGGTCACCTTGCTAGACAAACTATACCAGGAGATGGAAAAGGAGAGTGTGTCCATATTGGTTCTGCTGCCTTTCTCATCAGTTTTTGATACCATCAAATCATAGTATTCTCTTGTGCCACCTTTGGAACATGGAGGACTGTCTTACAGTGGCTCCAATACTGGAGGGGCAAGCTTGGAAGTAGTGTAAAGGGACTACTGTTGGATAAGATCCCTCAGATTTCTGTCTTCTCCTCCACGCCATTTAACATATATATAAAACTTCTAGGAGAGCTTTTCCAAAGTTCTGGGATCTGGTGACATTGGAATGCTAATGACACACAACTTGGTTTTCCCCTTATAATCTGAATCTGAGCAAGCTGTTTTGGATCTAAACTAGTATCTGACCCAAGTAATGGAATGGCTGAGGGCAAGTACACTGAAATCTAATCCAGATGAGAAAGAGACAGAGGGACAGTGAGAAGCAAAATCAGAGAATAGGGATTAAGCCTGTACTGGATGGGGTTACACTCCCCCTGAAGAATTAGGTGTGCCATCTGGATGTACATCTGGATGCAGTCTTGACCCTGGACTCCCAGATTTCTGTGGTGGCCTTAAGTGTATTTTGCACAGTTAAAGCCTATGCACCAGTTTATCCATTCCTAAAGATGTTTGATGTGGCCATTGTACTGACATGCTGTTGTTGTTGTTGTTGTTCTTGTTGTCACATACCTTCAAATCAACTCCAACTTGTGGCATATCGTAAGTTTTCCTAGCAGAATTTATTTGGAAGCAGTTTGACATTACCTTCCCCTTAGCCTAAGAGAGTGTGACTTGCCCAATGTCACCCAGTGGGTTTCCATGGCTGAATGGGGATTTAAGCCCTTATCAGAGTCCTAGTCCAATACCCAAACCATTACACCACGCTGTCTCTCAGGCAATCCATGCCTTAGCTGTATCCTGTTTAGACAACTACATATTTCCTGTTTAGACAACTGTAATACATGGGATTAGAAGGAACTGCCTTTGAAAAGTGTTCAGATACTTCAGCTGTCCCATAGAGCTAAGGCCAGACTGTTGTCTGGTGACGGTTACAGAAAGCACACAATACCCTTGTTACAACAGCTTCACTGGCTACCAGTCTGTTTCTGGGCAGAAATCGAACAGCTGCTTATGGCCTATAAAGCCCAATACCAGTTATCTGAAGGATTGTATTCTCCAATATGAACCTGCTTGGGCTTCAGGGGAGGTTCTTCTCTCAGTCCTGACACTTTTTGAGACATGACTAGCGTAGACATGAGAGAGGGCTTCTTTAGTAGCTGGCTCCCTCCTAGGAGTTGTCTAGACAATGAAAATAGTCCTCAGAATTCAAGGAGAATACCTTTTGTCCCAACACACTGTGAACAAGATTCACAGTATTCAGAAAGAGGGGGCCAAAAATTCCATCAAGTGTGCAGGAACAGCTTTCGTGGTTTTCCCCAAGGTTTTTCAAATAATGTGCAGGCTTGCATATTATCGCACATATGGACATCCATTTCAGGACAATACACATTATCAGCGAGGGTAGAAGTGGGCAGTGGATTGGTCATACATGCACCGGGGGAGGGGGGGCTTGCCGGCAAGGAAGTGGTTGGAAGTGCCATTTTCACTTCCATTTCCACTATTTATAAGTGGAACGTCACACTTGTAGAATCACAGAATTGTAGAGTTGGAAGAGACCACAAGGGGCATCCAGTCCAACCCCCTGCCATGCAGGAAATCGCGATCAAAGCATCTCTGACAGATGGCCATCCAGCTTCTGTTTAAAGACCTCCAAGGAAGGAGACCCCACCACGCTCCGAGGGAGTGTGTTCCACTGCCGAACAGCACTTACTGTCAGAAAGTTCCTCCTAATGTTGAGGTGGAATCTCTGTTCCTGGAGCTTGCATCCATTGCTCCGTGTTCTAGTCTCTGGAGCAGCAGAAAACAAGCTTGCTCCATTCTCAATGTGACACCCCTTCTGTAGGAAGGTAATGAGTCTAAAAATAAAATTGCAGGATCTAGTCCTTTAAAAACAACAAGAATTATCTCCTTTTTAAAAAGGTAAAAACATTCAGTCACATTTGACTTCACGCTTTATGCAGAGTGCGATTAAGAAACAGACTT
The DNA here is from genome assembly GCA_030847615.1 of Gambelia wislizenii. NCBI lineage: Eukaryota > Metazoa > Chordata > Lepidosauria > Squamata > Crotaphytidae > Gambelia > Gambelia wislizenii. Next base: position 179,613,831 of record JAUMIR010000004.1, read on the forward strand.
AAGCTCTATTATCATTTGAAAGTGTATTCAGAGATCTGGGATCACCCAGTTAAATTAGACTCATTACAAAACAAAGGAGTCAGTTTAAAATGCAAAACAAAGTTTACTGAAGGTATATCAGTCTCAATCTACATAGTAAAACAAACATAAGAAAAGGTCCCTAAACTGACTAGGAATGGGTAGGAAAGACTCACCAGCCTTGGCTGGGTTCCGATGCATCATGGCATGGTTACAAGAAAGCTTAGGATGCCTCCATTCTCATGGAGAGTCAGATTCAGAAGAAGAAAGTAACACAAAAGCAATAAAATTCAAATTAGGTCATGTGTGAATCATCCAGCACTTCTAGTTGGCTAGAAGTGCCCAGTGAAGTAAGAGAAGGGAATTTTGGGAGAACAAAATGCATGCAGGGAAAAAAACCCTAGACTTATCTAAGATTGTGAATGAGGTACACAAGATTGCTTTTACATTACAATGATTATTTCCCCACATACAACACCTTCAAATACTTAAACAGGGTTATCATATCACCCCTTAACCATCTTTTTTCCAGGCTAAACATACCCAACTCCCTAAGTCTTTCCTCATAAGGCATGGTTTCCAGACCTTTCACTATTTTAGTTGCCCTCCTCTGAACACGCTCGTTTGTCAATATCCTTTTTGAATTGTGGTGCCCAGAACTGGACACAGTATTCTAGGTGAGACCTGACCAAGGCAGAATAGAGAGGCACTATTATTTCCCTTGATCTAAACACTATACTTCTATTGATGCAGCCCAAAATCGCATTGGCCTTTTTAGCGGCCGCATCACACTGTTGACTCATGTTCAACTTGTGGTCTAGTAGGACTCCTAGATCCCTTTCGCACGTAGTCTCATTTAGCCAGGTCTCCCCCATCCTCTATCTATGCATTTCATTTTTCCACCCTAAGTGCAGTATCTTACATTTCTCCATATTGAATTTCATTTTGTTAGCTCTGGCCCAGCTCTCCAGTCTATCCAGGTCATTTTGAATGTTGATCCTGTCCTCCAGGGTATTAGCTACTCCTCCTAATTTGGTGTCATCTGCAAATTTGGTAAGTATGCCCCTAATTCCCTCATCCAAGTCATTGATAAAGATGTTGAATAGCGCTGGGCCCCGGACAGAACCCTGTGGCACCCCACTGGTCACATCTTTCCAAGACGAAGAGGAGCCACTGCTGAGCACCCTTTGGGTTTGTCCGGTCAACCAATTACAAATCCATTGAACTGTTAACTTGTCTAGCCCACATTTTACAAGCTTGTTTGCAAGAATGTCATGTACTTGATTTACAAGTACAAAAAACAAATACTGTGCAGCAGTGACAACACATGTCAAGAATAATAACGTGCTGTACTCTTGGATACTATCTTGATTCTCAGGCATAGTTGTGTGTATACTTTAAACCCAGGTAGCTTCGCATACAATAGATTTTGCCCAAAGACCATGGAGACAAATGAGCACGGCTGTGAATCTGCAATTAGCCACATCAATTTGCATTATATCTTTTCGTCTAGACAAACCCCTAGTCATCCTTCCATTAGTACGCTCTGGCAGGCACTCATGCTGGCAGCCTTTCACCAACTGACTGGCTGTTGAAGAAGAGACGTTTGTGCTCACATGCCATGCTGTGCTTTTGGTTAGTTGATGTGTTTTAAAATTTCTTTTGAATCTGGTATGTTTTAATACTGTCAATTGTTTAGCTGGAATTTAACATGATAACGTTTTATATATTTTGTCCTGAACTTGTTTTTATCTATTTATACCTAAATCTCTTTGTTTGTTTTTAAATTGTGAGCCACTTTGAGTCCTAGTCCTGGAAAAAAAGTGGGATAAATAAAAGAAACTAACTAACTAAATAATAAAATAAAACTAGATTCTCAGGTTTTTGGAATTACCAGAAGCACTTTTGCGTAACTAAAGTTAATGAGCCAGTTTGAGTCATCCCTGCAGGTTTCAGATCTGTCTACATTGACCCATGGTTGGAAACAGAGGCACTCAGGTAGGTAGAGAATGGCAGATGTGATAGATGAGCTTGTGCTCCCCTTGAAATTGCAATTTGTAAAAATGTTATTGTTTTTATATTGTAGAAATTAAGGTGCAATAAGGTACAAGTCTATTACATAGCTTATGACAAGTAGTCTACGGGAAGCGGGAAAGAACACAGAGAATGTTGGCGGTGACTGGTGATTGGTCTGGAGTTTCAAATGGAGCCTTTGAAAGATGATGTGTGATGGTTGAGAGAGTTCAGTTGGGATGGGAATTGAGATTAGCAGTTGGAGTTAGTTAAGTGGAGAAGCTAAAGTATAGCTATGGGAGGCTTTGATTAAATGGTGAGTGTGGAGTTATATTTGTTATACAGTCGGACCCCTGTATTTGCAGAACCAGTATCCATGGTTTCAATTATCCATGGCTGAAAACATAGGGGCACATACCATAGAGTCATGTTGGAAAATCCCTATAGAGGCGTCCTCTCTAGGCATCTTCTAGGTCCTCCAACACAAGTCTATGGTATGTTTGTACTGGAAGTCCTTTACTTTAATAGGGTTCACTATTATCAGTGGTTTCTGGTGTCCATGGTAAGTCCAGAAACCGAATCCCCATGGATACAGAGATCTGACTATACTTGAAAAACTGTCACAATAAAAAGTGCTCTTTTGAAATAATGTGTTTCTGTATGCTAAGTAACCTTAAATATTTCATATTTCTTCTGTATAAATAAAGACTTGTTCACACAAACACGCACGCCTCTTAACTGGCTGTGCTAGTGGTGGTTTAGATTTAGGGCCTGTCTAAATGGCAAAAAAAAATATGAATGGTGTGCAAAAGATCGATGATCCATTCATATGGACATGCGCACAAATTTGTGTCATTCGGAAGGGGGGCAGCCAAATCCCCCGTAAAGTCCATTCATGCCGCATCCGGGGAACTGTTTGGATTTTTGGAAAAAAATCTGTACGGCTTGTGAATGTGCAATCATTTGTACATCCCGTTCACACAGATACACAAGTAGGGGAATCTGATTGGTGGAACAAGTAGAGGAGGCAAGGCTAGGAAAGAGGGGAATTGGCAGTGGCTGCCATGTTGGATTTCCAGCTAAACAAGGGTCCGGTAAGTCCGTGAAACTGCAATTTTAACTCTTCTTTTCTTTTCTTTTTTATGTTGTAAAGACAAAAGAACACCTGTGCGCACCACAAGAAGTTTAAAAAAAAATAGGTGGCAGGAGATTTAAAATCCCCAGTAGATCACTCACGGTGGCCAGATAGCTAGGGGTCATTCGGAGTTCAGGGAGGAAGTTTTAGCCGTGTAGGCTATTTGCATCATTGTGAACGCCTGCCTTTTCAAATGTATATGTATTATTTACCCCTCGTATAGACAGTACCATAGACATCCTTGTGTCTGGGGTGCCAGTGATATGTTGGGAGTGTGATTATATAGTAGCTACTGAGCTCATGGCTCTAGATTTTTAGGGAGAGAAGGTGATGCAGGACAGCAGAGCTATTCCTGAGCGTGGAGCCACAGATCCACAGAGCTGAATGAAAAGGAGACCCAAGCCAGGAGTGGTGTACTGGCTAGGCAAGTAGAAAAAATTAAAGAAATAGATAAAGGTGTCTTACCTGCCTACTAGTGTGGCAGAAGTACTTTTGTATGTAGTTAATGACCTACCTTTGCCCATTCCTGGAAATGTCAGATTTGGTTACAGTGACCCATAGAGGCACTCTGAATTGGTAGTTCTTACAGATGGATATTAAAGATGTTAGGTATATTATGTATCTAGCTTTGTGGTACTCCTGAATTCTGAACTTGTGGTCACAGGAGGCCCAAATGGTCTTGGTGCCACATAAAGCTGCAACCAATCCTGACTAAGGGTAGTCTGGGTTCCTAATTGTTAACTGGAGCAACTTGACATTGCCTACATCTCTCTCTGTCTCTCTCTCTCTCTCTCTGGCTTTTCTTCGCAAACGAAGATTCAGGAAGGACTCATCCCGCGCCTTCTGCAAGCGCGCTGATGACTAAAAAGGCCAATCCGAGATAAACAAGTCCGGTTGCAAAAAGTGCAGCAGAAGGTCTCCTTGGGTGATGTTTTTGGGTTGTGATTCTTTCTGCGTTGTCGTTTCTCTTCAAGACTTGTTTGTCGTGAGTTCTCAAATAAGGCTGCAGCATTGTGGATAGTGTGTCTCCATGCCTCCCGATGTGAGGCCAGGGCGGACCACCGTTGGTGATCAATCTGGCCAAGCCTGAGATGTTGTTTCAGGGAGTCCTTGTATCGCTTTTTTGGAGCGCCCCTCCCACGCTGACCCGTGGCGAGTTCACCGTAGAGTAGTATTTTTGGGAGGCGATGGTCCTCCATCCTAGAAACGTGCCCTGCCCAGCGCAGCTGTGTTCTCAATATCATGGCCTCAATGCTGGTGATCCCTGCTTGTTCAAGGACAGTATGCCTTGACATATTCAAGTATGCCTACATACACATCATTAAAATCATTATTGATTTAACACATCCTTATAGTGTGTCATTTACTAAAAGAAAAAAGTTACCTACCTGAATTGTGAAGAACAAGAACATAATACATTTTAATTATAAAACCACGAGATCCTTAATCACAATACATTCTGTCCTCTCATTCACTGAATGATACTTGGAAAAAGTGTCCTTTCTTGCATTAACCCAGTCCATCAATGCCCTAACCAGAGCTTGGAAGTATTGAGAATGAAAATGTCATGTAACACACAAACACCCCACCAGCCCAGTTTTTTCAGCAGACAACTCATCCCTCCACTTATATCTATCTCATCATAACAACAGTTATTTTGCTATTTAGTTTATATTTCTCATTTAAATTCTGTTCATAACAATATCTTTAAAATGGCAGATATATCACTGCAATATCACCTATAATTTTAAACTATAGTATTTAATATATTTGGCAAATTATTCTTTAATTTCTTAAAAGCACTAACTTATTGATAGGACTATTTTCATTGGACAATGATCTGACATATCCTCAAAAGCCAATTACGGACTCAAACCCAAACTATTTTTAAAAAAGAAGAAAATGTGTATAATGGAAAACTATTATTGAAAAGGTCAATAGCTTAGATATCTTAATCTAGCTTTATCTAACTCGATAATTTTCTTGGTGTCTTCTAAAAAACAAAAGCAAAAACACTGCACAACTTACTGTAAACAGAAATTGCCACATTCTTATTAACTCTCAGGCAAAAAACCCACACCCAGTTTTAAACATAATTATGTACCAGTTGTCCAGATACTTCCGTAGAGCAAGAATCATAGAATCATAGAATTGCAGAGTTGGAAGAGACCACGAGGGTCATCCAGTCCAAGGCCCTGCCACGCAGGAAATCTTGATCAAAGCATCCCTGACAGATGGCAATCCAGCCTCTCTTTGTCCTAGCCAAAGTACCCTTTCCAGGATAAGAAGCAAGGTATAAATATTAGTACCCCAACAATAGAATGGTGTGCCACTATGGTTGAGATCAGCCACTCTCTTTCTCAGTACGCCACTGAATCGGAACTTCCACTGCCACCCTCAGATTTCTGTCAGAGTACTTTGAAACTCCACATAGAATCATAGAATTGCAGAGAAGTGTGTTTCAATGGTATGCCAAAATATATGTCAATTTCTCACATTCTTTCCAGAGAAGCTAAACGTATGTGTCTGAAGATGGCAATCAGATAATCTAACTCAATCTAAATGAGAATCTAAATGACACCACTGGCCTACAGCAGCTAGTTATTTCTCTACACTGTACATAACTCACATATTGTGCTGCTATATGCCTTTAAGTCAACATGATATGGCAACCCTACCATTAGAGTTTTCTTGACAGGATTTATTTAGAGGTTTGTCACTGCTGAGAGAGTATGGCATGCCCAAAGTCAGCTACTGTGTTTCTGTGGCTAAGCAGGGATTCAGGCTTTAGTATTCCAGAGTCCTAGTCCAACACTCCAAACGACAACATGTTTCAACAATATTCCCACTCAAGGTCCACCAAAGATTGCTAAATGGGATTTTTTTAAAAAAAGAATAAAACAGATAACCAAATCATGTCATACAGTATATACCAAACAGCTATAACTCACCAACCATGATGCATTTGAAGCTGGATCCTTCACAATTCCTACTTCCCCACTGTCCACACTGGCAGGAATGTTAGGGCTGAAAACCATAAGGTCACTTTTGGCACCCGCCTCCCCGCTCACTCCTGCTAAGATGTGGCTGTGGCGATTTGAATATGACCAACTGCCCACCTCACTGGCACAAACCAGAGTGGCTGTGCCTGGTCCATAAACCATTGCCTCTTTCGCCTGGCAATGGCATCGCAGGGCCACATAGAAGACAATGGCCAGAAGGAACAAGCTGGACACTGAGCAGATGGCAATAATCAGGTACACATTGACTGAGTCCGCCAGGGGCTTTGAGTTTTCACTTGCCTTAGAAAGACGAGTGTCAGTTTTAATACTCTGGGCATTTGCCATGAGGGATACACTCAGTGTGGCTGTGGCAGAAAGCTGGGGCTTACCATGGTCCTTCACCACAACCAGCAGTCGCTGGATATTAATGCCTTCTGTATCATCCAGAACACGTGTGGTGCTGATCTCTCCACTGTACAGTCCCACCCGCCAAGGGCCATTGGTTGCTTCATGTAGCTCATAACGTAGCCATGCATTGTACCCCGAATCAGCATCCATGGCATGGATCTTGCCCACAGCATATCCAGCAGCCACAGGAACCACCAGAAATATGGGTATCTCCTCCAGCCCAGATACTACAGGTGCATTGTCATTCTCATCCACCACAAAGACTTGAATGGTCACGTTGCCACACAAAGAGGGTACCCCAGCATCCTTGGCACTCACTTGGAATTCCAGCAACTTCAGCTCCTCATAGTCCAAAGGCTGCAAAGCATAGAGCTTCCCACTCTCTGAATGCACTGAAATGTAGCTTGAGAGAGTTCCAAGCTTCTCATCTATCCAATAGCTGACCAGGGCATTCTCAGCCATATCTGGATCTGAAGCAGATACTGTGAAGATATGGGCACCAGGTGGGTTGTTCTCTTTTACAAAGACTGTGTAGGAAGGTTGTAGGAAAGCAGGCACATTGTCATTCACGTCACTTACTGGCACTACGAGGATGCTGGTGGCTGACAGAGAGGGTGTCCCTTGGTCTTGTGCTGTCACTACCAGCCTATAAGTAGCCACTTGTTCTCGATCCAGTGATTCAGCCAGCACCAACGAATAATAATTCTTCATACTAGAGAGTAGTCTGAAAGGGATGTGAGGAGGCCACAGGGAACTGTTGACTTGTCCATTGACACCAGTGTCCCTGTCTGAGATGCTGATGAGGGCCACCACCATTCCCAGTGGGGCGTCCTCTGGTACTGGCGTCAACAGAGACATCACTGAAATCTCAGGCACATTGTCATTTAGATCCAGAATCTCAATCAAAACCTTGCAGTGTCCTGATAATGGCGGATTCCCCTTGTCTTTTGCCTCAACTTGCATTTCATAAAAATTCTTGTCTTCAAAATCCAAATTTCCTTTCACATGGACCTCACCAGTTTTTTGATCAAGGGTAAATTTTTCTTCTCCATTTGAAGGGGAAAAACTACTTGATGTGTATATAATTTCTTTATTGGTTCCTTCATCTAAGTCAGTAGCATTTAGCTTAATAACTAATAACCCATTATCTGAGTTTTCTAATAACTGGACTATATAAACTGACTGGTTAAACTGAGGAGAATTATCATTTGCATCTACCACTTTAATCACCAGTTGGACTGTGCCTGTGAGCTGTGGTTGGCCTTTGTCAGTGGCTGTGAGTAATAAATAGTGAACAGCATGTTCTTCTCTATCAAGTGGCTTATTTAAAACAAGAAATAAAGATGCACTGCGCTCATGATTTTGCATTACCTCTAAACTGAAATGTAGATTTGGGCTAAGTTGGTAGTTGAGCAGAGAGTTTGCTGCAATATCCATATCAGAAGCTCCCTCTAGAGGAAAGCGTGAATGAGGAATGCTAGACTCGGCAATATTAAATAGCTTCTCCGAAACAGGAAAAATGGGGGCATTGTCATTTATGTCAGCAATCTCCACTTCCACATGGAAAACCCGCAGGGGTTTATCCACAAGCACTTCCAAGTGAATAATGCACACAACGCTCCTGGCACACAACTCCTCTCTGTCTATCCGAGAATTTACAAATAAAATCCCATTTTGCACATTTACCTCAAAATACTCTCCCTGTTCTTTGGAAACCATCCGGAACATCCGAGGCACCAGCTCACGCACTTCCAGCCCCAGATCCTGGGCAATGCGACCCACAAAGGTGCCATGCTGGGATTCCTCGGGCACAGAATAATGGAGCTGGCCACTCCCAATTTCCCAGGCAGTGTGGAGCAGAAACAGATGCAGCAGCTGCCTCTCTGCAGAAGCTACCTTCCAAGAAAACATGGCAAACTGAGGCACAAATCCCAGCACTCTCTTGTTTTGTTTGTTCGTTTGTTGTTTTATAAATCCCTTTTGTTTAAAAAGTTAAGAGCAGAGCTCCAAAAGCTCATCTGAACTGGTATCTCTGAAATCGGTTGAACCTCCTCCAGGGGTGTTGCATTTGTCTGGTATCTCTAGCGTGATCTGACATGTAGGGCTTTCAGTCACGTTTGAGGGAGGAGCTCAGGATTTTCAGCCTTCCTTAAATATTTCCTTAGGGAAGAGTGCCCCCTTGTGACTGAATTTTTATTTTAATCTGATGTTTATAATAACCTTGTACATTTCATTTTATCCACGTTTATTTTCAAGTATTTAGCTTCCATTTGTCTTTTTTTTTTTTGCTGTTTCATTCATATTCTTTTGTTTGCCTTAATATTTTCCATTAACTCAGATATTTTGGTGGATTTTGCCTATTTTCACCATTCTGTTATGTTCCATTCTTTGCCATATACATTCCAAAGAGAGGGAAGGAGGGAGATTTCTTCCTAAGATACAGATGTTCTTCACTGTGTAACTTTCCCATTATTCATCACATCTTCTTTTCTTTCTTTTTTTTTTCTCCTTTCTCTTCTGGGTTGAAGTTAATTTCCAAGAGTTTTAAGATGTTACCATCTTTCCTATCCCCAGTTCAGTAATTACTGGTAGTGCACAGAGAAACGTGTGTTGCTCACATGACAACAAATTAAATATGTGAATGGATGCTCTTCCTCTGTCATGCCCCCCATTCCTCCTTGTCAGCATGTGGAAGCAACTCAGCAGATGCCTGAAGCAGTCAAGTCCCCCTTCTGTTCACAGCAGGTAATTTTCAGGATAGGAACAGGAGGAAGAGAAGGAAGAAAGTCCCACATAAAGGTGGAGGCTCAGATACCTGGCCCAGATGCTTTCTCTCAAATAACACAGCACTACAAATTCTCAGGAAGAGCACATCTGAAGAATGCTGTCATTAAATACAGCTGGAGACCTGGACAGTAGCTGGACATCTCTACCAATATAAGTCAGATAAGAACACCAGCTATTTGTTGAGAGCAACACAGCTCTTGGCTCCGAGTGAGTTTAGCTTGGTCTGGATGGATCTATGACTTTCAGATTGCTTCACAACTTGGCTATGGATAATCCCTGGAATTGTGACATTGGTCTACAGCTTTTGACCTTGGACCGCCTGACAAATCTGCTTCTTCTCTTACTTTTGACAATGTTTCCTTCTAATAATAATGCTGGGCTTTCCCTTGACTGCAGGCCCTGCACTCTGGATAACTGGAATTCACTGCCATTGCAGTTAATGTAGGGCATCTTTCTCCCCCCATACAGGAGATAGACATAAGTGAAGCTGTCTCATAGTGAGCCAGGACATTTGTTCAACCTGCCCAACATAATCTTCTCTTCAGAGTCCCCAAAAGCAGAATTCTTTCCTATCATCTGCTCCCAGGAGATGCAACAGTTGATCTTCGTGCGTGGAAAGGAGCTATGGTCACTCCCCTATGGTATTCTTTGATTAGCTCCTGAGTTTGATTTTCCCTGCCCTTTGGCACATAATTTGTGATTCCTTTTTAATTGTTCATAAGTCACAAATACTACCTACTGTCATCGTTCCATATATGAGAATGGGTTGTGTAAAACCTTTACTCTCTGGGAAGGTTGCAGGAAGGAATGGTTACTTCTTTGCTCACTTTCAGTGTCCTGTGCCTCTTCCTATGTTCTTCGTTGCTAAAAGAGAAGAGTAAGATTTTACCTAATGGATCCTATATAGCTGATACCTGATGGATCCTATATAGAACATGTTATAGAATTGAAATATATATCAATGAATTTCAGAATGGTGTGAAACACTGAGGTATAAATGTGATGCGGAGCAGCTCCTAACAAAGAGTTGCAGCATAGTAGCATTATGAAATACCTGTGTGAATAGCTGGAATCAAGATATCATCTATTATTTTATTTTATTATCTCATTGATGTACTGTATTCCTATATGTTGGTCAAAAGATCATGTATGTGGCTCTGATTTGGAATGTTTTGATGGAAGAAGACCTCCAATGGCAAATGGCTTCATTAGATCTCCAGACAATTAATCCCTGAACAACATTTTGAATATAATGCTAAAAAGTATCATCCACCTGAGCCTTCTATTGTGAATATTCCAATACTGTTTCCACTGCTTTTATGTCACGGATATCAATTTCATCTTTTCTGATCAGGATGATGTCCACTGCATGGGAAATTATCAGGATTTTTCTTAAAATTATCTTTAGCAGAAACAGTGAATACACTCAAAAGTGCTTGTGCTCCGATTGGCTCTTTCATCCCAGTCTGTCCTTTTTTTAGCTTTAGGGCTACCTGTCCAAGAGAGATGAGCAAGCCAAGTTATTGGTTATTTTCTAGGCATAAAGCCCAGCATAGCCACTGGCCATGCTGGCTGGGGGATGCTGGGATTTGTAGTCTAAAAAGTAACTTCCAAACCATGGAAGTTAAATAAAACCTTGTTTGTAGCTTTTCAACACATACTGGATCTTTCCATAATTTGGAAATAAGCAAAAATAGTTTCTGAAATGAGATAAGATTTTTAAAAATAATTCTGTTCCCTGAAACCAGCCATTAAAACTTTGTGTGTGGTGAGGATGTGAGGAGAGTAGTGTATACTTGAAAAACATTGTTACATCATTATCCCAATGAACATAGAAATAACTGATAATTTCTGCTTCCAGTATTTGGGAGAACATTTTTGTACTCTTTAAAAAGTTTTGCAATGTTTTGTTTCTGCTTTGACATTCTAAAAATTCTGGAATGAAGTCCCAGCAGTTCATAAAGCACTGTGGCTTTAACTTTGGAAGGTACATCATAAAATGTTCTTTCAGTATCAAAATTCAATATCCAGTATCTACCATATACATGTTCTCCAATGCAAAACAAAACAAAGAGGGAAAAAAACAATAGTCTGTGTGTTCCCAATACCACATACAGAGTTCCTAGAAGTGTCACAGCACCTATGCATGTGTAGTCAGAGGTAAGTCCAACCACATTCAGTTGGATTACTACCAGACAGGACTGTAGCCTTAGACTGTTTATTTATCTCATTGTGTCAGTCAGTTCATCCAAAAAGTCCCAGGACAGATGGCAACTGTCTCTCTTCTTTTCCAGTTCTCAAAGCACCTCCACCTTCTCTTTCCCAAAAACATAACAAGTACACTTGATTCTTTTTTAGCACCAGGTAGAACAAAGCCCTTGGATACAGGGTAGAAATGGAAAGGAGGACAACTGCCGCTTTCAGTCAAACTCAGTGCCATTCTAGGATAGAACACTTTTCCAAGGCAAAGTGGGCATCAAAATGTCAACATAGCTTCACATTTCACATTCACAATGAATGGAAAAGCAAAGCAATCCATGGCATGATGATAAAGGAAAGCAGCAAGACTAACAGCTTTATTTCTAGCCTGATAGTATGGATCACAGCCGTATCTATGATACTCTGGACAACATGTTTGGAGGAGCCAGAAAGCACAATGTTCAAACTAGACATGACATAAAACATCAGTGACTGAAGAAGGCACAGACTGTGCATTGTGTCAGCTACCATGGATATTATCTCTCTGGCTTTTCTTCGCAAACGAAGATTCAGGAAGGACTCATCCCACGCTTTCTGCAAGCGTGCTGATGACTAAAAAGGCCAATCCAAGATAAACAAGTCCAGTTGCAGAAAGCACAGCAGAAGGTCTCCTTGGGTGATGTTTCTGGGTTGTGATTCTTTCTGCGTTGTCATTTCTCTTCAAGACTTGTTTGGCATGAGTTCTCAAATAAGGCTGCAGCATTGTGGATAGTGCATCTCCATGCCTCCTGATGTGAGGCCAGGGCGGACCATTGTTGGTGATCAATTTGGCCGAGCCTGGGATGTTGTTTCAGGGAGTACTTGTATCGATTTTTTGGAGAGCCCCTTTTACGCTGACCCATGGTGAGTTCACCGTAGAGTACTATTTTTGGGAGGCGAAGGTCCTCCATCCTAGAAACGTGCCCTGCCCAGTGCAGCTGTGTTCTCAATATCATGGCCTCAATGCTGGTGATCCCTGCTCGCTCAAGGACAGCAACATTCGTCACATAGTCAGTCCAGTGTATATTTAGGATTGTGCGTATACAGCACTGATGAAAGCGTTCAAGGAGTCGTAAGTGGTGGCGATAGGTGACCCATGTTTCAGATCCATAAAGGAGAATAGACAGTACAATGGCTCTATACACACTGATTAAATTACAACCCTGGTGCCGGGCAAAGAAAATTCACTCTTTTCACCAATTAAAATTCACCACAACAAAGTAATCAGATATTAGCTACGGATGGAAAATGCCTGTCTTTTTTCTCTCCCATTTAAATCACTATGCGAAGAGGTATAGCCTTGATACACAACCCATCCACTAAAAAAAAAAATCTTTATAGAGATGTTGGGATATCCAATCAGAGAATTCCTTTGTGTCATGTAGCTTGGCCCTGAAGAGGACATTTTCCCAGGACAGGACTAATGGATTTTACAATCATGTTGCAAGTAGAATTCATGAAGGCAAGTGGGGATTTTCCCCTCCACACAAATCACGTTTTAGAACACCTTAAGAAAAATTCTAAAGAACATTGGCTGTGACAAATATCATTTAAGACAGCATCAGACAGTACATACAAGAGATGCATGTGCTCATCATGCCACATTACAGCTCATCTTTTTCTGCATCCTTGCTATGAGGCAACACAACACCCTGGTTTCTATTACTCATGGAATTCCAATCCCATCTATGTGTGTGTATGTGCCTTTAAGTTACCTGTTGACTTATGGTGACCCCATGAATTCTATAAGAAAAGAATACTCAGAGGTGGTTTTGCCTGTTCCTTCCTCAAAATATAGCCTACAGCACCTGGTATTCATTGGTGGTCTCCCATCCAAGTACTAACCAGGTCTGACCCTGCTTAGCTTGCAAGATCAAACAGGATCTAGTGCTTTTAGGATATTTAGGCCCTAGTCCCACCTTTAGGGATGTGAGAAGTTAATGACTGCCTCTTCCCAGTCCCTTCCCAACTATCAAGAAATGAACAAAAGATTTTTAAAAGGAAAATGCCCTGCTTACTGACCTTTCAGTTCTTTGATACAGACTGGGTATTTAAATGAATTCTTCAATTTCAATAAATGAATTTAAATGAATTGCTTTATTTTATTTTTTTAAAAATCCAACCCAATTTGTCATACAGAGTAAAAATATTTCAGGTATGTAACTTGTTATAATTGCTGCAACAACCCATTGAGAGCTTTAAATGTCATCAGCAGCCAATTGAATTCAGACCTGAAGCATCTTGGCAGCCAGTAAAATTCCTTTAAAAACAATATCTTGTGGTTTCAGTAAGATATGCAAAAACATACATATTTAATGTGTGTTTTATCTAATGTGTATTTTACCAGATATAACCTCCAACTCATATTGAAGGGCAGAGTGGCTTCACTAGGGTTAGTGTCACCCCAGTGCACTAACTTACGGTGTCACCGCATCCCCAACTGAGCAGGTGGCATGGGGCGAAGGAAAGAAGGTGTTGCGCCAAAACAGAACTGAGGCAGTTCTTAAGAGGGAGAGAAAGAGATCACACACAGAGACCTGCTTCCATTCACTACTATGGCAACCAGGTTGTCTCCTGTGGGCACCACCATGTTTCCTGTCTTGGCAGAGTCCAATGTTGCAAATACCTCTCAAAGCCCTGCCCACCAAGCAAGAGGATAGAGGGGTGTGGGAGGAAGGCAGGAAACCCCACCCCCCCTCAAGCTGATCTTCACATGTTCAGGACACTTGCTGCCTCTGCCCCCTCCCCACTGGGCCTGTGAGTGAGCTTAGCAGAAGCCAAGCACACACATCTGGTGGGAGGCATTCACACATTCCCTCGCAACCAAAAGGTGAGGAGAATAATTTTGTTGTCAGCCATCTGATGGTGTCACCCGATGCGGTCCGCACCCCCTCCCCCTGCCCACACACACCCCCTAGTGATGCCACTGCAAGGGCAGACGCCCCACCCCCACAACATTTTACAGTAGCATAATTGGGAACTTAGCAGTGCATGAAATGCTGTGGCCAAGTTAACCCTGTCTTGGAAAGACCATAGCTGGCAAGCCAGGTGAAGCTGGCCCTGGGCACTGTAAGACACAGGTCCATCTGGGGCTCTCTCAAGCTATGCAGCTGGTCTTTCAGGGGCAATGCAACCTCATCTAGAACATGATGCTTACCAAATTCCCTGACTTGGGAATCACCAACCCACAGTCTCCTGATTATCGGGATTCAATTTCAGCTTACAGGTTTTCATGCAACCCATTCCAGCACCTGCACAGCCCCAATTGACTCAAGTGACAAAGAGAACCTTGTGGCATTCCACAGCTTAATCACCATTGGGCTGAACAGGAGTCCACTAATGCTACTCTATGGAACTGGCTCTTTAGATGGGTGCAAAATCACTGTGTAATTGGGAATATTTGAGAGCTAAAGAGATGGCATCTAAACTGAATTTCTGTGTCTCTGTCCTCTATTGAATCTGTAAATCAGAATAGCCTAAAACACAAAAAGAAGTCATTTTCATAGAACTATAAAATTGGAAGGGACCTCAGGCAACATCTAGTTTCACTTCCTGCCAGTGCAGGAATTCACAGCTAAAGCTTCCCTGAGGGGTGGCCATCTAGGGGCTCATCTATATGAGACAATGAAATATGGATTGATGCACAGTAACGCCAACTCGCAGCAGCTTTCATTTGTCTCCATGGGTTTTTCCCCAAGATCACAGGCATGCAAAACCATATGTGCCTGTTGCTCAAATGGGCATGCCTGCAAATCAAGATGGCTGGCATGAGTGAATTACATTTCAATTGTCTAAGGCCTTTCCCATGAAGTATTTGGCATTTTTGCCCCCTCTTCCAAATATGGCAGATTGATACGGGATCTCGTTTAGACAAAATGTATACTCCTCAAATTCTATGAGGAGTATTTTTGCTGTATACACAAGCCCTCATTCAACTAAACACTAGGAAGAACTTCTTGACTGTAAGCACTGTTCAGCAGTGAAATGGACCCCCTCAGAGAGTGGTGGAATCTCCTTTGTTCTTGTGTATCTTCAAGTTGCTTCCAACATATGGCGACCCTAAGGCGACTCTATCACAGGGTTTTCTTGGCAACATTCATTCAGGAGGGCTGCCTTTGCCTCCTTCTGAGGCTGAGAGTGTGTCATCTGGCCTCAACTTAAAAACCTCCAATGGAGAGTCTACCATTTTCTGTAGTTGCCCATTCCACTGTTGAACAGCTCTCACCATTAGGAAGTTCTTCCTAAAGTTTAGTTGGTATCTAATTTATTGTAATTTGAATCCATCAGTTCAGTTCCTATCCTCTGGAACAAAAAAAGAGGAAACTTGCTTCCTTTTTCTACACCACATCTCTTCAGATATACCATATCACCTCTTAGTCTTCTCTTCTTCAGACTAAATACACAGCCCTCACTCAAGAATACATCGTAAGTTTTTGTTTCCAAACCTTCACCATCTTGGTTGTCCTCCTTTGGAAACATTCTTGCTTGTTGACATCATTCTTAAATGGTGGTGCCCAGAACTAGACACAATATCCCAGGTAAGTTCTGACCAAAGCACAATAGAGTGGTCCTGTTACTTCCAGTGACACTGACGTATCACATTGAATTTCTTTTCTTCCCGTCCCCCGCCGCCATGGTATCACACTGTGGACTTATGTTTAGCTTATAGTCTACTAAGAGCCTCTAGGTCCTTTCCAAATGCAAGTGTCACTCATCCTTGCAACTATCCCAGCCTTAAAATCTTCTAGCCGAATGTATGCAAAATCTTTTAAAACTAGTTCTCAGATTCCAAATACTCCAACATCTTTACTATTAAATATAATAAATGGCCATATTATGAAAAGCTGGTGGGAATTACTGCCATGCTACGCTGCAAATCTAGAACCTACAAGGCTAGAACTTACCAAAAAAAATAAGGGATTATTGCTTTTCGGTGAATCTACAGTGGAACAAAGTATGAAACCTCCCTTAATAGAGAAGCCCTCACATCAAATTGAAGCAGCAAGTGTCCTTGTGGATCCTAAAGATTTCTATTTGGCGTGGAAATGTTCACAAGTACCTGAAGAAGATATTAACAATGCATTTCCTAATAAAACCAGTTTCTTAGCTCTATATCAACGAATGGAACGGCTGTGTTAAATTTAAAATTAAAACACTTCACAGCTGAACCGAAATTAGTAACAAGGAAATCTATTTTCCTATGGAGGTCTTTTAGCAAATATAAAACTGGATGAATTAAATTTTAATGTGTCAGTTCCAGAATTCTAAGGGTGACTCACCTCTCTAGATGAATCAGGAACCAGTTCCTTCCCATTCCTAACCTCCCCATTCTCTGCAAAGACAGGAATGTTGGGGCTGAAAACCATGAGGTCACTCTTGGCACCACCGTCCCCGCTCACTCCTGCCAGGATGTGGCTGTGGCGATTTGAATATGACCAGCTGCCTACCTCACTGGCACAGACCAGTGTCGCTGTGCCCGGTCCATACACCATTGCCTCTTTTGCCTGGCAATGGCATCGCAGGGCCACATAGAAGACAATGGCCAGAAGGAACAAGCTGGACACTGAGCAGATGGCAATAATCAGGTACACATTGACTGTGTCTGCCAGGGGTTTTGAGCTCTCCCCTGTCTTAGAAAGATGAGCATTAGTTTTGACACCCAGAGCATTTGCCATAAGGGACACACTCAGTGTGGCTGTTGTTGAGAGCTGGGGCTTTCCATGGTCCTTCACCACAACCAGGATAATCTGGGTGCTTTTTTCCTCTATATCATCCAAGGCTTGTGTAGTAGTGATCTCTCCACTGTACAGTCCAACACGCCAAGGGCCAGTGGTGCCTTCAAGCAGTCCATATTGCAACCAAGCATTGTATCCTGAGTCGGCATCAACAGCATGGACCTTGGCTATCATCTGCCCAGACATAACAGGGACAGCCACAAGAATGAGGTTGTCTCCTGTTGGTCCAGACACTGCAGGTGCATTGTCATTTTCATCTACCACAAAGACTTGAATAGTCACATTACCACGTAAAGAGGGCAATCCGGCATCCTTGGCACTCACTTGGAATTCCAAAAGCTTCAGCTCCTCATAGTCCAAAGGCTGCAAAGCATAGAGCTTCCCACTCTCTGAATGTACTGAAATGTAGCTTGACAGTGGCCAGAGCTTCTCATCTATCCAGTAGCTGATCAAAGCATTCTCAGCCACATCTGGGTCTGAGGCAGACACTGTGAAGATATGGGCACCAGGTGGGTTGTTCTCTTTCACAAAGACTGTGTAGGAGGACTGAGTGAAAGTGGGCACATTGTCATTTATGTCACTGATAGGAACTAAGAAGCTGCTGCTAGCAGACAGTGATGGAGAGCCTTGGTCTTGAACTGTCACCACTAGCTTGTACTCAGCCACTTGCTCCCGATCCAGTGGCTCAGCAAGAATCAATGAATAGTAGTTTTTGAAGGTGGGCTCCAGTTTAAAGGGGACACCAGGAGGCCAGAGCGAACAGTTCACTCGCCCATTGGCCTCAGAGTCCCTGTCCGAAACACTGATAAGGGCCACCACCATTCCTGGAGGAGAGTCTTCTGACACTGGCACAGAGAGAGAGGTCACTGACACTTCGGGAATATTGTCATTCATGTCTAACACCTCAATAAGAACTTTACAGTGTCCAGACAAAGGGAGGTTGCCTTTATCCTCTGCAACAATTTGGAGGTCATATAAATTAGTATCTTCAAAATCTACTTTTCCAACCACTCTGAGTTCTCCTGTGTTGGAATTTATTTCAAATATCTTTGTGAATGGTAGAGGTACATTATTACTAAAAAAGTAAGAGAGTTCCCCATTAGTTCCTTCATCTGAGTCAGTGGCATTCAGTTTCATAACTAGTGTCCCATTAGGTGCATTTTCTAGCAACTTTATCCTGTAAACTGACTGGTTAAACACAGGAGGGTTGTCATTGGCATCCAGCACACTGATCACCAGTTGGACTGTGCCAGTGAGTTCTGGTTTGCCCCCATCAGTGGCTGTGAGTACTAAATGATGCACAGGGGTGTCTTCTCTGTCAAGGGGAGTTTTAAGTATAAGTACTGGTGATTTACTGTGGTCCTCATCACTTCCTGAATCAAGAATGAAATAGTCATTTGGGCTGAGCTTATAGGTTAGCAGGGCATTTGCACTGATGTCTAAATCAGAGGCACCAGCTAATAAGAAACGAGAGCCTGGTAATCTTGATTCTGCAATGGCCAGATTTTGTTCACTTACTAAAAAAACAGGAGCATTGTCATTTATGTCCCTGATCTCCACCTCCACATGGAAAACCCTCAGAGGCTTATCAACTATCACCTCCAGGTGGATTTCACAGTCAACATTCTTGGCACACAGCTCCTCCCTGTCTATCCTGGAATTTACAAACAAGATCCCATTCTGCACATTTACCTCAAAGAAGTCCTTCTGTCCTTTGGACACCATCCGAAACATCCGAGGCACCAGCTCACTCACCTCCAGCCCCAGGTCCTGGGCAATGCGGCCCACAAAGGTGCCATGCTGGGATTCCTCCGGCACAGAATAATGGAGCTGGCCGCTCCCCATTTCCCAGGCTGTCTGGAGAAGAATCAACTGCAGCAGCTGCTTCACCACAGAATCATTCTGCCAGGCAACCATGGCAAAGATAAGCACAAAGCCCTCTTTTCTCTTTTTTTCTAAAAATCCCTTTCCTTGAAGAATTGAAGATCAGGACCTTAGCATCTCATCTAAATTGGTGCTGTATAGCCTTCAGGACATGGGGCATTCTCTTCTTTGTAATCGCTACAGTGAATGTGTCAGGCTGGGTTTTCAGTCACTTTGAGGGAGGAGCTCTGGATTTTCATTCTTCTCATACATTTCCTTAGGCAATAGTGACCCCTTGTGACTGAATTTTGAAATGGTGAAGCAGATGTACAACTTATTTTAATCTATTTTTTCTACTTTCCCCCAACTTGACTAATACACCTGTAATTTACCTAAAGTGCTACCATTCTTTCATACTACTTCATTTATTTTGCTTTGCTTATCTGAATGCTTTTCATAAATTTACCTTAGGTTCTTTTCTGAGCTCTCATATACATTGATGGCTACTTGAAACACCTTTTTTAAAAATATCACCAAATAATATTTGTATACATGACCTATATGTGCTTCCCAATACACTAAACATTCATCTGGCACACTTATCAGAGAGGCAGGATTATTTGTGGTTTTCTATTAAATGTATATATGGAGAGCCCTTGTTGCTATGTAGCAAGTGAAAGAAACATTGATTGTTCTGTTTACTTAATTCTGATTGTTGTTGTTGGGTGCCTTCAAGCCATTTCCAACTCATGGCAAGCCTAAGGTGAACCTATCACAGGGTTTTCTTGTCAAGATTTGTTCAGAGGGGGGTTGCCTTTCATTTCCTCTGAGGTTGAGAGAGTGAACCCATGGCTTCAAACCCTGGTCTCCAGAGTCATAGTCCAATGCTCAAACCACTACACCCTGCTGGCTCGATTAGGAGTAGATTGTACCCTGTCATTGTTCATGCTCTAACACTGAAAGCTGTTGTCCTACACAATTGTCTCCTGTCAGCAGTGCCTTGGCCAGGTACTGCACATCAGTGGAACATGGCATACACCAAACCATGCCAACTACTGAGACTTGGTCTGTTAATTTGATATTTATCTAGATTTGACTTAGGGAGGGGATGAGAACACACAACTTTGCCCCACATCATTATTAGCTCTGTCTTCTTCTTTTTTTTCTTTCCTCATTCCCTTTCTGATAGATAGAATATAAAATACTGTAAAGTATTTTGAAATATTATCAACTTCCTAAAGGAGTAGCTTCTTTGTTATTTTAACAGTATGACTTGCCTATTGTAGAAGCTCTTGCTCACTTGAACACTGTAGAGATGTGAATGTACTTTGTCACCCTCATCACATTGTGCATGTTAAGATTTTCCCAAACTGTATGTTGTTTGAAAATGAAAATTATTATAAGCAACAGAAGCACACTGAAAAAAAGAAATTTTGATGAAGGAGTAGTTATTTTTGTTAAATGTGTTACAGGAATGTATGTGCTTTCCATCTTCTATGTGGCTGAGAGTATGATTTTTATTGAAATGAGTGTAAAGAGCCATTCTTTAAAAATCTGCAGGGAGTCTAACAGGCCTGAGATGGCTTATCAACAGCCTTCAAAACTAATTGAATCATAGGGTTATAATCAAGGAGATGGGTAAATTTTATGCCAAAGTTTGAAAAGTGTACAGTATAATGAAACACCATCAGATCTGAACAGGTAGGCCTCTCACCTGTACATCCTTACTAGTTTTCTTTTTGTTTATTGACCAAGATATATTTGTAGGTCACATATACAACTGTGATGTGGTGAACCATTTAGATTTTAAAAGGGAGACGACAAGAACAAAGGTACTTAACCTCCAAATTTCTGATTCCTGATAAAAGTTTTGAACACAATGATAACTATTCCACTCAATCTTAGGCTTCTACTGGTAGTACATCTGCTGTTCTGAAAGCTTTTTTAATATATTCAGCTACCAATTATTTCAAAACATTATGAAGATGAATCCAAGTGTTCTGTGTAACTCTTCATCCACATTATTTTCATGTTCAAATTCCAGAAGTTTAGAAAAATGATACAAAATGGCTGCAAGAATGAATTTATTCCTTCTCTATGTACTTGTTTTCCCAACAAGACACAGAAATACATTAAACAGCTGTTGATACAATGTCCTTTAAAGACTTCCCTCAAAAGACTTATTTTGCAGTCCATATGCATTCATTATGCTTCCAAATGGTCACTGAAATTCATAGAGGATGTTCCAAAATAGACACAGGAATACTGTGGGCTCAACACAATTTGAACCATCTTTTCTTACATCTTTTGACTATGCCATTTGCCAGAGGGCAAGTAGAATCTCACATAAGTTTCTTGTTCCCATGTTGTACTGCTTAAATAAGAAGACTATTTGTTTGACAAGTAATTGCAGAAGTGAGGGACAATCATTGGAAAAGATTATTTTTACATTTCAGTCCTTCATTTTTCCACTGATATATATGAGAATACACTCCTGATTCCCAAATCAAAATGTTTCACACGAACATCACAGGGAAAATCTCCATGAAGTATCTCTAATGGTTTCAACCGCTTCAGGATTCAAGAAGATACCTTGCTGTACCTCAGCTACAGTGAGATTGCACTGTAACGTGGCAGCTACATACAACAACAGCAAGACCCTAACCATTATAGCGCTAGCAGGGAATACAAAAACACAGGCAGCACAAGACAGCAGTTAAGTACACAATATAATATTAAGGGCTATCCAATACAATATAAAAAAATTAAGAATACTGTAATGTGAAACGTAGGAGAACAATAACTACCTTCTGAATCACTGACGTAAATCCAATTACTAGTCCCAACTGGAGAACGCCTACAGTACTAAAGGGAACTTTATAAATCAACACTTATTTAAATTCCATAGATTCAGTGGGCCTACTCTTGCAAGGACTAACAAATTGATTTGAGCTAACATCTGTAGTAAGTTCTTGCATTGTGAGATCTCTTGGTATAAACAGAACACACACTTGTGTAAAGCAGAGCAGTATACAGTGTATTTGTCAATTCAACACTTCTGCTGAATCCCACACATCATTGTTTCTAGAGTGTTCTGAAACCCTCATGTGGAGATTGTAATGGCACATGGGGAACCATTTAGGGAAACAGAGGCAGGAAAATCCAGCTTTGTTAATAGAACTGTACTGTATTTCATTGGTGAAAGTGAAATTAGGAATAACGTAACAAAAAAACTGTTCTAATTTTTTTTACCTATATATTGAAATTTGAAAAAGATGCAGTTACCTTAATAATACAGTAACTATTGTCAAACAGCACTGTCTAACAGGATTTATATGGTCAAGTGATCTTCCTATTATTTTGTTCTTATTCTTTATTCTTATTATAAAGCTAAATCTTCTTTCCATCTAGTTCTTTGTGTCAGGAAAGCTTTGTTAGTTATATTCTATCCAGCATCTCCTTCTAGAACTCTACATACTTTTTTTCCCCATTCTCATTTCTTTATTGTATGATCTATATAATTTCTAGCACAGAAAACCCCTCTCACTTATTGCAAGATAATATTGAAAACAGAGATTTTTTTAAAAAGCTGAGATTATTGTAAAATCCTTGCATTGTGATCATAGCCAAGTGCACCAATAAAAATATCTGTAAAACTAATCATATACTTAATCTTCTGTTTTGAATGATAATGAAAAACTCTTTTGTTCCAGTTAGCACTTTTTATTAGCACCACCTTGACTGGGGAACTGCTTCTTCAGGGAGATGAGATCAATAGGTTCCTTGTTTTACTTTACAGGGGCAGGAAAGACAATCTTACTCCATTTGGATTTTAATTCTTTAATCTTAATTGTAATGACATTCCCAAATAGTATTGTGTATTTTTGCTTCTGTGTTTCTTGGTTTTCTAAGTTTTAATGATATTTTTATTGTGTATCACAATAAATGCCTTATAGGCAACAAGTGTAATTTATAAAACAAACTAACATAGTAAAAGAAAGGGAAAGCAGCATTACAAAAATAAAAGTTTTAACAGTTTCCCCTGTGCAAAAAAGAAATTACATTGCATGGAAACTGCTATTTGTTTCATGGGTACCTCCATTTTTAATAGCATTGTTGGTTAGATAATCATGAATTTGACCATAGACCTACAAACCTTAGTCATGCAAGTAATTGCAATGGTCATGCTGAATGGCTGCATTTGCACATCATTTAAGATAGGAATTCAGGCACCTTAAACCAAAATGCTCATGGCTGCATGCTGATACAAACAAGCCATTCTTTGTTCTTCCTCCTTGCACAAGTGGGTAAACAAAACAGACATGGATAGTTTAGTGTTACATCTGAACCCAGATCATGGTCTATTGTAGCTAAACTAACCAGGATCACAGGCCAGTTTAAACCAGGTTTTACTTTTGACTTACAAATCCTGGTTTGCTCAAAGACAATAAAACATAAACTCAGGTCCAGACCTAATGCTAAGCTATCCATGCTTACTTTGTTCATCCACTTGTGTTAAGCCAGAACTGCAAAGCAGAAACACACAGACTGTGTGTACAAGTTCATGCATATTATAGTTTAATGTGCTTTAAGGGCAAACTTAAAGTAGTGCCATTACTTTTAAGTCTGGTCATTACTTTTTCCAACTGTATAGGTTAACATTAGTAGCTAATCAAAACAAAATAATCACAGTTCTTATCTGAATTGTCTACAGAGCAACTCAATCTCTTATTTTAGTGGCAATTTGCTTTAGTGTGAACATTACTTATTCAATCAATTCTATTGGGGCCTTCTTTCTCAGCAAATATTTTTTAAAAGATCACCCCTTTTTGTTAGACTACGGCCTAAATCCAAGTGCTTGTCTCAACTAAAGCAGAACTGCTGAATCAATTGCTAACTGCTAAATCAACATACATGTAAAACCCACTGATCCAATGGATCTCCCATAGCTGGGACTAATAACTGGATTTAGGTCCATGTTTCCATCGCATAGTTTTGCAACCAACATGTCAACTCTTCAAAACACTCATATATATTTGGATGGTACACAATGTGGTATCAGGAGAAGAATATGGTCATGCTGATACTTGGTTTCACTAACAACCCTCATATATTAACTAATTAATTAATCACTTTGTAATCTTTTTTTAAAAAAAGAGCAGGAGATTCAGAATATAAAATAGAAATATGGTACAATTCTACATTAAAAACCACTGAAAATATATCTGAGGGACTGTGGTGTGTGACATGGCAGGCCGAGCTTGCAAGTTCTATGATATTTTAATTATTATGCTTCATATTTCTGCAGCACATGCAGGGAATATGTCATATGTAATTACACAACAGATTTATTAATGTCCCCCGCATTTGTAAATGTTGGCCAAGATTCTATCTGAAACTTACATGAAGATCTGGGAGCCAGAGGGAGGATGACAGCAGCCAGCTGGCAGCAGTTTATAGGGGTTTCAGGTATACTCCTGCTGCTGATCAGTAGCCATATCTGTTGGAGGGACATCTATAACTAGGCACCATCCAGAAGCCATTGCACAGGCTCACAAAAACTGTTGCATATGGTATGGTAGCTAGCTTCTTATACAACATCAGAAAAAGTAGGTCTACTAACATGCTCCCCAGTTATGTAAACATAAAAATAAAAAAGATTCCAATTATTGCTTCTAGATATTCAGTGAAAGGAGCTGAATTCTAAAGACCAACAATCCAGATATTCACACCAACAAGAGTCAAATGAGGCATGCCCAAGAGGCAACAATAGGGATAGTGAGATTTGGTGGGGCCCCGAAAATCAGAACTGGTAAATAGCTACAGTTCCCCAATGCTGAATAGAATAAGCAATGTTTTTTAAAAAATGTCTTAGACTAGAACTACAGAGTCTTTTCAGTGATGGCTCCCCAGCTGTAGATGGCTGTAACAGTCTCTGCAACTGTAAACATCTCTGTAACACACTTCTTTTGAACAAAAATTAAGATAACCACTAACTGTCAAGAGTACAGCATAAAACAACAAAAGTGGTACAACCGTTGATCTGTGGGGGTTTTCATGGCTCTTTTTATTGCCTGTGCTCTTAAATATCTACATGAGAGCATTGGCTGAAATAATTCAGACCGGGGTATAGGTTTCATCAATATGCTGATGACACCAACCATTTTCAGCTGATGCCAAGGAAGTAATTGTGGACTTCCCACAGGTCACTGAATGGCCATTAGGTGAACAGAAAGCCTTTGCTTTGACCCAGCATGGACCTTATGTTTTTACAGCTCTTATTATGTTTTATCAGGGCTGAGAAAGCTTTTGACAGAATAGAATAGCCCTTAAGAAAGACATCATCATCATCATAGTTAGCATCATCAATAAAAAAGTATAAGATTGTGAAACAAACTGTATATCTCACCTTTCTGTAAAATATTCAAGGCAACATCCCAAGTTTAACTACTAATTTCATGTCTAACTCCATATTCATAATCAAACACTACAATTCAAGTTAACTATTTATTTTATATGTTTTCCCCCACATCAAATACAGAAGATAAATATATGACTCATTTGGCCTTCAATACTTAGTAGTATAAATGTGGTTTTGTCCCATTCACTTTATCCAATCAATAAAGATCAATGACCAGGATATATGCAATCAAACCAAAAATTTAAAACATTAAATTGGCATTTCTCCTGATAATCTGTTCATTGTTTTAAACAACGTTTAATATGTCCCTAAGAAAACTGACCACATCCATTAACATTACAACTACAACATCAGAATATAATGTTAACTTACCTTTTCTCCTATTTTAGTCCTTTGATGACACCATATTGCAATAACTAAGATTTTAATTAATAGAACAAACAACATTACTAAGAGAGGCATCCATGTTGTGTTCTTCTGTCCAAAGCCCTAACATCTGAATATTCATTTTACCACAAATTATTTAAGATAGTTTCTTATATAATAAAGATATCCAATGTTATGAAGTCCAGTCCAAACTTCCTAACAGCCACTTTAAAATGCCATTCAATTCAGTTAAAAGCCTTTTCGCCATTCAGAAAGGTTATGCCGCTGCCCCTAGCATGATCCTCCTAAGTTTGGAGTGTGACATAATTGTTTGTTCTGACCCATAAGTCCGTGGCAACTTTAACACTCATTTGATGACATGGAATCAATCTGTCAGCCTGTCCTATTGCATGAAGTAGTTATTCACAGCAGGTTCACAGCAAAATCATGTCCTACACTACACCAGCTTTTGACAGTCAGACACACCCAAAATTATCTGCGTGACACACCACTTTATAAGCAGATAAATCTTTAGAACAATTATAAGGCAGCCAAACCAAAGTGAGGAAAATGCTTTCTTTCTACCCCAACCATTTTCTTAAGGACAACAGGGATGAAATCAGCACACAGAAAAACAAAATGACATCCCTGTCAGCCATATCTAGCAAATGAAAACACTGCATGTGAAAACAAGAATATACAACAGACAAGTCAACTTGAAATCATAATGCATGATCCTAATTTGTTTCCCCAGACATCTGGGTGGACTGCAACAGTTGTAGCCAGCATAGCCAGTGGTGAGGAATGTTCAAAGTTACAGACAAAAAATATCTGGAGGGCTGAACTTTGCCCATCCCTGCCACAGACCATAGTTAAACCTGACCACTGTTTTTAGAGCTCCTGATCTCATCCTCCCAGCTGCACTGAAGAAGAAGGGTAGATGTGCCTCTAAAATCTGCATAGACTCCATACCACTAAACTGTGGTTTAGTATTGTACCTGAGGACAGCCCATAACTTCTTCGCATCTGTTTTTGCTTTTTGTTTTTCATACATTCTTTATTCTGATCAGGAACTATTACAATAAATCTGTGCAGAAAAACAATATGTCATTGGGTGGGAAGAAGCAGGTGGTACCAACCATAATCAGTTGAAAAATCACGCACATGAAACATTTACCATCAAGGTACTTATCCAGCTACCTTATGTTGTAATTATTTGTAACTATTAGATAATGATAAGCTTATCTAGTACTCCAAATCCTTTGATATAACCTTTCCTCTTAGCAGGATAGCCACCTAAATAACCTAAAGGCACCATATCCTGTCTAATCTTGAAAGCCAAGCAGAGTCAGCTCTGGTTAGCACTTGGATAGGAGACTGCCATCTAATACCAGGTGCTATCGGCTATATTTCAGAAGGAGGAACTAGCAAAACCATCTCTGAGTAGTCCTTGTCTAAGAAAACCCTATGAAATTCATGGTTGCCATAAATCAACAGATGACTTGAAGGCACATATACACACAGTCTGGTAAACTGAGATACCTTGAGGCTCTTTGGTTCCACAGTATTTTATTGAATAGCCTATCCCCTATAAGTCTCAATTGGTTTTTGGTGGCAGTGGATTATAGACAAAGGTGGAATTGTGAGTAGAGGAAAAATAGCTGGGGAATCTTACAAGGCAACTGAGACTCCAGAGGACTGCAGCTGAGGCTTTCAAATCTACCTATACACGTGAGGTGTGCAGGTACCATGAAGAAAGGCAGTTTCTAAAATAGTTGTACTAGTCCAAATAAATAAATAAATAAGTCAATTTTAAAAAGTATCATCTCTACCTTAAATGTGAACCCCAGTAAGACAACAGTGCTTTCCCCCCTCCCCATCTAAACCCTCCTCAACTGCATTTCATGAAGCCCTAGAATTTCTCTGTCCATCATTCACTCCCATCTCCATACTACATCATTCAGGTTTTAACTGATATGAAAGATTACTAAAAGCTGATTTGATTGAGATACACAAAATAATGATGTAAAGAAAATTGGGAAATATTTTTTGTTTGTTTGTTTCTCGAATTCTCATAAAACCAGAACTACAAGGCAAAAGATGGAATCATTTTGCAGATTTAGGACTGAAGGTGTCTCCTTCCACTGCTCCAACCACATATTTAAACAACGGAGCTCGTGGATCCTTGCTTAGGTGGCTTTTTCAAATGAATTAACCACATTCCAAAGGGAATGGGTTTAGCACATTAGCCAAGAATCCTACAGAAAACGCCCATGTTTAATGGAAATGTGTTTCTGTGGGTATCAAATGACAAGAACAAGTAAGAGGTCAGGTTTTTCCCTTCAGATGTTACCTGCTAGAGTCCCAGAGTTGCCCGCTGAGCTGTGGCTGAAAACAGAACCCTGGTCTTAATGGACCTGTATTCTGAGGATCCAGAAAGAGAGAGAAAAAATGTCATAGTTCCCCTGGTGATGAGTCAGTATAGAGACAATTTTTAATATCACTGACCATAATATCCATCATTGTCACCACCCCCTGAAACGAAAATCTTTCATTTTGTGGAATAAGAAAAATGCATCCTCTACAATAAGTAGTCATTAAGTTAGATTTTCATTTTATACACATATGCACATGAGAAGGTAAATGAAACATGGAAAACTTTCTGATGTTTACCTGTCCAGAAGAATTTGGAGCTATTTCCTTCCCATTCCTCACCTCCCCATTCTCAGCAAAGACAGGAATGTTGGGGCTGAAAACCATGAGGTCATTCTTGGCTCCAGCCTCCCCACTCACTCCTGCCAGGATGTGGCTGTGGCGATTTGAATAAGACCAGCTGCCCACTTCACTGGCACAGACCAGCGTAGCTGTTCCAGGACCGTATACCATTGTCTCCTTGGGCTGGCACTGGCATCGCATAGCCACATACACAATGACTGCCAGCAGGAACAAACTAGATATTGAGCAGATAGCAATAATCAAGTAAACGTTAGTGCTCACAGGAACCTGTTTGGGGCTCCCTCCTGCTCTAAAATGGTGGCCATCAGTGTGCATGGTCTGGGCATCCACCATCAGTGAAACACTCAGTGTGGCTGTGGCTGAAAGAGCTGGCTTGCCGTGATCCTTCACCAGCACCAATACAGTCTGGCTGCTACTGTCACCCTCTATGTCATGCAATGCATGTGCAGTGGTGATCTCCCCACTGAATGCTCCCACCTGCCAAGGGCCACTAGTTGCCTCAAGCAACTCATAGTGAAGCCATGCATTATAACCTGAATCAGCATCTAAGGCCCGGATCTTGGTTACTATCTGTCCAGCCACCAAAGGGGCCACCAGCACGACAGGAGTGTTGTCTGGCCCAGATACTGCGGGTGCATTGTCATTCTCATCCACCACAAAGACTTGCACAATCACACTGCTGGATAAGGAGGGCAGCCCAGCATCCTTTGCATTCACTTTGAACTCCAGCAGCTTCTGTTCCTCATAATCCAAGGGTTGCAAAGCATAGAGCTTTCCACTCTCTGAGTGCACTGAGATATAGCTTGAGAGTGGCCAGAGCTTCTCGTCCAGCCAATAGGTAACCAGGGCATTCTCAGCCGTGTCTGGATCTGAGGCTGACACTGTGAAGATGTGTGCCCCAGGTGGGTTGTTCTCCGTCACAAACACTGTGTAGGAGGGGTGCACAAAAGTGGGTGCATTATCATTCACATCACCAATGGGTACCACCAAGCTGATACTAGCTGACAGTGATGGCACCCCTTGGTCCTGGACAGTTACAAGCAGTTTGTATTCTGCAACCTTCTCTCGATCCAGGAGTTCATTTAGCTCTAGTGAGTAGTAATTCTTGAAGGTAGACACTAACTTGAAGGGCAGCCCAGGTGGCCACAGAGAGCAGCTCACTTGTCCATTGGAGCCGGAGTCCCTGTCTGAGGCACTGATGAGGGCTACCACTGTCTCCAGTGGAGAGTCCTCTGGCACAGGCACTGACAGCGATGTTACTGATACATCTGGGATGTTGTCATTCATGTCCATAACTTCTATGAGGAGATTGCAATGACTAACTAGAGGGAGAGATCCTTTGTCTTTCACTTCAATTTCAATATCATACAGATTAGTCTCTTCATAGTCCACTTTTCCTTTCACTCTAATCTCACCTGTATCTGCATCTATACGAAATACGTTTTTGACACTAGAAGAAACATGCTTGCTGAAATAGTAGGAAATTTCCTTATTCAGTCCCTCATCCGAGTCTGTTGCATTGAGTTTAATAACCAATGTTCCATCCATCACATTTTCTAATAATTTCACCTTATAAACAGACTGGTTAAATACAGGTGCATTATCATTTGCATCCATGACTGTGATCTGAAGATGGACTGTGCCTGTGAGTTCTGGCTGGCCCCCATCAGCAGCTGTTAACACTAAATGATGCACAGGGATCTGCTCTCTGTCCAGAGGTTTCTTTAAGAGAAGCACTAAGGATTTACTGTGCCGGTCATTGATTTTCTCTTCAACAGCAAAATATTCTGTGGAACTGAGCTTGTACTTCAGCTGAGCATTAGTACCAACATCTGCATCAGAGGCTCCCTCTAGAGGAAACTGGGCACCTGGCAGCACTGATTCGGGAATACTCAAAATCTCTTCTCTCTCTGAGAAAAGGGGAGCATTGTCATTCACATCCTTGATCTCCACTTCCACATGAAAGACCCTGAGGGGTTTATCCAGGATCACTTCCAAATGAATGGTACACAAGGGGCTCTGGGAACACAGCTCCTCCCTGTCTATCCGAGAACTGATGAACAAGACCCCATTCTGTGTATTTACCTCTAAGTAGTCCTGCTGGTCATCTTTGGAAACCATCCGGAACATCCGAGGCACCAGCTCTCCCACCTCCAGCCCGAGGTCCTGGGCAATGCGGCCCACAAAGGTGCCATGCTGGGATTCCTCCGGCACAGAATAATGCAGCTGGCCTCTCCCCATTTCCCAGGCTGTGTGGAGGAGAATCAGCTGTAGCAATCGCGTCGACGCCCAGAAATCCCTTTGCAGAAGAGGCATAGCAAATGCAGGTACTGCCTTTTAAATTATCTGGTTACAACTGAACTGGAATATTCACTGGCCTGGTTAGAATGCAGTTAATGCTGGTCTTTCTACATCCAAGAACGCGGGTTTCCAATGCAGCGAGGATGAGCAGAATTTTTATCCAGCGAAAAGGAGGGGCAATCTTCTTTCGGAATCTCACTTTTGAGTCAATAGCTCCCCCTTGTGTTACTCCTGCTTGCTTTCAGTTTTTTGAGGGCAGCCTTCAAGTCTAACCTGCAGGAGCAGGTTGATTCTTCTTATGTGCCCAAACACTATGTCCATTTTCTTTAACCACAATAATTCTGGATGTCTATGATACTTCGCCTTTTTAAAATAAGCTGTAAATGTATTCTATTAAGTATGGGAGTTCTAAACTATAAATGCTGTTTCTTATGTTTTAAGAATACTTTCTTATGCTCTTAATACTTTCCATATAGCTCTTTACATTATTTCTATTTGAAACTGAATTGTCTACAACACCTTGGATTGATACTGCACTTTCAGAATATGAGTACTCATACATTCTTCTAGCCATTGGAATCACAAAATCTCATTGAATCTTCACTTTTGCAGTCATTTTTTCCCCAATATAAATGTCCCCTTTTTAAAGGATTCCATCTTCTTCACTTGCAGTTGACTAAATCAGTGCATGAAGCTTTGAGTTCTTACCTTTCACCTCTGGCAAGGACCTCCAATGGACATTGTACAGGAGTATTTTATAAGAAGATTGACATTTTAATGATGTTATAGACTGTACTGGTGTGTGGGTTTATTATTTATTTTGTACTCCACCTTTCTCCAAATAACAATCTGTTGCTATGAAATAAAGATCCAATAAGTTCCTTACAAACCTGTATCTGGTGGAGACACTCACACTTGTTGAATCTGGCCTCCATATTCTGTATTAAACTTCTATATCAAACTATGCAAACCCAGCATGTAACTTAGACACAAAAGATAATTCATAACCATTTCAGCATGAGTATTTAACTAATTCCATTCTTCTGGCTACGTTTTGGAAAACCAATATGGTGTAGCTGGATGAACTCGGCAGACCTATGGTCAGTCAAGGTTGCTCCATGTGTAGTATCAGACCAGAGACTAGCTGTCTGCCTAACCTACCTAACACAGTTGTTGTGAAGCTGCAGGAAGTATAGGAAACAGAAACTGTATTCCCTGGACAAAGGGGAAATAAAAAAGTAATACAGGTTGACCCCCATATCCACGGGGCCAGTATCCATAGTTTCACTTATCTACATCCAAAAAAGTATGTCCACTCTAGGCATTTTCTAGGTCCTCCAGCACGATTCTATGGTATGCTTCCACTGGATCTTGGGCAAGAAGTCTTTCATTTCAATAAGGTTTGCTATTATCCACGATTTCAGGTATCCATGGTAAGTCCAGGAACGTATCCCCACAGATACGGGGGAATGGGGTGACCTGTATATTATTTTTAATTTAAATTGAAGCCATACTTTGCTTCAATGTTTTGTCAGTAATTCTTGGTTCTTTGTTTAGGAAAATAGATGATTATTCTGTTCTCGAACTAGTGAAGGATATCCATCTGTCATAGCATGTGTTTTTCACCACCATGTTATCTTGCATTTAGTATGCTTTTTTGTAATTGGTCATTGGAAGGTAAACATAGACTTAGCCTGCATATTTAATTGCTGAGGTATGTATGGACAGAAAACAGGTTAATCAGTTTAACCCAATGTTAAAAATATTTCACATTAATAATCATGTTAAATCAAAGGATTAAATAACTTCCACCTGTGGCATTTTTCCCCTCAGGAAAAAAAAGCAAGCTTTAAAAAAAGATTTCCTTGTTTTATGGCCTTCACATCTTCCCTTGCTTTGCTGAAGGTATCAGCTGAAGTTATCTGTAGATTATTCATGCTTGATCTTGTTATTAATTTTATATATATATATATATATATATATCATGATAGTAATGCAGAAAATTAAGATTTTAACTCTAAAATAATTTTCAGTGTACACCTTGAAGAGACAATTGATCACATAGACACACAGTCTGCTCAGTTTAGCTCATCCTCCCATAGAACACTGGCATCAGTAATAAGACTACAATTGCTTGCTAAGAAAAAACTCATAGATGTCAAAACTTAAGTGAATTTCTAAAAGTACCTCAGATAACTGCAAATATATCAAAATACATAAAAACACCAGGATTAGAGATCTTAAAGATAAGATTTGAAAAATCAGATGGAAAATAGGGGAAACAGCTTTTTCTTAAGACAACTCTGAAATGCTATAACACATATGCTGTCACCTGCCACAGATCCAGTGGCTAATATTTATCTAAGTCTAACGACTTGATAAGGTACCCAAACTCTCCCTCTTTGTTAAATTCTGGGGGAGAAAATCTTTCCCCACACCTTCTGTAATACAAATGCACAAGCACATTCATAATAAAATATTCGGACAGCACATCATCAAGGCTAGCGTTAGGAACTCGCTGTGTATGCTTGTTCATTGCGATTTATTGTGGTCAATGGACTACAATGAGAAACAAGTAAGTGTAGTCTTAATTACAAAATAAGTCAGAACAACACAGAATCCACATCCAACGGAATTGTCAAGTTGTCTGAGATAACCTTTTATGTGTTTATTTTGTATTGTTTGGCATAATCCTTTCTTCTTATGCAGATAAATAGAATGTTGCTGTGAAACATCACAAACATTTTTTTAAAAAAAAACCAAATCCTGTTCTTCAAGTAGGTCCCATTTGATCTCTGATTACAGCCCTTTGCGCATTTCAAATTGTGTACAATGAACCTGTGTACAAGAGCTAGTGTGGTATAATT
This sequence comes from Gambelia wislizenii, assembly GCA_030847615.1. Lineage (NCBI taxonomy): Eukaryota > Metazoa > Chordata > Lepidosauria > Squamata > Crotaphytidae > Gambelia > Gambelia wislizenii. The sequence continues at coordinate 179,647,721 of JAUMIR010000004.1, forward strand.
ATTTGAACATTGGACTAGGACTCTGAGAGAAAAGATGTCAAATCCCTGCTCAGCTGTGGAAACCCACTGGGTGACCTTGGTTAGGTCACTTCTCTCAGCTTTAGAGGAAGGCAATGGCAAACCTTCAGAAGAAACCTTGCCAAGAAAACCCTCAGACCAGGTCACTATAAGTCAAGAGTCAACTTCAGGGTACATAATAACAAACAATGAACATACAGTTGAGGGGACAGAGATTGTGACAGCAGGCTCCAGTTCTGATCTGTATGCCTTCTATGTCCTATCTGAACAAAACCTACATATGTACAAGCTGTACTTGCATGGGCATAAATGGGAGCCCTGCAAAACACAGCAAGTAAATCTACGTACATACATTTTGTTCACATGGTGGATCTATGCAAACATGACACGCCCTTTCCCCCCATCTGTACCAATTTTATACAATCAGTCATCTATCTAGGTCTCTAATTGTTTATGCAGAAGCAGATACCCTAGTAGAATTCATCCAGGTGTTTGTATTTTCTTTAAAAAATCATTTGAAATGAACTTGATAACGTCATGAGGTAGCCACTTTCTACTACTGAAGCAAATTTATGTTGAGGAAGCTCTTACTAACATTTAACCTTGAACCATTTGATACCATTAGCTTATGTGTTGCTATCAGTGGATGGGAGGTTCTTTCACATTAAATATTGTCAAGATATTTGAAAACCACTGGCAAAATCAGATTCAATAGTATTGATATATTATATTTTATAGATACGAAATGGTCTTTTTGTCATCTCCTTTTCCACAGAAAACCTAGAAAGAGTATTTGAGAGAAGGGCCGAGCATTTTCTAATAGGCCATTCTCAACATCGTAGTTTCCATTTCTAAGTTTAATGGAGGAGTGCATGCCAAAGATATAGATTTGTCCTATAGTTATGCCCTGAATTACATTGATCCATCACTTACAAGAGTATTCCTCAGGAATAAAGCAACTGTACTCAACTGAATGGGGAAAATATACTTTTCATAAATCATGTTTTGTCATCTAATTCTAAAAGAGGGCCTAAATACCCCAAAGGCAGCAGTTCCTGTCTAATTCTGGAAACTAAACAGGGTCAGCCCTGGGTAGTACTTGGATGGGAGACCACCAATGAATACCAGGTACTGTAAGCTAGATTTCAGAGGAAAGTCTAGCAAGACTATCTCTGAGGTTTCCATGCCTAAGAAAACTCAGTGAAATTCATGAGGTTTCCATAAGTCAACAGGCAACTTGAAGGGATATACACACACAATTATTCCAAGTCTGTACTTAATGAAGTAAAGTTCAATAAAAATCTTTTTCAGTGTTACAGAAATTATACAGTGCCAGAGAAGAAAACCTACCATCAGTAATACTAACCGTTCCACAAAGGAGGTCCTGTTGTTTCCCATTCTCAGAAGAAGCAGGGATGTTGGGGCTGAAAACCATGAGGTCATTTTTGGCACCACCTTCCCCACTCACTCCTGCCAGGATGTGGCTGTGGCGATTTGAATATGACCAGCTGCCTACCTCACTGGCACAGACCAGTGTCGCTGTGCCCGGTCCATACACCATTGCCTCTTTCATCTGGCAATGGCATCGCAGGGCCACATAGAAGACAATGGCCAGAAGGAACAAGCTGGACACTGAGCAGATGGCAATGATCAAGTATAAGTTGACTGTATCCGCCAGGGGCTTTGAGTTCTCATCTGTCCTGGGAAGGCGGATATTGGTTTGAATGGCCTGTGCACTTGTCACTAGTGAAACACTCAGAGTGGCTGTGGCTGATAGTTGAGGCTTGCCATGATCCTTCACGAGCACCAGCAAGTTGTGGCTCCTGGTGCCCTCTGCCTCATCCAGAGAACGGATGGTACTGATTTCACCACTATGCAGGCCCACACGCCAAGGCCCACTGGTTGCTTCATGCAGTTCATAGCGCAGCCACGCATTGTATCCTGAGTCAGCATCGAGGGCACGGATCTTACCCAGCATGTGCCCAGCTGTCACAGGGACCACTAGAAGAATAGAGTTCTCTTCTGTCTGCCCAGTCACTGTGGGTGCGTTGTCATTCTCATCCACCACAAAGACTTGAATGGTCATGTTGCCACACAAGGAGGGCAGCCCAGCATCCTTGGCACTCACTTGGAACTCCAAAAGCTTCAACTCCTCATAGTCCAAAGGCTGCAAAGCATAGAGCTTCCCACTCTCTGAGTGCACTGAAATGTAACTTGAGAGTGGCCACAGCTTTTCATCTATCCAGTAGCTGATTAGACTATTCTCAGCAATATCTGGGTCGAAGGCAGACACGGTGAAGATGTGGGCACCAGGTGGATTGTTCTCTTTCACAAAGACTGTGTAGGAGGGCTGAGCAAAAGCAGGTGCATTGTCATTTATGTCACTAATTGGCACAACCACAGTGCTACTGGCTGACAATGATGGGACCCCATGGTCTTGTGCCATCACCATCAGTCCATACTCAGCCACCTGTTCCCGATCCAGAAGTTCGGCCACCACTAAGGAATAGTAATTCTTGAAGGTGGACATCAGTTTGAATGGAAGTCCAGAAGGCCACAGGGAGCAGGTCACTTGCCCATTGGCCTCAGAGTCTTTGTCTGAGACACTGATGAGGGCCACCACTGTCCCCAATGGGGAGTCCTCTGGGACTGGCACCGAGAGGGATGAAACTGACACCTCTGGAGCATTGTCATTCACATCCAGCACCTCGATAATCACTTGGCAGTGCCCAGACAAGGGAAGATTGCCTTTATCTTCTGCCACAATCTGAAGATCATATACACTTCTATCTTCAAAATCTACTCTTCCATTTACTTTTACTTCCCCTGTATCGGAATTTATGCTAAAAATCTTTCTAAAGTTTGGTGCTACATGTGTAGAAAAAGAATAGGAGATTTCCCCATTAGCTCCTTCATCTAAGTCAGTGGCATTCAGTTTAACAACTAGTGTCCCATTAGCTGCATTTTCTAGCAACTTTATCCTGTAAACTGACTGGTTAAACACAGGAGGGTTGTCATTGGCATCCAGCACACTGATCACCAGTTGGACTGTGCCAGTGAGTTCTGGTTTGCCCCCATCAGTGGCTGTGAGTAATAAATGATGGATCGGAGTCGCTTCTCTGTCCAATGGTTTCTTTAAAACAATTGCTAAGGGTTTATTATGGTGGTCATCTGTTTTCTGTTCTACAGTGAAATAGTCATTGGGCCTGAGCTTGTAGGTTAGAAGAGCATTAGTACCAATATCAGCATCAGAGGCTCCCTCTAATGGGAACCTGGTGCCAGTTGGTGTTATAACTTCTGCTATGCTCAGAATTTGTTCATTTGTAGAGAAAATAGGAGCATTGTCATTGATGTCCCTGATCTCCACCTCCACATGGAAAACCCTCAGAGGCTTATCAACAATCACATCCAAGTGAATGGAACAATCAGTATTATCAGCACACAGCTCCTCCCTGTCTATCCTGGAATTTACAAACAAGATCCCATTCTGCACATTTACCTCAAAATACTCTCCCTGTTCTTTGGACACCATCCGAAACATCCGAGGCACCAGCTCACTCACCTCCAGCCCCAGGTCCTGGGCAATGCGGCCCACAAAGGTGCCATGCTGGGATTCCTCCGGCACAGAATAATGGAGCTGGCCGCTCCCCATTTCCCAGGCTGTCTGGAGAAGAATCAACTGCAGCAGCTGCTTCACCACAGAATCATTCTGCCAGGCAACCATGGCAAAGATAAGCACAAAGCCCAGCAGCTTCTTCTGTTTCCTAAAAATCCTTTTCCTTGAAGGACTGAAGATCAGGATCATAGGATCTCATCCAAATTCGTTTTGAAGTAATCATTTGAATATATTTCAGGGCTCTAGCATTCTCTTCTTTGTAATCGCTACAGTGAATGTGTCAGGCTGGGTTTTCAGTCACTTTGAGGGAGGAGCTCTGGATTTTCATTTTTCTCATACATTTCCTTAGGCAACACTGACCCCTTGTGACTGAATTTTGAAATGGTGAAGCAAATGATTAAATTCTATAAATGTTTGCAATCATCTCTTGTTCTTCCACATCATTTTTATTCTTATTTTCAGACAAAACTCTGAACAACCATCCTTCCTTCATACCTGTACATGACATCTTTGCTCTATATCCAGTAATTATGAATTGAGAGTTTACACTAAGCAGCCTTGCAACTGTGGTATCATCAAGAGATGATGTGGGATTGCTTTCAGTGATGCTTAGCCTGGAAAGATTCATTCACAAGTCACCACGTGATGTCCAAGTAGTTTTGCATTTGAGGAATCCATACAATTTTATATTCAAATCTCCTCAAATAAAAAGTTTGTATTTTTCAAGGTTGATAAACTTTCTAACATCAGGGAATCGTCTTCTTTCTCATAGTCATACAGGAACCTCTTGTTGTTGAGTGCCTTCAAGTCATTCCCAACTTGTGGCAATCTTAAAGTTAACCTATCAAGGACCTTTCTTGGCTGGGTTTGTTCAGAAATGGTTTGCCTTTGCCCTCCTCTGAGGCTGAGAGACTGTGACTTGCACAAGGTCAACCAGTAGGTTTCCATGTCCAAGTGGGGATTTGAACCCTCGTCTCCAGAGTTCTAGTCCAACACTCATACCACTACACTATGCTGGCTCTCGCTAGTATGTAGCAAACCCTTTCTTTTGAGTGCTCTGGGGGCCTGGTATGGAGCAGTCACCAGATGAGCATGTTATAATATGTGAAACACAGTGGACACTAAACACAGCAGACAGGCATGACTGCATTTCTGAAACAGAGGAATGGCAGAGGATGTGGCTCCTTAATCTGTTGCCCTCCAACTATTTTTCCACTTGAAATCACAGTTGCCCAAGTCCATTTACACTTCCAGGAGAAAAAAGAATATGGGCACTAGGACCTTCTCCTTCACAGGGAAAAGGGAAAAACGCATTTGGCACCTCTTTCTCTGTTGTTCCTCTGCTTATAAGCAAGAGAGAGCTGAGAGGATCAAGGCTTTTTAAAAAGTCTGGAGAAAGCCACACACAACTGCATGAAATACCTAATTCAGTCCACAGAAAGAAAAATAAATATCCTGGTACTAACAGAATACATTTGAAATTAAGAATAGCTATAATTGTGTGCATATATGCATGTCTGGGTTTAAAGTTGCAATCTTACACAGACTTACATGGTATCATTACCCAATGAGAACAAGTATGGATGGGTTTGTTTTGTTTTGTTTTGTTTTACTTAATATAGACAGGAACAGGCTATATGCTTGAGGAACTTCGGCTGAGATGAAACTTCTTTCTACTGCTGACAGCAATGTTATAATGTGGAAAGTAATGAATTACCAAGAACTACCCATATACTCAGGATTTTCTCATCATGGTTTGCCATATCAGAAAATATCAGCCCCCAAGTACTGCCTCATAGCCTCAGAGAAAGGAAAAGACCCCCCCCCCTTAAACATTTCTTGCCAAGAAAGCCCCCTGATAGGTTTGCCTTAGGGTCACCATAAGTTGGAAATGACTTGAAGGCACACAACACATTTATTTTTATTAATAAACTTTTTAATAAATATACCTTTTATTATTAAAGTTGTTCTTCAGTATGGCTTTATTTTCATGATACATTCAAATATGCCTGCTGTTTCTGGACTTCAATGTTTTTCATCAATTTTTAAATGTATTTTAGGTTATTTTAAATTGAATGCTGCCTTAGATTTTATTAGAAAGGAGTCATATAGACAGACTGCATAAATGAAGAAAATATTTTATCTCCTCTTACTAGAACTTTGGAAATTGGAAGCACATGTTACAAGAAAAGACAAGATTCCAGTCTTAATGCAGAATTCTTCACCCTTACAGTGTTGTACTGCTTATACAAGTCTTTTCTATTTGGATTTGCAAATTTTGGGGGTATGGATAAGAAAGAGAGGCCTACAAGTAGCAGCAGTTGGCGGGGGGGGGGCAAGCACGTTGTCACTGGGTTAGAAAACCTAGAATTCTCTAACTGGATTCATTTACTACCCTTTGATGAACGGCTTGTCTTTCAGCCTCATTGGTTCCCTTAGTATAAAACTATTCTTTCAGAGCTACCCAAATTATGATTAATAATTATTTGTTCAGTGTGATGTTAAAAATGCATATACAAAAATCTCATTTGATTTCTGTAAGTTGGTAGTGAAATTTTTTTGCTGGAAGCACTCATTTGCACTAAAACTCTTACAAGAAAAAAACCTGACCAAAAACATCTACAGGTTGAGATTGGAGTTCAACGTACCTGTACTAAATGGTTTTGAGCTATATTTGCAAGCATCTTTCCTGATTCTCCTAGATTCCTCCCTCACACTGGAGCCTCTTGTCTTATAACCTAGGTCTTTCAAGAAAGGCATTTTGGGGACTTAAAAGCAGTTCTTCAGTGGGAGAGTCAGGGAATCCTATAGAATAGCTGAGCTCAACAGATAAATAGCCCCACAAATACCACAACCAGACAGCAGACATGGCATGCAGTTGAGAAAACTGAGATTGAATTTGTTGAAAATATAGGTCTACAGCTCTAACCTTATAAATATATTTAATATTTCATCCACATGACTTTCAACATTTTTGTATTACATTTTATAATGAGTTTGTTCTATTATGAGAATCAATTCTCTATACGTGGTTTTCGTTTTTAATTCAGCCCACATCCATTATTTATTTCTATTAGTTTGTGGCCAATTCGTAACATCTTGTTTTCCTTTTCCATTTTTCATACCAAACAGCCACCATCTATCCATTCCAACATACCTTACCATATGCTAATAACCACCACTGACTTATCTTTGAAGAGAACCCCATCAATGTCACTCAGTTCATTCCTGAAAGTCCTACAATGGTATCAGGATTTTCTTTTTAAAACTCCTAGATTTCATTGCCTACATGTGACAAAATGGTTTATTATCTCAGCAAAAGCCCTGATTTTTCCATTAAATGCACATATACAACAACCAACTCAGTCATTCAAGTTTTCATTTTTTCCAATATAAGCACTAAAGTCTTGGTAACAGCCAATGACCTACCTGGATGATAAAGCATTTTAAAATTATATAACTGCACCCGACAAAATGACTATAGTAAACATGGAGAGATTCTCAAAGATTATTGCCAATGGCTCTGAGATTACATTTGCCAGCTCTTTTAATACCCTTGGATGTAGTTCAACTGGTCCTGGAGATTTAAATTCATTTAGATTAAGAAGGTATTCCTGTACTACCGCTTTACTTATTCTATGCTGGATTTCCCATATTGTGTCCTCTGTTCCATTCTCCTCAGGTTGATCACCCTTTTCCTTTTCTGAAAACACTGAGGCACAGAAGGTGTTGAGTAATTCTGCCTTTTCTCTGTCCCCTGTTAGCATTTTGCCATCTTCTCCATGTAGTGGTCCTACCATTTCCTCTTTCTTCCTTTTGCTGCGGACATACCCAAAAAACCCCTTTTTATTGTTCTTAACCTCTCTAGTGAGCCTGAGCTCATTCTGCACTTTAGCTTTTCTGACTTTACTCCTACACGTGTTCGCTATCTATTTGAATTCTTCTTTGGTGATTTCCCCCTTTTTCTATTTCCTATACATGTTCCGTTTAAAACTTAGCTCCGTTGAAAGTTCTTTAGTCATCCATCCTTGTTTCTTGAGACACCTCCCATTTTTCTTCCTCATTGGTACTGTTTGAAATTGTGCCTTCAGTATCTCCCTTTTGAGAAAATCCCATCCGTCTTTTTTATATATATATATTTTATTTATACATATATATATATATATACAAGATAAATTTTAAAAAAGCAAAATATTTACATTCTTACATGTAGGAAATAAACAGAAAAGTTAAAACTCATACATATAAAATCAATATTAATTTGTAAGTTTCCCTACATCGTATATTCTTTAATCTAGTACATCTTTGACTCCCTTATTCTCCTGACTAACCCTTCTATACTCTCATCATTCTGTACATCATTTCTGTTTCGATTCCTCTGTACTTTCCTTTAATTAGCTTTAAATTAAATCTTCTATCAAGTTTTATACCCTCTTCTGAGATGTTCTGAATGATGTTATGGCACTTAACTCTACCACCAATTTTCAATTTACACATATACATTAAATACATCTAAAGAGGGATATATATATATTATTCAACAGCTACTGATTGCTGCAATTTTTCCCCATCTTTTCTCCAAATTTTCGGAAACACTGTTCCAGTCCCTTATATATTTTTCTATAGTTTGTCCTTTAATGAGCATTGTTAATTTATCTAGTTGAATTATTTCAAAAAGTTTTTCAAGCCATTGATCTACTGTAGGATGATCTTTCACTTTTCACATTCTAGCGAAGGTTATTCTCGCCATCACACGCATATAAAATATTATTTTCCCATGCTCTTTTTCCATATTGTCTTCAATCATTCCCAGTATTTCAGGTATACTTTGTAGTTTAATATTTAGAATTTCTTCAATTACTTTTTGAATTTGTCTCCAGTATCTAGATGCCACCTTACAGTCCCACCACATATGGAAAAAGGTACCATTTCTATCCCCACACTTCCAACAGTTGCTTGGAGTTCCTTTGTACATTAAAGATAATTTGTGAGGGGACAGGTACCACCTATAAAACATCTTATAGACATTTTCTTTGATGCTTTGAGATAATGTTAACTTTATTTGTTTTGTCCATTTCTTTCCCATTTTGATATTTCTATTATATGTCCAATATTTTGTGCCCATACTATCATGTTGTTTTTAACTGCCTCTTCTTCTGTATACCACTTTAAAAGAAGTTTATAAAATCTTGATATCATATTTTTGTTTCCTAGTTTGATAATATTTTCCCAATCAGTTTTATCTGCTGTAATTCCTTCCAATTTAACATCCATCCTATATCTTTCTCTCATTTGCTTATACAGATACCAGTGACAGTCTATCTTATCTTCTTTCATTTCTTCTTGATTTTTCATTATGTAATTTCCTCCATCAATTTTCAATATGTCACTGTATCTTAACCATTGCTGTGTGGGGATTCCTTCTCTACCAAAGAAAGCCTCATGAGGAGAGACCCAAATTGGGATTTTAGGGAATAGTCTATTCTTGTATTTTTTCCAAACTTTGATTAACGATCATCTAAGAAAATGATTATTAAAGTCCTTATTTATTGTGTCTTTATTATAGAAGAGATAAGTGTGCCACCCATGCCGATTCTCGTTGCCTTCTAATCTCAATAGACTCTCCACATTTAACAACACCCATTCTTTTAACCAAGTTAGACTACAAGCATTGTGATATAACTCCAAATTTGGAACATTCAGGCCTCCTCTTCCTTTGTCATCTTGTAATATTTTAATTTTTACTCTAGGCTTTTTTCCATCCCATATGAATTTAGTAATATCCGCTTGCCATTCTCTGAAGCTCTCTTTGGTTTGTATTATGGGGATTGTTTAAAATAGGAATATCATTTTCGGCAATACATTCATTTTAACTGCATTTATTCTTCCTAAAAATGATAGGTTCAGGCATTTCCAATTGGTCATGTCTTTCTTAGTTTGAGCCCACATTTTTTATAGTTATTTTGAAATAGATCTTTATTTTTATTTGTTATGTTGACGCCTAAATATTTTACAGAGTTTACAACTTTGAAGCTTGTTTGTTCTGCTATCTCTTGTTTTTCTTTCTCTGTAAGGTTTTTGGTGATTATCATTGTCTTTCCATTATTTACTTTTAGTCCTGAGATTCTTCCGAATTCCTCCAATATATTTAGTAATGGATGTATCTCTTCTTGTGGGTCACTCAAAGAAATCACTAAGTCATCTGCATACATTTTTAATTTAAAGTCATGCTTCCCGATCTTAATTCCTTTTATTTTCTCTTCCTTATTAAGTCTTATGCTCAATAATTCCATGATTAACAAGAATAATAACAGGGATAGAGGACATCCTTGCCGAGTCCCCTTCTGTATTTGAAAACTTTCCGTTCTTTTCCCATTTATTAATAGTCTTGTGGTTTGCTTATTGTAGATAGCTTTAATCCAGTTGATAAATCTCTCCAGCATTTATTTGAGTTAGAATTTTAATCATTGTTTTCCAATCTACATTATCGAAGGCTTTTTCTATGTCTAGAAATATTAACACCAGCTTCTTATCCTTGTGCTTTTCATGATATTCTATTAGATTCACCACATGTCTAATGTTATCTTTCATGTACCTTTCAGGAAGGAAGCCTCTCTGGTCTTCTCGAATTTGTTTCATTAAAACTTTCTTAAGTCTGCTTGCCAGAATTGATGCAAATATCTTGTAGTCTACATTGAGCAATGAGATCGGATGATAATTTTTTGGATCTTGTGGGTCTCTGTCTTCTTTATGCAACAGTGTAATGTATGCTTCTTCCCATGATTGCGGGTATGATCCTTTTAAGATGGAATTCATTGTCGTTTTAAGTGGTTGTAATATCTGATTCTCCATTACTTTATAAAACATTGTTGTGAATCCGTCTGGACCTGGAGCTTTTCCTATCTTTAACTTCTTTATTGCTTCAATAATTTCTTCTGTCTCAATCGATTTATTTAATATTTCTGTTTGTTCCACTGTACATGTTGACATCTTATGTTCTCTGAAGAATGTTTGCAGATTCTCCAGATGACATCTTTGTTTTCTGTATAATGCCACATAATAACTCCTAAAGATCTGTTTTATTTTTTGTTGATCAGAGTATATCATATCTCCTTGTTTTACCTTTGTTATAAGATTCCAGTTTCTTTGTTTTCTTAGCTGACATGCCAACCACCTCCCTGATTTATTCGCGTATTCAAAATTTCTTTGTTTTATATATTGAAGTCTTTTTTGAATTTCCTCAGTCATATCTGTCTTTAATTGTTCTTTTAATATTTTACTATCTCTTAACAGCTTCTTATTCAGTGGATTTTGTTGTAATTTTTTTCTATGTCTCTAATTTCTTCTTGAATGTTCTTAAATCTTTCCTCCTTCTTTTTAGTAGTGAGCTCTGCTGAATAAAAAATCCTCTTATAACCACCTTGAAAGTGTCCCATAATATGGCTGGTTCAATGCCTTCTGTCTGATTTTCTTTAAAAAAACATTTTGTTTCTTGTTTCGCCCTCTGAATTACTTCCTCTCTCTGCAACAAACTGTTATTCAGACGCCATCTGTATTCCGCTTTCCTCCATTCCAATAACTCAAGCAGAACTGGATTATGGTCCGACCAGATTCTTGGCAATATCTCAATCTTCTTGATATTATTACACAAATTCTGGGAACTCATATAAAAATCAATCCTAGAATAGGAATTGTGTCTGTCTGAATAATATCTGAATTCTTTAGCATTGTCATATTTGTGTCTCCATGCGTCTATTAATGATAGATTTTCTTTCAATATTTCAAATGTTTTGGGAAGTTTCCCATGCTTTTTCTTTGTTTTCTTCTGAGTTTTCCTATCCAGTTCCGGGGATGTTATTCCATTCCAGTCTCCACATAAGATCATAGTGTCATAGTCCGAATCTACCAGTTTTTCCATCAGAGATTTATAAAATATACTCTTCTTTTCCAGGGGTGCATATAATCCAAGGAGCTTTTTTTTTTTTTTTTTTTTTTGCAATGTTTCAATTTCTATTATAATATATCTTCCTTCTGGGTCATTATAGATCTCTTGTGTTTGGAGTTTATGATTAGCATAGATCACCACCCCTTTCTTGTTATCTTCAGAAGCGAATATATATTCTTTTCCAAATTTTCTACATCTTAACAAGTTCTTATCCTTGGATTTAATATGTGTTTCTTGCAAACGGATTATATCGCACTTCTGCTTCCCAATTAAATGAAAGATTTTTTTTCCTTTTCTCTGGTGCATTAAGTCCTTTAACATTCTACGTTAAAAATTTTAAATTCATTTTGTCACTTCTATTATAGTTTTATTTTTCTTAAATTTACTATCTTCTAGTGATTTAGTCTTCTGCTTATTCTATCTCTTCTGATTGGTGTTCTTCTTCCTCTGCTTCTTCTTCTCCTTCCTCTTCTCCTCCTACTCCTGCAATTCCACCTTCTGCTCCTTCTACTCCTTCTTCTTGTTGTCTTTCCTGTTGTATTTCTCTTTTAGTTGGTTTCAAATCTTTTTTATATTTTTCTAGGAATTCTTCTGCTTTTTGCATTGAATTTATTCTGAAGTTCTTTTGTTTATATCTAAAAGATATCCCTTCTAATCTTTCCCACTTATATCTAATTCTGTTATCTCTTAGTTGTTGTGTCAAAGGTGTGTAGTTTCTTCTTTTTTTAAGTATTCTCGTTGGTATATCTTTGAACACCAAAATACTGCTGCCTTCAATCTCAAACTTTTGCTCATAATTTTTCTGTAGAAATAAATCCCTTGTCTTTTTTCAGACAAAATAGATCACCACATCCCTTGGTAAATTCTTCTGTTTTGCAATTTTAGATGACAGTCTATATATTTTATCAATCTCCCACTCAAATTGTGTCTTAGTTTTGCCCATAAATTTTGCTAATTTTGGTACCAAATATCTATATAAATCTTCATCAGGCTGCTCTCTTAAACCTCTTATTTTCAAACAATTTTTGCTCCATCTCATTTCCTGGAGCACTTTCTCATCCTATTTCTGCTCCTTACCTTCTTAAAATGTCACAGTTTTTTTTCCAAGTTTTTAACCTTGCCTTCCAACGAATCTACTTTTTCCTTTAATTTCTTTGATTCAACTGTCACTTTATCTATTGATTCTTTAATGTTTTTCAGCTCTCTTTTCATTTCCTGCTTAAATTCAGTTCTCATTTCACGTAATTCTTCATGTAGTAATATGATTTCATCCAAAACTGGATTTTGACTTGGTTGATTAAATTCAATGGAGGGTCTCCTTATTGTCTGTATAGTAGTTTGCGTTGTTTTCCTCATGCTTTTTCATTTCTATTTTACTACTTTTACAGCTTCAATATTTTAGCTAATTTTCCCCCCACTTCAATATATTGTAATATAGCTTATTTTTGATTATTAGTTTTGTTATTTCATGATACAATTTTAATATGTTAAAGTATTACCTTTGCAGCAATCAAATAATTAACTAACAGTAGAGAAAATCCCATCCGTCTTGAAGTCCCTTCTCTTTTAGTATTCCTGACCATGGGATCACCCCCAGTATTTCCCTGAGTTTAATTGAAATCAGCTGTCCTAAAGTCTAGAATGCATCTAGTCTGACTATGCCTGGCTTCTCCTTTCCATTGTATAACAAACTCCAGGAGAACATGATCACTCTCACCTAAGGATCCCACCACTTGCACCCCATTAACCAGGTCATCCCTGTTGGTTAGGATCAGATCTAAAATAGCTGACCCCCTTGATGCCTCTTCCACTTTTTGGACAATGAAATTGTCTTCCAGGCAAGTAAGGAATTTGCTAAACCTTGAAGTTTTGGTTGAGTTAGATTTCCAGCAAATATCAGGATAGTTGAAGTCACCCATCACTATTACATCTCTCCTTCCTGCGTATGTGGTCATCTGTTCTAGAAAGGCATCATCCAATTCCTCCATCTGACTTGGCGGTCTGTAGTAGAGTCCCACAATAACATCCCTGTTGTTTCCCTCAACTTTAATGTTTATCCAGATGCTCTCCACCTGACTTCCAGTACTGATGTCATGGATCTCTTCACTGGTATAAATATCCCTGACATATAATGCTATTCCTCCTCCTTCCTGTTTGGCCTGTTTCTCTTATAAAGGTTATACCCCTCTATTCCTACATTCCAATCATGCGACTCATCCCACCAGGTTTCAGTAACTCCTATTATATCATATTTGTTTTGTAGTGCAAGGAGTTCAAGTTCATCTTGCTTATTTCCCATGCTCTGTGCATTAGTGTAGAAACATCTAAGACTATGTGTTCTCTTTACTTGCTGCCTGTGCAAGTTTTCTGCCTCCCACTGTTGGGTTCTTGCACTGTTTATCTTGTTCCCTCTATGACAGTTTGACTATTTTTCCAGCCCTTTTGCCTTCCAGAATACTGTCTCCCTCCCCATATGACTCAGTTTAAAGCCCTCCTGATCAAATTCTTGAGACTGTTGGCAAAAACATTTCTGCCAACTATCGTGAGATGCACCCCATCCCTTGCCAGAAGTCCCCCCTAATGGAACCACAGCCCATGATCCAAGAATCCAAATTGTTCTCGGCAACACCATCTACGGAGCCAGTTGTTTACATCGGCTATTTTCCTCTCCCTTCCTGGACCATGCCTTTCAACTGGCAGAAGAGACGAGATGACAACCTGTGCATCCATTTCTTTCAGCTTCCTCCCCAGAGCGTCATAATCTCTTCTGATATTCAGAAAGCTGTGCCTTGGAGTATCATTGGTTCCCACATGGACCAAAAGGAAGGGTTAATGGTCAGTAGGCTTAACCAGTCTTGTCAGCCTCTCTGTCACAGCACGGATCTTTGCTCCAGGGAGACAACACACCTCCCAAGATATTTTGTCAGGCCCACAAATTACTGCTTCTGTACCCCTCTGCAAGAAGTCCACCACCACACGCCTCCACCAAGGCTTAGCAGTGGCTGTTCCTTATGGTGGTACTCTCAGGGTCCCCTTCTCTGCTGCTGAAGTCTGTCTATGCTGTTCTTCCTCATTGTCCTTGATAAGGGAGAAAGCTTCAAATCGATTCTGTAGCTGCAAGCAATTATTAACGTAATATAATCAGTCTCTGTAATCAGTCTCTATAATCTGGTAAATCAGTAATCTGGGGTGTGCCAAGAACCAGAGTGTTTCAAGAGTAAGGAGTATTTAGTGTTTTCAGTTTTTTATCTTGTTACTATGGTATTTTATTGTTTTAAAATGTACTACCATTCATATATTGTAAAATTATATGTTCAAAGCTGTCTAAGGAGGACTTCAATTAAAAGAAAGCCTTAAAATGTTTTGAATGAATGAAGAACAAACTAGTACTCATTTCGTTAACATTTTTATCCATTTCCCAATGCAACCAGAGAGATGGCTACAAAGATATTTTCAAAAATAAGCAACAGTCATGTTGACTGTGGTGGTGATTCCTGTACAAAATATGTTAAATGAAGATCACTTTGGCTGATTAATGAAGGTAAATATTCATTTGTATGTAAATCTTTCATTCATGAAGTTCAATGATGTAAGGAATATATTTAACATAATTTATCCAAAGACATCAGACCACAGTATTTCACATCTTCTTCTGATATTTGTACATTCAAGCTACATTCCTATACACGTTTATGTGAGGGTTACATCTGAACAGAAATGACTGGACTGCAGCCTTAATGTCCAACAATTCATTTATTCCTTATAACATTGGCCAGAATCCTATTACTGCACTACCCTAATAGTTGCATGTCTCTGGTGTCCCCCTGTGGTGCAAGAAAAGGAATGGTCCATTAACTCCAAGCAGAATTTTCCTCTGGTGCCAATCACCTTGCTTCTCCTCCTGCCACTAACCTACACTGATACAGTTGTATTAGTGCAGTGTAGTAGCACAACACTGGCTTTTACAAAGAAAGGTTACTGTATTGCTGCATGCAATTCAATACTTCCATTAAATGTGTTAATAAGACCATTATATTAATTGCCCTTCAGGAAATTTAAATCTTTTCCTTGAACCATTGTAATCCCATTTAGAGTTGAGTTTGACCTAATGAGGCTGCTAATGTTCCTAGGCAATTAGAACAACACAAATAATCATGGCCTCCTGCTTTTATAATTTTAGCTTAACAAATTGTTGCTTCTTAATCATTATCATGGCTGTGAGTTTACTACAGTACATAGTGACTTAGCATAGTTCAAAAACATATACCCAAATTAAAACATTTGAAATGAGAAAAAAAGGGGGGGGGGCTTCCACTCCACTCAATCCAAAACCTTTTCAGCATGTACAAGCATAAATACAATTTCTTTGGCTATGATTATTCGGTACTTATTCAGCAAAAATAAGCTTCTTCCAATAAACCAAGCATGATAATAGTATAAGTAATTTAACTAGACTGAATACATCATAACATTATTGGAATACAGGGGCAATTTTGTGAGTAAACAGCACAACAATAAAATTTAAACGGAACAAGTAAAACTATTTGCTATTTGAGTATGTCAACTGATCTGATGGAATCAAAGGACAAAAATTATTTTATTGAAAAGCATAGTTTTAAAATGTTATAATTTAAAGCATGCTTGATAGGTTTACCCTGATAAAAAGGATAGTGTTGCCTACATTTTGTTTATTTTAGAAAATATGACAATTAAGATAAATAATAAAAAATTCACAGAAAAAAAACCTATAGCTCTTCAAAATATTAATATGAAATCTAGAACAATTTTACTAATACTACAAAAACCTAAGTGTCAAGACAGAAAATACTGAAAATGTTGTTGAACATTAACATGATTATACAGGAAACATGATTATACAGAAAAAGTGGATAGCTCTGATCCTTGATATATGAAAAAAAAATAGTTGTAAAGCTCTCATTTCTCAACTGCTTTAATTATGTAGAGGAAATGTCAGTTCAGTTGCCCCTCCACATTCGCGAACTTAGCATTCGCGCTTTTGCATATTCGTGGTTTTGGGAGGCCTCCCTGCCCTCCCAAAAGCAGTGACATGGGGCCTCCGGAGATCCCGCAAAGGCCTTGGGGGGAGGGGGAGGGCTGGGGAGGACTCCACGGGGCCTTGGGAGGGAGGGGGAGGGCCGGGGAGGACTCTGCGGGGCCTGTGGAGCCAATCCGAAGGCCCCGCGAAGGCCTTGGGGGGAGGGGGGAGGCCCGGGGAGGCCTCAATGGGGCTTTCGGAGACCCTCCGAAGGCCCCACGAAGGCCTTGGGGGGAGGGCCGGGAAGACCCTCCAAAGGCCCCGCAAAGGCATTGGGGGGAGGAGGAGGGCCAGGGACGCCTCCATGGGGCCTTCGGAGGCACTTTGAAGACCCCGTGAAGGCCTTGGGAGGGAGGGGGAGGGCCAGGGAGGCCTCCGTGGGGCCTTCGGAGACCCTCCAAAGGCCCCGCGAAGGCCTGGGGGGAGGGGGAAGGGCCGGGGAGGCATCCATGGGGCCTCGGGAGGGTCTCCGGAGACCCCCTGAAGGCCTTGGAAGGCAGGGGGAGGTGGGGGAAGCGACTATGGGGCCTCCGGAGGCCCCGTGGTCGCTTTGGCAGGGGAGGGCAGTCATTATTCACGGAATTTTCACATTCGCGGGGGTCTGTGGAATGTGAAGGGACGACAGTAATTCCAACAACAGAAATTTTAATTTCTATCCTGGCCACAGTATGAAAATGGAATACTGCTAGAAACATTTAAATTAATCTATGCTTCTCTTAATCTCATATTTATCATCACACCTTCTCTAATAATAGTAGATAAGGGTAAAACATGGTATTATGGCATGGGACATGTTTTAAAAAATGTAAGTCAGTGTAACTCAGTCAGTATGAATTATGTAAAAGAATGGATCCAGATGAGACTCACCAATTACAGTTTAGGCATATGAAGAATTAAATACGTGTTCAGTCTGAGACCATTGCTTTCAGAATGCAATTAAATAAATTCAAAAGGCTTTTTAAAAGTTGACAGCATTTTAAAAGTTGGTGAAAATTAATTGTTATTCATTTATTGTTTATTCAAAGTACTAAAAGTACTTATCAATCACTTTTTTTCAACAGGGCTTTCAAACAAATGTACAAGAAAATCACAAGAAAAAAAATACAACAAACAATATTTAAAACAAATTAAAAGGAGTTTTAAAATCCAAGGACTTACTTTCTGTTAGACCAAGACTAAATATTTAAGAAGTCATTGGGAGATAATGAATTGTTATCAGGGATTAATAAAGAATATAAAATAGTTTTTATAAAAGGAACGGTCAATTTGATCTGAACAAATCACAACAGAACCAATATCACCTGATATATTCTTGCATTAGATTAAATAAAATTGTGCATAGTGGAAATGTGAAATATAATTAGCCAGTTACATACATATGTGCTAAATATGTCAAACAATTTACAAATTTAAAAAGCAAGGAGGGGCAAGTGTAGCTGGGATAAGATGTGCCCTTCTTTCCAAAAAATATATATTCAATTATAGCTATTCCTATCACAGTGTATCACAGTCTCAAAAATTCATTAACCAATGAATTCTAGTTTCATGTAAATTTATTGCTAAGAACTGTGGGGAAATATTTGTAGAACTTCGTAGGTTTATGTGTTGTACAGTTTGTGTTATATAATTTGATGTGAAATATATAGATAGTATTGAATAATTTAGTGTATACATTGTTTGCAGATAATGTATATGATGAAATGTGTGAAATAAAATTTAAATATTAAATAAAATTTAAAAATACAAACACTAAAAACCACCAAAACACATAATCATAAAAACAAAGGAGATTATCTGCTGATCTAAATATGATGTTACACGAATGCCAGATCACAAAAGGGCTTTAATTTCAGATGACGTCATTCCCATCTTGTTGTGCTCCCGTGCTGGTCCCGTTTTGCCCTCGTTGCTTTTTATTCACAGCTTAAGCTGTGAATACATCGCCTGTTCTGTTTCTGACAGAATGACAGGCTGGCGTGATACCAGCGTTAGTGGGAGGTCCATTCCAGAACACTTCTGGGTGCAATTGGTACATCCAGCTAAGTGACACCCTTTTTTGTACCCTCCCTGGGTTACTTGGTTTTTTTTAACTGTACCCTCCCTGGGTTACTTGGTTTTTTTAAACTGTGTTTTTGTGCTTGCTGTCACTTTTACCTTGTATTTGACTTTTTATTTTTGAATTTCCCATGCTCTCATCCTCTTGCGAGAACGGCCCAAAATTTGAAACCAGGAAGTGAATGCTGCTCCAGAGAATTGCATTTACTCCTGGGCTTCCGAGGAGTAGGGAGTGTTTCACAATTAAGGTAAGTGTAAAATTGTTCGTTATTGTGCCAGGACAGGGTCGGGGGGGGGCTGAAAAGGAGATAGTGAAACAGGGATACTATTTTTGTCCCCATCTGAAAATCTCCAAAGAAAGATGGCAGAAAAAAATAACATAGACAAAATCTGTCAGAACTGAAATGTCCGGGCAAACAAAAGGTTATGAGCTTGCACTGAAACAATAGCAGTATTGTCATATAGTGTACCTTCATGGGAAGGGTATTCCATGGCTGAGGTACAATAACTATGTCTCTTATTGACACATAATATACCTGATGTTCTTGAAGAACTTCTGAAAATCTTACCTCACAGGCAACTTGCTATAAAGCGGGGCTGGAGAACCTTTGGCCAACACGCCAGATGCAATAATTCCCCATCCAGCCTACAAGTTTCTTCTCTTGTTATCTCAAATGACCATAACTGTAAAACTAGCAGGTTCACTCACACTATATGGAGCTTTGGTAACAAGTATTATACTTGGGACCTTTATTAGGAAATGGAAAGTGTAAATAACCCATTATTTCTGCAAAAATATTTGTCTTTGCTAATATTGATTGCCCATGCTAATTGATAGAAGTCAACTTTTGTGGATGTTAACAAAAGTAAGATCAGATTCAAAACACATTTATCTCCCTCAAAATATTTACTGACCAAAGTAAGATGAAGTTCATGAGACATTTAACTCCACACTATCTCAAAATATATATTGGAGGCAAAATTCTCCATTTGAACAGTTTTAGTATATTTAGTTAATACTGTAAGAATAATGAACCAAAAGGGAAATAACTTGTTTAATATAATCAATTAGTTGCTTGGAAACACTGCTTTTGAAATATAAAATTAAATATTTTCTCAAGAAGTTGGAAGCTTAATATATATAGCTCAATACAGACTTGTAAAATTATTGAAATAAAATTAATCATTGGGTTGGACTGGATGGCTCTTGTGGTCTCTTCCAACTCTATGGTTCTATGATTCTATGATTCTAATGCACTTCATTAATCAATAATTTTGACACTGTAATGAACAGTTGCATGTACAGTTATTAGGCAGATTACTATCCAATACTTCTCCACGAGGTTGAGCAATATTACTGAACTATGTTGCATTTAGTAACTAAGTAATGCATTATAGGATTATGATTATGATATTTATACCCCATAATGTAATACGGGATCTCTGCATGGCATACAAACAGAATCAGTTTAACAGATGAAAAATAAACATGGAGCTATAAACATAAAGTCAATATGCCACAGTATTTATTATCAGCAATTCAATAATTATTAAATAATGAAATAAAGCTTAATTAGGTACTATGGATAAAAATATTTAAAAACTTAGGGTATAAATTAAAAGTACATTTCCCTCTCTAGTTGAAACAGTCTTTTTAAAGTTTTACTCTAGATTTGTGTGTGTGTGTGTGTGTGTGTGTATTGTATGATTTATCTGTGATAAGCTCTAGGAAATATTTCAGCCACTGATGAAGACCTATGGTCGA
This sequence comes from Gambelia wislizenii, assembly GCA_030847615.1. Lineage (NCBI taxonomy): Eukaryota > Metazoa > Chordata > Lepidosauria > Squamata > Crotaphytidae > Gambelia > Gambelia wislizenii. The sequence goes on from JAUMIR010000004.1 coordinate 179,668,176, forward strand.
AACACATTTTGCTGTTAATACTGGTGGACTGTCACTGAACAAATACCAACCGACTTTATTCTTCACTATCAATTGATTTACTACAGTAATCTGTTTTTCAAGAACTTCCATATCATTTTAAGATACAATTCATCTCCATTAATTGTCTTTAAACAAGGTTTTTGTATTTCCAAGGACTAGAGGTCTCCCCACAGGACGTTGGTTCTTCATATTATATTCGTATATTTTTATAGTATATATTGTATGTCATGATTCATTTATTTATTTTATATATTAGTTATTTGTAAAGTGTGTGTGTGTGTGTTATAGTTTCTTAAATTCTGATATCTAGTTTGTTATTTTATAACTCCTAACTTCAGTTGCTCTTTTTCCTTGGTGTTGGTTAGGTTTTAATTCTCCCCTTTGTTTCATTCTACTCTATATATCATGGGATCACTCTATACAGCAACACTACTATACATCCTTGAATCCTGTTTGTTGTTGTTGTGTGCCTTTAAGTAGTTTCTGACTTATGGGGACCCCATCACAGGGTTTTCTGAGGCAAAGTTGTACAAGAAACAAAAAGATACTTCCATTCAATCCTATCACTTGCTTTTTCTCTGTCTACAAATTCTAGCATTGCTAGAATCTTACTTTTTCTTTGAGCTGTCAATTGATCTCACTTGATCTCTGTGCATATCCTCTCAATGAACCATATTCAAATTTTCTACTCTACTGATCAAAAGTCATGATAGTCTAAATCCTAATTTTGCACTTACATCTATATTCAATTTGTAGTGTGTCAAAGCTTTGGTTTTTCCCATTTCTTGGATATTCTCTGATTGAAGTAATAAATATACAGTTTTATCAGTTTACAGCCAGTTGTTTCCTTGCTAATTATAAAACTATGCAGTAAAATCTCCACTGAAATTGGGGGGTCTGACCTTTTCTATTGCATTTAGTACTTCCTCTACTGTAATTCATTGTCCAGCTTAATTTAATGATGTGATGTAAGAGATGCACTATCCTGAAAAGAAATCTTTGACTATCTTGGGGGTTGAGATTATCTCTGCTCTGTATTCTTCTTTCATACAAAAATTGTTGCAACTTTTGTTCTGCATTTTATTATATGTATACATGGAACTAATCAAGCATAGAAACTTTATTATAACTCTGCCTATCATTTCTACAGCATATCTCAACTTCTTTTGAACATTTAATTCATATATTTGCCTCTGATCATTTAGACTATGGGATAATAAATACTTTATCTGTATTTTCTCCCATACCTTAAAATCTTTTTTAAAGTCATCTAAAATATTTGTGCAGTTTATCTATCTTGCTTTCCCCTTTTTATTTTCAGATGCTTAAAATTTTTATTGAAGCATTCAGGTTTTTTGCTTAGCTAATACTTTATGCATCTTTTCACTGCTTTTTCCATAGTTCTTGCATTTTGAAGAATAATTGTTTTCTCCAGTACCCAAAATGATTTGACTACATGTATATCTTATGTCTTTATTATTTCTGACATATGATTTAAACCTGCACTTTCCAGCACATCATTGCTTCCAAAATGTGTTTTAATTCAAATGCGCACACACACAAAAACGACAATTCTAATAATGATACATAAGGATGTGTTCTAAGAGAGTCTTTGAGTGCCTTTGAGTACCTTACTCAGAGAGTCTTTGAGTGTGTGTATGTGCCTTCAAGCTGCCTGTCAATTTAGGGAAACCCCATGGATTTCATAGGGTTTCTTAGGTCATTGCCTTCCTCTGAAATATACAACCTACAGCACCTGATATTCCCTTTTGGTCCCCTATCCAAGTACTAGCCAGGCCTGATTCTGTGTAACTTCCAAGATCATATAGGATCTGATGTATTTCAGCTATACTCACCAGAAAATATTTCTTCTATGTCTGAAGCATAAAATTGTATAAAATACTTCAGTAATTGTTCACCTGTAGTCACATAATCTCATTTAGAACATAATACAAATTGTGAACCCATGATGAACTTTTTGGAATAGATATTTATAATATTTGTATTACTAAAGTCCCATTTTGAAGGCTGTAAACAGGGGATGTTTTTCCGCACATACAGTAATTTTCAGTGTATATCACAGAATAAGGCAAATTTCATCAATTCCCCCTCCCCTTCTGGTTCTCTATACCCCCAATTCTATTCTGGAGAATTCAGAGATCCATGAACTGTATCAGAGGAGCTTCGGGGCACATATGGAAGAGGAATTTACCAGAAACCTTCCCAAGTCCCTTGATAGGCCACTGCTAAGTGAGAAGTCCTCTTCCCATTCACTGAAGGGAACTGAATGCAACCAAGTATATCAGCTCACCAGTGTATAGACAGTAAAAGCAAATGCTTCTTAATCCTACAAAACTCACATGTCCAAAAAACTTTCCCTGAAGCAACAGTCAATAAAGCATGTTCTATCAAATACAAATAACAGAGCCTACCCCCTTACCTCTTTTCACTGAAGGTGCACCAAATTTAATAAATAACATTTTAACAAATGAAGGAGCTTTTTCAAACAAAGCACTGTCCTACCTGCTTCACATCTGGAAGTAGTGATGGCAAGAAATTAAAGAACTGGTGATAGATGCTGCAGACAAACGTTTACATAGCTGACCTACATTGTAGAATTGTCCATATCTGGAGTTGTATATTGCCCAACATTACAGATGTTCTGGTGTAAACTGAATTGTACTCAGTGGTGCATTCTGCGAGCACAAACCCTCAATCACTTGTAGAACTCCCATTTTTATCCCAGTCCTGGTATCAAACCCAATACCTGATGCCACTTATTCAAGCTATTCCACAACCTATTTCACAAGATGTTGCACTAATTGTTATTAAGGGTGTTGTACAAACTGCTGCACCTACCTGGGTTAGGTGTTCCTTGAACTAGATGTGCTAGTTCTGCTAGCAATTGGTGCAAAAGCTGGCAGAACATCACCTTGGGTGACAAATGGATCCATAATCATGGGAGTGGTGAATCTAGATTTTACTGCCACTTCGCATGCAGTTCAACAGAAGATTTCATAGAGCTCAGCTAGGGCACAGTACCAGTAGAGCCTTTGACAGCATCTCTTAAGAGTTCTTCTCCTACAGTAATGTTGTATAGCCAACTCTTCTGTCACAGCACTTTGGGATTTCATGGATTTCTTGGTCTTCTGAGCAGCCAGTTTATTTGAAAGACTAATGTTCTGTTGCTTTGCACTCTCTAGTTTATTAAACTAAAGTAGCTCCCTGATGGTGCAACAGTCCATGGCACTCCCACTCTGATGATCAAGCACAGCTTCCCATCCCACCCTCACTGGTACCTTCCATTCTCTCCACAATCTATTCCACCAGCTCTCATCACAAGTCATAAATTGTACTACTTAACTGTTTTCACTTTGTTATTCTCTTTAAAGGTCTATAGGAGGAAAACAATAATGCAAAAAGTAATATAAATTAAGTGATATGTACAGAGGTACCTGTCTGGTTCCACTGTATTAGACAACTGCAATATTCTCTAATACCATACTTTCCTTCAGTATTTTCACAGCAAAAAGATTAACAGGGTGTTAGTTTTAGTGATTTTAAGGATGACATATAACTCACCTCTTCAGATGAATTTGAAACCAGATCCTTTGTATTCCCAACATTCCCATTCTCTGCAAAAACAGGAATGTTGGGGCTGAAAACCATAAGATCACTTTTGGTGCCAGGCTCCCCGCTCACTCCTGCCAGGATGTGGCTGTGGCGATTTGAATATGACCAGCTGCCCACTTCACTAGCACAGACCAGTGTGGCTGTGCCAGGACCATAGACCATTGCCTCCTTTACCTGGGAATGACATCTCAGGACGATGTATATTACAATCACCAGCAGGAACAAGCTGGACACTGAGCAGATTGCAATGATTAGGTAGACATTGACATTTTCCACCTGGGCCTTTCCACTCCCTCCTGTTCTGAGAAGATGGGCATCAGCCTGAATGGCCTGAGTGCTTGCCACAAGCGACACACTCAGTGTGGCTGTGGCTGATAGCACAGGCTTACCGTGATCCTTCACCACCACCACAAAAATCTGGCTGCTACCACTGTTTCCTGATTCATCCAGGGCACGTGTGGTGCTGATCTCACCAGTATAGAGCCCCACACGCCAGGGCCCATTGTTTGCTTCATGAAGTTCATAGCGCAGCCATGCATTGTAGCCTGAGTCAGCATCCAGGGCATGGATCTTACCCACAACATGTCCAGCCATCACAGGGACCACCAACAAGATAGGAGTCTCCTCCAGCCCAGTTACTGCAGGTGCGTTGTCATTCTCATCCACCACAAACACTTGAATTGTCACATTGCTGCACAAAGAGGGCAGCCCAGCATCCTTGGCACTCACTTGGAACTCCAGCAATTTCAGCTCCTCATAGTCCAAAGGCTGCAAAGCATAGAGCTTCCCACTTTCTGAGTGCACTGAGATGTAGCTTGACAATGGCCAAAGCTTTTCATCCATCCAGTAGCTGATTAAACTGTTCTCAGCCACATCTGGGTCTGAGGCAGATACTGTGAAGATGTGGGCACCAGGTGGATTGTTTTCCTTCACAAAGACTGTATAGGAGGGCTGAGCAAAAACAGGTGCATTGTCATTGATGTCACTGATAGGAACTGACAAGGTACTGCTAGCTGACAGTGATGGAGTTCCTTCATCCCGTGCCATCACCACTAGCACATATTCAGCTACCTGTTCCCGATCCAAGGGCGCATCCAGAACTAGTGAATAGTAATTCTTGAAGGTGGATTTCAGCTTGAAGGGGAGCACAGAAGGCCACAGGGAACAACTCACTTGCCCATTGGCTCCAGAGTCCTTGTCTGAGATACTAATCAGCGCCACCGTCATACCAGGAGGGGAGTCTTCTGGCACTGGTACTGACAGTGACTTGAGTGACAGCTGAGGTACATTGTCATTTACATCTAAAATCTCTATCACAACTTTGCAATGTCCAGCCAGAGGAGGATTGCCTTTATCTTCTGCTACAATTTGAATTTCCCAAATATTACTATCTTCATAATCTAATGTCCCTGCTACCTTAATTTCACCTGTGCTATCACCTATTTGGAAGATGCTTTTCACTTTGGAAGGAACAAGGCTGCTAAAAGAGTAAGTAATGTCCTTACAACTGCCTTCATCCAAGTCTGTGGCATTGAGTTTAATTATGAGAGTCCCATTAACTGGATTTTCTGGCACTCTGACCTTGTAAACAGATTGATTGAATAATGGAGCATTATCATTTACATCCAACACATTTATCACCAGCTGGACTGTTCCTGTGAGCTCTGGTTTGCCCCCATCTGTGGCTGTCAGCAATAGATGATGCACAGAGACATCTTCTCTGTCTAATGCTTTCTTTAACTCAAGCCCAGCTGACTTTGTGTGGTCTTCATTTGTTACTACATTAAGACTAAAATAATCATTTGGGTTGATCCTGTAAGTTAACAGAGCATTTGTGCCAATATCTGCATCAGAAGCACTCTCTAATGGGAAAGGAAAATGTGGCAGCCTTGATTCTGCAATAATCAATGTTTGCTCAGTAACAGAAAAGACAGGAGCATTGTCATTTATGTCTGCAATCTCCACTTCCACATGGAAGACTTGTAGGGGTTTATCCACAATCACCTCCAAGTGAATGGAACACAAAGGGCTCTTGACACACAGCTCCTCCCTGTCTATCCGGGAATTAACAAACAAAATTCCATTTTGCAAATTTACCCTGAAATAGTCCCCATGGCCTTGGGATTCCATCCGGAACATCCGAGGCACCAGCTCACTCACCTCCAGCCCCAGGTCCTGGGCAATGCGGCCCACAAAGGTGCCATGCTGGGATTCCTCCGGCACAGAATAATGGAGCTGGCCGCTCCCCATTTCCCAGGCAGTGTGGAGCAGAATCAGATGCAGCAGCTGCTTTCTCATCAAAGGGTCTATCCGCATAATAATCATGAAGATTTGCAATTAGGATGCTTCTAAAATATTTGTTTTAGATGTAGCTAATTTGAATGGTCTAGATCACCAGGGAGTAGCATCTCTGATGGTAAATTCTATGGATCTTGTAACTGCAGCTGGATTTCTGCTGACGTTTTTTGCCCAAATACATTTTTTTAAAGGGAGAGAGCTGTATTTTGAGGTTTCCAAGATTATTTAGGCAATTGCTCCACCATGTGATTGAGTATGTGAAGTGCAGACAATACCATGTTTCCACCTTTTTCTTACTATTTGAATGTTTGCCTTAATTTACTTCCAGGGAATTTATTTTATATAATTGACAAACTTTATTTTAAGCCATTCATTTTTTTAACAATTTCTTTTTCTGATTAGCCAATTGTTTGTTAGAAAGTTGAGAACACATAAGCAAACCTGAGCATCTTGGAAGACGTCTGCAATAGAAGTATAACAAATAGGTATGTTTTGGGATAAAGTATCTGCCAGCACCATTCATGGCACTCTAACCTAGTGGCAATGTGGTTGCAGATTCCATGTTATGTCTTTGGTTTTCTACATGTATTTTTGGTACCAGGGAAAGTGGCATCAGTGCACTTTAGAAGCTATATTGCAGAAATGACTGCTTTCTTCAGATATAACATTTGTGCTTATACCAGGTATAAAGAAAAGGATCAGTGGGCTGATGACATCTCCAGGAGGCAAAATTATCCTTTCAACTTTCAGTTTTTAGATATGATGTACTGTCATTCTGGATCACTTTATTTCAGAACACTTGACAATTTCAACAACTGAAGAAAATTATAGAAATCTATACAGTATTTGGACTGAAAATATGGTATACATGGCCTTAGGCACAGGAGAACCGCTTACCAGTGTTAACTTTCTATTTAGGCCCATGTCAAGTCTAAATGCACTCATCCCATAACTGCTCACTCACAGGTAAAGTGAGCTGTTTGTTGTTGTGTGTGTTAACTGTACTTGACAAGCGTGTTTAAATGTAAAAGAAAATGCACACATTGATTATCAGAATGACATGTGCTTCGATCACAATCATTGATAGGTCTGTTATGTCTCTCCTTTTGCCAGTTTTTCATTCATAAAGAAAGCTCTAAATTGTCTGAACATTTTTGCTTCTATCGATCTTCTGAGGAAAGGGAGGCAGAGGGAGATGATCTACTCATATATCTTAAGTTTTAGATACTGGCTTTTGTTTCTCATAAGCTATTAGATCTCTTAATGCAATCTGAACCTATTCCTGACATAGAGTTTTTCAAAGATTGGCAAAAAATAATAATAATTTGCCAACTGGAACATTGAAAGACGTATCTTGCATGCCCAATGCAAAATATGAAATGCTGCAAGTGTATCTTTGTATTTGTTACAATTCATCAACATATGGTCATGCGCTGTCTCCTTACAATAGGAAGACAATGCTGCAATGTATTCTCAGCTCCTAATCAGAAGGTGCCAGTCACTGTAACAGCTGTAAGCTTCTCCAGCAAGCCATTTCATCCTCTCAGCCACGTTTCTTTATCTTGTGCAGCTGTCAACTTTCCATGACCACTGAGCATGTTCCACTCTTCACTGGGTGGTTGGAATAGCCAACTCCTCCTTGCTGCCTCCTTCAGTTTCTTTGTTATTTTTCAGATGACCTGTGCTTCTGCAAATCTTTGAGCAGGCAAGGCTGGTACCTTCCTCTTATTTCTAAGTTGCCCCAGTTTGTCTCCATGCTTGTTTGTAATCATCATCTATGGCTAACTCTAGATGGCTAAAAATAATAATAATAATAATCTGGAAATACCAGAGATTTGTTCCTGTGGAAATCAATTTTATTTCTGATTCCAGATGATGTTTTGCTTGTTTCAATTTATGCCCAGTGAACTCCTGGTACAACTGAAAATGTTTTATTCCACCTCCTATGGTGCATTTACTTTAAACCTGGTACATGCCAAAATGAAAAGGTTTGGTACTTCCTTGTGTGTTTTTACTGTTTTGGAACTAGTAAAAATGGCTGCTGCCAAGTAAACACAGCTATAGTTTCCAGGACACAGATTCAACACACATCAAATGAGAGCGAGAGGAATGTTAGCATTAAAGCAAAATTATCCTAATGCTTTACTAGTATATATTGCTAAAGCACTTTAGCACAATAACAATAACTCCTAAATAATAATTTTTAAAAAGATGTTTGGAAATGGGTGAAAATCAGTTTCTGAAATGTTTCATGATACTGGATGTGATATGTAATCAGGAGGAGGGGGAAGGACAGAAGCAAGGGAGGGAGAGAAACCTAGCATATTTCAAGAAAGGTCTAGAAGGAGGAGCTGGAAAATGCAGAAATATGCTGTACAATCAAAACAACAAAAACTGGAAATGTTCCTTATTTTCAGGCTGTCTGGTTGAGCCCTACGTTTGCTGTAAACATGTGTGTTTGTTTGCTTGTTTCTAAAGCTCTACAATTCTTCTAGTAATAATTCAGATCCTGCTCCAGTAAAAACTCAGTTTTTAATATAGTCTGGATAAAGCCAATGAATTATCCAAGGTGCTGAGCACTATTCTTTAAAAAAATCTACTGGGGCAATGAGTTCTCATATTTATGTGCTCTTAGGCAATTTGTTCATACTGTTCCCACTCTGTTTTCAAAGAGTGAACAAAACAGGGACTTCACATTTTTAAAAACTGGAAATTTGAACAGCCAGTATATAGCAATGATTAATTTGGTGGAACTTAATAGGGACAACCCAGAATGACCAACACTGACATGTGTTTTTCCCTAATCACTGCCTTTACAGCTGTTTTATGGGGTGGATGATTAAAAAAAAAAGACCTAAGTACCCTAAAGGTACCAAATCCTGTCTGATCTTAGAAGCTAAGCAGGGTGAGCCCTGGTTAGTACTTGGATGGAAGAGTGCCAATGAATACCAGGTGCTGTAGGCCATGTTTCAAAAGAAGGAAATGGCAAAACCACCTCTGAGTATTCCTTACCTAAGAAAACCCCATGAAATTCATGGGGTCGCCATAAATAGACATGCAACTTGAAGGCACCTACTCTGGCTTTTCTTCGCAAATGAAGATTTAGGAAGGACTCATCCCGCACTTTCTGCAAGCGCACTGATAACTAAAAAGGACAATCCAAGATAAACAAGTCCAGCTGCAGAAAGCAGAGCAGAAGGTCTCCTTGGGTGATGTTTCCAGGTTGTGATTCTTTCTGCGTTGTTATTTCTCTTCAAGACTTGTTCGGCATGAGTTCTCAAATAAGGCTGCAGCATTGTGGATAGTGCGTCTCCATGCCTCCCAATGTGAGGCCAGGGCAGACCATTGTTGGTGATCAATTTGGCCGAGCCTAAGATGTTGTTTCAGGGAGTCCTTGTATCGCTTTTTTGGAGCACCCCTCTTATGCTGACCCATGGCAATTTCACACGGAAGTTCTTTACCAGCCTGCACCACAGGACAAACACCACCATCCCCACATTGCCATCGGCAAATCTGTGCTTAAGTCTGTTCAGCAGTTCACCTACCTGGGAAGCATCATCTCCCCAGATGCCAAGATTGACAAAGAGAAGGCACATACACATATAATATAAAAACAGCTGTGGAGGCTGCAATCTTGAACAGTGGACCAGAAGAGAGATAAAGGGTCACTTAATACTTAGGTCATTTTCCCCACTCCAAAGTCCTACCTAGCTGTTTATTGTTCCACATGGGTGGGAAAAGCTATGATTAGTTCTCTGTGATAATACTGAGCTGAAAAACAACCAATGATGAAATGGTAACACACTCCCTCCCCCATTTGTCCTCCACTCAAAATTACAGTCTCCATGCATATTTTTTATTTTTAAAAAAATTGTGGAAGAAAACATATGTAACTACAATTGTAACTATAAAGATACATCAAAATGTCCTAACAATCTATAACCAGACTGAAATTCTTCTTGTTACCATAATGAAAACAACCTTATAAGAGCTGTTAAGTTTAAATAGATAATATAGATTCAAAAAATAGAAAATGTTTAAATAGTAATACAGATTAAAATGGAAAATAAAAACAATCTGAAAATATATACCAATTTCTATTAAAATTGCTTCTTTATTTCATGATTTTTATATTGATCTTGTTTTTCAAAGCTTGGTGTACAACCCTCAGGACCTCATAATGCTTGCATCAAGTACAAGGCAAGCATAAGAAATCCTTACTCAGATTTTAATCCAAACCAGAAAAGAACTCCCCTCTGACTGCCTCCTTTCCACCCAGTTCCCTTTTTTTCTTTCCTTTCATCAATCACCCAAGTCCCTCCTCCCTTTCTTCTCTCATCATTTATGAAGATGGTGCTCCACTCGAAGCAGTAGCAATCTGTGGGAAGCAGTGTGAGGAAGGGTTGAAAAGATAGCTCTCCCATTCCTCTCCCCACTTGGTGCAGTATGACATCATTACTAAAATACCACACAAGGAATGAAAAAGGAGGTTTATATTGGTCACTGGTAGGCTGCTTTCATATTTCCCCTGACTCAAAAGTAAGATATTTCCTGAATTATTTGGGGGGTGGGGGAGGTACAAGGCTGACTTTTTTCTGAACTAACCAGTGTGAGTCAGGAGAACCTCACCAAGCACTGGTATTTACATAGTGATTGTAAATACATACTGGTATTTACAAAAAAAAAAAATGTTTACAGACAAAATGTATTTAATTCAAGTTTTCTGTTCTAAAGATATTTTTACTGCTTAAAGTTCACTCATATTCATTTTATATCCTGACTCCTTACATTCATTTTATATCGAAATATCCTACTATATCTTAACATTATACTTTATATATTCAGAATTCCTGAGCCAGTCATTCAAAGAACATTATCTACAAATAATGTAATTTTGTGGCTGTTTAGTATTGTACTGATTATTGGCAATATCTCTGTCTTCCTTAAGCTCTAGTGAAAAGAGATATAAACCTATTGTGCAGGAGAAAACAGATGTTTCCTGACAGGTGTTTCCTTAGACAAAAATATGCTCTGAATAATTCATATTTATCAAAATTATTATTATGTTCTAGTATCATGCCACACAATTATTTAAGTATTTCCCCCTTGTCAGATTCTTCTAATATTCTCTCAAAAGAATGTCCATTCTAGTCTATCAAAGGCCTTCTGAGCATCAAATTACTTCAGAATAGTTGGAACTGCTTCTTCCTTTGATCTGAAGTTAAAATACATGGCCCAACATCAAATTAGAAACTAGCATTAATAAAATGCATTCAGTCAGGATCAGTATGATTTTAAAAAGCCATGATGTTATATGGATAATAGGATTATGAATTATTCACATACTGACCACTGGCCCACCCCAACATTGAATACAACATTGGAACAGCACCCTGGATGCTGTAGTCCTCTACAGAGAGGATGCACATATATGAGCAGCTACTCTTGCATAGGTTTCCAGGTTATCGTACTTCACAATTGTGTAAGGGTCTCAGTCATGTAGAAGAGCTCTTCAGAAGCTGGCTTTCTCCCTGCAAATCCCCAAGTCAACAAAAGAACATCCATAATGTACTCAACACCTATTATTAGGACAACAGTATGGCTCTACTCCCCTACCATGGGAATAAAATGTGTAGAATCTTAACTAACAAGTAAAATGGTATAGATATATTTGGAAGCTTAAGATCTGTTTCTGGTTTTGGAACAGGTATCAGTTTCACATCATTCCAATTAGTCAGAATTTTAGATCAGTTAACAAGTTAATTAGAAACTTGAGTAACAGATGAAAAATGAATGGTATTCTTCTGCTGGTAATGCTTTTTAATGCTTTCGTAGAAGCTCACCTCTCGGTTGTTGGATAGTTCTGTTTAAGGGAGTAGGGATGTTTCTCTTATCTTGAAAATTCCTAATATTTTCTTAGGATTATGTTTCTGATTTACCTAGATGTCATTATAAAATAAAACAGAACTGTAAAATTTCTTCTATTATATCACAAAGCTATTCCTACTGTCGTTAATTATTTTAGTGCCTGTGAGTCTATTACCAGCTTATTACTCTTCACAGCAACACCTTATTAGACATAGAGTGCTTCCACATTAAAAAAAAAATACCAAAATACATCTTCTGTTTTATCTTGTGAATTTGAAGTAAATGTAGCTTCTGCCACCCCTCCCAGGCTCCAAGGCACAGTGGAAACACAGCACAAAAGGATAGGAAAAGCCTTTCTGGTCACTCCTAACTGCTTTTTCTTCCACTTCTGTTTAGTGTGCCTCAGAAAGGGAATCTTTCACCCAACAAAACCTTAGCCCTGACTGTAGGGTGGCAATAATTACAAACCATGTTAACAAATTGGCAAGTTAAATTACCAAAGGTAGTTATTTTGAGTTCTTGGCTGCCCATACAGTCCACGTGGGGACAATATATAAGACATAATGGCCACAATAAATAAATATATATATATATACACCAAAAAAAATGGTGAAATATTCAAGTACTTATTGCAGACCCAGATTTACATATTTTTAAATTTATCTCAAGGAGTTCTCCAGTATTTTAGTCATGGGAAGATGGGATAATAATAACTGTAAATCCAAACTCCACAAAGCAGTGATAACTTTGTTGACCCAAATCAAAAACTCCGCATAATGTATTTTACGCTTTGGAATTGGTCCCATAAAGGTATCAGTGCTTTGTGGATTTTGTTGTATCTTGCTGCATGGCCAAAACAGCTACCCCAAATATGAGTGACTGTAAACCATATGGTTACAGTTAAGATCTCTGCCTTCAGGTTAGTTGAGACCAAACAGGGAGACTTTTCACATGTGGCATATTGCTTGAGAAACATCCTTTCCAGGGACTTCATCTTATGCTGAATGTGATGTCTTTCTAGTGCCAAGCAAATATTATTTTATTTTTCCAGGTCTTCCATTATGTGACTTACCTGGTTTTAGTCTGCTATCCCTAATTGTTTTTCAGTCTGTTGTTTCATATTGGCTGCTGCTAGTGGTTTTGTTGTAGTAATTTTCGTGTTCATACTTTTTTATATCTGTGAGCTACCCTTAGAATTTTAAAACAAAAATATTTTGGATAAATAAAATTTCAAAATATTAACACTGGAAAGTCCTTGCCTTTCTCTCACCACAGCAATCATTCTCAGTGAAGACAGAAGTTAAGTGTACAATGATACAATTACATATGATAAAATGGTCTTCAAAATCTATGGCTCACCTGTACAGATGAATCACAAAGTATTTGTTCCTGATTTCCACTGCCTGGAGGAGGAGGAATGTTGGGACTGAAAACCATGAGGTCATTCTTGATGCCAGCTTCACTACTCACACCTGCTAGGATGTGACTGTGACGATTTGAATAGGACCAGCTACCAACTTCACTGGCACATACCAGTGTGGCTGTGCCAGGGCCATACATCATGGCCTCCTTTGCCTGGGATTGGCATCGTAGGGCAATGTAAACTATGATTGCAAGCAGAAACAAGCTAGACACTGTGCAGATAGCTATGATGAGGTAGATGTTGACATTGTCCACCAAGGGCTTTGAGCTCCCTCCCATTCTAGGAATGCGGGAATCAGTCTGCATGAGCTGGGTACTTGCCATTAATGACACACTCAATGTGGCGGTGGCTGACAGTATTGGCTTGCCATGATCCTTCACCAGCACCAGCAGATTCTGGCTGCTGCCACTAATTTCTCCCTCATCGAGGATACGTGTGGTAGTGACTTCACCACTGTACAGCCCTACTCTCCAAGGACCATTGCCCCCCTCGTGCATTTCATAGCGCAACCATGCATTGTAGCCTGAGTCAGCATCCAGACCACGGATCTTGCCTACCACATGTCCAGCCATCACAGGGACCACCAGCAGGAGAGGGGCCTCCTGTTGTGCAGATACTGCAGGTGCGTTGTCATTCTCATCCACCACGAAGACTTGCACTGTCACATTGCCACACAGGGAGGGCAGTCCTGCATCCTTAGCACTCACTTGGAATTCCAAAAGCTTTAGCTCCTCATAGTCCAACGGCTGCAGAGCATAGAGTTTCCCACTCTCTGAGTGCACTGAAATGTAGCTAGAGAGTGGCCAGAGCTTCTCATCTATCCAGTAGCTGATCAAGGCATTCTCAGCCATATCTGGGTCTGAGGCAGACACTGTGAAGATATGGGCACCAGGTGGGTTGTTTTCCTTCACAAAAACTGTGTAAGAGGTTTGTGCAAAAGTTGGTGTATTGTCATTGACATCACCAATGGGTACTTCCAGGCTGCTGGTGGCTGACAGGGATGGTGTCCCATGATCTTGGGCTGTTACAATAAGTTTGTATTCTGCCACCTGCTCTCGATCTAGGGGTTCAGCCACTACCAAAGAATAGTAATTCTTAAAGGTGGACACTAGCTTGAAGGGGAGTCCAGGGGGGTGCAAAGAGCAACTTATTTGCCCATTGGTACCAGAGTCCTGATCCAAGACACTGATCAGAGCCACCACTGTCCCAGGCTGAGAGTCTTCTGGTACTGGTACTGACAGAGATTTTAGTGACATCTCGGGGGCATTGTCATTGACATCAAGAACCTCAATCACAATACTACAATACCCAGTCATTGGATTACTCCCTTTATCACTTGCTTGTACTTGAATCTCATATTGATGAGTTTCCTCATAATCCAATTTTTCTTTTGTTCTTATTTCCCCATTTACAGTATTTAAGGTAAATGTATTTTTTAATTTAAGAGGCACACGGTTCTGAAATGAGTATGTAACATCCTTATTGCTTCCCTCATCCAAATCTGTGGCATTTAATTTCATCACCAATGTCCCATTTGGAACATCTTCTGCCATCTGGACCTTATATACTGATTGATTAAAGGCAGGTGCATTATCATTTTCATCAAGCACAGAAATCACCAGCTGCACTGTGCCACTGAGCTCTGGTTTCCCAGCATCTTTGGCCAGGAGTAGCAAATGATGCACAGCCCTGACCTCTCTGTCCAGTGAGTTCTTTAAAAGCAATCCTAAAGACTGGCTTTCATCATGTTTTCTCTGCACATCTAGAGTAAAGTATTCATTGGGGCTCAGTATATAGGTGAGCTGAGAGTTTGAACCAATATCAGCATCAGAAGCTCCCTCCAGTGGGAAAAATGACCCTGGCATTCTCATTTCTGAAACAAAGATATTTTGTTCCTTTTGAAAGAATACAGGAGCATTGTCATTTATGTCCTTGATCTCCACCTCTACATGGAAGACCCTCAGAGGTTTGTCTATAATCACCTCCAGGTGAATGGTACACAAAGGATTCTTGGCACACAACATCTCCCTGTCTATCCGGGAATTAACAAACAAAATCCCATTCTGGACATTTACCTCTAAATAGTCCCCTTGGCTTTGGGACTCCATCCGGAACATCCGAGGCACCAGCTCATCCACTTCTAGTCCTAGGTCCTGGGCGATGCGGCCCACAAAGGTGCCATGCTGGGATTCCTCCGGCACAGAATAATGCAGCTGGCCATTCCCCACTTCCCAAGACATGGTAAGAAAAAACAGCTGTAGTAGCTTCTTTCTTGCTAGCCAGCACTGGAACAAAATAATCATAGCTATGGTAGGATTTATTTCCTATTTTTTTTAAATTAAATCCACTACCTTGTGTTGTCATTCAAAGCTGAGAAAAAATCCTGTTGTTATGCTGCTATATCCATCCTGTCGTCTTTCAATGTCTGCTCTTGCTGTAGAGTTGGGAGGGGCTTTGATCCTTGCATCAAAAGAGCATTTTTATTTTCAGTGGGCAGCGACATCTTGTGACAATTGGTATAAACAGCACACAAATTTTCTTTCCTTTGTTTAAAAAAAATTCATTTCTTAGGCAGTTATTAACTGAACTTTACAATTTAAATGCAGCCTGCTCTATTATTGTTCCATGAAAAAAAATGTGCATGTGTATGTAGCGTTACTATTGTCTTTTAAAATTGCTAGGAATCTAATCCATGGGCCAAAAGTTGTACAGTATATTCAAAAGTAATCATTCAAAATTAGATCAAAATTGATGAAGAGTGTTTAGGGCTACCAATGTTGGCAGACTTTTAGACATTACTAGGATTTTAATACCCATTTCAGAAATGCCTATTTTAATTGTTTCTTCATTGTGTTTTTAGAAAAGTCTAAGGCTGAAGACTGCTACCACAGCATGTGGTGGCTTGCGGGGAGTACATGGCTAAGTGTACTTGTACAGCAAAGAGATCTATGTTCTTCAAGCAAAATAGCCAAGCCACATCCTATAAGTAAAGATAAAAAAGCCTAGATTTTAACTGTTTGAAGTGGGATGATATTCCTTGAAGAGCCTTAATAAGGAAGACAAAACCCTAGACAAAACTCACCTGTTGAGTCCAGAAATTAGCCAAGTTGCATTGAGAAACCTTGAGGTCCAAGAAGAAGAGGATGGATTACAACTGATGAAGCATGAAAATGGACACTACAAGATATCCTTGAGTCTGTCTTGCACTCAATGCCTCTTCACACAAAGTTTCCTCTGCATTGAATTCTAGTCTGCAACTCTGTGGGCAGGAGTCAGTCTTCTTATACAAGGTAATATGCTATGTCCATGGATGACACGATAAAAATCTGAGGTAGGCAGACAGTAGATCAGGAACTATTGGTAGATCTATGAACAATCTGTATTAGAAGAAAGAGTCTCCAACTCTGAACAGTTTAATAAGAACCATTTTAAGATTTAAATTAGATTATTAGAATCCTTGATCTAAGTAACTCAGGAGCAGATTTTACTTTGAAAAGACAAGTCATACCAGTATATGGTTATCAGCATAATCCACATTGATTGTTGATAGTCAGTTATGATCTAGAAATGCTAATTCATATGTTTTGAGTTTTCTAGTTACATTTGATACTTAATCATACCTAATCAACAATTAATTTTCCCTGGGAAAAGTACACTGTCAAAAGGAGTACAGTACTGAAAATTGCATTCAGTATAATGCTTTGTTGTCATCTTTGTAATGACTTCCTTTCCTTAGTTTTCCATAGGTTTCAATATTAGACTAAAGAGAGCTGAAAGCAGTAAAATGCCTTTGGATTTTAACTCACTGCTGTGAGGCAGAATCATTTACCCACAAAATCAATGTATGCAATGTGCTGGAACCAGAGACTAGGTTCAATGGAGAGCTGTTACAGACTAAGGGCTCAGCTAGACAGGAGAATTAATTGTGGAAAATAGTGCATTAACACACTATCACAGCAGTGTTCATTTGTCCCTATGATCCATTTGCAAAATCACTGGCATGGAAAGCTATCAGAGTTTGAAGTTCACATGGAGCATGCCCGTGAGAAAAGATGGTGGCAGCGAGTGAATTACCTGCATTGTTATTCCTCAAAAGCTCCCTCCATCCCCCCCTTTTTTTTTGCCTTGTTAAATGAGAGGTGTGGAAGAGTGATCTTATGGTTTAAAAACTTTTTTTTCCTCTGCCAATCAAAAATAGCACAAGATCGCTTCCATGAAAAACAACAATGGCGGCTCTGGTTGCGTCATCTCCAGCAAGCCCACCCCCGTACACATCTGACCAATCATGTTTTGACTTCCTGGATGTGACCCAATTCAAACTGATTGTTCAAACAGGCAGTAATGTGCATTTTCACATATATTTTTTTAAAAGATCACAAGAAACAGCGAAAGATGTAATTGCAAACTACTTGGAGTTTTCATCCCCCCTCCTTCCGAATATGACCAATCCCGGCAGGAGCTCATCTAGACAAAAGGTATTTGGCCACATTCCTTGAGGATTTTTTTTCACCATCTAGACAACACCAAAGGGTGCTAGGGTGATTTGTGCATTTAAAAGATAAAATAGAAGTGGTGGGGACTTTCTGTTCTCAAAGAACAGAAAGAATATCAATAAAGTAATGAAACAACCCTATATCATGGAAAGATTCTGAAAAATATGTGTGTTGTCATGCTACCAATGGTTATAATAGTGATTAAAATGTGAAATTAAAGTTTTAAAGAATAAACGTCAACTAGGTGTAATTTATACGAGGCCAAAAGGAAACCACAATTAGTTCAAAGATTATGTCGTCCTTTGAGGATTCACTTGTACTTCCATACATCTGAAAGTAAGGTCAACCAATTGAAAGTCACAGCACATACTTTACTCAATGAGTCTTTAATTTAGACAATACTATCCATTTCTTGCACAATCTGTCAGTGCTGAAAGGGATATGGCATCTTTTATTCTTAAAAAACAATAAGAGGAGCTTTTGAAAAAAATGAGTTCTCTTCCATTTGATAAGTTGAACTGGATAAGTATTTAGAACTGGCTTGGCATATCATCCAAACCTTTCTGCTTCTTGGTTTTATCAGACCAAATGAAGACACTTGATGTTATCTCAACACTGTTCAACTTTCTTGCAGTTTCTAGCTTACGATACCCATGATAGGCATGTTACAAAAAAACCTTACCGACATATTGGAGGTGAAGGAGAAAAAGGGCAATAAGGATTTCAATGGTAAACTTACTAGACCCAAGATTATTAAATAAATAAATAGACCCACCATCACAACTGGTTTTGTGTTTCTCTTACTGCATGACACTTGACAAACCTGCATTAGCCTTCTCAGTCATGGATATTTTCAAGCTACTATATGCACAAAGCAATAAGCCTCAGTGACCCCACTTGTGCTGTTGAGTAGTGATAGTGTGAATGAAAGCCCAGCATATGTATCAACTATATTGTCCCTTGTAGGCTGCACTTCATCTCCAACTGTTGTCCACTGCAATTCCTCACTGGTGTATCTCTAGCACTGCTTAATTTGCAAAGTAAAAACAAACAAACAAAAGCTTTGGTGCAAGTTAAAGATGTCAAATTCTAGGATCCCCTTTCTCAAAGAAGTTATCTTATTCAATATAATTCGATAAAAGATGAGGGGGGGACTAACATAAAAGTACTGCATATGGAACTATCACTAGTGTGCAACAGGAAACACACACAGAGAGACATTTCAATTCAATGAATTCAAATCAGAAAGGAATGCAATACTGTTAGTTACAAGGATCTTAAGGGTACCATGTCACTCACCTCTCCAGAAGAATTTGGAATAACCTCCTTTGCACTTCCTGCCCCTGCATTCACAGCAAAGACAGGAATATTGGGACTGAAAACCATGAGATCATTCTTGATTCCAGTTTCCCCAGCCACACATCCTAGATTGCGGCTATGGCGTTGTGAGTATGACCAGCTGCCTACTTCACTGGCACACACTAGAGTAGCTGTGCCAGGTCCATACACTGCAGCATCCTTGAACTGAGACTGGCATCGCAGGGCCACATACACAATGATCACTAGAAGGAACAAGCTAGACACTGAGCAGATGGCAATGATCAGGTAGACATTTGTATTATCTGCCAGAAGCTTGGGGTTCCTTCCCGTCTTGACAAAGTGGGCATCAGCCTGAACAGCCTGGCTGCCTGGTATCAAAGAGATACTCAGTGTAACTGTGGCTGACATCACAGGTTTCCCGTGGTCCTTCACAATCACCAACAGAGTTGTGCTGCTCCCTATACCTTCTGCTTCCTCCAGGGCATGGGTGGTACTAATTTCACCACTGTAAAGCCCCACTCTCCAGGAGCTACCACTTCCTTCATGCAGCTCATAGCGCAACCATGCATTGTATCCAGAATCGGCATCCACGGCATGGATTTTGCCCACTGTGTGCCCAGCAACCACAGGAGTCACCAACAAGATGGAGGCCTCTTCCTCCCTAGAGACTGCAGGTGCATTGTCATTCTCATCCACCACAAACACTTGAATGGTCACGTTGCCACACAAAGAGGGCACCCCAGCATCCTTGGCACTCACTTGGAACTCCAGAAGTTTCAGCTCCTCATAGTCCAAAGGCTGCAAGGCATAGAGTTTCCCACTCTCTGAGTGCACTGAGATGTAGCTTGACAGTGGCCAAAGCTTCTCATCGAGCCAATAGCTGATTAGGCTGTTCTCGGCCACATCTGGGTCAAAGGCAGACACTGTGAAGATGTGAGCACCTGGTGGGTTGTTCTCCTTCACAAAGATGGTGTAGGAAGGCTGTGTGAATGTAGGTGCATTGTCATTTACATCTCCGACAGGTACCACAAGGCTGATAGAGGATGACAATGTGGGGACTCCTTGGTCTTGGACTGTCACTATTAGCCTGTACTCTGCCATATGCTCTCGATCCAAGGTCTCAGCCAGCACCAGGGAATAATAATTCTTGAAGGTGGACACCAGCTTAAAGGGGAGCCCAAGAGGCCATAGGGAGCAGCTCACCTGGGCATTGATGCCCGCATCCCTGTCTGAGACACTTATCAAGGCCACCGCCATCCCCAATGGGGAGTCCTCCAGCACTGGGACAGACAGGGATGTCACAGACAGTTCTGGAATGTTGTCATTCACATCCAGAACTTGGATCAGAACTTTGCAGTGACCAACCAGAGAATATGAGCCCTGATCAGCAGCTTCAATTTGTAACTCAAACAGGTTAATTTCTTCAAAGTCTATCTCTCCTTTCATTTTAATTTCTCCTGTGTTTGAATCTATAGAAAAAATGTCTCTTAAATGGGAAGGCACCATATTGCTAAATGAATACAGTATTGCTTTATTAGTTCCTTCATCCAAATCATAAGCAGTTAATGTAAGGATTGAAGTTCCTGCTGTAACATTTTCTAGCACACTCAGCTCATATATAGACTGGTTAAACATTGGTACATTATCATTCGCATCTAGTACTACTATCTCCAATTGTACTGTGCCACTTAGCTCAGGCTGTCCTCCATCAGTGGCAGTGAGAAGTAAATGGTGAGCAGGGGAGTCTTCTCGATCCAGGGAATTCTGCAGCACTAGTGCTAAAGATTTTCTGAGAGCACCATGCTTTTCTTCACGTAGCTGAAAATAATCATTTGGACTGAGGATATAGGTTAGGAGACCATTAGAACCAATATCTGCATCCGAAGCTCCCTCTAGTGGGAAATAAGAGCCGGGCAGCCTGGATTCTAAAATAAACAATTGCTGCTTATTAACTGGAAAAATGGGAACATTATCATTTATGTCTCTGATCTCAATCTCTGCATGAAATATTCTAAGAGGTTTATCCACAATCATCTCTAGATGAATAATACAGATAGGATTCTGGGCACACAGCTCTTCCCTATCTATCCGGGAATTCACAAACAATATCCCATTCTGTAAATTTACCTCAAAATAGTCCCCTGGGTCTTTAGAAACCATCCTGAACATCCGAGGCACCAGTTCATCCAGCTCCAGCCCCAAATCCTGGGCAATACGACCCACAAAGGTACCATGCTGGGATTCCTCTTGCACAGAATAATGGAGCTGGCCACTCCCCACCAACCAGACTGTATGGATCAGAACCAGCTGCAGCAAATGCCTTCTCTCCATCAAGTCGAATAAATCCAAAACTGCATGAATCTTGAATGTTATGAATCCATCCTTTGGTTAATGAAAACTGCTCTGGGATTTGCTTGGTCACTATTAAAAGGTTGCATCTCAATTTGTTCTCTTTGATATCTGGATTTGTTCTCTCTCTGGCTGTTTCCATCAACCGATTTGCTTTTCATCTCTGGGTGCAGGGAGAGATTTCCTTAGCTCCCCCCACCCAATGGATTTTGTAAGCAAGGGCGACATCATGTGTCTAAATTTGAAAGCACAAGTGGTTTGACTAGAGGGTGGGGGTGGGTGGGAAATGTTTCATAAAATTATTTCCCTTCACTTACAGACTCTTCTCAAATATTTTAAGATCTATACTTCAACTTTAAATACTCGGTTAATAGTATTCTCTTCCCACAAATCATACTAGGAAGCAATCTTATTAAAATGTGAAAAACAAATGTTTCATAGGCAATGAGCAACACACCAACAGTTCAGAAATGAAGTATCGAGATTCCACTGGCCAAATCTTTTTTTAAAGTATAAATACAAATGAATAAATATATAGCAGATTTAAATACTTCATTATGTGGTGAAGTAGACATTTATAATAGAACGATAATTAAATTATTGTGGTAGTAAGGAAAAATGCCTTAGTCTTTAGTTTGCTTTGAAATCTTTCCTTCTACAATATTCCCAATTTAGTCAAAATATTTTAAAGAAAAAATTCACTTGTACTCACCCTGAAATATACATGCCCCATAAGCATTACAGAGGATATGTGCATATATAAGATGCTTAAAAGAAGCAGAAGACAGGAAAGTCCTGATCTACTCTTTAAAAGGGAACGTTTCTAGGATGGAGGATCATCGCCACCCAAAAATAGTACTCTACGGTGAACTTGCCATGGGTCAGCGTAAGAGGGGCACTCCAAAAAAGCAATACAAGGACTCCCTGAAACAACATCTCAGGCTCAGCCAAATTGATCACCAACATGGTCCGCCCTGGCCTCACATCGGGAGGCATGGAGATGCACTATCCACAATGCTGCAGCCTTATTTGAGAACTCACGCCAAACAAGTCTTGAAGAGAAACAACAACACAGAAAGAATCACAACCCAGAAACATCACCCAAGGAGACCTTCTGCTGTGCTTTCTCCAACCGGACTTGTTTATCTCGGATTGGCCTTTTTAGTCATCAGCGCGCTTGCAGAAAGCGTGGGATGAGTCCTTCCTGAATCTTCGTTTGTGAAGAAAAGCCAGAGAGAGATACTTTAATTCTCTATGATTTTATTTTTGTGGAGTTTGTGCAGTTTTATGGCAATGGGAGGGGAGGTGGCCATTACAAAGGAGTATAATGAGAACCTGCACAAATCTGGAGCCAGCTCGGATACACTGCCTTGTGTGGTGTATATAAAAATACACAAGATGTGCCTGTCACTAACAGAGACATATACATAAACTTTGCTTACCTGTGAGGTAGTATTTCAATGGACGAGTAAACATCAGTGTTAATCAGAGAATGCAACTTGAGTCAGGACACACCTGATGTACATAAAGCAGGCAATAACCCTCTGAAGACTCTATTTAATACAGTTGAGGAGAATAACAGGTAATTATCATGTTGTAACAAAAACATTTTCTGGACAAGATTTGATTTTTATCTATGGACCATTTCCTAGAGAGGCTAGGATTTTTAAAGATGTTAGAGTTAGAGATAGGCTAGACAGCCATTTATCCAGTGCTAATGAATAAGCTCCATGTCTGCGTTTTGAACATAATTCTTGATCCTCTGACAATAAGCTGTTTACTGTAGCACACCAACTCCTGCACTAAAGACATCTGGCTGTTCACAGACACAGCCTCTTTTCATTTAAGATCTACAGAAACTGTAATGGATACCTACAAGTATTGCTTCTAAACATTAAAAATCATACACAAGCCATTATGCAAACCACTAAGGAAATATGTTAAAATATAACATCATAAAAATGGACTCCTTTGCAGTCTTATATGACCACAACAGGTGCTCCAATATATGTCTACTGTATTAGCTGCTTATGAATTACCTCCTGTTCATGGACTTCTGTTATTTTGTCTATCTCACCCAGACCTAAACATTTTCCAGGGTTGGGAGATAGAAACCCAAACCACTGTAATTGAAATTAACCCAGTCAAAACTAGGAATCTCAGTATTCCTGATAGAACTATACTCTATAAGACTGAATAAAATCAATAAGGGTAAAATCTTGTACCCATTTACCTAGCAGTTTATCCTGCTGAATGAAATGGTAATAGTTCTGAATTAAAAAATCTATCTATCTCTATCTCTATCTTTATCTCTATCTAGAGACAGAGACAGAGACAGAGACAGAGACAGAGACAGAGATAGAGAGGATTTAATCTTCAAAGTGTAAAATGATTATATGGCCTATTCTTTGTATTATTATGTTAATTATTTGATGCCAACATGTTTGTATTTTTTGACAGTACTGTCCATAGCCCCCCCCCCCCCGTCTACACGATTTTAAAAAAATCCATTTGGGGGGTAAAAAATCCGAAAAGGCAGCCGTTTGTATGCATACAATCTGCCTACACAATTCCCCCCCCCCAAACTCCATATGACCCCCTTGCCCAGCTGGATGGAGCGAGCGATCCAAGCAGCAGTTTTAACTCTCCCGCCGCTTTTTTAAATTTATTTTAAAAGCTGCCTGTTATGCAGACAGTTGGTTTTCCATATTTACAATATAAAATACGGGGTGTACAGAATGTCAACAATACGAACGGCTTTATGGATTTTAGCTCGAGATTCGCTAATCCTCCCAAACGCCAAATCCACAGAGTTTACGGGGGATTCCCTAGCCTCCCTTCCGAATGACACATATGCATCTGAACAGCCATGTGTATCGATGATAAATCTTCCAAATACCATACGTATTTTTTTTCCTCATGTAGACAGGCCCTATTTTGGCAGATAATAGCTTTGTTTGCATGTAACATTAAATGTTCCCAATAAAAACAATAATATGGGTGAATATGGTCACTTTAACTGCAGAATTTCTAGCTAAATATAACTATCTTCGCCCATTGTCTAATATATCCTGAATTAAATAAGGGGACTCGAATTTATATCAGAACTATCACTGATGCTAACAGTTATATTTATACCCATGCATCTAATGGGTATATTTGATAGTTATATTCCAAAGTCGGATGTGCTAAGGATCATTATTAATAAAGGAACACTGTATGTGATACACTCTGGTTTCTATTTATTAATTTTATACGCTGAGATTAAACTATATGATCGTATAGGGAGAGATACTTCAATGTTCCATTGAAATAATTACATCATCTGCATAGAATGATTGTATACACAGAGATACTACTGTCCAATTTCCTTTAATCTGAAGTGTTTTTCTAATTGTGTCCACAATTATTAAAGAAGACAATAAAGGAGGTAGATATCTTGTATTTTTTTCATGTCAGAGTTATTACCAGTTGACTACTGATTATCATGTATATAGCCTTAAACTGCTCTATATTAAATGCATCCATAGATTTACATCAAAGAAAGCAAGGCCATTCTACTCTATCAGATGCTTTTGTGGCATCCAAAAACAGTAAGACAGTTGTTCTTTATTTGTGTTCTCTTAGCTATGCTTAAAGCTTTCCTTATATTTGCATTCAGTTGCTGGCCACCACTGAAATCTGTCTGAATCTCTTTTATATACTTGTGGGTTATATTACTGTATTCAGCTGAGTTGCAAAAATCCCTTTTTATTGTCTACATACATTTGACAGAGAAATTGGCCTATAGATTCTTACATTTAATGGGTGATTTCTTTCTTTAGGTATTAAAACTATTTTAGCTTGGTTCCAGCTGTCAGGAATTACACAATTCTATAACAACAGAATTTATTCATGTGAAAAGCATTAATAGCATCCTATCCCTAAGCCATCATGTCTTAGTTCTCTACATATAGTCATTTTCTGAATATGTCACCAAAAGCCTCATCAATTATTAAATTAATTAAATGTTGACTAGTCTCTGTGAACATTGGTATAATTGGTGTTTACCTAAAAATCCAGTATATAATCTACTACTTGTGTTTTCATACCACAGAGTTCACTCCAAAAAAAAAAAAAATCCTCTCCCATTTATATTTTTGACTAACATGCAAACTTAGTAACAAAAGATATTAGGTTTTGTTCTTCCCTTTTTTGCAAGTTGCCATGGTAATAATTTGTCTTGTTTGGCCCTCCTTCATAATAGCTTTATTTACCATTGGCTATTATAATGTATGCATATCATGCATCTACCAAATCTATTTTCTCACTGTTAACAATTGTCCTAATTTAAACAATTGTTTATTTCCAATCAAGTAGATTATTTCTACCTGAGTGTAGAAATAAACCTGTGAAAGTACACTGGAAAATGAAAAGGGAAAAAAAATCACTGGTTCTCCCACCCACCTCCATATATTCCTAGGTAGTACTATTGCTAAAATCACTAAATAAATGTTCAGTTTTAACTGAACAGGCTTAGGGAAAAGCAATATTAACCCACTAGATCTAGCTTCTTGGAAGTAGTTAGGCTTCAGAAGTAGGAAGGAAGGGCTCCTTTACTAAAGAGGAAATATCACAGCTCCCCATGTTCTCAGAGAGCTCTGACTTGAGCATTTAAACCTAAAACAAGACACAGTAGCCTTTTACTTTTTACCATGTGGTATATGGATGGTCCTATCAACATACAGAGGTCAGGGATTGAACCAAATGGTATGCTCTGATTGCCTGCATTAATTGGTCCCAGTTTATAAAACTTCTACATGTGGGTAGACACAAGCAAAGAAATAAAAGAAGTAAAATATTGAAATTCCAAACTTCAACATCTAAATTGCCAGAATCTCAATTTTAGTTTAAAAGAACAGTCCATCCATCTGTTTGTCTGTCAATTTGATTCAGGCTCACTAAATGTAGTTTTTTAAACAATTTGTTCCACAACAGAGAAGGGTTACAGTAGGACCCCCATATCCAGTGGGGGTTCATTCTGGGGGGATGTGGATACCGAAAACTGTGGATAATAGTGAATGCCATTGAAAATAATGGGACTTCCGGTTTAAAATACCATAGAGTTGCCTTGGAGGACCTAGAAAATGGATAGAGATGACACATTTTCTAGGAAGGCTCTATGGTAGGTGTGCTGTTTTGTGTCTCATGGATAATTGAATCAGTGGATAATGAATCAGTGGATACGGGGGTCCTACTGTAGATTTCATGTGTATAAAGCCCAAGGCATTCTACTAGTAGTAGTGCCTGATAATGAGTCACCTTTTCTTTTTATCTGAGATAGACTCTTTTAAAACAGTAGTTGAAAGAATAACGCAAACTACATGAAGCCACACATGGCTGGGAGTGTAATGCATCCTTCATACACTCGAATGAGCATTATTTTCAGGGAGAAAGGACTTGTAGTTGCAGCCCAGGACTATAAGAAAAATTGGAATAGGTGATACACCCAACAGAACTGAGGGGAATGGAAGTTTCCATTTTAATACCTTTCAGTTTAGAAGCAGGTAGATTTCCAATAGCAACAAAGATTATATCAATGTATGCAGAAAGTTGGGAGAACATTGGGGGAGGGTGTTATTATTTCAGTGCCTCAGTTCCATGCAGTCCAAGTTTTAAAATTTTAGAGATATAAAACTAAAATATATATATTGTCCTATGACAGAAGTTCAATGGAATCAGAATGGCATTCAGATACTGGAGACAAATCAGGGAGTGGGGCCAAAAGCCCTGGCTACTCAAATTTAGTAGGCCACAACTAGAAAGGTGTTCCTTTGTCTATTCTAGAAGGGTAATTCTTAATAGTAATATCTGCATGGACCGTAGAGGGTCCTAGGCTTCATGATCCACCAAAAACACAAGCATGTGGCCACAAATTTAGAGACTAATGTTTGTGGAGGATCCATTTCCTGATCTGGGCCAGGATTTCAAAATCCCCAGAATAACAGATAAACCCTCCCCAACATTTAAGTAGACTGACAAGGCAAGGGGGACTGGAAGGAAGAACAGCAGCAGCCTCCTTTTGAATGAATACAAAGAGGAAATGATAAGACTCTACATTTCTATTAAGCTAACTCTGAATCCAGATTCTTATTTCTAAGGGTTCCAAACCTCTGAACAGAAGAAAGACCATTTTACAGCACTGTGAAACAAAAACAACAAAATAACCTCCTACATTGAAGTCTGATATATTTAAAATTACTTATGGTGTTGCCTAAACACTCTGAAGGCATCAGTTCCTGATAGATCTTGGAAGCTAAATGGGGCAGGCCTAGTTAATATTTGGAAGAAAAACTGTTAGGGAATGCCAGGTGCTTTAGGACATTATCAGACTAGCATCTAAAAAGACTGTAATTCCGTGAATGAAGATAGCGGGAACATTGTGGCATTATAACACTTATTATCACACATAGCCGTAATCATGTGAAATAAACGTCACCAAATTATCGCATGAAGACCACCAGCACTTCAAGAATGGGAATTTACTTCTGCGATTCAGCATGGGCAAGATTTTGGCTGTTCTTGTGAGAAGACATAAGCACACTTAAAACTAAAAAAAACAAACCTTACTTAAGAAAGTAAACAAACACAAGCACTGAAACAAACCTAAAAACATGCAAACTAAAGGGGACAGTTCATAAAAAGAGCATTTTGTCATTCTCAACTGCATTTTTTCTCGCTGAGGACTGCCCATTCACGTTGTAATCTTGCAATTACAATGGAATGTGGTTTCACACACAATCAATAGTGCAAAAAGAGTGCTATCGACAATCTATTCATGGCTTGACCCGTGAATGAGAAAGAACACCTTTTTTGCAGCTGGAGCACAGGATAAAAACATGAGGACTACGACACTGTGCGATAGTGGGGCCTATTCACACTACCCTGACATCATAATCCCATGATTTTTGCCACATCTGATAATGTCCTTAGGCTATATTCGCAGGAAGGCAATGGCAAATCTCCTCTGAAGAAATCTTGCAAAGAAAACCCTATGATACAGTTCCTTTATATCCTGTAAGTAAATAGACTGGAAACATTTATAAGAAAACTGGAAATTCATAAAGGAGGTTCTGGTGTATTGCTGGAGAGGGCAATCCCTCTGTAGCTATAATCTGACTGAGGAAGAGCAGATGATCTGCTCAGAATAGCTGCTTCCTGTTGTTAAGATGTGGGGATAACATTTGATGCCAGAAGTCCATCACGTAGGGAAGTGGAAAGGACAGATGCATCAAGAGTAGTATTTCAGAAGAGATCATGATGAGTTAACCAAGCAAACATATGAATGCCATGATGATGGTTGTATTGCATTATTTTATTTATTCCTATCTTTCCCCCAAAGATGGGTCTCAACACTGTTGGACCGTTGTGTAATCTTGGCACTTTGCCAAAGATCAGCCCTACTGTTCATTACTGGTCCATAACCAAGAATGATTCCCTTCTTCCCTCCTTCCGGATTGCAAGGATGGGTAAGTGTACAGCGCTTGATATGGGACACCTTACTGACGCATGTCGGAGATTCCCTTGTACAATGGCCTCCTTTTGTTTGAGAGCTCAAATGTTAGTAAATAGCCTGGGACCAGCATAACTGAGAAATCCTGACATTCCATTAGGACCTTTAAAATAACCTAAGAAAGTTCTCTTAAGCTTTACTCATTTGTCAAATCAAGGGTATCAGGGGCATACTGAGCACCATTCTTGAAACCTATTCTTCAGGAATTCCATTTCCTTGGAGATTTGTAGAATCCAAAGTCAAGATATTTTGCAAGAGCAATGTAAGACATTTATATCAATACTGACCCTTGCTTGCCAGGATAGGAAAATGAGATGTAATCAGTATAACTTAAGAGCAAAGTATAATTGACATATTGCTATTGAAGCCAAGCCCTTGAGAGAAGATACGTTATAAATCACATTAAACTGGCAGCTACCACACTATTGCTTCCATGAAGGAGGTCTCAAGGCTGGAAGTAAACCAGTGTTTACTCTTATCTGGAATTTGACCCAGATTTTGACTTTGAAATTCTGCAAAATGTTGAGGTGAATTGATAAACCCTCCTGGACATGTACAGAAAGTCAGTCATCACTACAGTATTAGGCCTATGAAGGTGGCCTCATGCTGAGAGAAATCACTCAGAGACGAAGCGTACAGCAAGCAGGCTTTACTTGTCAAATAGCAGAGCACAAACGCTACAGATATGGTACAGATATATATATAGCTAGCTGGGATATACAGTTGTGTCAACAAAATCCGTTTCTCAGGCTCTCTGCCTGAACATTCCATTCATACAGAGATACCAGTCTTTCCAGACTCTGGTGCTGGATCCTCCCCCACGTTTCCGGCCACTACAGTAGCAGCAGATGTAGATAGGTCACCTTGGCCTCTGTTGAAACACTTTCTTTGCCCTAGAAAATCTAGTCACTATTTCTACATACAGAATACAAAATATGCCTTAACACAAAATTCATTCTTCTCCAATGTGGCTGGGGGAGGGAGAAATAAAACTGAAAAGCAACAATGCCAACCACATTTTCCACTATTATTGTATGAAGTCTTTCCATCAGGAAATCCTTAGTCTACTTATGTACTGAGACCATGTCAAAAACCACAGTCATATCATGACAATGGCATTCTAACACATAATATCCTGGAAACACCCTGCAACGATCCTACCAATGAAATTATTAACACTGTAACTATTGTCACTATATTAAAACCAACATTTTCATAATTTCCAAATGTGGAGATTCAACAGTGGTCAAAACATTATTTGGGAAAAAACTTTTTTAAAACTCCTGAGAAAAAATTAGAAAGAGAACTATTATTTTTAGTATGGTTGATGCTGAATTCCGAAGGCATAAAAAGATAGATTACTACACAAATGTTTCAAATACAAGTTGAAAAAGGAATTACTGACCGTGGCACAGAGAAGATCCTGCTGTTTCCCATTCTCTGCAAAGACCGGAATGTTCGGACTGAAAACCATGAGGTCATTCTTAGCACCAGGCTCCCCACTCACTCCTGCCAGGATGTGGCTGTGGCGATTTGAATACGACCAGCTGCCCACTTCACTAGCACAGACCAGTGTGGCTGTGCCAGGACCACACATCACGGCTTCCTTGGGCTGACACTGACAACGCAAGGCCACGTAGGTAATGACGGCCAGCAGGAACAAGCTGGACACTGAGCAGATGGCTATGATGAGATAGATGTTGATGTTCTCCGCCAGGGGCTTTGGGCTCCCTCCCATTCTTGGAAGGCGAGCGTCAGCCTGGATGGCCTGGGCACTGGGCACCAGTGAAATGCTCAGTGTGGCTGTGGCTGACAGAGCCGGCTTCCCATGGTCCTTGACCAGAACCACCAAATTATGGCCCATGCTGCCCTCTGCCTCATCCAAAGCACGTGCTGTACTGATCTCACCACTGTATGGACCCACCCGCCAAGGACCACTGGCCCCCTCAGGCAGCTCATAGCGCAGCCATGCGTTGTACCCCGAATCAGCATCCAAGGCACGGATCTTGCCCACCACATGCCCCGCTGTTATGGGGACCACCACCAGCGTGGGCCTCTCCTCGGTTGGTACAGTCACAGCTGGCACATTGTCATTCTCATCCACCACAAAGATTTGCACTGTCACATTGCCACACAAGGAGGGCAGCCCAGCATCCTTGGCTCTCACCTGGAACTCCAGCAGCTTCAACTCCTCGTAGTCCAAGGACTGCAAGGCGTAAAGTTTCCCGCTCTCTGAGTGCACTGAGATGTAGCTTGAGAGTGGCCGAAGCTTCTCATCCAGCCAGTAGCTGACCAGAGCATTCTCACCTATGTCGGGATCGGAGGCAGACACTGTGAAAATGTGAGCACCAGGTGGGTTGTTCTCCTTCACAAAGACTGTGTAGGAAAGTTGAGGAAAAGTAGGTGCATTGTCATTCACGTCACCAATGGGAACCACCAGGCTGCTGGTGGTTGACAGTGATGGGGCCCCTTGGTCTTGGGCTGTGACTATCAGCTTGTATTCTGTGTCCCGCTCCCGGTCCAGGGGCTCGGCCACCACCAGAGAGTAGTAATTCTTGAAGGTGGACTGTAGCTTGAAGGGTAGCCCAGGAGGCCTCATGAAGCAGGTGACTAGTCCATTAGCCCCAGAGTCCCTGTCTGAGATGCTGATTAGAGCCACCACAGTCCCTGGTGGGGAATCCTCAAGAACTGGCACTGACAGTGACTTCAGTGACATCTCAGGGGTATTGTCATTCACATCCAAAACCTTGATGAGAAGTTTGCAATGTCCAGACAAGGGGTAACCACCTTTATCTGTTGCTTCAATTTGTATATCATATGCCATACTCTCTTCAAAATCCACATTTCCTTTCACTCTAACTTCTCCATTATTAGGATCTATGGTAAATTTTTCCTTTATACTAGGAGCAACAAGGGTACTAAGTGAATAGGAAATTTCCTTATTAATTCCATCATCAATATCTCTTGCCTCCAATTTAATAACTAGTGTTCCAACTGCAGAGTTTTCCAATAATTCGACTTTGTAAACTGACTGGTTAAATGAAGGTGCATTGTCATTGACATCTAACACAGTGATCACCAGCAGGATCGTGCCAGTGAGTGCTGGCTCTCCACTATCTATAGCTGAAAGTAACAAGTGATGCTCAGGGGATACCTCACGGTCCAAAGGTTTATTTAATGTCAGAACCAAAGACTTACTGTGCTCATAATTCTTTATCTCTTCCACAGAGAAATACTCATTGGGACTAAGCTTGTAAGTCACCTGACCATTGGTACCAATATCTGCATCAGAAGCTTCTTCTATTGGAAAATGGGAACCTTGGACTCTTGATTCTAAGATAGCTAAATTCTGCTCTCTGACAGAAAAAGCAGGGGCATTGTCATTTATGTCTACAATCTCTACTTCCACATGAAAGACCCCCAGGGGTTTATCTACAATCACCTCCAGATGAATGGTGCAGACGGTGCTCTTGGCACACAGCTCTTCCCTGTCTATCCGGGAATTAACAAACAAAATCCCATTCTGCTCATTTACCTTGAAATGGTCCCCATCCCCTTGAGATTCCAACCGGAACATCCTAGGCATGAGCTCTTCCATTTTCAGCCCCAGGTCCTGGGCAATGCGGCCCACAAAGGTGCCATGCTGGGATTCCTCCGGCACAGAATAATGGAGCTGGCCGCTCCCCATTTCCCAGGCTGTCTGGAGAAGAATCAACTGCAGCAGCTGTCTTCTCCCCATAGTAAAGTCTCCACATGGAACAATCATCTCAGAAATATTTTATATAATTCCCCTACTTTGTATCTTTGTAAAATAGACTAAAACCAACATAATATAGCCTGTTAACATCCCTTTTGCCCATCTAGTTACAAGTACTAAATAACCTCTGATGACAAAGCAAAGGACAGTTCTTTTCTCCTCCTTTTAGTCTCTGCATGATATTTAAGCAGAGAGCGACCTCATGCGACAAGATGGGTAAATACAGTTAGCTTATATATAGGTTGTAGGGCTTTTGGGGCTCAGTTTTGATGCCTTCATTTATTTTCACTGAACTGAGAAATCCATATTTTAAAACGATAATTAGGGTATCACTTTTATATAAAATGTCTTTAATACTATTATTAGCAGATTATTATAATTTCAGTTTATGCAATAAACAGTTTAATTGGTAACATCCATAGTCATAAATAATAATATTGCTTATTTGTTTCAGAATTATTGGGGAATTTTTAAGTTCTTCTTGTTTCAAAATGTTCAGTGAAGGAGAAATGTTGTTGGGAATAAGATTTTCCCCCATCACTTGTGGATAAGAAACATTTGGAGATAAGTGGGATTCCTTCTGGGTTGTCTTCCCCCTTTGTTCTAAGACAAACTGCAAAACATTTTCAGGTCAAAGTATGAAATAAGGAAGTGACAACCATCTTCAGCCACTAATCACCACAAAAAAGGAGAAATGCTTTCACCTCACCCTGTTTTGAATGTTTTGGTCATCCTGTTTTGTATGCTTACAAGTAGGATTGTGCTCTTGAAGTGCTTGACAACCACACTTTTCTACCATGTACATCAGTGGTGAGCAGAAAGTACACTGTAGTCTTCTTATATACTGCTGGCAAATTACTGATGGACTATCCAGTAGTTGCTTGTTACTCAGATTTTTGTAGGAATGCTGGGGGAAATGGCTTTCCGTCTAATCCGATACGTCACTTTTTACATAGCTGAATGTGAATGTTTCCTCATAATAATGTAATAAATATTATTATCCCATACATTAAACAGATCTTTAACATGTACTCACAATTTTTACCTTTAAATAGTGTCAATGGAGTTGGAAGGATTTCAGACGAAAGAAACTGACTGTGCAAGACTAAAGTCAAAGTAAGAAATAAGGAATTGCGAATCACCTTCAGCCACTGATCATTACAAAAAGTGAGAAGAGAGAAACTTGGAATATGTCAGAAAGATGCTCTTGGAAGACTGCCACTTATTTATTCCTACCTCAATACTCATGTTGCCATACTTCATACATGTTTCCATATGCTTCTGGAAACAATCCTCATTCAATGTGAAGTCGAAGGCTTTCACAGATGCCAGCCACAGATGCAGGCGAAACGTCAGAAAGAAACTATTCCAGAACACGGCCTCACAACCCAAAAAAAACCAAGGATAATCCTCATTCAAGTGGATTGTTATGTGCCTACTGAGATGTCTCCTAGGAGTCTGCTGGGAGTGTGGGTATAATATTTTAAAATGAGTCCCTAGAGACTAGGAACATTTTTTTTTCATTTCCAAACTTTTGTTTCAGCCTTGTTTATCATTTAAATTCCATTGCTATGTGTGGGTTTAAGAACTCCTAGGGCAGATGTCATTATAGAATGCAACCATAGAATGCATAGTCTACATCCTGCCAAGCTGTTAAGAAACCATCTATGTGTATATTAGAAGAATTTAGTGAATTCCTCCCAAAGTGGGGAAATAGGTATTCTAAGATATTAACAATATTAAACCAGAATATACAGCATTCATGTGTGATTTTCACCAGCATTTGGCCGATACTGGCTTCAATCTTTGGCTGCTAGCAATCCCAAATAAATGTCGTGGGTATCCAAATATATAAATATAGCAACAGATATAAATACATAAGTAGAACACTTCAGGGCAAAAATTAGTTTGCTGTTCAAAACAACATGTGAAACTCCCACAGACACTCTGGTTCTTAGCCTGTACTGCTTTCTTAAGAGTTGCCACATTCCAGTGTTGGACCAAAAAGTAGACACTTGGCAGAATTCCTCTGTCACTGGCTAGTCATAAGTACTGTTTAATAACAGAAGTGGCAAAAAACAAAAATATTCTGAGATAAGAAATTAGCAAAAAGAACAGTAAAAAAATGAAGTCTGGAAAATACTAAGAAATGCCCTCCAATATCTTAGTTCTCATACTGCACTCAACAATTGTTGGAGGAATGGTTTATTAAACTAGACAGATCACATGGTTTCCCTTTATATCCAGCAAGATATTTAAAAATTCAGAGGGAAACATGTTGTAGAACTGAATCACTAACCCATAATTTTCAATGGTGCTTATTCCATGTATGCCTAGCATTGCAGCTTAAATCTCATGGGTGAGTACTGACATTCATGCTACTGTACCAACATATTTCCTTGGAGGTTTATGTCATGGATGTCAATGAAACTTAACCTTACAAAGCATGAGAATGCTTCATGGCTAACATCCTTCAACAACAAAATTTCTGAAATTGCTCCTATTAGGACAGCTATATATAAATACTGAGGGAATTTCCCTAAATCATGGGGGCGTGGAGACTAAAATCACTGCACAGATTCATACTGAACAAACAAGCAAATGTGCTGGTCCCTGGACGAAAACACCACCCATGATTGAACAATACCTTTATTAGGACAACCAAGATGCCACAGTGTGCAAGCTTTTTATCTTTCTAGAACTATTTATCCAGCAAGGTGCACAAAAAAATTAGAGTATGAAGAAGAAACAGGAAAATCCAAAAATTAAATCAGGTGTTGCAGCCATGAGGTCTACAGCTAAATTCAGTCCAATGACAGAGATGGTAGATGAATGACTGATAAGTGTGGAAGTATCATATATGTAATGCATACTGGGACAGATGCTTTCTGTTTCTGAAAACACAAGGCTGGTTGCAAGTCATCCCAATACATCTTTTACAGAAGAGTCAGGCAGAAGGGAGATTGGGATCTATGGGTAGATCTCTGGGTGATTTGCTGTAGAACAGTTTATTTTAAAAAGTTAGCAATAACTCTAAAGTGAGAGAGCCAGCATGGTGTAGTGGTTTAAACATTGGACTAGGACTCACTGGAGACCAGGCTTAGAATTTCCGCTCAGCCATGGAATACCATGGGGTGACCATGGGCAAGTCATGCTCTCTCAGACCCAAAGGAAGGCAATGGCAAATCCGCTCTAAATAAATCTCGCCAAGAAAACCATGTGATAGGTCCCCCTTAGGGTCGCTGTAAGTTGGGACGACTAGAAGGCACACACCAGCAACGACAACTCTAAAGCAGTGCTATTCAAAGTGGTGCTCTGCAGACCAGCACCAGGCTAGAAAAGAAGGGGAAAGTTGTAACCAATGGCACAAATATGGATACTGGTCCCTGGCACACTGGAAGAAATTGCAATAAAATAAAGTAAGTGTCAGGCTGCCAAATCAGATGGGCTGAGAAGCACTGCTTTAAAGCATCTTCTTCCTTTCCAACAGTGCCATCCTAAATATGTTCACCCAAATTAATTGCCACTGTGTTTAATGAGACTTAATCCCAGGTAACTGTGTATAGATTATTATATCAGTTAAACTGTTGAAATTGAGAACTATAGGTGGAAAACCAGGACTGGACTGTTGAATGATAGGATAGGAATGAGAGGAGCTCAGCTCTGATACTGAAAACAAGTTCTCAGACTAAGCATCCTGTGGTTTAATTGTCAAAGTACATGTGCTCCCTGAAGCCACTGTTTTGATCTGGTTCTGGTTGGTGGAACATGCATCTCTAGTAAAAAAAAAAAAGGTGGGGGGGGGGGAAAGAAAGAAAAAAAGGAAAGGAAAGGAAACAAAGCCCAACCTGCAAGTATGTGGCATGCCTTCTTTTGTCTTCCTCTATGTTATCTGAAAGTACGAATAATTTCTTTATGTTATGGTGGGAGGGGATTTCTTAAGATGCAAGAGCCATTTTCCTGGACCTTGATGGACACCTATGGTTTCTAAAATAAAATTATCTCTTTTTTGACCTTAAACAGACCAGGGGGTGAAATTATATCTAAATGGCAAATTGGGAGTCCTGGAGACATCTGGGAGCACAATGTGCCATTTAAGGAGCAAGTGGGAGGGGACTTGAAGACTAGAAGAAATCCTGGGGTGCTGAGGGATAACACTAGAAGCTCTTGAGTTCGTGCATTCCGCTCACCCTTACATAAGGTGCCGTAATTTTAAATTTTAAATTTATTGCTTGGTCCAGTTCTGAAAAATAAATAATAGATAATCAAAAATTATTAAAGCAAAATTATAAACAATGTGGAATGGAATTACTAGTAGTTAATCCTATATTTTCATAGGTATATCACTGGCATTTTAACTGAAAAAGTGGCACACAAATACACCCCAACCCAATAGTTATAAATTCTAAAAACTCACCTGTCCAGATGAATCTGGGACCAGCCCCACCTCCCCATTCTCTACAAAGACTGGAATGTTCGGACTGAAAACCATGAGGTCATTCTTAGCACCAGGCTCCCCACTCACTCCTGCCAGGATGTGGCTGTGGCGATTTGAATACGACCAGCTGCCCACTTCACTAGCACAGACCAGTGTGGCTGTGCCAGGACCACACATCACGGCTTCCTTGGGCTGACACTGACAACGCAAGGCCACGTAGGTAATGACGGCCAGCAGGAACAAGCTGGACACTGAGCAGATGGCTATGATGAGATAGATGTTGATGTTCTCTGCCAGGGGCTTTGGGCTCCCTCCCATTCTTGGAAGGCGGGCGTCAGCCTGGATGGCCTGGGCACTGGGCACCAGTGAAATGCTCAGTGTGGCTGTGGCTGACAGAGCCGGCTTCCCATGGTCCTTGACCAGAACCACCAAATTATGGCCCATGCTGCCCTCTGCCTCATCCAAAGCACGTGCTGTACTGATCTCACCACTGTATGGACCCACCCGCCAAGGACCACTGGCCCCCTCAGGCAGCTCATAGCGCAGCCATGCGTTGTACCCCGAATCAGCATCCAAGGCATGGATCTTGCCCACCACATGCCCCGCTGTTATGGGGACCACCACCAGCGTGGGCCTCTCCTCAGTTGGTACAGTCACAGCTGGCACATTGTCATTCTCATCCACCACAAAGATTTGCACTGTCACATTGCCACACAAGGAGGGCAGTCCAGCATCCTTGGCTCTCACCTGGAACTCCAGCAGCTTCAACTCCTCGTAGTCCAAGGACTGCAAGGCGTAAAGTTTCCCGCTCTCTGAGTGCACTGAGATGTAGCTTGAGAGAGGCCGAAGCTTCTCATCCAGCCAGTAGCTGACCAGAGCATTCTCACCTATGTCTGGATCGGAGGCAGACACTGTGAAAATGTGAGCACCAGGTGGGTTGTTCTCCTTCACAAAGACTGTGTAGGAAAGTTGAGGAAAAGTAGGTGCATTGTCATTCACGTCACCAATGGGAACCACCAGGCTGCTGGTGGTTGACAGTGATGGGGCCCCTTGGTCTTGGGCTGTGACTATCAGCTTATATTCTGTGTCCCGCTCCCGGTCCAGGGATTCGGCCACCACCAGAGAGTAGTAATTCTTGAAGGTGGATTGTAGTTTGAAGGGTAGTCCAGAAGGCCTCATGGAGCAAGTGATTAGTCCATTAGCCCCAGAGTCCCTGTCTGAGATGCTGATCAAAGCCACCACAGTCCCTGGTGGGGAGTCCTCAGGAACTGGCACTGACAGTGATTTCAATAATATTTCAGGACTATTGTCATTCACATCCAAAACTTCTATCAACAATTTACAGTTCCCTTCCATTGGTGGATGGCCTTTGTCAATAGCTTGTACTTGAATTTCATAGAAATTGACTTCTTCAAAATCTAGCTTTCTTTTCAACCTGATCTCCCCAGTATTCTGATCTATTTCAAATGTGGTTTCAACAATTGATGGTAGAGGTGTTTTAAAGCCATAGATAATGTCTTTGTTAAGCCCCTCATCAAGATCTGTTGCTTCTAATGTGGTAACATGGGTCCCACTAGCAGAATTTTCTAGCAAACTCACTTCATAAACTGACTGATTGAAAACAGGCCTGTTGTCATTTGCATCCAACACAGTTATTATTAGCTGTACTGTTCCTGTTAGTTCTGGTTGGCCCCCATCAGTTGCTGTAAGCAATAAATGGTGCAAAGAGATATCTTCTCTATCCAAATTCTTTTTTAAAACAAGCTCCAACAACATGCGTTTCCCCTGCTTATTCTGAGTGTCAAGCACAAAGCATTCATTTGGGCTGATCTTATACTCAATAAGAGCATTTTTGCCAATGTCTGCATCAGATGCACTTTCCAGAGAAAAACGAGAACCATATACTGTTGCCTCTGATATAAAGAGAGTTAACTGATTTACAGAGAAACTAGGGGCATTATCATTAATATCTTTAATTTCCACCTCCACGTGAAAGATCCTCAGGGGTTTCTCTACTATCACTTCTAGATGAATGGTACAAATAGGAATCTTGCCACATAGCTCTTCCCTATCTATCCGGGAATTAACAAACAAAACCCCATTCTGAACATTTACCTCAAAATAGTCTCCATCACCTTGGGATTCCATCCGGAACAGGCGAGGCACCAGTTCACTCACTTCCAGTCCCAAGTCCTGGGCAATGCGGCCCACAAAGGTGCCATGCTGGGATTCCTCCAGCACAGAATAATGGAGCTGGCTGCTCCCCATTTCCCAGGCAGTGTGGAGGAGAACCAGCTGCAGCAGCTGCCTCCTCATCAAGGAGCATTGTTGCCACATATCCATTGTAAATAGCTTTCATGCAGAACAGAAAGCCATATGCATTCCCTTGTTTCCTTCTGGTCAAAACCAGATAGAATGTGGTATAATTGTACTTTAAATGTTCCCTTTTCTTCCCATTTCAAGCAGTCATAGTGGTCATTTTTTTCTGCTGCAGGTTTCAGCACAAAGAAAGGAGGAGCTGGCTTGCCCATCCTCTCTGACACTATTTTTTATTAAACAGCGACACCATGTGACGGAAATTTTAAATATTGAACTTACAGCACTCTTGTTATCTGATGTTTGGCTTTTTGTTTCATTTTAATGTAACTCAAAGTTCACTGAACATATGCAATAAAATAAATATTGCAATATTTTTAATACATTCTCCATCCAGCTTTCCTTGAAAAAATATGTGAATTGTCTGCACATTTTGATGAATACGTAACAGTGACCATGACATGTTAAAGGAACATGTCAAAATCATATCTATTAACTCACTATCCCACTCAGTTCTCACTTCTGGGTGGTGTTTTGTTTCAATAAGATGGCTTCATCCATCATGGGGCATTGTGGTTCTTCATATTGGCTTGTGGGATGTTCTGCATATTGCCCATAATGTACTCTTCTGAATTGCATAGGGACCATTTTGGCTTGATTCATACTTCCCGGCAGTGACATAGGAGTCCATGACATGGTCCCATGACCTGGTCCCATACTGAAATTCACACTAAACATATAAAATGCTTACATGACTACAGGCCAATAAAATTCCAAGGTGATATGCCAGAAGAGTTTGTTTCCCTATGTGACTCTCAGTGCAAACCTGAAGATTCAGTGCCAATGCAAACCCAACACAAACAGATTGTACAACTATCCAGAATCAAAAATATTCCCCAAAAACCCTGCTTTTGTGATCTGGATTAAGCTCCACTTTGAATTGGTTTATACATTCTACCATGTCTGCTGGAACATCCTGATCAGATTTTCCACCACTTCCAAGTATCAGATGGAAAAGAGAAACAGAAGGATGGGGGAGGGGTCATTATGCTAATCTCTGCATGATCTCCCTCAGGTATTTCATGCAGATATTAAACAGCACAAAGAACAAGGGACCTTTTGCACTACTCTACAAGTCTACAGCTGTGGCAAGGAACAGTAGTCATGCCTTTTCCACTTTTTGGACTTAACTTTAAAAAGAGTCTTAAATAACTTCAAAATAATTCCCCTATCCCCTGGATGCAATATTGAACTGACACCTCTTCCCATTTGCCAATCTTTAGCTAAAGCTGACGTT
This sequence comes from Gambelia wislizenii, assembly GCA_030847615.1. Classification (NCBI taxonomy): domain Eukaryota; kingdom Metazoa; phylum Chordata; class Lepidosauria; order Squamata; family Crotaphytidae; genus Gambelia; species Gambelia wislizenii. The sequence goes on from JAUMIR010000004.1 coordinate 179,708,941, forward strand.
GTAGGAGAAGAGACTAGCAGTTGTTTGATGTTGCTTGTCACTTCCTACAAAATCCTTAACATATTTACTAATATGCACAGATTACTTTAATGGCAAGAGAGTGACCAATAAATCAGGACAGACCCTATTTGAAGCTCCCTATTTGGAACTATCATGAACTCAGTAGCTTGCTTAGATAAGCCACTTTTTATGTTCAGAACTTTATCTGGAATATAGAGATAACACTTTGACCTAACTTATGTGACTGTTGTTAGGACTGGACAAAATAATATACATGAAGTGACTAAACTGAGACTGTCATACTTTGGAGTATCATGAGACAAAAAAGGCTTGCTGGAAAAACAGTAATGTTTAGTAAAGTTGAAGGCAATAGGGAAAGGAAGACCATGTCACAGCTGGATAGACTCGATCAAGGAGCCACAGCCCTGAGCTTGCAAGATCTGAGCAGCGCTGTTACTAACAGCCTCTCTTGAGGTCTTTTATTCATAGTGTTATCATGAACTCAGCTTGGTGGTACATAAGAGCAATAGTGTGTCGATGGCCTTAAAACCATTGAAATCTTTTCATTCTTAAGAGTGTGTGTTTTAAAACAGTCAGGCCAGATGACCAAAGGCTTTTTCAGTTTCTAGCACCAACAATGCCAACCAGTCCTCTCTATTTTGCCTTATACAAATAAATCATGTTTAGCATATGATTTACTTCATTAGATAACCATCTGATTAATAAATGGAACAGGCTTATAATTTGAGTTAGGCTGTACAAGGTACCATCTTCTGAAATGAAAATGAAGTGGACTTCATTCTGACCTACACTATAGATTTCACAGAATTACCTTGGAGATTATCTGGTCTCCTGCAGAATGCAAACACAGCATTCCTGAAATATGGCCATCCAGACACTGCTTAAATGCCTCCAGCAAAGGAGAACCTCCCACTCCCCAGGTGGTTTATTCTACTGCAGAACACTTCTTTTCACGTGTCAAGGCCATTCCCCGCCTCATCTTGATCTATCTTCTCTATGACAGCATTTCAGATGTTTGAAGACTGCCATCATATCTCCCCATGATCTTCTCTTCAAAATATCCAGTTCCTCATAGTATTTTATTTCCAGAACATTCTAATAACTTTTATCAGAGATTTTATTTTATTTATCTGTGTCCTTGCAATTAGGTGTATTTAGAACACTGGATATAGTACTACAAATGCGGCCAATGGAGGAAAACCTGTATTTCAAATAACTTGGACACTATTCTGATGATAAAGCCCCACAAGATTGCATCAGCTTTCTTAGTAGCCACTGTGAACTAAGTGGTCCTATTCAGCTTATTTTGTTGTGTGCCTTCAAGTTGTTTCTGACTTACGGTGATCTAAGGTGGATCTATGCAGTTGTCTAGACGGTGAAAAAAAGTCCTAATAGAATGCGAGGAGAATACCTTTTGTCCCAATGGGATCCTACAGCGATTCAAAGTATTGTGAAGGGGGAGGGCAAAAACTCCAAATACTCTGTGGAAAAGCATTTGCAGCTTTTCCCACATTTTTTTAAAGCTCCACAGGAAATCCATATTTCTGCTTGTTCAAACACCAATGTGATTTCTTGCACAGTACCAAGGGGGAGGCACTCTTCATCTGATTGCTCAGACGTTCACAGGTGTGGGTTTGCTGTCAAGCGCCCGGAAGCACTAGAGACTGTGTGCTCTTGCTAACTTTTTTTTTAAAAAAACTGTACTGTCAAAAGCAAACATGGCTGCGATTCCAGATGGCAGCCATGTTGTTTTGTGCAGTGGGGGATGAGGAAGGTGAAGGAGACCCAGGAGCACAGTGCCTGGAGATGACAAGGAGTATGACCACTGCAAGGAAGAGGAGAGCCACCTGCCCTTCATGCATCCTGGTGGTGGCACAGCCTCTGATTCTGGCTACAAAGAGATTGTAGGAGCCACTTGGCAAGAGAAGGAAGGGGGGCGGTTCTTCGCTGCTCTGGCAGAAGGTGAGATGAAGCGGTGAAAAACCACCCCCCTCTTCCTTCTCTCAGTGACTAGCCAGGAGGCTCCTACCATCCCTTTGCAGCCTCCCATTCTGGCTGCAAAGGAACAGTAGGAGTCGCTTGGCCAGCAGTTCAGAGAAGGAAGAGAGGGGCACTAAAACCACTACACCACACCAGTGATCCACTGAAATATCTATGTCCTTTGCATACACACTGTTGCCAAGCCAAGTTTACTTCCTTCTTCGCTTGTTTGATGTTTCTGTATCTAAATGTAACATTTTACCTTTCTCTCTGTTGAATCTCATCTTGTTAGTTTTCTCTTGTCAATATTTCAGCTTCTTTAGCTCCTTTTCAGTCTCAATCCCATCTTCTGTAGTACGAGCTTCACATCATATTTATATTTGGTTCATGTTCATATTTGGTGAGCAACCCCTTTATCCAGGTCATTTATTAAATGTTTAACAGCACAGAACCTTAGAACAGAGTCCTGTGGCACACCACATGCGATCTCCAAGAGTATGTTCAGCCAGTAATTAGCACACATTGAATACAATTTCTCATCCAGTTATGGATTCACATAATAGTAGTATCATTCAGCCTACAGTTTGCCATCTTGTCAACAAATAAACCATCTCAAATGTTTTGCTGCAGTTAGAATATAATACATCCACGGCATTCACATGATCTACCAAATGAATAACTTTTATCATAAGAGGAACTTTTTTTAAAGCCATCTCAGAAACAACTTGAAGTGATAGAAAGTTATGATGTTTTGACTGTGTGATAGCAATTATTTCCATTTTTGAAATTCCCTCCCACTGTGCAGGGACTAAGAAAAAAAGCTGTCTGGCATGACATATTCCTGATAAACCCGTGCTGACTCCTTATAATTCACTGGTTATTTTCTGGATGCTGACAGACTATATCTTTAATAATCTATTCTAGAATTTTTCCTGTATTGGAAAAAAGTCAAGCAGCCTGGTTTGTCATTTCCCAGGTCCACTTCTTCCCTCTTCTTGAAGATGCAGACAATAATTTTCCTGTCTCCAGTTTTTTTGGCACCTTAACAGTTCTCCTGGAGTTCTCAAAGATTACAGGCAGCAAATCTGACATAATGACTACGGCCCATCTACACGAGGGGAAAAAATCCAAAGTACCTCGTAGTATTGGCATCTTGCAGCAGCAGCATGTCTAAACAGTTTTCTGACCTCGGAAGCCCCCATAAGCCTTGCATTCCTGATGGCAGCTGTGAGTGATTTACTCACGTTAGTTCTTCACCACCACCAGGTTTGGGGAAAAAAGTCATCCCAAGTGCGCTGGTGCAATAGAGCAATTCTCCAATTTTATAAAAAAGCAAAACAAAAAGTATTGATCCCTTTCATTGCCTTGGCATGCAATCGCTAAGGCAAAAATACAACATGGTGGCAGTGGGCACTTGCCCTCCTAGCAAGCCCCACCCCCGCTCTTGCCCAGTCAGTCAGCTTTGTGCTTCCCTTCGAGGTTTTTATTGATCAATAGTCCAAACGAACAAAAATGTGCACCCACTTCGTGGTTTTTGAAAACGTATGGGAAAATCTGCAAAGGCTTTTATCCCGTTGTTTTTGCCGTTTTGGGCCCCACTCTTTCTGATTAGTGTGGATTGGCCCTGCAAGTTCCTTCAGCATCCAGGGGTGTAACTCATCTTGCTATAGAAGCTCGAACTCATTTAAAGTGGCTAGGTGGTTTCCAATAATCTCCTTACTTACAAATGCCTTGAACACAAGTAAGCAATAGATGTCAAATGGTCAGTCCTGTCCAGGTCAGCCACCAGTTAGCTGAGCACGATGCAGGGAAAAGCACAAGGGTTGTTGATAGCCAGTCCAGAAGTCCAAGTACATAAGCAGCATGAAATAAACAGAGTAGTCCAAAACATAGTCAGTCCAAGGTCAATAAAAGGCAGGAACACAAGAGAGTATTGCCAGCAACAGATAAGACGGTTGTCAGCACTAAGGCTGGGTAGGAACTGTTTATGCACAGTTTCTTCAAGGTCACCTGTGCTTCATTAGTACCTAGTTAGTTCGGTGTCTAGTATGCAACCTGTGCTGAATGCAGCGCTTCTCCCTCCTCCTGTGTTCACTGAAGGATAGAGGCGTGTTGTCTTCTGCATCTATAGTCTCTGACATCTTCAGACTCTGGGAGAGCTTTCTCATCAGGAATTGCAGCTTCTTGGCACTCTGCCCTTTCCTCCTCCTTCACTGGGTGATCCAGGAATGAGTTATGATGCTTGCCTCCTCTTTGTCGGAGGGGGGTGAGTTATGACACAAAATAGCACCTGTATAGTTCTGGATTTTCTCCATTTTCAGCATCTTCTCTACGCAGACACCTCCTTGATCACATTCTTGCTTTTTAAACCAATTACAGTATTATTATTTATTACTGAAATAAGTACAAGAGATAACAATGAATAAGCAAAGACAACATATCAGTGGCAAGCTAACTTGAATAGGAAATATCACCACCTTATGCATGAATTTGCCTTCCTTAACCATCCTTTCCATTGATACCTACATAGATCAAGAAGCTCTTTCTGTTTTTTTAAACAATCCTAATAAATGTCAGATTATTCTGGATCATCTCCCTGCCACCATCTTTGCAGGTCTGGATATTCTACTGTATTCACATTGTGTTGCTTCCCCTTCACCCCACCCCTGTGCATATTGGATACAACTATGGAAATTATCTGAAAAGGGATTTTTTTTAATATATCAGGAGAATAAGTTCTGTGAACACACCTTCATATTTGATGCCACTGTTCCATTTCATGTACATACAAAACTTTGCATGAATTGTAGAAGAGAGGAAGAAAATCTAAAGCAAATTCTCTTGACTTGAATTTGTTTTTAAAATACAGACAAATATTTTCTTCATTTAATTTCCCCATAACTGTCAATTATACATGTGTTGGATATGAGTATAATACATGGAATCAAATTAGCAACTGATGCTTCAAATTATTGATCAAACAGATTTAGCTTTAGCACACAATAGAAGCTGCCTTCTCCCTTGTGGGGTTCAAAAATGCACAAGCTTCTTCCAAAGAAGGTAAAAACTATAAAGGTTATATTTGAGTATGAGAAAAATTCCCACATTAAAAGAAACCTCAATTGGTCCCTCGTATCAGATTAGGCAGGCTGGATGCTAAGCAGGAGAGAGTACATGGCTTTCAGAAAAGTTTTATCCTGACAACACTGGGTTCTGTGTCAGAGGAGGCACAAGGAGCATATTATTATCTCTTCCTACAAGATCTCAGACCTGTATTCTATACTTCTTCCACTTTTTAATAATTATGTATTAATTACTATACCACGAATCACAACCCGGAAACATCACCCAAGGAGACCTTCTGCTGTGCTTTCTGCAACCGGACTTGTTTATCTCGGACTGGCCTTTTTAGTCATCAGCGCGCTTGCAGAAAGCGCGGGATGAGTCCTTCCTGAATCTTCGTTTGCGAAGAAAAGCCAGAGAGAGAGAGACTATACCAAGAGACATGCATCATGTCAGCATCTAGCAGTACAGACAAATCAATTCACAAACAAGTTTCAACAAGAGGGCATATCTTTATTCTTGAGACAGGTGTTCATGAAGTCTTTTCCAAAAACCTTTTGCAGTTGCTGTTCCAAACATCCATTCTTTCAAAAGGAGAACATGACTGTTTATTCATAAATCAAGGTATTCAGGGGATTTTGCACATATATCAAGGGTTAATCAAGGAGAGGACTAGAACCTCTGCTGCTTCAAGATGCTGTGAGGTGCAGATTTGAATACATATAAATGATACTCAGTGAAACTAACTGTGGAATACTTTGCATATTCAAACTATCTTTGCTAATCCGAACTATCTCTGAGGTGCTTCGCAAAGTCCTTCATTGATAGCATCCTTCCCCTCTCTAAAATCACAGGCATGATGTAGTAGATACAGAGGTGTAGGTACCCTCTAACACATGTGGATTCATTGCCCAATTGTTTCTGTTTCTTGGAATAGGCACAATGCTTTATATAACAAACAACAAATCTAGACAATAGCGAGATAGCTATTGTCTTAGTTTGAGCAGGCAAATAAAAAATTGCCCTATAAAAATAAAATTATTTATATTTTAGCTACAGCCATGCTAAAATACACATTGTGACACATTGCAAAGACCCATGGAGAGCGGTTGAGATATGAAAAATTACCCTTTCAACAACAGCAAAAAGCTGTCTTATAACATGAGAATATTAAGAAGCTGTGGCAAAAATGAAAACATTTATAAAAGTGTGGCATCCCTTTATTATGCTAATCCTGAAAACACATCCGGTTGCTTAGGTACTGAGAGTAGATAAAAAGTGTCTGACATAATATAAGAAAGGAATCTCCTCCTTTTAGTTGAAAAATTTTCTGAAACACTTTGGAGGAAAAAAAATACTACATGAAGTATTTGAAGCTATCTGACTTGTGAAACAATCATAAAGTAGGTATCATAATACTTTCATGTATGTTATCTTACAATCTGCAGCATTGTGATAGATGATGCAAACAGATTCAAAATAATAATTAGAAAATCCAAAGAGACAAGTCCAAAGCACACTGAAGACAGTTTGGGAAAGTCCAAAGGACACTAAACAGACACAAAGTTCCACTTAAAATTTAAAAATAAGATTATAAAACATAAATAAAAATATCATTATGGAAATATGCATAAGATAAATTGTTCACCATAGTGATGTGAAAAGAGACTCACTAACCGTTGCAGACAACAGATCCTGCTGCTTCCCATTCTCCACAGTGGCAGGAATGCCAGGACTGAAAACCATGAGGTCACTTTTGGCACCAGCCTCCCCATTCACTCCTGCCAGGATGTGGCTGTGACGATTTGAATATGACCAACTCCCCACTTCACTGGCACAGACCAGTGTGGCTGTCCCAGGACCATATACCATTGGTTCCTTGGGTGGACAGTGGCATCTAAGAGCCATGTATACTATGATTGCCAGAAGAAACAAGCTAGAAACTAAGCAGATGGCAGTGATGAGATAGATGTTGACATCATCCCCAGTGGGCTTAGGGCTTCCTCCCATTCTGGGAAGGTGAGAATCAAGGTGAGTGACTTGGGTGCTTGCCACTAATGACACACTCAGTGTGGCTGTAGTGGATAGTGCTGGCTGGCCATGATCTTTCACCAGCACTAGTAGATTCTGGCTGCTGCTGCCCTCTATCTCATCTAGGGCACGTGTAGTGCTAATCTCACCACTATACAGCCCTACCCGCCAAGGTCCGCTAGTTGTCTCATGCAGCTCATAGCGCAGCCATGCATTGTAGCCTGAATCAGCATCCAGAGCATGGATTTTGCCCACCATATATCCAGGCATGACAGGGACCACCACCAGGGCAAGAGTCATGTCTTCAGGACCAGAGACTATTGGCACATTGTCATTCTCATCCACCACAAAAACCTGCACCGTCACATTGCCATATAGGACAGGAAGCCCAGCATCTTTAGCATTGACCTGGAACTCCAGCAGTTTTAGCTCCTCATAATCCAATGGCTGCAAGGCATAGAGCTTCCCACTCTCTGAGTGGACAGAGATGTAGCTTGATAATGTCAAAAGCTTCTCATCTAGCCAGTAGCTGACCAGGGCATTCTCAGCCACATCTGGATCTGAGGCAGATAACGTGAAAATGTGGGCACCAGGTGGGTTGTTCTCCTTCACAAAGACTGTGTAGGAGGGTTGAGCAAAGGCAGGTGCATTATCATTCACATCCCCGATGGGCACAACCAGGCTGCTGCTAGCAGACAATGATGGAGACCCTTGATCTTGAACTGTCACTATCAGCTTGTACTCTGCCACCTTCTCCCGATCCAGCGGTTCAGACAGCACCAGGGAATAGTAATTTTTGAAGGTGGATGCCAGCTTGAAAGGAAACACAGTGGGCCAAAGGGAGCATGTCACTTGCCCATTAGCCCCAGCATCCTTATCTGAGACACTGATTGAGGCTACCACTGTCCCTAGCGAAGAGTCCTCTGGCAGTGGTACCAATAGGAAAGTCACGGACACCTCTGGAATATTATCATTCACATCCAAAATTTCTATTAAAACTTTGCAATGTCCAGACAAAGGATAAGCACCTTTGTCTGTTGCTTCTACTCGAATTTCATATAAATTAGTATCCTCATAATCCAGTTCACCATTCAGTATAATCTGCCCTATATTTGGATCTATCCTAAACATGGTGTTTGATTTTGGTGGAGTTATGCTACGAATGGAGTATGTAATTACTTTATTAATACCCTCATCCAGATCAGTGGCATTGAGCTTCACCACTGAAGTTCCAATGGAGGCATTTTCTAGCAACTGTACTTTGTATACTGACTGGTTAAACACAGGAGGGTTGTCATTCACATCAAGTACTGTGATCAGCAGCTGAACTGTTCCTGATAGCACAGGTTGGCCACCATCAGTGACTGTAAGCAATAAGTGATGTACAGATACATCTTCCCTGTCCAAAGGCTTTTTTATTACAAAGCCTAAGGAGTTATCATCACTATTTGTCTGGAAATCTAAAATGAAATGTTCACTCGGGCTGAGGATATAAGTTAACTGGGCATTTGTACCAACATCAGCATCTAAAGCTCCCTCTAGAGGGAAAAGAGATCCAGCAAGCCTTGATTCTAGAATGAACAAGTTTTCCTCTTTTGTTCTGAAAATGGGAGCATTGTCATTTATGTCCTTGATCTCCACTTCCACATGGAAAACCCTCAGGGGGTTATCCACAATCATCTCAAGATGAATGGCACAAACAGGGTTTTTGCCACATAGCTCTTCCCTGTCTATTCTGGAATTCACAAACAAGATCCCATTTTGTGTATTTACCTCTAAATAATCCCTGTGGTCTTTGGAAACTATCCGGAACATCCGAGGCACCAGCTCACTCACTTCCAGCCCCAGGTCCTGAGCAATGCGGCCCACAAAGGTGCCATGCTGGGATTCCTCCGGCACAGAATAATGGAGCTGGCCACTCCCCATTTTCCAGGCTGTGTGGAAGAGAATTAGATGCAGCAGCTGCTTCTTCACCAAATAGTCTCTCCAAAGAACAACCATCTCAGCTATTCTTGTAAATTCCCCTCAGTTTGGGGCTATATCTGAAGGGAAATGGTAGTCCAGCCTGCTGTTGTCTTCTGTGCTCCTTCAGTTTCAGGTTTTGTCTATTGTCTGATGATGATAATAAAAAGGAGGAGCCCTTCTTTATGTCTCTATGAGATATTTAACAGTAAAGAGCGACACCATGTGAAGACATTTAAAAATGCAATTCTTGCAATATTTTGTTTGCTGATCTTTCTTTACTGATGCTTTGCATTCTTCTTTCTTTATATTCAAATGTAAATAGTCTTATTTACCTTTGCATTTATTAAACATAGAAGAAAAATATACATTAAAATGTGATATACCTTCAATGTGGTAGTAAGCTTTTCATTTTGCCTCACTGCACTTCTTAAATGGTGTGTGTGTGTATGTGTGTGTGTGTGTGTTCATACACATAGTCTTTCTTAAATGTACTTGTTTTTATTCTTAACATGTAAAGATAGTTTAGCTGAAAAGAAAGAGACAGAAGTTAGGGAGTAGAAATAGGGAGGACAGAATGATCAAAGTGTGAGAAAGTAAAGCATCAAGTCTTTCCCAGATAAGATAAAACATCAGTTTTGCAGAGATAATAGCATACCAATGATTGAACAGTGTGCCTTGAAATATAGGAAAAAGTAAATGTACATTTTTATTCCAGCTGTTCCAATTTACAAAGTTTTTGCTCCTTGCTTTGTTCTGGAACAGGAGTCATCTTCTTCATTCCTCAGTACGTAGCAGTACAATATAATATTTTATCCCACCAACGGCACTGCCTTTCTGCTGCAGTGGGATTGCCTGCTCCTGTGATGCAAGAGGCTATGCTAACAGTAGCAGTGCAGCCAGTAGGGCCTCCCATGTCAGATACCGGCAAAGGATCTTTCAGAGACAACTGCAGTGACACCATAGCTAACACTTGCTAGTACTGCACAGAGGGAAGCACAATAAATCTCTTTTGAATATCTTTTACCATGAAAACTCTGTGATGAAATCATCCAAAATGAAACAAGAAATAGTGATAGAAATAACATTCCCAGGTTGGACGGCACTCAACTAGCTACCAAGGGAAAAGCAGAAGACAACTACAATGGCACTGTGGCCAATGACACAACTGGACTCAAGCCAAAAGGACATTCAGCTATTGACCCTCTCAGAGGTGAAAGAAAAGTCTGAAGCTGCACAACACATATTATAGGAACACGTATTATACAACGCATATTATAGGAACATGTAATGTGAGAAGCATGCATCAGGGAAAGCTAGACATAGTAAAACAAGAAATGGAACGTTGCAATTCTTGGGTTGAGCGAACTAAAGTGGACAGGAATGGGACATTTTGAGTCAGATATTATATGGTGCTTTATTCAGGAAATGAAAATCTAGGAAGAAATGGGGTGGCATTAATAATGAAAAAAGAATACAGCAGTCAAAATGCATAATAGTACCGAATAGTACCACTAAGATTTCAGTTATATCAATGTAACTGTAATCCAAGTTTATGTTCCAACAACAGAAGAAGAAGAAGAAGAAGAAGAAGAAGAAGAAGAAGAAGAAGAAGAAATTGAAAGATTCTGTGCTGGAGTCCAGGAGGAAATTGATCACATACCAAAACAGGACTTCTTGTTAATCACAGGTGATTGGAATGCAAAGGTAGGAAACAAAGCAGGATCAAAGATTGTAGGAAGATTTAGTCTTGGATCAAGAAATCAAGCAGGAGAGATACAGATTAAATTTTGTGAGGCCAACATTTGTTCATCACAAACACATTCTTCAAGCAACCCAAGAAGCAAAAGATGGAGAACTGCCTTTCTCTCTGAAACAAAACCAGGAGCAGATTGTGGCAAAAACCATGAACTGCTGATATCAAAATTAGAGTAAAGCTAAAGATGAACACTAAACCAACCATTATATCAAAATACAACCTGAAGAACATCCCCACAGAATTTAAAGATAACACAAAACATAAAAAATGGATTTGCACTATTAAGCCTAATTGACCACAAGCCAGAATAATTCTGGAATGCAGCCAGAGACTTTGTCATGGAGGAAAAGGATACTATCTGGAAAGAAAAAGAAGCCTCACTGGATGAGTATGAAATTCTTCAAATAGTTAAGGACAGACAAGAAGCAACATTAAATATTGATAGACATATGGTCAGAATCCTGAAGGCACTGTTCAGTGATTTATATGCAGGGATAAAGAAAAGTACAATAATAATCAATAAAGAGAAATAGAAGATAACAACAAAAAAGGAAGAACAAGAGACTTCTTCCACAAGTTTTGATTTCTTCTTCTGAGAAATCAAAGGGAAATTTAAACCAAGAGTGGGGATGCAATTTGACCAGCAGGGGAACACATTACACAACCAAGAAAAAAGACAATGGAAACACTTAAGAACTATACAAAAGAGATGAAAGGATAACAGATTTGTTCAAGGAAGAACAATTTGAAAATGAACCTACAATTTTAGAAAGTGAAATGGAAGCTGCACTCAGAGCCCTTGGGAGAAATAAATCACCAGGAACAGATGACATATAGCTGTTTCAAGCTATGAAGACAGAGTCAACCCAAATTCTAACTAGAATCTACTAACAAATATGGAAAACAAAAGAACAGATGGCATAACAATAGAACTGCTTTAAGCAACAGAGACAGAATTTACTCTAGTTCTAACTTAAAACCTGCCAACAAATATGGAAAACAGAACAATGGCCCTCAAATTGGAAACCACTCAATATACATTACGATCCCCAAGAAAGAGGACACCAGGAATTGCTGTAACCACAGGAACCTTGTATTACTCTCCCATGAAAGTAAAGTGATGCTCAAAATTCAACAACAGAGACTTTTAATATATATGGAGTGAGAAATATCATATGTCCCAGCTGGGTTCAGGAAAGGAAGAAGCACTAGGGATCATACTGCAAACATACATTGGATAATGGAGCACAGCAAATAATTTCAGGAGAAAATCAGCCTATGCTTTAGAAATTATAGCAAAGCCTTTGACTGTGTCGATCATGAAAAACTATGGATCATTTCTAAAGAAATGGGTGTGCCACAACAGTTGATTGCCCTGATGCATAACATGTACTCAGGACAAGAGCCTACCGTCAGAAGAGAATACAGACAAACAAGATGGTTTCCAATTGGCAAGAGGGTAAGGCAGGGCTGCATTTTATCATCATATCTGTTTAACGTGTATGCTGAACATATACATAAAGGAGGATTAGACTAGGAGGAAGGAGGCATGAAAATTGAAGGAAGGAACATTAACAATTTACGATATGCAGATGACACAATACTACTAGCAGAAAATAGTAAAGACTTAGAACAACTACTGAAGAAAGTGCAAAGGCAGATTTACAGCCGAACATTAAGAAAACAAAAATAACTACCACAAATGATTTACATAATTCTAAAGTAGCCAATGAAGACATTGGAATAGTTCAAGTTTTTCCACACCTTGGCTTAGTCATTCATCAGAATGGAGACTGCAATCAAAAAATCAGAAGAAGCCTAGACAAGATCCTGAAGTGTAAAAATATATGATTGAATACGAAAGTTAAGGTTGTTCATGGCACTGTATTTCCAGTTCCTATATATCGTTGTGAAAGCTGGCAGTGAAGAAAGCTGATAGGAAGAAAATCAACTCTTTTGAACTGTGGTGTTGGAAAAGAGTTCCACTGACACCATGGACTGCTAAAAAGACATAAACGGGCCGTAGAGCAAATCAAACCTGAAATCTCTCTAGAAGTCAAGATTACTAAACTGAGATTGTCATTATTTTGATATATCATGAGAAGAAATGACTCACTTGAAAAGACAATAATGCTTGGTAAGAGAGAAGGCAGTAGGAAAAGAGGAAGACCACGTTACAGATGGATGGACTCAACCAAGAAAGCCACATCCCTATGTCTACAAGACCTGTACAGCGCTTTTGTGAGAGTATGCTGGAGGTGTCTCATTCATAGGGTCACCATAAGTTGAAGTGTTAACAACAACGAGCATTATACTATATTTTATCTATTCATTTTTATAATATTCTATGAGTTATATTTGATAAGTGAATTGCTAAACCAGTGTGTGATACACAGACTCCCAAACAGCAATGCAAAAAAGTGAAATACAGAAGAGGTGATGCATCAAACTATTAGTTATACAAAATAATGTACCCTGACAATGTTGATACACAAGTTTCAAGCAACCACAAGAGGATAACAGATGAAACATAGTTCAGTGTTCAAAGTCTGCTGAAGATCTATCAGGGTGTAGTACTTTTCCTATCAAAACTTGCTGTGGTTGAGTGTGTTAACTTTAGTAAATCCTGGCTAAACACGAACTGGACAGCACCTTTGATAAATGATCCAGAAAAGTAATTTGCTCAAAAGGACTTTTGAGGAAATTCAAAGAATTATGTATTAACCCCAAGTTTTATCAACTAACTACTAGTATTTCATAATAATTTGTCCATTGGTTTTAGCTACAGTTAATGTCCAGGTATTTGTATAGCTATGCACAGAATAATTATTTCTTAAAATGTCTTCAATGGCTCTGCTCCCCTTAGGTATCTTCCTCATATCCTGATATAATCATGGCAAGATCTTCACTTCTCCAGTTGTGTTGCTCTCAGATGTCTGAAGATTCTCTGCTTCTATAACTCAACTGGCTATTAAAAGTCACTGCCTCTTAATGCCAGTGACTCCCTTTCAAAACGCTTATCTACAGCCACCTCTCTTCCTTCACATTTCTCCTTTAGAGATTTGTAGCTGCCACCACCTACTGAATTCAGAACAGGACAACTCTGCAGTCACTTGGTTAAATGTCACCAAACAAGGTTGAGAGGTAAGAAAGAAGATGTTATTCAGTGGCCTAACCTGCTTCAGGAGTTTGACAGGGCTGAACTGAAAGTCAGTTGCTTGACTGCTCTCTCAGAAGGAAAGAAAACAAGGAGGATGATAGGAAGGAACATTATTGGGATCTCTAAATTTTCACAAGATTAAAACCTCCATCAAAACAAACTAAAATAACTTAAAATAAGTGACTTCTAATCCATGACATTCCAGCTCTTTATGATGTCATCCCTCCCCTCACACTTCAATTGTCTCCTCTAGTGGCAGTACTAGATGCAAACTTACAAAATGTGTGTATGTGTGTGTTGTGCCAATGTCCATAAATCCTTCAACTCTCTACAAATTAGGTTCACAAATCCACATTTTATTTTAAGTGTTTTGTTTTTGTTAAAGTCTGAAGTGCTATTATAAATCATATGACACTGAATTGTACTGTTTTTATATTGTATACATACCACTTTGGGAAGACTACAGCCCTGAAAGTTGGCTAAAAGTATATTAAATTTATGCACACGTTTATACATATATACAGTTAATGAGAGCACACTCTTAAGAGATAACATTGTGGTTAAAATTAAAAGTGTTCTAAATACATACAACATATCTTAGTTATGTTGTATGTATTTAGATAAACAAAGCATTTCAATAGTATATATACTGTACAGTACTTCTGCACCAATTCATTGGCAAGTTCTCTAGCACACACTCTCCTACATGCTACCCATTCTTTCTACTATGTCTTGCACAGAAGTATTCCCAGGTGAATTATATGTGACTACGTGCTTAGGTTAAATGCTTAGGTGTGTAAAGCAGATCCAAAGCCTCAAGTCTGATTAATCATCCATTCTTTTCCATGATATTTGAGAATATGAGAGCTTTATGCAAAACCACAGTGTTGTTTTGGGCACAATATACAGAACATATGTACAAAAATGTAAGCACTGGTAGAACTTATTATTTATTTAATTTACATGTCACCTTTCTCCCAGCAGGGAACTTAGGAATAAAGTGACATGGAAAGCTTCCATACAACAAACTAGATCATTGGCCCATCAGCTCACTATTGCCTATACTCACAGAAAAGAGGACACACCATGTAGAATTTTTAAGAAGGGAAGGAAAGATTCAAAACCAGTTTAGAGGAACCTATCACCCCACCCCATAACACATACACATTGCCGTTTTCACCAGAGTCCATCAAAATTCAGCAGAGTACTTGATGAGTGTAGTCTCATATTTGTCCGAGTAAAATACATTTGTCCAACATTCACATGGGCTGAAGGGTGCAACAGGAAGCATGTTTGCATTATACCAGAATGCTCCATAGAATTATGGAACTTAAATAGATTCTGTTGGCTGTCCAGTGTACAATTTGCAAGTACAGGCTCTTTAAAATGAAAAAAGAAAATACATGGAAGAAAAGGCCATATCCTTTAATAAATCAACTTGCTTCTTTTGTCAACCGATCTTTCCAACTGAAATGTATTCTCATGTCTAGATTGTGCTGCTAAGACTGCCATCACTTACCTGGGAGTAAATTCAATTTAACTCAGTAGGGTTTACCTCAGAGGGGACATATACAGGACTGCAATCTAAAAAAAAATGGCTACAACCTGACTTGTTTGTATTTGCTTCCAGTAGATACCCAAGTATAAAACATTCTTCTTCTTCTTTCTTCTTTCCCATTATTTGAAAGTT
Organism: Gambelia wislizenii; assembly: GCA_030847615.1. Taxonomy (NCBI): domain Eukaryota; kingdom Metazoa; phylum Chordata; class Lepidosauria; order Squamata; family Crotaphytidae; genus Gambelia; species Gambelia wislizenii. Next base: position 179,724,607 of record JAUMIR010000004.1, read on the forward strand.
GTTAATTTTCATATGTGTCAAAACTAAACTTGCACAAAATCTTCAACCTTTTTCACAGAACTTTGTAGCAGAATTTTCCTTACCTTTGCTGCTCTTCCTTGGTAATACTTGTTCAGAATTCTTCCTATTTCACCCTAACCAATGGCTAACAGGAAAGACTATGCTTAAAGTGCAGTCTTTTCATTAATCCAATCCAAATTTTCTACGAAGTCACACTGCTGATTTCCCCCAAATATCTCAATGTAGCGATCTTTTCTCTGATTGTCTTTGTGCTCTGTGTATCCTTCTGATTGAATTTTGACTTGTTCCTTAAACCTCAATACTAAAGGTTTTTAAGCTAAGGGGAAGAACATGGAGTGGGAGAGGGAATAAATTATATTTTTGCTTAATTTGGTGAGACCGTGTACATACCCCAAGTACAGTAAGCACAGATTCCATCACAACAAATTAAATATGGTATTTAGTGTGGTATATAATCTAAATTCCAAAAATGTATAAACATATTCCATTTTTCTTCAAAATTACTAAATTACTGTACTTTGACATCTCCTGATATAACTGGAAATGGCTTTACCTCCCACTGCTTACCAGATTTTCTTAAACCAACAACATTGTTCTTCAGCACTGTTTTGTTATTTTTGACTATCATCAAATCAACTTCAACTTATGGCAACTTTGTGAATGAAAGACTTCTAAGTCACTCTGTCATCAACAGCTGTGCTCAGATCTTGCATACCCAGAGCCATGGCTTCCTTGATTGAATCTTCCTCTTTTCCTACTGCCTTCTGCTTTATCAAGCATTATTGTCTTTTCTAGTGAGTTATGCTTCTCATGATATGGCCACAGTACGACAGTCTCAGTTTATTCATTCTGGCTTCTCAGAAGAGTTCAGGTTTGATTTGCTCTAGGACCCACTTATTTGTTCTTTTAGCAGTCCATGGTATCCACAGAACTCTTCTCCAGCCCCACATTTCAAAGGAGTTGATTTTCTTCCTATCAGCTTTCTTCACTGTCCATCTTTCACAAACATACATAGAAATTAGAAAAACAATGGCATGGGCAATCCTAACTTTTGTATTCTTGTCTAGCTCCTTTGTAGCTCCCTTTTCGAGTCCTAGCCTTCTTCTAATTTCTTGATTGAAGTCTCCATTCTGATTGATGACTGAGCAAAGGCATGGAAAATCTTTAACTATTTCAATGTCTTAATTGTCTGCTTTAAAATTATATAAATCATCTGTAGTCATTATTTTTGTTTTCATAATGTTCCATGTAAACCTGCCTCTGTGCTTTCTTCCTTAACTTCCTTCAGTCATCATTCCAAGTCTTTGCTATTTTTAAGAAGAATGGATACATGATATGTTGAAACTATCTATAACTCAGTAGGATGATATCAAGGATGCAGAACATCATCCTATTGCTGCTCAGTTATTGATGGTTTCAGCATATCATCATTCTTCTTTAAAATTACCTTCCAAGCTCTGCACAGATGGGATAACAGTCTGTCCTGGTAGATGACAACTGCTGAAGGTATAGGTTCTTCCTCTGTAGCTTTGTTAAGCCTTTTCCACCCATTGTGGGTCCTTCTTCTGCAGACTTGGTTAGCTTTTGTTTGGTTGTGATTCCATAACTTGAAGCTAGAATGATGCCTCGGGTAACGTGGGTTGGTGAGTAGGTGTACAGTTCACCAGTTTTTGCACAAATACTGGAATTCTGCCAGTGATCACAAAACGTATTGGCTAGGATTACATCATCCCAAATGCCATGTTTTCAGAATAATTTACAGAAATACTAGTGTTCCTGAGAAGTTTTGTTTTTTAGCAGCTTGGATCTGTTCCCTATATGACCAGTTGGCATATGCATACCCCATTGAGATTCTTAATAATTTGCCACAGTGGCTGATGGCACTCTTCATATTTGAGAAAATCCTGTCTAACTGGCTATCCTAATGACATTTTCTATCTTTTTTTTTCCACAGGCTTCTTAGACATGTTACAATATGTGTTATCTTTGTATGGATCTTAACAAATATGGCTGCATCCTTAAAATAATTTCAGATTCTTGTGAAAACAATATCTTTACTTGTTTCCAGTTACTATTTTAACATGGGTATGATTTAAAGTCTCCCCTTTCAAAAATATGGCTGAATTAGTTCATTTGTTCCACCATAATTAGTATTTCAGTGACAATAATTGTACTCCCTGCACTTAGTCAGTAATGCACTCAGCTGTTGACATGCTCCTGTCTAGGTCTTCCATGTGCTAGCATTTCCTCTGTGAATAGCATGACAGCCTCTGTACCTTCTGAGATATTATATTTCTAGAATCTCTTCTGCAGATGATATATCAAAAGGTATATTTTGAAGTCCAACATTCAGAACAATGTGTTCAAAGTTGATGAGCAGTTTGATTGGCCAGTAATGTCAACTGAGCTTCAAGCACACTTGATGCTGCTAATGTGTAAGGGACATGATCAAGCTAGAGGAGATTACAGTGTTCCCACAACAATGTCCCGGGGAACTATGAACATCTGTAGAGCAGAGTTTTTCTTTCCAGATGCTTTCACTACCATGACCCTTTCCAGAGAGTTCTAAATATTTCACAGTTATGCCATGTAGCTGCTTCTGATGACACCCCTTCTTCATCTTTGATTTGACAGTTAGTAGCAATTTGTTGGCTTGACCCTGGAGGATCCTTGCAATCTCCTTAGAGCATCTTGGAAGCACCTTAGAGTCTCAAGCAGGTCATGAAACCATTCAATATTTTGTCTGATGATGAGTTTGCCCATCAACTCTATTGCCAGAAAGATATTTTATAAAATTTAGTGACCATAGGGCCTACAGTTCCAAGCCTGGTATGGTTCGCTTTATCTAACACATGGCAGCCTGAAATCTAGAATATTTCATGTATCTACATGTGGCCCTGCACTCTTCTATCACCCAGTGACAGTAACCTACCCATATCTCTTATTGTCTCCATCAGTGCAGACAAGTTCAGTTTTATGTCCTAAGCTATTGTCTTGCACCTATCTAATTGGCTTGTGCTCCATGCCAATCTCAACTTTTACTGGTGTTTCCAATTTTTAATATTCTTACATAAATGATGAAAACTGTTTCCTCCCTTCCAACAGCTCTGGGATATAGTGTGGCTATATATTATGCAATATATTATGGCTTAGGGATATACTGTGACTAGATATCACGTAATCCCTGAGCCACAGAACTGATCTTGTGTGCATTATATGTCCTTTGCTTGCCTGTCTCCATGACATCTTATTGCAAAATGGTTTGCTTTATGATACTTTGTGAATATCTGCCATGCATTTTTCTTATGCTGTACACCATAATGTACCTCCATTGTATACATGCAGAGTTTGTGTGTTTACTGTGCTGAGGGCTGTGCCTTGGAAGGACATTTGGGGAAGGACCTTTGGTTTGTGAAGGAAGCTCCCCTTGGTCAGAAGCAGAAAAGATGGTAAACAGTACAATCATATCGATGTCTACTCAAAACTATATATCAATAAGTTCAATGGTACTTACCTCCAAGTATGTATAATGTTGCAGCCCAAGAATAAAAAGAAAATCAGCATGGTATTAGTGGTTTGAATGGTGGACTAGAACACTGGAAGACCAGGATTTGAATCCGTGCTCAGCCATGAAAACCCACTGAGTGACTCTGAGCAAGTCACACTCTCTCAGCCTCAGAGTAAGGCAAAGGAAAACCCTCTCTGAATAAATCTTGCCAAGAAAACCCCATGATAGGGTCTCCTTAGGGTTGTCATAAAACAGAAATGACTTGAAGGCACATAACAACAGCAAGAATAGAAAAGGCAGGGTTAGTTTTATTAATATGTACTGTTTGGGGATCTAACATTTATTTTGTTTTTTCTATACTTTACATTTCATTTATTACCTCCTGGTGCTGAGTAAGCAAAAACTATCTGAACAACTGAGTTTCAATCCTGCTGCCCAAACATGATAATTAACAGATAATTTCAAATTACAGCTGAGCCAATGACTGGCCAATATCTTTCATCCCCCTTTAGTAGCATTTCTTCCTACTCACATTTCAATATATTCTGGGTCCAAATTCCTGATCTCACATAGCTGATCTGCAACCAAAACAACATTTTCCTTTTTCTGCCTCAAAAACAGATGAAAAGATCTCAAACCAAAATATAATTTAAACGGTTGAAACACTACTGTTTTTGCACACAGACTATTCAAAACATTTCTAATGTCCCCCAAGAATGCAATACCCAGTCCAAAACTGAAATGGAGAATATTAGACACTCACCTGTCCAGATGAATCTGGGACCAACTCTGTCATATTCCCCACCTCCCCATTCTCTGCAAAAACAGGAATGTTGGGAGTGAAAACCATGAGGTCACTTTTAGCACCGGCCTCCCCACTCACTCCTGCCAAGATGTGGCTGTGGCGATTTGAATATGACCAGCTGCCCACCTCACTAGTACACACAAGCGTGGCTGTGCCAGGACCATACACCATTGCTTCTTCTGTTTGGCCTTGGCAACGCTGGGCTACGTACAAGATGATCACAAGGAGGAACAAACTGGACACCGAGCATATGGCAATAATTAAGTAGATATTAACATTCTCTTTCAGAAGTCTTGAACTACTTCCTGTCCTGGGAAGACGAGCATCAGTATGGACTACCTGGGTGTTCATCACAAGTGACACGCTCAGTGTGGTAGTGGTTGACTGTGGAGGCTTCCCATGGTCCTTGACTAGCACCAGCAGGGTCTGGCTACTGCTGCCCTCTGTCTCATCCACAGCACGCCTGGTACTGATCTCTCCACTGTACAGGCCCACTTGCCAGGGGCCACTGGTCAACTCATGTAGCTCATAGCGCAGCCAGGCATTGTAGCCTGAGTCAGCATCCAGGGCATGGATCTTGCCCACTAAGTGCCCAGCCATGGCAGGAACCACCAGCAGGAGAGGGGCCTCCTGTAATCCAGACACTGCTGGGGCATTGTCATTCTCATCCACTACAAAGACCTGCACTGTCACATTGCTGCATAAGGAGGGCATCCCAGCATCCTTGGCTCTCACCTGGAACTCAAGCAGCTTCAACTCCTCATAATCTAAAGGTTGCAAGGCATAGAGCTTCCCACTTTCTGAGTGCACTGAGATGTAACTTGAGAGTGGCCAGAGTTTCTCATCCAGCCAGTAGCTGACCAGGGCATTCTCAGCCACATCTGGATCTGAGGCAGACATTGTGAAGATATGAGCACCTGGTGGATTATTCTCCTTCACAAAGACCGTGTAAAGGGGCTGAGGAAAAACAGGTGCATTGTCGTTCACATCACTGATGGGCACTACCAGGCTGCTACTAGCTGACAGTGATGGATCCCCTTGGTCCTGGGCCACAACTACCAGTGCATACTCAGCCACCTGCTCTCGATCCACAGGCTCAGCCAGCACCAGCGAGTAGTAATTTTTGAAGGTAGACAGCAGCTTGAATGGAAGTCCAGTGGGCCACACAGAGCAGTTCACCTGTCCATTGGATCCCGAGTCCCTGTCTGAGATGCTGATCAGGGCCACCACTGCCCCTGGTGAGGAATCCTCAGGCAATGGCACCAGCATCAACTTCAATGACATCTCAGGTGCATTGTCATTCATATCTAAAATTTCAACAAAGATAGTGCAGTGTCCAGACAAAGGAGGACTACCTTTATCCTTTGCCTCAATTTCAATATTGTAAACACTGATATCTTCAAAATCCACTTTCCCTTTTACTCTGATTTCACCTGTATCAGACTGTATACTAAATGTATTGGAAGGGTCATTATTACTGAAGGAATACGATATTTCTTTATTCATTCCCTCATCCAAATCTGTTGCATTGAGATTAATAACCAGTGTACCATCCATCACATTTTCTAATAATTTTACCTTATAAACAGACTGGTTAAATACAGGTGCATTATCATTTGCATCCATCACAGTTATCTCAAGATGGATTGTGCCTGTGAGTTCAGGTTGACCCTCATCAACAGCAGTGAGCAATAAATGGTGAACAGGTATTTTCTCTCTGTCCAGGGGTTTGTTTAAAACAAGCACCAGTGATGCACTGTGCTGGTCATTTATTTTTCTTTCAACAACAAAGTATTCTGTGGAACTAAGCTTGTACTTGAGCTGAGCATTGGAACCAATGTCTGCATCTGATGCTCCATTCAGAGGGAAACGTGTACCTGGCAGTATTAATTCTGCAACACTGAGAGATTGTTTACTTGCTGAGAAAACAGGAGCATTGTCATTTATGTCCTTGATCTCCACCTCTACATGGAAAACCCTCAGAGGTTTGTCTATAATCACCTCCAGGTGAATGGTGCACAAAAGGTTCTTGGCACACAGCATCTCCCTATCTATGCGGGAATTCACAAACAAAACCCCATTCTGAACATTTACCTCAAAATAGTCCCCATCACCTTGGGATTCCATCCGGAACAGCCGTGGCACCAGCTCACTCACCTCCAGCCCCAGGTCCTGAGCAATGCGGCCCACAAATGTGCCATGCTGGGATTCCTCCGGCACAGAATAATGGAGCTGGCTGCTCCCCATTTCCCAGGCTGTCTGGAGAAGAATCAACTGCAGCAGCTGTCTTCTCCCCATTATAGAGCCTCCACATGGAACAGTCAACTTAGAAGTGTATCAGATAATTCCTCCTTTTGTGGTACATCTTTGTAAAATAATTTTTAAAAACTATATCCAGCCTGCTGATATCCTTTTTGTCCCTCCAATTTCAAGCACCAAATGATTCCTGATGACAAAGCACAGGAAGGGTCTTTGTCCCCCTTAAAGATATTTGAGCAGAGAGCGACATCATGTGACGGGATGGGTAAATACATTTACCCTACTATATCAGCTAAAGAGCTTTTGAACACTATTTTGATGTCATTCTTTTTTACTGAACAGAAATTCATCTTCAAATAAATTACCATCATGACATAATTTTTATTGAAAAAAATATTTAATAGGTTACATGTGTATATTTTTACTTCTGATAGTTATGGTAATTTAAATATACTTGCCTCAACAATTAAGAATTGAGGGCATTGCCAGCATCATTGTTTATTTACTTTATGGCATTCATATTAATACTCTCCCACTTCCTCCAAGGAGTTTGGGAGGGTCTGAGTGATTCCTCCCCATCCCATCTGCACAACAATCCTATGAGGTAGACGAGGCTTAGAAATAATAATGCAAGGTTGAATGAGGATTTCAGACTAGATCTTCCCAGTTCTAGTCTAGCCACATTAAACATATTCCAGGTCATATTTTGAATAAGGCAAATTCCAGAAGTGAACCTTCCATGGAAACTGAGATTGAGATAATTGCACTCCTTCAGTGCTCTTCGTTCATGAGGAGAAGGGGCATCTTTGTCTCTATCCTTCAAAGGGAGACACAGAATGATTCTGGCAATGCTGCCTTTTGTAGCATCACCAACCAGGAGTGTGGGCAATCAAGGACTTGCCATGGTTTGTAGCACCTTCCAAGGCTGACAATGCAACAGGATCCCTCTGGACCAACTTCTCCCTGTCACTAATGCAAAATTCGTCCACATACTGATGCCTCAGTATGGTGTCACTTTTCCACAATCTTACTAGTGTCCCTGAACCTCAAAAAGATAATGATTCCTCCTCCTTCTGAGATTTCCCAGCTTAGTCTTTCAGAACACTTGGGTGTGATTCATTGAGATCTTCTGAAAAAATACTATTTCAGCCAAATACAGACCAGCACACATCTGGGAATTTGAAGGGAACTGTTATTGTAATTGCCATCAAGTCAACTTCAACTTATGGTGACCCTATGAATGAGAAACCTACAAAATACTCTGTTCTCAACAGCCTTCATCAGATCTTGCAAACGCAACACTGTGGCTTCCTTGCCTGAGTATATCCACTTCTAATGCGATCTTCCTCTTTTCCTACTGCCTTCTACATTACCAAACATTATTGTCTTTTGTAATGAGTCATGTCTTCTCATGATATGTCCAAAGTACAACAACCTTAGTTTAATCTCCTTGGCTTCTATGGAGAGTTCAGGCTTGATTTGCTCTAGGACGCATTTATTTGTCTTTTTAGCAGTCCATCATATCTGTAGAACTCTTCTCCAGCACCACATTTCAAAGAAGTTGATTTTTCTTCCTATCAGCATTTTTCACTGTCCAGTTTTCACAACCATATACAGAAATTGGAAATACAATAGCATGGACAATCCTGACTTTGGTATTCAATCATATATCTTTATACTTCAGGATCTTATCTAGCTCCCTCATAGCTGCCCTTTCAAGTCCTAGTCTTCTGATTTCTTGACTAGTCTCAATTCTGATTAATGATTGAGCCAAAGTATAGAAAATTTTGCACTATTTCAATGTCATCATCATCTACTTTGAAGTTATGTAAATCATCTATGGTCATTATTTTTGTTTTCTTAATTTTCAACTATAAACCTACCTTTGCACTTTCTTCCTTGACTTTTTTCAGTAACTGCTCAAAATCCTTGCTATGTTCTGCTAGTAGTATGGTGTCATCTACATATCTTAAACTGCTGATGTTCCTTCCTCCAAGTCTAATCCAGCTTTATGTATGAAATGTTCTGCATACAAATTAAACCAATAGGGTGATAAAATGCAGCCTTGCTTGACTCCTTTGCCAACTGGAAACCATTCTGTTTCTCCATGGTCTGTCGTGATGGTAGCCTCTTCTCCTGAATACATCTTACATCAGGACAATCAAATGTTGTGGCACACCAATTTATTTGAGAGCGGTCCATAGTTTTTCACAATTTTCACAATCAAAGGCTTTGCTATAATCTATAAAGCACAGGCCTATTTTCTTCTGACATTCTTTGGTGTACTCCATTATCCAACATATGCAATATGATCCCTAGTGCCTCTTTTTTTCCAAAACCCATCTTGGACAGCTGGGATTTCTTGCTCCATATATGGTAAAAGTCTTTGTTGTAAAATTCCAGGAGATTACAATCATAGGAGCATAGAGTTGGAAGAGACCACAAGGGTCATCTAGCCCAACGCCCTGCCCTGCAGGAATAACAATCAAAGCACTCCTGACAGATGGCCATCCAGCCTCTGTTTAAAAACCTCCAAAGAAGGAGACTCCACCACACTATGAGGCAGTGTATTCTACTTCCGAACAACTCTTACTGTCAGGAAATTCTTCCTAACAGATTTTCCTTGGCTTCTTCCCAGGCTGTGAGGCCATGTTCTAGAATAGTTTCTTTCTGACATTTCGCCTGCATCTATTTCAATAGCTTCTCTGTGCATTCTGACATGATAGCTGTTGGCCTGGTCCAGAATTTCTGTGTTTTTAAATAACATTTTGTGTCCAGGTTGGTTTATAACATGTTCTGCTACTCCTGATCTTTCTGACTGGGCCAGTCTGCAGTGTCTCTCACATTCCTTGATTTGTGTTTGCACACTGCGTTTTGTGGTCCCTATGTAAACTTGTCCACAGCTGCATGGTATGTGGTAAACTCCTGCAGCTTGAAATCCACAAACTGGACAATTGAAGTTCCTGGACAACTTCAACAGGAAAGAAGAAACCTTAAAAGTAAACAAAACCTGGCTCCCAGTTTTGAAATACTATAGAATTAAAACTCAAGACTTACAAAGGAATTCCATCCAGGGACATGGGGATTCCCAGCAGATAATGGTTCATCAACCAACCATCAGCCAAACAGTCACTAACAAGCCTTGCATTTCTATACCCAGAAACTAACCATTCAATTACACAAATTTACATATACTCCCCTACAGGGGTTCACAGCATATAAACCTGACACACTCCTACCCAACCATTCTCTGAAGATGCCAGCCACAGATGCAGGCGAAACGTCAAAAAGAAACTATTCCAGAACACGGCCTCACAGCCTGGAAAAAAACCAAGGAAAATCTATGGATGCTGGCCGTGAAAGCCTTCGACTTCACTTCTTCCTAACGTTTAGGTGGAATCTCTTTTCCTGTAGCTTGAGCCCATTGCCCCATGTCCTAGTCTCTGGAGCAGCAGCAAACAAGCTTGCTCAATCCTCAATATAACATCCTTTCAAATATATGAACATGGCTATCATGTCACCTCTTAACCTCCTCTTCTCCAGGCTTAACATACCCAGCTCCCTAAGCCGCTCCTCATAGGGCATAATGCAATGGTCCGGTGGTTACTGCAATCCCTTGTGTCCCCTTTCCTGGGGACTGGAATGTACTTTATGATTTCCAGTTTGGGGGGCATTCTTTTGTTTTCCATATTTGTTGGTAGATTTTAGTTAGAATTTGGGTGGACTCTGTCTCCGTAGCTTGAAACAGCTGTATTTCAGCTGTTCCTGGTGATGTATTTCTCCCAAACACTTTGAATGCTGCTTTCACTTTACTTGTATAAAATCGTAGGTTCATCTTCAAGTGGTTCTTCCTTGAATGAATCTGTTGCCCTATCAACTCTTTTATATAGTTCTTCAGTGTACAAAAATCTTTTTATTTCTTCTTGATTGTGCAGTGTGTTGCCCTGCTGGTTATATAGCATCCCCACTCTTGGTTTAAATTTTCCTTTGGTTTCTCAGATCTTGCAGAAGAAATCTCTTGTTCTACCTTTTTGCTATCATTTCTCTTTATTATTATAGTAGTTCTCTTTGTCCCTGCATACAAGTCACTGAACAGTGCATACAGGATTCTGACCCTATATCTGTCACCTTTTAATGTTGCTTCTTGTCTGCCCTTAATTATTTGAAGAGTTTCATACTCATCCAGTGAGGCGTCTCTCTGAATTCCTCCCTGACAATGTCTCTGGTTGCAGTCCAGAGTTTTTCTGGCTCCTGGTCAATTAGACTTAATAGTGCAATCCATTTCTTCTCCTTTTGCCTCTGTAATTGGAGAATAAGTTTAGATTATAGTTATACTGATGGGTTTTTCCTGAAGTCTTATTGATATTATTTGGTCAGACTTTACATTATGCACCGACTACTTTTGCTACAACTCTCTTCACTATTAATGCCACTTCATTTCTTCTTAGATTTTCATTTCCTGAATAAAACACTGTGTAATTATCTGACTGATAATATCCCATTCCTATCCACTTTAACTTGCCACATTGTATTACAATGTTATATGTTCTATTTCTTGTTTTATAATGTCTAGCTTCCCATGATTTATACTTCTCACGTTCTATGTTCATATTATATATGTTGTTCACCTTGCCTTTCACCTTCAAGCACATCAGCAACTCAATGTCTTTTCAGCTTGAGTCCAGCTGCATCTTTAGACACAGTGATACCTGTACTTGTTCTCTGCTCTTCCCCAGCAGCTAGCTGAATGTCTTCTGACCTGGGAGTCTCATCTTCCAGCACTATCTCTTGCTTCAGTTTGGATTATACCATCATAGGGTTTTCATGGTAAAACACTTTCAGAAGTGGTTTATTGGTGCTCCTTCTGCATAGTACTAACAAATGTAGGTTTGGTGCCACTGCCATCATCTCTGAGAGATCCTCTGGCAATGTCTCCACCCGCTATGGCTCCTGTCCAGTATCTTTTTCACACATTTTGTCTAGTTCCTTTTCAAAAGCCTATCTGACATGGAAGAACCTACCAGGAGCAGTGCTATGATCAGCATAGCCTTTTGCCTCACAGCAGCACACAATCCCACCACCACAGAAAGGCCGTGCCATGGTGAGATGAAAGGAATACTACTGGGAAATGTAATCACCAGGAGGAAAATCCAACCTGTGCAAGCAGACATACTTTTCTCCCACTGTAACTCTTCACACACCCCACAAATCTGTTCCAAATGGAATTGCCCCTCCTCACTCTGCTGCAGGAAGCCATTCCATTGGTAGGAAGGGCTAATTTGATACAAGCCTAAGTGTGCTTTGCTTATGCCCAAACAATGTGAGACCACATGTTCTGAAGTCAGAAGCTTCCAGGTTCAACCCACAGCATCTCCCAATCAACACTCTGAAAAACTGCTACCAAACAATGTAGATGACAGTATGCTAGATAGACCAATCGGACTGCTATAGCTATACGAGTATAAATAAAATCAAGTTCCTGTCTGCCTGCTTGTATATTATTGCATCACATGAAAACAGCTGGATGGGTTTTCTTCATATTTGGAGGGCATGGTTTGGATGGTCCAATTTAAAATACAGCTTATGTGACACATGAAATGGACTTTGGAGAGGTTCTGGGTTAGTACCCCAATTATTTTTTCATTGGATTTTAACCAAATTTGGAGAATACATTTGGGATGCTCTAACTTAACATTTAGGTTATGTACTATACATGAAATGAGGGCGGAGGAGTTTGCAGGAACAGTTTTTTTTTTTTAATCCAGAACAGTGCATTTGGTGGCCTATCAGGAGAAGCACGCTCTCTCTAGGGCAACAAAGACTGATGTGCAACAGGAAGGGAGTTGAGAGATAGCCAATCATCCTCTAAAGCAGTTAAAACTGAACCATCAGTGACAATGGTTAATAATTCTCCTGACAAATACTGGGTACTACAACTAGTTTATCTATAAGAATGTGTGATCAGTCTCCTGTATAAAAAAGCATTTGGGTGTTTAGATACAGGTCGCCTTCCTGCCCTCCCCTCCATATCCATGGTGGATATGTTCCCAAACTTACCGTGGATACACAAAACCACAGATAATAGCAAACCCTATTGAAATGAATGACTTCTGGCTCAACTTCCAGCAGAAACCATACCACAGAATCATGCTGTAGGACCTAGAAAATGCCTAGAGAGGACATTTTTTTGGATGCAGTTAAGTGAAACCGCAGATACCAGTCCCATGGATACATGGGCCAACCTGTAATTTGCTAAACCTAGCTAGAAGTGGAGCTGGTCAATGATCTTCATATATTCTATCTTAAGTTCTGAGATAGAAGCAAGGCAGGATATATATTATTAAATGAAATAAATCCTCTATAGTTTTTTATTTCCTTAATCCTGCTGTGGAATGCCTGGTGTGATCACTGATAACATACCAAAAATCCTACATTACTCCTTTCTTGCCTCAAATTGGCATTAGCTTCTCACTAGAATGTTAGCTTCTCACAAAAACAGACTCTTATTCAACTACAAGGAGTTTAGTCTTAGTTTTGCCAGATCAATCAGCACGCATATTCTAGAACAGAAACTTTGAGTGCCACTTCTGGGGGACAAGTGAGATAGAAATAAAGTGAATCAATCAATCAACCAATCCATTGGGTAATTGCCAAAGCAAAGTAAGACTTTTGATTTTAACTGATCGATTTGGCACTTTGTGCTTGTATGTTTGCATATTTGCTTCTATTACAGTGCTTTCATTTAATTGTGAGAACTATGAATGAAACTGGCAAGCATAATTTGGTAAATATTATATACTTTCATTTCTGAAAAGCTTTTATAAACTGATATGTCTCCTCTTGGTTATTTTTTTCTAAGTTAAACAAACTCTGAAAATCAAGGATGATTCTGTACTCTAGAAACCAGAGGTGACCGTAGAGATCAAGCTGAGCCAGCATTTTCCAACCCTGGACTACCTGGACTACCAGCTGAGCCAGAGAACTCTAGCCTTGAAAAAGACATTCAAGGCACCCATACATTTGTGGAGGCTGGCTAAGGATTTCTTGAATGAGATCTTGTACCTGGCAGTCCTCATGGCCTGTACTTTATCTTCTGAGTCAGTGTTACAATGTGGCTGAGAAGTCACCAGTGCAGCCAATTTCCCACTTTTCCAATATGTCCAAAGCACTGCTTGATTTCAAGGGGCAGTTTCTGACTTCCCTCCCTCTTGCAAGATAAAATCAGATGGCTCTAGGAATCAGTTTCTTTTGTTTGTCAAAAGGAATTTTACCACAAGAATGAAGTCATTTCTGGAACCCTACCAGAGCAGGCAATGGAATTCTGCCCTGAAAAACTTCAAAAGGAGCTTTATATGGAGGGGTGACGAAAACTGGGTGGAATTCTCCTAGGTTCCCAGTTCACTCTCATTTCAGATCAGTTCTCCTAGGTTCCCAGTTCATCTTCAGCTCTTGTCTTTTTTCAGTGAGTTTACAAACAATTGCTTTCCTTAGTTGGCTAATGTACATTCCAGGTGCCATTGTTTCACTTGGGGAATATTGTGTTAGAACTGCTTCATCAGTGCCACCAACACCTCTATGAATAGAACATGAGCTTCATCAGTAAGCAGAGTTTAAATCTGAGGCTGTGAGCAGATGACAGTATTCAGAGGCAGGAAGACAATATGGTAGAATTATGAGCAAGCATGTATTAAGCAGTTCTTTGTAGGAACCCAGATCAAAAGTCAGAGTGTTTTCTATTGTAACAGAGACTGTAACTGAGAACTGGTGTGGATCAGGAAGAAGCACTTAGTAGTAGATCTCCTGTCTAAAAGAGACATAAGCCCACTCTAGAGTGGGCTTTTTGTCCAGTGTCTTCATCTGAAACAGCACATCTTCATCTTCCCAGAGGGGTAGCCATGTTCTGACATTCAGCCCAGTTCTAAATAGCAGCATTCTGAATCCACTGGGAGCGTATTCTTCCTAGCCATTTTCTGTTGAGCTGAAAGTTACTGTCTTTAAAACAAAAGCATGATAAAAGTGTGAGTCCAGGTTGAAACTGCTGGAAGAATTTATCAGGAAGTTTCCATTCTCTGTTTTCTTTCAGCTTCATCAGATCTAATATGGCCTCAGGGTTAACTGCATATATTTATTAGTATGTTCACCACATGACAAGGACATTCACATTCACATCATCCATCTTTTCATGCATGGTTTGAAGATGTTAGTAGACACTCCATTGTCTCATATGTTCTGTTTTCAGTTTCCAGTCTGAAGTGTTTACAGAGCACCCTCAACCTTTACAACTGCAACATCCTGGTTTATATAAAATACCTACTTCATTGCACTGGTGCTTCACCAATTGCTTCCATGTAATTTGTCCATATCTGTTGCATTTACCTGAAATCTTTGTCCATGCTCTCAATAAAACTGACAATGTTGATATTCCAAACAAATGCAAGACCATTATTAATGGAATCCCAAAAGACAATGCTGATATTGAGTGCGCCAGGCCTCTGAGGAGACTTAATGTCCTTTCCTATTTATCAGATTTGTAAAGGGGGTCTATTTGTTGAATGGTTTTTCAGAAGTTAAACATGTATCTTATTCTGTCCACCACCATTCTCTACCTTCTCATTTCTCTTTTTACAATTTGTATTCCACTTTATCCTATCCAAGGTAATAGGGTACTCCCTAATGCCAATTCAGATCTCAGAAGCAACATTTCCTTTAGAGAAAAACTAGGAAAATTATCATTAAAATTGCGGATTTCTATGTCCAGATAATACAATGCAAGAAGATTTTCAGTTCCAAGTTCTAACGTCAGCACTTCACTTACTGTCTGCTCATTCAGCTCCTCCATTGTCCACTATCATGCACTATGCTGCAGGTCCAGATGCAGGCCTTGCATTTAACAACACAATAGACAGGCTGTGCGCTGTCAGATTTTTTTTAGAGCTATCCTCTCCAATGGATACAATGGCGACAGCAGATTCCAAATCCTCTGAGATCAGCAAGCAAGTTTTTCTGGTTAAAGACACACCATAGCTGCACCAAAATAAAGATTTCTGAACCTTTATTTCCTTCTGTTGCAGCTTTGTTTCACTAGCACTGCTCTCTAGAAAAGAGAATTACATAGCAATGCTGAATCTGCAATCAAATTCTACAAGAATAAATTGTTTTGCTTTTCCTGCAGCATGAATTCTGTGTCACTAGAAGACTCACTTTGCTGATTATTCCTTCCTAGTCATGGACAACAGCAACACCTAGCGTCCATATCACTACTGTGCTCTATATACTGCAGATAGTGGCGCACAACTGTTCTCTGAATTGTTAATATAATGTCTCAGAATTTAGACTAGTTTGAATGTGGTCTGGCACCACAATAAGTGAGCTATGTAAGTTTATGAAACCCCATCCTGTATTTACTAGTGTGAAGACACACCCAACTAAAGGTGGTGGCAGGTTTGGGTGTGCAACACCAGTACCCTGGTGAGATCAAACTCCTTTACCCAAAAAGGCTCTGATGCTGAATATCAAGTTCAAAATGGGGGGGGGAGTTTATTTAAAGAACAAAAGAAAAGGGCTTTCTCCTCCCCAGCTCTATAAAAGGCTTGAAATAAAAGGTACTTTTTCAGCTGTTGGAGTTTCAGCAGTCTTCAGGGTGTCATAGAATCATAGAATCATAGAATCATAGAATCGCAGAGTTGGAAGAGACCACGAGGGCCATCCAGTCCAACCCCCCTGCCACGCAGGAAATCTTGATCAAAGCATCCCCGACAGATGGCCATCCAGCCTCTGTTTAAAGACCCCCAAGGAAGGAGACCCCACCACGCTCCGAGGGAGTGTGTTCCACTGCCGAACAGCTCTTACTGTCAAAAAGTTCCTCCTCATGTTGAGGTGGAATCTCTGTTCCTGGAGCTTGCACCCATTGCTCCGTGTTCCAGTCTCTGGAGCAGCAGAAAACAAGCTTGCTCCATCCTCAATGTGACATCCCTTCAAATACTTAAACAGGGCTATCATATCGCCTCTTAACCGTCTTTTTTCCAGGCTAAACATACCCAGCTCCCTAAGTCTCTCCTCATAAGGCATCGTTTCCAGACCTTTCACCATTTTAGTTGCCCTTCTCTGGACACGCTCCAATTTGTCAATATCCTTTTTTAATTGTGGTGCCCAGAACTGGACACAGTATTCTAAGTGAGGTCTGACCAAGGCAGAATAGAGTGGCACTATTACTTCCCTTGATCTAGACACTATACTTCTATTGATACAGCCCAAAATTGCATTGGCCTTTTTAGCTGCCGCATCACACTGTTGGCTCATGTTCAACTTGTGGTCTACTAGGACTCCTAGATCCCTTTCGCACGTAGTCTCATTCAGCCAGGTCTCTCCCATCCTATATTTATGCATTTCATTTTTCCGCCCTAAATGCAGTACTTTACATTTCTCCGTATTGAATTTCATTTTGTTAGCTTTGGCTCAGCTCTCCAGTCTATCCAGGTCATTCTGAATTTTGATCCTGTCCTCTAGGGTATTAGCTACTCCTCCCAATTTGGTGTCATCTGCAAATTTAATAAGTATGCCCCTAATTCCCTCATCCAAGTCATTGATAAAGATGTTGAATAGCACTGGGCCCAGGACAGAACCCTGTGGCACCCCACTGGTCACATCTTTCCAAGACGAAAAGGAGCCACTGCTGAGCACCCTTTGGGTTTGGCCAGTCAACCAATTACAAATCCATTGAACAGTTAACAGTTAACAGTGTCATCTCTCTGAGTTTGATCTGAGGATCGCCATTTGCTTGCTTCAAGACCTGAAACAGCTCTGGGCAATCTGAGCCTATCAGGAGGGAAATTTCAGCATCTTTGTCCAATGCAGGAATTTCTTTTGCCTTCAGGTGTGCGTGGCTTTCAGCTACAGCCTTGGTTGCTATCTGGTTCTTGTTTCTTGGGATAGAGGGGCACTCTATTAATGGAGGAAGTTTAATGCACCTTTTGCCACCATCACTTAAGTCCCAAAGTTGACGGTAGTCCTTTGACTTGAGGATTGGGAACTTATAAAGCCGATTCAATAAGGATGCTTCTATTTCTGTTGATGCACCATATCGCTACTCTAATCTGTTCCACGCTGTCTGCAATGCCTTACCTGGGTCTGACACGTAGGCCGTGTAGATTCTCTGGACCTGAAGTGACAAGTTGGGGCCCAACCATGCCATGAGTAAGGCGAGCTCCTCATCTGCTTTCAGCTTCAAGTCTCTAATGGCTCTCTGAAAAGTTACCTTCCATAAGATAAAGTCTTCAGGAAGGTCTGAGAATTTCTGGACTCCCTTGTCTCTAAGGTCTTTCCTGGGAGTTTTAAACATAAGCGGTGAACAAGACTCCATGAAGGTGGGAATCGTCTCTGCAGGCTGGAAGAAGCGTGGACTCCTTTTAGTCTGCAAATCAGCTTGACTGGCAGGCAGGTCCATAGATTCTCTAGGCCTGTAAGTCTTGGGAACTTCAGCAGCCAGCGCTTGCTGGATAGCCACACTAGCATGGCTGGGAATTTGGCTCCCCACCATGGGTTTCTGGTCTCTAAAGGATTCATTGACTGGCATATTTATAGGTAGACAGTCACGATGAATGACCTTCTCTTTGCAGACAAGTTCCTCTGTAGGCTGAAACCATGGAATGGCAGGCAATTGTGTCTTGCTGGCATCTAAATTAGGAGATGACTTGACCACTGGGTCTTGTGGGGAGCTCTTACCCACAAAGAACAAGGTAGACATCCTGTCTCTAGGCTCTTGTGTAGGGAGCTTCCTCAAGTTTTCTTCACTCAGATCATCTTGGAAGGTCTTAGCTAAAATCCTGGCCTTTATGGACAGTTTTGAAGCCTCCTTAGCCTTGAGTAGAAGTTTCTTCTCATTCTGAATAGCAAGTTCTTGCCTTTCTTGCTCTGCTTTGAGGGCAGCTTCTTGCATCACTCGCTCTGCTTTGTGGGCAGCTTCTTGCATCATTTGCTCTGCTTTGTGGGCAGTTTCTTGCCTTTCTTGCTCTGCTTTGAGGGCAACTTCTTGTTTTTCTAAATCAACCTCTTGATGGGAAAAGGTTAGTTCTTCACTGGGCATTGCTGCTTCTGCTCCAGCATGCAATATTTCAGATTTCAATTTCATTCTTTCCACTTCTTTGAACTGCTGGGCTGCCATAGACGAACTCCAGCTAGTATGAGAAGAACTGCTACTACATCCTTTACTGGAGCGGGAACCACGTCTGTGCGAAGAAGACTTGCTGGTGTGACAGGTTTTTGAGCTCTTTGCACTTTGAGGTTTCCCTTGGTATACTCCTCTGCTGGACTTGGCCCTGCCGGCAGGAGACCTTTCACTCTCTTTATTAAATTCCAAACTCTGCAGCCGGAACTTGACTATGTCCAAAACTGCACTGTACTCCTTTTCTTTATCCTCGACTTCTTCCAGGAACTGTTTTAGTCTGGATTCTGCATCGGGATTGTTAATGGTCTGAAGTGTTTGGATCCTTTTATTCACCACTTCTTTCCACTGTAGAAAACTGGATTGCTGGGCAAGCTCTCTTCTTTGCATGTCTTCCGAGCCACAGACTGCTGACAGCAAAGACATAGCATGCTGCAAACTCTTCCAGGCTTGCAGTTCTTTCACACTTAAGTGCCTTTCTTCCTCCAACAGTAGTTCTAGGGCCTTCTCAGTTGGGTGCCTGTCTCTGAGGGAGCGAGTGTCCTGTGTGTGTCCATGTGCTGTTTTTTCAGAAAGCCTATCCATTCTGGCTGGTCCTAGTCGCCAAAGCAACAACTCAGCAAGGATGAAGAGGACTAAACGGTGTAGTGCTGATTTTTACTTACAGCCTGCTACTGCCGCTCTCCTGCTATCACCACTCCTATGCTACTTCAGTACAGCCAGACCTGGAGTCGGTTGAAGAGTCTTCTAGCTCCTTTCTTCTAATTTGCAATGTGAACAAACATAAAACACACATTATTCTCTTTATAAAGCTCTATCCATATACTTAAATGGAAAAAGCTCTTCCAAAATGGCCGCCGACCATGTGCTCAGAACTCTGCAGGAAAAAGTAGATCCAAAATGGCCGCCAACCATGTACTCAGAAATCTGCAGGAAGAAGTACTCAAAATGGCTGCTGACCATGCGCTCAGAACTCTGCAGGAAAAAGTAGACCCAAGATGGCTGTTGTAGCAAGACAGGCTATCTAAACACAGCAACTTTTGCTTCTCCCCTTTCACAGCCACAGAAAGGTCTCTTCTCCCTCTATGCGAGTCTTGAGGAACTTGCTTCAGTGCTGGGCCATGCACTGGGACTCTCTCTTGACAGACGGGAGCGGCAAAGGCCGCCAGATATTCTTACACCCAACTAAAGGTGGTGGCAGGTTTGGGTGTGCAACGCCAGTACCCTGGTGAGATCAAACTCCTTTACCCAAAAAGGCTCTGATGCTGAATATCAAGTTCAAAAAAGGGGGAAGTTTATTTAAAGAACAAAAGAAAAGGGCTTTCTCCTCCCCAGCTCTAAAAAGCTTGAAATAAAAGGTACTTTTTCAGCTGTTGGAGTTTCAGCAGTCTTCAGGGTGTCATCTCTCTGAGTTTGATCTCCTCACTCAATGGAGATGGTGCAGGGTCTTTCAGCTCCTGATTCCTTTGTTGTTGGCAACTAATTTGGCTGATGACTGTTGGTAACTAATTTGGCTGATGGTGTAAGAAATGCCCTTCCCGGCTGTCTGGGCCTGTTTGCCACCAGAACTGCTCTCTGCAAGCTCACCACAAAGACTGCCCAAAGGAACTAAAAAGCTTCTAGGTGAACAGAGCTTGCTGGGAAAGGACAAACCAAACCTGGAAAAATGCAGGGGAATTCTTAGCTCCTCCCACAAGTCTAATACAAATGAAGTACTCCTATACTCAGACATGCTAAGGCCTGAACTAAAACAAAGAAATGCAGGGGAGATTTAAACAGTCCTGGCTGGACATCACAACTAGCATCCCAGCATTATTTGATTATCTTATAATTTCATCTAAATAATTTTCAACGAGCCTTTGGCAACTCTCAGTCAGTGGCAAATCTCATGTCATTGGGCAGTGAATCCACTCCAGGTTTTGGATTGTTGCAAAAGACCTAGCCAGGGTGCTCAACTTATTTGGGAGATAGGGCTCAACACTTTGGTTAACTCCTTTAAAGACAAAAACCTGGAGTGGATTCACACTCCACTCACATGAAAGTCAATACTGTTCTCAGCACCTAACTCTATGATATATTTATGTACTGTAATCGTACATTAAGGGTTTTTGTGTTAATATTCTAGTTTGGGCAATCTTAAATTGAAACTGATGTAATCAGCAGCTAACCTGAAGGTGTCACTGAAAACTTTTTAATTAGCTCAGGTTGCACTGCTTAACAAAACTAAGTGCTGCACATACATGTAATTAAATCTCACCATTGACAATGGATATATTCTGTATGGTAATTAGTGGGCTTAATATATTTTACAAAACTATATTTATGAACACATTATAAATCTATGTCATCTTTTACATATAGATCATTAGATTAAATTAAATTAAGTTTATTTACATGAAGTATACACTGTGGCAAAAAGAGAATAAAATCACATATTCACTGATGGGGTCTGTACAAGATGCAGGAAAGAACAAGGAAATGATAAGCAGTTGGATCACATTCTGTATGAGGATTAGTGTAGAAACTTCTTAGTTTAGAAAAAAGGTGGCTAACTGGGAATTGACAGAGGTGTATAAACTTCATTGAATTTATTGCCACAATGCCTGATGGTGCCCACTAGCTTATTTAGCATAAATGCTTCAAATGTTGTAAACTTTCTTCTAGGAGAATTACTCCTGCTTCTCAGTCATTTTGTTGTTGTTGTTAACTGCCATCAAGCTGACTTTGACTTAGGGCAACCCTATGAATGAGAGACATCCAAGTCACCCTGTCATCAAAAGCCTTGCTCAGGTCTTGTAGACTCAGGACGATGGCTTCCTTGCTGAGTCTATCCATCTGTAATGAGGTCTTCTTCTGGCACTATCACCTGTTTCACTTTAGATTGTCTCATCATAGAGTTTTTGCGGTAAAGAACGTTCAAAAGGGGTTTACTGTGCCTCCTTTTGCACTGTACTAACAAGCATTGGCTATGGTTCCACTGCTGTTGTCTCTGAGAGATCCTCTGCCACTGTCACCACAAACACACACACACATGCTGCTACTGCTGCTGCCCTGTAGATGTTTGGCACATTTAGTCTGGATCCTCAGCAAAAGCTTGTCTGACAAAGGTGATCCTACCAGCAGCACTGCTACCGTCAGCATAGCCTCTTGCCTCACAGGAGCGCACAATCCCACCACCACAGAAAGGTAGTGACATGGTGGGAAATGTTTTATTGGTTACCCTTATTTGAACATTTTGAGGTCTTCAATAGAGATGCAATGACCAGAACGTATCAAGCATGGTTACACAACAAATTTATAGGAAAGCATTATGATACTGCCAGTTTTAGGATTACAAACATGAATCATAGAATCATAGAATTGCAGAGTTGGAAGAGACCACGAGGGCCATCCAGTCCAACCCCCTGCCATGCAGGAAATCACAATCAAAGCATCCCCGACAGATGCCCATCCAGCCTCTGTTTAAAGACCTCCAAGGAAGGAGACTCCATCACACTCTGAGGGAGTGTGTTCCACTGCCGAACAGCTCTTACTGTCAAAAAGTTCCGCCTAATGTTGAGGTGGAATCTCTGTTCCTGGAGCTTGCATCCATTGCTCCGTGTTACAGTCTCTGGAGCAGCAGAAAACAAGCCTGCTCCATCCTCAATGTGAAACCCCTTCAAATACTTAAACAGGGCTATCATATTGCCTCTTAACCGTCTTTTTTCCAGGCTAAACATACCCAGCTCCCTAAGTCTCTCCTCATAAGGCATCGTTTCCAGACCTTTCACCATTTTAGTCGCCCTTCTTTGGACACGCTCAAAGTTGTCAATATCCTTTTTGAATTGTGGTGCCCAGAACTGGACACAGTATTCTAGGTGAGGTCTGACCAAGGCAGAATAGAGTGGCACATGGATGCGGTACAGATTTCTATGAAGATATCATGACCCTATCAATGACCCCAAATATGAAATTTGTAATTTTCAAACGTTTGCTCCTTTAATGTCTATTTCCGCAGTTTGGAGAAATCTTTTTGGAGCTCTTTACTGGCCCTTTTTGTTTGAACCACCCTAAATAATGTAAAGTCTTGGCCACAACCCTGGCCAATTCAGTGCTCACTGGAAGTTTTTAAGTTTAAAATTACCAGTACCAATACCGCTCCTTGGAAAACTTCATTGTACATATCTGACTATTGTGAAAATGGACCATTTATTCTTATGCTCTTCTTTCTCATTCAGCCCACCGAATATATTAAAGCCATATAATTAAACTTAAAATAAGGGATTCTTCAAGGCCAGAACCCCAACCGGAAAACTGAAGGATTATTGGAAAAACAGTTATTAAGGGGAAAGTACAACTATTGCCACACATCCAGAAAGTAAAAGACAACTGTAACACATAAAAGGTCATCACTGCCAGCATCTAGATTCAGAATCAGAAAAATCTAGTTACCAGGACTTGTAAGCATGTGTTCATACTCCATAAGACACTCTTAGAATGATTCTGGCCATGATATGAATACATAAAGAGCAAGAAACGCCATAGCTTTGTTCACAGGAAACCACAGCTATTGCTACTCCCTACCACTTCATGGAAAGTTACTTTTAAATTATTTAATTATAATTATAATTACAATGCCAAAAATAGTACCAATTGCAGTTTGTAAATGTTATATGCTGCCTGCCTGTGGTACAAAACACTCTCTTCCCATCCATCTTATCATCATTTCAACACACAAAACAGAGCATAAACCTGCACTTGATCCATGCGCTATTCCTCCTCTACCCAGTTGATTAGGCCACACCACTGTAACTACAGAAGTAAAAAATTACAGTTACACTCTCAAGGGAGTAATGCTATCCCTTACTACTGCAGTAAAATTAGGCAGTAATTTTAGGGTTGTCAGGTTAGCAGCTTCCCAGAGCAAAAACCTGAGATCAAGGGCAGGCCTAGCCTAGGTGACATCTCAGAGGTGGATTACTGGAGTGTGGCCATATGTAAAAACTGGAAAATATTTGTGTGTCAATGCATGCTTGAGAGAGCGCAATAGAGATGTAGCATAGCACAGCTTTCTTGGTCTACCTCCTAAACAAATACTATGCATGCTACATAAAGCCCAGTCCTACATAGGCTAATACTACTAATACATACATACTAATTTTAGGGTGCCCAAAGAGCTGTGCATTAGATATTTAGGGGTTTATCACAGGACACTGTTACACTGCAATTGCCTGGTGTTAGTATCATGTTTATCTGTAGTTTATCACATGACATCGTGGCTCTCCTAGTCCAAGTGTGGTTTCACTGGTCCTCCTTGCGGATTCTCAAGAATTTCCAGCAGGGAAACCCCAGACTAGTTCAGGTGGTCAGGCTGAAAGGACACCAGGATTCCCAAAGATTCACAATAGAGCACTTTACATTTATTATCCATTCTCTGGTATGTTTTATTTTATTTTAAAGGAGAGTAGCACAATAGCGCAATTCCAATGAAATCCTATTGAGCATTAATGCCCAGAGAAATCAGAGGTTTCAGGAAAAGTTTAAAGTGTAAATTAAGTGTAAATATACAAAAGTTTAAAGAGTAACATGCAAAAATAGAACCAGAGAAGTGCTAATTCATGGGAGAAAGCATAGAAAACAGTTGTGGAGTGCAAACGGTGGTGTTGTGTGCTCATGCTCCCAATCTGGACAAAGAGTGGAGATTGTTCCATAATATCATGGAGTGAAAGTTGTTCCATTATGACATCACTCACTTCAGCTATTGAACAATTAGTTTTTCCTGTTTTGTTTTTTTTTTAATCATGAACCAGAAAGTGAAGCAATGGTGTGATGTAAATGGTATTGGGGCATTCCAAGTGCAAGAAAGCAAATATAGGAACTAACATCATTGAAACACAAATGCAGAGATAATGCAAAAAGAGTGGATGTTTCCCAGTACAAGAGAAGTGGTTTTCAAATTGAATGATCCAAGGCAACTGACTAGTGTGATAAGCACTCTAAACTGCTCACCCACATTTCCTACATGTCACCTTGAAATAATTAAGAACAACTTATTCAGACACTATGGTTCCTTACAATCTATTCATCTTACTAATAAATTTGACACAACAATTCATTTTTAGAAATTACTGGAGATGGCAGTACAACCTCGACATATCTGAAGTACAACCTCGAAACATCTGAAGTCCAGCTGCAGATCATCATCATCATCATATTCATTTCTATCCCGCCTTTCTCCTGACAATGGGACTCAAAGTGGCTAACAACATCTTTTAACACAAGTTAAAAATAATGCAAAAGTAAAAAATAACAGTGTAAATATAAAATTTTAAAAAATTATAAGTTAAAAACATTAAACATTAAAAATATTAAAATGCATTTTAAAAAACTCTATAAAGACCCTTAAAAATCTTTAAACCCATACCACACAGCCTTAGAAGACCAGCCCTTGTCAGTCTGTAAAAACCTGGGTGCCATTTACACGATGAAAATGTCCCGGGAAGAATTTGTGTCGAACCCTGGTTGTTTACACGTACATCGGGTCGGGTACGTGATTTTTGGAAGGGGGGCCCCCTTTTATCCCTCAACCTGCGGGACTTCCAGTCCTGCGGTTTGTGCCGGTTTTTAAAAAAGTCACTGGAGGATTCGGAAAATTGGAAATGTAAACAGCCCAGGACAAGCTATCTCGGTACTAGGGGATGACCGGAAATGGTGACTGGGGGCAGGCTTAGAGATCAGCAACCAGAAAAGGAGGGGTCAGTCACCCGTTCAACAGATCCAGCCTCACCAGCTGAAAACAAAGGCATCCCTTCCAGCTGCACGTAGGTTTGGGTATGTGTGCGTGTACTCAATCACCTTTTTAAATGGATTTCTACACTGCAAACCCTTCAGCTTTAACCTCTTCCTCAACTGCATGTTACAAAGAGATTGTGGTGGGCAGAGGGTCGCCCATTCATTCCCTGCCTGGATCCCCTCTCTGGGTCTGAACGGATAATCAAACATTCATCACCCCTCCAAGGCACAGTAAAATATTCCAGCATCTGAGCGAATGAACACACTTTCATTGCCCCCACCACAAGGCACAGTAAAAAAAAGCCAGCCAAAATGCCTTGTGTGACACTGGTTTGAAATCTTCACTCCGCAGCTGCCTCTGCTTTAAGGGTTAACATTTTACAGAGACAAGGGGAATCGCAAGCCTCTCCCCCCCCCGACTCAGCTTGATTTCAAAAGGAAAGCACAGGATTTAACCATTATCATTCCTGCCTCCTTCCAGCGTCTGGGTCTTTCAAAATGCCTTCTGTGTCACTGGCTTGAAATCTTCACTCCGTAGCTGCCTCTGCTTTAAGGGTTAACATTTTACAGAGACAAGGGCAATCACAAGCCTCTTCCCCCCCCCCCCCACTCGGCTTGATTTCAAAAGGAAAGCACAGGGTTTAATCGTTCCTGCATCTGAGCGAAAGATCACATTCTGGGTCTTTCAAAATGCCTTCTGTGTCAATGGCTTGAAAACTCACTCCACAGCTGCCTCTGCTTAAAGGGTTAACATTTTTAAGAGACAGGACAAACACAAGCCTCTGCCCCCTCTCTCCCCTCCCCAGCAAGCCAATAGCATTGCTCATGGCACGGAACTCTAAAGGAAGTATGTCACCGAGGTTGTGAAAACACGAGTAATCGCATCCTTGATTGACAGCCAAAAAAAAAAAAAAATCCCGGTAGGCTAAACATGTGTAAACAGCAAAAGCACGGGATATAAGAGTGCGAGACCAATAAAAAGAAACAGAAATTTTGTAGTGTAAATATCAATCACAGGATCTTCCAGGATTTCCTAAAGAGTGACAAAAATTGTCTAAACAGCATGGGACGAATATGGGATCAGGAAGTCACGGTAAGCCCTGCGACAAAAATTGCCGTGTAACTGACACCCTGGCAGTACAAAAATGTTTTAAAATGTTAACGGCAAACACAAGACTCCCCTAAAACTAACTCACTCTCTCTCTCTCTCTCTCTCTCTCTCTCTCTGGCTTTTCTTCGCAAACGAAGATTCAGGAAGGACTCATCCCGCACTTTCTGCAAGCGTGCTGTTGACTAATAAGGCCAATCCAAGATTTTAAAAAGTCCAGTTGCAGAAAGCACAGCAGAAGGTCTCCTTGGGTGATGTTTCCAGATTGTGATTCTTTCTGTGTTGTCTTTTCTCTTCCAGACTAGTTCGGCGTGAGTTCTCAAATAAGGCTGCAGCATTGTGGATAGTGCGTCTCCATACCTCCCGAATGTGAGGCCAGGGCAGACCATTGTTGATGATCAATTTGGCCGAGCCTGAGATGTTGTTTCAGGGAATCCTTGTATCGCTTTTTTGGAGCACCCCTCTTACACTGACCCATGGCGAGTTCACTGTAGAGTACTATTTTTGGGAGGCGATGGTCCTCCATCCTAGAAACGTGCCCTGCCCAGCGCAGCTGTGTTCTCAATATCATGGCCTCAATGCTGGTGATCCCTGCTTGCTCAAGGACAGCAACATCCGTCACATAGTCACTCCATTGTATATTTAGGATTGTGCGTATACAGCACTGATGAAAGCATTCGAGGAGTCCTAAGTGGTGGCAATAGGTGACCCATGTTTCAGATCCATAAAGGAGAATAGACAGTACAATGGCTCTATACACACTGATTTTTGTGCTTTGCCTCAAGTGTTTCTTACTCCAGACTCTTTTGTAAAGTCTTCCAAATGGGCTATATGCCTTTGCTAATCTGTGATCGATCTCTTTGTCAATCTTGGCATCTGAGGAGATGATGCTTCCCAGGTAGGTGAACTGCTGCTGAATGGACTTGAGCACAGATTTGCCAACGGCAATGTGGGAATGGTGGTGTTCATTCTGTGGTGCAGGCTGGTAAAGAACTTCTGTTTTCTTAAGGCTGACTTCCAGCCCAAACAGCTCTGCAGCTGTTGCGAAGCAGGATGTTAGGTGCTGCAGAACTGTTTCTGTGTGGGCAACAAGGGCAGCATCATCAGTGAAGAGCAGCTCACAGACTAGATAGTTTAGTCTTAGTGCGAGCCCTCAGACGGTTTAAGTTAAACAAGCTACCATCAGTATGGTAATGTATATAGATGCCGTCTTCTTCTTCAAGCTCTGCCATAGCCCTTTGGAGCATCATGCTGAAGAAGATTGTAAATAAAGTTGGAGCAAGAACACAACCTTGCTTCACTCCATTACTTATTAGAAAGGGCTCTGAAAGACCATCACCATATCTGACTTGACCGCGCTGGCCCTCGTGTAGCAAGATAATCATTTTAAGGAATTTGGGGGGACATCCTAGTCTTTCCAGGATCTGCAACAGACCTTTTCTATTCACAGTATCGAAGGCTTTGGTGAGGTCGACAAATGTTACATAGAGACCCTTGTTCTGCTCTCGACATTTCTCTTGCAGTTGTCTAAGAGCAAATACCATATCTGTAGTACAGGCTTGGCCAAATTGATCACCAACAATGGTCTGCCCTGGCCTCACATCAAGAGGCACGGAAACGCACTATCGACAATGCGGCAGCCTTATTTGAGAACTCACACGGAACAACTCTTGAAGAGAAACGACAACGCAGAAAGAATCACAACCCGGAAACATCACCCAAGGAGACCTTCTGCTGTGTTTTCTGCAACCATTCTTGTTTATCTCAGATTGGCCTTTTTAGTCATCAGCGCACTTGCTGAAAGTGCAGGATGAGTCCTTCCTGAATCTTTGTTTGCAAAGAAAAGCCAGAAAGTACTCCTATTGGCTCTGAAGACACACTGGCTTTCAGGAAGAAGTTCTTCTGCAATAGCAGGAACTAATCTATTCAGGAGTATCCTTGCAAGGATTTTTCCAGCAATAGAGAGCAGTGTTATGCCTCGATAGTTTGAGCAATTGGATTTTGCTCCTTTTTTCTTGTACAGGGTGATGATGACTGCATCTCGGAGATCTGAAGGCAGTTCCCCTTTTCCCCAGCAATTCACAAGGAGTTCGTGGAATTTATCGTGGAGTGCATGACCTCCGTGTTTCCCAACTTCAGGTGGGATTCCATCAATCCCAGCTGCCCTGCCGTTTTTCATCTGCTGTATGGCCTTAAGGGTCTCTTCCAAAGTGGGAGCTATGTCCAATTCATTTTTCATTGGTTTTTGTATCATAGAATCATAGAATTGCAGAGTTGGAAGAGACCATGAGGGCCATCCAGTCCAACCCCCTGCCACGCAGGAAATCACAATCAAAGCATCCCCGACAGATGGCCATCCAACCTCTGTTTGAAGACCTCCAAGGAAGGAGACCCCCACCACGCTCCGAGGGAGTGTGTTCCACTGCCAAACAGCTCTTACTGTCAAAAAGTTCCTCCTAATGTTGAGGCGGAATCTCTGTTCCTGGAGCTTGCATCCATTGCTCCGTATTCCAGTCTCTGGAGCAGCAGAAAACAAGTCTGCTCCAGCCTCAATGTGACACCCCTTCAAATACTTAAACAGGGCTATCATATCGCCTCTTAACTGTCTTTTTTCCAGGCTAAACATACCCAGCTCCCTAAGTCTCTCCTCATAAGGCATTGTTTCCAGACCTTTCACCATTTTAGTCGCCCTTCTCTGGACATGCTCCAATTTGGATATGTTGGATAGCCAAGCCTTGGACTACTTGGTTGGCACTAAAGAGACTTTGAAAATGTTCAGCCCATCGATTCAGGATGGAGGCTTTATCAGTAATTAATGTTTGACCACCTGTACTGTATAAGGAGCTTTGGACCTGATAAGTAGGCCCAAACACTGCTTTAAGAGCTTCGTAAAATCCTCTAAGATCACCCAGATCTGCACAGTGTTGTGTCTTTTCTGCTATATTGATCCACCACTTGTTCTGCATGTCTCAGAGTTTTTGTTGAAGTTTACTACATGTGAGACAGAAAGTTGCTTTTCTTACATGGCAAGTTGGCTGGGCGAGGTATGCCTGGTGAGCAGTTCTCTTCTTTACCAACAGCTCCAGGATCTCTTGGTTGTTTTCATCAAACCAGTCTTGATTTTTCTTGTGGGAGAACCCAAGGGATTCTTCTGCAGACTGGAGGATACTGTTTTTGATATGTTGCCAAAGCACTGTAAGAGAAGGATCTGTAGGATGGTCTTCAAGTTTTGTTTGCAGATTTGTCTGGAAGTTGTCTCTCATGGTAGCTTGTTGAAGATTGTTGACTTGGAGTCTCCTCTTTAAGATGCCACCCCTCTTAGGTCTGAACTTAAGATGAAGATTTAGTTTACATCTTACACACAACATTAATACAAGCACAACTCCACTTCTGCTGCTGTCAGCATGATACAGCCATTGCACAATGTCAAATAATGCATACGTCACTAATAGCAAGCTTGTTTGTGTGTTCATATTCATGATACTCAGAGTAGATCTCCCTAACTACATCCAGATTCATATTCAAAACATGTTTTGGGGTTTACCTCTTCACAAAGACTCTCATTTAGAGCCGGTGTGTTGTAAAGGCTAGAGTACAGGACTGGGACTTGAGAAATCTAGTCCCCACTGAAACTTACTAAGACTTATGGAATCTGAAGGAGTCCTGAATAGTCTGGGGGATTTTCCAGCTGACAGGGCTAGTGATTCAATTGAGACCCTGGTCTCTCTATGGAATAGGGAGAGGGAAAGGGTCACAGGTACAATTCCTTCTAAATTCCCCACCCGGTGCTGTGGAGCCCATGATTTACTTTGGTTTTCAAAAAAACTGAGGACTATGAAGCAAACTAGATGACAGCTAGAGTGCAAGTGCATTGGCCTAGGAACACATACAAAGACTCTTCATTGGGGCTATTATGCAGTAGTGAAATGGGCCTAAAAATAATATTATACTTCTAGGATTGTGTCCTTAATGTCCCATGTATCATGTATCATGAGGAGCAGTGGCTCCTCTTCCTCTTGGAAAGATGTGACCAGTGGGGTGCCACAGGGTTCTGTCCGGGGCCCAGTGCTATTCAACATCTTTATCAATGACTTTAATGATGGAATTAGGGGCATACTTATCAAATTTGCAGATGACACCAAATTAGGAGGAGGAGCTAATACCCTAGAGGACAGGACCAAAATTCAAAATGACCTGGATAGACTGGAGAGCTGGGCCAAAGCTAACAAAATGAAATTCAATACGGAGAAATGTAAGGTACTGCACTTAGGGCAGAAAAACGAAATGCATAGATGTAGGATGGGGGAGACCTGGCTGAATGAGACTATGTGCGAAAGGGATCCAGGAGTCCTAGTAGACCACAAGTTGAACATGAGTCAACAGTGTGATGCAGCAGCTAAAAAGGTCAATGTGATTTTGGGCTGCATCAATAGAAGTATAGTGTCTAGATCAAGGGAAGTAATAGTGCCACACTATTCTGCCTTGGTCAGGCCTCACCTAGAATACTGTGTCCAGTTCTGGGCACCACAGTTCAAAAAGGATATTGACAAATTGGGGTGTGTCCAGAGGAGGGCGACTAAAATGGTGAAAGGTCTGGAAACCATGCCTTATGAGGAAAGACTTAGGGAGCTGGGTATGTTTAGCCTGGAAAAAAGACGGTTAAGGGGTGATATGATAGCCCTGTTTAAGTATTTGAAGGGGTGTCACATTGAGGATGGAGCAAGCTTGTTTTCTGCTGCTCCAGAGACTAGAACATGGAACAATGGATGCAAGCTCCAGGAACAGAGATTCCACCTCAACATTAGGAGGAACTTTCTGACAGTAAGAGCTGTTCGGCAGTGGAACACACTCCCTCGGAGCGTGGTGGAGTCTCCTTCCTTGGAGGTCTTTAAACAGAGGCTGGATGGCCATCTGTCAGGAATGCTTTGATTGTGTATTCCTGCATGGCAGGGGGTTGGACTGGATGGCCCTTGTGGTCTCTTCCAACTCTACAATTCTATGATTCTGTGATTATTCCAAATGATGAGACACCTTTTGGCACTGAGTCCAGGGAGATCAGGAATGGAACCCACAGCTAGCTGCTGTGAAAAATTTGCCAGGTACTTTTAAGAGAAATTTGTTTGTATTCACTCAGCACTCACCACCACACTTACAACAGACTAGCTAAGAGTCCAGTGTATCATCTAGTCAGATTTTCTGGAATCAATTTCAATTATTGTGGCTTGATGATGTGGGTAAGAAACTTTAATCAGTCCATCCCACCACATATACGCTCAACCTTTGCCCATCCAGCAGAGCAGGATTGTTTGTGTGGGCTCTGCGGGTGGTAAATACTTCACTCAGGGAAGTGTCTACTGCTTTAAAGGTGGGTTTGGTGCATCCCCTCCTGAAGAGGACTTCCTTTGACTGAGAGAACTACTGTCCTATTATAAACTTGCCTTTTAGGGCAAGAAAGCATATGGAGGCTGGGCAACCTCTGGGCATAAGTGTGTGATGGCTGGGCAACTTCAAGCATTCTTGGAGGAAATGGATTATCTTGACCCATTTCAGGCCAGGGTACTCAAACAGCCTTAGCTGCCCCACCCCCTACTCTGGGGGAAAGACATGGTGAGAGCTACCATGTTGATCTTCCTGGAACATTCAAAGGTTTTCATACTATTGATTATGGTATTATACTGGACTGACTCTATGGATGGGAGTATGAGGCCCTATAGTGTATAATAGCAATTCCACTCCTCTCTATAGGGGCAATTGCAGAGAATAGCACTGGAGGGTTCCTTCAGCCTTGTGGTTATTAAGCTGTGTGGTGCCACAGCGTTTAATCTTATCCCCCATGCTTTTCAATATCTACATGAAACTGCTCTGTGAGGTCATTAGGAATTCTGGAATGAGATGACATAAGTAGGCTGATGACACTCAACTCTATTTCTCTTTGTCACCAGCATCAGTTGGGGCTGTAAAAGTGCTGGACCAGTGCCTGGACGTTGTATGAGGGCCAATAAACCAAAGATGAACTGAAGCTGAATCCAAATAAGACAGACTCTGTGGCTTGGTGAATCTCTGGTCAAGGGATTGGGTAAACAGCCTGTCCTGGACTGCATTTCCCCAAAGGAGCAGGTGTATTGCTTGGGAGTACTCCTCGATCCTGGACTTTGTATGAGGCCATCTTCTTTGTCCCACCAGTGAGGTCAATATACTGTAAGGACATAGGAGAGGGCTTTCTCAGCCATGGCATCCCAACTGTGAAATGACCTCTCTTTGTAGGCCCAATTGGCAACAACACTGGCTTCATTTAGGTGATAAGTAAAAACATAGCTGTTCATTAAAGCCTTTGGGCCTCACTGACATACATCAGATGCTTATGCACATAGTTTTAATCTTTTAAACCTGTTTTAATCTTTTTTACCTATTTTAATCTTTTAAACCTGCTTCAACTTGTTAATGGATATGATACGTTTTAGTCTATTCGACTATTTGTATTGTCTTAAATTGATTTAGCCTTTTTGTGCTGATTTTACTTGTACACCATCCCAAGATCTTTCAATATAGCATGGGGTAGAAATATTTAAATCAATAAAATAAAACGAGTCTGTGTGTTTAAAAAAAAAATACCACACAGATTTTTGTTTATTCATTTTGATCTTCCAAGCAGAGCAGATCTAAGTAGAAAAGGGAATGGAATCAGAACAAGGTGGAAGAAAGGAAGGAGTCAAAGCTTAAAATCCCCAAATTGGAGTCAACCCTAGAGGGGAACATGCTCGTCCCACAGAAACACATGTAAATTTGCACGGGGGGTGGGGTAAATGTTGGTCATCTGTCAGATCAGTTCCTCCTGATGAAATCCTAAAGTCCAACCTCCTGCAACTCCCTCTCAGCCACTAAGGAGCAGGGGGAGGTGGGGGAAGGAAACACCATGACTGCTAATGTGGAGAAATCCTCCCACCCAAAAAGAGACTCATGTGGAGAGAAAGAGGAATTAATGAGGAGGAGAGAGGGAGCAATCTGCAGTTAAGGGATGTTAGTGGGAAGGATCTGCTTCCAGTGCAGCTAACTGTGGAAATGGGCTGGGGGAAAGAGAATAATGAGCTCAGCGTCTGCTGAAAACCCAGATAACCAAGTAATATGGCGAGTTACTTTTGATACTGAGGAGATTATCAAATACGGCATTATCACGATGCCAGGAGACCACTTAAAGGGCTTGCTTTTCAGATGACGTTGTTCCCCTCTCGTAATGCTCCCATTCTGCTGCTGTTCTGCCAGCGCTGCTTTTATTGATGGGAGAACCCGTCAATATATCCTCCATTCCGTTTCTGTCACAGAACGTCCTGCAAGTGAAAAGGTGCCCCGTTATGCTGGCGAGATGCCAGCGTCAATGGGAGGTCCCTGCCAGAACACTTCCGGGTGAGATTGGGACATCAAGGTAAGTGACACATTTTTTTGTACCCTCCCCAGGTTACTTGTAATGTTTTGAGTGCGTTTTTGTACTTGGTGTTACTTTTTGGGTTTTATTTTTCTTTTTATGTTTGAATTCCTGTGCTTGCATCTTCTTGCGAGAACGGGCAGGATTTCACTCCAGGAAGTGAAGGGAGCTCTGTTAGAGCTCCGTTCACTCCTTGGCTGCTCTGCCAAGGCAACGAGCTCCTGATAAGGTAGGTCTGAAAAGTTTTGCTACTGTTCTGGGACAAGGGGCAGGAGAGGAGATTGTGGGATGGGAATGCTTATTTTTGTTCCCATCTATAATCTTCTTAGAAAAGGAATGAATTGCAAGTAACTTTTGTGTGTAACTAGTTACTTCCCAGCTGCTCCCTCTACCAAGCACTTCAACATACATAAGAAGAACTTTCTATCCTCCAAGACTTGCTGACCAAGTCAGAACCATCCAGAGTCCTGGCCCCAGTGGGGGACCTTCTCTGAATGCACAGAGGAAGGGGTGATCTTTCTCAAGACCACAACAAGGAAAGAAAGCCTTACACTCCCCCTTCTTCACCTCCTCCAATCCTTATAATCTTCCACCCCTTCCCCACTGTTGGTGCTATTTGTATCTTTTTAAAACTCACATGTTTTAATGCAAACATTCATTTAACCCAAGTTCCAGTTTGGCTCTCTAACAGCCAGTAACCAGGCAAGAAGCCATGAACAGAGATTTCCATGATTCATTATCTAGATACATGGCTTTAATGGAGCCATTGCCACCGGATGGCTCTTTAAGCCCTTTACAAGAAGACACGTTCACAACATGGAAGCTTACCAGGCCTGACAAAACTGAGCAGCAATGAGGCAGCAACACAGATTCCATCAGGAGGACATATTCCTTTGGGTTATGTGTACCATTTATGCTTGTATCACTCAGTTGTTGCTATATGCTCTGCCAACCAATATTCTTCCACATAGAATAACTGCTGTTTTGGGCTCATGTATATATTTTGTATCTTTGCTGCCTGGCAAAGTGTTCAATTCTCTGTGAACAGTAAACCCTTTCTTGACTTTAAATGCAATGCCAAAAGATTCAAAGCATCATTAGGATTAATGCTGTGGAGCAGATGGTTTATTCACTCATTTGGATTCCCTTCCTTTACAGATTGCATGCAATTTATTAATAACTTGCCAGATGCTGGAGCATTTTCCAGTGCACAGATTATGTTCAATGATTGTTCAGATTTGTATTGGGGGGGGGCTGCTAATTTTTTAAAATCATTATTTTAATCTGAATGGACAATCATTCTTGTTCATACCTGGCAGATTGTCTTTCAAAGATATTTTTTTTAGCCTGCAGAGCCTATTATAATGACCCAAATATTGTTACTGCTAGCCAACAGTAAAGGTTGAAGAGAAAAATGTCTTTCGGTCAATGGGGAATCTGTTTAAAAATGTAATCTTCATCTAGACCAGGATGAGTGAAGTGTGGTCCTGGGGCCATATGTGGAACCCCAAAGGCTGTTTTTGAGGCACTTGACCACTCCAGGTGCCTACACACACACACACACACACACACACATATACACACTCACCAGTCTGGTGAGACAGAGGACTTTTTCGAACAGGGTAAAAAAAAAAAGCCAAGGAGGTCAGGAGAAGAACAGGGCTGTCATGTTTACAGAGTTTGAAACGGGGCTCTGTAAGCGTGACAGCCCCGTTCTTCTCCCGACCTCCTTGGGGTTTTTTTTTTTACCCCATTTGAAAAAGTCCAGAGTGCAGGCTCTACAACTCCAATTTCCATTAAGAAAAAAGAACAATAATCTTGGCGATATAACATGCAACTCAGCATCATATGGTAGTTTGCAGTGCCAAAAGATTATTGTCATGGTTGTTAGTACAGGCCCACCCACAATTCCTTTGCTTTATGGATATTTGTGCCCATTTTATTAGCCCAGTGATACACAAAGAATAATAGCTGCTGATGTCAAAGGCAGCAGGAATAAAGCAGTAATATTTCTCTAGGAAGTTCCTGTGTAGAGAAGAGGCATGAGGAGGGGTGGCTCACTCTTTTTCTGCAGCCCACTCACACTACAGAATTATAGCACTGTGATTCCACTTTAACTGCCGTGGCAACATCCTATAGAATCCTGGGACTGGCAATTTAGGGAGCCGCATACACATTTCTCAGCCAACTAGCTCCTCGCCAGCCTCTGACCAAACTACAAACACCTGGGGTTGGGGCAGCCATGCAGCTTAAAGTGGAATCATAGCACTCTAACTGTGTGACATGAATAGGTCTCAGATGAAGGTTTCAGGTTCCCAAAACTGGGCCTTTCTCTTCCTCTCAGCTATTGAATAGTACCTTTCCCACTCAAGATGGCAAAGCTGCTCAGAAGTAAATTGAGTCATAATGGTTTGAAATCACTACTACTAGTATTAATACTGCTACTACTTTCATTGTTACTACATACAGGAACAAGATTGGTGATATGTGAAAGGGAGCAGATCCAAGTGATGCTACAGGCAACAGTCATTTGTGATGATTGCCATAAACATCAACCACAGTTACTCAGAACTTGTTATTCAAATAACAAACACAAAGTCAAATCTAACAAATGGGAATTATAGTTACAGTCCAACCAGCAAAGCTTTTCCAAACAAAAAGCACATTTTCCAAACTCTGACTTTAATCCAACTGTGATTAACCAGTGTCTCTCACTGACCACATTTCTTACAGTCAGATCATAGAATCATACCTCATTCTCAAAATGATATCATTATAATCATAATAAGGCTATCCATCATCACCAAATATTTGGAGGAATGGGAAAGGAAGAGGACAAGAACAGCAACAATAAGCCAATAATGCAAAAGCCAATCCTATAGATACATGCCTATTCAAAAGCAAGATCCTTTACATTTAATAAGGCTTGAAGCTTAAAAATACTAAAATCTAACATAGGTATGAATCTTGTCTATACGAGGGGGGGGAATATGAACACATCCGAAAATGCAGGCATTCGTAATGATGCGACCTGTCTTCATGGTCAAAAGAGCCTCCTGCCCCCCTAAACTCGACATGACCCCCTAGCCAAGATGGTTGCCATGAGTGATTTACTCGTAATTTTAAATCTGCTGCCACCATTTTTTAAAAAAACAGTTTCACATGGTATGCACAAGTGATAGTTCATATTTACCAAAACAAGAAAAAGAAAAAATAAGAGTATAAGATTGCCATTTTATCGACTTACCAGACTCCTGCTTAGCCGAAAATTGAACATGGCAGCCATAGTTGCTTTCCCTGTTTGCTAGCCCCACCCCCATGCTCATCCAGCCAATCAGACTACGCTGCCTATTCGTATCTATGCAAATGCGAGTGTTCAAACGATCACACATCTGCATGTCGTACAGAGCTTTTATAACAATCCAGACGAAGCCCCAAAATCTGGAAAAAGCCCAGTTGTGGCAGACTTTGCGATGGATTTGGCTGCCCTCCTTCTGAATGACATGTATTTATCCACATGTCTGTATGAACGGCTCACCATACATTTGCATCCCATTGTATTATTTTAACCATATAGACAAGGCCATGGTTTCATGGTTTTCTTGGAGGGGGGGAGGGTAAAGGCAAAAGAGTTGGAAAGAAAGAGAAGAAGAATGATGATGACTTATGAGAGAAAGGGGATTAGAAAGAGAGGGAGAGAGAACGAGGGAAAACCAAACACAGCCAGAAATGGGAGAGAACTACAGCAAGAGGGAGAAGATGAGTGCAACTAGGAGATGATGCAGAGTGGAGGAGAAGGAAGAAGGGGATGGAGAAATAATAGGTGGGGTGTGTGTGAGAGAAACAATAGGAGAAAGACTAGGGGACAAGGGAAAAGATGAATTCATACAGGATTAGCAGAAGGAGGAGAAAGGGGATGAGAGGAGAGAGAGAGAGGTACAGTGTTTAATCAAGAGTTGAGGGGGGGGAATACAATAAGAGAGAAAAATGAAATCAAGAATTAAAAGAGAAAAGGAATTACAGTTGGCACTTCACATTCATGGATTCAATCAACCCATGTTCAAAAATATTCAAAAAAATTACAGTAATTCCAAAAAACAAACCTTGCCATTTTATAAAAGGGACACCATTTTACTTTGCCATTGTATATAATGGGACTTGAGCATCCACAGATTTTGGTATCCATGGGGGTCCTGGAACCCAACCCCAGTGGATACCAAGGGCCCACTGTATATGTGCCTAATTAAGAGCAGCGATGGTGAAAAAAGCCATTTGTACCATGCTTTTTTGCTAACAATATATAACCACATGCAGCTCAGATCAAAACACAATATTGTACTGCAACTTCAACTATTCAAGGTACTCTGAGGCAGGTGGAGACAGAACTGTAAAAAATTAACAAGAAGATAAGAAAGCAGGATTGTTGTTGGGCCGTATTCAGTGATTCCAGAGGCAGTGGCTACTGAGGCATCTCAGTATTTCCCTGCGCTGATCATTCCCTCCACCTGAGCCCTGGTTCTGGCCACCATCTTAGAAAAAGGAAAGAGGAAGGGGAGGAGGTAGCCAGGCAGAACTCTTGGAGAGTACAACCTGTAGCAGTGTGAGACAGCAACACATAACATTTTTTATTTCAAGGCACTGCTGTTGCCCTGAGATTCTTCCTCTTGCCCTGAGACCTAATGAAGCAGGAACTGGCCCTGAGACCCCTACCAATCACCTTTTGTCCCCCATGAAAAAAATTAACCAGTTAATCACTTCTCTCTCAAGCAGGTTGAGTCAAATTCCCTTTTCAAATAAGTCAAGATGCCCTCTTTAGGGTTCTGATGCTGATGATGGGCCACAGTAGGTAGCAGTACTAGGTGGATCAATCTAGAGACCATGTAAATTTCTGAAAATCCCCACAACTACATTGGGAAATTGCTGTCCTTGAGCAAGCAGGGATCACCAGCATTGAGGCCATGATATTGAGAACGCAGCTGCGCTGGGCAGGGCACGTTTCTAGGATGGAGGACCATCGCCTCCCCAAAATAGTACTCTATGGTGAACTTGCCACGGGTCAGCGTAAGAGGGGCACTCCAAAAAAGTGATACAAGGACTCCCTGAAACAACATCTCAGGCTCGGCCAAATCAATCACTAACAATGGTCAGCCCTGGCCTCACATCGGGAGGGATGGAGACGCACTATCCACAATGCTGCAGCCTTATTGAGAACTCACACTGAACAAGCCTTGAAGAGAAATGACAACGCAGAAAGAATCACAACCCGGAAACACCACCCAAGGAGACCTTCTGCTGTGCTTTCTGCAACTGGACTTGTTTATCTCGGATTGGCCTTTTTAGTTATCAGCGCGCTTGCAGAAAGCAAGGGATGAGTCCTTCCTGAATCTTCATTTGTAGTCCTTCCTGAACCTTCATTTGTGAAGAAAAGCCAGAGAGAGAGACATTGGGACATTAACCAAGAGTGTAGCTACAAGTGGGGGGCTGTGTGGACAAAATGATGGCATTGCCACCCAAATAAGAATTCTGACCTCCATGAAATTTTCTTTCAGTCCCCTAAAATTTTTACATTTGCTGTCTTCACATTCCCTTGATAACTTTGCCTGTCCCTTTTCTTTGGATGCTTAAACCACTTTTCTAAATGCTTAATTGAAGTTTTAAGTTACTGCAATGCTAGAAATTTGGGAACTGAAAGAAAATTTCATTTAGGAGGGGAAATTCTTATTTGGTGAGCAATGCTCTCGTGTTTCCTCCTCCCTCATAGCTATACCCCAGTTGCAAACTTTAAAGGGGGCAAGGGCAGGCCTGTATCAGTGATGGACCCTGCAAGTGCCCAAGTAAGCTGGGTGCTGATGCTAGCCTTGCCTCCTTACTCAAGAAACATTTAAATGTACATTTTGATGCAATGACAACAGAGGACTGGGGGCAAAGAAATGTTTCATGCCACCTTTCCCATGGTGGTTTGCTTGTCCGTGAAAGAAAGAAAAAGGCTACATTGATCCAATCACACTGTAAGTGGGATTTGATCCTTACCAGTTAATGTACTGAAGTGACAGATTGAGGGTGCAACCAGCATAAATGTGATGATACCACAGTCTTTGCCTGCTAAGGTGGAATTATTTCCTGAAAAAAAGTTGGGTGATAAAGGTCCCAACTGCCATTTTAAAAAACTTAACATCACAAAGTTTGGAATTTATTTGTACATGGATTATTATTATCCTGGCTTATCTAATTGCATTGCAAAATAATGACACTAAGGACATTATTTAGCACACTTTACCAAACCATGCTGGGCAGAAAAACAGAGGTAAATTAAAGCAGTTCATCACAAGAATTGTCATCTTTCTTGATAATTAGACCTTTCTTGGCAAACTCCAAAGGTGAGGTCAGAGAGTGGATGAATAAAGAGGCTTAGTCATTTGGGAGGCCCAAGGGAAGATGGGGTTGTTTAGTATGAGTAAAGGTTACTTTATCCATGTCAGAAATGTATTTGAGGTGGGCAATGAGATTTGAAGCAGCAAGGTAGCTCATAAGGAACCTTTGCTTTCTCCAGCATTGTATTAAATATTAACGAATTGAGTAAGCTTTCCCGTCGACTACACATATTGCAGTATAAAGGAGAGTACCTGCGAGGCTTTTATTTATCCTACTGAATAAACCAAAGATGTCTCACAGAGGGATGCTATGTAAATGACTTTATCTTGGAAAATAATCCCACATGGGGCACTGGCTTTGGGGGAAGCCTCAATATCTTTTTAATGCTTTTATATCTTCAAGGAGCATTGCAAAATTCATGTTTCTTATTGTTGAAGATACATTTAAAATAAAAGTGTGGTTTTGATTCAACATGAAAGGCTTGGTGCAAAGATTTGTTGAGTGGGTTTTTCTAGACTACATTAGTGGATTTTAGTAGTGGCAGATTTTAGGAGAGGAGGCTCCTATGTGCAGAGTTGTTCAGGCCATATAAAGGGCTGGCAGGGGGAAGGGCTGCATGGGGACCCATTATTACTCTGAATACCAAATAGGACTGCCATAGGCTGGACTGCAGGGATCTAAACCAAACCCTGAGGGGTTTTTTTTCCTCTGCGGGCTTTTTTTTTTCCCCCAACAGAAAGAAGGCTGGATGTGAGGAGGAGAGGGTTGCATATTGCGCTGCTAAAACCCATGCTGCTCTGGCTGTTTTTCTGTTCAGAACCATCTATACCAAATTGCTGTTTTGCACACTAGTGAGGAGCTAAGGCATCCACCAGTATCTTTTTTAGGGAATGCATATTTTGCAGAATTTTGAGTTTCTCTAGTGCTAAACATATGCAGTGCTAACAAGGTTTTCTCTGCTGGGTGAACGTACATTAGAGGATGAGGATGGTGAGCAGCATGTGAGACATGGCATAGTGAATTCTCCCCTCTTTAATGATACTCTGGTCTCTTCTAGATGTGATGGTATACTGCAAGTGGGGTGCATTCGCAGTGATGCCATTTTGTCTACACAGTTATATTTTTTTTGC
The DNA here is from genome assembly GCA_030847615.1 of Gambelia wislizenii. Lineage (NCBI taxonomy): Eukaryota > Metazoa > Chordata > Lepidosauria > Squamata > Crotaphytidae > Gambelia > Gambelia wislizenii. The sequence continues at coordinate 179,766,161 of JAUMIR010000004.1, forward strand.
CTATTAACGTCTGTTCACCATTTATTCAAATGGCGCAGCCACACGCTCCAATAATGGGCAATAGAGCAAAAATGCACAGCAATGCAAATTTGGACAGCCACACTTGTGAAAATGCGCATCTACATGCATTTCCCAGGAAACTTCTGGGAAAACCACAAATTCTTTCACTGCGTGGTTTGTGGAGTTTTTAGGCCCCCTCCTTCTGAATACCATGAATCTTATTTGAATCATGTTCAGACACACTGTATTCTCTGTGAATTCTATGAGGAGTATTTCATCATATGGATGAGTGCTTTGTGGAAACTGTGGCATTTTGCTTTTAAAACTCTCTTCAGTGGCCATGTGCTCCTGCATCACTTACCTGAGGCTAGTCTTTAAACAGAAAAGTAAGAGCAGAATGGCCCTTGTCATTTTAGAAACCTTACTTAACATTCTTTAAACATATTTATTTTCTTTGCTGGCTTCTCTACAGTATCGTGGCATTGCTGGTGTGGGTGTATTCATCCATTCTGCCTCTCCCTTTTTAAAACTGCAAACAGAAGACTGGCTGTCCTCCTTAAGTATGGATTCATTTTCCACCATTAAATGGAAGAAGCGGATATATTCTTGGTGTTGGACATGGGCTTGTGGCTTTATGTGAGGACAATTTTTTCTCAATCACACACAGACACAAAGTCCAAATTTCCTCTTCTGCCTATTAGAAAAAACATTGTAAAAGCCCAGATGGGTAGGAGATGGGAACAAGACCTTTCTGTGTTACTGGGAAAAGTGGGTAGGCAGAGACACTGTGCATACGATCTTCTCTAGCGCCAGCAAAAAGCTCACCTATTCCAGTTTACTAGGCGGGAAACAAATACATGTTGCAGAGGGCCCAGGGAATCCAGTCTGATTGGGGAAAGAAATTTTTTATATGGATTGAGTCAAATCCCCCAATTTGGCTCCTCTTTGGGGTGAGATGGTGCGCCAGGATTTGCCAAGGTTAGAGCAGCCTTTCTCAACCTTTTTTACCCTGGTGGAACCCTTGAAATAATTTTCAGGTCTCAGGGAACCCCTGCCTAAAAATTATTATATCTACAGCTTAAAAAAAATTTTTTTTTCAATCTCAATATCTCACAGAACCCCTAGCAACCTCTTGTGGAACCCTAGGGTTCCAGGGAACCCTGGTTGAGAAACCCTGGGTTAGAGAATGAGTCCTTATAATCTTCCTAGTACGGGATGTAAGAAAAGAGGTTTGGTAATGTCTAGTTTGGGAAGATCTGCTCCGGCCTATCCCCTGCTGTATACATTCCCTTTAGAGTCTCTTTGGTTCATTATCTTCACATGCACCAATATGGACTGCCAGCATTACCGGGGGGGTTGTACCTACCTCTGCTGTAACTCAATCTGGGTGTCTTGGGTGTTGGGAAATGTGAGGCATAGTAGATGATCTATGGAGCAGAGCAGTCAGCTGAGAAACCAAACTACAACCAGGCCCACACAAACACATACAGGGTGTAGTGCTGCAAGAAACAGTCTTCTTTGTAAAACATAAAAAGTAGCTTTACTTACATAAGTTGTCCATAAATCAAATACATAGTCTGATGGAGAGAAGTGAAAAAAGAAAAATGGCTGCAGGTAAGAGTGCTACAGGAAGAGTGGGTGTGGTAGGAACCTAACAAACAGGAAGTCCTCATAATGCAGACTAGCAGCTAGGGGGCGTGAGTGTGTAAAGGCTGCTAATTAAAGTACAGTACTGGGTATGTGTGTAGCTACCCTACAAGATGATCCACCAAACTGCAGATGGCAGCATCCAGCAGTTAAGTGCCCCCCTGCTGTGTACAGGCTCCTCTTGCCCAAAATGACCAGTGACTCCTTATGGACAAAAAAGAGTGCAAGTGAGCTTCCTGTTCAAGCAGAGTCTTGTCCTAGGAACAAGGTTTTCCTGAGCTTTAGTTCCTGCAGCTTTTGTCTGTTTTTCATTCCTGACGTCAAGCTTGTTCTTTGCCCCCACCTGTGGATTTATCCTTCAGTCCTGGCTTCCTCCTCAGTCCTGCCTCCTGGCACAGTTCCCATGTCTCAAAATATTTTTCTCCCCCACCCCCCACTTCCATCACTCGTTGCAGTGCAGAGGCAAGAATGTAAGCAACTTTGCCATAACTGTTTTGATTTCTACGAAGGAAAGATGGTAGTTACTACTATAGGCTTCTCTCCATGTGGTTTGTGCTGCCTCCAACTTCATTGTTGTTCTCATTGGTGTGTCCTGTGCTAATCGTTCAAGGACTGCCTAACTTACGACGGCTGCCATCCCAGGCCTGGTTATGCTCTGACACCTTAATAAAGTACACAGGCCTGATGTTTCCTAGTCCCATACTCTCAGAATGTCTTTGGAATTTGTTGCATAAATGGGCAGAAAGAGACCAAAAGCTGTGGATGATTAGTGCTTCTTCTTCCCGTTTTTGTAATATACAATACCGATCTTTCCTATCCTCTTCTATACAGCAGTCAAGATACATATGAGGTCCTTGCACTGACAGCTTGCACATTTGACCAGAAGGGGGAAATATAGCTCTTGTTCTTTACATACAGACAGGGACACTGACTGCACTGTATAAACATCCAAAACCACTGTTATGCTGTGTTGTGTTTGTGAGCTTCAGGTTTCATATGAAACATGACAGAAAGAGCTAGTGAGCAGCTCAGCCTACGAGCCAACAATTTATTCCCTTCCCCTGTATGGTTACCATGTTTACAAATCACTGCTCACCAGCTTGCAATTACCTCAGAAACCCTGGGAATATCTTCCCCCTTGACACTAGCCAGAATTAATGGCTTCATTTGCATCATCTCAACTTTAAAACTTTTATTTCCCTCCCCTCCTCCTACCCTCCTTATTCTTTCTGCTTCCTCTTGTAATTCAGGACAAAATTAAACTAATAATTCTAAGTATATCTGTACACGTTACAGGGATGCTGGCATTCAGGAATAAATAGGCAGAGAGATTCAAGGCTAATTCTGTCATACAAAGGATGGATGTGTTTTTAGCTTGCAACATTTTAAACTTCTAAAAGAATATGCAGACCTGAACATCTCGTGTTGTAAAATTTTAAATTCTAGCTCTAGGCAGCACAACAAAAGTCATAACTGTCTTGCATCCTCAATCTATTTCTCAGCCTGATTTGAAAGGGAGGGGAGTTTATAAGGCCTTTGTAAAGTGAATCTCTCACAGATAGCTTCCAGGATAGCTTTCTCCTCTCTTCTTTTGACAGTTAAAGAATGTATTAATTAGAGACCAAGATATAGACAGGAACTTTCACAACTATAACTGTTTGGAGGGGGTGGGGAGATACTTTGTTCAAACAGACCCCAGTAACCCTTACAGGTGTAGTGTAAATCCTACATTGTGTAATAGATGCCTTCAGTTTAATTGCAGTGAGTGGAATATTCCAAGTACACACTTCAGTGTAGCCCAATTTGGAATCATTAGAATAGTCTGAAATACCAGATCCCCCTAGTATCACTGATTGCGGTTGTGCCCAAAGAAATATGGAAGAGGTATGAGCAATAAGCCAACAGGTTTCTCATAGTGAACACTAACTATGCCACTGTTCTATACAAGTCCCTACATTTGAAAGAGACATTTTTCGTCCAAATTAGCTTTTCACAAGTTTGATAAAGATCCAGAAGTGTAGCACAGTAACAATTAGAGTTGCATTTACAAACTGTTAAGAACATCTCCAACAAGCAGTTTTCTGTATCTAAAACCTATTTTGATGTTACAACAGCAGAAAACTGGACTGATAATACTGTGGTTCTATGTATGGTTTTCTTTATAAATGCATTTAAAATCAATAGTATGTTGGTAACAGCAGATGGGACTGTAACCTAAACCACGCTATCCATATTACAGTCCACCTGTGTTCAGTTATCCACATATTTCCCAATGAATAACTCTTTTAAGGGGGTATTGGAATTACAGTACTTTAAGGAGAAAACATCCTCAGATAATGGGAGACATGGGAGGAACCTGCTCTCCATTGAGGCTAATAAAATACATGAAAGAAGTTCCTTCTTAGTTGGTTTCATGAATGCCCACCAGCCTAACATTACAGGATACTGTATATCAAAGGCAGAAGCAAACCTCTCGTGTCTGTGCCTTTAGGGCAAGGATAAGTACCAGGATTTGTGTAGGAAAAAGGACTGTGGCATAAACATAAACAAACCCTTCCACAACATCTACATCAGACCACCTCTTCCAATCCTTCAAATTCCTCTGAATACACAAGACAACCATATCTGCCTCCCAGTATATTTGACTGTATCGATATCTGTTAGGCTTCCTCCTCCCATCTCCCACTTCCTCTGCTAGGCTTTGGACTGTACGCTCCTTGGAGGTGATAGTGGCCTTCTTGTTTATGCACTGATGATGCTCTGTGTATAAATGAATCATGCTAATCACAAAATACAGTACTGTTGAAAAAAATATGGGTCTAAATTCCCACTGAAATCAAAGCAGAAAGTAGCATGAACCAACTACATATCCCTTTCTCCCTTTGACAGCCATATTAGTGGTACAGTACTATGTTGTTGAACGTGCCTATTACAAAAAGGATCCCCTGTACAGCGCATGTCACACAAACTGAGTTATTATGAAGTCGAAGGCTTTCAAGGCTAGCATCCATAGGTTTTCTGTGGGTTTTTTCCAGGCTGTGAGGCCATGTTCTGGAAGAGTTTATTCCTGATGTTTTGCTTGCATCTGTGGCTGGCATCTTCAGAGAATGGTTGGGTGGGGGGGGTTATATACTATGAGCCCCTGTTGGAAAGAATATGTAAATTTGTGTATTTGAATGGGTAGTTCCTGGGCAGAGATATGCAAGGAGGATTTGTGTCTGTTTGGCTAATGGCCCATTATCTGCTCGAAATCCCCCTGTCCCTGGGTGGAGTTTGTTTGCATGTTTTGAGTTTTGATTTTGGTGTTTTTCAGGACTGGTAGCCAAACTTTGTTTACTTAAGGGTTTCTTCTTTCCTGTTGAAGTTGTCCAGGTGTTTGTGGATTTCAATAACTTCTCTGTGCATTCTGACATGATAGTTGTTGGCCTGGTCCAGAATTTCAGTGTTTTTAAATAACATTTTGTGTCCAGGTTGGTTTATAATGTGTTCTGCTACTGCTGATTTTTCTGCATTACAGCATCCACCTGAATATCAAATTCAAAATGGAAAAAGAAAAGGAAGGAACATTGCCATTCTTGGATGTCCTAATCATCCACAAATCAAACCAATGGTTGGGCCATAAGGTATAGAGAAAACCCACACACAGAGACAGATACCTACACAAGAACTCCAATCATCACCCAGGACAAAAAAGAAGCACAATAAAAACATTGGTAGACCGCGCAAAAAGGATCTGCAAACCCCACTATCTGGAGGACGAACTGAAGCACCTAAACTGAGCTCTACAAGTTAATGGTTACTCCAGATCAGACATCACAAGAGCAGCCAGACCCAGAAAAAAACACAGGAATGAAGAAAAACAGCCACCCAAAGGGAAGGTATTTTTACCATATATCAAAGGAGTCACAGACAGAATAGGGAAACTGATGAGGAAACAACCTCCAAACAATCTACAAACCAACTAGGAAAATCCATGAAATGCTACGCTCAGCAAAGGACAAAAGAGACCCTCTCACAGCTGCAGGAGTTTACCGCATACCATGCAGCTGTGGACAAGTTTACATAGGGACCACTAAACACAGTGTGCAAACACAAATCAAGGAATTCGAGAGACACTGCAGACTGGGCCAGCTAGAAAAGTCAGCAGTAGCAGAACACGTTATAAACCAACCTGGACAAAAAATGTTATTTAAAAACACTTAAATTCTGGACCAGGCCAACAACTATCATGTCAGAATGCACAGAGAAGCTATTGAAATCCACAAACACCTGGACAACTTCAACAGGAAAGAAGAAACCCTTAAGTAAACAAAGTTTGGCTACCAGTCCTGAAAAACACCAAAATCAAAACTCAACACATGGAAACGAACTCCACCCAGGGACAGGGGGATTTCGAGCAGATAATGGGCCATTAGCCAAACAGACACTAATCCTCCTTGCATATCTCCCCGCCAGGAGCTACCCATTCAAATACACAAATTTACATATCCTCTCCAACAGGGGCTCACAGTATATAACTCCCACACACACTCCTACCCAACTGTTCACTGAAGATACCAGCCATAGATGCTGGCGAAATATCAGGAATATACTTTTCCAGAACACGGCCTCACAGCCCAGAAAAAAAAATCACAGAAAAACCTATGCTGAGTTATTTTCAGGGCTAATACAGTTGTCCCTTCATATTTGCTGGGGTTTGGTTCCAGGACCCCCCGTGGATACCAAAATCTGTGAATACTCAAGTTCCATTATATGCAATAGTATAGCAAAATGGTGTCCCTTATATAAGATGGCAAAATCAAGGTTTGCTTTTTGGATTATTATTTTTTAAAGAATATTTTCAAGCTGTGAATACTTAAATCTGTGGATACGGAGGGACAACTCTAAGCACCTTTTGGTCAGGAGTGCCACATGCTCTCTGTGTAGTATTCTTTATTGTTATTTCTGTATGAGGTATGAAGAGGATAGATTTACACATCTCCCAATTTTGATGTGTGTTAAAGGGATACAGTAGCACCCCCATATCCACAGGGGATTGGTTCCAGGGGTCCCCACATATTCTGAAAACTGTGGATAACAGCAAACCGCCCTCAGATTGGGGGGAGGAAGAGTTATCGAAGAGGAAAAGGAAGGGAGGTAGGCAGGCAGGAAGAGGAAAGAAGAGGAAGGCAGCCCAGTGCGTTCCTGCCATGGAGAAAGGGTAAGGCAGACGAAAGGGAGGCAAGTTCTCCTTCTCCCTTCCCCGTCCACCTCTCGCCATCACCAACTGCAGATAACTGAATCATCGGATGGCAAATCAGCAGATACGGGGGTGCTACTTGAATTTATATTTATGTAATTTTGTTTAAAATCTTGCACAACACTTTTCTATATAAAATCAACTCTGAGTTGCTTACAAAAAGTGAATAAAATACATAAGACATCTTTCAAACAGTCCAAATTGCCAAATCAGATATTTCGCACTTTTGAGGTCCCCCTTGTTGATCATGTATCTGAGGAATTGGGCTATCAATGGGGCTGAAATTGTCATGCTTCACTGCATGTTCTGTGCGCTGGCAATCAAGAACAATATTTGAACCAGAGGTCACTCATTCTTCTGTTTTTAAATTATTGGTGGTATCTTGTAGAGAGTCTGCTTATATGGCTGTTTTCATGGCTGGATTTTTATTTGCCTGGAATTGGAAGTTGGTTCTTGGTGGATGAGCTCAGGCAAAATTAAATAGTTTGGTGTTAAATTCAGAAGGAATTAAAATGTGTGTGTTTTAATGCTAGTTTGTTGACTGGTTTTAAAGCATTTATAGGTCTCTTTTCAAAAGGCAAATAAAAAAATACAGTGAAATATTCCATAAGTCAGATAATATAAAAATAAACACAGTTAAAACTTAACAGCTACCAAATTATAGATACAGCATTTTCTATCACAGTAGTTTGGTCCTCAATCTCAAACCTCTACATTACACACTAAAACCACATCTAATATTTTACTCCTGGTTTAAACATTCTTTTCATTTTAATCAACTGCTACTGGCTTCCCAGAGAGAGTTGCCTGAAAACAAGCAGAAGAGTAAGACAATACAGCTGAGTAAAAGAGCAAAGAAAATATATTTATGGCTAGTGCCACACCATTTTCTCTAGTATTCAAAGAGATAATCATTATAGTTTGTTTTATCATAAAAAGACATAAAGGATTATGGTAGAATAAAGTTTTGTGGACTCAGATCTGAAGAAGTGGACTGAGCCCTCAAAAGCTCATGCTAGCAATGTCTTTTTCCCAGTTCAAATGTGCTACTACTGGATTCCTTTATGTCATTATATGCCATTTTTCTGTCTGATGCCATTCATTCACTCAGTTATTGCTGCTAAAGTGCCATTCCAGTGATTTCCCTTTAGTCCTCCCATTGTTAAAAGTCATGATATTTGGCTTTTTAAAATTCGTAAATATAATGATAGTACATGGACTAGCAAAGTGTTACTGATGCTAATGACATTTTTTTTATTTTTTTATTTTTATTTTTCTATATTTATTTATTTATTGCTACCATCTGTGCAGTTTGCCCTGTTGTGGCCCATTTCCTGGTTGCAAAGCCATTCTGCTATGTGGTCCCTTCCACTGTATCCACATTTTGCTTTTTGCTTAAATCTCATTCCCTTTTTGCAATGAAAGACAAATGGGTGAAAATACTGTTAATGTTCTTCTTCTTTTTTTTCAAAAAAGCTAAATTGCACTAATTAAAACACAATTCTTCCCCCTCAACCAAATATTAGAATTGCTCTACCTGAAAAATCAAAAGTATTAATTAAGGGTTTTGGCTGGGATCAAGCAGGAAATAACTAATTATAGGGCCAGTAGTGATGTAGTGGTTTGAGCATTGGACATTCTAGACTTTCAGGCAACACTGTTATAGTGTTACTATTCCACTTTATTTGCTATGGCTGCCTCCTGTTGAATCCTGGGATTTACAGTTTAGGGAGAGGCATTTACAACTCTAGCCAGAGAGCTCTTAGGCCTCACTAAACTACAAACCCCAGAATTCCACAGGAGGAAGCCAGAGCAGTTAAAGTAGAATAGTAACACTATAACAGGGTAGTCTGAAAATCTGCTATGACTCTGGAGATAAGGGTTCAAATCACTGCTCAGCCAGGGAAATCCACTAGGTCACCTGGGGCAAGTCACACTTCCTCAGCCAAGGCAAAGGCAAACTCCCTCTGAACAATTTTGCAAAGAAAACCCCATGATACATCCACTTTAGGGTTGCTATGTCAGAAATTATTTGAAGCCGCACAACAACAATTGTAGTCAGTAAGAGAAGCAGGAGTCATTGAAATTTGTAGCTGATGGGGAAACCTTGCTGATTAAAGTGTGCAATCCTATGCCCACATTCTAGAAATGAATAGGGGGGAAATTCAGGAAACTTATGTTAGGATCTTGCTCTTGGGAATAGGAACTGGTAGGCTAATAGGGAATATATCACAGATTTCATTTTGAGTTCCACTTCCATGTAATTACAGAAGAGAAGTGCCTCAGCAATGATAAATGGCCTAGTGTGGAAAAGATCTAGGACAGCTGGAATTGGAGGACTATCTATTCTTTAATCATAATTCATATCTGGAAAAGATCAGTCTGGGCTTTTAAAGGAAATTAATACCCTAGTTTTGCAGCGAGCATTGTAAGTACTGTATTACCCAATATTTATTAGTATATTTAATCCAAATACCTTGCTACAACAGAAACCTCCAAAATAGTAATACAATAGTTGCAAGTGGGAAAGTGAAGGCCATCCTTGTTGCCAGCGAAAACAGTGGCTGTATCATGCATGCCTTCATGTTTCTCTTTTGTCATTCAAACTGCCATAATATATATTGGCAGCTTGGAGGGAAGCTGTATTTCTAGCTATTTCATTCATCACTACTTTGCAGCATGCCACTAGAAGGCACTCAAATTCCATAGAAATGAATAAATGCAAAGCAAAAGGCTTGGCTTACTAAGATCATTATTTCTGTGCTTGGTTTGTAATACTGGAAATGTTTCTATCTGTTAATTAGTATGTCTACCCAGGAATGATAGTGACAGAAACAAGGATGAAAGGTGAACTTTTCAGATAGTTCAGACTTGGTTACGTGAATATTTTACAATGGGTTTTCAGGGACTTGTACAACTGCTAGCAGTACCAGTATTGGGGTCTAAGTAATCTGTATTTGAGCTTAGGTATCTGGGCATCCAGGCAAACATACATAAACAATGACCATTTCACTTGTATTACTAGCTCAATCCATTGAACTAGCAGGCCACAGTGCCTATCTGAAGTTCCTGCTATTGCCTACAAAATAGCCATGGACATATGTTTGCAGCTGTCCATCTACAAACACAGGAGAATAGCCCATAACTGGCACCATTACATTTATGTATGTGCTTCAGGAATGTTGACAAACATAGGCTGGCATCCTCTTTAGTGGCATACACAGGTGTAAGTCCACCTTATACCTGTCTATGTCTCTTTTTGTCATTGTAGAGGTTGGTATTCCCTTACCATTGAGCCCCAATTTGTCACTCTATAGAAAACCATCTATGGAGATTTTCACATGGGCTATATATCCCATGGCAGGAACGGAACAGGGTCAGGAAAGGTTTTCCCTTTCGGACGACGTCCACCCTGTTCCATTCCTACATTGTGCCTGTTCTGTTTTCTCCCCATGATATAGTATTCATGGGGAGAAGTCGTTAATAATCACCCAGTTCCATTTCTGTTACGGAATTACGGGTGTGCGAATCGGATCCCGTCCCTGTTCTGGAATGACAGGGATGGGGGAGGAGCTCCATGGCAGGTACTTCCTGCCACAATCTGGACAGCCAGGTAAGTGCCACCCTTCCTATCCCCCCTTCCTGGGTTAGTTGTATTTTTTTTTATTTTTTTTTTATTCTTTCTTTTGACAGCTGGGGGTGTTAATTTGAATTTCCCTCCCATTCATTCTCTCAAGAGAATGAGCGGGAATTCCCCCAGCCGGTCGTAAAAGCAGCATTACGACAGCTGCATTTACGGCTGGATGGGCAAGGAGGGAAGAGGACCGTTCCTGTTCCGGAATGGAGGTAAGTGTGCGAACATTTACCTCCATTCCGTTGCAGGAACGGGAGAGGAGGTGGCAGGACAGAATCGGGGCTTTTAGCCCCCGTGTGAAAATCTCCTATCTATGGGCTTGTCTACACTGGTGGGAAACTCCAAACCCACCTCATAGTCACCGCTGAGTTTTTTGATCCACAGCAACCCTATAAGCACCACACTCACGGCAGCAAGATCAGAATAACTCACCACACATTAATTGCAGATGAACTTATATCGATATAAATGGTGCTCCTACAATTATCACATGTCCTATATTTTGAAGTATCTTCAGCCACATGGCTGTGGATGCTTCAGGGTTTTTTCTTCCCAACATGCATGCAAATATACGTATATCTGCATTATCGTGATACAATGACCAGCGATGCACTGATACAGCTCTACGGATAAGCAGATAAGCACTTATCTGCAGACTGCCTCCAAAAATATTTTAAGTCCCCCCAAAACAATGATAATTGCAAACTACCAAAGCTGAATGCCAAAAAGCTGTTGGTAGGAAAGATCAGGTAACCTCCTGGCCCTCCCACCAGCCTGTTCTGCCCACTGCAATCTCCTCTCCCCTGGCTCTTTAATTTCCAGTGAGCTTCCTTGAGTCTTTTATTAGGAGAAAGGCAAGGATATGGAAGGAAGGAAGGAAGATGGGAGAGAATGGAGAGAAAGACTTCAAGAAGGAAATGGGGGCAGAGTGTTAAGAAAAAAAAATAATTCAATTATTCCAGTGCTTACCACTCTATGAGCAATAACAACCATTTAACAACCATTAGAGGACTATAGCAAGGTTCAATGGGATTTACTTTTGAGTAGACATGGGGAAGGTATGGGTTTAAGTAAATGGATTTTTTCCTTCAAACTGTTGCTCCAACCTCAACAATCTTGTTAAAGCATGTAACCTACATAATCAGGGGATTGTTTTCCGAATAGTGTAGGATCTGCAAGGATCCCACTACTGTCTGAAATTAATATGGGAAATATTTAATTAGCTCAAAATGTGCAGTGAGAGGCCAGATAATGGCAGGATCTTTTGACCTATGTATACCAGTAGTAACGGAGGAGACTGTAAGCCAAAACATACAGTTAAATGATCTTTATTGGAAATTAATCTTAACAACATTCATGCAAACACTCAGGAGATTCTCAGATGACCTAAATATAGTGTTCTCATGATGCCAGGAGATCGCTAAAGGGCTTAATTTTCACATGACGTCATTCTTGTGTTGCTATGTTCCCATGCTGGCCTTGTTCTGCCATCATTTCTTTTTATTGATGGACTAAACCATCAATAGATTGCCCATTGCATTTCTATGATGGAACGATGGGCGAGCAAAAAGGTGCCCCATTATGCTGGCACAATGCCAGCGTCTGTGGGAAGTCCATTCCAGAACACTTCCAGGTGCGATCAGGACATCCAGGTAAGTGATGCCTCTTTTCCCCTCTCCCTGGGTTACTTGGTATTTTTAAAGTGTGTTTTTCTGCTTGCTGTCATTTTTTAAAATGTATTTTTCTTTTTAACTTTGAATTTCCCATGCACTCATCCTCTTGCGAGAATGGCCCAGGATTTCAAACAAGGAAATGAATGCAGCTCCGGAGAGCTGCATTCACTCCTGGGCTGCTGCAAGGAGGGAAAGAAGCAGCAAAGGTGGGTGTTTGAAACATTTCATTCTCGTGCCGGGACAGAGGCAGGAGTGGGGCGGGAGAGGAGATGGTGAGACGGGGATGCTTATTTTTGTCCTCGTCCAATGATCTCCCTAGGCTTCAAGTAATCACCCAAGGCTATCAAGGATAGTAGGAAGTATTTGGATAAAAGAATAGAGTAAGGGGAGTGTGGGTTATACTTTAACAATCCTGTACAGCTGAAATAGTGAAGTGAACCAACAGCGAGGAGGTCCAGAAGACAGAATGGTGACATGAACTGACATGGAGTTAAAAAGCAGGGATTTCCGCACACTTGGGTGCTGTTTTAGAGTAATACTTATATGTGATAATTCCCCTGAAGGGATGGGATTTAGAGTGGCATACAATGTTTCTCAGAGTGTCCCAGGACTAAACAAAGGGTTCTCTGGGAGAGTTAACGATCGTTAATGGGTGATGTATTTGAAATTGAATAGCAGCAGGCAAGGTCCATTATTGGAGGGGAAGGAAAGAGGAAAAATCCATTTTGCAAGCATCAAGGACTCTGCTATCATTGAGTGGATTAGTGGATTACTCATCTCCAGATGTTAACTCTGACCTGAGTATTATTTGTTTGGGGAATTTATAAAGCCCCCTTCCTTGGTTATGTGTGACTCCAACCTTGGTATCTGGGGGTCCCTGGGATACCTGCTAATCACGTGGAAGGCCACATCAAGACAAACAGACAAACTATTAAATATTGCCAGTTAGGTGATATTCCAAGATGGGGGCTATCAGGGTAGGGAACAATTAGTGCAAAGCAGAATAGGTGGGGGGAGGAGAAGCAAGAAAGGAGAAAATAGGGAGATTATTAAATCTTTTAACTGAATTACAAAAGTGCCTAGTACCGTGTGAGCATGTAGGGAAAAAAGGTGCACTAATGTTTTTAGATGCCGAAAAGGCTTTCGATAAAGTCGATTGGTCTTTTATGCTAGAAATTTTAGAAGTTATGAACTTCGTTGATAGCTTTATGGCCTGGATTCAGGCAATTTATTCAGATCAAAAAGCCCACCTCGTGGTAAACTCAGACAAACTTAAGAATTGTACTATACAAAAAAGGGACTAGGCAGGCCTGCCCACTGTCCCCATTACTATTTATCATGGTATTGGAAATTCTACTTAGAGAATTAAGGTTATGAGGTGACATAAAGGGGGTAAAAATAAGGAAGGAAAATATGGAAGGAGAAATTGCTCTATAAGGCTTATGCAGATGATGTTGTATTGTATTTAGAAGATCCACTCATGCAGATGAGCAAGTTAAAAGAGATTTTAAATAAATATGCTCAACTAACTGGATTTCAGATTAACAAAGGAAAAACTAAATTCTTGACAAAATTTTAAATAATAAAGAAAAGGTTGAGCTACAGAAGATATCAGGAATAAAGTATGAGGAAAAAGTAAAATATCTTTGTATCTGGATTACCAATAAAAGTACCCAATTATTTCAGAATAATTCTGTGCTTCTGCAGAAGATGATTCAAAAGAAAATCGAACTGTGGCAGAATCTGGGTTTATCGTTAATGGGAAGATTGTCATTAATTAAAATAAACATCCTCCCTAAAATCCTATTTTTGTTCCAAATGATACCAATTTCAATCTCTGAAAAATGGTTTAAAGATAGTAATAGATTACTATCTAAACTACTATGGAAAGGCAAAAAACCTAGGATTAGATTTAAACTGCTGACTGATTTACAATGCAGAGACAGTTTAGGGATGCCGGATATTCTTAATATAGTAAAAGAGAACAAAGAAATAATTAAAACCCAAACACTTCAAAGCAGTCAGATCCAGGATAATATGAAGAAAATCACAGATATGGAAAAAAAATTGATATACATGCAAGATTATATCAACGCAGGAATAACTTTAGAATAAGGTTCCTGCCAGAATCTGTGGGGAAAGATCAAGGATCTAATCTGAAATCTGAAGTGTTGAAATGGTTACAGCAAGTGACCCCAACTGTGAAATGGAGGGATGGGGACATTGAGCGGATCCATAGAGAACTGACAGGAAGGAGAAGTATTTTGCCAAGAGATGTTATTGTTAGAGTTATTAATTATAATAACAAGGAGGAATTGATGAGAACAGTCAAGAAACATCTAGAGAGACTGAAGTATGGAGATGTAAGGGTGGAATTATATAATGACTACTGTCCACAAACAGTAATTTGGAGAAAATTGATGAAGCCTTGTATTGCTAGTCTTTTGAAAGCTGGTATAAAATATGCTTGGGGATACCCAGTGTTTTTGAAATTTGAATGGGCAGGAAAAAGATATAGAATGGAAACACCAGAAGAAGGACCGCGATTGTTGGAGGAGTTGGGAGTACATAAGAAGGAGTATGGAGCTGATGGAGGAGCGGACAGCAGAGGAGGAAAAGTTTAGACAGATGAAGAAAGCAGAAGGAAGAAGGGGGGAAAATTACAGGGGGAAAAAAAGAGGGGAATTTTTTTATTATTATTATTTTATTTTTTATTTTTATGAGCACTCAGGGGGAGGGAGTTGTTCTGGGCCATTGGATGATCTCTTCGCCACTCCTCACCTGGAAGACCTGAGGGGTCATGAGCAATGCAATTTGCCTTGGGAAGACAAGGTGGGGAGGTAAAGAAGGGAAAGGGGGGAGGGGGGAGGGAATGGGGAAAAATTGGGAAGGGGTGGGTATGGGGAAGGGAGGTCACTTTTTGGAGACAGAAGATCTTATAGAAAATGTAATAAGGAATCTAATAGAAGGTATTTATTTAAGAATCTTCCAACTCTGGTTTCACCAGTAGAAGCCTTATGACTAGGTAGCCTTACATGGGGTGTGGAATGGCTGACATATAAAGACCTAATTTACATGAGAAATGAGGAGTTACACCTGAAAGACAGTAGTCAGTTGCATCAAGAAGGGAAAGTAATGCATTGGTTTCCACACTTACAAATAAAAGAAAGATTTTAAAAAGATTTAGCAGAAGAAGGTATTGACATGGAGCAAACCAAATTTGAGATAATATTGAACAAAGGTGATAAAGGCTTACTATCTGGACTATATCGACTGCTATTGGAATTGGAGATGGAAAAAGAAGTGGTGAAAGAATATATGATTAAATGGGCAGCCGATATAGGGTAAAATATTAATATGGAAGAATGGGAATCGGTGTGGCACAAGACTGGGAAATTCACCAGATCATACAATCTCCAAGAAAATGCCTTAAAAGTGCTTCTTAGATGGTATTTATTGGCAGAAAGAGTAGCAAAAATTTATGGAAATAATAATGATAAATGTTGGAAATGTATGAGAAGGAAAGGTACTTTATTTCATCAGTGGTGGGAATGTGTGAAAGCTAGGAAATTCTGGGAAATGATAAAGATTAAAGCCCAGAAGATAATAAAAACAAAAATAGATCTGTCCCCAAAAATATTTCTCTCGGGTATTATAGATAACAATTTGCTTAAATTATTGAAAAGAAAAGAAGACTATTATGGCACATAGCAACAACTGCAAGAATAGTATACACCAGGCATTGGTAAAAAGGTACAACACCGCTGGAGGAAGAATGGTTAGATAAATTAACAGATGTAGCTGAGATAGAGCAACCTAACTTTCTACTGGAAAACAAATCAAAGGAAAAATACTTGGAAACTTGGCAACCTTTCTGGGTTTATGTTAAAGTGGACAGATAAGGTCTATATTACATCATCGCTATAGCAAGTTCCTCTCCATTGATGCCCCCTTGTCGTGGGAGAGAGGCTTGCATACCCTAATGATGTTTTGAGCTATGCTGGCGGTGGCATAAAACCACCGGTAGGGTCTTCCATGCCAGACAGGTCAAAACCGAAGGGTCTGACAAAGAGCGTCAAAGGGCAGGATGGGCTCTCTAGCCTTATGGCAACCATCCTAGGAGAAGGGAAACCATCGCCTCCCAAAAATACTACTCTACGGTGAACTCGCCACGGGTCAGTGTAAGATACAAAGCGATACAAAGACTCCCTGAAACAACATCTCAGGCTCTGGCAAATTGATCACCAACAGTGGTCCTCCCTGGCCTCACAATGGGAGGCATGGAGACGCACTATCCACCTTGCTGCAGCCTTATTTGAGAACTCACGCCAAACCAGTCTTGAAGAGAAACGGCAACGCAGAAAGAATCACAACCCAGAAACATCATCCAAGGAGACCTTCTGCTGTGCTTTCTGCAACCGGACTTGTTTATCTCAGATTGGCCTTTTTAGTCATCAGCGCACTTGTAGAAAGCGCGGGATGAGTCCTTCCTGAATCTTCATTTGCGAAGAAAAGCCAGAGAGAGAGAGGGGATAGCAAGTTAGGAGTATGAATAAATAACGAAATTACAATCTCAACGAGAAAAGAAGTTTGATACAATATCCTTTCAGCAAAGGGGTTTTTTTTTGTTTTTTTGTTTTTTTTTTTTGTTTTTTTTTTTTTGTTTTTTTGTATTAAGCAAATTAATAGGATTTAAGGAATGGATAAATTTAGAATATAGGGGTGTGGAAAAGTTTGGTTTTAACTAACGTTTAACAGAAGATGAAGTCCACCATAGTTTTAATGGTCTATTTGGTTGTTTGTTTATTTAATGATGTTTTGTGATGTCTTTCTGGTTTGTTAGCTATGTTTGTATTTTTCTCATTGTCTGTATTTGGTGCCTAATTAAGAAGTTAGATGTACTTTCTTAATTTTTATTAAGCCAATTTATTAAGTACTATACCTAATTATGTTCAAAGTAGAAGGATGAATTTGTTTCTTTCACTGGAACATGACTGCACTGTAATCTTATTATAAATAACCAATAAATATTTTTTTTTATAAAGCAACAGTAAACACTCTCGATGATTACAAAGAAGTTTGTTGCTGATAATGGTAATAATAGTAATATACAATAGAAATCTGAATCAACTATTAGAGGTAGAAAATTGAAGAGAGTCACAACATAACACACAGTCCCAGAAAGACAAAGACTTTAAGGCCTGATGACTTTTGCCCATGGGTGCTTATCAGCTAAACATACAAATGAGTTTCCATACCATTCCTTTTCCTAGTAGAACTCTTCCCTCACACTTCCATTCTATCATTCTTCAATTGTTCCCCAGCCCCACATATCAACAGAAGCCCATCCAGCATGCTACTCCTCCCTGCCACTGCCAACTCCCTAGCTCTTCTAGAAGCCAGGCAGGTGTCCCTCAACATGTTACTGAGGCTGGTAGCATGCAGGGGAATGCAGTCACAGGTTGCAGGACCCCTGCCTGGCTTCTGCATCAGTGGAGAAAATGGTGGTAGTGGCTTCAGTGACTGGTGAACATCCTGTTTGAACTCCAGCCTATTTTCTTCAGGTAAAGCGGGGGATGGTCCACTTCCACAAGAAGCCGGCGTATCCTGGCTAGTGTAGATGAGCCCACTGAGGCACAGCCAAATGTTTCTCTAATCCTCTTCCATCAGTTGAATCAACCAGCCACAGAAGCACGGGGTTGGGGGGCTTGGAGGGCTATTGCAGCAAAACTCTGGGTCCTGGGGATGATGATAGCAGAAGCAGATAGCTGTAGGAGAAGTTGAAACTGGGCAATGTAGAATGTAGAAGCTGCACTTGACAATGTAGGATCATGGCCATTGTATTAATAACAGATAGGAAGATTAATGAGAAAATGAAATTACATTATGTTTATACATTAACTGTATCATATTTAAATTACATTGCTACATAAAAATGCCCTAAATACCCTAACGACACTAGAAGCTGAGCCATGTCAGGCCTGGTTAGTACTTGGATGGAAGACCCCCAGGGAATACCAGGTACTGTAGGCTATATTTCAGAGGAAGTAAATGGAAAACCACCTCTGAGTATTCCTTGACTAAGAAAACCCTACGAAAGTCATGGGTTACCGTAAGTCAACAGGCAACTTGAAGCTACATACATACAGTAAAAACCTTACCTGAATACAAAATCCCATCCATGATTTCACTCTTTCTACTACCACCCTGTTCCTGTTTTGAACTTACAAGCAAAGGAAACAGCTACATGAATGTTTGAAAGCCCCACTTTTAACTCACACATTGAAAAGGAGTGAATAAAGTAAAAACACACACATACACTGGAAGGATGCGGGAAACAAAATTTGATCTATAAATATAACTTATATGTTACACCCACGCCAACTACAACAACAACAATACCCCACAATGAAGAATATTGAATCATAGAGTTGGAAGAGACCACAAGAGCCATCCAGTCCAGCCCCCTGCCATGCAGGAATACACTATCAAATCATTCCCTACAGATGGCCATCCAGCCTCTGTTTAAAAACCTCCAAAGAAGGAGACTCCCCCACACTACAAGGTAATGTATTCTACTTCCAAACAGCTCTTACTGTCAGTAAGTTCTTCCTAATGTTTAGGTAGAATCTCTTTTGCTGTAATTTGAACCCATTGCTCCATGTCCTAGTCTCTGGAGCAGCAGAAAACAAGCTTGCTCCATCCTCAGTATGACATCCCTTCAAAAATTTAAATATGGCTATCATGTCACCTCTCAACCAGACTAAACATGCCCAGCTCCCTAAGCCACTCCTCATAGGGCATGAATAAATTATTATTATTTTCAAGAAGCAACAAACTGACAGTCCTCCAACTGCTCAGCCAACAAAAAGAATTTTCTCTTCCGAGAAATTAGTCAGTTCAACAGTTATATTGTTAATTATCTGTTGCTTCCCTGAGGAACATCACTCTGCTGCTATACAGGTCATCTTATCTGTCCCTTTTATCTTCAAATAACCTCTAGAATGTCTTTCAATATTTCAGGATGTGCTCTCTGTAAGACAAAAAAGAAAAAAAAGAAATCCTAAGGCAAAATTAGAAAAAAGGCACATCATAATCAAAACACATTCAAAACACCTAAAAGCCATTTCATAAGCAAATCAACCATCTAGGAATACCATCATACTGGGCAATGTCAATTTTAAAATGATGTTCCACACTGAATGTAGAGCTTATCCTGGTGTTTATGGCTTCTTTTATTAATTGACAAGGCATACTTGCACTTCATTAGTGTTACAGCTGTTTCATAGCTATGGCAGAGTATTTCATTATTTGAGCCAAGAGCAAATAGTGGATGCTGCTCCACTTCTACCTTGATGTCTGGAACAACAGTAGAGACAACAGCACCTGGACAAAGATAGATAAATCAGTTAACTTTTCAATTTAAATCAATCATCACAAAAAAACATAAACTAATCATGTACTAAAATAAGCAAAAAAATCCTATAGCTATTTGCTATTACTTAAAAACCTGATATTGTTAAATGTTACACTCACATGCATGTACAGTTTCTTAAGTGGATCCTCTATTTTAAATGTGTATTTGGATGGAGTGAGCTATATGTAGAATAATTAATATTGAAATCCTCTTTAATCCCCATTAAAAGCACAACTCAATTTAATAGTAACCATTAAGTAGCAGAAATGTTTTAAAGGACTTCTCTGGATAGCAGTTCTATTCCTTGGAAATAAATACCTTTCTTTTTTTATAATGTCCAATTTTTCTATATGTATCTACAAGTGTAAAATAGGCTGTTACCTACGGTACTTCTGGACAAAAATACACTTGCTAAAATGGGTCTATCTATCTATCTATCTATCTAATGCTTTATTTCCCCCATGATCTTCTTTCCATAAATCTCGGTAACTAGGCAATTTGTTATGATAATTTTAATGTTTTACAGGTTTAAATTGTTTTAATGGTGGTACCAACTGATGTTAGCACTATTTTTAGTTGGGAAAGAAGGATTCCAATTATATTACAAACAAAATAATCCTGATTATATGGATCCTGTAACTTTTTGGATCAGGCCACTTGGAAAGCACTTCCTTTCATCTGTCTTGAATCTCATGCAGTTTCAGGGGCTGATCCCAGTTCCAGTATTATGTGTGAGAAGGGTGAAAAACTTTGCTCTGGACCATTGTGTAAAATGCTAGCCACCTAATATTATTTGGAGCACTGTTGCTGCTGGGATCTGCTTAAGATCTTAACAGAATTATACCGGTGTCACTAGAAGAAGAAAACAGTTTGGTCTTCTTCAGATTACCTTGAACCTTTACCTTCCAACAGATTATTAGGCAAGGAAGCATCCCTGGGGGCGGTAGGCACATCGGCACCATCTCATCTCCCCTGATCAGCCTCCTCTAGCAGGGCAGAGTGGCTTTCAGTGTCAAGGGCACATGCTTGAGCCTCTCTTCTCATCTGCCTGATTGCAGAAAGAAGGCAGCTTGTACAGAACACACACACACACACCAAGTCTGCCTGAAAATGATAGGATAGAAGCCTTAAGTACAGCTGAAGGAGATCTTGGAGGCTGTGCACGTGCTGGATTTGTTTTTCTGCTGCTTATAAAGGAATGTTCTGTTCCCCTGAAGCCTCAAATCAGCCATGCAAGGTAAGTTTCTGGAATGCAGTTATGAGAACCAAGTAGAACAATTGGGGGGGGGAAACAAGGAAAGTCAAATAGAGAACCAAGCAGAAAAGGGCAGTTCCATACCCTTTGGGGAACCAATACTGGGTCCTAAATCCTACTGCTAGGTGGAGTCCTGACTTAAGCAGATCCAATGAATCACTTGATTTATCTATGTGTAACTCACTATTCAACAATTGATTCAGAAGGTCTTCTCTAGTTGGAATAGCCAAGAGGATTCCAGCCTAAGGCACAAAACAACCAGGTGTAGGTTGTGTTGGTGGTAATCCAGATGTAGGTGTGTAGCAGTAGATTTGACTGAGGCAAATTTGATTAGCATTTATAAGTTTCATCAAAGGTTCCTATTTTTAGAGGGAGATGTCAGTTAAGCATAGAAATATTGAATAAGAAAGTGCAACATAAGGAAGTGATTCCAAGTATAAAAGAAGCATCAAGCTCATTGAGTGATGAGAAAGAACACAGAGATGAAAGCAGTATTATTAGAACAGATAGAGTTGAGAGAGTGACACCTAATATTTAAGAAGAGTACTGAAAAGGCTAATCTAGACATACAAGGAAGCAAAATGCTTGTGACAAGGCCAACCACACATTAAGAGGCAGAATGAGGTAGCTATCTCAGGAAAAGGTTTGGAGCACCATTAATAAGTGGCAACATAGCACTTATTTCAGGGGTAGGGTTTTTTACATTATGGAACAGATATTTGAAAAAATATGGCACATCTATATATATAAAACTCTTCGGTATGTTTCCTTTCCTAGTGTGCTGATTGGCGGCTTAGGAAACAAAGCCAACCAATTCCCTCCCTTCTCTCACTCCCTCAGTCAATCACCACCCACATGCAAATTCCCTCTCCACCTCACAATCCACTCCTGCCACTCAATCTGCATCTACACCCCCAGCCTTGCAAGGGCCCCTCCCTCCTCTCACTCTCTCAGCCACTCACCACCCACATATAAAACAATGGAATGTTATTTTCCTAAAACAATAGCGTGTAGCTCAACCGTGTGAAAGGATTCTGAGAAAAAATGTGTAAAATAATTTATATTCATTTTATTTGTATTAATTTACATTTTTATAGTATTGTTTTTCCCTCCATTGGTGCCCCCTTCTCGTGGGAGAGAGGCTTGCGTATCTTAATGAAGTTTTGAGCTATGCTGGCGGTGGCATAATAGCCACCGGTAGGGCCTCCCATGCCAGACAGGTCAAAACCGAAGGGTCTGACAAAGAGCATCAAAGGGCAGGATGGGCTCTCTAGCCTTATGGCAACCATCCTAGGAGAAGGAAAACTAATCCCAAACCCGGGCAGATGGTGCTCGTCCAACCCTGTAAGGTCAACCATCTAAGAGAAGGAAACTCTAATCAAACCTAAGACCTGAGGACCTCATTGCTACCGTCCATGCTTGCAAGGCCACAGCAGATGAACCTTTGATTTAAAGGGTGAGGCCAGTTCTGTGCATGCTGCACTCCACCAGAAAAATCCATTGCACAGGCTCGAAGGACAAATCCAATTCCGAAAAAGCCCTGTAGCAATAGGCAAGGGACAAAACGGCAAGTGTAAAGATGCACTGGAAGCCACAGACCCAACTCTGCATGCAGGCGGTTCAGGACTTTGGTTGCTTAAGGCTGACCCGGGAGATGACAGTCTTGTTCGGCAGCATCCTGAATGACCAAGCAGCCTTTTTTAAGGAGAGCACTGCTTGCTCCATATGGAGAGGGGCCTAGAGAAGATGGCCTAACGAAAGCTCATCCCCATCTAACTGGTTGGCTAGCCGTGGCCAACAGGCATCTTCTGATGTGGTCAAAGGCAAAGAAACAAAGGCACACACAGGCCTCCAAAGGGGTAAATAAACTGACACTTGCAAGCTGGAACATTAGAACCATGCGAGACTCTGAAGATAGTGGACGGCCTGAGCGTCGTTCTGCTCTAATAGCCCATGAACTATCACGGCTTAATATTGACATTGCTGCTCTTAGTGAAGTTCATCTCCATGAGGAAGGCAGCCTTAAAGAACACGGTGCCGGCTACACACTCTACTGGTCTGGTAAACCCAAAACCGAAAAACATCTTTCAGGAGTAGGCTTTATGATTAAAAACTCCATTCCTTCCAAACTCGAAATCTTGCCAACAGGACACTCTGATCGCATTATTTCCTTACGCCTCCCACATGTTGTTCTCTTCAGTATATATGCCCCAACTATGCAAGCCGACCCTGTAGAGAAAGACAAATTCTACACAGACCTACGCCAACTCATACAAAAAGTCCCTATAGAAGATAAAATTATTATCCTTGGTGACTTCAATGCCAGAGTAGGAAAGAACTCCAAAGACTGGAAAGTTGTCTTTGGCAAGCATGGTGTTGGAAATTGCAAGGATAACGGATAAGAGTTCTGTGCAGAACAACAGCTGACTATTACAAACACTATCTTTCAGCAGAAAGATAGCTTGAAAACAACCTGGATGCATCCCTGATCCAAACACTGGCACCTCATTGTTGTAGTCCACCAGAGAAACATTCGCGATGTCCGTCATACTCGAGTGATGCCCAGTGCAGAATGCCAAACAGATCATCGCCTCGTAAGATGTAAACTAAATCTTCATCTTAAGTTCAGACCTAAGAGGGGTGGCATCTTAAAGAGGAGACTCCAAGTTAACAATCTTCAACAAGCTACCATGAGAGACAACGTCCAGGCAAATCTGCAAACAAAACATGAAAACCACCCTACAGATCTTTCTCCTACAGTGTTTTGGCAACATATCAAAAACAGTATCCTCCAGTCTGTGAAAGAATCCCTCAGGTTCTCCCACAAGAAAAATCAAGACTGGTTTGATGAAAACAACCAAGAGATCCAGGAGCTGTTGCCAAAGAAGAGAACTGCTCACCAGGTATACCTCGCCCAGCCAACTTGCCATGTAAGAAAAGCAGCTTTCCATCTCACATGTAGTAAACTTCAACAAAAACTCTGAGACATTCAGAACAAGTGGTGGATCAATATAGCAGAAAAGACTCAACGCTGTGCAGATCTGGGTGATCTTAGAGGATTTTACTAAGCTCTTAAAGAAGTGTTTGGAACTACTTATCAGGTCCAAAGCTCCTTATACAGTACAGGTGGTCAAACATTAACTACTGATAAAGCCTCCATCCTGAATCGATGGACTGAACATTTTCAAAGTCTCTTTAGTGCCAACCGAGTAGTCCAAGGCTCAGCTATCCAACATATCACACAAAAACCAATGAAAAATGAATTGGACATAGCTCCCACTTTGAAAGAGGCCCTTAAGATCATACAGCAGATGAAAAACAGCAGGGCAGCTGGGATTGATGGAATCGCATCTGACGTTTGGAAACATGGAGGTCATGTACTCCAATGACAAATTCCATGAACTCCTTGTGAATTGCTGGGAAAAAGGGGAACTGCCATCAGATTTCCAAGACGCAGTCATCATCACCTTGTACAAGAAAAAAAAGAGCAAAATCTGATTGCTCAAACTATCGAGGTATAACACTACTCTCTATTGCTGGAAAAATCCTTGCAAGGATATTCCTGAACAGATTAGTTCCTGCTATTGCAGAAGAACTTCTTCCTGAAAGCCAATGTGGCTTCAGAGCCAATAGGAGTACAACAGATATTTGCCCTTAGACAACTGCAAGAGAAATGTAGAGAGCAGAACAAGGGTCTCTATGTAACATTTGTCGACCTCACCAAAGCCTTCAACACTATGAGTAGAAACGGTCTGTGGCAGATCCTGGAAATACTAGGATGTCCCCGCAAATTCCTTAAAATGATTATCTTGCTACATGAAGGCCAGTGTGGTCAAGTCAGATATGACGATGGTCTTTCAGAGCCCTTTCTAATAAGTAATGGAGTGAAGCAAGGTTGTGTTCTTGCGCCAACTTTATTTACAATCTTCTTCAGCATGATGCTCCAAAGGGCTATGGCAGAGCTTGAAGAAGAAGACAGAATCGATGTACGTTACCGTATTGATGGTAGCTTGTTTAACTTAAGCCGCCTGAGGTCTCGCACTAAAACTCTAAACTATCTAGTCCCTGAGCTGGCTCTTCGCTGATGATGCTGCCCTTGTTGCCCACACAGAAGCAGCTCTGCAGCGCCTAACATTCTGCTTCGCAACAGCTGCAGAGCTGTTTGGGCTGGAAGTCAGCCTTATGAAAACAGAAGTTTTTTACCAGCCTGCACCACAGGACGAACACCACCATCCCCACATTGCCGTAGGCAAATCTGGGCTTATGTCTGTTCAGCAGTTCACCTACCTGGGAAGCATCATCTCCTCAGATGCCAAGACTGACAAAGAGCTCAATCACAGATTAGCAAAGGCATATAGTGCATTTGGAAGACTTTACAAAAGAGTCTGGAGTAAGAAACACCTGAGGCAAAGCACAAAAATCAGTGTGTATAGAGCCATTGTACTGTCTATTCTCCTTTATGGATCTGAAACATGGGTCACATATCACCACCACTTATGACTCCTCGAACGCTTTCATCAGCGCTGTATATGTACAATCCTAAATATACACTGGACTGACTATGTGACGAATGTTGCTGTCCTTGAGCAAGCAGGGATCACCAGCATTGAGGCCATGATATTGAGAACACAGCTGCACTGGGCAGGGCACCTTTCTAGGATGGAGGACCATCGCCTCCCAAAAGTAGTACTCTACAGTGAACTCGCCATAGGTCAGCGTAAGAGGGGTGCTCCAAAAAAGCGATACAAGTATTCCCTGAAACAACATCTCAGGCTTGGCCAAATTGATCACCAACAATGGTCCGCCCTGGCCACACATCGGGTGGCATGGAGACGCACTATCCACAATGTTGCAGCCTTATTTGAGAACTCACGCCGAGCAAGTCTTGAAGAGAAACGACAACGCAGAAAGAATCACAACCCAGAAACATCACCCAAGGAGACCTTCTGCTGTGCTTTCTGTAACCGGACTTGTTTATTTCAGATTGGCCTTTTCAGTCATCAGCGCGGTTGCAGAAAGCGCGGGATGAGTCCTTCCTGAATCTTCGTTTGCAAAGAAAAGCCAGAGAGAGAGAGAGAGAGAGAGAGAGAGAGAGAGAAGAGAGTATTGTTTTAATCCTGTTATAGTAATATTTTATTAATTTTATAATCTTGTTTGTGGTTTTAGATTGTGCACCGTAGGCAGGTTTTTGTGTTTATTTTGGATTGTTGTTTTTCTCCTTTGTAAACTGCTATGTAAAGCCTGTGGTGCTATATAATTTAGTTTTCTAAAATTTGTAAAAATGGGAGAACTCTGGTAAACCGTAGAGGAAATCGTAATGAAACATTAGAGGACAGATCAAACAGAGTAAGACATCGAAATGAAACATTACAATGAAAAAGACAAACAGGAAGAGAAGAGCGATTGGGCGTATGTTATGCAAGGCACACCTAGTATGGTTGAAATTCTGAAAAGCTGTTGTTCCTGTCTTTCACCAACAGGTCCATCAGTCCACTAACCTACCGACTGATGCCTTCCTCAGTCATTTTATAATACACAGATGTAATAACGTGATCCACCTAATCTTCTTCTACCAATTCAGCAGGGTTGGCATTCCTGATTTATAATATGCCACAATACCTAGCCAAGGTGTAGTTAATAAAAATGTTAAAAGACCAAGGTATTCCTCACAAATCTTTCAGCTATTCCAACCAGACTATTTTGGGGAGATAAATAGATATAGATACACACACACACACACACACACGTATGATGCCCAGGCATATGCTTAGTTTTCCCCATGATCCCCTTCCAATAAACTCAATAACTAGACAATTTCTTACTGTTTTAAATTGTTTTTAATGATGCCACTAGCTGACTTGAGCACTATTTTTAGTGGAGAAGCAGGATTTAAAATGTAATAATTTTTTTAAAATGAAACTAAGCTTGCTGTGCCTCATGCTTGACACTTCTAATAATTGCCATTATTTAGAGCGCATATATGATTCAAGCCAGAAGAGATCAAGCACCAGAGAAATTGTAACTCTATGCAATTTTCTGTAAGATTGCACCAAGCAATTTTTTGCTGCACTTCCCCAAAGCAAAGTCCATTCTCCCCTCAAATATTGTTTTACTTATACCTATAACTCCCACTTAATAATACATTCCTTACCTGGGGCCTCACAATTTTACTTTACCACCCATACCAGCCTGACAACATATGATCTTATTTTGGAAGCTAAACAGGGGCAGACCTGGTAAATACTTGGATGGAGAGCCACCAGGGAACACCTGCACCCTTTTCACACTACACAGTTATAGCACTATGATTCCACTTTAATTGCTATGGTTCCATCCTATGTGATCCTATGATCTGCAGTTCATGGAAGGGTATTTATAATTCTCAGTCTTACCAGCCTCCATGGGATGCAATGGCAACAGCTGAAGTGGAATCATAGTGTTGTAACTTTGCAGCTTGAAAAGGCCCTAGAGATCTCTGGGTAGGGCTAGAAAAGAATCCTACTGGCAATCCTGATGTGCTGCTGCCAGATAAAGACAACAGTAATGGGCTGGGTAGACCAATGGTTTGAGTCAGTGTAAGGCATCTTCCTAGGAACATGTGTATGCTATACAAACATAAAAAAGGAACAGGAAGGAAAGGGAGGGAAAGCAAACTGAGGTACCAATTCCTGAATAGTAATTCTGATAATAACCAGCTGAGGAAGAGAAAAAGCTCAACAGAGTTGGTCATTCAGCACAGCTTTCATCTTCTGCAGCCTGTTAGAATGGCTGCTGCTTGGTGACATTTGAGAGAAGAACACAATGGAAGTGCTCTCTCCATAGCTAGACAAAGATGAGTGATTGGCTGACTGTGCCTTGATTAAATATCCACAGTGAATCTCCAGTGATGCCCGGCTTCACACCAAACAAGAAAACACTGACGCAGAAAGAAGCAAAAAGAAGAGCGAGGCTTGTGGCATCTTAAGGACTAACACATTTCTTTATGGCATATGCTTTCATGTGCTAGGATCCATGTCAACAAATGTATGAAATGCCAACCCAAATTGCAGGTACACATGTTTTGTGGAAGAGTTGTTAACAGTGAGATCAGAGGGAAATGCAATTCAAGAAGTGCAGTCTGTGATAATTATGTGATTAATGATTACCATTCACAAAGCAGTTTTGGTGATGAAACATCCTGGCACCAGCAGGAGAATCAATAGACGTAGGGTGATAAAAACCAATTATTTCCATTCATGTCACAGGTGATAGAACTGGACTTTTTGATTCATTTAGCAGTTTCCTGTGGATGTCTTCCTTTGAAGTTCTTTTGTTCAAGAACAGCCACCTTAAGGTCAGTGCCAGCAGCCAGGACATCTGGAATGAATACCAAGATGCAAAATACCACACAGATACAGTCAGTATTGGTGCTGATTAGAATGGTTGAATATGGGCTTCTGTCGGCATACTCTGATTATACCTACATACCTACATGATACATTCAAATATCTATTATGTAGTTCAAGATCCTTTTTCTGTTTTCCTTACTAAAATGTCTTCATGACCCCTATCTGGACTGGGACCAACGCATGCAGATTGGTGCAAATTGATTTTTTGTGTTCTTTCAACCCCTGCATTTGAGGGGGGGAGGTAAAAAAACAGGTGGGGACAAATGTTTACACCCAATACCACCCATGCAGAGTGAACTCAAAATGATATATTTCACACTTCCTTGTGACCTGTTAGGAGGACTTTGGTCAGGGATATGTACACTTTCAAGCAAGATAACCAAACTCAAAATTATTATTTCCTTTTTGTCCTGCCACATTATTGGGATCATTTAATCCATGCACATGTTTTCTCATGAAAGTATATCAAGGATGGGAAATTAAATAGCCAGAAGCCCAAGCCAGCCTTCCCAGTGGTAAAGGATTCTGGAAGCTGAAGTCCAAAGGGTCTGGAAGGCCAGGGGTTTCCTATCCTAAGCTCTGTGTGACCACTAGTGTGTGCAGGGGAAGGACTGATCATGTCCTATTGTTTTCCAGCTCAAAAGAGTTTTGCACCATTATAGATTTTTCATAATCAGCACAAATATACTTCTTTGCTTCATGGTTTTTATTCTCTAATCCTCTGTTTCCCCATTTAGATTTAGCTTACATCCACATTCAATAGTATACTGAAATCTGATTCCATTTGTGGACAACCAAAGGGCATGAGGCTTCAATTGCTACAACTGGGCATGCTCTATTGCACTTGAGCATGCTCAGTAGTATTAAGTATGCAGATCTGCCAGGCTGAAGGCCCCTTCTCCAAAGTAGAGAAAGTTGTCCTGCATAACTCCTCTCATTGAAACAAAAAGAAGAAATAAACACTGCCCTGGTCAGTATCCTGTTAGTGACATACACAACCATATGGACTAAATTCTGTGGATGGTGGATGATGTTTGTATCCACTTGGTGCTGATGGAAGTGGAGTTCTGCATGTGGCGCCATTGTGCATATAGATATGCATCAAAGTCCACTGACTAGTGTTACCCAAATCGCTTGTGGAATTCCCACGCAATATTGTATTTCTAATATGTTTGGGGAAATTAGCAGCAACTCAACTTTAGCAATGCAAGAGGGGGCAACAGAGGGGACCTTTATGCCTATTTTTTACCCCTACCAACTCTGAACTGACATACACACAAACGCATGAAAAGTTAACAATGATATTTATTAAGGAGTTTAAAATAATAACACCAATCATGCACACATTCATACAATGAAGCATTCACACAAGACCACTAGGAGTGGAAGAAGAGAAGTTGACAGAGGAATAGATAGGGAGATTTTCAGGGGTAATATGACACCTGTCTCATAGCCCAACATTTCAGAGCAGACTGGCAGCGTGGATGGATGAAGCAGGAATAGCTAACAGGGAGCGATGGAGTGTCCCCAGGAAGTGAATCTCTGCGTGCTGGGGAGGGTTTTGGACCAATAATTATACACAAAAACGTACCCTCAGGTGATGGGATTCCATATGTTGAAACAATGGATTTCATGAAACTCCTGGGTTGGAACAATAAATTTCCAAAGATGCTAATGTGTTGTAACTACCCGAAATGTTCTGGTAATTAACTTTACAAAGTGTGAGCTGTCTCCTTGATGGCTGGGTCTGGGGACTAAGGGAAGAGTGGTACAAAGGATTACTCCAGCCACTGATGTTTGGATCAATTGTCACTAGGGTGTGTGTAGGCAATGTCTTTAGCTCCTTATGTTTCATTTAGTTTGGAATTTATCAATAGTCCCTCCCTTGGGTGATACATGGCTTAGTATTTGCCTTTGGGATCCTTATGACGAGTCCCTGAGATTTACTGTTCTCCCATGTGGATGACTATATTAATATGCCAAATTATTAATAAGCCATTTTTTGGCTTCCTGGGGGTGGGGCTTGTCAGGGTTGTAACACTAGTGTGGAAATGCTAATTGTGCATTCCTGTTATAACAGCATTGGCCATTGGCCACCAATGTGGATTCTTTGAACTGCATTGCTGTTCATTGCAGTGGCTGCACCATGGAAGTATAAAGTAACTCTACTGGTGTATATTTATACCACTCAGAAGTGATCTTAGTCCCTGGGGGCAAAATCATGGTCACCCATGCTACCATACACAACCTGCATGAGGATGAACCATGCTATTATCTGACTGGAAATGGCCTTGGCTAATTTGTCCCATTCTTCTGTTCCATAAGATGCGATTTCATCAAGCCCCGATTTCCCCACTGTATTAAATTTCTTATCAAAAGATGAAGAGGATTCTGGTCGAAGATGACTAGAAGGTGACACTTGATCACCCCTCTTGTCTTCTGTTTTGCATTTTGGAGCTATTTGTATACAGAAAGCAGGCAGAAGGGCTACTCTATTTGGAGAAGTGGGAATTATCCAAAGCTTGCTCTAAAACACTGGACCTTCTCACTCCATGCTTCTGCCCCAATAGTTAAACCTATCTATAGAATCAATGAATTTTAGATTTGGAAGGGGCTGCAAGGGCCTTCTACTCCAGTGCCCTGCCATGCAGGAATATACAGCTACATCACTCCTGAAAAATGCCAATCCAACCTCTGTTTAAAGACCTCCAAAGAAGGGGACTCCACCATCCTTTGAGGCAGTCTATTCCACTGTTGAACAAGTCTTACTGTAAAAAAGTTATTCCTAATGTTTAAGTGGAATCTCTCTTTTTGGTATTTGACTCCATTGGTTTGTGTTTTAGTCTCTGGAGCAGCAGAAAACAAGCTTTCCCATCTTCTACATGACATCACTCCAGATATTTAAAAATGGCTGTCATGTCACCTTTCTCTTCTCTTCCCCAAGCTAAACATATCCAGCTCCCTAAATTGTTCTTCATAAGACTTGGTTTCAGGCCTTTGATTATCTTGGTTGCTCTTTTCTGACACATCCCAGCTTACCAATATCATTCTTGAACTGTGGTGCCAGAGCTGGACACAATATTCCAGATGAGGTGTGACCAAAACAGAATAGAGTGGCACCACTATTTCCCTTGATCTGGACACTATATCCCTGTTGATTCAGCCTAGAATTGCATTGGCTTTTTTGTCCCCCACATCACTCTATCGGATCATATTTAGCATGTGGTATACTAAAACCCCTAGATCCTTTCACATGTACTGTTGTCAAGCCAGATGCCATCCATCCTCTATTTCTGTATTTCATTTTTCCTGCACAAATGTAGTTAGTGTCTTCTATTTATCCCTGTTGAAATTCACTTTGTTAGTTTTGGACAATATCCCCAACTTGACAAGGTCATTTTGAATTCTGATCCTGTCCTCTGAGTTATTAGCTACCCCCCACCCAACTTGGTGTAATCAGCAAATCTGATAAACACGCCTTCTTTTCCATCATCTTAGTAATTTAGAAAGATGTTGAACAACACTGGGCCCAGGACAGAAATCTGAGGCACCCCACTAGTCATTTCTCTCCAGGAACAGATGTTTGTAAGTATGAGATTTTCTTTTTCTGGCTTGCTTGGGGTTTTCTCTCACTTTATCAGGTACATTCCTTCAAATGTCTAGAGCAGTGGCTCTTAACCTTTTCTTTACCATGGACCCCTTTTAAATATCTTTTGTTGCCATGGACCCCCAAGACTTAACTCAAGATTTAAAATAATAATAATAATAATAATAATAATAATAGATGATGATGATGATGATACAGTTACACCATCCAGGGAAGACTTTTCTCCTGCTTCTTCCTGAAACTTTGTGGATTGAATGGCAATGCACAGGCCTACACAGACAGACAGCCTTTGTCTTGGCTCCTGTCATGTGGCCACTCCACTGCAGGGAGGAAATGGGCCAAGCAACCTTTAAGCCTTCGCGGACGCCCTGTGAGGACATTGCAGATCCCTGGGGATCCCCAGACCACAGGTTAAGAAACACTGGTTGAGAGCATGTAGTTTTAAAACATCCCAAGATATAAAACAATAACAACAACAATTCTACAAGAAATAGCCCCTTAAAGCATAATATGTTTTATTTAGCACCAACTTTCATGGACTCCAGTGCACTTCATTAGATGCGTGGAATGCCACCTTGCTTAGCAGATTATACACATACTTTGATGGCAGATATAATCAATGTAGAGAGGGTAAATTGAAATGCAAAAAGTACAAGTAATAATTATTATACCTTACCAGTAGTCATTAACAAACAGATATCCTTGCATTTATGATTTGCTGAAAATCTGTAGTGAGATAACAAACCTTGTCTCCTGTTCAAGCCACAGGAAATAGACTTGGACCTTTCGTTTAGTTCCTGACTCTATATGGAATGTGATATTCTTCAAGATACCACAAGACTGTTGTTTTTGATGCCACTGACTAACATGGCTACAGCCTTCCTCCTCCCACTCCCACCACAAACCTCCAAAAGAAATAATAAGAATGAAAGGATCCCAGGAAAGTAAACCATGTCCATAAAACCAAAAGTATGTATGTATGTATGTAAAGCCTGCCTTTCTGTAGTGAAACACTTACTACTCCCCTTACCCAGTCCACCAGTCCCCGTCAGGCTGCTTTCAACAGCCAAGAAGGACATGGAGCCAGTATGTGTGTGGTGGCTCTCACCTCTTCAGGGATCCTGTCCACATCCTCAGGTTGCACAAACTGAAATGTATCCAATAACACTGGACAAGCAGGAACCAAGGTTACATCCACTGGACCTGTATCAATTACAGCATCCAAGTCAGAGCAGATCTAGGCAATTTTATCTGCAGAGTGCTCTGCAAACTCTTCAAAACAGGCTATAAAGTTGTTTATATACTGCTCTTACAGGGCAAAATGCAAGAGGCCCCTAGCCATTAAAAAAAAAAAAAAAACTCTGGTGGATGACACTGTGTGGATGCAATGGTGGCAGTGAAGGAAGATTTCTTCGCTGCCACTATCCCCATGGTATAGGCTTTCCAATGAGCTCTAGTCTGTGTTCAGTTGGACTTGCATTGAATCTTCTGCCATCATCACTTGAGTCTCTGTCCTACTCATTTCATCACTGCCAGTTCCCTGATAAATTAGGGTGCTTGTTTGGCTCCACTCCATGAGAAGGGATGCTTAGAAGCAATTGTGTCCACTGCCCTGACCATTTCTCTATTCCAGAGATCAATCCAGGCTTTGACAAGATCACCTACCAAGGCAACAGAAAACTCCCCAAAAGCCATCAGGAATCCATCTGGATCCATAAGCCTCCTCAGGCAGACCATCTTAATCAGCCCCTCACCTCTGCAGAGGCTCTGAGTTCCAGTAAGTCTAAAACCCACTAGGTAGTGATCTGTTCATGACAACAGAACCATTGATAGTTCCTCCACACTCAGATCACTATCATCTCACCCTGTACAGACAACTAGATCAAGAGTGTGTCCTGCAGCATGGAAGGCACCAGATACTACTTGGGACAAACCCATGGTTGTCATGGAGGACATGAAGTCCTGAGCTGCTCCTGACAGAGAGATCTCTGTATGGATGTTGAAGTTTCCCAGTACAACTAGCCAAGGGGACTCCAACACCACCACTGAGACCAACTGTGCCAGCCCAGAAAAGCAGATGGCTGAGCAGTTGGGTGGGAGGTACACCAACAGAATCCCTATTATGTTCCAGCCACCCACCTTTAAGTAGGTACATTCAAACCCAGCAGACTGTGGGACAGGGCACCTAGTGAAGTAGATGGAATCTTGATAGACCACTAAAACTCTGCCTCCCCACCTTGCCTGCTGCCCCAGGGAAAACCCAGGTGGACAAAGCTAGGAGAGATTGACACACACACACCCCAGTTTCATCCAGCCAGGTCTTCATAATACAAACCAGGTCAAGATGCTCGTCCAGAATCAGATCCTGGATCAAGGGTGTTTTCCCATTTACTGACCTACCATTAAGCTGATGACCCAATAGACATTTGGGAAGCTGTGCTTTATGTACGGCTCCCTCACCCAGCTGCAATATCTCTTGTAGGGCTTGAATAACACATACACACCCCAAACAAAACGAAGTGGGGGGAAGCCTTAGAAGTCTCAATCATCCAGATGGAGAAGGGTAGACTGAAATGTTATGATCTAACTCCACAGTATCTTCTTCCCCCAAACCTCCCATGGGTGCTCTTGGAAAATGGCTACCAAGATAGGTGTGACTAGTCTCAAGACATCCATTTTCTAAAAGGCAAAGTGGCAGTGATTAAGAGAAAAGTAACTTACTCAAGAACCTGAATACAAGGCAGACATAGCTGGTCTTTGGACTTTTTCAAACGGTTGAAAAAAACCACGAGGAGGTTGGGAGAAGAACGGGGCTGTCGCGCTTACACAGCCCTGTTTCAGATGACTCAGTCCTCCTCCTGATCTCCTCCTGACCTTTCCCCATGCTGCTCATGCTGCTTTTTACTGATGGAAAACCTCTGTGAATAAAAAACTGCGCAAGCAGCACAGGCGAAGGACAGGAGGAGGTCAGAGGAGGACAGAGGAGGACTGTGTCATCTGAAAAGGGGCTGTGTAAGTGGGACAGCCCTGTTTGTCTCCTGACCTCCTCAGGGTTTTTTTCAACTGTTTGAAAAAGTCCTTAGTGATAGGAGAGCTGGACCATTGCCCTGGATGTCACAATGAAGTGGGAGCCAAAATGAACTTGATGGCTCAGTTTATGCTGAATATATTGTCTTCAGTAAGCTAAGGCAAAATAATAATATAATAATAATAAATAATAAAATTTTATTTCTATCCTGCCCCTCTGCAACGCAATCGGGGTGGCTTACAATATAAAAACTCCATAATCCCAGTACCCTATGGAGTGATAGCAATCTTTAGCTGTTTTTCCCCAAAGTTCTGTGGATTGTTTGTGTATCAAATACAGAAATGGACTTCCTGCAAAATCTAAAGTTCAATCAATTAGCTTTAAAGCAGGCTGGACAATACACAGCCCCTGGGTTGCACACACAGCTATTTTGAAGGGGTCTTTCAGAATACACAATTGTATGCACTTATGGCAGTTCCACTGTAACTGACATGGTTCCATCCTGTGGAATCCAGGGATTTGCAGTGGAGAGTATTTAGAGTTCTCAGCCAGAGATCTCCTCTGGTGACTCCCCAAACTACAAACCCTAGGATGCAGCCATGGCAGTAAAAGTGGTATCAAAGTGCTATAATTGTGCAGCGTGAATTTGCCACAGTGACTGGAAAAAAATGATTTTGTTTCTGAAACAACATGCATCAGGAAATATTACTATTATTGGAAATAAGTCTCCTTGCTCCTTCCCCCACGCAAGTTCTTCTTCTCATGTGACTGCATGAGCAAAGTCTGTGAAATGGCACACCCCTCCCAAACATCTGATCTGAGGAAGGAAAAGTTGCCCAGAACACACATGCACAAACAAACACTTACTTGTAGAGAACCAAATTGGCAGAAAGACAACATTGCTTTGAAACATTATCAAATACTACAAATCGTGTAACTGCAACATGGTGACGCTGCAGAATTGATGGCAGGGCCTGAAGACACTCTTTGCCCAGGATGTTATTTATCCAAGGGTCAGCCCTGAAGGGAAGAAATGGATTCATGGCTCCAAAACCACTGTTTTGAACCGACATAGTTTACTGTGCTTGCTTGTCATTTCACGAAAGGCAAACTGATGATATGCAGAGACAAGTAACTGGGTCAAGAAAATGAATTACAAGGCAGGGGTGTGGTCTGAGTCCCAATTCCAAAATCCATGTTTGCCCCCACAAAGGACATTAAAAATGCCCACTTCACTCAAGGCTAAGTGGCAATGTTGAGAAAAACAGACACAGACAACATACACACCATCAACGCTCCCCCTGCACAAATATACACAAAACCAGGCAAACCACATGTCACACACAAAAACCAATAGCCAGAACAGCCAAAGCACAAACCACATAGAATAGAATCCCAGGAAAAGCACACACAAAACCAAACAAAAAAACAGAAACACCCACACAGCACAGATAACAAAGCAGTCTTCTCCCTTGCTGCCACACCCTTGCTGCCACATCTTTTCATGAAGTTCCCTCCAAACCTCCCCCCTTTTTCTTCTTCTGTGTGACTGGGAGTGAAGGACTCCATCCTCTGCCATTTTCATTTTCTAAGAATGTCTCTGGGCCCCACTTTGGGCCAGAGGCATTTTTGAAAATGAAAATAATGCTAGAGGCTGACATGTCATTTTGCAATTTGACAATCTCCCAGCTGTTGTTTTTTTCAAGATACATTTTCATTTTAAAAAGAAACCAGGAGAGGAAGGGAGCCTGATGGGCAGCAAGGAGGGTGCTCATTGGTTCCACATTGGGGTCACTAGTAGACTTACCATGTGAATCAACCCTTTTTGGCAACATAGCCGGGAGCTGGAATTCACAAGGCCAGTCTCACACCATGGCCTTCTAGGTCACAGCTGCTCAGGCAGCCAGATTTGGCAGCACTAGAAAGACCCAGGCTTACACCTGAATTTCACACAAATTTAGGGGAGGCTGCAGTGAAGCTCTTCTATAAATAACTGACAGAAATGATAGGTTCTGGCCATCCACATTCTGTTCAAGAAAAAACAGCTGAATATTCTATAGTGAGTAAGACGTATTTCAACTCTGATTATTCTTGTACAACATGTAGAAAACCAGAGCAAATATAGACAGCCTATCATTTCCTTCAGGTTCAAGCTGCAATTTAACCCCAATTCCTCTGTTTTCAGATGTAGCTGCCATTCTCCCATCACTGGCAACCCAGCCTATATGAAATGCTGCTGCCACATCTAATGTTTCCCTCAGCTGGCAATTGCTTCTCCTGGTTCTATCCCCTTATCTTTTCTTTATATATAACAACATTTTTCTCTGAATAAGTAAAATGTATGATAAAGGACTGCAGTAACCATTTCATGCTATTTTCCCATTATACACATTATTAAAATGAGCAGACCTGATATGATCAGAATACTTATATCCTGACCTTTCCTGGAATCCTCTCACTCTTGTTATTTCTTTCTATATTTTTTTTTTTACCTGCCGCAGAGATTCCAAGCAAAAGAGGGGGAGAGAAGCTTATCACAAATGCCTCCGGACTCTTTGAATCTATTTCTGATGGCTGGCTGCACAAATATTTTATTTTTCCATTCATTTAGCATGAACTTGTTTGCCCTGCTTCTTGGGACTGGAGCAGCACTTTGAATTCCAATAGCGGCAATAAAAAAAAATGCTGCTATTGTTTTAAAGCATGTTTAAAATCTATCATTTATTTAACTGTAAGATTTGTACATCATTGAATTTCATGGGAGAAGAGTCATTAGGCAAAGCGAAGCCTGCACTGGAGGTCGTGTTTAATTTATTTTCTGGGGCTTGATTTGTGCTCTTTGAACAAAAATGTCATAAGTTATTCAATACACAAAGGTGTCTACTTTCATCTCACAATAATTAGGCTGATTAATTCGTATTATCACTAACAAGGAGCATTCATTCCAGCACAGTGCATACTGCAAACAGAACCTGTGACATTTCTACCACTTTAGACTGAAAATGCATTATAGGCGAACTGGGAGTTATAAGATCTGCTCTAACAAAGGCTGCATTCAACATTTTATCTTTGTAGACAACGTGGGATGTGATATTTGCAGCTGAGCATAAAATAAAAGAAGAATGTAGGGAAATCGTACCTTACCATTTCCCAGTTATTAAATGTAAAGCTAACTTGTCAGGAAGAAAATTATTGGCACAAATTTGAATATAGAATTCAAATAATTATTGAGAAAGTGAAATGAAATGGTTATCCATCTTTTGATTATTATTTTTTCCTGGAGTACATTTAGACTCAGCGACTACCATAATGGGAAATAATATCTGACAGTGGCTAGTTATGAAAATGCATGAATTAGGACTAATTTCAGCTCTCACTTCCCAAAATTGGCAGTGCCAGGGGGGGGGAGGGCAGGGGGCGCAGTTCTTCCTACCTATATATGTTGGAGCTAGGCATGGTTGTCAGTTGCTGTGTACAAATTCTGAGCAAATGGAGAATAAGAAACATCTTTATTAGTTTCGAATTATTTCAAGTTCACATCTTCTTGACATTGCTTCCAGCTGGATCATTTCTGATATTAGGATATTGAAGCATTTGAGACTGCTCCTATTGATACACTAGATCTAAGTTCCCTCCTCCTACATCCTTCAGCTCTTGCCACATTTTAGTTGTCCAGCCAGAATATTATTTTGAGAGTTGCAGCCACAGATGGCTACAAACCCAAAATGTTATAGTTCTTCTTGTAGTGTTGCCAAAAGAAATGTGACGACAAAAATGTGTCCAAGCCATCTCTGTTTTGCAGATGTGTCTTATGTGTATATATATGTGATTTAAAAGCAAACAAACAGCAGTTCTTACGAATTTGTTCTGGATCCTGGTAGGATGCAGTTAATCACCAAAAATATATATATTTATTGGAGTGATTAGCAAACAGAACTTAATAAAACAGCAATAACAAGAGCATTTATTTTTCTATACCGCATATCAGTGCAAAGCACTCCCTAAGCAGTTTACAATGTGTTAGCTAATTGCCCCCAACAAGCTGGGAAGGCTGAGTCAATTTTGGAGCCCTGTGGGATCAAACTCACAACATTGTGGCTGCAGTACCACCATTTAACTTCTGTGCCACCATGGCTCCCGTGGCGAGTTCACCATAGAGTACTATTTTTGGGAGGCGATGGTCCTCCATCCTAGAAACATGCCCTGCCCAGTGCAGCCATGTTCTCAATATCATGGCCTCAATGCTGGTGATCCCTGCTTGCTCAAGGACAGCAACATTCGTCACATAGTCAGTCCAGTGTATATTTAGGATTGTGCGTAGACAGTGCTGATGAAAGCATTCGAGAAGTCGTAAGTGGTGGCGATAGGTGACCCATGTTTCAGGCCCATAAAGGAGAATAGACAGTACAGTGGCTCTGTACACACTGATTTTTGTGCTTCACCTCAGGTGTTTATTACTCCAGACTCTTTTGTAAAGTCTTCCAAATGCGCTATATGCCTTTGCTAATCTGTGGTCGATCCCTTTGTCAATCTTGGCATCTGAGCAGATGATGCTTCCCAGGTAGGTAACTGCACGGGTCAGCGTAAGAGGGACACTCCAAAAAAGCGATAGAAGGACTCCCTGAAACAACATCTCAGGCTCGGCCAAATTGATCACCAACAATGGTCAACCCTGGCCTCACATCGGGAGACATGGAGATGCACTGTCCACAATGCTGCAGCCTTATTTGAGAACTCACGCCGAACAAGCCTTGAAGAGAAACGACAATGCAGAAAGAATCACAACCCAGAAACATCACCCAAGGAGACCCTCTGCTGTGCTTTCTGCAACTGGACTTGTTTATCTCGGATTGGCCTTTTTAGTCATCAGCGCGCTTGCAGAAAGTGCGGGATGAGTCCTTCCTGAATCTTCGTTTGTGAAAAAATGCCAGAGAGAGAGAGAGAAAGAGAGAGAGAGAGAGACCAGGGCTCCCTAGATCAATTAACAAGAAAAATGTTTCAGTTTATGCCCTGCTTAAAATAAAAATGAGTTTGTAGTCAAGGTGACAGTTTAGAACACTCATTCAATACATTCTTAATGATGTATTATCCTCTAAGTTGAGGCCATGTGGTGTTAAAGTCCTGAGTCTATGAATCCAGAAATTTTCCCTTTTGGCTAAAACACTTGAAGGAGATGACACCACAATTCCAAACAGGGACAAATCAAAGAGGCTGTGATTGCTCAAGCTTCCTAGTCAGTATAGCATGCTTGTGATTCCTGGAGCATGTACCGGTACATAGGTC
This sequence comes from Gambelia wislizenii, assembly GCA_030847615.1. NCBI lineage: Eukaryota > Metazoa > Chordata > Lepidosauria > Squamata > Crotaphytidae > Gambelia > Gambelia wislizenii. The sequence continues at coordinate 179,806,332 of JAUMIR010000004.1, forward strand.
TGTGGTTGTTTTCCTCATATACTGCAGATGGCATCCTGTATGTCTTCATTCAGTCACATAAATAAGATTACAGGGCCAGCAGGTGGTGTTTTGTTTGATATAGTAGGTACTGCCAGTCACTTTGCTCCAAAAAGTGACCATCTTCTTAAGCATGACAGGGGATGCAATGCTTGGAATCACAAGGGTGCAATCCAGGATTGCTGACTGGTGTTTTCAGGACAGCTTTTACCAGCAATCTCCTCAGATTTAGTGGCTTGTGAAGAGCTATAATGGAAGGCTTGCTAATGGCTCTAGCAAGACATTCAGGATTTGGTAACAATTAGTTAGGAGATTCTGGATGGAATCTACCCTAAATGGAATGCATTGTTGGCTGTTACTTGGCTCGCATATTGTTTGGAGATTTTTTTCTTAAAATAAAGTTGTCACTGATTATATGATATTGTTTTTTGCCCAATGATGTGTGTGTGTGTGTGTGTGTGTGTGTGTACAGAATAATAGAGTTGGAAGAGACCACAAGGGCCATCCAGTCCAACCCCCTGCCACACAGGAATACCCAATCAAAGCACTTCCGACAGATGGCCATCCAGTGGCTTTGCCACACAACATCACAATAAACTGTGCTGCTATCATCATGAGTTAGACAAAGATGTCTTTCAGCACAGCAAATGGGTCACTCACGTTTATTGCCTTGAAATAGCAGTCAGGCAAAAGAATGACCTAACTGGAGAAAGTATGGGAAGAAGTAGCACTGGGATGCCTCAGTTGCACATTATCATAAATATATTTGGCCAGTCAAAGCAAGTACTATTAGTGTAATCATACATAGGTAATATTTGGACATTAGGGATTTCTTTAAAAATACAATAGTATTCAAGTGGCCTACAGCATAGTAGGAAGGACATGCCACAATGTGAGAAGCATACAATGGCTTGACAACTGCATTCAGTGTGAGCTAGTTTGTGTGCCACCACAACTTCCATTCTGCATAGTGTTTTCAAGCATGCTCTTCAGCAAATGCACATTGCAGGATCACTCTATATTTAATTTCCATCAGTCTTGACAATATTTCAAAGTAGCCTCATGAGTTTTGTATATCCCAGGTACTAAGAGCAAGTGCTTATGGAATGCATTTCAGCACTTGCTTTGAGTAGGGATATAAAAATAAATGGATTGTAGGGCTAACATGTTACATATTTAATCATACTTTTCCCCTCTGGGAGGTCTTCAAACATAGAGATATTTTAAATATACACGCCAAACCTTGGTTTGTCTTTCCAAAAAGATGAGTCCTGATATAGCAAGACATATAGCAACTGAGGCTGCATCTGTCTTCTGATAGTTCTGTTGTTTTGTACTAGTGTGTAAATGCCTTCATTTTTCTGTTGGAAATTGATTTCCGAAAGAATACAGTCATCATGAGAAGCAACAGAGACAATTAAGAGTCCACCCCTTCCTTATATCTTCCAGTAGCCAGTACTGTCTTTATATTTAAGCAACCAAAAAAAACAACCCACCAAGGTCAGAGTAAATTGATTCTATGAGCTTGTAAAGGTTATGGGCATTTAATCATTCTTCAAAGAAGCTCTCTTACACCTTCCTTTTTTCTTTATTTATTGGCCATCTCAGCCTCTCTCAAAGCCTCTGAGCAGCTTGTTTTAAAAATCATGCCTCTAACACAGACAATAGACATAGTACTTCTTTCAGGATCTTTTAGACCGATTGCTTGCAAAAGAACAAAATATTAAAGCTCCCAGACCAGAAATTCTCAAGGGCCATTAAAAATTCCAGCATTCATCAAATCAAGCTCCTGCCCCTTCTCACCCTACCCATCCCTCATCCAATGACAACAGACTTGCCTAACCCAGAATATGACTGATGTTCTTTCTTCCATTCCCTTGTCTTCCATCTAACAGAGTTCTTCCATGCTGCAGTCCCTTAACCTTTCCATCAGCATAAGCACTCACTTCAACCTCACTGCCCCCTTTTAACTCAGTGTGTTCTGTCATAATTTTGAGCTCTTACTCAACATTTTAAAAGGACACAAGAAAAAAAAAACCTCTAACATGTTTATTTCTAGAAACTGCTTCTTAACACATACGTGTAACTTCAAGTATGGAATTCATCTGTGATTTCTAAACATTTCAAAATGGCCACTGGCCGTACTGATTGAGGTTTCTGGGAGTTGTAGTCTAAAAACATAACATTTTCCAGTTGTAGATAGTCCTTTACAGTTAGCCAAAAGCAATCTTTGTAAGCTCATGGAGCAATCGCAGTTCTTACATATGAAGAAGAAAATTATTTCTCTGTCCTCTTTCCCCACATCATTCATCGTTCATATTTTTACACATATCTATCATGTTCATAATTTCACAAACTCCTTCCTCTTCCTCTTTAATCAGTATTTTTAATTTTTTTAAAAAATCCTTGACCTGATTAGCATTTGTTTTGAAGAACTCTCCAGCCAGTTGTTGATCATTTTGGCAACCTTTCTTCTGTAATACCCAATCAAGCAAACAGACTATACACAGTATTCTAAACGTGACTTCATCATACACATGAGAAAATTGCTGTCCCTGATATTCTACTTCCAGTCCTGTTGATAATAGTAATCTCTAGCCTTGGTTTTGCCTCCTTTTCCCCAGGTTTTACACAGTGAAGTGATATTTCTGGTGAGCATTCAGCAATGACTCTGCAATGTTTTTCCTGGTAGTCACAGTCAGTTTGGACTGTATCCACATACAGTGTATAGTTTTCATAAGAATTGTTTTTCTCCATGTAGATCATTTTCCCTTCCCTGTCTGATGCAGAGCTTGGAAGAGTTTTTGGGGTTTTTTTGGACCGCAACACCTAGAATCTCTCATGGTTTCCTTATGTATTCAGTACATAAATATACATGACAGCTCCGAATAATCACCAGTAATGCAAACAACATTTTGGAGAGAAATCTGCTGAACACCTATAGTCTTCTTGAGCAAATTCTCAATTCTGCATCATATACCTCACCTGTGTTCAAAAAGAAAAAACTTAATTGGACTCTATTGGCAGTCTTGTATTAATGTTGAGTCATGCCTAATTTTAGTTATTTTATTTTTTATTGTTTATTATATTTCTGGTTGTAGTTTAAAAAACAATTTAAAAAAAACTTGGGAGGGAGCACTCCCAGAATCTCTCCAGCCTGCAGCCATGTTATTTGGGGGCTTCTGGGAGCTATAGTCCATAGCAATTACATTTCTAGGCTTTGGTGATGTTGCTTCCAGATCTGGGGCTACCAATGCCTTCAGAGTTTATGTTCAGATCAGAACAATGTAGGTTAGCTCTGACACCTAGAAGTGGCACACAAATGTTCTCATGAACCCAGGCTTCCGAAGAGCAATGCATCATAGGCTCCTGACTCTTTTTATCTGCAGCTTAAGTAATAACCATCTCCTACAAATTTCAAAGAAAGTACTGCACCCTTGATTGCGGTTGACAGTATAGTGTTAAAAACAAAACTTTTGGGTTTTTGGTTTTTTTTCATGGTATTTTACTGCTGATGTTGTTTCTGGATCATCAACACTCTGGAGCACCAACACTGATTCTAATGGGAAAGAAGGGCATGCCCATTTTCATGATTTTGCTGTGCCATTGCTGTTAAGTGCTGAAAAGTTCCACCCAAGAATACAACTGATGAAAAAAATGGTGATCTGTTCCATTTTGTTTGCAATTTACTGTACATATAAGAAGATTTCACACTTGATTTTAAACTGTACTGGATGGGTCATAAAACTCCGAATTGGGCAGAAGACCAAAGATGCAAACCTGGATATGGTTCAAACCTGACATAACTTGGAGATTATGACTGGATTCCTCTTGGTGATTTACGTGGGAATTATGAGGTGTAAGTGGGGATTAAGCCCATTAGCTTGCCTTACTACATCCTCCCTATGATATCTCATAATTGGAAATATTGGACACTTTTCAGGATCAAGTTGGCCAGGATGAACCAAAAAGAGGTCAAATGGAGGTCACATTGACCTGGTATGTGTCTTAGAAATATTTTGGCAAAGCAAACTCATATTAGGATTGTGCGGACACCCCTTGGTAAACAAAGCCATTAAAGAGGTATGTGCTAATTCCTTCTTGGGCACTTCAGCAATGAGTCATCCAACCAAACAATTAAATGACCTTTCCCATCTCCAAACCTAAGGCAATCTCACATCAAAACCCCCTCCTGTCCACTATTGCAAGGTTGTTGTAAACCCATCAATTTCTATCACCCAGCCATTAATGCAATCAGTTAAGTTTCAGTTTCCTTTGTTTTCACAGTGGAAAAACCATCCAGGCTTTGTCCTAACCAGAGTACCCCTTCAGGACATGAAGCATTGTATAAATATTAGTCCTCAAACAATAGAAAACTGTGCCATGGTGGATGAATCCGGCCACTCCCTTTCTCAGCATGCCTCCAGATCGGAACCTCCTGTGCCACCCTCAGACTTCTGTCTGAGTACTTCAGTACCCGAAACTTTGCTCTTCAAGACTGAAATTATTGGCCTATTTCCTGAATATCTCCTGCTATCCAGTCTTTCTACCTTACTTCTTGATAGCCTTGTGTGGTTCATAGGAACATGTGTTGCATGTGTGAATACATTTTGTTTTATTTCCAATAAAAATACAGTCATCCCTTCACGTTCACGGGGGTTAGGGGCAGACAACCCCTGTGAATGTGAAAAAAAAACACGAATAAGAAATGAGCCTGCGGGTGAGCGGCTTTCCACCCCAGTCCCTTCCCTAGGCAGCGAGGGGCTTTGTGAGAAATATTAGTCCTCACAATCCCTTCCCTAGGCAGTCCCTTCCCTAGGCAGCGAGGGGCTTTGTGAGAAATATTAGTCCTCACAATCCCTTCCCTAGGCAGTCCCTTCCCTAGGCAGCGAGGGGCTTTGTGAGAAGCCCCTCGCTGCCTTGAGAAGGGACTGGGCTGGAGAGTGGGCAGGAAGGAAGCTTCCCACCCCCCTTCCCAAGGCAGCGACGGGCTTCGTGAGAAGCCCCTCGCTGCCTTGGGAAGGGAGTGGGGTGAAGCGCGAACGCGCCAGCTGCTTCCCACCCCGTCTTCCCAGGGCAGCAACAGGCTAAGCCCTTTGCTGCCTTGGGAAGGGATGGGGTGTTGAGCGGCGGGGGGGGGGGACAGGCAGCTTTCTGTGAATAATCAAAACCGCGAATGCAAAAGTCACGAATGTGGAGCAGCAACTATACTTTATTTCACTTTAAGCTGGAGTTCTCTTCAGTCAGTACTGGCATACATAGGTGAAAAGATCCCCGCAGTTACCCTCCTCTCACAGGCATATTGTTTAAGCTAATAATTCCCTCAGATAGATTTTGGCATCACAGGTGGGTCTCTAAAGCACCCCCACCTCTTAGGGCAACACAATGTACGTATTTTGTGGATGGTGTGCAAGTACCTCCTTGCCCAAAGCTTCTTCCCAGGATGTGCAATGGCAGCTGGATGGCCCTGAGGAGCAACTCCACATACCCCAACTCACAACAGTCACTGATTGGCTCAGGGGTACATCAGGAAATGTCCCTTGTGAAATTTCCCAGACATCCAACACAAATATGCTAGTGGAGCTGTACACTCCACAAGCATCAAATAAGATCTCAGGCACACCCTTCTTTATGTCTTGCCATCACCTTTCAACCTAGTATGGTGCTCTCCTGGCAATGGCAGTAGTGCTGCGTTACAATATCACCTCACTTGGAGAGATGTTCTGTATAGTTCCCTTGCAAATCTGGAACTCCCATCTCTGGAAATTTGACAATGCCCAAATGTGAGCCTCCTAAGGCCCAACTTATTTCAACTGGCATTTGGTAATCATGGCTAGTGCCAATGGAGAGTTGCATCAATATTTCATTTATCACTTAATATTTCACATCTCTTTGATTGTGTATTCCTGCATGGTAGGGGGTTGGACTGGATGGCCCTTGTGGTTTCTCCAACTCTATGATTCTATGATTCTTAGACAGAGCTGTACTGCTGTCAAGTGTATCCAGAGGTGGTGGGTGGATCATGGATCAGGCTCCAATGGGACTAACTATAGCAGCAAGACCCCCCTCGGATAAACAGTCAATACCTACAGTGAATGAACTACAGAAGGGTGTAATTAACACAGTAGGGAAGCAATGTTGTTTACATGAAATAGTCATGATAACCTAGTACAGGGGTGGGGAACATGATTAGTTCCAGGGACTGCATTACACAGAGGGGGGGACCTGACTGGAGAACCAGATGATACCAGGGTGGGATTTCACATTATCCAGTCTATTTTGCCTTTTTTGTTACAGGGCACTTGGCGTGTCTTTGGAGCAAATGTCTACTCCAGGCCTTGGTCAAGTCATGCACCAGCTTTGCCCACCATTTGTTGTCCAGCCAATACTGGGAGTTTGTTGTCCAGCACAATCCACAGAGTGACAGGCAAAAGGACTCAGTCTGCTTCTAGAGGAGCCATTGTCTCAAGGGCTGGTGGAGTGCCAAATCAGGTCACATGAGTGAAGCTGATTCAGGTTCAGCCTTGGGGAGCTTTCCTTTAGCCTGAACCTGAATCTTGAGCCACGTTTGCTTCCCACTTCCTTTCACTGACTGCAGATGGGGAAGGGGGAGCAAAGTCAGCTCACTTGTTTTCCAGCCCCTTCAGAGTGGGTGGGGTTATGAGATGGGGAGGTTCACTTAGCCCTTTGGGGCCTGGAAAGGCTTCCCCTGTGAGGCAAATGTTGTCTACTGCTGGCTGACATGGAGGAAACAGGCATACTAGAAAATGTGAAGGTTAAAGTTGTTCATCTCAGCAAAGAACTGGAGTAAAGCCACCTAATGCTTTTGCCATTTTGAGGAGGCCCTGGACAAAGTGCTACTCACTCATCACTTGGACTATTCTTCCTGTGCTCATCTCTTTTCTTTCCTCACTGCTCTGCCACTTCCAACCCACCTTCTACCACCTGCTCTGTGCCTACTGGTGTCCTGATCACTGCAGTCTCCTCCCAACCCATCCAAACAGTGGTGGAAAGCAGTCATTTCTCAATTTATTTTTTAACATTTAGTCAAGTGAACATGCTGTGCAGTGGAATTCCTGCTGCCCCAAATCCAGCTGTATCCATCACCTTCATTTCTCCAACTATGCCACTCGGGGGGAAATGAAGATGGAGGACATCAACAGCAAGGTCTTCACTACACCATGTTCCCAGCCTGGCTAAATGTCAAGAAAGAAAAAAGAGCCTTGTGTGGTGACAAGCATTAGCTCTGATATTAGCTCTGCTCCCAGACTATGGAACTCCCTCCCAGAGAGGCAAGAACGGCCCCATCTTTGCTCTCCTTCTGGCAGCAGGTTAAGACATTTTTATGCCGCCAGGTTTTTGTGAACCAAGAAGGGCTGGACCAGTGAGGCTGTGTGGTGTGGTTTAAAAAAAAATCTAAAGGGTCTTTTAAAGGGTCTTTTAATTTTTACTGTAATGTTTTTAACTTGTAAATTGTTTAATTTCTTCTTAAATTTTATATTTATAATGTGATTTTAACTTGTACTATTTTTAGCCAGTATTGTTTTTATAATGATGTTGTTAGCCACCTTGAGTCTCATTGGTGGGAGAAAGGCAGGATAGAAATAATAATAATAATAATAATAATAATTATTATTATTATTATTATTATTATTGACCACCCATGTTCATGCTAATGCTGCACCGTTCCTGGCCATCACCTACCCTCAATTGCTGCCAGTCTCTTTTTTAGAGCTTGTGTGTAGGGTCCCAGACTGGTGCCCTAAAGCCCAGCCCAAATGGAGACACTGAGCCATATTAGGTAACAAACAGTCAATACAGCTTTCAGTTCCAACAATCAGGGTTCATTTACACTAGCAGTTGCTCTCCCATAAATTCAGCCTATAAAGTCAAACCCACATCCCACCTCATGCTCAGATGGTAGACAAGGTTAAGTTTTTCAGTCACTTCCTGGTTTCTGAACCAGACTGTAGAGCAGGGAGGGACAAAGGGTAGGCCACAGGCCACATGCTGTACCCAAGGCTGTTTTTGTGACCACCCAGAGCTCCCCGGGGGGGTCAAATTTGCTCCAAAATGTCCCAAAATTACCTCTGGGATTTGCAGAGGGCATTTACACCATGTTTGGGGGGGGGCAGGCATCCCATGGATTAAAGTGCATTTTTGTGAAGTTTTTCAAAAAAAATATGTTTGCCCCCAAATGGCCCCTAGGTAGTAAGGGGATTATCCACGACATTTCCAGTCCCCTTTGAACCAATTTAGGCCCAGGAGAAGCATTTTTTTTTTAAACAGGATGTGACTTGCAATCACTTTATGTTGTTTAAAAAGGCCTTTCTTGGACCAAAAATGGCCTAGGAAGGCCCCAAAACATGGTGAAAATCCCTCCTTGTCCCCTAGAAGGCATTAGGGGAGTATCTGGGGGCATTTTTTCATTTTGGGGGGGAGCAAGTGTGGTGGGGAGTGCAGTCCTCCAAGGTTTGGGTGGGGCTAATATACCCCCCCACCCCTGCCTTCCACAGTTACCAACCCTTGCTGTAGAGAGAATTTTTTCCATCTCCACTGAAGGCTTGAAAGCCATCCCTGGATGAAAACAAATAGCTGCCAACATTTGTCCAATCTGATTTCAAATGTGCAGCTCTGTGTGGATAAAATCCCTAGATTTAGGGCCCATCTAAACAGTGAAAATACCCCTCATGGAATTTGCTGAGAATCCTACCTGTCTAAACAGGATCCAGTGCCAATCCACATTATTCAGAAGGAGGGGCCCCCAAAACAATGGGGTAAAAGCCTTCACATATTTCCCCGTACTTTTTCAAAAACTGCAAGGCTAGTGTGCATTTTCGCTCTTTTGGACTATTGAACAATAAAAAACATGAAGGGAAGCACAAAGCTGATTGGTTGGGCAATAGCGGGGGCAGGGCTTGCTAGGAAGGCAAGCACCCACTGCCGCCATGTTGGATTTTCACCTTAGTGATACCTCGCTAAGCTGATTTAAAAAGGATAAATGTTTTCTGTTGTGCTTTGGAGAATCACTCTATCGCACCAGTGCACCTTGGGACTATTTAAAAAAAAAAAAAAACGCCAGCAGTGAAGAACTAACACGAGTAAATCACTTGTGGCTGCCATCAGGAATTCAAGGCTTATGGGGGCTTCCGGCCAGAAAAACCATATGGTCTGCTCGCTGCTGCTGTGAGATGCCAATAGTACGAGGTATTTGGGATTTTTTCTCCTCATATAGATGGGCCAAATATGGGATCCAGTGCCAATCCACACTATTTGGGGGGCCCAAAATAGCAAAAACAACAGGATAAAAGCTTTTCCCATACTTTTCCAAATTTCACAATTTTCCCATACTTTTCCAAAAACCACGAAGGGGGTGCACACTCCTGCTCATTTGGACTATTGAATGACAGGAAATTTGAAGGGAAACACAAAGCTGATTGGCCAGGCAAGAGCGGAGGCAGGGCTTACAAGCAGGGCAAGCACCCACTGCTGCATGTTGGATTTTTGCTTTAGCGATCGCTCGCTAATGCAGTAAAACAGGACGAATATTTTCTGTTTTGCTTTCATATTAAATTGGAAAATCGCTCTATCGCACCAGCGCACCTTGGGACAACTGTTTTTTTAAAAAATAAAACGGCAGTGGTGAAGAACTAAGGCGAGTAAATGACTCGTGGCTGCCATCAGGAATGCAAGGCTTATGGGGGCTCCAGAGGCCAGAACAACCATTTAGACATGTCGCTACTGCTATGAGATGCCATACTATAAGGTACTTTGGATTTTTCCCTTTGTGTGGATAGCCCCTTAGAAATGTATACTTGTCCCTTCATATTCCCTGGGGTTTGGTTCCAGGACCCTTCGTGGATACCAAAATCCATGAATACTCAAGTCCCATTATATGCAATGGCATAGCAAAATGGTGTCCCTTATATAAGATGGCAAAATCAAGGTTTGCTTTTGGGATTATTATTTTTTAAGAATATTTTCAAGCCATGAATACTTAAATCCGTGAATACAGAGGGACAACCTTAAAGCTGCCTGCCCAGAAAATATGAGACTAGGTCAGCTAAAACCCTTAAAAACTGTGATCTAGATGTTATGCAGGTACAGTTTAATCCACAAGTGAACTTCTACTTGACCCTGCTTCAGTTTGAACTCCTTTTCCTTTTGAATATTTCCTATCCCAAAGCAGAGGAGAAAGCCCAAGGAATACAGCTTTCCTCCTTTGAGTCAAATTGCCCTCAGGCCGTGGGTGTAAACATGTTTTCCACCAAGAGCCATCCTTAACATTACTCTTAGTGTCCCAGATATGTACTGAGATAGCTTCACTCATAGTGAAAGTTAAGCAGTCTAGGTATTTGAGGTCCATCATTCTGCAATAAAGTTGCCCAGCAGGGATTGCAGGAGAAGAGTAAATGTCCTCCTCTCTGAAAACTACAAGATGAAGTACTTTAATATGGCTCACATTTGGGACCATAATTGCAACAAGTAACTGCATTTCAAGAGTGCTGTGGAAAGCTTTGAGTGAACTGCCAGCTCAGGGCTCTCCAGCCATAACCTCAAACCCAATAATAGCCCCCTCCCCAAAAAACACTACCTTGGCAGTCATGTCTGCTACCTGATGAGGTGGCAAAAAAACTTTACATTGTGGGCTATTAAAGAACACTTTTATTGGTATAAATCAAACATTGTGTAATAAACTTTTACCTGTTTGAAAAGAATTCTTCATGCACTGCATGTATCGTTCAGAAGGCAATAAGCTATCATTCAAACAAAAATACTAGCAATTTTTCTTTCTGTGATCTGGCAGACTTGTCAGCACAGTTTCCCTGCCTACAGGCCAAAATGTATCTTATAAGAAAGATTATTCCCACCTGTGCATTATCTTAAATAGGTCTGTCAGTCTGAACTGTTCAGTGAAGAACTTGCTGCTCACATGAGCCAAACTTGAGAAAGAGGAGTGTTGAATCACAGATCTCTCAATCTAAAGTGACTACTGCAAGCACATGGGCAAATATATCTTGAACTGCAGACCCAGGCCAGTCCTGAGTTCAAATTCTTTGGGCCATTCTCCCTGTTTATATCCCATGTCAAGGAGATGTATGCAATTACTGAGCAAATGACCTAAAGAAGCTGATGGGCAGAATTTTAACCATGGCTTTTTAGGTTGAATTTGGTCCTCCAGCAGCCAGATAACAAGGCAGTAGTACTGGCATACAGGTAATGTAGCACAAAAGCCTTCTGATTTGTCACTGCCAGCACAGAGGTCTCTTTTATACTACATTATTATAACACTATGGGCCTGTCTAAATGGTGAAAATACCCTTCATGGAATTTGCTGGGAATCCTACCTGTCTAAACAGGATCCAGTGCCAATCCACACTATTCAGAAGGAAGGGGCCCAAAACAGCAAAAACAATGGGGTAAAAGCCTTTGCAGATTTCCCCATACTTTTTTCAAAAACCATGTGGCGGGTGCACATTTTTGCTTATTTGGACTATTGAACAATAAAAAACTCAAAGGGAAGCACAAATCCAATTGGCTGGGTGAGAGTGGGGGCAGGGCTTGCTAGGAGGGCAAGCGCCCACTGCCACCATGTTGGATTTTCACCTTAGCAATCGCTCGCTAAGGCAATAAAAAGGATCAATATTTTCTGTTTTGCTTTCTTGTAAAATTGGAGAATTAATCTATCGCACCAGCGTACCTTGGGATGACTTAAAAAAAAAAAACAGGCAGTGGCGAAGAACTAACGAAAATAAATCACTCGCAGCCGCCATCAAGAGTGCAAGGCTTTATGGGGACTTCCAAGGCCAGAAAAACCGTTTGGACATGTCACTGCTGCTGCTGCTGCGAGATACCAATACTACAAGGTATTTTGGATTTTTCTCCTTGTGTAGATTGGCCCTATGATTCCTGTGGAAGCCTGGTGTTCAAAGTTCAACCAGAGGAACTCTCTGACTTCAAAAGATCCCACTGTAAACTGCAAATCCCAGAAGTCCATGGGACTGAACCATGGCAGCTGGAGTGGAATCAAAGCGCTATAGTCGTGCGGTATGAATGAGCTCCTATAAAGAAAGCCCACTGGAGGTGCCAACCTTGAGTAGTCTCACAAATACCCCATTCTGGAGCCAACTGTGGCATCCAGGGAAAAAATGGAAGGAGGGTTTAGCTCTGAGAATTCAGGGAATTTTTAGTCATAAAGAAGAGGCAGACACAACTCCACCAAGCCTAGGCCCAGAAGCAGATGAAAAGCTCTCCCTCCACCCCAACTGCCACTGCCCTGGCCTTGGAGGGAGAGAAGAAGAGGCAGTATCTGCTTGACTTATTCCCCTCCCACACTGCCATCCCCTTTTCCTTTTGTGTCATGTCTTAATTAGACTGTAAGCCTGAGAGCAGAGGTCTGTTTTGTTGTTCTTTTACTTGTGGTGATGGTGCTGTATAAATAAACAATGGTGGTGATGATGATGATGATGATGATTCCACTTTAACTGCCATAGTTCTATCCTATGGAAACCTGAGATTGACTATTTAGAATTCTCATCTAGAAGAATTTTTCTGGTGCCTCTGACCAAGCTACAAACTCCAGGATTCCACAGTAAAAGTGGAATCATAGTACTATAACTGTAAAGTGTGAAAGAGACAGGAGATTACTGCTTCATCACATTCAGTCTTCAACCGCAATTGGATGATTTGAGATACCTTTACCCTGGGCAAAAAATAACTTTGCCCTGAGCAAAAGTAGATACAGTATAGATCTTATCCTGAACAGTGTACTAACAGGTAGGTTTATAGTGTTAATTATCTCCAGTCCATCATCTTCTCCCTGCATCCAATTCAGTAGCAACTTAAAATCCTTTGACAGGTGCAGAAACATCCAAATACACGCTCCAAGCTGCAAGTGCGCAGGCGACAGCTGAAGGAGATGGGGAGCAAAGCTAGCAGAAGAGAAAAAAATGATATTTTCTGTAGGAGTGAGGCAAATAGCAATAGTGAGGAATCTTGCTCTGGAATGAAAAAAGATGATACAGAGCTAGAGACTGGGGTAAGGCTTCCAGTACAAAAGTCTTGCCCCTTTAAGATAATACTGATAATTGTCTTCCCTTCAGAATGCATCTTTCCTTCTCCCTTTTCTGTGTTTTATCAATGCAATTTCTAAAAATGAAGGGTTTATGTTCAAGATCTCTTTTGCCTTTAAAATTAGCTATGATTGAGGAAGCAGAGCGGAAGACACTTGGCCTATTTAGCCATTTTAAAGATCTGTAATGCCATCTCCCACAGAAACAGATCCACCCACATCTAGTTGCAAGCGGAAAGGAAGATATCATTGCCTTGATCTGATAGATTGAAGGTTCCTTGTCAGAGAGTAAAAAAACATCCATTTTAATTGGATTTTTCATGGTATTCCTTTAGGGGCTGCAAAATGGTCTCTTTTCCACATTTGGGCCATTTAAAAATGTTTGGATTAGCATGCCTTGGGCATGCGGGGTTTCCATGAGAGCTCAGAGGAAAACATAAAACATATTATTGGCTACAAATCCGGGTTTCCTGAAATTCTGAGAGTTAATTTATTTCATTTCATTTTTATTTGAAGTATGGTCCAGCCCTTATGGCTACAAAGTCTGCTTGGAAGTGTATGGGCAAACACAATGCCAGCTTTCAAAGGGAATGTGATACTCATATGGTAATGGGTGAAAAAATTGGCTTGTGTTTTTTTCCCCCTCACTTTCTCTTCTCTTCTCTCTCTCTCTCTCTCTCTCTCTCTCTCTCTCTTTCTCTTTCTTTTTAAAAGAAGTCATTCAGCTTTCATTGCTATGAAGATATTCACCAAAATGTGAAGTGCCTCTTGAAATTTCAGAAGCCAACAGTGCAGGTAAATAAGGTGATTGGAGTTAGGATACAACCGCATAACTAACAAAAACTAAGCATGTGAATTAGTAAACACTGCAAAACAGATTACACGAAAAGGGGAGAAATTCTGAAAATCTGCATAATTTGTACACATTTAGTTCACATTTAGTCCAGGGTTTGGATTGTCTGTGTGTGTAGTTTTAATTTGATTACAAACTATGCAGTGCCCTGATTCTCTAAACTGCAGTTCTCTTTGATAGCTGATGGGGATTAGATTTATAAGATATTACAATCCCGTTTGAGCTAGTACACTCCTATTTATATCCAGTGAGCTGAATTCAGAAAACCTGTGGCTGTCCAGTTTCTGTGTCATCCACTCCTCCCCGCAAAGTCTCAGCCTGAAGGACAGAGTATGGAGGGATTATTAACATTTTTCCTCACCCAAATGTTAATTACTAAGCTCTGTTCTGAACAAAATGAAACCTTTTAGAACCTGCTAATTTCCAATCACAAAGTTAAGGTCAAGTGAAAAAAAAACTTCCCATGGTGACATTTCACCTTACATCCAAACAAGTGTGATTTTTTTAAAAAAAATGTATTTTTTAATCTTTAGGTGAGTTATTAAATAAATCGATTGGGGTGTTTCGTGGGGTGTGTGTGTGTGTGTGGTGTTTTTTTGTTGTTTTGTTTTTTGTTTTTTTGGCATGCTCAACATTACCCTCTTCCCCACTAAGAAATTATTCACACATTCAAAAGAAGCAAAACCTCTTTCTTGTGGAAGTATAAATCCCTGTGGGCTTAGCTCAAGTATTTTCTTAACTTTCCATTATTTTGCATATTGCAACCATTTTGGTGTGCTAAAAAGATGAGAAAATACACAGAGGTGCACTGGAAACATTCACACAGACCAAGAAGAGAAAAACTACACCAATTACAAAATGAAGGTCTTGCTAAAGACTTACTGAACTGTGCAGGATATGGCTGCTTAGATTTCCAGGCACCCATCCTCTAATCCTACTCCACCCAGGCTTATTTTGTTCCATAATATAAGACAAATTGTTTATTTAACTTTGGGTAAGCTTGGTCAAACTGCCAACCACGTGGTATCTTCCCTTCAATGAATCTACCAGCCCTGTCCAACAAAACAAGGAAAATTCACCTGCATTCTTTTGACTTTTGTTTCAATCCAAGAACAGCTTTTTGTTCACAGCTTGCAATTATCTCCAGTTTCATTGCAAATTACAGCTGGTGCTACTCAGTTCACCAGACTTTCAGGAAAGGCAGAATGTAGAGAAGACTTGTCAACCCATTTGTGCTGGGCAGAACAATGTACCGGTAGGTGGCTAAGGCCAGAAATCTCATTGTAGCCCTGCCATCACCATGGACAGCACTCAGGCATCATCTGCACCTCCTTCCTGGTCAAGAGCAAGCATTATTTCAGGTTATTGTTAATAATCATATTGTCATGTATATCACAATAGGCAGTCATCTTCTTCCTCTTCCCAAAAGTAGAGAAGCTATTCTTGGTCTCCTGTTCCAGGAAGAGAGGTCCATCCTTACTGGCAGGCATGGTTGGGGTCCCTGGAATATATACATTGTGTTGGTAATCCAGAGGCGAAATATGCTGAGAGTACAGGGGGGCATACCGAGGGGTCCAGACACTGTTGGGGGGCCCAGATGCCTTCTGAAGGTCTGTAAAAAGAAAAGTAGCATCTAATGACAAAAAGAAAACTCAGATGAGAATGTAGCACATCAGTCGTCATGCGCTTTATTAGATACACCTGGCTAACAAAATTTTTCATCCTGTTCCCTATGGCAGTTTTCAGCTTGGATATAAAACAACTAAGGCAGCAAAACAAATATTTAAGAGCTGGACATCTGGACATTGTTTCCTTTATTACATTTATCTTCTATCTTTCCTCCAAGGAGTTCAGGGTGGCATACAAGTCCCCCTCCCTTTTTAGTATTCACAACAACCTTGTAAGGTAGCTTTGGCTAGTTAACTGGCACAAGGTCACTTAGCAAACTGCATGGATGGATAAGGATTTGAACCTAGATGTCCCCACTCCTAGCCCAATGCTTTATCCACTATGCCACACATGGACGTATTTCTACAGGCAGCCTTTCTGCAGAATCATCCTTGCCACAGTGACCCCTGTGATTCCCTACACATCTGCCTACCATTGTACAGCTAGTATAGTGTTATAAATATAAATATGGTAAAAATTTATAAATATGATAGAACTGAAGAACTGGAGCACGTGGTGGAAGCTTACCATCAACTCATAATTAACAGAAGTCTTTGAAATCAATTCTGTGACTCCAAAGGCCAAACTCACCTGAGACTGGAGTAACCAAAGTGCGCAACCTGTCATGGTCTTTCTGGACTCCTCTACGAACTCCTCCTACATCTTCTAGGCTCTGTGAACTATGGCGGGGGGAACAAAAAACAGAGGAATTTTATATTAGGGAACATTCTCTTAAAAGGTTCAACAACAACTATTCTAAGACTATACGACTCAAGATGGCTGCCAGTACCTCTTCAGTGTTGATTGCTTAGATGGCAACCAGTCTGTGTTGGGCTGTTTCACCTGCAAATTAGAGAAAAGAGGGTGTTGAATATAATATCCATCTTCATGAAACTTGACCCATAAAGGGTTATTTAAAAAGCCTTGTGAGTTTTTGATTAGGCTTTTTGCAATTATAGCAAGAAGTAATCATGCTTTACAGCACAAGCATCAAAACCAAGACTGGGTGATCTTATTATTATTAGGTGCTCTTGAGATCTCCCATACAATGCTCCCAGAAAACAGCTGAACTGCTTTTAGCACG
Organism: Gambelia wislizenii; assembly: GCA_030847615.1. Taxonomy (NCBI): domain Eukaryota; kingdom Metazoa; phylum Chordata; class Lepidosauria; order Squamata; family Crotaphytidae; genus Gambelia; species Gambelia wislizenii. Next base: position 179,823,027 of record JAUMIR010000004.1, read on the forward strand.
AAGACACCCGTGACTTTCATAGGACAAATATTTACCACTGGTTACAACTTACTCTCCATCCCACCATTCCCTTAAAAATAACTTTCTGGATGTCACGGATTGTGGAGCCCAGAGGGGAGCATGGATTATGCTATTGGCCAACCATTGCAGAGTGCAGTGCAGTGTCAGCAATGGGAATGGTAGTGGTGATAGTGATCTGGATGACAAGTGGGGCATGTGCATAGAGATTACGGGTTTGTCTACACAAGGGGAAAAAATGGACTGCTCCACAGTAATAGCAAGTTGCAGCAGCTGTGACTTGTCTTAATGGTTTTACAGCCCCCATAAACTTTGCATGCCTGCAGCTGAGACACTGGCAAGTGGATTATTCTCATTTTAAAATCTGCCGCCACCAAACTTTAAAAAAAAAAACATTTCTATGGTGTGCACCAGCAATATTCCACCTTTCCTACAAAAAAGAGAGAGAGAGAGAAATAGCACAAATCCCCATTTTATCGCCTTAGTGATCACTCGCTAAGGCAAAAATCCAACATGCCAGCAGCGGGCGCTTGCCCTGTAACAAAGCCTCGCCCCCTGTGCTCATCCAGCCAATCAGGGTTGCACTTTGTCTTGTATAGGGAAGCAATTCATGTTGAATCACTTTTTTTAACAAGCAAAAACGTGCATATCACTGGAGCTTTTTTAAAAGGTTGGGAAATGCTGCAAATGCTTTTCTCACATAGTTTTTCCTCTTTTTGGCCCCCCTCCTTCACAATACGATGAGACAAGGTGAGATCCTATTAAGACAGCTCGTTTCTGAGTGAATTCTGTGAGGAGTATTTTCACTGTATAGATAACCCCTATATCTTTAACTCACGGTTCCTCCTGGGAGCTTTTTCCTCGTCAAAACCTTGGCTAGGTCAAGAGACAGCAACTGTCCCAAATTTAATGGCTGCTTAGAGGTTGTCTCTGCAGTCTTAGTCTGCCCCATTCTGCCACATTGGCATATGGGGAAAAGGACTTAGTGGTATGGGGTGCTTAAACTAATAAATGATTCAAATCAAGAAGGAACCAGTGACAAGAATATTAACTTCTAAAACAGTGGCAGAGCACAAAATGAATTAATTAACCCAATGTTTTACACATTAGCTCCTAGTAACATGAGTAGTTAGGTTAAAGAAATAAAAATTGTTGTTGTTGCATTTGTATGCCACCTTTCTCTCAAAATGAGACCTAAGGTGGGTCCAAAAAACAATCATAAAAACAATAAAACCATATGTAACAATATAAAAACATGTTAAAAACAGACACATATTAAAAGATAGATTTTATTTTTAAAAAAAACATAAAAAGCTCCCCTGTGTAGATGTTAAAAGCCTGCTTGAATAAAAATGCCTTTGCCTGATTGCTGAGGTCCAGAAAATGGGAGTAGCCACTGAGAAGATTCTCTCTTGTGTCCTCACCAAGTGAGCCTGTGATGGTGGTAAGTCAAAGGGATACTTTCTTATCACCACATGTCTTATCCTGAACTGAGCTTAAGAGGCATAGTTGTCCAGTGGGTTCACTCCACACAGAAGGATCAATTTTTCTGCTGTGGCATTATTGCCCCACCCTGTGACCTCTGGCTTCTCCTGCTCCCTCTAATTCTTTTTAGCACTGGGAGAAATTACCCAGACATGTGGACTGAAGTCATCAATATGCAAATCACCCTGAGCTCTACCTTTCATTTCCATCTACTGACCCTATGGAGGTTGTGGAACACATGAACCTATCTCTGGAGACAATTTTGAGCCAGATAAAAGTGAACAAGCTGAAATGTAGTTTGGTTAAGATGGAGTGGGCAGGGACCCCAGTCACTCTGGGTGGAGGCTTGCAAATGCTGCTAGATAGGGTTTCACTCTCCTTGAAGGACCAAATATACAGGTTGGAAGTTCTCCTGCACTACTCAGGGAAGCCCAGGTATCTGCAACAGAAGGAACCATTTTTACTCTCTTAGGCTGTGACCCTGCCTACAGCAGAGGGAGATTGCTTCTGGTATCCCTGTTCTTCAGACAACCAGGCTAAATTATTGTAATAAGTCTTACTTTGAAAGCAAGGAAGGCAGCCATGTGACCCCTCCCAGATGTTTGAAGTCTGGAGGACCACACAATTCTCACTCCTGCTTTAAAGGCAGTTCAGAAACAAAATGCAACCACTTGATTACTGCTAGGTGTTAGCCATTTTGATCAGGTGACATTTACATTCTACCAGTGACACTGGTTGTCTCGGTTTTCCATTTTTCTGGACTTTGCTACTTTTGCTGTCACCAAAATTACACTGCACTGCCATATTTCAACAACATGAGTGGCAGCAAAAAAAGCCACTATTCCATTTTCAAACAAGGTATGCAGGAAGTATACCTTGGTTAGAGTGAAATTGTAGCTTTGTCACTGATGCCACAGCACCCTGTTGGCGGAAGGGTGTAGCAACTGGTGGGTTTGGAGGAGGCAATGCACCCCCATCCATCCTTGGACAATTGTCCATACCTGACTTATAGGGATCTGCCTACACACTGAAATCAGCATCAGAGACTTTACTCGCACACCTGCAATTAGGCTGGCAGCCATGAGGACCCAAGAACTGGTTGCAATGTTTCAAATGTTGTTTGAATTCAGATAAGATTAGTGATTTCATGTCACGCCTAGTGATTTCATGTCACATATATAATTTAAATAGTGTGTGTGTGTGTGTGTGTGTGTGTGGTCCCTGAACACCTGATAGATAAGGAGTTTCGCTCTCCAAACATTTGAGTTTGATGTACCTGCTTTGGAGGAAATCCAATCCTTATTGGACAGACTGTAATGAGAAAATGCTCCACTGACAAGACTAAAGGGCCCACAGTCTAAAAGGTTGGTCCAATACACATCTGTATCACTTGAGCTTTCATTTCTTCATGACTCAGTTTCTTGCCTGAATGTATTAAGTGTCTGAACGTGTAAAGTGAAGACTGCTGTGTCTGAGCTGAAGTTGAGACATGTACAGTACATGTAAGCATTCTGCTTGTGGTGATTAATCAGTTGTGATCCATACACACATGCAATTCATCACAATCCAGTGACTGAACACATGTGTGAACTGGCCCAGAGGAGGGCCAGAAGCTCAAAATGGAAGAAGACAGATTTGTAAGTCTGCTTTTAAAAGCAGGTAGAAAATAAAAAAAACAGTAGTAACAGAAACTTACACCCATTGACCTGATTCACATATACAAGTACATCAACTGATAATAACTTCACACTTGTCTACTGTGCACTTGAGGACTACTGGTGATGAATATGCTGGAATGACTCCATTATCAGTTGATGCTGTAGACATCAATACATTTGTGTGTATCAGCCCATGTCCAAGTACAACTATGTGGAAATCCCTAAGAGGGACTCATAAATCTCAGGTTTGCACATCCTCCCTAAACGGAATGCTGTTAACGGAATGCCTGGTTAATGAGCCTCAGCAATGACAATGACATTTGTGGGAGTTCAAGGTAGGCCAGGCTTGTTTCTACCTCAGCCCTAAGTATCACTCCCCTTCTTTCTTGGCCAAGTTTACAGACAGGAGGCAGCACCCAGTGGTCCAGCCCAAGCTTTGCATGGAGAGAGGATCTGTCACTCAGTCCCTGATCTGGGTGTCTTCACTTCTCTTTGGAGGGTCCCACTATCTTTTCTCAGAGAGCTCAGGACCTGCGATGCTTCTTTGCCTGCTTGCTTGAGGCTTTTCAGGCTTGGAAAGAAACTGGCCCGCCTTCCTACCTCTCCTTCAGTGTTTCTGGGGCTTGAAGGAGAAGGAAAAAACAAGGGGCCCGTCTAAATGGTGAAAATACCCTTCATGGAATTCACTGGGAATCCTACCTGTCTAAATGGGATCCAGTGCCAATCCACACTATTTGGAAGGAGGGGCCCCCAAAATGGCAAAAACAACACGGTAAAAGCCTTCACAGATTTTCCTGTACTTTTTCAAAAACTGTGAGGGGGCTGCACATTCTTGCTCATTTGGACTCTTGGACAACAGGAAATTTGAAGGGAGGCACAAAGCTGATTAGCTGGGCAAAACTGGGGGCGGGGCTTACTCTCAGGGCAAGCGCCCACTGCTACCATGTTGGATTTTTGCCTTAGTGATTGCTCGCTAAGGCAGTAAACAGGATGATTATTTCCTGTTTTGCTTTTCTATAAAATTGGGAAATCGCTCTATTGCACCAGCGCACCTTCGGACAACTTTTTAAAAATGGCAGTAGTGAAGAGTAAATGACCTCCATCAGGAATGCAAGACTTATGGGGGCTCCCGAGACCAGAAAAACTGTTTAGACGTGTCACATGCTGTTTAAACATGCTGAGAGATGCCAATACTATGAAGTACAGTTGTCCCTCCATATCCACGGATTTGGTATCTACGGATTTATATATTCATGGCTTGAAAATATTCTTAAAACATAATAATCCAAAAACCTTGCCATCTTATATAAGGGACACCATTTTGCTATGCCATTGCATATAATGGGACTTCAGTATTCACGGATTTTGGTATTCACTGGGGGTCCTGGAACCAAACCCCAACGAATGTAAAGGGACAACTGTACTTTGGATTTTTTCCCCTTGCGTAGATGGGTCCAAGGGCTCATCTACACGAGTGGGGGGAATGGAGTACCTCATAGTAATGGCATCTCACAGCAGCAGATGCTGCAGCAGCAGATGCTGGGGTGAGGCAGACCTTGTAGCAATAGCCTCACATTCCAGATGGCGGCCGCCAGTGATTTGCTCACATTAGTTCTTTGCTGCTGCTGTTTTTTCAAAAAAGTTGTCCAAGGTGCACTGCAGGGATATAGTGATTTTTCAATTGTACAGGAAAGCAAAACCAAAATTAACCATCCTGTTTTATTGCCTTGGTGAGCCATCACTAAAGCAAAAATCCAACATGGTGGCAGTGGGACTGTCACCAGCCAATCAGTTTTATGCTTCCTTTCAAATTGCTTGTGGTTGGAGTGTCCCAAGGAACAGGAATGTGCACCCCCTTCCTGTTTTTTAAAAACTAACCAGGAAGGCTTTCCCTGTGTTCTTTTTGCCATTTAGGGGTCCCCTCCTTCCGAATAGTGTGGATTGGTGAAGGAACCCTTTAGACAGGTAGGACTCCCATCGAATTCCATGAGGTTTATTTTTTTTAATTTTTTTTTATTTATTTTTTTACCATTTAGACAACCCCAAACCTCTGGCCCGACTTGGATGCCTGGCTCTTCAGGGACTGTAGGCACGTGGCGAGCTGACCAGCTGGGCCTGGGCCTGGGCTGCTGCTGGGCGTCCGCCTCCTCTGCCTGCCTCCCCGCCTCCCACCGGCCCTGGCGGGTGGGCTGGCTGGCTTGAGCTGGGGGCGGAGGGCATCCCGAAGGGGGCGCGCGCTTTTTTAAAGAGGCCTCATTGGTATTCCGCTTTCTCGGGGGCGCTCCGACCCGGCTTTTGCCGGAGTGGTTTTTTTTTTTTTTTAATCTCGGTGTCAGACTCGCTGGATTGTGAAATGGAAGCGCTCTTCGTTTCGGCTTACTTTGAAAATCCCCAATTATTGTTCTATTGTTATGCGCTTTGACTTAATATGCCCGCCTGGTTAGCATGGGGGTCACGTACTCGGAGGAGTGGAGGAACCGTGTTCTCTTCGCTCCCTCCCTCCCTTTTCCTGTCTCCCTCGTTCGCTCCCGGCCTGTCCATGTGCCGCGGGGGCTGGTGGGTGGCGAGGCCTTTGCCCAGCGGGCCAAAAGCCCTTTCACCGCTGAGGGCTGAGCGGCAGGGCCGGTTTAAGGCACCAGGGGCCTCAGCATCCGCAGGGGGCCCCATCATTGTGTGGGGCCCCGTAGTAACCCCCCTCCTGCAAAACATTATTAGTTATAATCTGAATAGCCTGTACTGTGAATAACTTAGGTTGTGTTAGGTTACATTGACCTGAGAGAAACATATGGGGCCCCCAAAATAAAGCATTGCAGTGGGGCCCAAAATTCCTTAAACCGGTCCTGGCGAGCGGGAGTGGAGGCGGGAGCTGCCACCGGGCTTGGCAAAGACGTGGGCAGGGGGTGAGAAGAGCGGGTGGCTTCGGTCACCCGGTCTCTCCCACGGAGGAGACTGGAGCTAATTCTGGAGGAAGGGCCAAAAGAATTCGGGGTGGCTCGCTGGGCCTCAGCCTGCCTTCGCCTCTTTTTGGCGCGAAGAGGCGGAGGCGAGAGAGTCCTACGACCTCCGCTGCTGCTGCCACCGCCGAAGCCCTGACAGGAACTCCTGAGGCGGGAAAGGGAGAGCAACCTTTGGCTGAGGGCCTTTCCAAATCTCAGTGCCTCTCGCCTAGGAAGGGGCCTGCCCTTCCTTCCTTCAGAAGGGAAAACTGGAGGCGAAGCTGAGAAAACAGAGACCGGGGGAGTGAGTCCTCTTTCTGAGAGTTCCCAGCCTGAGGGGATTCCTCTCCCCTCGCCCCCAATAAAAGCCTGTCTTTAAGCCAAGGGGAAGGAATGAACCCAGCGCTTCACGTCACGGCTGCCCCGAGATGGCCACCAAGGCCATGTCGTGTCAGTTCTCTTCATGAACAGTTACAGCCTCCCTCCCTCCCTGAAATGCTCTGGATCTCTGGTGTGGGGTCGTATTCCTGCCCCCTTTCCCTCTCCTCCCCGCCTCCCGTGGCATTGGCCGCTCCCTCCCTGGTCCGCCCGGGGCCAAGAGGTGTGGAAATCAACTCCCTGCTTCTTCAAGTCACTAGGGGGAGTTTATAACTGACTAGAGGGAAATCGCATTAACATGTTAGACAACTGTGTCCGACGATCCAAGGGGAAATGGGAAAAGAAGACCTGTCTACAGAATGTCTTGTGCTCGTTTTAAAAGGGCTGCGTGGTTAAAAGTGGTTTTTAAAAATGTTTGTAAGTGGATTATACTTTTCATCCTTATCCATCCCGGGTAATCGCGTTTATTGAAAGAGAATTTCATCGGAGGGAAATTAGATGTTATTCATTTATGTGTTTAAGCAATGTTGACATTAAAAAATCTCTTTCACTCTGTCATATTTTGAATTCTTCCTCTCCCACCCCCACCCTCCAGCAGCCAATCTATTCTATTCTTTTTACGCTCTTCCAGTGATCAGCTCTTAGAAATGACAAGGCGTTTGTCTCCCCCACAAAGCGTCTCCCCCTCCGCTTTCTTCTTCCCTGACAGGAGTTCAGCATTAATTTCAAGAGATGCCAGAAGGGCGGGGGGGGGGCTGGCAGAGAGAGAAGCCCGCCCGGCAAGGGACCCGGCAGAGCTGGGCCTTCCTTCCTGCCCTTCTTGGGAGGGACAGTTGAGACCCGGCGAGGTCGAAGCTCCCAGCAACAGCAGCACCCAGGGCCGGTTTAAGGCACTGGCGGTGTCAGCATCCGCAGAGGGCCCCATCATGGGGGGGGGGCATAGTAGTAACCCTCCTCCTGCAAAAACATGATTAGTAATCATCTGAATATCCTGTACTGTGAATAGCTTAGGTTGAGTTAGGTTACATGGACCTGAGATAAACGTATGGGCCCCCCAAAGTAAAGCATTGCAGGGGGACCCAAAATTCCTTAAACCGTTCCTGGCAGCACCGCGCCACTTTTCACCATCTTCCCATCCTTATATGGGATGTGGATAAACGGCTGGAGTCGCCCTAAGCCGCCATGAGCCGAGAAATTGGCCCGTGGAAACCCACTGAAATGAATGGGACCTGCCCAAAGATACCAAGGTGTCTCCTTCAGGGGGATTTCCGCTGGCAGGAATGGCCAACAGAGGGTCCCTTTTGGAGAGCTGTGGAGACAAGCGCGCGCTTTCCACAGGGCCAGCCGGATGAGGCCTCCCCAGGCGGGCCTGGGCCTTGAATCCGAGGGCCGCCCTCCACAGGTTTATGCGTCCGAAAGCCAGGCCCCTCCCTCCTCGTGGCTCTCAGGGTGCTTCCCACGGGCTTCAGTGGGGCTTCACAGCCAAGCGAGGGTGCCCGGCTGCTCTCTTCTCCCGCCTTGGAGAACGCCACCAGCCGACCCGGCGCGCTCGCCGCGGGCTGGGGGGGGGGGAGGAGGGAGGCAGCAGGCCCGCCAGAGCCGAGAGAAGGCGGAGGGGCCGAGGCAGGCGGCGAGGCGAGGGGCGTCAGGCGAGGCGAGCTGTCATCTCTCTCGACAGAGCCTTCTCTCCCGCCTTCCTCGCGCGCTCCCCGCGCCAGCCTTAATGGGCGCTCGAGCCTCACTTCTGAGCGCTTTCCGCTCGACCCACTAATTTAAAACGAGCCTGACGTTTTCAAAATAATTAACTAAAACGCCAAGAAGCCCGGTGGAGGATTTTTTTTCCCCCTTGCTGTCTGATGGTTACTCATGTCGACGCTGCCACTTGATCAAAGGGCCGGGTAATTATCTTTAAAAAGTTGTTCGGGAAGGGAAGGATTTCGCCCTGCTCGGATTTAATTGATTTTATTTATTTTGTTGGCGGAGGCAGGCGAGGGCGGGAGAGTTGCCTCCGCGTTTCCCGCCACTTTCCCGCCCCGCCTCCCTCCCGCGAGGGGTTACCTGGCTGGCGGGCTGCAGAGCGTTGTTGGCCACTCGGGGCGCCTTCCCGGGAGGGGCGGCGGGGCCCAGATTCTCGGGGCCCTTCTCGTTGTTGCGGGGGGGGCTTGGGCTGTAGGGCTTCAGGAACATGAAGTCGCTCTTGGCCGACTCCGGGGTGAGGCAGACTTTGTAGCAATAGCCCGGCGGCCCCGCCAGCGCCCCGCCCTCCCCGCCGTTGGCGGCCCCTTTGCCGCCCGAGGAGCCCTGGGGGTTGGCCTGGTTGGAGTTCTTGAAGAGGCCCGAGGGGGGCCCCGAGGGGTCGCAGGAGCAGCAGCCCCCGCCGCCCCCGCCCTCGCCGCCCCCGCCGCCGCCGCACGGGGGGAGGGCGCAGCCGTAGTCTTGGAGGGTGAGCCGGTCCTTGTGGCACTTGATGGCCGTGAGGATGACGATGGCCACCAGGAAGGTGAAGGAGACGGAGCCCAGCGAGACGATCAGGTAGAGGGTGAGGGTGGAGGGGGCGGCCTCGGGGCCCAGCGGGAACTCGCGGAAGTCCGACAGCACCTCAGGCACGCTCTCCACCACCGAGAGCAGGAGCGCCACCGAGGCCGAGAGCGGCGGCTGCCCGTTGTCGCGCACCTGGACCAGGAGCCGCTGCCGGGGGGCGTCTTTCTCCAGGAAGGCGCGGACGGTGCGGATCTCGCCCGTGTAGAGGGCCACGCTGAAGAGGCTGGCGTCGGTGGCCTGGACGATCTGGTAGGAGAGGCGCGAGTTCTGCCCGGCGTCGGCGTCCACGGCCGAGACCTTGCCCACCAGGTAGCCCGGGTCGGCCGAGCGGGGCACCACCTCCACGGCCACGGAGCCGTTGCGCGGCACCGGCGCCACGATCAGCGGCGCGTTGTCGTTCTGGTCCAGCACGAAGACGTGGACGGTGACGTTGCTGCTGAGCGGCGGGAAGCCGGCGTCCTGGGCCACCACCTGCACCTGGAAGTTGCGGATCTGCTCGTAGTCCAGCGAGCGCAGCGCGTACATGTGCCCGCTGTCCGAGTTGATGGAGACGTAGGTGGCCACCGGCATGCCCTGGATCTGGCCCTCGGCGATGGAGTAGGACAGGTAGGCGTTCTGCTGGCAGTCCGGGTCGAGGGCGCTGACCGAGCAGATGGAGGCCCCCGGCGCGTTGTTCTCCAGCACGTAGACGCTGTAGGAGGGCTGCAGGAACCGCGGCGCGTTGTCGTTGATGTCCGAGACCGTGACGGTCAGCGTCTTGCGAGTGGCCAGCGCCGGGGAGCCCAGATCCCGGGCCGTCAGGCTGATGTTGTACTCGGGCACCGCCTCCCGGTCCAGCGGCTCGGTGGTGACCAGCGTGTAGTAGTTGTGGAAGGAGGACTGGAGCTGGAAGGGCACGTCGGAGGGGATCTCGCAGCTCACCTTGCCGTTGTCGCCCGAGTCCCGGTCCAGCACGCTGATCACGGCGATGACGGTGCCCGGGGGCGCGTCCTCCAGCACCGGCGTGGAGACCGAGGTGAGGGTCACCTCCGGCGCGTTGTCGTTGACGTCCAGGAGGTGGACCAGGACGCGGCAGTGGACGGCCACGGCGGAGGGGCCGCGGTCCTTGGCCTGCACGTAGAGCTCGTGGAGGCTGGCGCGCTCGTAGTCCAGCGGGCCCCTCAGCCGCACCTGCCCGCCGCGGGGCTCCACGCTGAACAGCTCCCGCACCCGCGGCGGCGCGTGCCCGCTGAAGGAGTACTCGACCTCCCCGTTGGCGCCCTCGTCCAGGTCGGTGGCGTTGAGCCGGATGACCAGCGTCCCCTTGGGCGCGTCCTCCGGCAGGCTGACGCTGTAGGAGGACTGGTCGAAGACGGGCACGTTGTCGTTGGCGTCGAGCACCGTGACCACCACCCTGGCCGTGCCCGAGCGCTCGGGGATGCCGCCGTCCAGGGCCGTCAGCAGGACCCGGTGGCTGCGCTGCTGCTCCCGGTCCAGGCTCCGCTCCAGCACCAGCTCGGCGAACTTGCTGCCGTCGCTGCGGGTCTGCACCTCCAGCGAGAAGAAGCCGTTGGGGCTGAGGCGGTACGTGCGGAGGGAGTTGGAGCCCACGTCGGGGTCGTGGGCGCTCTCCAGGGGGAAGCGGGCGCCGGGCAGGGCCGACTCGGTCACCTCCAGCACGTACTCCTGCCAGGGGAAGCGGGGCGCGTTGTCGTTGATGTCCAGCACCTCCACCTCCACGCGGTACAGCTCCAGCGGGTTCTCGATGACCAGCTGCAGGTGGAGGAGGCAGGCCCCGCCGGCCTCGCACACCTCCTCGCGGTCGATCTTCTCGTTGACGAAGAGGATCCCGTTCTCCAGGTTGACCTCCAGGTGCTGCTTGCTGCCCGCCCGGGACACGATGCGGAACCGCCGCGCCGACAGCTGGCCCACGTCCAGCCCCAGGTCCTCCGCGATGTTAGCCACGAAGGCTCCGTGCTCCAGCTCCTCGGGCACCGAGTACCGGAGCTGGCCGGCTGCTGGGGCCGGAGCCAGAGCCAAGCAAGAAGTTAGCAGGAGCAACAGCTCCAGACGCTGCTGCCGCCGCCGCTGCTGCTGCTGCTGCCGCCGCCTCCAACTTCCAGCCCAGCCCGGCAGCAGGCTTCGCCGGAGCCCGAGCTCCCAGCGGGGAGTCCCGCCGTCTCCCTCGGGGGAAGGCATCGGCGTCGGCGGCAGGAGCGCCCCGGCAGCGCGGCGGCTGCAGCAGCCTCGACTCCCGCCCTCCTCGCGCGCCTTCCTCGCCGCTGGACTTGGGCTCCCAACTACTTTCGGCGGGCGGAGGAGGCGGCAAGGGAGGACCCGCCGCTGCCATTTCAGCACCGCATTGGTGGACAGCGCCGTCGAGCCCCAGCGGTTGCGACGGGGACTGGCGGAAAGGTTAACCCCTTGGTGGCCGGGGGAGGCGAGCGGGGGAGGCCGGGGGCGGGGATGGAGAGAGGCGCTTCCCAGTTTTTATGCCCGCGAGGACTGAAATCATTTCCATGCAAGAAAAGGTCAGCAGCGACTTTCCTAGCGGGGCGCGCGGGGCGGGGGGGGGGTATTTTCAGCAAAGGCAAGTGTGGTTTGGAACAGCCTAATAATGGAACCAATGGACTGTGTCGGAGAATTTGCAGCCACTGACAGGCAGCAAACCCTCCTTTGGACTGATGCCAAAGCTGGGTCGTCTCCCTCCTGTGCCGCCGGCCGAGGCGGGGGGGGGAACTCTCTTCTCCAGGGGCTTCCTTCGCCGCCGCCGCCGTCGCCCGGGGTCTCTGTCCAGAGAGACAAAGTTCATTTATTTCCCTTGGAGCTGGCCGCTCCCCAGATGGCTCCCGCCCCACCGCGGGGGTAGATTAACGAGCCCCCCAAACACATCGGAAGCCAAATCCTCCGAATCCTGACATCAGACTCCGCGCATGGATTTAACCTTTAACAGATGGTTAAGCTCCTACAGAATTGATTACATTTTCCTGCACACCGTTTTCCTTGTAATGCTGATATTTTTTTTTAATTACCGGAGAAGGGGATTACATCCCAGACAGTCGGATCAAGGCTGATTCCATCGTCGCAGAGTCAGGGAGAAAGCGCTGCTCCCCCACCCCGTCGCCGCACCCGCGCGCCCACCCGCACCCTTCCCGCGGCTTCCTCGGCGCTCCCCGGAGTCCCCCAGCGGCTCCCGACGGCCGGAGAAAACCCAGCGAAAAGCGCCCGAAGGCAAACGCCCCCTCCCGCCCCCAACGGCAGGTTCCACCTTCCCCGTTCCGCAGCCTGGGGGTCTCCAAGGAAGGCCGAGGGGGAGGCTGGAGCCAAAGGGCTGCTGGCCGAATTCTGCTCAGGAGTGGCTCTGGAGTTGGCCCGGGTTCTGCTCCGAAAACGGGCGAGGGGATGGAGGGGGGGAGGCGCCGTCCGTCGGAATGGTGGGAGGCTGCCAGGGGGGATTAAAGAGCCGGGAAGGGGTTGAGGTTTCCACCACCCCCCATACCTTGTTGGCTCTCTGGTCCACAAGGTGTCGTCGAAGCAAAGCGCTGCCCTCCGGGAACCGGCGGCATTCCGCTGCCCCGCCGGGCTTCGGAGAAGTTCTGCCGAACTGGGGCGGTAGGGTGGGGGAAGGTCTCCTTGCGACGGCAAGGTCACTCACCACGCGGTGGCCGCGCTGCCGGCTCCTCGGTTTCCCCTTCCAAAAGCCACCACCTCTCCGGCTGCCTCGCCCTCGGGACTCCGACCTTTGCATCAGGAGGCTGGCTTGGGAGCGATGGCCGAGGCCCTGGAGGGGGGGGCAGCGCCATCTGGGGACGGCTGGTCCTGTCCCCAATTCCTGGAGGAACCCTTTCCCTCCTTGGTCGCCCGCCCGGACCCTGGTAGGGTCCGGGCGGGCGACCAAGGAGGGAAAGGGTTCCTCCAGGAACACGGTTTTGCCCCCAACTCCTGCCCACCCGCTGGGAGGAGGCAGGCCCGGTTTAAGAAATTTGGGGGGGCCCTGCAATGCTTTATTTTGGGGGCCCCATATGTTTATCTCAGGTCAATGCAACCTAATTCAACCTAAGCTATTCACAGTACAGGCTATTCAGATGATTACTAGTAATGTTTGTGCAGGAGGAGGGTTACGACGCCCCCTCCCCAATGATGGGCCCCCCTGCGGATGCTGACTCCGCTGGTGCCTTAAAGCGGTCCTGGGAGGAGGCGGCTCCTTTCTCCCTCTCGCCGTCGTTTAGGCGGATGCAAACGGCCCCGAGGGGCTTCTCCCGGCGCTAATTAGGGGCTCCTGTGGCCACCAGCGGCTCTCTCCCGGCAAAACCTTCCCTAGCCGGAGAGATGATGAAAGGGAGCGGGGGGGTAATCCCTTAACAATCTATTTATGGGATTTCCAAGAGGCGCAGATTTCAGAGGAGATTGAGCTGTGCACTGATACTGTGGCCAACACAACTCGAGCGGGGGATCAACCAGAGAAGATCTGCGCCTGGACGCACGCACGCACACACACACACACACACACACACAGAGCGCCCTTGCTGGACCATCCAAACGCGAGGCGGAGACGGCCCAAGACACTGGCTGCCCTAAGCAAAGTAACCCACGCCTCTCTCTCCACCTCTCACCCACCCCTAAGTGGACCCGAGGCCACTCAAGTAATCGGGGCACTTGAAGCCGCCTCTTCCCCCAGCAATAAAACTATCAGTTGTCTCTTCACATTCACTGGGGTTTGGTTCCAGGACCCCCTCACCCGTGGATACCCAAATCCGTTAATATTCAAGTCCCATTATATGTAATGGTATAGCAAAATGGTGTCCCTTATATAAGATGGCACAATCAAGGTTTGCTTTTTGGATTATTATTTTTTAAAGAATATTTTCAAGCCGTGAATACTTAAATCCGTGGATACAGAGGGACAACTGTATAGTAACAATCAAGTAACCAACTTTTGCCTGACCTTCCATGATCCCCGTCCCCAAAAGTCCAGCCCCTGTTCCGCTTGACAGCGGTGGGGGGGGTCTTTCTTTCTCCCCCCCCCCCAGTAGAAAACCCCTTGGGGTGGAGATCGTTGGGCAGGGGAGAGGAGACGGGGCAGAAATGGGGCCCTTCCAAAGGAGAGGGTCTACTCCCCCAGCCACCCTGCCTAGAGGTGCCTAGATGGTGCCCCCCTCCTTTGTATTGGACAGGAGACGGGCTTGAGGAAGAGGACTGAGAAAGGCAAACAGTTAATACTGGAGGAAATATTTAGCTTTCTGAACACTAGGACATTAACATTGTATTAAGTCCTGAGCCATCACAGGGTGTGGGAAGTGGCAAATCTGCCCCCATTTACACTCCCTGCAGTCAGGCGCCTGAGATGGAGTGCCCTATTTCATCAACAAAGGCTGAGTAGTCTCATACAGACACATACATACAAATAAACATGCATACAGGCCACCCCCAGCAGTTCATCTGACTTCTTTCTCTCTTCAAGATAACACAACAGAAATCAAAATCAAAATTTATTTCCGGGAAACATTTGAAAGGCAATTAACTGTCCCCGAACAAGAAATCTTGCAAGAATAAATACCCACCCACCCTAACTGCATACCACAGGGAGTCATCCAGGAAAAATTAGTTCTCAAGGATGGCATTTGCCTTTGTTTGATCATAACAGTAATTTATTCCAAGTCTCATATTCGAAGAGGAATGGCGTGTGAGCTTACCTGTAATTCTAGTTTCTCTCCTACTTTTGATGGGGAAATTAAGATGTTCTCAAAGCCCTGCAGTGAAATAACCCTTCTAAAGCCTGTACTGTTTCACCTACACTCTCTCTCTCTCTCTCTCTCTCTCTCTCTCTCTCTCACACACACACACACACACACACACTCACAAGAGAGAGAAAGAGACCCATCCTCAATATAAAAATGGGGGAGAGGGGGGGATCTAAGCTGTACGTTTGAAATGAAGTGATATATTTCAACACAAACTTTTGTGGAATCCAGGCCACTTGTTTGGATGCATGGAGACACGCTGGTACATTGAGGGATTCCAGGCATCTGAAAAAGGCGAGTCCATGAAAGCTATGCTGAAATATACTGGGCAGCTTAGGCCCTGACTATCTGAAAAGCTGTATCTCCCAATATAAGGCTGCCCAAGTTTGCTCCAGTCACGTTGGACTGCTGGAGAAGACCCCACCAAAACCAGAGTGCTTCTGGTGGTAGCAGGGATGCGCACCTATCTCTTGTGAACATTAAGGCTAAGAAAGACAGCCAGAGAGAAGTGTGAGAGGCTGGGCCCTTGGAGGAAATGGAGTACTGGCCCAGAAGGCTCACACACACACACACACACACACACACACCTGCTTGTCTTCTTACCATTTGCTCAGGGGTAGCCCTGGACATCAGACACCTCCACGGTCAGCCTCTGTCTTGCTTCTCCCAAACCCAGCAAGCAGTAGACTAATAGATGTTGCTTCAAAACACTCACGGGAATAGCTCTCTTGCATCTCTTCACTTTATAAGAAGGGTCTTAATGGGCCAAGTAAGCCATCTCTGCCCATGAAGAAGCAATGAGAAGAGGGGAAACAAGGGAAGGAAATGAAAGCTTAACAGGCCTAGGCTGCTGACACACTGCAGAAATAATGCTGCTTGACACCACTTTAACTGCCATGGCTCCATGCTATGGAATTCTGGGATTTGTAGTTTTGTGAGATGTTTAGCTTTCTCTGTCAGAAAGCCCTGGTGCTACAATAAACTACAAATCCCAGGATTCCATAGGATGGAGCCATGATAGTTAAAGTGGTGTCAAACTGCATTATTTTTGCAGTGTGTCAGCAGTCCTAGTCAATAGGTTCTTATGGGGGTAACAGCAGTCTTTGCTCTGGCCAGAAGTAGTATGCTGGTGCCTGAGCAGAGTGATGGGCATGGTGTAGCTTAGGCTAGCTGTTGGATGGTAGCAGCTGCACTGCTTTTGGTTTCTGCAGGATGAAGAACTTCCTTCTGCTTGGAAGAGTTGCTCATTCTGCAGCAAATACACTCTGAAGCAAAAAACAGGGTTACTGTTATTTTTTTCCCCTGTACCCTCTGCTCACAGGGAATGAGACCTTTGGGAATATTTCCTTACTTAAATTTGTCTGGAGGGCGGGGGGGGGGACTTAACACTTGAGAGATAAGCCTTTTCTGTGTGGCAGCAGTGGCACAGTGGTAAATTTTGAAGTGTAGGTCCTCACCAAGAAAGTCTATTCATGATCCTATGTAGCAATGATCCTATGAAGACTCCAAAAATGCAGGTGGGTGTGTTGATCTAAAAAATGTCTAGCAGTTTTAATCTCTACCACAATTGGGTCTTCTATAAAGTTACCTCCAAATAATAATAATAATAATAATAATTTATTTTTACCCCACCCCTCTGTTAAAAACAATAGGGGCGGCTTACAACAGTTAAAATACAACAATACTGACTAAAATCCCTAAGCCCCACCCACCCCGACCCTCCCCCATAAAAAGATATTAAACTAGTATCAAATTAAAATCTACCTAAACTAAAATCACATAAATAAACAAATATAAAAATCAACAGCCAGTGAGACTAAAGAGACTAAATACTTTGGATACTAACAGGAATAGTTTGTAACAGTGCCCCATTGCCTGGAAAATTCTCCACTAGGTACTGTGGGACCTAAACTCAGAAGGGCTGATGGAGTCTGAGAGGGATAACAAATTATGTCATAATCCCTGCCAATTAGAAAGTCTTGGATCTTCAACCCTACCAGTCCTGGCTCCATTACTCCACTTCATAAGAGACTGTGTTCTTAATTGCGTACACCAGTGGTTCTTAATCTGTGGTCCGCAGACTCCCAAGGGCCACAATCTCCTCACAGAGGGTCCACAAAGCTTGAAGGCTGTTCAGCCCATGTGACAGGAGCCAAGGAAAAGGCTGGCTGGATTGGCCTGTACATTGCTCTTCAATACACTCCAGCCACAAATTTGCAGGAAGAAGCAGAAGAAAAGTCTTCCCTCCCCTCCAGTGCCTCTGAAGAAAGGGTTAATGGATGGATGGTGTAATTGTATTATTATTATTATTATTATTATCATCATCATCATCATCATTATCATCATCATCATGAAGTCGAAGGCTTTCACGGCCAGCATCCATAGATTTTTCCTTGGGGTTTTTTCAGGCTGTGAGGCCGTGTTCTGGAAGAGTTTATTTCTGATGTTTCGCCTACATCTGTGGCTGGCATCTTCAGAGAATTCTCTGAAGATGCCAGCCACAGATGCAGATGCAGGCGAAACGTCAGAAATAAACTCTTCCAGAACACAGCCTCACAGCCCAGGAAAAAATCAAGGAAAATCTATTATTATTATTATTATGTTGTTGTTGTTGTTGTTGTTGTTGTTGTTGTTGTTTAGATTTGAAATCTTGAGTTAAGTCTTAGGGGGCCATGGGAACAAAAGATATTTAAAGGGGATCCCTGGTAAAGGAAAGGTTAAGAGCCACCAGCATACACTACACAAGGGTATTGGAGAGCAGTGTTTAATTTCTAAAAGCAGGTATGGAGGGGAAGAGGAGGGAAGAGAGCCTTACCTTCTGTCCTATAAGCTGTTCTTTTTCACACTGTTGGAAGTGAGATAATAAGAGGAAAGTGTGAGGCTGGTTTTGCTCTGTGGAAAAAGACAATCTTCTTCTTCTGGAGTACTTTTAGTATATTCTTGCCAATTACCAGTGGAAACAAGGGGGTTCTAGCACCCTCTCTAGTCAACAGGGATCCCAGAAAGAGATCTGAGCCTGCCTCTAGGAAGGGAACCATAGCAAGTTTCAAGGCTGAAAAGCCAGCTCCCATCTTTTCCCCGCATTTTAGCTTGGCTCCTGGCAGAGGCCCTCTCCGTAAGACTGCTCTGGGATTCCCTACCTCCACAGAGCTGAGAAGGTCAGAGCTGGTAGGGGAAACCATCCATTCACATCATAAATGATAGGAACAGGCCATGAATAGAAGATGACTCTGGAGGCATCCCTCTTTCTGTGCTCAAGCATGGGAGGGGAAACGCAGCTGCATGATCTGAACACACATTGCAGGTGCTCCTCTGGCTGCAGCCTCACTGCAGGACAGGGACGGCCAGAAGCAGGCCAAGCAAGGGATCAGGCGTACTGAGCCAATGAAAGAAACTGATCTTAAGATCAGGTATTGCAGTTGTTCCAGATGATGACAAAACCAAAATTGCTTGCCTCATCTACAGCTGGCCACCCTTCCATTCACCCTCCCAGTGCCAAGGAGCCCCAGCCACCCCGGAAAGAAGGCGAGTGGCTATTGCAACAGAGGCCAAGGTGGCACAGTTCCTCAGGCTTCTTCTCCCCTTCCCTGCTCACTCATGCCCATCATCTCCATGTTTCTACATGGTCTCTAATTGCTTCCACATATTTCAGCCACTCAACCTACAAATCTACAGAAGATACAAGCAAGCCCTCACAGCCATCAACCAGCAACCAGCAAAATTCAGTGTAACACAGCTTGTTGTTGTTGTTGTTGTTGTGTCAAGGCTTATGGTGACCCAATATTAGAGTTTTCTTGGCAAGATTTGTTCACAGGGAGGTTGCTTTTGTTTTCCTCTGAGGCTGAAAGAGTGTGACTTTCCCAAGGTCACCCAGTAGGTTTCCATGGCCAAACGGGGATTTGAACCCTGGTCTCCAGAGTCACAGTCCAAGGCTCAAACCACTGCACCACGCTGGCTCTCTATGCACATACTCTCTATATTCTCTTACTCTTATACTCATAACACAACTGGGTTTCCAATAAAAGGAGGTAATAATCAGGAATGCCTCAGAGCTCATACAGAGTGTCTTTCTCTCTTTGTCCAATAGCCATGTTGTTTGCAGAGGGCCCTTTAGAAAGCCCCTTGCCTTCCAGTCCCTCCTAGGTTGCAGATAAGTCAGTAAAACTCTCTGTTATACCCTTCTGTTCTGGGAATTGGGATCCCCTCCTATGCTCCACCTTGCCCAGATTGCCATACTTTCTCTGTCCATGGGCCCTCCCAGATTTTTCCTCTGCTCTTTCGTCCCTTCTGTCACCGGTAAAGATAGAAAAGACGGTTTCATTGGTGGCTCTTTGATCCTTTGGCTGTTCTTCCTACCTGGGCCAAATCTCCCTCCCCTCTCTGGCCTTTCCATGGTTGCTCTTTGGGAGCTGTCGCTCATCTTTCCATTCTTGCTTTCTCAAGCAAGACTGATTCCTCCGGAGGCAGCCAAAGTGTGCATCACCATCTCGATTGTCACCTCCAAGCCAGAGATACTGGTGATGTTCTCCCAAAAGTGGGGGCACACCGGCTGAGGAGCCACTCCAAAGACTCTGCCTTGGCTTTGTTGCTCACTTCTACCCACTCCTACTCTTCACAGAAAAAGAAGATAAAAGAAACAAACTCACAATTGTCTATAGGTTTCCTCAAAAGGTGCCATTTCCTGTTTATGTACATGTGTGTGTTTGCAAATGGAGAAAAGTCCCAGTTCTGCAGTCCAGCTGAAGTGTCTCCCTCTTCACTAGATAGTCAAAGAGTTCCCTTATCAAAAGCTTGGCTTGATAAGGGACTTATCGATGGCTCTCCACCATTCACTATTAGACCTCATGCCACTCTTTGATAAAAAAAATTGGTTCCCACCATGATAGAAACAAAAAGCCCACTTTTCCCAAGAAGAACAAATCCAATAGTTATTTTGAAGTAGAGTAGGCCCACTGAATCAAGTGTTAGATTACCATTCAACACTGGTGGTTGAAATGATCACCTGGATTTAGCCCTGAATATCTGTAGGCATCCTCTTATATTTATTGCTTATAGTAAATTTGAGGATACTGTATAAGAGACATCCTCTTATATTTATTGTCTATGGTCTGTTTTCAAGCACTAAGAGTTGCCGTAGCATTGATGGAAGTAAACAAACCAAAATAATAATGTTACTATTTTTTAAAATTGGTTGTGTCAAACCTAAAATTCTTCTGCATCCAACTGATGCTATGTCTGCCACCGGATGAAAACCACTGTCTTAATGCAGGAAGGCTTCCTTAAATTCTACTGCAATGTATTCTCATTTCCTGCCTGTGACACCAAGGAGATGGTAAACCTCTCTGATGGCAACAACGGAGAGTTAAGAACTTCCTCATATAATATTTGTAAGATGAGCAAGCCATACCAAAAGGGAGGGTATGGGGGCATATTTAGGAGTAACTGTTCAAACTGTGGGCAAATGTGTTAATAAATCTGTATCCCTGTGAGAAGTCAGAAAAATTATCCACTTTGTCTGAATAGGGGCCCAGAGCAGAAAAAGCATTTGCATCCAGGGATCATTATCAGTCAATTTCATTGAAAAACAAGCCCCAGAGGAGATAAAACACACCTCTGTGGGGGGTGGGGTAAAAGAAGAACAACTAGCTTACCTCTAATGGTGGTTATTTGCATAGTCATCTGTGAACTTACACATATGGGCTATGCTACGTGAGCTCAGAGCAAATCAAGGGGGAGAGAAACAGCAGGGATATCATTGTGGGGGTCTACTACAGACCTCCAAGCCAAACTGAGGACTGGGATGATGCCTTCCTGGAACAGATGACTGCACATACAGAAAGGAGAGATGTAGTAATAATGGGAGATTTCAACTATTCTGCTATTTGCTGGAAGTCCAACTCTGCCAAGAATTTAAGGTCCAACAAATTCCTCACTTGCATTGCAGATAATTTCATTGTCCAGAAGGTGGAAGAGGCAACAAGGGGATCAGCTATTTTAGATCTGATCCTAACCAATGGAGATGACCTGGCTAATGGTGTGGAAGTGGCAGGATCCCTAGGGGGAAGTGACCATGTTTTCCTGGAGTTTGTTATACAGAGGAAAAGGGAAGCCAAGCATAGTCAGACTTGCATTCTAGACTTTAAGAAAGCTGATTTCAGAAAACTTAGGGAATTACTGGGGGTGATCCCATGGTCAGAAATACTAAAAGATAAAGGAGTTCACAAAGGATGGGAGTTTCTAAAAAGTGAGATATTGAAGTCACAACTTCAAACAGTTCCAATGAGGAGGAAAAAGGGGAGGTGTCTAAAGAAGCCAGAATGGATGTCGAAAGAACTCTCAACTGAGCTAAAACATAAAAAAAGAAATGTACAAGAAATGGAAAAAGGGGGAAATCACCAAAGAATAACTCAAACAAATAGCCAACTTATGTAGGGGGGAAGTCAGAAAAGCCAAAGCTCAGCTGGAGCTCAGGCTTGCTAGAGAGGTTAAGAACAATAAAAAGGACTTTTGGGGGTATGCCCATAGCAAAAGGAAGAACAAGGAAATGGTAGGGCCGCTGCAGAGGGAAGATGGCAAAAGGCTAACAGGGGACAGGCAGAACTACTGTCATCGCTTCACATTTGCGGGGGTTAGGTTAAGAAGACCCCCGCGAATGTGAAAAATCTGCAAATAATAACAGCCCCCCCCGCCCTCCCGAAAGTGGGCTTCAGAGGCCCTGTCGCCACTTCCCCCCCTCCCCACAGTGGCAAACCGTGAATATGCAGAACTGCGAGGGTGGAGGCCACAAATGTGGAGGGAGGACTGCACTTAACACCTTCTTTACATCAGTCTTCTCCCAAAGGTGGATTTGTAATTGGTTGACTGACCAAACCCAAAGGGTAGTCACCAATAGCTCCTCTTCATCCTGGAGAGAAGTGACCAGTGGGGTGCCACAGGGTTCTGTCCTGGGCCCAGTGCTATTCAACATCTTTATCAATGACTTGGATGAGGGAATAGAGGGCATGCTTATCAAGTTTGCAGATGACACCAAATTAGGAGGGGAAGCTAATACCCCAGAGGACAGGATCAGAATCCAAAGTGGCCTTAGTAGATTAGAAAGTGGGGCCAATATTAACAAAATGAATTTCAGCAGGGAGAAATGTAGGATACTACATTTGGGAACTAAAAATGAAAGGCACAGATATAGGATGGGTGACGCATGGCTTGAGGGCAGTACATGCGAAAAGGATCTAGGAGTCTTAGTGGACCACAAGCTGAACATGAGTCAGCAGTGTGATGCAGCAGCTAAAAAAGCCAATGTGATTCTAGGCTGCATCAATAGGAGTATAGTATCTAGATCAAGGGGAGTAATAGTGCCACTGTATTCTGCTTTGGTCAGACCTCACCTGGAATACTGTGTCCAGTTCTGGGCACCACAATTCAGGAAGGATATTGAGAAGCTGGAACGTGTCCAGATGAGGGCGACCAGGATGGTGGGTGGTCTGGAGGACATGCCCTATGAGGAGAGGCTTAGGGAGCCGAGCATGTTTAGTCTGGAGAGGAGAAGGTTGAGAGAGGACATGATAGCCATGTTTAAATATTTGAAGGGATGTCATACTGAGGATGGAGCAAGCTTGTTTTCTGCTGCGCCAGAGACTAAGACATGGAGCAATGGGTTCAAATTACAGGAAAAGAGATTCCACCTAAACATTAGGAAGAACTTCCTGATAGTAAGAGCTGTTTGGAAGTGTAATACACTGCCTCGGAGTGTGGTGGAGTCTCCTTCTTTGGAGGTTTTTAAACAGAGGCTGGATGGCCATCTGTCAGGAATGATTTGATTGTGTATTCCTGCATGGCAGGAGGAGTGGACTGGATGGCCCTTGAGGTCTCTTCCAACTCTATGATTCTATTATTCTAAAGCTATGCTACACATTTTTAATTGAGAGCCTCAACATACTCTGCAGCACACTCATCACAGCCTGCTTCGGCCTTTTCCGTCAGTTTCCCATATACCAGAGTGCAGTGATCCCAAGGAAGACAAGAGACAATGACATCTGCAGAGGGGGTTGTGTGAGTTCACATATTGATCACTCAAAAGAACCATAGTTTGAACTAAGCAACCTATTCTTCTTCATGGTCTGTATGACTAACACAGTGGACTAGCAAGCTGATTTACTGGAGAAGGGTCAGTTATCACGGGCATACAGATTAAAGTAGTACGCTCATGAAAGCCTCCTTCCATGCTCTCACATCAAGTCTATAGTGCCATATCAACATTAAAGGCTGCACCTAGATTACCACCCTGCAAATATCCTGAAGGTATGACATCCTTGATGAACACCATAGATTGCCTTCTCAAAGAATCTGATGATAAAAAGTGCCTGCCTTCTTTGCTGTCAGTTCCATGTTATGGATATGGTCAAATTCTCCATTTGTACTTGGATGAAGAAGGCTTTCTTGTCAAATGGAAGATCTTCTACCATCTCTGGACTCCTAAACCAAAGAAGTGGAACTATGTACCTTCTTAGGATAATAGCCCCTGCCATTTTCACCTCATAATCTGCACAATGGCTGTCTGTTGTGATTTCTTGGTCTATCAGCCTCTGCCTAGAAAATATGGGGCAATTTTTCAGTCATCATCTGGACGTTTTTTCAATGGGGACCATCTTTCCCTCAAGAAATTGTTGGTAGGCCCCATACAAGCTTAGCAGTTTGCAGTTCTAAGATAATGCTGCTGTTGAACAGAACTGTGCCACTGAATCCAACTTGAGGCCTTTCTTATTCCCAGGACCTAAGTGTGGTTTATTGCTCTTTTGGTCCTGAGATGTCTGGTTCCAGAACTGGCTGTAGTTCCAAGCCTCCCCAAAAGTTCTTTCAGTGACAAACACTGACACATGTTACTGCTATAGCATAAGCATTATTGGTGTTAAATGATGCAACAGATGGTACATAGCAAAGAAACATTCCAGCCGTTTTGCTGAGGGGGTCCAGCATCCTCTCACAGCTAGTAGTAGAAATGGGCCCCCAAACAAATTTTACCTAGACTATTCCTCAGCCAGCAACCAAATTCCCCATCACTGGACATATGGGGAACTTGGATTGAAGTGCATCTCCTCAGGCTGAGGGCCATGGAAGATAAGCTCTTTCATGCCACTGGGCAGCTGTTAGCATTTGGTTATGATGGTAACAAGAGCTCCAAAACACATCTACCTGGTGGCAGAGGCCCAGCTCACTACTTTAGCTTCTGCAATTATTGAATTAGCTCTGCAGTGCTTGAATAAAAAGACACAGTCTTACTCTAGCACCTTATAAAGGTTTTCAGTCTTGAGGTCTGTATTACTGAAGACACTAATATGTTCCATGACTGCCTAGCAGTGTCTGACAAGGATGGCAATGCTGGAATGGCCACAGGAGGAGCAGATTTGGTATTTTCAAAGACCAGGTCTATGACCAGAACCAACGAAGATTTAAGTTCTAATTCAAGCAGTTTATCCATGCTTAACCACTTGTCCACATAGGACTACATATTTTCCAATGGAGAAAAGGTGTGTTAGTGCCCCACAATGTATCCAGAGAGGAAGGTGATAGATGAACCGAAGAGGACAAAGGAGGAGGAAAAGGAGGAAGAGGGGACCACCACTACAACCACCACCATAATTCCCTTTCTGCAAATCTGAAGCTGTTATTGGACTTTATCACACAATTGAGTAAAAATGTTCTAATTCTGCAATTGAAGATAGTGAAATCATGGCAGCATTATTACATTATCACACTTTGCCACAATTGTGCAATTCTACCACTAATGGAACATCACCCAGCCATCTACTAGCACTTTACAAACATGATTGAAGCTTGTGCTACTGTAACACTTGTTTTCACATTGTGTTGGAATAATGCTGCATTGCTGTTTTGAGATGGCCCACCATGTACCTTTTTTAAAAATTCTTCTCCTTCTGTGATTTTGCAAGAATGCTGTTTCAGCCATTATCACAAGAAGACACCATTTCAATTAAACAAACAAATAAACAAATAAATTAACAAATTAACAATTAAACAAACAAAAAAAAAATACTGAGAAAAGGCAATGGTTCATTAAAATGGCGTCATGGAGCTCCTCTTCACGCTCTCCACCAGAAGTTATGTGTTCTCATTGGGAATGGGGAGGGGAAAAGAAGGAGGAACACCCACTCACGCTGAAATGTTGGAACAGTGGGAACGACTTATTGCACACTCATCAATACTGCGAAAATAGCAAAATTGACAGCTATTCACAGGTTTTGCCCATGAATGCAAAGGTGTGCCACAGTAATGGATGAAGCACTCATCAACCATGGTATAAAGACAACGTTGTGCAATAATGGGAAGCCATTACCACTTATTATCCTAGCGTAATTCTGTAATTTTGGCTTAATGTGATAAAGTCCATTGAAGACTGGTGATCCTGTTTTTGGGTAGCATCTGTAACAATGGCCAAGATCCCAGAACTGACAACTAAATTGGATATGAAACCAAGGATGGGAGGGGGGATAGTCAGAGCTACTGATGAATCAGTAGTGGAGGAAGTGATGCTGGGGCCTCAGATGTTCTGTGTTGCTGAATGTTAGAGAATGTTGGGATCAGAGTGATGACACCAGAGGTTGAAGCAGAGTCAAAGCAACACACAACACCTAGGTAAGTTAGGGTTCATGCCCACATTTATCCTCTGGAGGTCTTTAAACAGAGGTTGGATGGGCATCATTCAGGAGTGCTTTAGTTGTGTATTCCTGCATGACAGGGGGTTGGACTAGATGGCCCTTGTGGTCCCTTCCAACTTTAGGATTCTATAATTCTTTTAGTGATGAGAGTCTTGCCACTACAGCCAAAGGAGCATGGTATTTCCCATAAACATGGGGAGGCAGAAGAGATCTCATTCTGCTACAAGATTCCTATACCCAACCATGCTAAGAATAAGTATCTGGAGAGAGATCAACATTGCTGTCTAACTATAAGGATCCCATGAGTGGAGGATAGCAAGATGTAAGGGTAAACTACTGGACCATTTTGAGCTGGGGAGCATGTAAATGGATTCCAATAAGGCCAGTCTGATGGTTTGTGAAAAGTAACCCTGATTATTGAGGCTTCAGAGGAAGGATTAATACCGGTAGATCACAAGTTGTGTCTGGTCTGTGTGCTTTATGTGAAAGTGGAGAGGGTGAGAATTGGGCAAAACTACCTCTAAGTATTCCTTGCCTAAGGAAACCCTATGAAATCCATGGGGTCACTGTAAGTTGACAGGCGACATACACACAGAATAGTTAGCTCTCAGAGTATCCCAAAGCAATGTATCCTTTCTCTTTTTTCTTTTACCCATGTGGAGAAGTGGAAGATTTATATTTGATAGGAACGTCACATCCTGGAGTAAGACTCTCTTGACTCCAAGTGTAACTCCAAGTGTAACTCCTTGGTAACTCCCAAAAGTTGAAGTAGCTGCTATTGAGATCAGTGAAGGGGCCATATTTATGTACATGCTTTGAAGTTCATGATACTTTTGATGGCTAGAATTGTTCTGGTACTGGAGAAGTACAATTATAGCTATCCAGAAGAAAGTGGCCTGCAAGGATTTCTCCATACCAGTGCCCTTTGGATGGATTTTCAGGGCCTGTTTGAAAAACGTCTGACACTGTCAATGGCTCTCAATGATATGTCCTTCATCCACACTCAGCAGACAATGATAATGCCCATCTGAGTGGGGAATCTTATTTCTGTGATTGATGCACTTTTTAAAGAATGGCTTTGATGCTATGAACAAAAGTCTTCAATACCATGGCCTTGAAAGCCCCCAAGAAAGAGGGTAGAAAAAATAGATGGAAAGCCACAATAAATGCATAAGAATGAAGATGATGGAAAGAAAAGAACAGTGAAGTGAAAAAAGGACAAAAAGAATCAGCTATCTCAACATTGCAGTCCTGATTGGTGGAGAAGTTTCAACATGCTGCTGCTGCAGCAGTGCATGAAAAGGAACAGAGAGAAAGGGCGGGAGCTGCCTGTGACATGCACTCTACCAATGTGGGGTGGATGGAGATCCCACCAAAAATATGTAGCTCAGCACTTAGATGTTTCTGACTAGTTTTGTACTGTTGTGAGCCACAGAGATCACAAAGCAGAAATCTGCAGACTTCAACCTACTGA
Organism: Gambelia wislizenii; assembly: GCA_030847615.1. Lineage (NCBI taxonomy): Eukaryota > Metazoa > Chordata > Lepidosauria > Squamata > Crotaphytidae > Gambelia > Gambelia wislizenii. The sequence goes on from JAUMIR010000004.1 coordinate 179,849,910, forward strand.
TATGGACAGAAGCAGATGGGTCACAACAGTTAGGCAGGTGCATGCATTGCGTAGGTATGTTGGTTTCATACCGAAGTAAGCAAAGCTCCACTGACATCTTTTTTTAAAAAATGCATACATTCCATGTATGCCCGAGCATAAGGCACAAACAGCATACGATTGCTGGGCAACTGAAGATGTTTCTTTCTTGGCCCCAACTCCAATATATTTAATAAATTTGTGGCATTGTATCTATGCCTGCCCCAAACTGTTTGCAATAGAACATGCTCAACAAAAATAACTACCTTAGCCAAACCAAATTATCCCTGAAATCTCAACTCCTACTTCAGTGTTATGGACAAGAGCAACATTTGACCCTTTGTTTACGACATGGCCATTTCATCTCTGATCTCTGTTTATTTTCCTGAAATTAAATTTGTTCAACAACTGCAAAGTACATTACCACCAACAAATTATATTTATTTAAGAAAATCAGAGTTTACCAAGATGTTAAGGACAAATTTGGAGAAAGAAGAATGGACAAATGACCATGTTCTCTTCTTACTGCCTGGCTCAGCAATGTTGGTCTGGCAAGGAGAACTTTAATGCTTGCTTGTTATAGGAAAATAGTAAAAAATGGGTCAACCTTATCTCAAAAAGAGGATTCTGGCTATACATCTCAGACAAAGATGGAAGAGAGGTTTACTTCCTGTGCTTTTGGGATATTCTTGCCCAGGTTAAGTAGGTTCTGACTCTGGAATAAACTCCATGTCTCTACATACCTACAGTACCATTTTTAACTCCAGCCACTCCCAATACCCTCTTTTAAGTAGACCAGACCAATTTAACTGGAGTGGAGAGGGAGCAACCCATCTGGGAGTATGAACTGGAGATTATCCTTGAAGGGGAAACTGGATGAGTTCTCTGTGGAAGTGTTGAACCCATGGCAGCTGGGCACACAGACGACCCACTCTTCTCTTCAGTATTCATGGACTTTTTATAGAAGAAGAGAAATTGCATTCAGACCCTGCCTGAAAGGGGGATGTTTAGCAGTAATTCTTGCAGAGGCATTATCTTGCTCACCTGTATGTCTCATGCACGCACATGAACATGCAGCCACCCAGACTTCTAGCTCACAGACAAAAGGAACAAAAAGTGGGATTTTCTGAGCTTTCAAAATATGGAATTTGGGCAAGTAGGCTGCCCAAACTGTGTTATGGCTATTTTCCATTACTGCCCAAAGGAGTCTGAATACTTGATAATATCTAGACTTGCATTTGCATTCTTGTAAGGCCTGCCAGTTTGTGTCTGACCCTACCTGTTGCATGTTGTGAAGGTGAGAAGGACAGGGATCTCAAACTCATAATCAACTTCCGCACCCAACCTTCCTTAAAATATGGTACTTAAAGGACAATCCCAAACATGAATGTGGCTGTGGCATGATTTCCCAAGGAGAGAAAGAACAGCTGTATTCCTAGAGCCAGAAAAATAGGTATGCTTTATAAACAGGAGAAAACTAGAGCATGGTATAATCCTTCATGCATGATGAAGGCTATGTTGAGCTGAACTGGCAAGTGAAGAAATAAGACTTACAAAGAGAGAAGCGGATGGGCCTTTACTGCTCATGCTCTCCTATATGTAGGGAGTGCCCCTACTACACAAACCATTGCACAGCTGGCAGCCTGCAACAGAAGAGGCCCCAGGGCTGGATCAGCAAGACTCCCTGCCCAACAGAGCACAGCAGTGTGTATTGCTCTGCCTCTGGCAATATTGCATACTTGTCCCATGGAGAGAGGTTACTGTAGGTCAGAACTGATGCACTCAGGCAGAGTTATGTGGGTGGCCAGGGCAGAAGTCGCTAGGATGTTGCTGGTCAGCACTGATCCATATTGGCAGCACTGGGAAAAGAACCAGAGTTGGAAATAGCAGGGGATGCTGCAGGTTACAGCTGAGATATGCCTTGGCACAGCTGCCTCCTGGCTCCCAGCTTGGCCTGGCCAATATTATTATTCCACTTTCATGCACACCAAATTCTTAAGATTGTTAAAATAATAATGTGCTAGAAAGCTCTCGCAGAGGAATTTAAACAAATGCTAGATGATTAGGGGGGTGAGGGAAATACCTTTATTGCAATATCTGTTTAGGGAATAAGCTCTTCTATTTCTGATTATTATTGTTGTTGTTGCTGGTATGTTTTATTACATTCTTTACACATACACACATCTCTTGTACAATTGTTTTCCTGTGGATGCATCTACTGTTTAAAGCTGAGACATGCCTGAAAGGCTGGTGCTGCCCTGGGGAACATCTATATGAAGATTAGAAAGGGCAGAAAAGTGAAATGCACAGTATTGCTATTAATGTAGAGAATCAATTGCGGCAAGTTACATTTTGAAATTTCTCATAGGCTTTTGCAGGGTGGGCAGAGGGAGGGGCGCTAGGTGGAGGTGTTATGTGATGTGTGTACCTCTGTGAGTTCAACATCTATCCTCCCCTTAAGGAGCTTCAGTTCTTTGCATTAAATTGGGTGAGATAAACAGAGGTGCCTTTAGGGAAGTGAGAGGGCTGTGTCAATGAAGCATTTGTATTTATTAACTCTCAAGATGGACTGCAGGTCTCCATGTGATAGGATAGAAAATATTAAAACCCTTCACATCACACAAGGCTAGCAGCACCAAGCCAGAGCCCTCATAAACCATTCTGGTCAGGAATGAGGAGCAGCCAACTGCAAAAGGAAATATGTGTGTCTTCCATTGTGCCTGGAAGGGTCCCAGGTACAGCCACCTGCCAAGAGGGTGTATTTAAAAAAAAAAAACACTTTACAGAGAGTGCCTTTCCATTTATTTAAACCAAAAAAGCCTCCCAAGCCCAGCTAGCTAAAATCATTTTTACTAGAGTCCTCAGTGTGTGTAAAACTACAGAGGCAAAGTGTGGGTATAAGAAAGAGACAAGGAGTCTGATATTGGCTATTGTTCCATGTCTAGTGTACACTCTGTGGCAATCTGGGCTTTGGGGCTGTGTTCATGCAAGTTATACTCTCCAGATGAGCGTATGAACTCACACACTCCCTGCAAATTCATGCGTATAAGGGGCCAGTGAACCTTGGCCATAGTGCCTCCCGGCACATTGGTCCCTGTGACCAAGACTAAGAGAGATTTCTTAGGAGAGAGGAGCAATTATTAAACACACAAGAATAAAAATATAGACAATAATTCCATGAGGGAACATTAAATATTACTTTAGAGCAGAGATGGTGAAAGTAGGTCTCCCAAGACATTTTTGTAGCCCCATGAACAAACCCTTCATTCCAAAAACAAAAAACAATTTCCCCCTCAAAATGCCCCTGCACTCTCTAGGGGGTAAAGATGACAATTTCACCAAGTTTGCAGGCTGTTTTAGATGGGGAGGGACTTTTTTTTTTTTTTAAGATGTGATTTGCATTCACACCTTGTTTGGGGGGAAAGGCCTCTCCAAGATGGTGTAGGGGAATTATATCACTTCAAAATTCTCCCCCCCCCCAAAAGTGGCAGTGGAGGTACAGCCTCTAAGGTCCCATGAGGGGCACATGTGGCACATGGGACCTTGGGAAGTTGCCCAGCCCTTCTGTAGAGCTTCTGATAGGGAGCCCATTAGCTTAATAATGAAGAGCAGTCCAATATACGCTAGGCAAAGGAAGCAAATAACAGGATGGAAAAATGCTGTTATGTGAGTGGGGCATTGTTCAAAGTGAAGAGGAACACAATGCAAACTACCTCAAGGAGCTCAGTCGCTATAGCGTAGGGACTACAAGGTTCTAAGAATGAGGTCACAGCTGCAGTGCCTGCAAAGACCTGTGGCTCTTAACCTTTTGTTTACCAGGGACCCCCTTTAAATATATTTTGTTACTATGGCACCCCCAAGCCTTAAGATTTAAAACAAGAACAACAACACAATTACACCCTCCATTAAACCTTCCCTCAGAGGCAATGGGGGAGAGGGAAGACTTTTCTCTAGCTTCTTCCTCCAAATTTGTGACTGGAGTGAATTGAAAAGCAATGCACAGGCCAAGCCAGCCAGTCTTTGCCTTGGCTCCTATCATGTGGGCTGAGCAGCCTTCAAGTGTTTGCAGACCTCTGTGAGGATATCATGGCCTTCTGGGGTCCACAGACCACAGGTTAAGAACCACTGTTATAGGGGGCTAAGGCTAAGTAAACTGGTATTTCTGAGGCTTCAGTGGGAAGAAGATGGAAAACAAAAGGGTTTTGAGAAGGGGTTCAGAACACAAGAATGAGAAAAAGGATTCCAAGTGGTCTGTTGCGAACATGGCTGTCATATAATCCAGATAGTCAGGTTTTATCCAGATTCTACACATGCCACCTAGAGTTCATTTGGACCATCATTTGGCCTGGATTCCAAGCTTTCATTTCATTTTAAAAATTAATTTTAAAGTCTCTCGCCCACATAGAGGCTGAGATTTGGGGCAAAATGTGGAGGCACTATTTTTACAAATGTTATTGCAAGAAAGTTCACCTGGGGCTGCACCACAAGGATATGAGATGAGGCAACGGAAAGGAACAGGAAAGATGGGAGAGTGAGCGGTGTAAGCCGCAGTGTGCAAGAAGCAAGAAAGGGGTGCACTGTGAGGGTGCAAGGTGAGCTAAGGGAGGGAGTAGGAGAGGCGGGAGAGCAAGCAATGCAAGTGGCAGGGTGCAAGAAGCAAGGGGGTGCACCGAGCATGAGTTGAGGCAAGGGAGAGAGTAGGAGTGAGAGAACAGTGAGTGGTGCAAACAGAGGAGTGCAAGAAGCAAGTGAGGGGTGCACCACAAGGGTGCAAAGTGAGGAAGTGAGGCAGTAGGATAGACCAGAGAGTGAGCAGTGTGAGCAGCAATGCTCAAGAAGCAAGCAAGGAGCAGATTGCTAGAGCCTAAGGTGGGGCAAGAGTATGAATAGGGGGGAAGGAAGAATGAGATGAGGGAGGGACAGGAAAGGAAGGTGAGAGGTGCGGTGGCAGGGCACAAGAGCAAGAGAGGCAGGCATGATGAGGGCCAAGGTGCAAAAGGAGGAGATGTGATGTCACAAGGTGAGGGAAGCCGGGAAGGGGGTAGGAAATGCAGCAGCAGAGTGCAAAGAACAAGGGAAGGCATGTCAGAGGCATGAGGTGAGTCCAGACTGTGGGGAGGGGAGAATGGGGGTGAGCCAGTTAGGAGCACAGGAAAGAAAAGAAGCAAGGTAGCAAAAGTAGTTTGCACTCAGCTTGTGGGGAGGAGAGGAGGGCGTGGAAACTTTCTCTCCCCTCTAGACTGGGGCTGGGGGCTGCCGCAGCCTTTCCTAACTTGTGTGACCTTCCTCATTAATACTTTTTGCCATCTTGACCACACTCTGATGTTGCTTGGCCACATGTGTCCTAGTTTTCATCTGTGAAATGTTGGAGGGTGTTTGACTTGATCAGAAAGTTTAGCTGTTAAGCTTTTCACTGGCGTACCAGAGAAAAGGATGCATGAAGTGGCTGGGCTTCCTACCTACTACTAACCTGTTGCAAGAAGAACTAACCCTTCTCTAAACACACACCAGGAGCAGAATAAAAGGCTACATACAGTTTGTAAGGAAAGTATGCTTTTCCTTGAATCTTATTAGATCCTTTCTAAAATGGGGAACATAGAAACTGCCTATCTTAGGAAGGGGGACACCTTTCAAATATGTCTGTCTAGGTGGGTCTTTGGATGCCAGAACTGGGACTTTGGGAGGACAGGCTAACATGGTCCTCTGGCAAAGACCTTGGATTCTGCAGCTCATAACTGATTTTTTAGTTTTTTGTTCAGGCCTGGGCTCTAGTTTAGACAGTGATTTCAGAGTGTTTTTAGCAAGAGAAGCAATTAGGAGGAGACTCTATATGAGACCAAAAACACATTACTAAGCACAGGATAAGGATGGAACATTGTACAGATCCTTGTGGGCACTGCAGTGTGACAATAATGTAATATTTGGAATAGCTCTAGGTTCATAATCCCATCCATAATAGATTCATATCCAAGATGCTAGACTGCTACTGCAGTCCTCTCTCTCTCTCTCTGGTTTTTCTTCGCAAACGAAGATTCAGGAAGGAATCATCCCGCACTTTCTGCAAGCGCGCTGATGACTGAAAAGGCCAATCTGAGATAAACAAGTCCAGTTGCAGAAAGCACAGCAGAGGGTCTCCTTGGATGATGTTTCCGGGTTGTGATTCTTTCTGTGTTGTCGTTTCTCTTCAAGACTTTTTCAGTGTGAGTTCTCAAATAAAGCTGCAGCATTGTGGATAGTGCGGCTCCATGCCTCCCGATGTGAAGCCAGGGCGGACCATTGTTGGTGATCAATTTGGCCAAGCCTGAGATGTTGTTTCAGGGAATCCTTATATCACTTTTTTGGAGCACCTCTCTTATGCTGACCCATGGCGAGTTCACCATAGAGTACTATTTTTTGGAGGCGATGGTCCTTCATCCTAGAAACGTGCCCTGCCCAGTGCAGCTGTGTTCTCAGTATCATGGCCTCAATGCTGGTGATCCCTGCTTGCTCAACGACAGCAACATTCGTCACATCTTTACCTTTGTTCGACCGCATCAGAAGATGCCCGTTGGCCACGGCTAGCCAACCAGGTAGATGGGGATGAGCTTTCATTAGGCCACCTTTTCTAGGCCCCTCTCCATATGGAGCAAGCAGTGCTCTCCTTAAAAAAGGCTGCTTGGTCATTCAGGATGCTGCCGAACAAGACTGTCATCTCCTGGGTCAGCCTCGAGCGACCGAAGTCCTGAGCCGCCTGCATGCAGGATTGGGTCTGTGGCCTCCAGCGCATCTTTACACCTGCTGTTTTGTCCCTAGCCTATCACTACAGGGCTTTTTTGGAACTGGATTTGTCCTTCCTGTGCAATGGATTTTTCTGGTGGAGCGCAGCATGCACAGAACTGGCCTCACCCTTTAAACCAAAGGTTCATCTGCTGTGGCCTTGCAAGCATGGATGGTAGCAACGAGGTCCTCAGGTCATAGGTTTGATTAGAGTTTCCTTCTCTTAGATGGTTGACCTTACAGGGTTGGACGAGCACCATCTGCCCAGGTTTGGGATTAGAGTTTTCCTTCTCCTAGGATGGTTGCCATAAGGCTAGAGAGCCCATCCTGCTCTTTATCAGACACTTCAGTTTTGACCTGCCTGGCATGGGAGGCCCTACTGGTGGCTATTATGCCACCGCCAGCATAGCTCAAAACTTCATTAGGGTACACAAGCCGCTCCCCCACGACAAGGGGGTGTCAATGGGGAGGACTGCAGTCCTAGAACAGGGACTAATGCAAAATATCCAGAAATTGCATGGTACTGGCTTATGAGGCTCTACAACAAGCACATGTTGATGGAAAGAGGGAAGAAAGCAACCAGGAAGCCTAACCATGACTGGACATCTAGCATTTAACCAGAGGTACTAGATGCCCCACATTTACTTCTGTTCCATTCTTCTTTGCAGAGAGGAATAAGCAAATCAGACAATGACCAGAGACCGGGCCTATGAAAACAGAACTTGTTTTAAAAGTGGATATAGCCCTGTTGTCTTTCTCAACATATACCTCTGAAAGAAAAACTGAAGGGGCAGAACAGGTGAATACAAACCCAATGAGACAGAAAGGGGATTGGGATGAGGAATGCAACCGGGAACAGCCAAAAATACATACATGCCTTCCTCAGCATCCTGTATACAAGACATCCACTTGAACAGCAGTGCCTTCCCTTTCACCATATAAAACCAACAGCCAAAGGTATACTGTTCCTATAGTGAAATCATTACCCAAGCAATTGTTTCCCCTTTTTCCACACAAGCAAAGAAGTATGCTGCCAACACCCACAGACAGCTCTCAGCCAAGGCCTGTGCAGAAATCCAAGAGGAGTAGGAGCAACAGCAAAAGTGGAGGTCTGTGTTCCAGGACTCAAAATTGGACATCATGCACAGTACTGAATCAAGGGCAGGGGAGCAGTAATATAGTTAATTGTCTGATGGGGCATAGAAGCCTTTGGATATAACAGAGATCTCCTTCCAATCAACACAACCAGAGTGTAGCTACCATTATATTTGGTTCAAAAATTCTCCATGACCATCTGAAATGAAAAGTCCTTTTCTTCCCTTGTGAATATGCCAAACCTAAAGAAACAGGCTGAGCTGTTAATTAAACTGTTAATTAAAATGACTGAACAAGGGGATGAAGGGCAAATATTAATAACTGGCATTCACAAAATTCTTGAGCATTCAAAGTGTTTCACACCTATTTTTATGCAGTGGCTCTTCCAACAATCCCATAAGCTGAGCAGTATTTTTGTCTCTGTTTTGCAGGTGGTGAGTCTGAGACTGAGAGAGTGCTTTGTTAGTTCATGGCAGGGATGGGATTTGAACTCTCTAATTCATAACTCAGTGCTTAACCACTAAGCAACAGGGGATGACTCAAGCTGAAATATATCCACTGAGTAGTGCTTCTGAGTACATCTCATGACCCATCCCCTCTTTTCTGGTCCGCAGGGCAAAGAGGGGAAATCTCAGAGCAAGAGGACAGTCTGGAAAAGTAATTCTTTGTGTATTTTCCTAATTTGTTAGACTTGGTATTTTTATTTGCATGGTATACTCTGTGCAACTGTGGTTGATGCTAAATATATGAGATCTGTCTATTAAATAACGAGACTGATACAATAACCCATCTTTATTTATATGTATTACAATTCTAATGCTTATCCTCTTCAATATACTCCCCATTCACACTCACACACCAATGCAATCTTGTTTTCCACTGGTCAAAGGTATGGAACATATCAGTTTCTGCCAGCTGTTTCAACACAACTGCCATTTTCTTCTTTACTGCATCAATTGACTCAAAATGTGTTCCTTTAAGCACCAATTTCAATTTAGGGAAAAGAAAAAAGTTTCATGGTGCAAAATCTGGTGAATATGGAGGAGGTTCAAGTGTAGTAATGCATTTATCATCCATAAACTGCGTCACAGAAAGTGCTATGTGAGCAGGCACATTGTCTTATTGAAAAATGAAACCATTTTTCCACAGTTCTGGCCTTTTTTTCCTGACTCTTTCAGCTTTGTCAAAACTTCCTTATAATAATTCTGGTTCACTGTTCTGCCTTCTGGAACCCATTCTACCAAAATTATACCCTTGATGTCAAAACCCCCGATGAGCATGGCTTTGAAATGCGGACTTGCTTTGACGTGCTTTTTTCATTCTTGGTGATGATGGTGTTTTCCAGTGCATTGACTGTCGTTTTGTCTCAGGATCATACTAGAAGATCCAGGTTTCATCACAAGTGATGCTTTTTTTAAAAAAAGGTTTGAGTCTGCCTCAAGATTCTGCAGAATGTCACGTTGCTCAACTTTTAAACTTAGCATTTTTCTGGCATGCAACAGACAACACAGCTGCTTTAAACGACAACTGACAATTAACTGAATGGCTGAGAGTGTTGATGTTTGTCATGCAGGTTCAGACATGTTCAAGGTCAATACTCAAGTATTCACAATCAGTTCTCCATGATTTGTCTGAAAGGTAGAAACACAGTCTCGTTATTTAATAGACTGACCTCGTATCATGCTTAATGACATTACCAGGGACTGTTCCTTGTGACATCACTCAGATCTACCCTCTCTTTACGTCTTTTGGCTCTGACTCTCAAGGCCTAAGATAGTCCTGACTTGATACTGAGCAAAGCATGAATTGCAAATTACAGTAAAATTACATTTAATTTTTATAGATGTCTAGTACAGCCTGCAGCTTCTACTGAAGTTTGAAATAACAGCTTTTTTTTTAATCCCTCTAATATCTTTTTTTAATGACAAGGAGTTCCACACAAAGTTCCTTCCACACACTCAGGTGTTTCACATGATGTTTCATGTAGCCAGTCTGAAAGATAACCTCTTATGGCTGGGCCGAGTCATTGAAATGAGTCTCTGAATTCAGTACTCCAGGCAACTCTAGATATCCACCTGAGTTCTAGGTAAGACTTTCTCTTTGGCTAAACAGAAGTAAACAGGTTGAGCACAGACAATTGTCCTCTATAGTGAAAACATGTTCCTCTTCCTCTTTTTCTTTGTTACATATATGCCAACAGCCTGTGGCATGCTACACATATGGATATGAAAATTTGTCAGGCTTGTTCTTGTGATTCTCAGAATTCTGCCAGCACTCCTGTCCCATCCCAGCTCTGTATCAGGTTGTGAGCTTTCTATTTCTTTCCGTCACTGAAATTGGTGCATATTTTGTGCACATTTCCCCCAAAGGTATGCATTTTTCCAATGCTTTTTGTATGTGTTTTTCTATTGACTAAAGCATGTCTCTGTGCATTTTTCAAATGTGTTTCTAGGTGAGCACATGTTTCAAGAGTACATGTTTTTATGTGCATCCCTTCCACAAATGCTTTCAAACCTCACAAACCTATTATTTTTCAAGAAAAGATGTACTCCATTCTATCACACATCTCAGGAGTTGCAAAACAGATATTTCTATAAAGAAGCTCAAATCCACCAAATTTCTTTTTTTATCCCTTGTTATATACTTAATACATTAGCAGATGTACATGATGGTGGAACTTTATTTTGGTCAGTTGATGATACTTTTCTAATACAATATGTAAGGAAAGAGAAGGTTGAGAGGTGACATGATAGCCATGTTTAAATATTGGAAGGGATGTCATACTGAGGATGGAGCAAGCTCGTTTTCTGCTGCTCCAGAGACTAGGACACGGAGCAATGGGTTCAAATTACAGGAAAAGAGATTCCACCTAAACATTAGGAAGAACTTCCTGACAGTAAGAGCTGTTCAGAAGTGGAATACACTGCTTCAGAGTGTGGTGGAGTTCCCTTCTTTGGAGGTTTTTAAACAGAGGCTGGGTGGCCATCTGTCGGAAGTGCTTTGCTTGGGTATTCCTGCATGGCAGGGGGTTGGACTGGATGGCCCTTGTGGTCACTTCCAGCTCTATGATTCTATGAAATATAATTGCTAGAAAATAATCAGAGATTATTACTTCCTTTTATGATGTGGAGTTTTGGACTATGTGAATACAGGATTAGAACCACAGTTAACAGTTAATACTGTATATTGGAGTAAAAACAGCACAACATAACAACTGCTGACATATTATTTCCCCACATGTGCTGTGAGGGACAGTGGCAAACAGATTTGAAGTAGTTTCTCATTGAGCTCTTTTTTAAAAAGGTATAGAACAAGAAGGAGTGGGATTGAAACTAAAAAGAGGGGAAGGGGGTTAAAGCAGTAAGCTAGGAGATGGGATAAAGAAGTTGGTGCTTGAAGGATAAGCCAGAAGGGAAAGAGGAAGAGTGAATACAGAACAAAGGCATTAATGTTTTGTAGGAAAAGGACATTGGTCTTGAGAAGAGAAAAGATAATAAAATTAGGGAAGATAAAAGAATTAATGCCTGAAAACTTTTGATGTCTTAGAGTATACACAACACAAGCCAAAATGCTAGAATGCCGTAAATCCTCTGGCTTCAGATAAGAAGAGTTTGTTTACTGTCACTGATAATGAAAAGCATTCTTTTTTCCATTATCCAAAGAGACTCTGAAACCTCAAGGATCTGTTTAAATCCATTTGGAGAGGGGGTGTTCTAAAATAATTTTGAGTTTGTAATTTAGAATTCCCTCCATGTGTTCTTTTGACTAGCAGACCTGTTATTTTCTTGTATCAGTGTTCCACTAAAAATCATCCAAGGACAACAATGAGAATGTGGCAGTATACCCATTAGAACACAAGTATAGTTGTATGGGTCCATGAATCAGAGATAAATCCCTGTTCTATCAATACTGTTTTTACGTTCAACTAGAATGCTATAAAAATTTGCAAACTTTTGAGTTCTTCAGAATTCCTCAGCAGTCTACGTGGCGGGGGGGGGAGCACACAAGAGGGGGCGGGGGCTGGAAAGCCCCAAATTGCACTGTGTTGCATATGATTGTACAATACAACATTCTCAGACCAATGTCTCTCCACTGCCTGCCAACCCCAAAACATGTGTCATAGTTTCAAGTGACAGAACTTAATCTTGGAGCCACAGTTTGATGCCTAATCCCTGGAACAGGCTAAGGCAAGTAGCTGATATGGCACAGCTGAAGCAGAGACTGACAGACTTCTTTAGATGCGGGGAGAAGCTGAGAGTTTTAGAGGGAAAGAAGAATTTAAAGGTGGTCTTGAAAAAAAGGAGGAGGCAGGCATATAATGCTAGAGAGGAAGGTGGAAATATAGAAATAGATCCAGAAACCACAAGTGAGTTTGGGGAGGAATTCTGGATAAAGATAATCTCAACTTCTGGGGAAAGGGAAGTATGCGTCAGAGCTGGGCTACTCAAGGAATACATAATCAAGTATCTGCAGAAGTACTTTTTGACCTGTATGAGTATGTTGTGGCATTATTATACACAGGTATATGGGGCTGGGAACTACTAACTGGAGGAAAGGAACAAAAAGAGAGAATGACCCATGAAGACACCAGAGTTGAGAGGAAGAAGGAAAGAGGAAAGAAAGAAGAGCAGCATATGGCAGATGACATAAAAGATGGAAGATGAAGAAAACAGACAGTGTCAGCTGGGAAAAGAGGTAAGGCAATTGGCTCCTGGAAATAGGTGATAGAAAAAATGGAGCAAAGGATTTTATTCTGCATCATTTTGCCCTAGCAATGAGAGTGGGAAAAGAAGTTATTAAGTTATATCGTGCTTCATCAGCAAACAAAGCACTCTGCAATCGGCTCATTAATCTTTATATCTAGGGCTGAAATGAACAGAGCTTTTCAAGTTCACTACTGACATTCAGAACTCTTAACTGTATATGAACATTTAGATTTTTATCTGAAGCGTGCAAGAGTGTTGACAATATGCTTTGGTACTCCAGCCTCTTCTATAAGGAAAGGATGCTTGCCTTCCCGTCCTGATTAAGATAGGCAGCTAAGCTGCTGCCCTTCCTCTCCTTGGCTAGCCACCAAGACATGGGTGTCAGGACCACCTGGTGGGAAGGTCAAATTCTTCTCCAAACTGAAACCTAACAGTCACAATCATAACAAAAAGTTACTTAGACAAGCTCAAGTCTCTCCCACCCCCCTCTCTCTGGCTTTTCTTCGCAAACGAAGATTCAGGAAGGACTCATCCCGCGCTTTCTGCAAGCACGCTGATGACTAAAAAGGCCAATCCGAGATAAACAAGTCCGGTTGCAAAAAGCACAGCAGAAGGTCTCCTTGGGTGATGTTTTTGGGTTGTGATTCTTTCTGCGTTGTCGTTTCTCTTCAAGACTTGTTCGTCGTGAGTTCTCAAATAAGGCTGCAGCATTGTGGATAGTGCGTCTCCATGCCTCCCGATGTGAGGCCAGGGCGGACCACTGTTGGTGATCAATTTGGCCAAGCCTGAGATGTTGTTTCAGGGAGTCTTTGTATCGCTTTTTTGGAGCGCCCCTCTTACGCTGACCCGTGGTGAGTTCCCACACACACACACAAAAATACAGTAGTCACAACCTCAGAGAGTTCAGTCCTGGGAATGAGGAGGTCAAGTCAGATAAAATTCTTCTTCCATGATGATTTGGATCTGGATGCCACCCTTTTGGGTTTTCACCATATCACAAATCAATGACAGACCCACACATACAGTACTATGGCCAAACAGTGGTGGGTGGGGAACAAAGGGACATATAGTGTGGTTTACCATTTGGGCAGGCTTAATCTCTCTGAGATCTCAGCCCCCTGCTCTTCCATCAGAAGGCCAAATGCATCAAATGTTTTCAAATCCCCTTCCCAGAAATCTAAAAGCAAGGCTTTTCTATCCTTTCATTTTCTACAGTCCACTAGATATTTTTTAAAAAAACAAAACAAAACAGGCAACTCAGCTTCTGGCTATTCCTCACCTTTCCTTGCCTTCAACAACTTGCCTCCATGAGATGGTGAGCCCTGACAGAAGCAGGAGCAACTACCTTTGGGAACATTAGATATTTAAAAAAAAAAATGGGCCTGCAGAAAAGTGCATGGAACAGCAGCAAATGTGAAGAATTTTGGCTAAATGTTTGGGGTTTGGGGGTTCTCCAGCAACTTGTGCAAGTAGATAGAGTAGCAATATTAAGGAAGCTGGCAGGGCTTGTGTTCTGGCCAAAAGAAGCTCATGCCTTATACACCTAGTAGCAGGGCATGTGCTTTATAGAATTGTTCTAAGTAAAGAAGAAAGGAGGAGATTTCTATTATAAAGCTTGTTTTCTTCCTTTCCTGGTGCTATTTTGCCTCCACTACCCTGGCCACTCCACCCACTATCCAGGCCTGAATAAAGCCAGGTTCTGTCCCCTGAGCCACCTACACATCCTTGCTCCCACTAGATTTTACTGTGCTACAATGAAGTTTCCCCACAAGGGTCTGTGAATGGAACCTTTTCTTTAAAAAAAAACCTTCATTGATGGCTCCCCAGAAGGGATCAAACTAGATTTTTTTTTCTTTAGCACATACAACAGTGATACAGGATGACAAGATGTGTCCCTTTCAGTGGGTTGCATTCTGACAGAAGAATTCCCACAAACATCTGAAATGTTTAAAATGTGTACATAAGTGTATTAAATAAAATAAAATAAAACAGATTTATTTTATATCCTTCTTTTCTCCCAATATGGGACCCAAAGTGACTTTTGGGGCATAGGATAGAGATCTGGTATTGAGGAACTAGTGGCCAACCACGCTGACTCAAGCAGAAAATAGGTTTTACTGGGCAAAAGACTTCAAATAGACTTCCAGGAGATCCACAGAGGGCCTGGTGAGAGGCACCCTTGGATAAAAACATGGAATAAGAAATATTACAGGACACAACAAGGAAGCACAAAAAAGTGGGAGGATATGAAGGTGATCCATCAGTTCAACAGAGGGATTCTTTGTGAAAACAGGGATTCTTCAATGTACAGTGCATATACAGATGAGAAATCCCTGCCCATAGGATGGATTTGACCTGTGGGCGAGGGCATCTCATCTGCAAACTTCTTCTGTTATCTCTGATAAAGAGGTGGAGATTTTTAAAAAAGGGTTTAAAGATAAGCAAGCTCTGATAAGGGTTGGAGATCAGAAAAGGGACAGGGACCTTTGCTCCTGTTTCATCATAGCATCATAGAATTGCAGAGTTGGAAGAGACCACGAGGGCCATCCAGTCCAACCCCCTGCCATGCAGGAAATCACGATCAAAGCATGTTTGCAGCATGGGGAGCTATATCCTGGAGCTGTGTGTGGTTGGCCACCTGGGGCAGTATGGCCTGGAAATGCACTCTGGTCTGCAACCCAGAAGCTATTGCACTGGGGTTTACTCCTGAGTAGATATTTACAGAACTGACATGGGGGCAGCTCCCATCCACAAAAGGATACCACTCATACCTTCTGGGTAAGGTGCCATTTTATGCATGCATTTCCTTTCTGTATATAAAGCTGTGCCATATAACCAAAGTAATGAGAGAGCATATGTACAGAGTTTGGGGTTGGCACCCATTGCTTTAATTTTTTGTTCCTTTTCTAAAATGTTACCTGAACTATATGAAATTGTTCATAAAACATTAGAGATGGGTGAAAGATAGAACCACACAGGTGGATGGGGACTTGTAGGCCATCTGGACCAGCTCCCATTCAGTACAAGGGATCCAGAGATAGAGCACCCCCAACCATGGCTGTCCAGCCTCTGTTTGAAGATCTCAAGGAAAGGACAGCCTTGAGTCCCATTGTCAAATTGATCTTACCTTTAATAACTTTCCTCTAATGTTCAACTAATGTTGAGAGGCAGTGTAATGTGATGGTTAGAGTGCTTTGCTATGACTTGGGAGAGTCAGGTTTGGGACTGTCACTTTCTTTCAATCTGACCTACCTCACAGGATTCTGATACACATAAAATGGGGCAGAACAGAACCTTGGATGCTGTCTTGAACTCACTGGAGGAAAAGTGAGATATAAATGTAACTGACAAAATAAATAAATCAAAAGCTAATCTCCTGTCATTTAAGTCCATTAGTTGATTTAAATTTATTCCAGCTTTCAGAGTCAGCACAGAATAAGTCTTTGCCTCTTTTATGTGTCCGCCCCTGTGATGGATTCCTCTCCAGGTTGGCCCTGCAGTTCCAGCTCTTGGGCTCCTATCACTCACTTTACCCTTTTACTTTGAATATCTCTCCTTCACTCTGGTATTCTGGCCCCAAGATGACCACTATATGGGACAAGCACATGTGTTTAGTGTTGGGTTCAGTTGGGTAAGGCATGAGCAATTCTCCTCACTAATTCTTAATTGAATATATATCTCTAGACAGAGAGGTATAAAATAAAACAGGAGATTTGTTGTATAACAAGTCAACCATCCAGCAATATATTCAAGTCTTTTGCTCCAAGTCTCAAGTCAAGTTTCAAGTCTCTACTTTCAAGTCTCAAGTTGAGTCTCAAGTCCTTGCAAGATACTTTCAAGTCAAGTCTCAAGTCGGGGAGCCAACTAACAGGGGAAAAAAGGATGCGGTGGTGGGATGTGTGTGTGGAGTTTCAATAACTAGAAAATCAAGAAGACATGCACAAAATTAGGTTAAAAAAATTAAATTATCAGCAAAGGCCTTAGGCAGTGAGCTTGAGGCAGGGCTTGAGATCTGCTCAGCAGCCTGTCTCTGCTTTAGAAAAGCTTTTTGCAAAGCTTTAGAAGGATCCTTCCATCTCAAGCCTATTGCCTAAAGCATTTGTTGCTGCTGCTTCCATCACATGACCAGTAGGCAAAAAGCAGTGAGATCATGGAAGCATTGTTCAGAGGAAAATTGTTTTCTGCTCTGTAGCATTTCTGGATGAATGCATTATGTTACTGAAGCAAGGCCAACAAGTTGGTTGCTAAGAATATACAAGTCACAATCAAGTCAGTGTGTCATTTATTGTCGAGTCAAGTCCAAGTTGAGTCACTGAAGCAACTTAAGTCTGACTTGAGTCTGAGTCAATTGACTCAAGTCTACATCACTGCAATCAACAAGCTTATGATGGCTCTATAGACAATAAAATACAACATTTTAGTAAAATAACTTTTCGCTGCACTCCTTCCACACACTCAGGTCCCATTAAACCAAGTTCCAATCTGGTCCTCACCAACCTCACACTATGGAGTCCTCAGAATAAGGCATCAAAATGGATCACTCCAAGGCCACCACATCAAGAGTGCCTCACTCTCAGGAAGGGCCCCTAAGGGTGAGGCCTTGAGAGGGGGAGGTGGGGAAGAGGAGATGGTGTCATATCCTCCCACCCCAGACAGCAAAACATCTTGCACCACCCCTTGTTTCATATGGGTTAATCATACCCAGTGGCTTCAACCTTTCCTCATGTTTTCCATACAGTGAAATCTTCTTGGGTTCCTCCTCTGAACCCACTCCAATTTGTCTATTCTTAAAATGTGATACCCAGAATTGAACAAAGTATTCCAGATAAAGTCTGACTATGGAACTATCACCTCTTATGACATAGAAATTATTAATGTAGCCTAAAATCATATTGGACTTTTCTGAACTCATATTACATTGCTAACTCATGTTCAGTTACAATCCTTAGATCCTTTTCATCTGTACAACTACCACCTAGCTATGTTGTATACCTTAGTTTTTGATCCTTCTCCCAATGCATAACTTTACTTTTGTCTTTGGTAAATGTTATTTCTGAGGTTTCAGTTCTGTTTTCCTTTCCTTTAAGATCATTTGAAATGTTACGCCTATCTTCTGAAGTATGCATTTTGGCAAAACTAATCTTATTGATGTACTCACTGAATTTTACCCCACTTTTCAGACATTTTATGTTACCCAAAGTACCTGATATCAATAGAGAGATACACTTTCAGGTTTACAAACTAAAAAGCAAAGAGGCGTAAGGGAATGGAGTGAAACTCTTCAAGGCCAGAACCAAGTGGTAGATTGAATGTAAATCCAGTTTGGCTTATGTTCTCTTGGGAATATTGTTGCATAAGCCAAGTGGCTCTGTTTCCTTGGGCCAATGGATGAGTGCAGAGCACAATTTCCCATTACTTCTATAGATTCTGGGCTACAGGCACTTGGTGCTGAGTCTTTCTTCTGGAGGCAGGGGAGGGTGGATAGAAGGCAAGCTCCATGGAACAGTTCTTTTTCTGGCCAACATATTTTTTTTTTTTTTATTTCCACAAGGCTATCAGAGTAGCTTACAAATTGTTTTAAGCAATAGCAACTTACACATCTACACTGCATTAAGCAGTTTCCAATGTGTGCTAGCTAATTGCCCCCACAAGCTGGGCACTCATTTTACCGACCTACGAAAGGATGGAAGGCTGAGTGAACCTTGGAGCCCGCTGGAATCAAACTTGCAACATGGTGACTTGCAGTATTGTCATTTAACCACTGCGCCACCAGGGCTCCTGGTGATATAGCATCAGCTGGTCTTTCCTTTTATTTGTGGTGTTCTCAGGAGGCAGGCCCTAGGCCCCCTGGCCTCTGGAGGAAGCCAGAGTGTGCTTTCCTCCCATATCGTAGTCTGCAGTGAACCATATCATCTATCATTCCGTGTTGTGTGATATATACTACTTTTATGAGAAGTGACTGTGCTCCCAACTGATATTAGTTTCACTCAGCATGGCCAACAGTGAAGGATATTGTGAGATGTAGTTGAACAAAATCTGGGGGAGGGTTACCATTTTCCCATCTCTAGTCTAGATCTTTGGTTAAAATGTTGAAGAGTACTGGACTCAAGAAAGGACCTTACAGCACCCACTGAGGACCTCTCCACTTTAAAGAAACACTGGTGAAGTAAGATCAGCCCTATCATTAAGCAAAGTGAAGCAGCCACCTCAGGCAGAAGTTGGAAGTCAGCAGTAAGATGTTGGAAGAGTTATTTGTGTGTGGTGTGCCTTACACTTCCAAGGCTAGCCTGCTGCTTTCAGGTGCAATGGAAGAAGTGTGGGAAGCATCAAATGCTGATGCAGTTGGCTTTATACATGAAGTAGCAGGGTTTCCATCTTGTTCTTTGCATCAGGTAGTGAAATGCCTTGGGCTGTCCCTCCACTGAAAATACTCCGAGTACAGTTTTCAACCTATGGTGGATGCACCCAATAACATTATCTTCTAGACTTTAACAAACTTGTTATCCAAAATAGCACGGTGAAGTCTGTCAAAACACTTTGCTGAAACCAAGAAAAATTATGTCCACAACCTTTCTACAAAATACTAAAGCTAGTAAGTTGATTTCTGCCTGGTCTTGCTGCATTGCAGAGAAAATGGAAAATTAATTTCTATTTTAAACATATTGGGTGGGTCTGGCAATTAATCACTCCACTTTGATAGAAAACATATAATACTTAAATAACCTATGAAAAGAAATTACTTATTTTAAGAAAAATAAATAAATCCATAGCTTTATTTTATAAGTATACTGACCTGCTGTACATATTGTATGCAATTCTGACAAAACTAGATATCGTTGAGATATTGTCTACATATGAAACAGAATGAGATGCCAGTGTAGTGGGAAATAGATAGCAGAGTGGGCAACAGATGGGAGGAACTTTTTTAAAAAGTTTTTGTTTTTAAGTCCCCCCCACCCCAATGTAGGGGAAAGACTTCAGGACATGTCTGCTTTGGGGTGGGGAATACTCTTCCTAGAACCTAAAACGGTGTTCAGGAGATACAGAAATTGCGCAAGGTACCTTTTTTAATAAAAAACTGGGTGTGTTGAAGTAGGGTGGCTCTCTAAGGTTCACTGTGGAACCTTCTATGAATGGAGAAAGCTAGCACACAAGGAAGGCTGGGCTTGAAGCGCTCTCTTCCTGTGACACTAGATTTTTATTTGAAAGGGTTAAAAAAAACATGGGGAGCATTCAAAGTTAATATTATGCAGTTGCCATCAGAAGTAGTACAATCCATTCTACCACCCCATTCTTGTGCATGTCAAGAACCAGTTTCATGTCTGTTGAAGCCAGTGCCTAATGTTCCCTTGTTTGCATGCATATTTTCCCTTGCCTTCCTTTATTCAAATGCAGGGACTAAAAAATTGCAAAATACAAGTCACACTGCAAGACTTTGACTCCATATAATTAACATTTGTCACAGGGATTATGATGAGTGCATATATACTGCCTAGATACCCAAATTCATATGACCTTCCCTTGCCAGTAACAACCGTATCATGTGCAGTGCAATGCACAATGAAAATGACCCTCTGCAGGAAGGAATGTGGTGGCATTTCACCACAAGGACAGGCAAGCGAATCTTCCAGAAATAGCTCATACTGTAATAGTGGCATAATACCTCTACTGGGTTCAGCTGAAATGTCACAAAGTAGTAAACATGCTTTCACAGTCACCAGAACTAGTCTTCAAGCCAGGTGTTAAGCAAAACAACTATAAGGACTCCTAGGACTGACACTTCACAACTGATGATTAACTGCACATCAGTTAAGGGACTGCTCAACTCATTTATCCATTGGTTTGTTTAAATACACAGACACACACTTTTCTATTAATCAAAATACTTCTCAGTCTATCACAACATTTCTAAAGTGACTGATATAGTTGATTGATCAGCTAAACATTGCCTCTCTTTTAACAAAACAAAAAATGTGGAGGGGGGTAGAAAAATTGTTGCTAGGTGTGCTGAAAATCTCCAGTCTACAGTTTGGAAGGGAGGTGGTGTGATGCAGCCTTAATTAGGTTAGATGGTGCTCGGTGCAAAATAATCTCAGGTGGCAGTGAGACATGCTGGGGTGAAGGAACAATAACTGCTCCCTCTTTGAAAACATAAAACACAGCAATTATTTAGATGATCCAGAAACAAATCCGAATAACTGCTGGCTTGTACATTTTCAAAGGGAGAGCAACTCTTGTGCCTTCACCCCAGCAGGTCTTGCTATAACCTGTGAGTATTTTGCACCAAGTAAGCAGAGTCTAACCTAATTAATGTTGCACTTCTATGCAGACTTTGCTGGAGGTAAATTCCACTGAACACAATGGGATTTACCTTCCAAGCAGGTACATGTGGGATTGCACATTTAAGCCTGAATTGATTTCCTCCTTTCCAAACCACAGACCTGGGGGTAGGGGTGCTTGTAGTATGCCCAGGAACATAGGCTTCTCCCCACCCCACCCCATCCGTAAATAGCAATGTTTCATTGATGAATAAGCTTCAGAAGAGGCATTTCCTGTTGTATGGTAGAAGAGAGCATGGGGAAATGCATCTTCTCAGATGACGCCAACTGTAACACACATTTGCATAATCCAAAACAAAAATATGCCCTCTCCTTTATTTATTTTTGTCTTATGGA
This sequence comes from Gambelia wislizenii, assembly GCA_030847615.1. NCBI lineage: Eukaryota > Metazoa > Chordata > Lepidosauria > Squamata > Crotaphytidae > Gambelia > Gambelia wislizenii. The sequence goes on from JAUMIR010000004.1 coordinate 179,871,160, forward strand.
AAAAGTGCAGTTTAAATATCCATATTTAATCAACCAAGCAATGATGTATAAGTAATCAGTTTTCTCTTGCTTTCAGTCCTAGTTGTTTCGTATGACATGCAGTCCAAAGATGACTTCTGGTGGATTTATAAGCTTGATTGCCACCATGTGACCTTTTAGTTTGTGTGGACAAAGGTATTGTCAGCTACTGTTGCTGACTGGATTTTCTCTATTGGCTCAACCCAGCTACCTATATTCTTCCATGCACACACTCCCTAGCATCCTGGAATTAGGAATCCCTCCTTCGCCTCTTAAAAATAGGGAGATGTCTTAACACTGCAGGATGCACCTGCTGCCACTGGAATGACACATTTTGTAACGCCTCTCCAATTTCCAGCTGCTGCACACCAGCAATTCTTAAATGGCTCAGATGGGAAGGTGTAGTCTTTATGCTCCTGAGGCACAGCGAAGTAAATCAGGCTGCCTCTGACTGGGATGTCTCTGTGAAAGTGATTTGCCCCTAATGACAATGAATGGCAGTAGCTGCTGCTTAACTGGGGCATCGTTCTATTAGCATATATGTTCTCTAATGGAGAAGAATGTTCTTTCCAAAGAGCTCAGCACCCCAGCTCAGCAGATTTTAAAAAATGGGCTAAAACTAAAATATAGCCTTTTGTACATAAAATTGCAAAAGAAGATTAAGTCTTTATTACCCTGGAAGCTCAAGAGGCCTCTTGCCAAGGGATACTGGTGTTTCGGTCATCTTGTCCTTGATCAAGAGCAGTATTTTGAGAAAGCATCCAGTTGCAAACATCCAAACGCTGGGGCTTAGCTGCATAAAGTGGTCCAAATTATTGCAAACCCCAACATAAGTTATAACTACATTTTCATGCAGCTGTAAGAAAAGGTCAGATCAAAATTTCCACATTCTTTAGACACTGGAAACCACTGAAATGCCACAACCCCTTCTACCCCAGGCTGGCCAGTCAAAGGCATTACAGATTGAGAAGGCAAAAATAATCATTTTTGCAACAGCATCCTTCCAGCTGCAGGCAACTGGCTTATGCAATTGGCTCTTGCATTCCATAGAAATCTCTGTTGTGCTGAGCAATCTCAAGCTTCTTACTCTTTACACCATAGTTTGCTTCAGCCACTAGCTTCTCAAGTCTGCTCTCCATTTTGTTCCTTAGACCCTAGATACTACAGCTAGCCAGTCACTGACTAGTGGTCTCTTCTACTTAAAACCTGGATTGGACCTCAGTATAACAAGTATAGGGTAGGTTTAAACTGACAACCTAATTAAAGGGTCTGCCATGCTCCAGTGCACTTTATAATGGCCAGTTCCACAAAAATGACCTCTAATTCAAGAACTCAGCACCTTCAAGGAGCCCTGGCGGCGCAGTGGTTAAATGCCAGTACTGCAAGCCACAAGGTTATGAGTTTGATCCCAGAGGGCTCCAAGGTTGACTACGCCTTCCATCCTTTCATAGGTTGGTAAAATGAGTACCCAGCTTGTTGGGGGCAATTAGCTAACAATTTGTAAAACCACTTAAGAGAGTGCTTAGGCACTGATAAGCAGTATATAAATATCAATTCTATTGCTATTAGAGAACATATACACTGAAACAGCAGAAAGGTGGATGTGGCTTAGGGTGTCTCACTCTGCTACCTTTGTGCACCAGACTTGCCCTACATGGCCCACACAACTTAACAGTATTAATCTAAGAAGAGTTATGTTGCTCAGCAGATAATAGTGTGAGTTAGCATTTTCTGGAGATCATCAGATGAGTCAAAAGTGGTGTTACATCAATGCCAGATTGCAAAAGGGTCCTCTTACCAGACAACATTGTCCCCCATCATTATGCGCCCATTCTGCCAACGCTGCTTTTTATTGACGGGAGAAGCTGTCAATAGATTCCCCCCGTTATGTTTCTGTCATGGACTTGCCTATGTGTGACAAAGTGCTCCATTTCACTGGCGAGATCGCAGCATCAATGGGAGGTCCCTGCCAGAACACTTCCGGGTGAGATCAGGAGATCCAGGTAAGTGACACACTTTGTATGACCCTCCCCAGGTTATTTGAACATTTTAAAGTGTGTTTTTCTGCTTGCTGTCACTTTTTCTTGTGTATTTTTTTTATTTTTGAATTTCCCACATTCGCGTCTTCTCATGAGAATCTGTGGTATTTTGATCCAGGAAGTGAACGGAGCTCCATTAGAGCTCCGTTCACTCCTGGGCTGCCAGAACGACAGGAGAGGAGGTAAGTGTGGTAGGGAGGGTGATTATTCTGGGACAGGGACGGGATAGGGGTAGGAGTGGAGATTGTGGGACAGGAACGCTTTTTGTGTTCCTGTCTTATAATCTCCATAGTCTGCTTTTGTATTCCCAATAATTCACAAACGTTATTTCAGAAATCTTTACAATAATCCTGCAAAATAGGTCTGTAGTATTATCTTATATTGCAAGGTCTGGAAACGTGAAATATGTTGGCAACCTAGCAGAATTGAGATTTGAACTGGACTGCCAATTCAGAGCCCACTCTCTACATGGCAATCCCATGCATGCCTACTCACACGTCCCAGTAAATTCAATGGGTCTTATTCCCACATTAAGTAGGTAGAGGACTGCAGCATTCAGCACTATACTACACAAAAGATGACATCTAATATCTAATCATATTATGTCAACATCAAGGGAGAATTAGAATATTAACAGATTTTGTTTTGTTCAATCTAAATTGTGAGCCACTTTGCATCCCATACTGTCTTCAGATACCACCAAGCTAGCTTGCTGTGCTGAAACACAGATTAGGAAAACCGATCCATGCAGAACAGTTATACTCCTGCTTAGACACAAATCCAACCGTGATGAGTAAGCTGCACTAGTAAAGAGTGAAGGAGCAGTTTCCAATGTTTCTTTGAATCATGCCCTTACCTTGGGTTCCACTTCCTCTTCCCAAATATCTATATAGGCTCTCAGTATTAATTGCACACCCACACATGTCTAAACATGAAGAAAATGAGGTAGTGTGACTGGGAAAGGACCTCTGGCCAAGTGATGGAAGAAATGATGCTGCCAGTAAGAGCAGACAATCTAGCTGAGACAAATGGAGGATCAGATATGTTTCATATTGTTCTATGGCAAGGGCAGGCAACGTGCAGCCTTGCAGCCCCAAAGTGTGGCCCCTGAAGCCTGCTTTGAAGCACCCCAGCACCCCCTAAATAAAAATGGGCTATTTTTTTTCTCATGCTGCAGTTTTGCTCCATGCCCCAACTGAAACCAAAACTGGAGGTGACATTTCTTCCAGTCACGTTGGTGCAGCCTGTGGGGAAGGGGGTGAAAATTGGCTCCATCCCCTCCATGTTTATTCACTTCTATTCCATGGGAAGGGGCCATACCTCAGTGGCAGGGCTCAGGCTTTACAAACAATATATCCTGGTTCTGGAGACAAATGACCCTAAGTCACAGGAGGCCTTGGGGTGGTATTCTAGCCACAGAACTAGGCCACATGAACCAGCAATCAGCCAAACACAGCTTCATATATTCAGTACTTGACTGTAAGCAACCACAAGTTCACTCATCTGCAAGGTTAGAACTGGGCAGCAAAACCTGTACCTTCTGATTTCACATGACCTCTAGATGGAGCCTTTGCAGCAAGCTACCGTATTCTAGAATGGGGCAATACACCCCATCTCTCCTGTCTCTCAAACAAAAGCCGGGGAGTCCCAAGAACTATTTTAAGAGTGCAAGGCATCACAGACACATGATTCAGTTTTTGCAGAACCCTGCACATTCAAACGGAGCGGCAACAAAGAACCACAGGCATGCCAAAGATGGAAAAGAAAAACAGATTATCACCAGAGTTCAATGTATGCACCAATGATGTAACCAGCAGGGGACAGGTTTCATTTCAGCAAAAGAAGAGAGTGTGTTAATGCCTTTGCAGAAAAGCATGGGAAGCTGAGGGTTAACATTCTTTGCAGGAAGCATTCTCTCTCTTGCTCTCTTTTCTAAATATTATTTCCTCCCATGAAACTGGCTTTTCATCCTTGGCTGGAGGCAGCTCCTGCTGCTGGGAATCCAGCAGGAGTCTGTATCTCTGCCACTACACACTCCACTGCTCCCAGCAAGTAACCAAGACAAAGAGACTCCTCTTCTCCCTGCTTCACCCCTGAGAGCAAAGCCCCTGTGTTGGGACAGGAGAGGCAGGCAGAAATATTGGCATGTATAGGAGGCGGATGCTCAGGCCCCATGGAGGAAGATGCCCTTAGGCTGGAGTTTAGGTAAAAAGCTTTTAATGGAGAATGGGGGGGGGGAAGTACCACAGAAATTGAATTCTACCCCCTCCTGCTGCTGCTGAAACAGACAGGCAGTGAGTTAAACAGAAGAGCTCATCCACCCATCCACACCCACATCCAGAACAGACTGGCAATGGCTGTGAATGTATATGTGTCCAGTGAGTAAATTATTTCCCATTGAACTAGTCTTCCTGTTAAATGAAAACATGGTAAGACTTTACCGAACACCAATGGTTTCTCCAATTTCTGTTAGACTGTAGATTATCAAAGCTTGGTGTAGGAAAGCATGTTTATTAATGTGACTGGCAACAAGGCCAGGATTCTTCACTTTGTGGCCTTAAAAGAACCACCAGTATCTACAGTCAGTGTATCCATGGATTTGTATCCAAGGATTCCACCATCCACGGCCTGAAAATATTTTAAAAAAATAAAATAAAATCAAGAAGCAAATACTGTATTGGTTTTGCCATTTTACATAAGGGACACCATTTTACTATGCCATTCTGGACCCGATCAAAGGCTTAACTAGTTCACCAGTTGGTTTATCCACTGGCCAACAAGAAGCCCATGGTAAGCCCACTCACAAGCCAGGAAAAGTAGCTCCTTCTCCCCAGTAAGTGATATTCAGAAGCATACTGCTTCATGTATTGGAGAGTATATATAACCATTGTGACTAGTAAGCATTTACTGGAAGGAAAAAATCCATCTTTCATAAAGAGAGCACACCTTTTCTCCCTAAGGGCACTATGGGGAGAAAAGAAAGGGAAAGGCCTGAGATAGTGCCTGCAGCTACAATAGCACTTAGCATTTGTTCAGCTGCTTATAATTCCTGAACATAAAGCAGAATGGAGGCATCTAACTCTGAAGAGCCCATTGTGAGGATCACACAACAGCAGCAGCAGCAGCAGCGGCGGCGGCGGCGGCGGCGGCAGCTCTATAGAGTTAGGATTAGGACACAGCAGGTCCCAGGGCCCACCTCCATCAGGGATCCACTGGACCGTGCTATTTCTCATCAACACTAACCAAACTCAATTAGTTCAATGTGCAATAACGAGCAGTTTGTAAATATGTCTACACAGGACAAGGGGGCTATGAGAAACTACAAAGTTGCTACCTAGGGTAACATAACACAAAATGTACAGAACTTTTAATGGGCATGAAAAGAGCTAGGCAGCACTGTAATCTCACTTCTTTTTCTGCGCCTCCTCCTCTCTTCAAATCTTGTAGGATATTTAGTCACAGGCTTCATTTCTCTCACACATTCAAATGGAGTTTACTCTTTTGGTTTGAACGGGGACAGGTACGTGGTTGGAATTAAATGCTCATTGCTATTTGGTGCACAGAAGGAATCTGAGGCACATTAAAAGGATTTTTATTTTTTTTTTTAGTTTAAAGGGTCAAGTCTCCAAGGACATTTGTATCTCAGCTGGCAGTGCTACAGGCTATGTATCATTTCAATGGCATCTTCAATAGGGATTATAATCTGAATTGAAGTGGAAATATCTGAGGCAATGAAGCTGTCAGCAGTCTAAGATTAAGGAATTAAAACAGCAGCAAAGCACGATAGGATTTATTCTACATGTATTTGAAGGAAGGCTCAATATTCCATAAAGGTACAGAGAAAGGCAAGAACAATGATCCCATCAATATAAAAAGGAAGGCACTATGAAAATCAGCCACACCAGATGTAAATCGCCCTAAACTGAAAAAGGCAATGAATGAGTCACGGCAGGTTTGGCTGAACTAAATCAAGAAAGCAATGAAAATGACACCGGGCACAAAGAGCAGCTGGAGCAGCACAGATAACGTTACTCCAACCTGAATCAAGACAGGAGAGGAGCACCACACCTCCTACCAACCCCCACCTGCTTAGGTAAAATTTAGGAATGTGCATTCAATACAGTCAGTATGTAGCAAGATACTGAGGGATCATTTCTAGCTTCACAGGATTGAGAGAGAGAGAGACTGACTCATCTGGGATTCCTTCACAGTACAGGCAAAGCCAAAAGGAGGACAATTTATAGTTTTAACCTTGAAAACTGTTTTTAAACTAGGGACTCCATGTTTTGTTTTTGAAAGATGCATATCTATCAAGGTCATCTGCTCCTGTTGAGAAATTCCAGGTTCTTGTTTTAGGATATGGCACCACAATTTGCTGCTATTTCCAGCAATTATCATGTTCTGCTTTTCTATTTTTTTTTTCACATTTGCAATATGGTTCAAGCCCACCCCCTCCCTACCCCCACCCAGCTATCCTAACTCATCCACTTATATCACTGAGAAGGTCACAAACAAAGGTTTTCATCCTTGTAAGTGATCTTCATAAGTAATCTACAATATGGGAGATATTAAAAATAGGAAGGACATTTCAGCGAGCTCAGAGTGCAAACAGCATGTTCAACTATAAAAGCTATAATAAACTCCCCTGGTTCCTCAAAGATAACAATATACTAGGCTCAATCTGTGAGGATGACACACACTATAACCATGTTATAGATGGAAGAACAATTCCCACATAAACCCATGCACATTATTTTTATCAGTTTATTAACAGAAAAAAATATATATACCTAGCAGAATGTCTCTCGTGCATACAAGGCCACACAACACAAAGTGAAAAGCAAGCAGAACTCATATAAGGGAAGCAGCAGCTGCAACTGAAACCAAGAAATGTCAGGTTCTAAAGGGACATTTAGTTCCATGCTTAACAGTAAATGAAAAGATTAAAAAGGAAGAAGCAAGTTTGAGAGTGGGTTTCCCCAAACTATTGCAAGGAGGTTGGGAGAAGGGAGATGCTAATTTAAAGTTCTTTATTCAGTATTGAAGTTGACCACCATACAGGCAAGTGTGATGCTATCTTTTCAGGCAGGAGGACACTAGTGATGGCAGGGCATAGCTGGCCCCACACAGGAGGAATGAGACTGCCTCCCAGCTCCTACAGCCATCTTCTACCAGTAAAGTTAGATACAAATTCACTGCAATGTCTTCCATGGATCTGTCAAGCATCACCTGGGCAGAAACAACAGCTATACAAAAGAAAGTCCATGGCTTATCAGTGGCTCTTCTTGGTTGAGCCAAAGCCAGAGAACCCCATCACAGCTGCCATTTCATCATCGTCCTCAAATGTCAAGTCTTCTTCCGCCCTCCTTTTCTTCTCCCTCTGTTTTTCCTTTTTGTAGGCTTTGGCCTTTTCCTCCTGCAACAAAGGGAAATAACTGCCAAATGAATCAAGCTTGCTTGCACAACCAATCTCTTAGAAAGGCAAAGGATAACGTCAGAAACTAGGCCACAGAGGAAACATTCTTTCTGGTCTGAAGAACAAACAATGGGTGGAAGAGAAATGGTTGGCTCCTCCGGTTTTATCCCGAAGGAGGAGTGGAAAGGTAGCTGTCCAAAGAGACACATCCAAGTGACACATGAAGAATAGAATTGTACTGAAGAATCCAGCAACTGTCCACCTCTGCTATTAAACAAATGCCAAAGGCTTCATCAAAAATTAACAGTGATGAAAAAGCAGCTTTGCTTTTAAAGCAACAGCCACAGCTTCTATCCTGATGCCCTGATTCAACAACTGTGGTGCTGAATGATGGCAACAGACAATGTCAGTACCTGATGGCTGTTGGAACAGCCAAGTGACAGCTGCTCAGTGAAACATAAGCCATGTTCCGAGTGGCTTTGGGGTTTTTTGGCATCAAAGGGTTTCCACGGCTCTAATCAAAATGTTTCATTCTGTGAGATTGCAAGGCCTGGAATGATGCCAAACTTGTGTTGGGGGAAACAGAAGTGTGACTTCAGCTACTGACTCCTTGGCAGCTGCAGAGGCTGCTGAAGCTTAAAGTACTCTCCTGTTTGTACAACTATCCCAACATATTGAAATGGCACCAGAAGACTCTTTCATAGCAGCCACCCACAGAAACTGAGAATTCAAAACCATGGCTGGATTTGTGGAAGAGAAAAAATGCTATTAGCTGGATTTTTAAAAATCTGCTTCTGATTTCTTATTACTATTATTCCACCATTTTCCAAATCCAGGACTCAAGGTGGATTACCATTGTTAAAACATACAGATAAAAAAACACGCACATCATACAAGTTAAAATATAATTACATTATCAATAAAATTAAAATCAGTTAGAAGCATAAATACATTAAAAAGAACAATACAAATATAGACAGTACAGCACATTATGAATTGCCTTTCCCCCTGGCAATTAGCCCTCGAAGACCTGCAGAAACAGAATGCCTTTGTCTGCTTACAGAAGGATAGCAAAGAGGGTATCAGTCTAACCTTTCTAGGAAGGGAGTTTCAGTGCCTGGCAGCAGCCACCAAGGAAGCTCTTTCCCATGTACCCACTAGATGAACCTGTAAGGGTGCTGGGGCAGAGAGAGAGGCATCCCCTGAAGATCACAAGACACGGGCAGGCTCATACAGGAGAACATGATACATTGCATAATGTGGCCCTGAGCCACATAGGTCATCATCAGCACTCTGAATTGTGCCCAGAAACAAACCAGTAATCAGTAAAGGTGTTTCACGAGGGGAGTTAAATTTCCCTGTAGCCAGTCAGCAATCTGGCTGTAGCATTTTGGACCCTCTGCAGTTTCTGAACAGTTTCCAAAGGCAGTTCCACATAAAGTTAAGAGTAAACCAAATGGAATGTAATTAAGGCATGTTTCACTGTGGCCAGATCTGACATCTCTAGGAACTTGTGCAGCTGGCTCACAGTAGTAGTAGTAGTAGTAGTGGTGGTGGTGGTAGTGGTGGTAGCAGTAATTATTATTATACCACTTTTCTCCCAAAATTGGAATTCAAGGCAGCTTACAATTTAAAAATATAATACAGGTAAAATATGCCAAAAAAGTGAACATCAAAATGAGATTAAACTATTGACAATATTAAATGATTTAAAACTACACTTAAAGAGAAAGATACCATTAAAAGATAAAAAGCTGTTAAAATAGTTGTTTAAAACAATATAGAACCCTTTAGCTCATTCTCTAAAAACATTCCATTTTAAAAGTCTGCTGGTATAAAAAAGGTCTTTGCCTGGCAACAGAAAAACAACAGGGAGGGTGTCATTCTGGCCTTGCTGGGAAGGAAGTTCCAGAGTCTAGGGGCAGCCATTGAGAAGGCCCTTTCTGAGGTCACCACCAACTCTGCTCCTGACAGTGGTGAGAATGCTACATTGGGTACTTACCGTGAAGGTACTTTCTGTAGGATAGATGAAAGGAACAATCTGGAAGTGTTGGGAACCTAAGACCGCCTAGTTTGAAGGAGGAAGTAGAGCAGAGCCTCTTGGGAGATTTTAGCTCTTTGTTCTCTAGTCCTCCTCTCCCACGAGGCCAGTTCTCTGACTAGCATAGCCCTGTAAGAAAAGGTAAGAAAACTCCTCGCTGTTGAGAAAAAGAACACACATTGTTATAAAAAAACCACCATTACATTCCCTGAAAGTGACCTTCCTTGACAGTCACAGGGTGGGTCGGATTGTTCCTGCCATCTATCCTACAGAAAGTACCTTCACGGTAAGTACCCAATGTAACATTCTGTAGGTGCAGATGGCAGGACCAATCCGGAAGTGTTGGGACGTACCCAAGCTCTCTGTCTCTAGGACAGGAGTGACTGTCTGTAAATTTCCTCTACTGCTGTACCACCTTGTGAAGAACTCTTCTCCCAAAGGTGGCTTCAGTTGACTTGAACTTGTCTACCTTGTAGTGCCTGATAAAGGTAGATGGTGTACTCCATGTTGCTGCTCTGCAAATCTCATCTGCAGGCGCATTTGTTGAAAATACAGCTGAGGTGGCCGCCGATCTGGTGGAGTGTGCCATCACCCCGGATGGACGTGGCGTGTTCGCGGTGTCGTATGCCATGAATATGCATGCCTTGATCCACGTTGCCAGAGTCTGCCGTGACACCCTGGTTCCCATTGAAGCTGGTGTGAAGGATACGAACAGGGAGTCAAATCGTCTGAATGCTGTTGTACGTTTGATGTAGATCCTCAGGGCCCTCCTGACATCCAGCTTGTGCCACAGTTTCTCAGTAGGGTGAGACTGTCTGGGGCAGAAAGAGGGTAATATTATTTGTTGCGATACATGAAATTGGGACAATACCTTGGGTTTGAAGGATGGATCTGGCCTAAGGTATACTGCGTCCTCTTCGAAGGAGCATAAGTGCTCCCTTACGGAAAGTGCCGTGAGCTCCGAGACCCTCCTGGCTGACGTGATTGCCACTAGAAATGCCACCTTGATTGTCAGGATCCTGAGTGGTACCTTCCTCAGTTGTTCAAAGGGGCTTTTGGCTAATTGGTGAAGCACCAGGGCAGATTCCATGATGGGAATCTGTGATGTACTGGGGGGAGATTAGTGTCGCCCCCCCTTAAGAATCTCCTGATGTGCGGATGTAATGAAATCCTGCTTCCCTGCGGACCTTGTATGAAGGCCGCCAGCGCAGCTACCTGTCTCTTCAATGTGTTCGGTCTGAGGCCCTTCTCGAGTCCCTCTTGTAAAAACTCCAGAATATGTTTTGTCGAAGCTTCCAGTGGGTCCACCTTTGCAGTTGCGCACCATTGCAAGAACACTTTCCAGGTGGCCTGGTATATCTTTCTTGTAGATGGTCTGCGTGAGGCCAATAGGGTTTGTATTACCTTGTCCTCGTATCTGCAATCCTTTAATGCTCTCCGCTCAATCTCCATGCTGTCAGTTGAAGCCATGTCATGTCGTGATGTGTGACTGGGCCCTGAAGAAGGAGATCCTGGAATGGGAAGAGCCTCATGGGTGGCTCGACTGACATCTCTGTCAGGTCCGAGAACCACGGACGGTGTGGCCAGTGTGGTGCGATTAGGACCACTTGCACTCTCTCTTCCTGTATTTTTCTGCACGTCTTCCCTATCAGAGGGAATGGGGGGAATATGTACAGTAGGCCTTTCAGCCACTGGGATCGGAGGGTGTCGGTTCCCTCCACACTTGGGTGGAAGAACCTGGTGAAGAAACGCTTCAGCTTGGTGTTGTGATGAGACGCAAACATGTCCACTGACATTTCCCCGAATCTCCACTGAATGTGTACATAGATCTCCTGGTTCAGTTCCCATTCTCCTGGGAGTACCGTGTGCCTGCTCAGGAAGTCCGCTTGTGTGTTGTCCTCCCCTTGGAGATGTTGGGCCGTCAGAGACAGGACTGTCCTCTCTGCCCAGAGGAATAGGGTTACTGCTTCTGTGTGTAGTGACCTGGATCTGGACCCTCCTTGTCTTGCTATGTAAGATTGAGTCGTTGTGTTGTCCGTGAACAGCAGAACGTGTTTGTTCTTCAGTGTGCTGGAAAAGTGTTTCAGGGCCAGTCTGGCTGCCCTGAGTTCCAGCCAGTTGATGCTGTGTTCCTGTTCTTCCTTCAACCATAGTCCCTGTACCACCTTGCCTTGGCAGTGTGCCCCCCATCCTCGGAGACTGGTGTCCAAAGTGACCACTATCTGGTGGCTGATTGTCAAGGGAGATCCTTTGGCTATGTTTCGTGTTAGCGTCCACCAGGTGAGTGACTCTCTCACCGTGTGTGGAATGTCCAGGGTGAATGTCTCTTTGCAAGAGATTCTTTCCTGGTGCAGAAGGAGTAGTACCTGTAAAGGCCTGGAGTGGAACCTTGCCCATGGGACTATCTGAATTGCTGATAATCATAAGGCCGAAGAGTCTCACTAGCGACGTGATCTGTGCCCTCTGTTTCCTTCTTGTCGTCATAGCTTCCCTTTGAATGGACAATTGTCTTTCTCTGGACAGGGCGACGGAGTAGTCTACGGTGTCTATTTGCACCCCTAGGTGGACTATGTTTTGTGACGGTACCAGGGTGCTTTTCCTGAAATTCACCATGAAGCTGTGTCTTTGTAGACACTCTATTGTTAATTGCAGATCCTGCAGTGCCTTGTCCCTTGACAGCACTCTCAGCAGGATATCGTCCAGGTAGGGATACAGGTGTATCCCCTTGGTCCGCAGATGTGCGATTAACACCACCATGACCTTAGTGAAGATCCGCAGTGCCGTTGCCAGGCTGAAAGGGAGTGCCTTGAACTGGTAGTGCTCCTCCCCGAATGCAAATCTGAGGAACCATCTGCTGTCCGGGTGCATCTTTATATGGAGGTATGCTTCCGACAAATCGAGAGAGGCCAGGAAGTCTCCTTCCTGGACCACTTCCCGTATTGACGAGAGTGTTTCCATCTTGAAACGCTTGTAAATAACGAATGAGTTTGTGAACTTGAGGTCTAATGCCGACCTTAAGCTTCCATCCTTTTTTGGTACTGTGAAGAAGTAAGAGTACACCCCTGAGAAACGTTGTGTGTCTGGTACTTCTTCTACGGCATCTATTTCCAATAGGTGGTTTATTGTTGTTCTCAGGTTCCGCGCCTTCAGTTGGTTTGCTGGTACTGGCGTGGGTAAGAACCTGTTCCTGGGTTCTGTATTTAATTCCACTTTGTACCCGTGGGCAATGGTCTCGTGAACCCACTTGTCCGTGGTGGATGCCAGCCAGACGCCCAGGAACTTCGACAGCCTTCCTCCCACTGGAGATCTTTCCACGTCAGGACTGCTGACGGGAGGAACCTCTCTGTGATTGGATTCCCCCCCCCCTGTGATTTGGAGGTGGGTTGGCAAAAGGGGCGTGGCGAATGACGTACTTGGTTCTTGCCCACACGGGTCTGGTGTATCTGTAGTTCACCCTCTGTCCGTTTCCCCTGTAGTGACGAAAGGAACTGTTGAATTGGAGTGTTCGCCTGAATGTCTTCTTGTCTTGCTTTCGCCCTGCTGAGGGCATGGCCTGCTTCTTGTCCTTCGTCTCAACCAGTATGTCTTTAAGGGCTTCCTCGCCAAACAGTTTGGCCCTTTTGAACGCAGCGGTAGCTAAGGAGTTTCTAGACCGTCCATCAGCATCCCATTGCTTGACCCAGAGATATCTTCTTGCCAGGTCGGCTGCTCCTGATGCCTTGGCAGCGTATGTTAGGGAATCCTGTGATGCGTCCGCAATGAAGTTGAGAGCCAGGCGGATCCTGCTGAAGGCCTTGTTCAAAGATCCGGTGTCCAGGTCCTCAGCCTCCATGACCTCCTGGAGCCAAATTATGGCAGCCAATGATATCAGGGCCGTGGCTAGTGAGGACCTAATTCCCAGGGCAGAAGAATCAAATGATTTCTTCAGGGCGTTATCGGCCCTCTTTTCGTCGGCGTCCTTGAGGATGCCATCCTCTTCTCTAGGTGCCAGCGAATTGGAAACCATGGAGACCACTGGTCGGTCAACCACCGGGGTCTTCAATTTGTCTAGCACCTCCTTGGGGAAGCTGTAAAACCTTTGGGCAGCTGCCACACCCTGCCTTCCCAGGGCTGGCTTGTCCCACTCCTCAGTCACCAAGTTCCAGAAGGCTCTTGGGAATGGGAAGAGGGGCCTCTTTGATTTGTTTGAGGGCATCAGCGCTGCTGCCTTTTCGCTCCTGGGAGCGTGAGGGTCTTCAGTGGTGTCTTGTTTGGTCGTAGGAGGGGCAATCCTGAGTGCGGACAAGGCCCTGCTGAGGAGGTAAGAGAATTTTTCCCCATGGAAAATTCTGTCTGCTGCCTCTAGATCTAATGTTTCCGAATCTGAGAGTTCCCCATCCTCTCTGTCAGGAATGTGAGACTCGTCATTGTCCCCCATGGTATCTAAGTCCGGATTGGTGTTCCGGAGAAGGTCCTCCCCTTCTGAGGCTCCATCTGACTCCTTGGATGAGTGTCTCGAAGGTGAATCCTTCCTTTTCTTGCCTGGTTGATTTCCCTTGTTGTCCTCTATTGGCCTGATAGGGTTAAGGGGCGCCTTGTTCCTTTTTGGAATGGATGCCTTTCCCCTTTCCTTTCTTTTCTTCAGGAGGTCTAAGCAGTTAGGGGTTGCCTCCTGTTCCTCCTCCTGATCTGAGAGGAGGGCTTCAGATAGCATCATCAAGGCCAATCTAATCGATTCCTTCTTGGCCTTGCCATCATCTGCCTTTTTTGCCTCTTCCTCTCCTTTCCCCTTGCCCCCCACATCCTCATCCCCTTGATCGTCTGGATCAATGGGCTCTCCAATATCAAGTCAGTCATTGTCCTGGCCATCCTTTCCCTCCATCCCTGTGGGGATGTCCCCATCCTCCTCCTCCCCTTCACTTGAAAACTCCAAGGTGTCCAGGATGTGCCTGGACTTCGATACTGCTGCTCCCCCTACCTTATCCTGGGTCTCCTTCATCAGAATGTCCAGTAGGTTGATGTTGTTGGGGGAGTTCTGGGGGGGCAGGGAAGAGACCTCGGCCCCCGCGGTTCCCAGGCCCTCCTGCTGCGTTGTTTTCCTGTGCAGCTGGGTACTGGTGGCTCTGGGCACGCTGAGAGAGCGGCTGCTAGCCAGGGCCCTCTCCGCTTCCTTTGTGGCCCTCCTCTGCGTCACCAGAGCAGGCAGGAGGCCAGCGGAGGTGCTGCTGGTAAATGGGAGGTCGCGGCCACCATTATGGGGGCTGGAGAGCTCCTCCATCCCCTTTCTAAGCGGCCTCGTGGCACCCTGGGTAGCGCCGGCCAAATGGTCCTTAGTGCCTCCCATTTCTTCTCCTGAGTTGCCGGGAGGAGAACTCGGTTAGGGTAGGCAAGTGGGGAAAGAACAGTGGTCGGGCAGATAGCGTGGCTGCCGAGGGGGGGGGCGCAGGGAGAGAGAGAGCGCGGGAGGAGATCAAGCTGGGATGGGGGAAAAGGTAGGGAGAAATCAGCTGGGGGGGACCTTGAGCGGAGGGACAGATACAGGAGGAAAAGGTGTTTTGTTTGTTTGTTTTTTGTGGGAAGCAAGTGGGGAAGTTAGAGGGAAAGGAGGTAGACAAAGAGTGGGTTAGAGGCGGGGGGGGGGTCTAAAGGAAAAAAGTTCAAAAGGTGAGTCAATCTGGAGGAGCTGGAATACCTGCCTTGCTGGGCTAAGCAGGAAGTAGAACTGGCCTCGTGGGAGAGAAGGACTAGAGAACAAAGAGCTAAAATCTCCCAAGAGGCTTTGTTCTACTTCCTGCTTGAGCTGGGCGGTCCTAGGTTCCCAACACTTCCGGATTGGTCCTGCCATCTAGACCTACAGAATGAGAGAAGGGCATCTCCTGATAATTGCAGGCTCCAGGCAGGCTCATACAGAGACATACAGTGTGCCAGATAGCCTGGACCTGAGCCAGAAGCCTTAATTGTGCAAATGCACTCCCTGCCACTGCTGAAACATGAGCTTCCAGGCTCAGGGCTGAATCCAGGAATACATCCAAGCTGCCAACCTGCATCTTCAGGGGAGTGTAACCCCACCCAGCACAGGCTGAATCCCTATTCCTTGACCTGCCTTCCAACTGACCAGAGGGACCTCTGTCTTGTCTGGATTAAGTTGCAATTTGTGTACCCTCATCTAGTCTGATGACTAGTACTGGTTTAGACCCAAGGCAACTTTCTTGGATTGAGGTGGAAAGGTATAGCAGAGCTGGGTCTCATCTGCATACAGATAGCACCAGACCACAAAACTTCAGACGACCCCTCCTACCAGTTTCATTTATATGTTAAACAGCATGGAAGATAAAACTCAATCTTGAGGGACCCCACAGGCTAACAAGCAAGAAGTCAAGCAGGAGTCCCCCAAAACCATCTTCTGGATTCACCCCTACCTACAGGTGCTGTTAAATGATGCTTCCAAGTCCCACCACAACAAGGAAGCCCAGAACCAACAGGGACACACATCCTGTCCAGTTTCCAGTGTAGATTGCCCACCAAGGCAACCAAAGCCATCTTTGTCCCAAAGCCAGGCCTAAAACCAGACTGAAATTGATCTAGATCAATGGCTCTTAACCTTTTCTTTACCAGGGACCCCTTTCAAATACCTTTTGTTGCTGTGG
The DNA here is from genome assembly GCA_030847615.1 of Gambelia wislizenii. Classification (NCBI taxonomy): domain Eukaryota; kingdom Metazoa; phylum Chordata; class Lepidosauria; order Squamata; family Crotaphytidae; genus Gambelia; species Gambelia wislizenii. Next base: position 179,887,300 of record JAUMIR010000004.1, read on the forward strand.
ACCCCAAGACTTAACTCAACATTTAAAACCCTAACAATAATAATAATACTGATGGTAGTAATAATAATACAATTACACCATCCATTAACCCTTCCCTCAGAGGCAATGGAGGGAAGACTTTTCTCCTGCTTCTTCCTGCAAATTTGTGACTGGAAGCCTTTGCCTTGGCTCCTGTCACGTGGACAGAGCAACCTTCAAGCTTTCACAGACCCCCTGTGAAGACATCGAGGCTTCCTGGGGGGCTGTGGATCACAGGTTAAGAACTACTGATCTAAAGAATACACATGACCCCAAAATCCCTGGAGTTGGATGGCCAACACACTCCAGTACCTTGTCCAAACACAGAATGTTGGAAACTGGCTGGTTGTTGTCCAATGTGGTCTTTTCCATATTGGGGAGGATTTTTCCAACAATATGGAGAGGACTTTTCCAACAAAGGTGATAACTGCCTCCTTCAGGCAGAATAGAACTGTGTGGTTTTAGCAAGGCATTGATCACTCCCTCTACCCACTCAGTCTCCCTCTGGCTTTTTTTAATAAGACAGGAAGGGCAAGGTCTAATGCGTTCTCTGTATGACACTGCAGTTTCATTTTCCCAAACTAGTGAGCACTTGATCATCCTCACATACAACCAGTCAACTAATAGAAGAAAAGAGCTGGTGAATATTTCACTAAGGTTTGCTACCAAAACCAGTATAGATAAATAATTCTGGGATTGCCTTGGAGCAGTGGGGGGTGGGGGAGAACTATTTGTGTGTCAGCTTCCATATAGATTGCTTCTCTCCTACAAAAGGAGATATCTTATATTGAGCCATGTTACTGGTTTGTGGAAGTCTGAGGAGCCTCCTCTGCTCTTTGCTTGAACCTATAGGGAGGGATCTACAGTTGCCCCTTCACATTTGCTGGGGTTTGGTTCCAGGACCCCCTGTGAATACCCAAATCCGTGAATACTCAAGTCCCATTATATGCAATGGCATAGCAAAATGGTGTCCCTTATATAAGATGGCAAAATCAAGGTTTGCTTTTTGGATTATTATTTTTAAAAGAGTATTTTCAAGCCGTGAATACTTAAATCCGTGAATGCCAAATCGGTGAATGTGGAGGGACAACTGTAAAACCTGCACTAAATCTGAGGCAGGGGAAGATGGGTTCTACAACATTGAATCAAATATAAAAATATGTATGCATTCATTAATGGGCTAAATAAATAAATGATTTACTCTGCTTCTGGGAGGTTAAGTAGTTACAGATGGCACTAAGGCTTCTCCTGTGACTACTGGAAATCCTCTTCAGGCCTTCCCAACTGCAGCTTTAAGTGAAAATCAACATTAAGAAACAGAAGCTGTCTCTGCTGACATGGAGAGACAGACTGGGCCCCACCCCCAGCCCAGTCTGTCCATCTAATGGAAGGAAAGGAAAGTATTTGTCATTTTTATCACACGCTGGTTTCAAAAAGGCAAGCAGTTACCAAAAAGCACAGCTTTGCTATGCATGTGATAAAATACCTTCAAAATTCCTCACATATAACCTCATGAGGCTGCTACGGATGGAATGAACTACAATGGGAAAAATCTTTAATGCCACCTGCAGGCCACTGCTGCACAGAAGAGACTACACAAGGATTTTCCCCCCAGGCAATTTACCTCTCTATCTAAGCACCCAAGAGTAGCAAGGCAAGGTGCCATTTCAGGAAGGTGAATAAATTCACATTAGCACTAAGATGTGGGATCAGAGACACCATTACAAAGCTGTTGGAACAGGAGAAAAATGGCAAAGCGCCTGTTTTTTTAACAGGTAGAAACGCCTTGGCAATCTAATCATGATGGAAAGCCAAGAAATTAGGTGTTATTCCTTTCTAGTCATGCCTAATTTCATCAAATCAGGGCAACATTTTACCTCTTCTCTGAGTTCCTTCATCCTCTCCTCGAAGTCATAATCCTTCTGCTTCTCCTCCATTTTCTTCTTGTTCACTTCAAAGCGTTTCTTCACTTGATCTAGTGTGGAGCGCTCTACTCTCATGGACATACCCAGGTTCCTCTGATCTAAAAAAGGTAGGAACCAGTGTTGTCAGTTTCTTGAGCCCAAGCTGCCATATTTTTGTATGGACAGGTAACATTTACTCCACCGGTTAATTTGAGAGTGAGTTAATTTTGAAGGGATAGGCAATCATGATTACCAAGCTCTTAATTAATAGTCTGTTCAAAGCTGGGGGCCTTGATTGACACAGCAGGAAAGAAGTGAAATAACTATCTTTTGCTTCCCTTCCCTTCCTGATTACCTCCACCCTCACCCTAGCCAGTATCCAATGATGCATAGCAAACTAAGATTGGGTCCCATGTGGCTGATGCTTGTAACACTTAACAACTGACTGTAAGCCTCCTGGACCTGAGATGAAATCCTTTTCAAGACTGCAGGGAGGATTTCCGTAAAAAGATGCCTTTTAGAACACACAGCGTGACCATGAAGGTGGAATTCATATGCTGCGTGCCTAAAGTGGGAGGAAGCCAACTGGGCTTGCTACCTTTGTTATTTCATGGAAACTGGGAACAAATGACTGATCCTCTACTAAGTACCTGCTTCTCCCATCTATGCCTGTTAAGAGTTTAATGCAGCTATTATACATGTATGTAAACCAGGCAATTGAGAGCATACAAGCAGGCAGGATGGGCCTGAAGCACAGTCTTCCCTTTACCATTTTGTTAGATGATTTAGGTTCTATATTGAAGGAAAAGGAAGGGCAACTCTTGTAAGAGTAGATAAGCCTTTTCACTGAGGAAGGGAATCTCTGACCACCAGGCCTAATCTGGCCCCAATGAGGCTCCCTGCCAAACTGGCCCAGGGAGCCTCCTGAAGTAGCCTCCCTGCAAAATCACCACTGCTGGTCTGGCACGGGAGCCTCCCCTGCACATGGCTGGTCTTCCCAAATGGCAAAGCAGGAGATGGGCAAGAAAATCCCACTGTTACCTCCAACTACAGACTGGAGATCAAAGCAGACCACACACACACACACCAATAGTCAGTGGTGTGTGTGTGTGCTCATAATCAGTTACTGGGAAGTTACAGCAGAAATAAGTTCTCCTGCCCACATCATCCTCAAAGAACCCCCTGCAGCCAGCACTGGGTGGGATAGCTTCTTCCGTACTGTACCTTTTTCCTTTGGGAATGAGAAGAGTGGGAAACAGATGACAATAGGGTCTATTCTAGCCACCTTGTTCCCAAACATAATCTGAGCCATGAGTCATCTGTGCCCTCCCCAGATCTGTAACTGTAAGGATATCTGGCTAGCATAGGCAGAAGGCATAGTTCTAAGACCTGTGTTTGTGTCTTCATTACTAAGTATTCTGACCTTCTAACTACAGGTCAAAATTCCTCTGCAAATACGGTGGTCACTAACTGGAAGAAGGGTGCAGTAATTGGAAGAGCCTTGAATAACTCATATACGGGGGAGGGGGGAATCATACTGTAAGATTTATTTGGGTAAAAAACAAAATATAGTCAAGCATATAAGAAAATCAGAGAAACAGAAAATTACATTAACTCTCTAGGAAGAGTTTATTATTTGTTATATTTATTTACTGTATATATGGTTTTAAAGATATAAAATTCCAATGAAACAACATCAAAACATAATGTGGCCTGATAACAAGGGGCACTTCAGCTGAAGCAATATCTAAACTCCCCTTGCTTACCTCCCTAGTTTTCCTGTTCCTTCTCACAGGACAGTTAAGTGTGGATGGAGGAAACAGTCCAGCTGGAGCAGATTCTGAGGTCTTCTCTACACTTGACTATCAGATAACATGATCAAAAAGACCTGATGTGACAAGATGTTTTGTGTACTGTTTCTACATGTTGGACCAACCCTATGTCATATTTCTAACCTCTGAACCCTGATGCATGCTTGCATCAAAGATACTGACTGGCAAATATACGAGCAAGTACTGAACCTCTACAGAAGCTCTGTTATTGGTGGAGAGAAGCCTTCCAGCGTTCTCTAGTTCCCTCTGGGGAATGATCTGCTTTCAAGACACCATGGGGAGTTTGCTTCTACATGCCAAGCTGCGGGTGTGGAAGTCCATAATATAGTGGCATATTTAAGGGAGTTCAGAAACACACTAACCCACTTGTTTATAGGAAGGAGACTTCTCCAGATAATGAATGCTACACAGGGGAAGCCTTTGAGTAGTACAGTTTAAACACCCACTGGGTGTGTGCAGTCATCAAGAGATGAAGCAGTCACCAAATGAGATTAGGTGGAGAAGATGGATGAATCAGGGAACTCAATCACATCCCTTTCTCTAGCCCACTGAGTTATGACTCTCAAGATTTTAGAACTCTTCAAAGGCAAGGGTTTGCAGATGACAAGGGCATATAACAAAAGCCAACACTGCCTACAAACTTCTGTTGGTTATGTAATGCCCTGAAGGAACAGCCTTTACATTTTCAGTACAACCGATAAGGGTAGCCTAGAGACAAAGTCAACAAAGAATGCACCTTTCTCATTAAACAAAGATGCAAAGCAAATTATTTAAAACACAGTTCAATACCTGCTGCTTCTTTTCTTTCTGCCACTTTCCTAGTCCAAGGAAAGAGGCCAAAGAGAATATGTACTTATGCTTAACTTCTCCTTTTGATGAAGGAGAATACATCTTCCTGGATACAGAGGAAGCAGCTATAGTGGCAGAAGGGGAAAAGGAACAGACAACCACTGGTTAACAAATAGCTGAAAGGCTGCTTTATACATTAAAATGTGAAGCATAAACTATGGCTGAAACACTACAGGAAGCCCCTATTTATGTATTTATTTATACCCTGCTCTTTAGCCACAAGGCTATCAGAACGGCTTACAAATTGTTTTAAGCAATAGCAATTTACACATCTACACTGCATTAAGCAGTTTCCAATGTGTGTTAGCTAATTGCCTCCAAGAGCCGGGTACTCATTTTACCGACCCTCGAAAGGATGGAAGGCTGAGTGAACCTTGGAGTCCTCTGGAACTGAACTTGCAACGTGGTGACTTGCAGTACTGGCTTGCCCCTGGGGAAAGGCCAGTAACGGGAGCAGACACACACTTTGCATGGAACAGGCCCCCATATTAAAGGATTTTTTTGAGTGGCCTCAAGTCATATCTGACTGGCAACCCTAAGGTGAACCTATCATTGGGTTTTCTTGGCAGAATTTGTTCAGAGGGCGTTTATGCTTGCTTTTCTTTGAGGGTGAGAGAGTGTGAGTTGCCTAAGGTCACCCAGTAGATTTCCATGGCTGAGCAGGGCTTCAAACCCTGGTCTCCCAGTGTCTTAGTCCAACACTCAAACCACTACACCGTGCTGTGTTAAAAGATGTCAGGTAGTACAGCTAAGTTGTGTGTGCATGAATGAGGCCTTGAGGAGTTGCTGAGAGTCAGAGCAAAGTATATTGGGCAAGACAGAAGAACAGATTGATTCCAAATGCACTGGGCTCTTATGTTTACTGCAGATGCTAAAGATCGATCTGATGTGTGCCCAATGTCCTTCTGATAATTGTTCTCAATGATTTTGCTGATACCTACTCTAACCAGATCAAAAATGCATCACAGTGCTTAAATCACGCTAAGAAAACATGAATGAAAGCTGCTCAGCCCTGATTTTGAAAGAGACTACAGCCCTTGTATCAAATTCTGTGGAAAGTGTTCTTAGGTGCTCTCATTAGTTATTAAGGTAAATGCATAGCATCAGCCTGGAGTAGGAGTATCTCAACGTTTTAGGCTTTTCTGATAAAGGCTGAAGCACACACAATGATAAATCAAGATTATCCCTTGACATGGCATTCTTCAAGTCTTCCCTCCACCTTTTAATTCAGCTTCTGAATCTAGTATCAAATCATATTTGCGAAAAGTGTGAAATTATAGGGCCAGAGGAAGTGGCATTATGCATATTATGAAAAATATTAAAGGCATATTACTTTATGGTTTAAAACCTACTGGTAATCTGAGTTACAGCAGACGACTAAATCAATGGGATTTCTCTAAATATTGACAGACCATTCAAAAAGCGATTGAATGGATCTACTCTAGTAAGGACGGATAGGATTCAGGCCAATGGCTCCATGCCAACAATCCTGAAGCTCCACTTCTACATTGCAAAGGATGGAGTGAAACTTTTTTAGAAACTCTCAAACAGATCAAGAGCATCTGCTCAGCCTCTGGGATGTTCCACCAAAGAATTAACAGACTCCAACCCCCAAGGAAGGCATCCACTACCACTATCTCACCTCACTCTTGCCTGCCTGCCTTCCCCTCAAGACTTGTTTCAACACTTCCCACGTGCTCCTTCTTATTTTTGCCCTCCCACCTGGCATACATCACCTTGTGCTGCCATAGATCCCTCCCTTGTATCGTACTGACACACCTCCCACTCTCTTCCTTACTTCTTCCCCCTGAATGCTTCCTTCCCTCCCTTGCACTTTGCACCCACTGTTGTTCCTACCCCTCTCCTCCTTCCTCCAACCTCCATAAAGTAGCTGTTATTTTAAACAGAGGGCAGGTAGGTAGAGGGGGAGGGGACAAAGTGGAGGGGGAAAGTGGCAATAATGGGTGGGTGGGGCAACTTATTCCCTTCCACATCAGTGGATGAGGGAGTATGAGCTGCCCCTGGGTAGCTTCCTCTGTTGAGCAAGACCACAAGTGACATCTCAATTTCTCATTATCATCAGCACCACCACCACTTTTTCACCTCTCAACTGGGGCTCCTCTCTTAGTCCCTTCCTCATCTCTCACTTAAGGAGATTTGTAGCTCTGTAGTGACCAAAAAAAGTTATCCTTACGTTTTTTGCCATTGATGTGATCCAGGAAGTTGATGGAATCTTTCACTACGCAGTCACAGACATTACAATAATACCTAAGACAAAGAAAAAAAAGTTTATTCGTTCCCAAATCTGTTATGAGACTCATTTTACGTGAAGCTTTTTCTGCATGTCTATTTGAGATGGGTACCACATAAGGGCAACCTAATCGATATTGCTGTACATTCAGAAACAGGTTCATAGCAGCAGCTACAGTGTCTCTTTCCTGACAGTGCTTAGTGCTGCTACCCATAGTAATAATACCTCCAGAGCCCCTCTTGCACAAACCATCATCTTTCACCTGTCTGCTAAACATGCACTTGCACCCATTCATTTAATTATTAATACAATGGAATGCTTGGTGTCTACCACATGCTGAGCTCAAAGGGCTGGGTTCTGTCACCTGTTCATCAAGACCTCAAATGCTCAAGACACGAGCACACTTGAGGAAGGAAAGGGAGCAGGCACTTCAAGTGATCAGGGACAATCTTGCAAAATAAGAGCTGTTTGCAAGAGCTTGCAGAGTTACCCAGAACTTGCTCCAGGCAGATCTGTCAAATACCACTTACATGTGTGTCCCCCACCCTTGGATTCCCAAACTTTTAGAATCAGAAAATAAATGAGCTTAGAGCAAGAGGTGGGGAACATGAGGCCCTCCAAATGTTGTTGGGTGCAACTCCCAACAGCTCTAGCCAACATGACTAATGAGACATATTGGGCACTGCAATCCAACAGTATCTGGTGGGCCATATGACCCTATCCTTTGTTTGGAGAACAGAATGAGGGTGGAATTGGAACCATTCATCATAAGCGGGGCTGTCACCTTTTAAACTCTGGCGAAAACCTCATTCCTTGCAGCCAGGACCAGCACTCTCCCCAGTGCAAATGGTTTTAAAAATTCTTCCCCCACAACAAAGACACACTGCTGATGTTGACTGTGAGGTGTCAGCAGTAGAAGCTGCTTGCTGAGGAGGAAATAGCTTTGGTTCACAAGAAGAGAAAGAGGAATGAACTAGAGGGTGGAGCTTAGAGCACCACTACTTTCAGCATCTTTAGCCACTCCTGCCCTCTTGTTCTGTACATGTGCCAGCATAAAGCTTGTACAGAGGCTTAAGATCAAATAGAGTTCCTTGAGGGCTATACACTCTTGAAATAAAAATTCCAGGCAGGGCCTGAGGGTGGAGCCCAGTGATGTTTGATGGGTCCAGCACTGGAGTTCAATGCAAAAGTGGTCTAATTCACCTATTGTGTAAAGACCTCATGCCCAAGTCCAGCTGAGTGGGGAAATATGATGGCGCTGTCCCTCTTTTTCTGGCTACTGGGCCCAAAACAAACAAAAAACCTCTTCCACACAGTCAGAACAATTTTTTTTTCCTGAGTAGTTGTGATGATAGTTTTCTTCCTCTACATCACCAACTGACTGGACATGAAGGCATTATGGCAGAAAACATAAGGAATCGGGTTTCCTCAAGTTGAAAAAATACAGCCGCATTCACTAAGATATTGAAAAATATCCCTTCCCCACCTTTGTAAGGGAGGAACTGCTACAGACACTGGCAAGTTACATGCACTTTTGACTTTGTAAAGGGCCTCAAACCTGCCAGAACCTGCTTTTAAAAAAATTGTATTAGTTATTAGACAGATTTCCAAATGCTCAAGGATGTGTAGAAAAAAATAAAAAAGCATAAAACCTACTAAAAACCAAAACATCACACATAAAATGAACTAGCTAACTAAACAGAAAGCTACAAAGAAGATGTATTTTAAATGTCCTCTGAAAGGTAACCCTCCTCTGAAAGCAAAAATTCAGGGGAAAATTCAAGCCAGTCTCAGGGCAATCGATGTACAGGTCCTGTTGACTGCTGGAACAGTTCTTATCCTGTGAAGTCGAAGGCTTTCACGGCTGGCATCCATAGATTTTCCTTGAGTTTTTCCAGGCTGTGAGGCCGTGTTCTGGAATAGTTTCTTTCTGACGTTTCGCCTGCATCTGTGGCCGGCATCTTCAGAGAATGGTTGGATAGGAGTGTGTCTGGGGTTTATATGCTGTGAACCCCTGTTGGGGAGTATATGTAAATTTGTGTAATTGAATGGTTAGTTTCTGGGTATAGAAATGCAAGGCTTGTTAGTGTCTGTTTGGCTAATGGTTGGTTGATGGGCTATTATCTGCTGGGAATCCCCCTGTCCCTGGGTGGAATTCCTTTGTAAGTGCTGAGTTTTGATTCTATTGTATTTCAAAACTGGGAGCCAGATTTTGTTTACTTTTAAGGTTTCTTCTTTCCTGTTGAAGTTGTCCAGGTGTTTGTGGATTTCAATAGCTTCTCTGTGCATTCTGACATGATAGTTGTTGACCTGGTCTAGAATTTCTGTGTTTTCAAATAGTATTTTGTGTCCAGGTTGGTTTATAACATGTTCTGCTACTACTGATTTTTCTGGTTCTGATTTTTCTGGTTTTCTGATTGTTCAGCAGTAGCAGAACATGATATAAACCAACCTGCACACAAAATGCTATTTGAAAACACAGAAATTCTAGACCAGGCCAACAACTATCATGTCAGAATGCACAGAAAAGCTATTGAAATCCACAAACACCTGGACAACTTCAACAGGAAAGAAGAAACCTTAAAAGTAAACAAAATCTGGCTCCCAGTTTTGAAATACAATAGAATCAACACACACTTACAAAGGAATTCCACCCAGGGACAGAGGGATTCCCAGCATATAATGGCCCACCAACCAACCATTAGCCAAACAGACACTAATGAGCCTTGCATTTCTATACCCAGAAACTAACCATTCAATTACACAAATTTACATATACTCCACAACAGAGGTTCACAGCATATAAATGCCCCCCACACACACCTACACAACCATTCTCTGAGGATGCCAGCCACAGATGCAGGTGAAACGTCAGAAAGAAACTATTCCAAAACACGGCTTCACAGCCCGGAAAAAACCCAAGGAAAATCTATGGATGCTGGCCGTGAAAGCCTTCGACTTCACTTTCCAAGTTATTTTCAACAGCAGCTTCACATTAAGTGTATTGCAACAATCATGCCTAAAGGTTAAGAAAGTATAGATGAACACTGCAAAGCCCTCTACTCTTAGGAGCTTGTATAGCAACAAATGGAATTGGTAGAAGGCACTAGTGGCAATCACTGCCATCTGCTTGTCACAAAGAGCTGAATCAAAACTTCTCCAGGATCTGTATCTGATCTGAGGAGGAAATTACAACTTCACTTGTCTGGACTGAACTTTAATCAGATAATCCTCATACATTAAACCATAGCTTCAAGGCACAGATTCAGGACAGAGTAAGAATCATCTAGATGTTTAACTGTTCTGCCCTCTCTGCTAGAGTGATATAGGAATTAGCATGGCAAAACCTAGAAAGGACTCACCCCCCCATCTCAGATTGAGGAGTAGTTTTGGTGATAACAATGGTTTTCCCCAGTTTGGATTCCAGGTCCACCTTGTAGTCTCGGTGCCGAAGGAGCTCCCGCTTGACAGGCTGTACTGGTTTGCCTGAAACATAGCAACAACAACAAAAAGCTTTGGCTTAACTTAGAAATGCAAAACTGTCATTTTAACTGCAAAACATTATTTTTTTCTTTCTGAAGAACTTCAGTTCTTACAATTTACTTTTAATTCTTCTGTTTCTGAAAGCAGATTATGAAATTTTGTTTGGTGAAGTAAAAGCATCAAGGAAAGGAATGAGATTTTTATAAAGGAACAGAAAATAAAGTTAGCTGTATTGTCGACAATTGTGTTCCCTGCATATTCTCATTCTACATTCTGCAGTGATTCTTAATGAAATAAAGCATTGCAATCCTATAGACAACAGGTTACCAACCATCTTTCTTTTCTCTCTCTTCTGTGAGTCGTTTCTCTGCAAGTTTCTCATACTCATCTTTGTCCCACTTCCGACGAAAGTCCAAGTTTTTAGCCTGTAGAACAAAGAAAAACACAAGATTTCAACATTCAGTTCAGATATATAACTCTCATTATGAAAAGACGAGGAGTTGCAGGCTTTACAAGGTGCTTGTGAAAGCAGCAAACTTGATTAATTCCCAAGTCTTCTCACATGAGAAAGGCAGGCAATGCTCATGCAAGAAAATTAAGCTTCAGCTATACAATTGATAATTACAAAAATAACTGAAGTGATTCAGGGTCCAGTCCTAAGCCCCGTACTGGATAGTAAGCCCAAGATGACACAGTAGGACTTAGACAGTGCTATAACTGTCATGAAAAGTTTAAAATACTATTACTCTTATTTTCCTACAACAATTGTAATACAAATAATGGTCATGATTTTACTTCTAAACTAACTGAAATAAATGCTGTCATGTGGAATTAGCTGCTACACCAAGAAGCTGACATTGGTTATTCATTGCTAAGTGCAGCAAAATAAAGGCAGAAGACATGTGACAAGCAAATAGAAATTTGTGTGGATAGAGAAGGTAGGCACAACCATGATATAAATCTATGCAACTAGAGTTATCACCAAGTTATTTTTTTTTTAAATACCACGTTGGTACTTACCATGAATGTGCATTCTGGGGTTGGTAGAGAGGAGGAATCCGAAAATCCACTATGATGGGTTAACTCCTCCACCACCCAGAGAAGAGGCAGGAAGAAATTCAAACTAAGTCACGTGATGTCCAGGGACCGTTACTCCTCCCCTCACCCTGGCCCTCACGTACTCAGTTACCTTACTAGCCTAGCCCAAACAACATGATTTCGTTGTCCTGGGGCAGTCATGTGGGTGGGGCGGATTCCTCCTCTCTACCAACCCCAGAATGCACATTCACGGTAAGTACCAATGTGGCATTTTCTGGGTTGGTGAGAGGAGGAATCCAAAAATCCACTACAAATGGGACGTGCCCAAGCCTCAAATGCGGGAGGGATGACTGCCCCAGAGGTTTACTCCTGAATCACCTCCTGGAGCATCCTCCTACCATACATGGCCTCAGTGGCTCTGAATTTGTCTATCTTGTAGTGATGTATGAAAGTAGACGGGATAGACCAGGTAGCAGCCCTGCAGACCTCTGAAATGGGGGCGTTAGAGGAGAACACCGAGGTAGCCGCCAACCTGATCGAATGTGCCCAGACCCTAGTGGCATGGGGAAGCTTCGCTGTGTCATAAGCCAACAGGATACAGGCTCTGATCCAGCTGGCGATTGTTTGTCTGGATGCTTTCAGCTCAAGAGAAGCCCGATTAACGTTGACAAATAGAGAATTGCAGTGTCTAGAGGATCTCGTCCTCTTGATGTAGATTCTCAAAGCCCTTCTCACATCTAAATGTGCCACAATTTTTCCCTGGGATGGACTGGATTGGGGCAGAAGGATGGCAGTATGAGGTCTTGTGAGATGTGAAAGGGGGAAAGGACCTTAGGTAAGAAGGACGGGTCCATTCGAAGAATTACGTGGTCTTTGTTGAACGAGCATAAGTGCTTCTGGACAGAGAGGGCTGATAGCTCTGAGACCTGGAGTGCTGACGTTATCGCCACAAGAAAGGCCACTTTCAGGGTTAGATGCCTGAGTGACACCTCCCTGAGGGGTTCAAATGGAGGTTTTGTCAGTTGCCGCAGGACCAGTGGAAGGTCCCATGAAGGGAAACAATGTCTGGTTGGGGGAGCCAGGATGGTGGCTTCTCGAAGGAACCTCCTCACATGGGGGTGTGAAGCCAAGGGCTGGCCCTGCACCATTGGGATTACCGAGGATAGCGCCGCCGCCTGTCTTTTGAGGGTGTTTGGCTTTAGACCTAGATCTAAGCCCTTTTGTAGGAAGGCCAGGACATGCTTCACCAAGACCTCCTCTGGATTGATTTTAATCGATACGCACAACTTGGCAAAGGCCTTCCAGGTGTCTTTGTAGATCCTGGTAGTAGATTGTCATCTAGATGAAAGGGTGGTGGAAATCACTGCCTCCTTGTAGCTGCATCATCTGAGCGCTCTGCGCTCAGTCTCCATGCGGCTAGGCAGAGCCATGAGACGTCAAGGTATAGCAGAGGGCCCTGCGACAGCAGGTCCCTCCTCTGCGGTAGTGGCCAGGGTTCCTCCTGGGCTAGCTCCATCAGATCTTTGAGAACCAAAGTCTTCTTGGCCAGTGTGGAGCAATGAAAACCACTTGGGCCCCATCTTCCTGAACCTTCCTGAGAGCCTTAGCTATCAGAGGGATGGGGGGGAAGAGGTAAAGGAGACCCTGTGGCCATGGAACCAGGAGAGCATCCATCCCCTCTGCTTGGGGATGATAGTACCTCGTGAAAAATCTGGGGAGCTTCGCATTTTCCAGGGAGGTGACCATGTCCACCTCCATCTGACCAAACCTGAAAAGGAGTTTGTTGAAGATCTGTGGATGGAGGGACCATTCGACTGGTAGGACTTCGTGCCTGCTAAGGTAGTCTGCCTGGTTCGTTGAGCCCTGGATGTGCTGGGCCGAGATTGAAGCTATTGTTCTCTCCGCCCATGAGAACAGGAGAGACACCTCATTCTGAAGGGACCTCGACTTGTTCCTCCCTGTTTGGAAATGTAGGAACGTGCCGTGGTATTGTTGGTGAGGATCCTGACATGCTTTCCTTTTAGTTGGTTTTGAAAATGTAGAAGCGCCAGGCGCATCGCCCTCAGCTCCAGCCAGTTTATGCTGTGGGATAGCTCCTCTCTGGTCCACTTCCCTTGAACCATGTTCCCCTGACAGAGGGCTCCCCAGCCCGTCAGGCTGGCATCTGAGACTACTGTAATCTGGTGAGGATAAGTCCACGGTGAACTCCTGGTTAGCATCTCGCTCTCTGCCCACCAGCGAAGGGAGAACCTGATGGTCTCAGGAAGATGTAGGAGCACATGTTGCCTGAGAGAAATCTGCACCTGGTAGGCATTGAGAAATGACTGGAGTGGGCGTGTGTGGAATCTGGCCCAGGGCACTATCATGAGAGACAACAGCATGAGTCCTAGGAGACAAGAGAGGTCCATCAGTGGGACCCTGACCTTGGAGAGGACCCTCAAGGTCTCTGTCCTGATTACCTGCTGTCTCTCGGCTGAAAGGAAGATCATCCCGGACTCGGAGTCCATTACTGTACCTAAATGCATGATGGACTGCGACGGCTTGAGTGAGCTCTTCTTGAAGTTGGTCAAGAAGCCGTGCTCCTGGAGACACTGGATCATGGTCTGTAGGTCCTCCCATGCCTTTAGCCTGGAGGGCACCCTGAGGAGGTTGTCATCCAAATAGGGGTAAAGATGAATACCCTTCTGGCACAGGTGAGCCACTACTGTCACTAGAATCTTTGTGAACACCCTTGGAGCTGAGGCAAGGCCAAAAGGAAGAGCCCTGAATTGGAAATGGTGATGATTGAGGGTGAATCTGAGGAAGTGTCTGCTGTGTTCCTCTATCGGCATGTGGAGATAGGCTTTTGCCAGGTCCAGGGAGACCAGGAAGTCCCCTTTCCTCAACACCTTCCTTACGGAGGACAATGTTTCCATGCAGAAACGCTGGTATGTGAGACTCTCCGTGGTGTCCTTGAGATCCAGGATCGAGCAGGCATCGCCGCCTTTCTTCGGGATGGTGAAGAAGATGGAGTATATGCCCAAGAAGCGTTGAGAGGCCGGGACTGGTTCTATTCCCCTGCACTAAAGAAGATGATCTACCGCTGACTGGAGGATCATCTTCTTTGTAGGGTCTCTTGGAAGAGGTGAAGGAATGAATCTGCCGATTGGAAGAGTGTCGAACTGTAGGCGGTAACCTCAAGATATAGTGGACAGGACCCATCTGTCCAAGGTTGTTGACTCTCAGGTCCGATGGAATAGTTGGAATCGGCTGCCCACTGGGGGAGCCAAGGAGTCAGAATTGCTGGCGGCCCCCTCTGTGGGCTGATTGGGATTGGTTCTGTCTGGCTTGCTTGGAGGAGAAAGCTTGCCTGGGCCATGAGGGGCGAAAGGGGCAAAAATCCCTCTGCTTGTTGAAGCCTCTTGGGGACCTGTAAGAAGATCTGGTCTGAAAAACTCTTTTGGGAATCTTCCTGTCTGGCCTCCTGAATGAAGAAGGCATCGTTTTCTTCTTGTCTTTAGTTTCCACTAGAATGTCCTTTAGGGCTTCTTCGCCGAAGAGGCAAGAACCTTTAAAAGCTTTCGTGGAAAGATTAGCTCTCACGTGTGCATTCACGTCCCAGTGGCGTAGCCATGTGGCCCATCTTGCCACTGCGGCCAAAGCCATGTTCCTAGAGTTAAAGGCTGCGGCGTCCATCGTAGTGTCCACAATGAACTGAAGGGGTACGTACACCCGTGAGAGATCCCTCTGGAGTGAGTAGCGGTCGAAGGAATGCTTCCTATATCTTCAGTATATCTTCAATCCACAGAAGTGATGCACTAGCAGATAGGGAAGAGGCCATCAAGGCTCTAAAGGCCAGGGCCGCTGATTCATGGTTCTTCTTCAAGGCACCCTCAATTCTTTTCTCCTCGGGATCCTTAAGGAATCCTTCACCCTCCTTCGGCACTACAGAGCCTGAAACTAAGGACACTACCAGTGGGTCGACTACCGGGACCTTGACCTTTTCCATGAAGTGTTTTGGGGGCAGGTAGAGTTTCTGGGCTAAAGACGTGCCCTTCTTCCCCTGGGTGGATTTCTCCCACTCAGATTCTGGGAGCTTCATGAAAATGTTAGGGAGTGGTATCTCCGTGCCTTGCATCTTGGGGAGCTTGAGGACTGTGGCTGCCCTTTCATTTAAGTCCAAGGGGGTTTGGTCACCTTGAGATTGGGGGGAGAAAAGTCCCATAATGGAGGCTACTCCCGCCAAGAGGGAAAAGAGGTTAGTTAGTTATTTATACCCCGCTCTTCAGCCACAAGGCTATCAGAGCAGCTTACAAATTGTTTTAAGCAATAGCTATTTACACATCTAACTGCATTAAACAGCTTCCAATGTGTGTTAGCTAATTGCCCCCACAAGCTGGGTACTCATTTTACCGACCTACGAAAGGATGGAAGGCTGAGTGAACCTTGGAGCCCGCTGGAATCGAACTTGCAACTTGCAAGGTGGTGACTTGCAGTACTGGCATTTAACCACTGCGCCACCAGGGCTCCCTGGTCTTCCAGGTGGAAAAGCCTGTCAGAGGTATCTGACTGGGGGTTCTCCTCATTGGGCCATTCACCCTCCTCTCCATTGTCCTGAAGGTCTGGGGTCCCCTCTTCTATTCCCCCTTCCTCCAGGAGGACAGGGTCGATGGGATCTCCTTTTTGAGCACATGGGCCTCTGGACTCTGCTAGAGCCAGGGCTAGCTTGGGGAATCTCTGCCCCTGCACCTCCCTCCTTGTCCTGCAGGAGCTTAACCACCTGGAACAGGAGGGCCGCTACAGAGTTCGCTGGACTGGGCCCTGCATTATTCGCCTGGAAGTGTCGTATCTTAGCCTTCTTTTTTTGGCAGGCGTGCTGCTGGAGGGTTGGGAAGACTCCTCTCACTGCAGGGAGGAGGCAGCCGGTTGGATACTAAAATGTACCCTTTTCGAGTTCAGCCCAGTGCCAGACGAGCTTCCCCTGCCAAAAACCCCCAGGGCCTGGGAGTAGGCTTCCATTGCCACCTGCAAAGCATGCTGGCTGGTGGCTCTCCTGTCCTCCTCTGAGGGGAGCCCTGCCATTAACAAAAGGGCCTGAAGATGGCAACCGCCATTGGCAGCGACCGCATGGCCGCCCTGGCATGCAGGTCAGGCGTTCCACCCTGCCGCGCCTTTCCCAAAAGGTTCCCACGCTGGGAAGGAACCCATCCCCAGGAGCCATTGGAAAGGGTTTTGCCTAGGGTCCCCACGAGCTGCCGCAATTCCTCCGCAAGACACTCCCCCCAAACAAAGAACGGACGGGGTTCCTTTCCTGCACCAACGGAGCGCATCCCTGGCATTGTCACTCAACTCCTGCTGGCTGGGGTCCGCATCAAATGCTCCTGAACTGAGGTACTCAACTCCCGCCTGCTGAGAAGAACCCCACAGCGGAGGAGCTGCTTCCTCAGTTGGAAGCCCCCTTTGCACCTCATCCGTCTGCTGGGCCTGGCCCAGCAACGGGAAGGCAGTGGCGGTGCCACCCTCCTCCTGTGCCTGCTGGAGTGACTCCGCAGCAGGAGGGCGGTTTGAGAGGCCTCCGGCAACGTGTTGTCATTGCGGGCCTGTTTCTCCTTCCTCTTCATCTCCTTGGCCATGGCAGGTAAAGGACCCTCGCAGAGGAAAGAGAAGGCAAAGCAGCAGGGGGGGAGGTAAACGGCTTATATTTTTAAGGAACTTAGGGGGAGGGAAGGCTGTGAGGGCAAAGAGACAAGGTTGAAACTGGGTAAAGAGAGATAAGTTAGGCTGAAAGGAAGAGACTGGAGAAAGGAAAAAAGGCCTCTGCTCTGGGTAAGGCAGGAAGAAAAACTGAGTACGTGAGGGCCAGGGTGAGGGGAGGAGCAACGGTCCCTGGCCATCACGTGACTTAGTTTGAATTTTTTCCTGCTTCTTCTCTGGGAGGTGGAGGAGTTAACCCATTCGTAGTGGATTTTCGGATTCCTCCTCTCACCAACCCAGAGACAAAATTGCACCTGGGGTAAGGCTACTTGGCTGTAAATCATTATTCTCATATTGAGCTTTTCTGAGTTTAGGGGAAAGGCAAATAAAGAGTGGAACATGAAAGAGGTTTATAATATTATTCATGGTGCAGAGAAAGCAGATACAGAGATCTTTTCCCCCTTCCTCTCCGAGAATTCTTACTCCTAACTGCAGCAAAACAAGGGCATGAGGTTTCTGGTAAGTACAAAGTCATTTCAGTGAAGTCAGGGAACAGATAGGCATATCCAACAAGGGTATAAAAGGTATAAATGCATGACATGAAATTAGTTTGTTCTCACCAAATAAAACATACTCAATTGGATTGATGGACAACAGGCTCATAGCAGAGAAAAAGAAACACTGCTTTGCACAACATTGAACTAACTCATGAAATTCATAGCCACAAAATGTGGTAACAGCTACTGGCTTAGACAGGTTTTAATGGGGGTGAGACAAAACTCATGGAAGCAAAATCAATCAGTGACAATTAGCAAGGATAGTTACATAGAATCTCCAGGTCCTGAAGCAGTATGCCAGTGGTATCAACTGCTGGGACATAACAACAACAACAGGGAAAATTTCCTATTCTGCTTTTGGGTTTCCCAGAAGCATCTGTCTGACTACTTTTGGAAACAAGAAGTAGAAGTAGACAGACCTTTGGCCTGGTCCAGCTGCACTCTTCTCTTGTTCATGTTAAGATCTAGAACAAGGAAGATTTACTTTTTTAAAAAAAGATACACACAATTTGCCTTGACTTTTGCAAAAAGACATAGCACAAGGTAAAAGCTGTCTCTGACAAACCAAGACAGGCTTCCCGAGTCTAGTAGGAAGCACATTCAATACAGGAGATGGGTAGAATCCAGTAATGTATATAATACATTAGCAAACCCAAAAGGAAATTTGCCTCTTAATACAAAAATGGACGTGGGGCAAGGCTGAAGATCAGCACATGTGCCTCCATCTTCTCACTCTAGTTGTGCCTCAGTGAATGCATAAAGCAAGGATTCACAGAACCTGACCTGACAAAAAGCACATCAACATTTAAAATTGTATTTTAGGGGCCACAAGTACTCCTAAACAGTTGGATAAACTCCAGAAGGCAAGGAAGAGCATTTCAGTGATGAGGGGAACATACGAGACTTGGCAACACCCACAGATCTACTCTTGGACCCCATTCAACATTAATGCACAAACACAAAAAGCAATCTTATGTCAAGAGCATGGGCTAAATTACTTTCCGTTTTTTTAACCCTCACAACAACTACACCAATGTTATCAGCTCATACCAAACAAGCACCTTTTTCGGTAGCAAAATAACTGGGTCACTTGGCATGCTTACCTAGCATATGGAGCCAGTTGATCTACCATGGGTATTCTGTACACAAACCTGGCAATATGCTATGCAGACACTCTCCTGTGGTCTTTAATATAACCCCCAGCCCCCATTTGAGTCCCTCCATGTGCCAGCTCTCCATCCATTTTGACTCTGCCCTTCAGCAAGGGCAGAGAATGGTCTGTTCTTAGGCAGATGTACCCTAGTCTCTCTCCATCTCTCTGGAGCACCATCAAGATAAGTCTCAGTTTCTAATGAAGTCAGCATTTAGTGACTGGGAATAATAAGGGTATTTTAGCTGTAGCTTTCAACTTCTTAAAAAAAAAAAAGAACAGTTCTAACATTTCTTGTGTTTTTAAATCTAATTTCAAAAATACCCATGTTATGTCTGTTTTAAATTATTGTTGCCTGCCCAAAGCATTCAAGAGAGAGAAGAGCTTCAAATTTAAATTATGTTAAGTTTTACATTTTTAAATTGTTACTAAGCCTAAGCCTAAGGGATAGTTAGAATGAGAAATCTAAAATAAAATTAGTCAAGCATTTCTACACAAGCATTTTAATTTTAGCACTGCTGCTTGTTACTTTTTTGCACTGCTTCCCAGATACAGGTCCTGAATTTTAGTGGGAGCCTGGAGTTCTCAACAAAACCACATTTTCCCTACCTATTCCACTATCATGCCCCACTCTTGCAAGAAATAGGTTTCCATGCATGGATTTAATGTGCAGGTGCCACTCCACTAGTACATGAAGAACAGTGCTGTGGGCAAGACTATCAAAGACAGGAGGGAGCAAATGAACTCAGATCCCACCCCATCACCTCTGTGGAACTCAGTACAGCTGCTGTATACAAGAATCTCTGAAACAGGGCTTTGTTGCATGATTGACAGAATTTTCGTAACTTCATTTCCAAGAGTAAAGCAAACGTACATGAAGTACTCTAAACAAAGGAGTGTTGTTCCAGAACTATTTTAACGCCATTATAATCAGCAAGCATTTCACTGACTAGCTTTAATTCTTTCATTTGACAAAAGCAAGGAGTTCGTCAGTGGAAAAGATATGATCAGTTTAGAGTAAATAGCTGAAATGACCATTATTTATATTGATTTATTAAGCTATTTTTATCCCATCCTTCAGGGCCAAACATTTACAAGGTAGTTTACAAAATAAAGAAGCTAGAATTAAGAACTTCACAACAAAAACAATCCATACAACAGCATCAGATTAAAACAAAGAGAACCAACAAGACAAACTAAGAAAAGTCTGCCATAAAAGCCTTTTTACAATCCATTTATAAATCAGAAAAGAGAGGACCAAAGTTCATGGTGAAAGGAGTTCCAAAGATGTTTCTCCACCATCAAAAAGGTTCTGTCCTTCATACTTGTTAACCTGAACTCTCTTACTGGTGAGCCAGAAAGCATGTCCTCCAAGTAGGGCCTGGGCAAATCCATAGGGGTACAAGTAACCTGAAAACCATTCACAGATAGCACTACTGTAGTATATGCTGCAGTGATAAAGAAGGCAGACAACTGGCAGGGTGGGAAAGTCAACAAACAGCATACCCAAGCAGTCAAACAAAAGAACAGGGATTGGAATGTAGCTAGATAGGAAGGCTGATACAAAGAGAAACCCACAACAGGCCCAACACTCCCCTTGATTGGCTAGTATGACATTCTCTGCAATGTTCCTATGTGGACTCCTCCCAGCTTTCCCTATAAGGTGGATACACCCAGGGTCTGAATACAAGAACTCTTACACCTAAACCTGTGCTTTTCCACAGAGCCATGTGGTCTGGGTGTGTGTTTTGGGGTAAGCACTACAGACATGACAAAGTCCTCTGTGACCGATTCTCATTATTTGCTGCTATGATTCAAGTGGAGATCCTACATGTGCACAGAGCTCCGCACACAGTTCAGCATCCTCCTCCTGCCTGATAGCTGTCAAATTCTAGGAGGTACCCTTGCTACTGTGGCTTACTGGGGGAAGAGGGGAGGAAGAAGGGAGGAGGCATGGAGAAGCAGTTGGTCTCAGAGCAGCTGGATTTTCATGGTCCGAACTGCCTTACTCACATACACATAAGCTAGACTTGCACATATGTAAGTCACTAACAGGTTGCTAGCCTGAGTGAGTGCGACACTTAACTGTGGTGTGCACAATGTGGGTTCTAGTCATATCTCTTTTTTGTGTGATATGACTGTTGCTGTCGAGGATCACAAAAGGTGAATGGCCTTTGACCCTAGACTTCCCATTGCCTAGTCCCATGCCCTATGGAGTTTCCTGCTACAGGCTTTTTTTAAATGAAAGTGCCACTGTGATGTTCACTGTTGTCTGTTCTCCTTTTCTCTTTCTGACAAAAGCCTCCCTCACTCCCTCACTGGGCCTTGTACTTTTATTTCAGGGACGCCTCCTTCCCCAGGGAGCTACTGGAGTGCTTTGCTATACTGCTCATCCCTCTTTCATACTGTGAATTCAAAAGGATGATGATTAGCAGTCTGCATTTGAATAGTGTTAGGAGTATGAAAACTTGGGCAAGGATTCTTAGGGACTCACAATTACTAGGCTATGTACAGTTCAAAGCACTGTGAGTGTGTAAGGGAGTGCAGATACTGGGAGGGTGCCACAGGATGCTTTCTTAGCACCAAACAAATTGGCTTCCTCCCTGCCAAGTTTATGTAAAAGACTTATCAATATGGTGCTCTGTGAAATTGGCAGGACCCAGGGAAGTTGCTCTGCATGCTGGGGAAATAGCTGGGTGGGCTGCTTCATTCTGCATTTTTGGAGTGTTGAGTGTATCAAATTTTAGCAAAGTTCTGTTCACACCACAAACACCTGCTGGCCTGGAGGACAATAACAGTACGGGTCAGACACTTTCCTATCACTACTAAAATGGCAAGTTGTTTTGTCAAAGCTATTGTCTCATTTTACTTTGAAATTACCTGAAAAATTAAAGTGGGGTGGGCATGTGGCCCCAAGACTGTTTTTGCAGCTCCAGGCTTCCCTGGAATGCTTTTTTTTACTGACCAAAAAGTATGAGTATCAATTTTTGAAGCCACCAGAAGCAGCAATTCACCTTTCAAACAGGTTGGGGTGGGAGGTGAGGAGGCACTGCTTATTTTTTTTAAAGGGGGATTTTCAAAACAAGAAGTAAACTTCTAGCCACTTTTAAGTTGGTTTTTTTTTCCTTCATTTTTAAATTTTCTCTTTTTCTTTATTTTCAGCAGTCTGTGCAGCTCCCAGGACAAAATATTAGCTCCCAGATCTGGTCAAATTGCCCATTCCTAAACTAAAGCTATATATGTAGGCACACCTCACATCATGGCACACAGTGGTCCTGCTACAAATGGAGGAGAACTCTTACCTCAGTGACTTGTTCCCAGTAATTGAAACAGTTGACCAGTTCAAACAATTGGATAATCTCAGGATTTACAGGAGCCAAGGAAGAACAGTGTGCTTACCAAGAAAGAATAGTATGCTGGTGCATTTTATCTCTCCCACTTGCTGCAGACCTCAAACATCCAAGTTGGGAGAACATATTTCTTCCCAAATTAGCCAGAGAAAGAAGCCAAAACCCTGGATTCTCCCTCTGATTTTCTGAGAGAGAACCAAGCAAGAACACCAGCCACTGCCAGATTCACATGTCATGTAAAACTAACACCAGCTTGTCCATGGTCTGTTTAGCTTCTCTCACTGCAAGCAAGAACATCTGGAAAGTGGGAGTCAGCATCCTGGCTTGTTTCCCATGGAATGATGGCTTACTGTGACATCAAAACACTCCCAGGCTTAAAAGGAGGATGGTCACAAAGCCAAATAAAACTTACAGACCAACACAGTTAGCTGCTTTGGATCTCATACTGGAATAAAATTGGGATATAAATAAAAGCAAAGAAAAAGAAATTATCAACTACTTTTAGAACAGGGACACAGATATTTAGAAAGGGCAGCTCTGTACTTGAGAAAACTGTGAGCGCTCAAGCAAATGCAAGGAATTCTAGAAGGTATATAACAGTGAATCCAAATACTTGTTTTTATAGTCTGTGTTGATGAAGTGGCTCAGTAAAAGAGAGGTCTGTGAAGGGCAGGTTATGTCTCCCCACCCCATGTCTTTGGGGGAAGAATAATCTCAACATCCTTTATCATATTTCTCCTTATTTACCCAAATTAGTAAGCTCATCACAATAGAAAAAACCACCACCACCCAAAGAACAAAAGACTAATTTCAAGGAAGTGCAGTACTAGAATCAAAGTTTCCTCCCACCCCCATGCCCTCCAATTCTTAAAATGGAATCACTGCAAACGACAGTCAAGAATTAAAAAGAACCCCAGAGACAACTTGAAACCTTGATTCATTTATTCCCAGAGCCTGTTAAGCGGTTTAAACATGTCATGACTAAGATCATTAGCCACTTCTCCAGGTAAAAGAAGAAAGAAGATTTACAAGGCAGAAATTAAGGAGGGGGGTATTTTCCAGATTCAACCACAGTGAAACAGTGTTATCACAAATCAAAGTTGGCCTGTGCCTGGAGAGAAGGCAATTTACTAGCTGCTTCACTTTTCTCCTAGATAATAAAAAGAAGCTGTAGCCTTTTGAAGATCTTTTAGCCGTGTCCCTAGGCCAGGCAGAGAGAAATGAATCAAACTCAACTTCTGATCTTGCTGTAATAAGGCCTGGCTTGTGATTCCAAAAAAACTTTTCCTGTGTGATCAAACGAGGGATTTGCTGGAAGCCCCAACATCTTTTAACAAGTGCTTACCAGCTACAGTGAATCTCTCCCCAAGAGATGACATAAGCTACGAAGAAAAAAGGACCTCAGGCCCCTGCATTCATCACAGGGCACATAAAGGCAGGAAATGTTCAGCTTCATAAAATAAGTTGCAGTCAAATCTTCCACAAGAAAAAAGACTTCAGATCCAAGACCTTTGTTCCTAACAGTTGCACAAGTGCATTTATCAAAACAAAAAGCACATTTGGGTAGCAAAGTGTTTTGATAAACAAGAGATCTATTGATGTTAAAGTGAAACTATGGGGCAGAAAAAGTGAGTTTTAGCACTGGAGGAAGAGGCTGCAAGAGGGCTGTTTTAATCCTAAAGTAAGATATAAATACCCTAAAGGCATCAAATCCTGTCTGATCTTGGAAGATAAGCAGGGCCAGCCTTGGTTTGTACTTGGGATGGTAAACCACCAATGAATATCAGGTGCTGTAGGCTATATTTCAGAGGAAGGAACTGTCAAAACTACCTCTGAATATTCCTAGCATAAGAAAACAGTAGGAAATTTATGGGGTTGCCCTATGTCGACTGGTGATTTGGAAGGTGCACACACAGTCCTAAAGCAGAGGAGAGAATTTTGGTCTCCAGCTGAAACCAGAGTGGATTGGCATGTGATGGACAAGCACACTACTCAAAAGTACTTGGCTCCTGGTAACTTTCATTAGAAGCCAAAATTCATAAATGAGGCAATCGTACTTTGGGCATATCACAGAATAATAGAGTTGGAAGAGACCACAAGGGCCATCCAGTCCAACCCCCTGCCATGCAGGAATACCCAATCAAAGCACTTCTGACAGATGGCCATCCAGCCTCTGTTTTAAAACCTCCAAAGGAGACTCCATTACACTCTGAGGCAGCACATTCCACTGCTGAACATCTCTTACTGTCAGGAAGTTCCTCCTAATGTTTAGGTAGAATCTCTTTTCCTGTAGTTTGAACCCATTGCTCTGTGTCCTAGTCTTGAGCAGCAAAAAACAAGCTTGCTCCATCCTCACTATGACATCCCTTCAAATATTTAAACATGGCTATCATGCCTCCTCTCAACCTTCTCTTCTCCAGGCTAAACATACCCAGCTCTCCCTAAGCCGCTCCTCATAGGGCATAATTTCTTCCAAACCTCCCACCATTTTGGTCATCCTCTCTCATGAGATGATGTACCTCACTGGAATGCTTGATAAAGAAGAAGACTTTAATTCCAGATCTACACCAGGCTCATCTGTCTTTGTGTACATTACTCTACCAGCATTGGCCACTTAGTAGAATTGTCAACCTCCCTACACTGGAATACAAGCTGTCATCAGAGGCCAAAGCCACTGCCCAACACTGCCTATGACTCCCTCTTGTTGAGTTTTGGAGACAGAAAGCTCTTCTCCGTTGCAATTAGATATTTTAATGATTATTGATATTTTGCTTTATTTCTTTTTAAAAAATATTTTCTTTTAATCATAGCAGGACTTATACTAACAGTTCCATGATAAGAAAAAAAAATCCAAGAGAAGAACCGTTCAATTAGTTATTCATATTTACAGAAAGGTTATGCAGCACTGTAATTATAATAATGTTAGAAAAGGATTCCATTGTTTCACAAAAAGTTAATTTGTTTTTGTAATTAGCATAAGTATATATTTGTTGTGTTAATAAAGTTAATGCTTTGAAAACAGGCGAGTATTATTTGACAAAGGAGGACCCCAACAGCAGAGTGCAGCATCCCTTCAATTCCCAAGCAGAAGTGTTACTGTTTTGAGCCCCAGGCAGCTTCAGGCTGAAGCTCTGTGGTGCTCTCTAGGGCTGCTGGGGGAGGGAGAGGGAGGTTTTAAAGCAGAGGTAATGAATCACACAGCAAAGCTGCTGCAAGCACCAAATGAGTATTCAGCCAGCTTTCTCAAGAAGCACAAGAAGAGACCCAGCATACACTTTCCCATCACCAACTGGACACAACAGAGGAGATCCCCCTGTGTATTGCTCATCACTGGGAGAGCAGGTCTGATTCTCATCTTTTGGTTCTTTTAGCCCCTTTTTAAAACCTCTGAAGTGAAAGCTGAGCATACAACTATATATCTAAATAAATCTAGGAGTTGGCAAAGGGGAGGGACAGGCTGTTGTCAAAAATGTAGCAGCAAAGACAGGACTTCCTGTGTCCCCCATTTAATATAGATCATAGATCATAGAATCATCGAGTTGGAAGAGATCACAAGAGCCATCCAGTCCAACCCCCTGCCATGCAGGAATATACAACCAAAGCACTCATGACAACTGGCCATCCAGCCTCTGTTTAAAAACTTACAAAGAAGTAAAATACTGGGGAAAAATTTTTTTCCATGGCTTCAAAATTTCCAGAATTTTACATCTCTACGGAGGAGGTCTTCTGAACATCGATATGAGGCTGAGTAGAGTTGTTGTTGCTGCTGCTGTGTTGTTGTATGCTTTTAAATCATTTCTGACTAATGGTTGACCTTAAGGCAACACAGGTTTCTTTTCACAAGATTTATTCAGAGGGACTTTGCCATTGCCTTCATCTAAGGCTGAGAGGGTGTGACTTGCCCAAAATCACCCAGTGGGTTTTCATGGCTGAATTGGGATTCAAACCCTGGTCCTAGTCCAACACTCCAACCACTCCAGCTCTTTCATTAAGATTATACTTCAGAAGGGTTGCACTTTTTTTCTGTACAGATGTTCTGTGAGGTTTTTACTATATGTTCCTACACAGTAGCTGTTTGATTTCCCTTGTATCAGATAACTGTGGAAGAATCCTGCTGCATCAGACCTAAGAGATCCTGGTTTGGTTTGGTTTTTTTCTAATCTCCATACCATCAATAATCTGACAGTTCTAGAATCTCATAGTATTATTCTGGGGTTGTTGCGTTGAAGTTTCTTTTCATTTACAAACTTAGAGACTTCTGTACACACAGGGTGTCCTCAGAGTATGTAAAAACCACTTCCTTATACAGTATTGGAGTGGGTGTCCTTCATTTCCAACGAGTATTTCATAGAATCATAGAATTGCAGAGTTGGAAGAGACCACGAGGGCCATCCAGTCCAACCCCCCTGCCACGCAGGAAATCTTGATCAAAGCATCCCCGACAGATGGCCATCCAGCCTCTGTTTAAAGACCTCCAAGGAAGGAGACCCCACCACGCTCCGAGGGAGTGTGTTCCACTGCCGAAGAGGAAGAGGGGATTTCTCACCAGCCACCAGCAAGGGGCACACACACATGCGCGCACACACCCCTCCAAAAGCCACCCCACCAAAGTCCACCGAGGGAGGGAACAAGAACCCATCACTGAAATGTTCTAACACATACTTCCTGCTGTGTCTTTTCAGAGCATGTGGCTGTGGGGACTGGAAAAACTATAATCAAAATTGTCATGGGAACTTCCATAGCTGCACAGTATGCCAATATTTTCATAGGTGACTTAGATCAATGTTCTTCCAGCTCCTGTACCAGAGATGCACTAACACCACCTTTATTATCTTGACCAATGAATAGGAGATATCTGAGAAATTCTACCAAGACATTTTGACAAGTCCACAAAGCAGATCTGAGCATTACTGATTACATAACAGCTACGTAAGAACCATTTTATACCAAACCGAAACAGATTGCTACACACTTCTAAATGCTTCCAGCTTCCACACAGAATAACCACGCATCGTCTAGAGCAGGGGTGGGCAACTGTGGAAGGCTAGGGGGCCACATTAGCCACCTAGGAGAACTTGGAGAGCCACACCTGCTCCCGTCTAAATATATAAATAAATAATTTAAGAATTATTCCTAAACGCCTCTACAGGATATGGGGGCATTTTCACCATGTTTGGGGTTCAAAAAAAGCCTCTCCTAGGTCTACACTGGCGGGGGGGGGTGCAAAATGTGGTGGAAATGTAACCCAAGCCCCCCAGTGGACATTTGGGGGCAACATTTTTTAATTATAAAAATTGCCAAGAGCCCTTAGAGAACATTTGAGGGCATTCTGGAGCCTTGTTTGTTTGTTTGTTTGCATATATGTGTGTGTGTATGACCCCTGGGGGCCCTGGAGGTCACAAAAATGGTCCTGGGGCCGCACTTTGCCCACCCGATCTAGAGCAAGGTCATTTTTGCAGACCCCAGGCTGATGCCCCTGCACCTCTAGTTTTACATGGGGAACACAGGGCCCCACCAAATTCACCACCATAAATCCAGAGCAAGAAGTGGGTATCCAGCCATTTTGAGGTTGGTTGATCTGAGCCAATCTGTGATTGGTGTTGGGGCCACAGAGCCTCACAACTAAAGACTTCCATCAGGTATTTCTTAGACTACAACAACCACCCAATGAAGTGAAAAAGCAGATCCAAAAGGATATAGTGATATCGAAAGATAATCTGCTTCAGGACAAGCCCTAAGTGAAAACAACCAAACACCATTTGTTGGTATCTGCAGCTCCCAGCTAAAACCACTCCAATGTTATCATCTGTGATCTACAGGCCAACCTGAATAATACTTCCTGTTCAAACAAGCTCAGTGGTAGGCCTGTCCTTGCTTACGGACAATCCTAAACCTAACATCTTTATCAATGACTTGGATGAGTGAATAGAGAGCATGCTTATCAACTTTGCAGATGATACCAAATTAGGAGGGGTAGCAATATCCCAGAAGACAGGATCAAAATCCAAAATGACCTTAACAGATTAGAAAGCTGGGCCAAAACTAACAAAATGAATTTCAACAAGGAGAAATGTAGGATACTACACTTGGGCAATAAAAATGAAAAGCACAGCTATAGGATGAGTGATACCTGGCTTGATAGCAGTCCATGTGAAAGGGATCTAGGAGTCTTAGTGGACCACAAGCTGAAATGAGTCAGCAGTATGATGCAGCAGCTAAAAAAAGCCAATGAGATTCTAGGCTGCATCTATAGGAGTATAGTGCCACTCTATTCTGCTTTGGTCAGACCGCACCTGGAATACTGTGTCCAGTTCTGGACACCACAATTCAAGCTGGAATGAGTCCAGAGAAGGGCAACCAGGATGGTGGGAGGTCTGGAAGCCATGACCTATGAGGAGCAATTTAGGGAGCTGGGTATGGTTAGTCTGGAGAAGAGAAGGTTAAGAGGGGACACGATAGCCATGTTTAAATATTTGAAGGGATATCATACTGAGGATGGAGCAAGCTTGTTTTCTTCTGCTCCAGAAACTAGGACACGGAGCAATGGACTCAAACTACAGGAAAAGAGATTCCACCTAAACATTAGGAAGAACTTCCTGACAGTAAGAGCTGTTTGGCAGTGGAATGCACTGCCTCAGAGTGTGGTGAAGACTCCTTCTTTAGAGGTTTTTAAACAGAGGCTAGATCTGTTGGAAGTGCTTTGATTCCTGTATGGCAGGGGGTTGGACTGGATGGCCCTTGTGGTCTCTTCCAACTCTATGTATCTATGATAGTAATTCACCAATAATATGCCACAAAATACAGACACAGAAAAGATTCTGTAACAAACACCAGTGCCAAATCTATCCTTCTGTCTATCAGAACTATTTACAAATAATGAGTTTTTTTGTAATTAGCTCCTTCTTTTACAACTACTAAGGCAGTGGTTCTTAATGTGTGTTCTGGGGACTCCCAGGGGGCCACAATGCCCTTGCAGAGGGCCAGCAAAGGCTTGAAGTTTGCTCGACTCACCTCCTGCCTGCAGTAAAGTGGCCACGTGACAGGAGCCAAGGCAAAGGATAGCTGGCTTGGCCTGCAAATTGCCATTCAATCCATTCCAACACAAACCTGAAGGAACAAACAAGAGAAAAGTCTTCCCTCCCACTCCAGTGCCTCTGAGGGAAGGTTTAATGGATGGTGTAACTTTATTGTTGTTGTTGTTTACTATCATTATTATCATCATCATTATTAACATTATTATTATCAGGGTTTTAAATCCTGAGTTAAGTCTTGGGGGACCATGGCAACAAAAGATATTTAAAGAGTGTCCCTGGTAAAGAAAAGGTTAAGAGCTACTGAACTAAGGATAACTAAGTTATATTATGACTGTATAAAAATGAGGGGAAACTCTCTTCTTTGGACTTATAACTGGATGAGTTACTTTTCATGGTGTCAGCGTGCATTGTATTTAGCCTCACTACTTAAGTGCACTTTGTGTCACAAATCAGCAATTTGCAGTATTCTGATGCTCTTAATTATATTTATTTATATCCAACCTTTTCCCCAGTTTGGACTCAAGGTGGCTTACAACAGATTAAAAAATAGAGTGCTCTTGTTTTTAAATGTAACTAAATGTAACTATTTAGCTACTTTTGAATAATGCAAATAAAATTTACTTTAAATGTAACTACTGTATACTGGAAATGAATTACCAGGAGCCCTGAAATGGTATCTATAACTAAATAGTTTTTAAAAATAACTTTCCTAATGGATATCTACTCAGGCTATATTATTACAGGTCTTAATAGTACCAGCCATATTTTTGATGGTTCATTCACCTGCTCATCTTCCAACTTCATCCACAATATTATCAGCAATGCCCTTCTGCATTCTACTTAAGACAGTCAGGCCAGTCAATATCCAAATGAATAAATAGACAAAAATCTGACATGAGAAACAGCCTTATTCAGAAATCTGTGGGAGGACATTTCAGCCTACTGTTAGCATGTCCTACTACCCCTCCCCGTAAGATTCCATAATTGGACATATTATACACTTTTCGGGGTCACTTTGGCTGAGAGGTTAGGCAGACTGGAGACCAGCCAAAGGTCACGATGACCTGAGATGTGTCTAGAAATATAATGGTGGGAAAGCGAAAGTTAAGATTATGTGGAAAGCCCCCACAGTAATTGGTTTATGCTAACAACCCAGTCATTACAGGGGTATGTGCTAATCCTTTCTTCCAGCTTTGGGTGTTTCAAGCAATAATTCAATCATGCAAACAAGCGACCATTCCTCATTCCATACCTTACAGAAATCTCTCGTCATACCCCCTCCTGTCCAACCATATGAGGTTGTTGCAAGACCATCACTGTTTTAATTAAAGCAATCAATTGAGTTTTGGTGTCTTTTGTCTATCCAGTGGGAAAGCCATTCAGGCTTTTGTCATAACCAGAGTACCCCTTCGGGATATGAAATAAATATTAGAGCCCAGGGCCCATCAAACTGTGCCACATATGATCCTTGTCACTCTGCCAGATTCTCTGTGTCACTCTCAGATGTCACTCTGAGTATCTTTGCTGCATGGAACTCTCCTCCTCGAGACTGGTAACTATCATCCTATCTTCCTGGACCTCTCTCTATCCAACCTTTCTACCTTACTCTGCTACAGCCTTGTATGGTTCTTAAGAGTGTATGTTTTGTATGTTAGCATATCCCTTGTTAGCATATCTCCAATAAAAATACTTTGTTTTACTTTAACTGGAGTGCTCTCGACAGTTAGTACTGGTATACATAGGTGAAAAGATCCCAGAATTACCCTCCTCTCAGAGACCTCCTGTTTGAACTAACAATTTCCCCAGATAGTACAGAAGATTTTGGCATCGCAGGTGGGACTCAAACGCACCCCCACCTCTTAGGGTAACACTACCAGGACACTCTGCTGCTAACCTTCAGGCAACTACTCTTGAACAAAGGAATTTGAAAGGTAGACTACAACATGAAACCAGTGAATTACAATTTATCAAGAAGCTGAATTCTACCACCTGTGTCTTGTATGGTGGCTTTTTGAAAGTTATGTTAATTAGTTTACTACTGCCAGGATTAAGTAAATATAGTGTAATAGTTGCTATCTGTACTTTCAACATTCCATTTCTCTTTACTTTTTACTATCCCCCCCTCCCAATGTCTGTATCTGTCAATTCAGGGTAACACTTACAATATCTGAAAAAGAGGACTCTGGTGCTTAAAAGCTTATGCCATAATAAGTATGTTAGTCTTTAAAATGTCAGAAGACTCCTTGTTGTTTTTCCAATAAAAGCAAGAATAACTGCTCTAAACCGGTTGTTATTTCGTGTGCAAAAAATTATTTTGATTCTGAACAAATGCAACCAATAAAGCATGAGCTTTTACATGCAATTTAGTACTTAGTTTGACCTGACAGGAGCATGTTCTTTGGTATGGTCATTGCTATTTGGTTACAGAAGCATAGACACTCTCTCCTAAAAACTGGAAGTAGAATCTATTATAATATTTGCCCAATATTTGACTGGTCAAATGTCCAAACCCAAGGGTAGCATATAGAAAGAAAGCAAGTATGACATTTCCCAGCACTTTATCTCCACAGCAGGAAGACAGACTACTGTATGGCCCATAAATGTTCAAGACACCCTCTACCACCTTGGCTCCTTTGTTTGTCCCTGGGCTCTCTCTAGGTGAGGTTTTGTACTAGCCTGAATTACTTCTTGGCTACTGCATCAGTCTGGTGGACATGGAACTCTCAGGACTGGCCCACCTGGCAGCAGCAACAGGTGATGTGTTGTTTGGACTGAAAGGAACAGAAAGCGATACCCTTCTCTCAGCTCCAGCAAGGCCTGTTTGGTAAACTGGCAACAAGAATAGGACCCTGCAAGTCTAAACCAAGAGGGCCCAAACCTAGCTCCCATGGGGCTTTGAACAGGCTGGTAGGAAAAAGTCAAAGGGGTACTTATCCCCCACACACTATTTTTCCAACAAGGGGTTGTGGTGTTTGAGCACCAGGCTTTGCAACTGAGGGCACATGAGGGCAGATGTGTGGATACAAATTCCAGCATTAAAAATTAGTTCTGGTTCTGTGTCTTATTGCCTATGACATTCATCCAAGCCCTGCAAGGAATTATGGCCAGAAGTCATGGACCAACAAATCTGAAAGCAAAGTCGAAGACTTTCACGGCCGGCATCCTTAGATTTTCCTTGGTTTTTTCCCGGGCTGTGAGGCCATGTTCTGGAATACAGTAGTTTCTTTCCAATGTTTCACCTGCATCTGTGGCTGGCACCTTCAGAGAATGGCTGGGTAGGAGTGTGTGTGAAGTTTATATGCTGTGAACCCCTGTCAGGGAGTATATGTCAAATCCAAGAAATGCTATGCTCAGCGAAGGACAAAAGAGACCCTCTCACAGCTGCAGGAGTTCACTGCATACCATGCATCTGTGGACAAGTTTACATAGGGACTACTAAATGCAGTGTGCAAACACAAATCAGGGAACATGAGAGACACTGCAGCCAGAAAAATCAGCAGTAGCAGAAAATGTTATAAACCAACCTGGACACAAAATGCTATTTAAAAACACAGAAATTCTGGACCAGGCCAACAACTATCATGTCAGAATGCATAGAGAAGCTATTGAAATCCACAAACACCTGGACAACTTCAACAGGAAAGAAGAAACCTTAAAAGTAAACAAAATCTGGCTCCCAGTTTTGAAATACAATAGAATCAAAACTCAGCACTTACAAAGGAAATCCACCCAGGGACAGTGTAGGAATCTGAGGTTCTCAGCTGTCTGGCACACCGGACATTTCATGGGAACTTCATGCTTCCTTTGTTCCTACCTTTACAATTGGGCCAATAAAACATCTGGCTTCATAAGCCATCTTTGAAGGGAAGCTCAGGAAATTACCTTGGATTTTACAACTCAGTGTTACCTTCCTATCTGTAGTTTCCCATGGAAGTTCCTTTCATGTAACATCACATCCCTAGGCTAAGACCTCCTTTGATCTCAGTGATTGAGTGTATCAACAGACAAATGGTTAACTGTGTACGTGACATAGAGCCTATATAACTTGTAAGCCCTGGACAAAGGAAAGAGCTTCTGCTCATTAAGGAGAAGCTTCTGCTCATTTTCATCATGTCTCTCTGTCCCTTGCTGTATCTACCTGTCTGCCTGCATTGCTTTGACTGAGATGCAGTGTCCATTGTTTTCTCCTAATGTCTTTCTGTTAGCATGCAAACTCTGAATAAAATCTCTTTAGCATTTTGCCTCTGGATCGTGATGCTTCCTTGTTACTTGCTGTAACATGTGGCGCAGCGAACAGGGACTCTAAACTTTTCTCACCCTGGAACCAAGACTCAGCTTTTCTCACCCTGGGACTTCGCAGACCTCTTCTCATCTTACCTCGCTCGGCATGAGCTAAGTGGCCACTTCACCATCGGATTCAACCGATCCCCCCAAGGTAAGTATGGGCGCTTCCTTGTCAGGAGAACAGGAGAAGCATGCAGAGGAACTCTTATTTCTTTTACAAAGAATAGATCGCCATCCTTCTTGGGATGCAGTTCAAAGGCTGGTCCATGAACTTGGGGCAAAATGCCCATGGTACCCCCCAAAAGGATCCCTACAGCTTAAGGACTGGGAGAAATTAGGAAGGGAATTGCATGCAGAACCTAGGGCTTCAACTGAAATCTTACAGATGTGGCATCTTTGTCGTTATGCAGTGGAAAAATTTGGCTGTGAATCAAAAACTGTAGAGCTATCCACTTTTCCTCCAACTCATCAATCCCCTTTGTTTATACCACCACTGACTGCCACTTCTGTTATTCCAACCAATGAATTTCAAAACTCAAAAAGTAATAGTGCAGTGGAGGGGATGGGAGAAGGATGTAAACATGACCCTGCCTCTCCAGCTAAGGAATCAGCAGAAATGCTTGCCATATGCAACATGGAAACTAAAGATCATCTAGTCAAACCTGTAACTCAGGAAGGAATGGATGAATCTTGCCAGGATGATGGGAATTGCAGTGATGATAGGGATTCAGATTGGGAGGATGCAGAGCTCTCCAAATGGGAGAATCTCAGTTTTGAAACCCCTGTGGCTTGCATGGCCTCTGCCAAACAGGCATCCATCCACAGACCACGCCATAAGCCCCAAGTGGTTTGGAAAACCTTCACTAGGAAGGCAAAGCCTTGCTCTAAGAAAGCACAGGCAAAATCAGTTCCCCACAAGACATCAAGGAAAAAGGAAATGACCTTTAAAACAAAGATTAGAGATGCAAGTGAAGTTTCACAGATGCTTGCCCCAGAAATGGATCACACAGCACCCAAAGTGATCCACTTGTGTGCCACCCCAAAGCAGGTACTGGAATGGCATAGCAGACCCCCAGATGGCACAAGCCAACTCTCTGCCTTGAGCAGAGCAAGCAATGCTTGTGAAGCTGAGATAGTGTCACCCACACAGACTCAAATTTCAGGGAAACTCTCCCTAGAATACACAGGCTTTCCTTTAGGAACAAATCTACAGGATGGAACACAGGACAGAACATCCACGGAGAATGGTGAGTATGATTTTTTGTGTGTTTTTAAAGTTAACTTAGCCCTTATGGAGTCCACAAATTTGGGAGGTCCCACTAAACCAACTCTGTTCTCAGAGCCTCCAAATTTAGAAGTTCCCTGTCTGCCAACCTTGAAATCCATGTTGAAAGATCCTGATTTATCAGATCTGCCCCTTAGTCTAAAAGGTCATCCAGGCAAGCCCCAACTGGGCAATGGAAAGTGCGGACCTGAAGGGAATCTTTTGCAAGTTCCCCTTATGGGAACCCTTCAAAACAACAGCCTTGATGCCCCCCATCACAGGAAATGCTCCCCAGAGAGTGAGAGCACTCAGAAAAGAGAAATCTGTGTGTTCAAACCTCACAACAGCAGTTTCTCTCCTGATTTTGGATAAGGGAATCCAAACCCTTGCTGCAGAAGTCCCCAATAGAAATTTTGTGGACTGCAATGCCCATGAGGCTGCAACTTCTCTAGTTTCCTTCACAATGGCAACATACAGCTCAATTTTAACCACATTCCTAAGGGTAATGGCTTCAAGTGCCAAACACCACTTAGATGAGATGCTACAAACTCCAGCCAGTCCACAAAAATCACAAGCCTCCTTTCTTGAAAGTGTTCCTGGAAACCCTGAACAGACTAAAGCAGAGAAATTTCATTCCCTCTTTCCTATTCCTCAGAAGCTGTCTGCGTGGAACGGCAGACCTCCAAATGAGGCTGCCCTAGCCTTTCCTAGCCTTTCCGAGGCTGAGACAGTGTTACCACTTGTGATGACTGAAAAGATGTCTCTTGACTGGAGAGATGCCAAATCTTTTGGGAATGTGCACCCCCCATGAAACATTTAATTGCTAACAAGTTTATCCCATGAATGTATTTTTCTTCTGTAACAGTTGAGTGAGAAAACTCAAGATATTTTTCTTTTTTCATTTCTTTCTCCCCCATCTTTTGGAATGGTATCCCCCATAAGGAAAGCTGGAATGGTATCTCATAAGGAAAGAAGTCCTCACAACCCAATCATTTGTAAATAGTTTTGTGCCTTTCTTTTGTCTTCTCTCTGTCATGCAAATTGGGGCATTTGGAGGCCCCAGACTCATGGCATGCAATTGCAGTTCTTTGAATTGGGAAACTTTTTTTTTCTTTTTTAAGCATGTAGGAGGAAGTCAGAGCATGCACTCTGACATCCTATTGATTCCCTGATCCTTTCCAGAGATTGCTGACCCATGAAATTTTGCTGCCTGAAGTTCCCCAAAGTTACATGTTAATAACTGAAATTTGATTTTCATTTGGATTTTTGTTAAACATAGTAATTGGTTTTAGATATTTTTGCATTCTCAGATAGTTTCATGAATTTCCACCTCTGTAAGCAACTTATGTTGGGAAAGAGAATTCCATTGTTTTAAAGGGAATTGCCTTATTTTCCATTTTAAGTCTTGTTATTTTACCAGATGGTCTAAAAGCCTTGCCAATGACTCTTTTGTCTGATCTTTGGGGACCCCAATAACTTTTTTCCTTTGCAGGTCCTTGTAGAATTTGTGCTCCTTTTAGCCATTATTTTTGCTTTGTTGTTATTGTTGTTATTGATTTTCACTTTAGTTAAATGAGTTACTCTAAAGCCCATGATGTTTTGGTTAGTTATCCCTCAGCTATTGTTACTATGAATGTTTTTGCATAATTTTTCAAAGCTTTTCTCAGAAATAGGTGTCTCATCAGCACTAGACAAGACTAAGCCTGAAATTCCCAGAAGCTGCCAAATTTTTGGACTGCCCTGATGCCCTCTCCACAGCTGGGGAAGGAAGATTGTTCAACTGTTGCTGATTAACTTTCATAGTTTTTCTTTGTTTTAGAGTTTTGTTCTTTTCTACACAATTTACATAGATCTAACTGCATTCCTTTTCCAATTACAAAAACAGGAATTTGAATCCCAACTCCAAGGCAAAGTTTGAGACCCTAGAAGGGCATCCAGACTGACCCCAAAATTAAAACTTTGTCCTTCACCTTGAACTTTGGCATATGAATAACTGCATTTTACTTCTTTTCTCCCTTTCTTCAAAGACTGATGTTATGTTTTGTGATATGCATCTTTCTCTTTCCTAATCTCATGACATTCTTTACAGGTCAACTTATTGGGCATAGTCACTCAAAGACTTTTGAAAAACAAAAAGGGGGGAGTGTGCCTCCTGTGCGCTCCCTGGTAGTCATTCAGTCAAACAGCAATTGCATATTGTATATTTACACTATGAATTATTAACTTTTTCTGATTTTTCCCCAATACAGAAGCATTTTTGGCACCTTTTCCCTCCCATAACCACAGGTTCTGAATAGCCAGCTTCCAGATCCTGATCCTGAATTTCATCTCAAGCCTGCAACAAGTGATTCCATATCAACCAAACCATTGTCCAGTAACTTGGGAAGATATTAAAAGACTGTTCAAACACAAATTATATTGACTGAACAAACTAAAGGACACCTGAGAACTTTTGTTGCAGCAGTTTGGACCTACTGCTAATTCAGCAAAACACTTTTGTACCTTATCTGCTTATTTACAGTCACTCCTAACTGCTAAAGAGACTTTTACATGACTGTTTTATTCAACATATGGACACATCTGGATGTATATTATTTCTGTTTATCTCTTCCATTGTTTCTAACTCTCTGTTGCACAATTTATATTCCATGTTTGTAAAGCCTGATCTAATTCAAACCAAGGTTCCATTGAGTTGCCAGAAGATGTTTGCCACCTCCATTAATTGTTAAACATATGAATATGTATCCTTTAATGATGCTCACATAATGCTGAATATGTTTCTTGCTGCCAGTAGAGTTACTATTATTTGCTTTACCTGCATCATCACAGATATGAACTTTTTATAGAACAACAGTTGCATTATTTAAGAAACTTTACTACACATTACTACAAATATAGGATTTCATGATCTTTTAAGCTAGCTGCCTAATCTAAACTGACTACAAACTGCCTTTGTTTATTTTATAGGATTTTTCATGAGCCTTTCCTACAAAGAGACATCAGTTGTTATATTTGGACAACAACTAAACAATTTGGATTTTAAAAAATAAAGAAGGGGGAAATGTAGGAATCTGAGGTTCTCAGCTGTCTGGCACACCGGACATTTCATGGGAACTTCATGCTTCCTTTGTTCCTACCTTTACAATTGGGCCAATAAAACATCTGGCTTCATAAGCCATCTTTGAAGGGAAGCTCAGGAAATTACCTTGGATTTTACAACTCAGTGTTACCTTCCTATCTGTAGTTTCCCATGGAAGTTCCTTTCATGTAACATCACATCCCTAGGCTAAGACCTCCTTTGATCTCAGTGATTGAGTGTATCAACAGACAAATGGTTAACTGTGTACGTGACATAGAGCCTATATAACTTGTAAGCCCTGGACAAAGGAAAGAGCTTCTGCTCATTAAGGAGAAGCTTCTGCTCATTTTCATCATGTCTCTCTGTCCCTTGCTGTATCTACCTGTCTGCCTGCATTGCTTTGACTGAGATGCAGTGTCCATTGTTTTCTCCTAATGTCTTTCTGTTAGCATGCAAACTCTGA
Organism: Gambelia wislizenii; assembly: GCA_030847615.1. Taxonomy (NCBI): domain Eukaryota; kingdom Metazoa; phylum Chordata; class Lepidosauria; order Squamata; family Crotaphytidae; genus Gambelia; species Gambelia wislizenii. The sequence goes on from JAUMIR010000004.1 coordinate 179,925,529, forward strand.
ATAAAATCTCTTTAGCATTTTGCCTCTGGATCGCGATGCTTCCTTGTTACTTGCTGTAACAGGACAGGGGGATTCCCAGCAGATAACGGACCATCAACCAACCATTAGCCAAACAGACACTAACGAGCCTTGCATTTCTATAACCAGAAACTAACCATTCAATTACACATATTGACACATACTCCCCAACAGGGGTTCACAGCATATAAACTCCACACACACTCCTACCCAGCCATTTTCTGAAGATGCCAGCCACGGATGCAGGCGAAACGTCAGAAAGAAACTATTCCAGAACATAGCCTCACAGCCCGGAAAAAAAAAAAAACAAGGAAAATCTATAAATCTGAAAGCGTTTTCACTATGGTTTTCTTAACACCCATTCAGATAAGCACATATAAAGAGTGCGAAGTTTACAGTTTGCAGGAAGGGCTGTCTGTCATGACCATGTGCTGCTAGCAGATTCAATGCATCTTTGATAACCTGGAGAGTCTTGAGCCCATCCAAGTGCATATGATAACAGTGCTTTCCAGCTGACTCCTTCTGCTGTATACACTAACAAGAATATGTTTCCTCTAGTGAAATAGCAATCCCCACACACTGCCAAATAAGAACATATTGTCCAATATAGCCTCATTGTTCACAAGGTTTGCAATTAAAACTGAAACCACCTGTTGTTAGCAGGAGAGTTATATTTCTGGCTAGGGAAACCACTCAGATGTTATTCTTTAGCTACCTTTATAATCTGTAAAGATGCACATTAATCAAAGCTCTGCAAGCAGATCATTTAAGAATGCCTCACTGCAATAATAACAACATGAAGTTCCTCTATACTCTCACAAAGAAGTGAAAATGTAAGGGTGGTGCTTCTTTCCCTGTGGCAATTAAGGAGGAGGATGGGAGAGAGAAATGAGGAGAAAACTCATAAGTTGAGATTACAATTCTTTACAAGATCTGCTGCCTGAGGAACTATAGGATTTAGAAGAAGCTGCAGCATGCCAGATATTCCATTAACAAGAAAGATGTGCTTAGCCGAACATGTCTGAAATGCCACAATGCCACTGCAGCGCAAAAAGAGGTTGACAGAACTACTGAAACAGGAGAAAGTCAAGGGCTGACATGGACAGCATAGAGAAGGAACACATGCCATACTCTATACCCCTTTAAAACATGGCTATGCCCCTCATTAACAGAGGAACTTTACACCAGCTCCAAACCTGGCATAGAAAATCCGTCCAGTCTGACTTAATGGAAACACATTGACAAATTTCTCACCCAGGTCACCAATACTACAGATAGGCTATGTAGTAACTCAAGACCCAATCATAACACATAGGGAGACCACACCTTAGAAGGCACAACATGTAACTTGTGTGTTTTTCTCTCTGCACATGTTATGCGTGCTGAATGCTCATAAGAGAGAACTCTGGTGATGGGAAATAAAGACATATTGCAGAAAATAACTTGGCCTCATAAGGGAACCTGAGTATATTGCTAACCTTTTTCTTCCCAGAATTAGAACAAGTAACTTACCTTCAGAATCCAGACACAACATCCAACCCCACCCCATTTCAACAATGAAAGATGCTTAGGCTGCATTTGCAAAAATAATCAAGTTTGACATTGTTTTAACTACCATGGCTCAGTATGGAATTCTGGGATTTGTAGTTTTGTGAGATATTTAGCCTTCTCTGTCAGAGAGCTCTGGTGCCACAACAAACTACAAATCCCAGAATTCCATAGCATTAAGCCATGGCCTTTAAAGCAGTGTCAAACTGGATTACTTCTGCAGTGCAGATGCAGCCTTAGACAGAGCATCACAAAAGCAAGCAAGAGAAGGGAAAACAAAAGCTTTACAGTAGCACCCCAGTATCCGCGGTTGGCGATGAGGTGGGGGGAGGGGGAAGGAGGTATCTCCTGCCCCTCCGTTCTCCTGGGAGAGCTCTGTTTGCGGTGGTAGGATGGCAATGGCGATGGTGGGTGGGAGGAGGGCTCTCCTGCCCCCTCCTTTCTCCCAGGAGAGTTCCGTCCACGGCAGTGGCGGAGCAATGGCGGGGGGGGGAAGGGAGAGGGAAGGAAGGATCTCCTGCCCTCTCCCTTCTCCCAGGAGAGCTCCATTTGCAGCGGCAGAGGGTGGTGTTCGCTATTATCCATGGATTTCACTATCTGCGGGGGGGGGGAACCAATCCCCCACAGATATGGGGGTGCTACTGCAATGGTTAGCTGCTTGCACAGAGCACTTGCCGCTCCACATGGTGATAAGCTGTTTTTGGGCAAAACCCATTCAAACTATTGTCATTGACAGTCAAATACTCATGAACATGTTTGCCTTTCAGGACCAAAGCCTGGAATGCTAGAGCAGAATAAGGTGCCATCCACTGTGATTCCCAAGAGAGATGAGGTATGGTAACTCAGTTATTACAGATCCCTCCATGGGATGGAAGAGTAAAGTTTGAACATCCAAGTAACATCACCCTCTCTTCTCCTTCATTCTCTCATAAGCACCAATTGGGCATCCAGACTCAGAGACTGTATTCCAGCTGCTACCTCTTACTCACTGCTCATGTGTCTCCCCATGCTCACCACAGCTGTTCCCTCAAAGATCCAAGATGCACCCCACTACTTGCTGACCATGTGAGAAACCCACCCTCTGACCAGTTCTAATGGACTGGACGCTCTGGGCTGTTCTTAACAATGTAATTAGCACCACATATACTCCTATGCAAAGTATGAAGGTGTTTATGACACTGACATGTTATAATGAGGGACACTGTGCTTGCTCCCCTACTGTTTAATAAACCACTGTCCAAGGTACAAAAGTGTTGCTCACATGACTGGCTGGCAGCTCCCCATGTCTTTACTTTCAGAATCCCTTCTTTTCCAGATGCACTCCAAAAATGGTTATTGACATTGCTATATATGGTGTTTCTTGCTTGTTAGGAAGTGGTAGATGGGGATCCCTTTCACGCACATTAGACTAAGTAAAAAATTATACCTGCCCTTCTGTGCATGCTTACACATGACAAATGTTCTTACTGTAGCTCTGCTAAAGACCAAGTACATTCTTAGTTTACATAAAGAACTATTAAAATCTATATTTTCTGAATTGTGCAGAGACAACAATAGCTTAAATACATTTATGACTAAGAACAACTGACAGATCTAATTAGCTAAAACACATTGGAAACTGCTTAATGCAGTGTAGATGTGTAAATTGCTATTGCTTAAAACAATTTGTAAGCCACTCTGATAGCCTTGTGGCTGAAGAGCAGGGTATAAATAAATAAATAAAATCTATTCCTTTGAATCTATTTGATCTCCTCCTAAAGCTCTAAGTTAATGGTTATCAGCACATTTCATAGCAGCAAATTCCACAAGGTTGTCTTTCTAAGTTATGTTTAAAGTGTTCTCTATAAAGTTCCAAATACTGTAGCTTCTCTACAAAGGGAAGATACTCTCATTTCATTCTGTGTTGAAGATGCTCTTTGAGCACATAAAGCAGGGCAGGGCAGAGCGCGGGCTGCATGTAGTCCCCAAGCCTCTTTTTTTTTTTTTTTTTGGTACCCTCCACATGTTTTCCAGAATTTTAACGAAAAAACAACAACAACCAACCCACAGTGGTTTGCCACTGAAATTCACTGATCTTACTGTCAGTTAGGCGTAAGCCCCTAAATACACTATAGCCAATGGAAAAGGAAACAAAATTCACTGCAGTCAAGGTGATTTCACAATCCATTTAGTTTCTTTCAGTTTAATAGTCAATATCATATTAAAGTCATGAAGGATCTTGGTTTGATTCCAAGATCCTTCATGGATACCAAAATCCGTGGATGCTTAAGCCCCATTATATACAGTGATGTAGTAAAATGGTGTCCCTTATATAAAATGGCAAAATAAAGGTTTACTTCTTGCAATTATTATTTAAAAAAAAATATTTTTAATCCGTTGAAGGTTGAATCCATGGATAAAGAACCCATGGATACGGAGGGCCAACTGTATGAATTTAATAATAATTAATCAAGTGGGAGAAATTTTAATGAACAGAATATTGAAAGAAGAATTTTTAATTCATTTCAGCTAATTTTAAACCATATATATATATATATATATATATATATATATATATAGCTACTTTTGTGTATTTTAAGACCCTTAAAACCAACCTCTGCAAAAAATAAAGAAAATGTTGTCCTCAGGCACTTGCCAAACTGGAAAGTAACCCCCAGATCCACTTAACCTCAGATAGAAAGCAAAGCATTCACAGATAATGAGGTTGGTGGACACATGTCTGGTCGTATAAAGTTATGTGCGCATCAGATTTCTCAGGAGTCTTGGACTGTGATAGAATGAGATTTGCTAAATCTCATCCTACTTAATACAGCAAAAATGCCCCTTAACTGAAAGCAGTAACTTGTGTGAGTCTACAATTCAAAGCTTTGAAAACATTTTTGACCAACATAGGTACAAGTTGAATAAAAATCATAGGTGTTGGGAACACTGCCTATCTTGACCTAAGTTTCTGTTGTGCCAAAAATATTGTAACTTCCAAATTATTACAATTTCCACATACCCCTGTAAAATTATACACATGTATCATTTCATATCCAACTAGCAGTTGATTCATAGACACAGGTTGTTTAAACTCATTGATTTCACTATACTGAGTTGCTCTTGACTCTCTAGAGGACTTGCTGGTGAGACCCTTAATCTGTGGTCCATCTAATTTAAAGGATACATCACTCTGTATCAAAGAACCAGAATGTAAGCAAGCACAGACTCTCACTCAGCTTTCAGCCAGAATGTGCAAAGGGTAAGCACAGAAGAAAGTGACTGCAGTGAAATGAGAAATACAGTTGTCCCTCCCCCGTATCCACAGATTTGGTATCCACAGATTTAAGTATTCACAGCTTGAAAATATTCTTTAAAAAATAATAATCCAAAAAGCATACCTTGATTTTGCCATCTTATATAAGGGACAACATTTTGCTATGCCATTGCATATAATGGAACTTGAGTATTCACGGATTTTGATATCCACATGTGTCCTGGAACCAAACCCCAGTGAATATGAAGGGACAACTGTAATACTAACAAAGGGCATGATTCAAACTCTAAGACGTGCAAGCTAGTCTCAGAAAGCCTGTCTATACCGAAGAAATACAGCAGTTTGACACCATTTGATCCACCATAGTTCTATCCTATGGAATCCTAGGGTGTAGCCACACTACACAAATAATCCAGTTTGAAACTTGATTATTTGCCATGGCTCCTTCCTATGGAGTCATGGGATTTGTAGTTTGGTGAGGCACCAACACTCTGGCAGAGAAGGCTATGGACCTCGTAAAACTACAAACCCCAGGATTCCATAGGAAGGAGCCCTGGCAAATAATCCCATTTCAAACTGGGTTATTTGTGTAGTGTGGATTAGGCCCTAGTATTTGTAGCTTGGTGAGCTATTTAGCCTTTTCTATCAGAGAACCCTGGTTCCTCACCAAACTACAAACACCAGGATTCCATAGGATAGAACTATGGTGGATAAAGCGGTCTGGAACTGCTGTGTTTCTGCAATGTAGACCGGCCTTCTGAGACTTATTAAACTTTCCAGAAGTGCAGGCAATACCAAACGAAGATTCATTCTTTAAGCTTCTGGCTGATCTTGAACTCTGACTACAGTAGGACCCTCATATCCACTGATTCAATTCCATAAGGGACACAAAACAGCACACCTACCATAGAGTCTTCCTAAAAATGTGTCCTCTCTAGCCATTTTCTAGGTCCTCCAAGGAAACTCTATGGTATTTTAAACCAAGTCCTATTATTTTCAATGGTGTTCGCTATTATCCAGTTTTCGGTATCCACGGGGCACCACAATCCCCAGCAGATACGGGAGCGGGGGGGGTCCTACTATGTAAGTTAAGGCAATTTATAATTCTGTTTGGAGTTCACACAAGCACAACACTTGGATCTCTCCCTTTAAGCTGCCACCAAACTCTTCTGCAGGTTTTAACAGAGTATCATGGCTACTCCCCTAGAATTTGTTATGACTGCCGACTGCACTCTTTACCAATTTGTAAGCAAACGCAGGCAAGCACAAACGGCATCTACTGCTGCCAAAGAGTCTGGTGTAGCCCTGGGTGGCCAAGAGGTCAGGAGCCTTCCCCACACCCTGCAGAGTGAAGCCCTGGCCTCCATTGGGAGGGTCTGAGAAGGGACCCACACCCCTCTCTAGCCATTTTCTAGTTCCTCCAAGGCAACTCTATGGTATTTTAAACCAAGTCCTATTACTTTCAATGGCGTTCGCTATTATCCACGGTTTTCAGTATCCACGGGGCACCCCAGAACCAATCCCCAGCGGATAAGGGGGGTCCTACTGTGTAAGTTAAGGCCATTTATAATTCTGTTTGGAGTTCACACACAAGTCCAACACTCGGATCTCTCCTTTTAAGCTGCCACCAAACTCTTCTGCAGGTTTTAACAGAGAATGTGTTTACCGATTTGAAAGCAAATGCAGGCAAGACCTACTGCTGCCAAAGAGCCTGGCGTAGCCCTGGGCGGCCAAGAAACCAGGCGCCTTCCTTCCGCCCCGCCAAGCGAAGCCCTGGCCTCTGTTGGGAGGCTGAGAAGGGACCTGCACCCTTCAGAGGGCGGCCACCCACCTCCCCGAGGCACTACAGCTTCTCACTACCGGGAGACAGGGAGGTGGAAAGCCTCTCTCCCCCCTTCCCAAAGCCAGCCCATCACCTACCCCACTGCTCGACGCCATCTTGCCAATGAAGCGTCCCGGAAGTCGGGAAACATCGCGCATGCGCAGGCCGGCCGGGAAGCCGACGGGAGGAGGGCCGAGGCCCTGGATGTCACACAGAGGCCGAAGGAGGGAGGGAGGACTTTGCTCCTCCAGGACTTTTGGACTTCAACTCCCAAACGCCCTCGCTGGCTTGGCCAACAGCCAGGAATTCTGGGAGCTGAAATTTAAAACCGCTGGGGATTGGGGGGGGGGGATTAAGAATTTTTTTACTGGAATAGGACCTTTCTACTGAAAAATACACCCGACCGCAAAAGGCCATAACAAAAAGCAATTTCCCCCCCTCTTTTCTTACTAATACAAAAATTAAACTATCTATCCTAACACTACAGTTGCCCCTTCACATTCACTGGGGTTTGGTTCTAGGACTCCCCGTGGATACCAAACTCCGAGAATACTCAAGTCCCATTATATGCAATGGCATAGCAAAATGGTGTTCCTTATATAAGATGGCAAAATCAAGCTTTGCTTTTTAGATTATTATTTTTAAAGAATATTTTCAAGCTGTGAATACTTAAATCCGTGAATACCAAATCCGTGGATACGAAGGGACAACAATAATACATTTTTCCTCTTAATCTAAACACACTATAATCACACTTTTTTCCTTTTCCAATGAACATTATATTTACACCTTTATACTAAAATTAGAAGTTACACATTATAATTATACATATTTGGAAAAGAAAAAATAATAAAAGATTAATAAAAATAATAATACAAAAATACAATAATGATAATAATAATAACAACAACAACAACAACATCTCAGGCTCAGCCAAATTGATCACCAACAGTGGTCCACCCTGGCCTCACATCGGGAGGCATGGAGACGCACTATCCACAATGCTGCAGCCTTATTTGAGAACTCACGCCAAACAAGTCTTGAAGAGAAACGACAACGCAGAAAGAATCACAACCCAAGAACGTCACCCAAGGAGACCTTCTGCTGTGCTTTCTGCAACCAGAATGTTTATCTCAGATTGGCCTTTTTAGTCATCAGTGCACTTGCAGAAAGCGTGGGATGAGTCCTTCCTGAATCTTCGTTTGCGAAGAAAAGCCAGAGAGAGAGAGAGAAATAATAATAATAATAAGTTTATTTATTTATTTAAAGCTATCCCTTAAGTTACTGATGGGGTTATCTCATTAAACCACAGCCAAAACTTTCTCCAACAATGGTTTGGCAATTTCTCTTTTTCACTCAAAGCTAATTTGGAAGATTTTACAAAAGAGTCGGGAGTAAGAAACACCTGAGGCGAAGCACAAAAATCAGTGTGTATAGAGCCATTGTACTATCTATTCTCCTTTATGGATCGGAAACATGGGTCACCTATCGCCACCACCTACGACTCCTCAAACGATTTCATCCATGCTGTATATGCACAATCCTAAATATACACTGGACTATGTGACGAATGTTGCTGTCCTTGAGCAAGCAGGGATCACCAGCATTGAGGCAATGATACTGAGAACACAGCTGCGCTGGGCAGGCCACGTTTCTAGGATGAAGGACCACTGCCTCCCAAAAATAGTATTCTACGGTGAACTTGCCACAGGTCAGCCTAAGAGTGGCGCTCCAAAAAAGCGATACAAGGACTCCCTGAAACAACATCTCAGGTTCGGACAAATTGATCACCAACAATGGTCCGCCCTGGCCTCACATCGGGAGGCATGGAGACGCACTATCCACAATGCTGCAGCCTTATTTGAGAACTCATGCCGAACAAGTCTTGAAGAGAAACAACAACGCAGAAAGAATCACAACCCAGAAACATCACCCAAGGAGACCTTCTGCTGTGCTTTCTGCAACCGGACTTGTTTATCTCGGATTGGCCTTTTTAGTCATCAGCGCGCTTGCAGAAAGCGCGGGATGAGTCCTTCCTGAATCTTCATTTGTGAAGAAAAGCCAGAGAGTGAAATTTTCAATTACGAAAGTTTGGCAACCACGGGACCTTTTCGCCTTAGCGCCATTTTATCCAGGATGCCCCTTTTGTACTCTTAAAAGCACAGTCTTGCCTACAATGTACGAGAATGAAAGGCACCCCCCCCCCCGTGGCCAAGGCCAGTTTAAGGAATGGGGGGGCTGCAACGCTCTATTGGGGGGGCATAAGTTTATCTCAGGTCAAGATAACCTAACCTATTCACAGTACAGGATATTCAGATTATTACTAATAATGTTTTTGCAGGAGGAGGGTTACAATGCCCCCCCCCAATGATGGGGCCCCCTGGAGCTACAGGTGCTGCAGGGCCCTTAAACTGGCCCTGCCCATAGCTCCCCCTTCAGTCCCAGCACTTAATTAGAAGTGGAGGAAGGTTCTGTTAGCTCCTCAAATCAGACATAGACTCCTAGAGTTGGAAGAGACCACAAGGGCCATCCAGTCCAACCTCCTTCTGCCATGCAGGAATAAACAATCAAAGTATTCCGACAGATGGCCATCCAGCCTCTGCTTAAAATCCTCCAAAGAAGGAGACTCCACCATACTCCGAGGCAGTGCATTCCACTGCCAAACAGCTCTTACTGTCAGGAAGTTCTTCCTAATGTTCCTCCTAACAGAGAGGTGAAAAGGATCTCTTTCTGGGCTAGGGCAGGAAGAACTGGCCCTGTGGAGGGCTGAAGAGGAGGAGTTAACATGTTTGGCAGAGAGACCCTCTGTCACTGCCTGGTGTGTGTTTTCAGTGTGGCTGCGCAAAGAGTTCGGGTGGAAAAGCGAGATTATCACACTACACTTTTATAGTGCCATTACCTGTATTCCACTTTACCTGCTCTGGCTGCCTCCTGTGGAATTCTGGGATTTGTAGTTTAGGGAGGGAGATTTAGCATTCCCAGCCAGAGAGTTCTTAGGCCTCACTAAACTACAAAACTCAGAACTCCCCAGGAGGCAGCCAGCGCGTTTAACAGTGTAGTGTGATAAAGTTGCAAGATCTCTTGGAGTCTCTCGCTTGGCACCTGCTTTCCCGGCTTGGCTGCTCCTTGCTTACACCAAGCCAGGTGTCACAGAGGATCTACTTTGGTGTAGGCCACCTATACAGCACTAGGAGGTGAACTGTGGGGAGATGTCTTGTCCACCTCTGGAGCCTGTATTTGGAGGCAATAAGGTAGGGTAGCCGTTAACCTCAACCAAAGTGGCAATATCTCTCTGCCTCAATCCCCCTTCCCCTCCCTTCCCTTGACCACAACACAGGGGCTTAGGAAGCAATCTTTCTCTCTGTGTTTAGACAATAAGACCCTGTATCTGCTGGGGATTGGTTCGGGGTGGGGGGTGTGGATACAGAAAACCATGGATAATAGCGAGCACCATTGAAAATAATAGGACTTCTGGTTTAAAATACCATAGAGCTGCCATGGAGGATCTAGAAAATGGCTAGAGAGGACACATTTTCTAGGATGACTCTATGGTAGGTGTGCTGTTTTGTGTCCCATGGATAACTGAATCAGTGGATAATGAATAAGTGGATATGGGGGTCCTATGTATTTATGTATGTGTTTGTGTGTGTGTGTCATGTGTATATATACACACACACACATATATATATATATATATATACTCATATATATATATATATATATATACATACACACACACACATACAAACAGGAAATGTCATACACACACACACATATATATATATATATATATACACATACATACATACAGGAAATGTCATATATATATATATATATATATATACATACACATACACACACACATACATATATCTACGAGATGTATTTCCGTCTATAATTACACTTTTAAAGGTTTTGAATTCGAAGGAGCATTTTTATTTTACTTTCACATTATTCTTAAAAAACGAAGTGAAGTGACGCAACACGCTGCTTAGCACTTGAGTAGCTGCTCCTAAACCACGACTTCTCTGTGCCATCAAATTATTCAGAGAACTTCCTCAGCAGAGAGGGGGGGATTTGTCAATCTACAATTTCCTATGTCTCTGTGCCAGAGGGTGCACTTCCGGTGAAGGGCTGGCTGTCGCTTCGTGAAGCTGTGTCCTCTCTAGCCAGAGAGTCTTCTTCCAGAGTGCCGTTTACTCTATGGTTTCCGACTTGCTCGTTCGCTATATGGAGGTAGGAAATGTCGTGTGGTTTTGGGAACCGGCAAATGCCTGACGCCGACCTTTGTGTCACGAACCCAATAGGTTTGCCTGAGGGTTAGACAAACAAAACCCCTTCAGGCTTTAGTCGCCCGCATCTTTCAGAGCAATATGGGGTATAGTACAGCTCTACTTGTGATACACAGAAGTCTTCAAACTTTAAGAATGTGTTTGTGTCAGCTAATGTAAAACCTGGGTCGGTGGCTAGAGAGATGGGCAGACTTGGAGATCTGAGTTCAAATTCTGTTCAGCCACAAAAGCCACAATGTGATCCTTGGTCAGCCATTATGGACTGGTTTAAGGAATTTGGGCGGGGGGGGCTGCAATGCTTTATTTTGGGGGGCCCATATGTTTATCTCATGTCAATGTAACCTAACCAACCTAAGCTATTCACAGTACAGGCTATTCAGATGATTACTAATCATGTTTTTGCAGGAGGAGGGTTACTAGGGGCCCCTACAATGATGGGACCCCCAGCGAATGCTGACACCGCTGATGCCTTAAACCGGCCCTGGCTAACCTTTCTCATAAATTTGTTGTGAAACAATGGATGGGGCGGAGAGGGGATTGCCACCTGATATCTGTGAAGGGAGAGAGGTGTGATGCCTGCATGTTGTGAAACACATAAATGAATATTGACATTAAGCACCCTGTGGTTTGGTCAACTTTAGAAATTCATTATTGCCACTGGACATGTACCAGTTATAAAGACAACTGGTACATCAGTTCTGTGAGCAATGCACTCAGTGTTCACCTGGTGATACTAAGCAATCACTCTCTGTGACATCCCTGCAAAATGGTTTCTTCCATCAACTATGTATTTCACTTTTTCTCTGTTCTTTGTGGTTTATGCTGGACACATCACAGATGTATCTTCCACTGACCAGAATGCAAGGACTTCCTCTCATGTGGTACTGTGAAGACTTGATATGCACACAATAGGAAATATTAGTTGCTGATGCAAATTGTTGAAACTCTCCACCATGCACTGGATACACTTCACAAAGGCTCCATATAGGAGGCAGCTTGTGCAAATACAGTTTTGCATTCGAAGGACACTTTCCAGTCATCTACCAAGCCAGGTGTGTCTCATTTATCACAACTTTGTTCTTTGGGCTTAAAAGTTTCTGCCTAGCAGCATCTCAGGAAATTACATATAAAAGCCAAATTAACTTCCTATTGTCCTTGGGAGGTTGGGGATGGGTACATTGCCAACACAAGTATGTTAAGATTTTAGAAATTCTTGAGGTCTGATTTTATGTCCTTGCAATTCTGGACTGATATCTCAGCTCTCTTATATCATTGTTTATTGACTGAAATCTGTCAAACTAATTGCAGACATTAAGAAAGGAAGAAATATTCATATACTTTCCAGTGTGGTACTCATGTTAGTCTGTTGCAACAAAACAACAATCAGTCCTGTGTCACCTTAAAAGTTAACAAATTTATTATAGCATAACTGTTAAGAAGTTATAGCCCACTTAATCAAAGGCATGAAATGTTATCCAAAATTTCAAGTATATTTAGTACACATGGTTAAGAATAGCACAGTATACAGTAAAATCAGAAAGAATTTAAATGTTCATGCTATAACACATGTGTTGGTCTTTAAAGTGCCAGAGGATTCTTTTTATCAGGTTTGCTTTGCTGTTTTTTAGGTGACTGAAGAAGTAGTAAATCAACCATCACCACAGCTGAAAGCTGCTGGAGGAAGAGAAAACATAATTCTCAAAACTCCCAAGGTAATCATCCATCTGTGTTCTGCTTCCTCTCCCCGAGTCCCCTTCAAGCATTGCTTGGCTCTGGTACTTCCTTCAATGGAACAAGCTGCACCATCATCTTTCCAGATGATCTTGTAGAATATTCAGCCCCTCCCGCCCCCAGTTAGCTTAATCCAGTTTTGCCTTCTCTTCCAATCATTTTCTATTATTTTCAGCAGTACTTGATTTGTGTTAGAAGATTTTTGGCACAGAACCAAATGCTTAGTATTAAACAATTGAAGCATCTGGAAGCCCTTCAGCTGTTGGCTGCTGTTACTGTTTCAGCTGTGTAGTTTTTATTAAGCACTTTTTTTTAAAAAAAAAGAAACATCTAAACCCCATCTTTTCCTTGATGTGGACTTTCAGGGCACCAGGGATTTTAGTCCAAAGCAGATGGCCATCCGTGAAAATATCTTTGCCACCATAACCAGCTGCTTCAAGCGCCATGGAGCTGTAGCAATAGACACTCCTGTGTTTGAGCGGAAGGTGAGGATGAGTCAATGTTATCTCTACTTTTGGAAGTGCTGCTGGTCCTTTTATCTGAGAAGAGTTTCCATCTGTAGCCTATTTCTACAGAAGGCTGAAATTCCACACAAAACCTGCTCCAGTTTCATTGATTTCAACAGAACCAAAGCAGCTTAACTGTGTCTAGGACTGAATCCTGGAAAGAAAAAAATGTCTGTTATATTGACTCCCATTGATCTTAGTGCTGTTTAGTTGCAATTAAGTGCATTTAGGACTGGGATGCTTTCATGGGAAGTGTACTTATTCTACATTAAGCCTAAAAAGTGGACTGATAAGCCCTCCTGTCCACCAAAATCTTTGTCAAAGGAATACAGTCGTCCCTTCACATTCGCGGGGGTTCCGTTCCGCAGACCCCCGCGAATGTGAAAAATCTGCGAATAACAAACACCCCTCTCCCTCCCTGCCCAGGCCTTCGCGGGGCCTTCCTAGGCCCCGCGGAGGCCTCCCCGGCCCTCCCTCCCTCCCTCCCCAGGCCTTCGCGGGGCCTCCGGAGGGCCTCCGGGGGTCCCGCGAAGGCCTCCCCACCCCTCCCCAGGCCTTCGCAGGGCCTCCGGAGGGCCTCCGGGGGTCCCGCGAAGGCCTCCCCACCGCTCCCCAGGCCTGCGCGGGGCCTCCGGAGGGCCTCCGGGGGTCCCGCGAAGGCCTCCCCACCCCTCCCCAGGCCTGCGCGGGGCCTCCGGAGGGCCTCCGGGGGTCCCGCGAAGGCCTCCCCACCCCTCCCCAGGCCTGCGCGGGGCCTCCGGAGGGCCTCCGGGGGTCCCGCGAAGGCCTCCCCACCTCTCCCCAGGCCTTCGCGGGGCCTCCGGAGGGCCTCCGGGGGTCCCGCGAAGGCCTCCCCACCCCTCCCCAGGCCTTCGCGGGGCCTCCGGAGGGCCTCCGGGGGTCCCGCGAAGGCCTCCCCACCCCTCCCCAGGCCTTCGCGGGGCCTCCGGAGGGCCTCCGGGGGTCCCGCGAAGGCCTTCGCACCGCTCCCCAGGCCTTCGCGGGGCCTCCGGAGGGCCTCCGGGGGTCCCGCGAAGGCCTCCCCACCCCTCCCCAGGCCTTCGCGGGGCCTCCGGAGGGCCTCCGGGGGTCCCGCGAAGGCCTCCCCCCCTCTCCCCAGGCCTTCGCGGGGCCTCCGGAGGGCCTCCGGGGGTCCCGCGAAGGCCTCCACACCGCTCCCCAGGCCTTCGCGGGGCCTCTGGAGGGCCTCCGGGCGTCCCGCGAAGGCCTCCCCACCCCTCCCCAGGTCTTTCACAGGGCCTCTGGAGGCCCCGTGTCGCGGTTTTGGGGGGGTCCGGGGGGGCCCTCCCAAAACCGCGAATAACCGAAACCGCGAATGTCAAGTTCGCGAATGTGGAGGGACAACTGTATATCATTGTGATGGATCCCTCTCCAGGCTGGCCCCACAGTTCCAAACCCTTGGGCTCCTGTCACTCACTTTGCCCCTTTCCCTCTCAAGATGCCTCCCTAGATTAGGTATTTGGTCCTCAAGATGATCCCTATGTTGATCAGTGGATGTGTTTTTCAGTGGGTTCAGTATGGTATGTGTGACCAAATTTTCTATCAAAACAGGAACGGCCAGTTGTGAAAAAGACACAGTTGTGAAAAAGAATAAGCAAGTAGAAGTTTGTTAATACACAATTAGATTACACATTAACCCCTGAACTATTTAATCCTTCACAGTTCTCCAAAACCCTATCCAATTCTTCCCTTTGACTGATAATCCTATCTCTAGTACAGCTTTTCCTATCTCTTTGCCATTTCCCCCCATCTGCCTCAGTTGTTTCTCCCCTGTAGCCTGCCCGCCCCACTTCACAGCATTCCCTGAGCTGTGATTGTCTGGCTCCAACCAGGCTTGCCCAGCTCCTCCATTCACATGCCCCTCCTCCCCTCCTTCAGAAGTCATTGCTCTATTGAGGCCTCCATAGGTTTCAGTCAAGAGCACTAAGATCTTGCTCCTTAAAATAACAAAACATTAACCCTTTTACAATACTGTATTTACCTTTTCTCTTCATTCTCTGCCATGCTCAAGCTTAGCCAATTCATTTTTTTTTTCATTTTCCATATTTCCACACTGTCTGTCTGCATTCTCCATTGTCTCCTCACTGACTTTTTCAGCTTCTGGAACAGGGTTTTCCAAATTTGATTTTGCTTTTTTGGAAGCCATAAGATCTGTATTTCCTTATGGTTACCAACAGCTTTTACCTCAGGAAATGATTTGGTTTTGTCCCTTTTGTTTTGCTTGTTTTCTTGTTACTTTGGTAATTTCGTTTTTTTACCTCACCTTGATGAGTTCAGGGTTCCTATTGGCTTGTGGGTTTTCACTGCGTTCATTTCGTAATCCCCTAATTTACCTCAGCATTACACTTTCCTCTGAACCTTTATAGCATCCTCATGTACTTCAACATTGTCTTTTCCACTCCAGTTCCTTCAACACATCACTTTTGGCAAAACTCTGTCAACAGACCATTCTAGACCTCTCTTCGGCTTTCTCTTAACCAAAAGGTCTCCTCATAATATCCTGCCGCTTGGCACCAAAAATATGTGATGGATCACCTCCCCATGCTGGCCCTGCAGTTCCAAAACCCTTGAGCTTCTGTCACTCACTTTGCCTCTTTTCCCTGTCAAGATCCCTCCCTGGATTGGGTACTTGGGCCTCAAATTGATCCCCATCTGGACTAGTGGATTCACTGTGGACAGCATGACCAAACTCTCTATCAGAACTTAACAGGAACAACAGACATAGATGTAAAAAAGAATAAATAAGTAGAAGTTTCTTAATACACTATTAGATCACACATTAACCCCTGAACTGTTTAATTATTCACATTTCCCCCAAATCCTATCCAATTCTTCCCCCTGGCTGACTGTCCTATCTCTAGTATGGTTTTTCCCTATCTTTCTGCCTTCTGTCAGAGACAAGCCTCAATTTTGTATCCTTTCTCCACAATAGCCCCCCCCCATTTCACAGCATTCCCTGAGCTGTGATTGGCTGGTTCCAACCAACCTTGCCTAGCTCCTCCCTTCACAATCATACATTTAAGATCATAATGTTAGAAGATGTTTCAATCATGTGCTTAAGTGTAAAATTAGATAAAATGCTTCCATTGTCACCATTGTGGGCATGGTTTGCCTGACTTTACATTGTAGGGCTTACTTGGTTACCTAAACTGTCTATTTGCAGCACATTTATTCTCTGGGTAAACTTGGATTACACTTTCACAAACTGTTGTAATGTTGAGCTAAACAGTGCAGAAGTTCATGTGCTGCTACTGCTGCCTCATATTCCCATTTGGTCCCAAATATGGCTCCTAGACTTCAGTGTCATCATTTGCTACTGTCTTTCCCTCTTTTTTTTAATGAATTGCACATCTCTCAGTTTGGAAAAATAATAACTAATTTGTTAAATTGTTAGTTTGTTAGATTTCCTTCTCCCCTGCATGTGGCTGAAATCCGTAGATTGTTTGAATAACACTGCAGTTATACCTGTGCATTAACAAATTAATTAGAATTCATTAAGGGATGAGGAGGCTCTCAGCCAAGTACTGTACAGTAAGATAGGATTGCTCATCAGAATAAAGACTGAGACTGGAGGAAATTCATCACATGGATTTGCATTGTCTTGTTGTTTTAAAATGCTCATTGTTGTGTGCCTTCACGTGAACTTGTGACAGTGTTTTCTTGGCAAAATTTGTTCAGAGGGGGTTTGCCTTTCTCTCAGGCTGGGAGAGTGTGATTTGCCCAAGATCACCCAGTGGGATTCCATGGCCGAGCAAAGATTCAAACCCTGGTCTTCAGAGCTGGCTCTCAAAATGCGCATTACCCCATGGATTCAAGAGAATGGAAAGGAAGAGAAATAACAAGGGAATAGTGGAATGGATTTGGAGTGAGGTGAAGGAGAGTGATTTGTTTGTGGCAGAAGGCCTTCAGGCAGCCATGGGCCTTTCAGAACGTCAAGTCCTTTAGAACTGACAGCTGGTGTGTCATTCCTCATCTCCTTTTGGTTGGCCTTTCTATAAGCTGTTGGAATCCTTCTGTGTTGTGTTGAGGGGACATTGTGAGTCCCTTCAGTTCTCTTCCTCTATTTTCTTAAATTCCATTTTCTGGTTTCTGTTCTGTATGGTATTTGGGAGAACCTGCAGTGAATGCCTTCATACACCATTAGTGTGTTTACTGCTCTCACTGTGTGGAGGACTTGGACAATTAAGTGAAAAGTTTTCTTCACATACCCCCTTTCTACTTCTTGGCTAATCCCTCTCTTTCTTCACACTCCATTGTACTTCCCACCCATCCACTACTTCATTAGGTCACACAACTGCAGTGTGTCAGCAGCCAACATAGATGGTGGTGTGGGCAGAAGGAATTGCAAAGAGATACAGATCAAAGACAAATTATAATGGTTAAAAAATTAGATTCTATGCTTTAGGACAGCCTTTCCTAAGCTGACACTTTCCAGATGTGTTGTACTCCAAAACCTTAGGCAACAGTCATATAAATAATCTGGAAACAAGTGGCAGGTTGGGGGAAGGCAACTTTGAAGTGACAAAACACATCAATCAGTGTTAACGGAACAAAGCAAATAATTTCATTCATTCTCTAACTTTTGACATTAACAAGTTGATTTTCAAAATTAACTTTTCAATTTCTGATTTTGTGCCATACCCCTTTAATGCATTAAGTAGGGTGATAAAAACCTGAGTGAGGTTTCATTCACAATTTTCTGCACCTACTAACCAAATTAGCCCTAAATGTAGACTTGAGCTTTTTCTGCTAAAGTGTTTTTTCTCGTTAAGTCAGAGCTTTCAGAACTAGTTCAAATGCTTACAGCACTTGCTAGTACAGGATATGCATCATTTATGGGAAACAAGAAGCATAGTGTATTTGTAACTTTTTTCTTCTTCCTCTAGCTTTTGCACACTATCATTTTATGGTTTAGTTGAGCCATTAAGATTTTATAGAGAGAAATGGTACTTGACTTTGCATTCTGTGAAATCAAGAGTGCATGGCCCGATGAAACCGGGGATGCCAAGCATTGGTAACATATTCACTTCAGCTGTTTGAAAGATTCTCACTGCTTCTTTTAACAACCGTGCTCAGCTCCTAGTTCTTTCTTTTAAAAATCTCCCATAAGAAATATTGGGCAAAATGAGCCATTTTTGTGGTCTAGGGTCCTAATACAGCCACATGATTGCTTTCTTCTGGAAGAAAAAACAAGTAAACAGGTATGATGATTGGGGTGGAAGAAGTGTGGCCTATGGACTGTATGTCCCCACAAAGTTTATTTTGAGACCTCCAATGCCCTCCAGCCCTACTTTGAAAATTAGGAAAAAAGTCAAATTTTATTTTATTAAAAAAATGCTCCCCTCATCTCCTAGTGGAGGGGGGATAATTTTGTCATATCCCCTTCCCCAGCTGTTTTAGGCCTGAGGGAAACTTGGGCAACCCTTTCCAAGTTCCTACAGGAGGCCTGGGCAGCCCTCCAACCCCTGGTGGTTGCCTACCCCTGATACAGATAGAGTCTTCAGAAATTAAAGATAAGAAACCTTTCTTCTAAAGTTTTCATATTAGAGAACAAAAAGGAAGATAAGGCAAATACCCTTCCTTTCTGTTGTTCTTCAGTTTCTTCCCAGATACTCTTTTACTAGGTTTCAAAAGCCTTCTCTCTCTCACTGGTCAAGACAGCAATGTTAAAGCAAGTAGAGTAGCATGCCTAGCATCAGGGATATATGATGCATTTCCTCTAATCCTAATCCTTCTTTTCTTCAGGCCATCCTGTTTTTTCTGTATCTGTCAGAAAAGCCAATGAATTCTAATGTTCTAAAATCAAGTAACTCATTAAAGCATGGGATTAACTCCTGTGTCCATCAGGCAATCTAGTTAGTTAAGCTACTTTGCTTTAAAAAGATGTTAATAGTTAACAAGTTAATTAACCAGTTTCCAAGCTCTGCTATATACATAGTGTTGCTGATTAGTGAGGGACTATAATGCTGAAGAAGTGCAGATGGGTTAGGGATAATGGTTGGTATGGTCTTCTCTTAAAAATCAGTAAACTATGTTAAATATTTTTTTAAAACACCAAAAAGCCCTATCTGAGGTTTATTTTGGATGATGGGAGAGGCAGATCTTCATACCCAAGTAGATGCCTATGGGATGAATTAACTAAAACTGGACCATTAAGGGCTTTAGCAGGGAGCACTAAGCACTTTGAATTGGGCCTGGAAACCCACTGGGAGGCAGTGTGGTTGTTTCAGAACAGGTACTGTGTTCTCTTTGGCCCATTCCAGACAGTGGTCTGGTTGCCATAATCTGTAGTGCTATTTTCAATAACTTTTCAAAGGCAGCTCCATGTCATCTAGTCTAGATATGATGAAAGCAGGAGTGAAGGACTCCAAGATGTGGAACTACAGCTCCTATCAGCCCCTAGCCAGTATTGCCTATGGTGACAGATGATGGAAGTTGCTGTCCAAAACCATTTAGAGTGCTACAAATTTTCCATCCCTGAGCTAATGCATCCATTATTATGACTAGATTATTTTATGTTTTCCAGCCATTCTGTGTCTTTCTAGACAGCAAACCTTTCTCAGAAGGATGTTGTTTAACCAATACTAAACAGAAATCCTTACGTGACAAAATATTTCTCATTTCTTGTTTTCTTTTTCTTCAAGGAATTGTTATTGGAGAACTATGGGGAGGATTCAGAGCTTATCTATGATCTGAAAGATCAGGGAGGAGAGTTGCTGTCTCTTCGGTATGACTTGACTGTATCCTACCAAGTGTTCTACCTCATTGGAAACCCATGGTTGCATTGGATGTTGATAGTCTCCCTATGATAGGATTGTGGAATTAGAATATGCCAATTGTGTCACTTTCTCAAGAACAAGGTTCTTCCTATATCATTCATATCAGTGGCTGATAAATATGAGACACTTTGCCACTGAAGACGAGTTAAAATTGCAAGTGATACAGAAGATGAGTTCCATTTTTTAGTAGTCTATGGTTAGAGGGCACAGAATTGAAGTCTCAAAATTACATTGCTAGCCAGTATGTTTCTGGCCACAATTCAAGAGGCTGGTGTTGAATTTGAAAGCCCTAAATGGCCTAGGACATGGTGCAGTCCTTCAGATGTCATTCATCTGGAACCCCCAGGATTCCTCTTTACTTGCTATGCTGGCTAGGACTGATGAGACTTGCATCCCAACAGCATCTGAAGGGCTATATGATTCCTGTCCCTGCTTCAGGAAGTGCTGGGAGTGGACGTCCTTCCTTCCCAGCAAGGTTCCCTCAATGTCCTTTGCATGCAAAAGCTCTTTAAAAGCATCTGTTGGCAACAGTGGAGATCTAGTAAGCAGCACAGAAGGAAGAGAGCACTCTGGCAAAACAACAGGCCAAAAGGAAAGGCCCAGTGGACAGGAGATTACGCACCCGTGCATTGGGTAGTCATGCCGTCTCCTGTGAAAACTTCTGAAATAGTCACCCATAGAGTCTCACACACACCACTCCCTGAAAATGCCCTCTTCTACATTGTGATTAGGTTTTATTAAAAGCTTACACTAACTGCAGGAGGGTTCTTAAAAGCTTGATTGCAGCAGGGGATGGATAGTTTCTTCTGGGAATATGCACTCTTTGATTGGGGGGGATTCACTTTTGCCTCCTTAGCAATGATTGCCCACCTGGAAAATTCTCATCCTTAGGTCCATTTAGAGTTTTTTAAAGTCTCCATTGGGATAAATGGAGTCTTTACAAAAAACCTAAGTGCAGTGGGGCAAGGGAAAGAGAGAGAGAAGCAGAGGACATTACTTATTTCTAATGAACTGCTAGCAGTGGTCAGTTGATTTTCAGGTCTCAGGGGAGGGGCTGGAGTTAGGGGGTGGACCTTGGGGCAGAGGGAGCATTGCATATGGTCTGCTGCCCAGAGAGTCCACATCCCTGACATACTGCCTTTGCTGTTCTGTCCTGCAGTTTTGGAATGCCTACCGTAGAGAAACTCAACTTGCTCTGACTTTACTATGTTTTAGGTTTTCACCATTTGTCTGTCTGACCTGCTAAACCTTTGCAGGTGTTTAATATTTAACTCTGCTGCTATTGGTTTTTAAAATCACTTGGTGCAGTATTTTATTTTCAAGTTTAGTTTTATGTCTGCTGTCCTCTAAGCATCATGTTAGGCACCAAGAAGCAAGGATGGGCAATTCATATATTTCAGTAAATCTGTAAATAAATGAGAAGTGAAAAGACTGGAGCTTCTTTCTTTTTGAGATGAGCCTGTCTCTTCTCTAGATTTCTTTTACCAACATGTCAGTGAAATTCCTAAAAATGGCAGATGCAATGAAGTTCAGAATTCCCAAGCTGCTAGAAGTGGGGGTGTGAGGGAAGGTTATAGCTAGTTCTAATATAAGGGAAATATAAATAACACCTTTTGCTGTTCATTCTTCTGGTAGGTTGTTACAAAACCTTTCAGAGGACATGGCTGCAACTGCATGCAAACATTTATTTAACATCAATAGCACATGAGTCACTGGAACCAGCTATTCATGAAGTAGGCTTGACACAATAGCAGTCTTTGGAATTCTGACAGAACAAAATTGTCATCACACTCTGAGCTGCCAAGCGATTTTTCTTAACAAAGATTTTCCAGGTGCCATTTGCTCGTTATTTGGCTATGAACAAAATTACCCATTTTAAGCGTTACCAGATTGGCAAAGTCTACAGGCGTGATAGCCCAACCATGGCTAGAGGGCGCTACAGAGAGTTCTGCCAGTGTGTAAGTATTTGTAGACATCTCATCTTCCTATGACGAGAGATCAAGAGAGAGAGAGAGAGAGAGCGTACAAGTCTTTACGCTTAGAACTTCAGGTAGGTTGTGGGAGGCAGAGACTTCTGTATCTGAAATGTCCAAGGAGGGAGAGTACCTGAAATGCTATGATTTACCTCCCTTCACACTTCAGGGAGATGGGAGTCGTTTGTTGTTTTTCCTACTGTTACAGTTACCCACTTGTGTTATAATTTGGTGATTTTAACAACTACTTTATGTGCTCCAGGACTTTGACATTGCTGGCCAATATGATCCCATGATTCCTGATGCAGAGTGTCTGAAGGTTATGCATGAGATCCTAACCACCCTACGGTTTGGAGATTTCCTTATCAGAGTAAGAAAACTTGTTGCGCATCCTTGCCTGGCCAGAACTGACTGTTTTACATGCTGTTGCCTATGAAAAACAGATATGGACTGAAAGAGGGGGTAATAGTGAGTGCATTCATTTTGGAAACGCTGCTTATTTTCTGTTGTGCATTTCTTCTTTTACTCTAGGTCAATCACAGAGGTATTTTGAATGGGATCTTTGCAGTATGTGGTGTTTCTGAAACCAAATTTGTAAGTGCTTGCTCCACCCTTGACAAACTGGACAAGGTAAACAGTTAAATAATATTAGTCTGATGTGTTAGGCCTGAACTATATTCTGACATAGCTCAGCTATGATTACATAGAGTGCACATTAAATAAGCAGGATAATTGCTCTTCCTGGGCCTTAGCAAACTGACATACCCTGTGTCTTCCTCATATAGTAGTTTTGTTACATATATACTGACATAACTATCTATTTTAGTGTTTTTTTGCTAGTATGCATTGCTAGCAAAGAGATTGGATCATTAGTCAGAACATTAATTTCCTCTGAATGAAGAATACACTGAGCTAACTCCAGTCTCTTCCACAGATTACATGGGAAGAAGTGAAAAATGAGATGGTCGAAGAGAAGGGAATTTCACCTGAGACTGTTGATCGTCTTGGTAAATATGTTCAGCTCCATGGTGAGTTTCACCTCAATGTAAAATTTCAGTACTCATTTCCTCATCTAAGACAGCCAGTTTGGCTGAAATTCCATTCATGGTTCCTTGCAATGAGTGACCTCCTGGTATTTCCTGTTGTCTGACCCAATGTTTCTAATAATAATAATGGCTGGAATCCTATATCACTTTATACTTAACTAAACACAGTCAGCCCTCCTTATCCATGGATTCTGCATCCACGGATTCAACCAACCATGGTTTGAAATTATTTTTTTAAAAAATAAATTCCAAAAAGCAAATCTTAATTTTTCTGTTTTATATAAGTGTCACCAGTTTACTACACCACTGTATATAATGGGACTTGAGCATCCACGGATTTTGGTATCTATGGGGGGGGGTCTTGGAACCTAACCCCAGTGGATACTGAGGACCCACTGTACTTAACAAAGTAACTTCTCCTGGTGGCAACATCATTCAGCTGTGCTCCAATCATCAGCAGAATGGCCTTCCTTCTGCCTATGCAACTGATGTCTGGTAAAGTAAGTTAGGGGACAAGTTAGATTGTGGGAATAGTATCAGAATCATGACTAAGTAGTAATTGTGAATACGAAACCGTTACAATTAGGTAACTATTTTGTATTCAAAATCATGACTTAGTCACAATTTTGACTCTATTATTACAGTTGCCCCTCCACATTTGCGAACTTAGCATTCACGGTTTTGATTATTCGCGGTTTTGGGAGGGCCCCCTGCCCTCCCAAAACCGCGACAAGGGGCCTCCTGGAGGCCCCGTGAAGACCCGGGGTGGGAGGGGGGAGGCCCAGGGAGGCCTTCACGGACCCTTAGAAGGCTCCATGAAGGCCCGGGGTGGGAGGGGGGAGGGCCGGGGAGGCATCCACGGGGCCTCCAGAGACTCTCCGGAGGCCCCATCAAGGCCTTGGGAGGGAGGGGGAGGGCTGGGGAGGCATCCACGGGGCCTCGGAAGGGTCTCCGGAGGCCCCGTGAAGGCCTTGGAAGGGAGTGGGGAGTCCGGGGAAAGCAACTATGGGGCCTCCGGAGGTCCCATGGTCGCTTTGGTGGGGGAGGGGGAGGGCAGTCATTATTCGCGGAATTTTCACATTCGTGGGCATCTGGGGAACCTAACCCCCGCAAATGTGAAGGGACGACTATACAATCGTAACTTGCCTCTCAACCTATTATACAATGTATCAGCTGCATGAGGAGAAGAAGAGCCACTCTGTACATCAATGGTTCCTCATCTGTGGTCCGGGGACCACCAGCAGTCTGCAGTGTCCTCACAGGGGTCTACAAAGTCTTGAAAGCTGCTTGGCCCACTGCCTGCCTGTAGTGGAGTGGCCACATGACAGAAGCCAAGGCAAAGGCTGCTAGCTTGGCCTGTGCGTTGCCCTTCAATCTTCTCCAGCCACAAACTTGCAACAACAAGAAGAAAATTCTTCCCTCCCCATCCAGTGCCTCTGAGGGAAGGCTTAATGGATGTTGTTGTTGTTGTTGTTGTTGTTGTTAGGGTTTTAAACCTTGAGTTAAGTCTTGAGGGTCCACAACAACAAAAGAGATTTAAAGGGGGTCCCTGGTAAAGAAAAGGTTAAGTACCACTGCTGTAGATTATCAGAGCATGGTTTTGATTATGTTTCCAGCAGATTTGGGGGTGAAGTTACTTTGTTAAGTATAAACTGATACAGGATTCTGGCCAATAATAATAATAATAATAATAATAATAATAATAATATCCTGCCTTTTTCCCAGTCCAGGACTCAAAGCAGCTTACAAGAATTAAAACAGATTCAGCTAAAAGTGTGCATCACAGAAAAGTTACAAATATAATTAAATTATCCACAACACAGTATATGAAAGGTCCTTTTTTCCTAAGCAGTTAGCCCTCAAAAGTCTGCTGAAATGAAAGGATAGCAAGGAAGATGCCAATCTTGCCTCTCTAGGAAGGATGTTACAGAGCTTGGGAGCAGCCATTCTTCTTCTTGCATGTTTCCACCACATGTACCTATGAGGGTGGTAGGACAAAAAGAAGGGCCTCCACAGATCTTAAGACATGAGCAGGCTCATATAGAGAATAGCAGCTTTGAGATGGATGGAGCAAGGACTCTGGAAACTGTGTTAGTGCCTGTGCACCTTCCATCCTAAATATTTTTTTTCTGCAGGGGGACTGTGTCTGATTGAAAAGCTGCTCCATGATCCTAAACTGGTTCATAATAGGCTGGCCATGGAAGGGCTAGAGGACATGAAATTGCTGTTTGAATACCTTACCTTGTTTGGCATCACAGATCAGGTGAGTTGAGGTATTGAATTAGGTCTGACTGAATAGCCTAGGGTGTTCTAGTGTTTCTTGCTAATTTTCCTGGCATTTCCTCAGATTTCCTTGGACCTGAGTCTGGCTCGTGGTCTAGACTATTACACTGGAGTGATCTATGAGGCTGCCTTGCTGCCGCAACAAGATGGCCACTTCAGAGAGTCTTTCAGTATGGGCAGTGTAGCTGGAGGTGGGCGCTATGATGGACTGGTAGCATCATTTGATCGAAAGGGACGAAAAGTACCCTGTGTCGGACTCAGCATTGGTGTCGAAAGGATCTTCTCTATTTTAGAGAAAAATATAGAGGTAAGGTATGTTTTTAATAGGTAGTTGGAAAGTATTCAGAGAATGATATAATCAGGTTTGTGTATAGCAATTAGCATACATATGCAGACAATGAGAATACTTTGGTATTTAATGTAGGACTTGCAGGAGAGTAAATATGTTGGTAGTCACTTGCCATCCAAAATATTGAGCAGCTAGCCATCCCTCTCCTCTGCCCCATGGACTATGTATGTTACTTGTGAATGGATTGTTTAAGCAAGAAGTCAGTGGCCCTCTAGAAGTTGCAGGACTCCAGTTCCTCTGAAACTCCACCCACCTAGACAATGGTGAGGACAAGCGGATTAAGGACTTAATGACTTCTGGAGGACGAAGGGCTATCCAGCCCTGTTTTAAACCAAATACTTGATTGGCTATGGTTTTCAGTGTTTCTTGCTTTCATGAAGGTTTCATTCAATACGCATGGAAACTATTTTCCAGCAGGGAGAATGGTAATAGCTGTGCTTAGAGGGAAATGAACCTTCTGTGCCAAACCAGAACAATCTGTCAACTACAGAATGGCATTTAATTGTGGAAGTGTGTCCGAGGGAACTCTGTCAAAATCTGATGCAGGGACAAAATGAATATGTGCGTTTTAGCAGGTGTTTGACAATGTCATAATAAAGTGTTTCATTTTCTTTTTAAAAATCTGCTATTGTGATAATGTTTGGGTGGAATTCAATTTTATTTTATTATATGAATTTCATTGGCTACCAGGGGAATGGATGCAAAAATGATTCTGTTCTGCCCATTTGGCTGCTTTCTCCTGGTAGAGATTATATGGGCAGAATTGTTAAAAACTGAGGGACTTTTGCTGTTGCAATAACCGTGCTATGATTCAAAATCCAGTCTTTTAATAAGGCAAGCAGATAGGCATCCCAGAATCAGAAGTCTAGCTGATTTCTCACTTCTGCATAAATTTTGCTACCCTGCAATTTGTAAAAATTAAATCATTGTTAGTTGTTACTCAGTATAGTATTATTCAGAGATAGGAGAAGCTCCATTTAGATAATATAAGGGAAAACTTTTTTTGAGAAGGTAGTGGTTGCATCTTTTATCTGGAGAAGCAAAAACAATACTGAATAATTGCCTGCCTATCCTAGTAGTCTCCGTAATTACCCTCACATTACAGTTGTAATGAGGATCAAAACTAGTGGCTTTTCTCAGGCCACCCAGTGATTTCATGGCTGATGTAAGACTTGGCCTTACATGCTCTTAATTACAACAGTGTACTAGCTCACTAGATAGTCTTTTGCTTTCTATGTACTGATATTTCTACACTGATATTGTCTTAGTTCTCCTATTTTAGCTCTACTGCAGTCTTATCACCTAATATTTAGGAATTCCTAAATTTTTAAAAGATAGCTAACCTCAAGAATAGTGGGAGTTGTGTTGGGCCATTTAAAAAAACACAAAGGAACAACAGTGGACAAAGTTGAACAAATCAAGGGAGGTGGAATGGGAGTGAAAGGTTGCTATAAGTCTACCTTGTTTTTCTTTACTGCTGCTCTTTGCTTTACAAGTGATTTGTGTATTCACATAGTGCAAAAGAGAGTGCATCTAATAACTGCTGGTGCTTGTATTTCCAAAGGCAGAGAAACCATGTTTCTGTGGCCATAGAGTTTTTTGTGCAACTTGATTTTTTTTTCTTACCAAGCCCAGATTAACCCAAGTCATACCAGTTCTCTACCTATTCCATTTTAAAGACTATTTCAATCTTCAAACTCTGTTTTTCCTACTCTGTCCATCAGCAACACTTTCCTTTTTTTCTTATTTAACATTCAGCCTGATGAAGATATTTTTTATAAACCCTACAATTTGATGACTTCTTAAATTAACCTGTATTTAAAACATTGGGCTCCTGTTAATTCAGAACTTTCCAGAAGTCATTGTAATACATGCATCGAAAAACATAATAAATTATACCCTATGGCTGAAGAAGCATCTTGTTGGAGTTCCCACCTTAACTACTCACAGAATTTGGGTGGATCTGAAACCATGTGAGTGTGTTTTTAATACAGATAGTGAGAAACAGAGTCTGACTAGGAGGTGAAAGTTATTCTAGTGTTTTTATGCTTAAAGTCCTTTTCCACACAGCAATGAAAAGCTTATCCCCTTACTGCTGTGAAAGGAGCACCATATTTCCTGCTTATGTGTAGTGGAGATACAAAATTCCCTTCAACAGTATGTGGCTGAACTGGCTCTTTCTCTCAAAACTAGCAGGAAGCAAGTTAAGAGGCTATCATGGGACACAGTGGATGAAATCCAAGGTTGCACGGGGTGCAGCAACAGGACTTCCTATTCCTTTTTTCCCATTGGCAGTGCTGTACATAGGCAAAAATCAGCTTTGGAGGGTTTACCAGTCTCCCCATGCAATTTGATGGGGGGGGGGTGCACAGGAAGGGTTGCAGTTGGTTAAGGACTATCTCCTCCTTTTGTTCTCCTGGATTCCACCAGCAAAAGCCCACCATTTGATCTTGCCCAATAGGTTTAAACAACAGAAGAATTGCAGAGTACAGCTGTTACCTAGGCAACAAGTCTTCAGTATTATAAAAGGGCAGGTAATTGTTAGTTCCCTTGTTGTACCTTTGCTGCCAAAGATGGGGAGAAGTGTTTGTAAGACTTTCTATCACGTGCCAGAAAAACTTGGCTGGCTTTGAGCATTATGCACCTTTACATGGGTGAGTAGGGGATGCCAGTTGCTGTTCTCTTTCAGGCAGCAAAATGTGTTGGGAAAATGGGTTAATGAATACAATACAGTACTTGTTTAGCGAGAAGTAAGTTTCACTATATTATTTCCAAGTATGTGTGTATTGGACTACAATCCAAGTCCCTATAAACTGGCAAACTTATGTTTAAGTATACCAGAGTCAGAAAACGTGCAGAATTGATTCAAGCAAGAGTCAATACTGTAGTTTAATGGAAGATTTTTTTCTAACAGTGATTACACCTAGTTAAGCTATAGTTTGATTGCTAAATATTGTTTTACTGGGTTTTCTTTCCCTGCTCTGAAATGTCCAAGGAGGAGATCCGCACAACAGAAACTCAAGTGTTAGTAGCAGCTGCTCAGAAGAACTTCCTTGCTGGAAGAATAAAGCTAATCTCTGAACTATGGGATGCTGGCATCAAGGTAACATAGAGAAGCCAAAGTTATTCTGTTCTGTACCTACAAGTTAGCATTATTTTAGCTCAGAGTACAAGAAGGGAGAGACTCTTAAGTAATAACTAGACCCTTCAACCTGTTTCATGCAGGCCTGAAACTCAGGACAACTGTAATCTCTGATTGGGTAGAAAGCATCTCATTAGGTCAGTCTGTGTGCTTGTGCCTCAGATAATTTTCAGGCAGTTCACTTGCAGCTACATCCTACACACAGTGTGAATGTTTCACTTTCCATTTGTTGTGAACATATTTCAGGCAGAGATGTTTTATAAGAAAAATCCTAAACTGCTGAACCAATTGCAATATTGTGAAGAAACAGGAATTCCACTTGTTGCCATCATAGGCCAACAGGAGCTGAATGATGGAGTTGTGAAACTTCGAGATGTTACTACCAGGAAGGAGGTTGGTTCTTACAGGAGTTTATTGATCTAAAATAATGGATTCGAAACTAAAACTCATTGATCTGAAATAATATTTCACTGGAACTCTGTGGATATAACTTATGTCAGATATAAGTTTAAATTTCCTGTTATGAAACTTACCTGAACATGGTAAATTATTTGTCTGTTTTTCAGATCAGTGTTCCTAAAGAGAAACTCATAGAGGAGATCAAGAGAAGACTACAGAAATGAACCCTTCATTCCAATATTTTTTTTAAAAAAAAAATTGGCAGCTTCATGCTATCCTTATGGATTATTTTCCAGCCTGTAATACCACTTGGGGTCATTCAGTATGCTCTTTTGTAATAAAGGAAACTGTTACCTGCCACACAACAACTGTTTACAGCTTCTAGTTTTATGTCAACTTGTCTACTCACAGGTATTTCTATCAATGATCTGGAGAAGCAAAAAGCAAAAGATTCCACATCTGCTTTCAGGGACAAAACTGAGGAGCTCTTTATTTTCTGAAATCATTAAAATTTAAACTTCCAAAAGGAAAAACGAGGTATGTTACAGTGAGCTAAATAAATAAAAATAGATACAAAAAGGTGAAAATAGCACTTTAAAGTAAAGTTTCTTAACCGCTATGTGTTGACCATTTTATATTCATCCTAAAAATTTGGCAGTGTTACACTTTTCCCTGTAGACTCTCTGTGCACATGGTCATGAGGCTGAACCAAATGGACTTAATTCCCTAATGATTAGAATCTTCTGGCATTTAGCATCTGTTAAAAAATCAGATCAGAGAACTCAGATTTCAAAATAAGCATCAGCTACAGCTTATATTACAGTGAATGATGATGTGTAGCTAGGATTGTGTTGCTCTTAATATTACAGTTTAATTAACAAAACAGTTTTTATTTGGTTTTTAACAGCATGCTTGTAAATTTCACATCAGGTTATTCAGTAATGTTTCAGGACATAGTGGCCTTAACTGCAGGGCCACTTTCATAGCCAGTGGAAACCCTCTCATGGACTTAATCCTTAAAGTTCCTGTTTCTATTTCCAACCTATTCTTGTTATCCGTATAATGTGACACTGAAAGAAAATGTTGAAAATACAGCAAGTTAGTGCCAGCCATCTTGACTGCTGCCACTAGTTTTATGGCCATAGCTAAACATTTGGGATATCTTCCTGACTATGATAGCCTGATATACTGAAATTAAGCAGGTGAAACTGCTTAATGAAGTAAAGTGATGGGGAAAAGCTTAATATACTTAGTTGCTGCTCATCAAGCCACTGTTAAAGCATAAGAATGGGGCTAATAAAAATAAATACCAGTCCTGGGCCCAGTGCTATTCAACATCTTTATCAACAACTTGGATGACGGAATTAGGGGCATACTTATCAAATTTGCAGATGACACCAAATTAGTAGGAGGAGCTAATACCCTAGAGGACAGGATCAAAATTAAAAATGACCTGGATAGACTGGAGAGCTGGGCCAAAGCTAACAAAATGAAATTCAATACGGATAAATGTAAGGTACTGCACTTAAAGTGGAAAAACAAAATTCATAGATACAGGATGGGAAAGACCTGGTTGAATGAGACTTCGTGCGAAAGGGATCTAGGAGCTAGTAGACCACAAATTGAACATGAGTCAACAGTGTGATGCGGCAACTAAAAAGGCCAATGCGATTTTGGGCTGCATCAATAGAAGTATAGTGTCTAGATCAAGGGAAGTAATAGTGCCACACTATTCTGCCTTGGTCAGGCTTCACCTAAAATATTGTGTCCAGTTCTGGGCACCACAATTCAAAAAGGATATTGACAAATTGGAGCATGTCCAGAAGATGGCGACTAAAATGGTGAAAGGTCTGGAAACCATGCCTTATGAGGAAAGACTTAGGGAGGTGGGTATGTTTAGCCAAGAAAAAGGACGGTTAAGGGGCAATGTGATAGCCCTGTTTAAGTATTTGAAGGGGTGTCATATTGAGGATGGAGCAAGCTTGTTTTCTGCTACTCTAGTGACTAGAACATGGAGCAATGGATGCAAGCTCCAGGAACAGAGATTCCACCTCAACATTAGGAGGAACTTTTTGACAGTAAGAGCTGTTCGGCAGTGGAACACACTCCCTCGGAGTGTGGTAGGGTCTCCTTCCTTGGAGGTCTTTAAACAGAGGCTGGATGGTCATCTGTCAGGGATGCTTTGATCATGACTCCTGCGTGGATGGGGGTTGGACTGGATGGCTCTCGTGGTCTCTTCCAACTCTACAATTCTATGTTTCTATGATTCCAGTTACAAAGGACTCATCTTCAGATGCTGATGTTCAGAGAGAGAAAAGAAAGAAGTATTGCACAGGCAGATTTCAGCAGCGTTTTTCTAAACTGGATGGCAATACTGATTCTTAGTAAAGTCCAGCTGTATAAAGCAGTGAAAGATCCTGCAAGAAAATTTCCAAAAATCTAGATGATTGGGACATCTGTCTCTGACCAATAACTAAAACTACTGATTTTAATCTGAATTATCAAATGAATACATGGCTTGGTTAGTATAAATTTGTTTAACATGGGGCCTAAACACCCTAAAGGCATCAGATCCTTTCTGATCTTGGAAGCTAAGCAAGAGTCAGCCGTGGTTAGTACTTAGATGGGAGACCACAACAAACACCAGGTGCTGCTATAGGTTATATTTCAAAGAAAGGCAATGACAAACCAGCTCTGAATATTCCTTGCCTGAGAAAACCCTATGAAATTCATGGGGTCACTATAAGTTGACAGGTGACTTAAAGGTGCACACACACACCTCTTCCTATCATATCAGGATGCTATGAGATTGGTTGTTGTGGTAGAGGACTAGTCCCTCCCCCCACTTTGGAAGCCACCGAAAAAGCAATAACACCTGTACCTAATATTGGGCATTTCCTTCTGTTCACAAACTTTCTGCAGTCTATAACATGAGCAGTGAAATATGCCACTTTGAAGTACAGTATATTTTGTATACAGTGCTGTACTGTACAGAGATCCTCATAGTTTCTCAGCAACTGAAATTGAGAAACAGTCCCCCTAGTGGGAAGGTTTTGCCATTTCTGCTAATGTACCTAACCAGTGCTGCAGTTAGTTTTTTCTTCTGCTTTGAGACACATACTTTAGGGCAGTACCACTCAAAGTGGTGGTCCCTGTATTGGTGCCAGGCCCTGAGCCATTGGCTGCTGGTCCCTGACAAGATTCTAGGAAAGAAAAAAAACAATTTTTCTTACTGACTTACTGGAAAATAATAAATGCTTGCCCCCCCTGCCGCTGCCTGCCACATCAGCCTGAGAAACACTGCTCTAGGGGCTGCATATTGTGGGTGGAATACTTGGGGCTGAAACCACAGGTGGCTGAGCCATTCTCTGCCACTCATTTTTCCCATTCTTCCTTCCTTCCTACCAGGCAGTCTGCAGAGGGATTGATTGCTATTGCCAGAAGTCTGAATAGATTGCTTGTAGAAGGCTGTTAAAACTGACTCAGGGCTACAGGTTGCCTATAGATGCTTTGGCATTTAATAAGTTAGTTACATTTATTGCATTTGGACATTCTGGAGAAATTGTTTATATTGGATCTTATATCAATTTATACAAGTTGAACGGATGTGTATGTTTTGTTTTTTATCTAGGAATATAAAGGTAGAAGAACTGTATCTCCTTCTGTGGAAGATAACAAACAGATGATAAGTGTCACTTTTGCAGCTTTTAGATTTAAAAAAAGTATACATGAGGAGGGGGAATCTGAAGTTTTAGTGAAGGAAGCCAAATTGGTAAAGTTTGACTGAAAATCATGTGAACATTCCATGATTATGTATTGGTCCTTTGGCTGAAAGAGAGTACAATTATGAAATTTTGCCTATTAGGAATTGGATTGCCTGATGGTCAGTCAGTCAGTTGGGAGCAGCACCTATGGAAAGAATTGGTTCCTTTCCTGGGAGCAGTTTGTGACAAGCTATCAGGAACACCAAAGACGGCAAAAGAAGAAGATAGAAGTAGATATGGAAGCCACAAAGCCTTTGTAATAGTCACAGAAGCTGGAAGCCCAAAGATGACTAGAAGCCAAGACTGAAATCATTCAAGAGAATTAGCTGTACCTAGTGTAACATACACTGTTATAGTAGATTTGAAAGTTTGACATAGTTCAGCTACACACTATTATTTTAGGGAAAAATATTGCATTGTTTTACATGTGGGTGGTAAGTGGCTGAGGAGGAAGGGACCCTTGTGAGGCTGGGGGTGTAGATGCAGATTGAGTGGCAGGAGTGGATTGTGAGGTGGAGAGGGAATTTGCATGTGGGTGGTGATTGGCTGAGGGAGTGAGGTGATTGGTTGGGTATGTTTCCTAAGTGGCCAATCAGCACACTGGGAAAGGAAACATACCCAAGCATTTTATATACCGGTATATAGATATCTGGAAAACAGTCTGCTTGTGTGGAAGAAAACATCAGGCAGCTTTTAAGACAGGGTTTTTTGTATAAAATATTACTGGATTTTTAAATGTATGATTGCAAAGAAAAAAATGGAAGGACTAAATCACAGAACTAAATTCCTAATCACAAGAATATAATTTAAAAATTGTAAAGAACATGTGTATCTACAAATGCCAAAGATTTTCCTAATACATTGTACTTCAAGACAGAGAGAAGCAACATACCAGAGTATCAGCAGAACGCAGTGAATCTGAGGCAAGAGCAAATATAGAACCAAAAGAAAGACCAAAGAAGCAGTCTTGAGAAATGTCTGTTGTGTGTCCATGCATATAGTAACTATCATCAAAGTTCTCCTAGCTGTTCAGTGAGTTATTAGGGTAGCACTGGCAGCATAATAGGATAAAGGTTGTTTAGAGAGAGTTACTGACTCTTTAATAGAGTCGGTTTATTAAAAGGTACAGTAATATAGTATCTGACAATAACTATTTTAACACATATATAAACCTTTTTAAAGTTATTTAAGTATAGTTTTTAAATGAAGTCAGTATTACTTGCATTAAAGTATTGGAACATCCAGAGCTGGAAATTAACTCATTGGTTAGCTTATCAAGTTATTTATGCAGGTTATTTTCCTTAGTGATTTCACCCGTTTTAGGTCACCCAATTAATGTTAAAATTAAAAATATGATTTGTTCAACTAGGTGAAATGCCTCTCCCTCTGTCACATTCAGTAAAACATGAAGATCTGCTGCCTCAGGAGAAATAATCAGAATTGGATTAAATGTATTACACAGTTCTGTTAGGCAAGCTGATCTGTTTGTTTTCTTTGGGAAGGCAAGAGGGAGGGGGGGGCAGGCAATTTTATGGAACAGAAGAGCTTGGTTTGTTGAGCAGAGCTGAATTTTGGAAAGAAGGAAAAAAGAATTGAAAACAAGAAAAAGGGTGAGTGTGGGTGGGGTGATTTGTTTGCTGTGCAAGCGCAGCCGGGGCCTTTTACAATCTCAACCTTTTGGGACTGAAAGACGGGTGTCGCCACCTCTTCCATGAACCTGTATGGAAGAAAGGTGTTTGACATCTTTCTGGGGGCTGGAGGTGCATTGTAACTCTCTTCAGTAACTTCTTTATTGATTAGATTCTGGACTAGTTTGTATTTTATATTATTATATCATAATGTAATGTTATGTAATATATTGCGTTATATATTACATAATATTATATAATATTGCAATAAACCCCTTGGCAGTTCTGTAATGTGTTACTCATAGAGTACGAGACTCTTGAGCTATTTAGTAAAAAGATTTCCTCAAGCCCCTCCCACATTTTTTTTTCTCTTGGCTTCTCTCCCATGCTCTGTTTCTCTCTCATCACCCACTGCAACCCTTACCATTCTGCATTTTACTCATTTTCTCCTTCAGTGGCTCTGGTCACACATTTTGAGAGGTTTGGCAAGGTTGGAGCTTAGCACAAAAAGATGAAGCTATCAAAGTTCATGTCCTGTTGCCATTCTTTAAAAAATCTACTCAGACATAAGCCTTACAAGAAAATCTTTGGGGCAGCCTTTCCCAATGTGGCAGTTGTCAGACATGTTGGACTCCCACCATTCCCGGGCAATGCTCATATAATGGGATTTATAGTCCATATAGGAGAAAAAAATCAGGTTGGGAGCAGTCAACTTTAAAAGGACTAAAGGAATTCTTTTGAATGGATTACTTACTAATAACTCAGTGAATTTAACTATTTCAGCAAGTAGTATTTATGGGATGGAATTAATTTCCAACTTCTAATGTTTAACATTATTCAGTTTTGAAGGACAAGTTGCTTACCTCTAACTAGTTCTTCAAATGTTCATCTGTGAAATCATACAACTGGGGTTATTCCTGCGCCCGCATAGTGCACTTTGGAACCTTATAGAATAATTATATAATGCTTTTTGGTTGTAGCTCCGCCTACCCTAACAGTTCCTCTCAGGTGTTCCTGCTCATTTACCTCAGTTCCAAAGGTCGCCGCAATAGCATCATCACAATATTAAAATAGAGCAGGACAATGAGGGGAGAATGGGTGGGTTTGTGTGATTTCACAGATGACCACTTGAAGAACTACAGTTACAAGTAAGCAACTTGTCCTCCTTTGTGGTCTCTGTGAACCACACAACTGGGAGACTAGCAAGCTTCCTCACAGGAGGAGGGATTGTCATGCCCCACAAAAATAAAGGGACAAGGACACAATGTAACAGTGGAACGCAAAGTTTACTGCAACATAGATAGGAGAACAGCTCTTCCAAAAGCAGCAGCATCCCTAGACTTGTTT
The DNA here is from genome assembly GCA_030847615.1 of Gambelia wislizenii. Lineage (NCBI taxonomy): Eukaryota > Metazoa > Chordata > Lepidosauria > Squamata > Crotaphytidae > Gambelia > Gambelia wislizenii. The sequence continues at coordinate 179,961,433 of JAUMIR010000004.1, forward strand.
ATCAAGTCTGTAACGGGAGGTGAAAGTCAAAGGAGTAGACCAAGTAGCTGCCTTGCAAACGTCCTCCAAAGGAACACCAGAGAGTCAGGCAGCAGATGCAGCTACCGCCCTTGTGGAGTGAGTTCAAATTTGAGAGGGGAGTGGCTTTCGAGCCAGTTCATATGCTAGGGAGATGGCAGAAATAACCCATTTGGACACGCACTGTGGGGAAACTGGAATAATAAATACAGAATGTGTTTATATAAATGCAGAATAATAGAGACAATTCATCTTCCACAGAGGAGCAGTCCTCTGGACATAAAACTCAAGAGCCTAATGAATGTCCAAGGAGTGGAGTGCACACTCAAATTCATCTGTTGGGTTCTGCATCAGCATAGTCAATACGATAGTTTGGTTGAGGTGGAAACTGGAGACGATCTTAGGCAAGAATGACATGTCCAGTTTAAGTACCATGTTATGCTTGTGTAAGACCAAGTAAGGTGGGTCCAAATGCAGGGCACACAGTTCACCGGCACATCTAGCAGATGTCACTGCCACAAGGAAGGCCATCTTCCAGGACAGGAGATGGAGATCCAGTGTGGCCATGGGTTTGAACGGGCATTTGGAAAGCTGCGAGAGAACGAGATCCAGGCTGCACACCAGGGTGGGTTCCACAACAGGCAGGTGAAGGTTAACGTAACCCTTCAAGAACTTAACAACAGGATCCTGAAACAGAGGATCAACCCGAATGCTGGAACTCCATGGAAATTACAGCAAGATGACATTTAAGGGAAGAGAAAGAAAGTCCTGAATCCAAGAGATCCAGCAGAAACTGAAGTAAACCCAGCAGGGGAAAGGCCCCAATCTGACAGTTAAGTGACAAATTTCTTTCATTTGTAGGAATAGGAATGGCAGGTGGATGGACAAAAGGAGGTGTCAACCACTGCCTGGACCTCTTGTGGCAAGCGGCCCAGCGAAGCAGTCGAATTCAATCTGCAATTCGAAGACAGATTCAGGGTAGGATTCTCCATGCCATTAGTCATACGGTGGGTAGATCCGGGTGACAAACCCTACCATCCTGAACTGTCAGGAGGTCGGGACGGAGCGGCAGATGCAGGAACCGACGTGCTGCGAACCACGGCTGACGGCACCATCATGAAGTGATCAGGATCGCATCCGACCTGTCATGTCGTAGCTTGGAAATCACCCAGGTCAGCAGTGGGAACGGAGGGAACAGATACAGCAGGGTACTGTTCCATTGGAAGAGAAACATCTCCCCTGGAACCTTGCGCACTTGGTCTCACACAGTACTGGTGGCATTCCTTGTTGTCTTTTGAGACGAAGAGGTCAACTTTTGGAGTCCCCTGATGGCGGAAGAGAGAGAGGACCATGAAGCGATTAAGCTTCCATTCGTGGATGGTGGAACGGGAACAGCTCAGTCCATCTGCAAGAGTATTGTCCTCCCCAGGGAGATGAATTGAATGAAGGAGGATTTTCCTTGGTATGCGCCAGTTCCAGATCTTGAGCGTGATCGAAAGTAGAGTGGAGGAACTTGTCCCTCCCTGCTTGTTGATGTAATACATTACAGACGTGTTGTCTGTAATGAGCAGGATAGTCTTGCTAGTCACAAGGGATTCGAACGACTTCAGCGCCTTCTGAACAGCCAACAGTTCCAATACATTTACGTGTAGGTGCCGCTCCTCCGTTGACCAGCTGTCCTTGATGGAGAACTGGTTGAGATGTCCCCCCCCCAACTTGTGCAGGGAAGCATCCATTGTGAAGGTAACCTGAGGTTGCACGGGTTTGAAGGGCAGACCCGCGAGTACATTCGTAGGATTCAGCCACCAGTTCAGGGAGCAGTGCACCGACCGAGGCATGGTCAGGAGCTTGTGTGGAGAGTTCACCATGGGATCGAAGACAGAGAGAAACCAAGACTGCAGGAGGCAGAATTGGAGCCTCGCAAAGAGAGTCACAGCTGTGATGGAGGCCATATGGCCCAAGAGGACCTGAACAGACCGGGCAGGTGGTCAGAGTGATAGGTGGCAGTGGTGTATAAGGGCCCTCAGGGTGTCAAATCTGGTTTCGGGGATTTAGGCAGCAGTGGTGGAGTCCAAGGATGCCCCAATGAACTAAACAGTCTGACATGGAGTCAGATGAGATTTTTCCATGTTGAACACCAGATCGAGAGAGTCCAGGAGCTGTAGGGTCACCCCAATATCTCTGAGAAGCTGGGAGTGGGAGTTGGCCACCAGGAGCCAATCGTCAATATAGGGGAAGACTATGATGCCCTGTTGTTGAAGCCAGGCTGCCACTACCACCATGCTTTCCATTAAACACCCTGGGAGCCGTCGCCAAGCTGAAAGGCAGAACCGTAAACTGGAAGGCATTGTCACCAATCTGGAAGGCCAGGAACCGTCTGTGGGATGGATGGATTCCCACATGGAAGTAGGTGTCTTTCAGGTCAACATTTGCAAACCAGTTCCCTTGTTGGAGAAGGGGCAAGATAGATGACAGGGAGACCATGTGGAAGTACTTTGGGAGGATGTAAGAGTTTACTCCACAGGGGTTGGGTATGGGACAAAGCCTCCTGTCCTTTTCAGTCATGAGGAAGTACCTTGAGAAGAAGCAGAGATTATGCTGTTGGGGAGAAATGGGTTTGATGGAGCCCTTCAGGAGCAGAGTCTGCACCTTCTTGAGGAGAGCTGGAGAAGGGGACATTATTTGAATTCGACCTGTTGGAGGGTACTCCTCGAACTCGATAGAACATCCATCCCAAATTATGCGCAGCACTCAGTGGTCCATCGTGATGGCTGACCAGGCATCTTGGAAGAGTGTGAGGCAATTCTTAAACCGAGCACCCTGGGGAGAGATGGAAGATGGGAAAAGTCATAAGTGACCTTTAGATTGCTCCTTGGTCTTTTGTTTGAATGGCTGCCGGAAACGGGGCACAGAAGACTAGCGCTTGCCCTACGATACAGAGGACTGTGAGGGGTGACACGCCCGATGGGTGGATGGGAACCCTCAGTGATGGGAATGCGGGGCCCCTGCCACCTGGAGATGGCATACCATACTTCTTGGCCGTGGTCCGCATCTTCTGCATAAACTCCAACTTCTCATCCAACTGGTGGAAGAGGGTGGAGTGATCAAATGGCATATCTTTGATCATGGCCTGGGCCTGGGGAGATAGGCCAGAGGACTGGAGCCACATGTGTCAACAGAGAGCAATGGAGCCCACGATGGACTCAGCCAAGCAATCAGCAATATGGCAGGTGGAATTGATTTGTTGGTCGGTGAGAGATTGTGCCTCCGCTTGAATGGCATAGGCCAACCTCTTCTGCTTCTCAGGGAGATGCTCCAGAAAGGGTGCCATTCGGTCCCACAGGACTTGTTGGTATGCCCCCATGCACGCTGAGTAATTCACAAGCTGAGGCCAGCTGAGGAGTACAGCTTCTTCGCCACCATGTCCAACTTCCGATCCTCCTTATTGGTCGGGGTGGCTTGGGAGCACTGTTGTGTCCAGTACTGAGAGGCCTCAATGATAATGGAGCTGGGCTTTGGGTGCTCAAGCAGCCAGTTGATCTCTTTGCCCACAACCTGGTACAGTCTGTCGATCCACCTCAAGGTGGAGGGAAGAGATGAAGGATTCTCCCATAAGCCCTGAGATAATTTCAGGAGTGAGTGCAGAACAGGCGAAGTCGCCACCGGCGGGGCCTTTGATTTGATCCTATTATAGATGGGATCTACAGGATCAGACGCCTTCTGGACTATCTTCAACTCCAGAGCATTGGACAGATGGATCATTTGCTCTGAAAAGGCCCTCACATCGTCCATCAGAGAGGACGAGTCATCGTCTACAAGCCGAGGTGGAGGGGATTGGTAGCGAGGCTTATCAGAAGTAGAAGAACTCTCAAACAGAGTTGGCCACATCAGTCAGGGACCAGAGAGTAGCAGCGAGGAGGAACTGGAGGAGGCCGCTCCACGGGAAGGCTTGGGGGCTCTGGCACAGGGTGCTGGCTCCTGGCATCCTTCATTACCAGTCGAATCGGGTTGAGTGGTGGAACTTGAATCGAATTCAGCAGGAGGATAAATGACTGAGCTGGTGAAAGAGGTGTAGTGTGGAAGTCCAGTGGATCCATGATACCTTCATCTGCAAAGTAATAGCCCCTCATCTTCTCGAACCTGAGGTTCCCATGGGTACAATATGAAGGAGGGGAGAGGGCATCCCTAAATGCTCACTGAGCCACACCAAATGCTCCCAGGGGCTCTTGGTGTACCAGACAGGAAGAAATGCACAAAGGAATCTGTGGGGACAGTGACCTCAATCTGGATCAGTTGTTAGACTAAGAGCGAGAGTGAGAGAGCGTGTTTCCCACTATGTCCTGACACTGGGGAATGGCACCCTTGATGGTCTGGAATCCCAGGAGTTCGGCATGGGAGACTGACAGCACAGGGGAGTGCCAAACCAGAGGGGGATCCCAGGTTGGAGATGACTAAACTATCTCACCTTCAGAGACTGAAACCATCTTGACCCAAATGATCTCCACTGAGGCAGAGGGAGAGAGCTCTCGAGACGGAGTCGGGATGCAGACGATGGAGGCCACAGATGGTATAAAGTGGCATGGGGAACCGCAATCAGAAGAATATTTAGATTGTTTGTTCTTTGTCTTCTGTTTGTCCCCTGTTGGCTTCAGGGGAATGGTCTGAAGTCAAGCCCATTCTGAAGAGGAACCCAGATTCAAAAGGTTGGGTTCGGAAGTAGACTCCAGCCGCCGACGCTTGTCGGAACTTGAAGAGCTGGTATGGGCCCTCTAATGGGTCGGAGAATGACTAGAAGTCAACTTGCCCAAATCCTTTGTTGGCACAGAGACTGTAGCCTTAGGTGGTACAGATGGCTTCAAGGCCTGTTCACAGAGAAGAGCTTTTAGACGTGACAGCCAATTTTTGCGGTCCTGAGGTGTAAAGGCCTTACAATGAAGGCAGGATTAGACATTGTGCAACTCGCTCAAGCACAAGAGACAGCAAGAGTGGCTGTCGGAGCCCGGAAACTTGTCCCCACACTCCACGCAATGCTTAAAGGAGACAGGAGGAGCCATGGAGAAAACGCCAAAGCCGAAAACCATTACGCAAATTCAAGGTCAAGACGGTCCATAGCCAGTTATGAGGAGAACAGAGCCGAAGGGTCAAACAAAGGAGAAGTCCAAAGCCAATCCACATCAAGTGTAGGAGAAAAACAGTCAAGTGAAGTCAAAATCAGTCCAAGTCAAAATATATCAGAGAATCAAGCCAAACTGTAAATGAGAACAGTCCGAGTCAAAACCAAAAGAAAGTCAAAAGGCAAACGAGCTCAGAGCAAAGGTTCCTTGCATGCTGCTAGAGCAGCGGACAAAAAGGAACAGAGGTAAATGAGCGGGAACGCTTGAGAAGGACCGTTAGGGTGGGCGGAGCTACTGCCAAAAAGCATTATAACTATTCTAGAAGATTCCGAAGTGCACCGCACAGGCGCAGGAATAACTCCAGTTGTGTGATTCACAGAGATCGTGAAGAAGAACCCAATATTCCAAGCTTTGGGAATATCTGAAATATCAAAACAGAGGTTATTGAGAGATATAAAATAGAAAGGATTTAGCATTAAGGGTAGCAGCAGTATTGAAATAATTTTAAAGGAATATAAACTATATTTAAAATAAAGTTATTAGTCCTCAGGTGTCTACAATTTGGTAACAGCTGGTGGAATTCCATTGTTCTCTGCAGTGTGGGGTAATGGGAGGTAATGAGACATCGTGGTACATATCCCTCATATTTTGACAGTTATCATGCATTTCTGTATCTGAGGGAACAGTTAATCAATGCAAAATTAACATTAAATAAAGTTTTGAAGACTGTATACATCTTTCTGTGCCATGTTGAAGCTTGGCTGAATTAAAACAAATAAATAGAAAACTAGTGACAAGTATGAAGAAACCTAGTAAGTTTAAAGCCAGCCAATTTGTCCTAACAGTGGTATGTTTATGGATATGGACAGATTGTGCCCAATCAGACTGATCTGCATGACCATCATGTTCAGACTGGGTAAGTTGTCAAACCTTTATGGTCATAAAATGTACAATCAGCTTAGTTCAGTCTTCTGTTCTAAGCATGACAGCTGTGTAAGCACTTTAGGTTCCCTTCTTACATTTTCATAGCTGTCAAAGAGAATTTTGAATACCAATCTATCTGTGTCCAATTGTGACATAGTATCTTGTTAGTGCATAAACCTCTGTGGGGATTTCAAAAAAGAAACAAAACTTGTCCTGTAAGGACAGTGTGCATCCTCTAGAAAGTCATCCTTTGGGCAGAAGCATGTATGAGTGTCGTGATTGCAGTGAACAAAAAAAAAAAGTGAAAAAATAGTGCAGGAGTAGTCAACTGTGGCTCACCACATTTTTTTTAGCTCCATCTCCCATGATCCCTTGCTATTTCCAAGCTGACTGGAGAGGCACAGTTTCCCGCCTCTAATTTACTGTAGCTCAGAGAGTCTAAACACTATTTGTACACACAATGATAACCTGCAGAAAGCTACAGTATCTTATTTTTTACTCCATACTCTACTTGAATGTTTACTATTATTGCTGTGCTTTAAATAATTTTATGCTTGCTCACTTGCTTACTTTCTAGGGAACAAGTCCTGTGGACTTCTGAGACTTCCTTCTGAGCACATATGTTTAGAGTCTACATCCTTGGAATCTAAGAGTCACCATATTGAACAGGGAAGGGCTTACTATTTATGTTCTGCAAACATCTAGTGCAGCGTTCTCCAACCTGATCCTGTCAGAAGTGTTGGACTACAACTCCCATCATCCTAAGCTGATATGATGCTACATTTAAACCAATGGCACTTGAAGTCTGCATGTGTCTATTATTTAAGGTGGGATGAGAATTATGTGGTCCTTCAGATGTTGGAATACAACTCCCATTTTTTGCCATTGGCTATGCTGCCAAGGGTACAGAGAGCTGCAGTTCAACATCTATCAGGCTACACAATTCATAGACCTGATTTCAGGTATACCTCAGTCCTTCAAAGTACAAATATTTGCATAGTGATCTAAATAAAAGAATACATAAGTGTAATATTTTACAATCAAGTCAGAGAATCATTGACTATGTTTTGGACACTGACACCAGCCATTGATTTCCATTGCCCATGCCTGCTCAATCGTTCAGAATTAAACAGTGTGTTCTTCCAGACAGTTTCATTCACCTGGGGTGAGTAGCTCATGCTTGTGTTAGCATTGTGTGTGGTTGAGTTAATCAGTCGCTGTAGATGCAGAATATCTCCCTTCAAAGGGGATGTGCCCATAACAGTAACTGGTGTAGAGACATGGAGCTGGTGGTGGTTGTGAAAGCCCACTCTGGAGCAAACTTGTCCATGGATGGTGAGCACATTTGAAATGTTGAGGAAGTCTGGAGGCAAAGTATGATAGTGACAGGCACCAAGTGTGGGTCTACAATTTCCCCATTTCACTTCAGACATAATACTGTTTCAGGTGTTTCTCAAAAGTCCATAGAAGAGCCTAAGTGGCTTGTGCAGCCCATGTTCACCATTGTAATATGTGAAGCCACCAAGAAGACTCTGTTGATTCAGTCTGTAAGAGCTTGGCTTTTAATATTTGTGTGTATGCTGACCTTTGGATTAATAGTTACAGATAAAATCTTTTATCGGCTACAGAGCTGACAGAGCACTGCAATCTAGGTAGGTGCACTCCTAATGAAGCCCTCTTTTTCCTCCATCTACCCTCTTTTCTTCTTCAGCCCATTTACATTTACAGTCTGTTTTGATGGATTTCAGCCATACTTTGATTGTGATTCCTGCATGGCAGGGGGTTGGACTGGATGGCGCTTGTGGTCTCTTCCAACTCTATAGTTCTATGAGTCTAGAGAAGTCTTAGAATCTGGAAGTAAGTCACGGAACACTTCCCAGAAAATGTGTGTATGTTCCACCTAGTGTTAGCCTTGTTAACTGCAGTGAGACAGGTTTGAAAGTACAGTACACTTTATTTAAAACAAAAACAAAAAAACAAGGTGGTGGTGGTGATTGCTGCAAAGTCGACTTTGACTTATCCACCTGCAGTGCTGCCTTCCTCTTTTCCTACTGCCTTCTACCTTGGCAAGCATTACTGCCTTTTCTAGTGAGTCATTTCTTCTCGTGATATGTCCAAAGTATGGCAGTCTCAGCTTAGTTATCTTGGTTTCTATGGAAAGTTCAGGCTTCATTTGCTCTAAAATCCATTTATTTATCTTTTTGGCAGTCCCTGGTATCTGCATAATTCTCCTCCAGCATCACATTTCAAATAAATTGATTTTCTTCCTGTCAGTTTTCTTCCCTGTCCAGCTTTCACAACCATACATAGAAATATGATGACATGGACAATCCTGGATCAGTGATATTCAATCTTTACACTTGAGAATCTCATCTAATTCCTAGTCTTCTGATTTCTTGACTGCAGTCTTCATTCTAATTAATGGCTGAATAGAGATATAGAAAATCTTGAACTTTTTCAATGTCTTCATCCTCTGCTTTAAAGTTATGTAAATAATCTAAAGTCATTATTTTTTATTTCTTAATGTTCAGCTATAACCCTGCTTTTTGCACTTTCTTCCTTCACTTTCTTCAATGGTAATTCCAGGACTTTGCTATTTTCTGCTAGTAGTGTGTATGTCATCTGCAATTCTTGATGTTCCTTTTCACTGCAGAAATAATGCAGTCTGACACGGCTTTAACTGTCATGGCTCCATCCTATGGAATCCTGATATTTGTAGTTTGTTGTGGCTCCAGAGCTCTCAGACAGAGAAGGCTAAATATCTCCCAACTACAAATCCCAGCGTTCCATAGCATTGAGCCATGGTAGTTAAAGTAGTGTCAAACTGCATTATATCTGTAGTGTGTCAGCAGCCTCAATCTAATCCAGCTATGATAGGTTCAGTGTACAAATTGAACAGATAGGATGATAAAATGAAGCCTTGCCTGACCCCTTTGCCAATTGGAAAACATTATGTTTCTCCATATTCTGTCCTGATAGGGGTCTCTTGTCCTGAGTACAGGTTACACGTCAGGACAGTAAAATGTTGTTCCGCACCCACCTCTTTAAGAGCAAATCCATACTTTTTAATGATCTACATAATCAACGGGTTTGCTGTAATCTATAAAGCACATTCTGATTTTCTTCTGAAGGTGTTTGGTGCATTCCATTATCCAACATTTGCAATATGACCCCTAGTGCCTCCTCCTCTTCTGAACCCAACTTGGACATCCACCTTTTCTCACTCTATATATGATCGAAGTACTGTAGTAAAATGTGTTGTAAAATTTTGAGCACCACTTTGCTTCCATGCAGAAACAAGACCATACCTATCAATTCAGGCCAGTTTTTAAGAAGGCATCCTAATTTTATACCCACTTGCCTGGGACTGAGCTCAGTTGAATGCAAATTAATGATCTGGCCTTCTGAGCAGCCATGGGCAGGACTGCATTATTCAGACTAATGGAGTGTGAACTGGAAGATGCATATGGAAGATCAATCAGGAGGTAAGTATGCACAGGGATACAACAGAGCATTAATGTCACTTCCTTCCTCGCTTTAAAAAAATACAGTTGTCACTTCATATTTGCTGGGTTTTGGTTCCAGGACCCCTGTGGATACCAAAATCTGTGAATACTCAAGTCCCATTATATGCAATGGCATGGTAAAATGGTGTCCCTTATATAAGATGACCAGCACAGACCCAATCAGCCGAGGGAGCCAAAATGAAGTAGGGCTAATATATGGATTTAGATAATGCACTAGCCTATATGTGGAATTACTTTGACTAGTTTTAGCATTATTATAATTACAATTAAATTTTAATATTTTAGTATTCTAATATTTTAGTATTTTAATATTTTAAATGCTAAAGTATTTTAAATATTCAGTTTTTAATTACTGTATTTGTTGCACTTCATAATGATTTATAGTATTTTTAAATTTATAACCATATTTCATACATTTAATGGTGAGACTTGTTGTTTTTTATTATTCTGGTTGATGACCCTAATAAAGATTGAATTGAATCTATAATATGGCAAAAAAAAAATCAAGGTTTGCTTTTTGGATTATTATTTTTTTTTAAAAAAAAAGTATATTTGCAAACCGTGAATACTTAAATCCGTGGATACCAAATCCGTGGATATGGAGGGACAGCTTTGCCATCCCAAGCCTTGGTTGCATCATCTGCCCTCAGCCTGTCTGAGGCTGGGTTTCACCAGGGCTTAAAATGAAGCAAATGGAGCGGCTTCACTATAAGGCAGTGCGCACGCGCGGGGGAGGGATGGCGTCTGCGCGTGCGCTCTGTGTCCGAGGAAGAGGCGGAGGAGGGTCTTCTTTTGCGTTTTCGCTGCCGGGCGGAGGGTGGCGTGGTCGCCATGGCTGACGGAGAGTCGCTGAGGCAGCAGGCGGACTTGGTGCGGCGCCTGAAGCAGGACAAGGCCAGCCAGGAGGAGGTGAGGCTGTGTGCCTGGGCTGCGGGTTACAGCTCCGGGCCGCTTGGCGGAGGCTGACTTGCCTTGTTAACCGCTCGGAGGGCTGCCGCTTGCTCTTGGAGGGCGGCTCCCACCGCAGTCCCCGGTTGGTGCCAGGGCGGAGGCAGCCGGCCGGGAGGGCAGTTGCCCCATTAAGAGACTCGCCTGTTTCAGTGGTTCTTAACCTGGGGTCCGGGGACCCCCCCCAGGGGCCCATAGTGCCCCTCGCAGGGGGTCTGCGAAGGCTTGAAGGCTGCTCAGCCCATATGACAGGAGGCAAGGCAAAGGCTGGCTGGCTTGGCCTGCGCATTGCCATTCAGTCTCCTCCAGCCACAAACGTGCAGGAAGAAGCAGATGAAAAGTCTTCCCTCCCCCTTCAGTGTTTCTGAGGGAAGGCTTAATGAATGGTGTAATTGTATGACGATGATGATGATGTATTACAGTTGTCCCTTCACATTCACTGGGGTTTGGTTCCAGGACCCCTGATGAATACCCAAATCCGTGAATACTCAAGTCCCATTATATGCAGTGGCATAGCAAAATGGTGTCCTTTATATAAGATGGCAAAAACAAGGTTTGCTTTTTGGATTATTATACTTTAAAGAATATTTTCAAGCCGTGAATACTTAAATCCATGGATACCAAATCCATGGATGCAGAGGGACAACTGTATTAGTAATAGTTTTCCCTTCACATTCGCTGGGTTTGGGTTCCAGGACCTCCCACTTCCCGTGGATACCAGAATCCGTTAATACTCAAGTCCCATTATATGCAATAGCAAAGTGGTGTCCCTTATATAAGATGGCAAAGTCAAGGTTTGCTTCTTGGATTATTATTTTTTAAAGAATATTTTCAAGCCATAAATACTTAAATCTGTGGATACAAAATCCGTGGATGTGAGGGACAACTTGTATAATTAGGTGTTTAAATCTTCGGTTAAGTCTTGGGGGTCCCCCCTGGCAATGAAAGATATTTAAAGGGGGTCCCTGGCCTATTTCAAGACTGCAAACTGAACTCTTTGTGCAGTCATGCCGAAAACACACAGAATAGCAAAGCCACCTCTGATTTAACAAACTCTGGAAATGGGTTTAATTAAACTGTGACCTGCATCACTTAACCCTGTAGGTACCTCGGGCTTACATTGTCCTTTTAAGAGTGTAAAAATTGAGATTTTTAAGAGTGTGAAATCTCAGATAAATGTCAGAAGCCATGGATAACGCTAGGGTACAAATCTGGTCCTTTTTACTGTCTGCAAGCACTTGCAGATTGCTTTGTTTTTTCTCCAATTGTCCCAGCTATGCCTTGTGGGGCTGTCTCCTCTTTCTCATGTACAATTTATGGGTGAATCCACGCTACACAAATAATCCAGTTTGAAACTGGATTATTTGCCATGGCTCCTGCCTATAGAATCCTGGGATTTGTAGTTTGGTGAGGCATCAACACTGGCAGAGAAGGCTATGGACCTTTTAAAACTACAAATCCCAGGATTCCATAAGAAGAAGCCATGGCAAATAATCCAGTTTCAAACTAGATTGTGTGTAGTGTGGATTAGGCCTATGTGTGTTGATACACTTGCATTGTATACTTAATTATTGTTTGTGTATCTATATAATCAGAAGTTATATTAAATTGTTTGCATATCTATATAAAGTAGTCAGAAATTATGTTAAGGGAGGAGAAGAAAAGGGAGTGCTGGTTTGGAAAATAAATACCAAAACCCATAGGAGAGCAAGAGGAGGAGGGTGTCTGGCTCACCCATGAGGCAGACTTAAACGAAAGCATTACAAAAAAATAACAAAGTAGCCGACAGCTGTGTAACCTATATTGGTTAATGTTCTCTTTCAGATTGCAGAGCAGGTTGCAAAGCTATTGGAAATGAAGGCAGCAATATGTCCCGAGGAAGGGAAGCATAAGTTTGTTCTCAAGACACCAAAGGTAAATTCTGTGGCTCCTCACCTGCATTAAGAGGCACCAGCACATGACTTAGCTAGATTCCCATGGACAGTTTTTCTCTTGTGCATGTTCAATTTATTTTTTTTAACAGCAAGCTTTTATGTGAATCGAGAGAATCTGACAGCCTATGTTTTATGGTTCCTGTTCTGATGACTCAGCCATGTTCTACTGGGATCAAACATTGTAACCCCTCCCACCATAGGACTACAGGGATTTTCTTGCTGCTCAGGCAATTCTAGGCAGAAGGTTAGTATCTACAGTGAGGTCTCCCAATGATTTGAAGTAGGCTGGTAATGATTTCTGAACAAAACCAAAATGATCTTCCTCCGAAATCCACTCCTCCCAGAACTGGATCTCTGTGTGGTGGGATGGTGTTCTCTATTCCATGCTGTAATCAGAACAACACAAAGTTCTTGGCCTCAGAATTTTGTAATTCTAATTGTATTCTTTTGTATCTGGCTCTGATTGGTTTATCTTGGGGTTCAGCAGCAGCAACAACAACAAAACCTCCAACCAAACCCAAAGTATATCCCTGAAGTCTTCCCACTCCTAAGGTCTTGCCACAGAGTTCTGGCACACCAGCTGGCTTTAAGGTTTTGTTCAAATTGTTTATCTGATTGTTCCACCATTTGTGTTAAGAAAGAATGTCTTCTAAATGCTAATTGGTTATGAAACTTTTCCTTCCTTTGTGCTGTATGGCTTGGCTCACTCCCTTGAATTGTTCAATGATGTTAGTTGTGCAGATGTCTGATACCTGTTTGTGTTAGTTTTGTTTTTGTTTTTGTTTTGGGAAGAATTGTGGGGAATGGATCAACAGAATTTTGTAATTGTGTAACAGAACTTTGGTTTGATGTTATTTTGGCCCATTTGAATTTGTATTCTGCATATCTTTGATGATTTGCAAGCATATGCATTCCAGAACTGCCTCACAGGTTCTGACCCAAAAGTCATCAAATGACATGCATCACATAACTGGAGAACCTGACAAATTCACCTTAGACTCAGCAGTAGGTAGCATTATACAAAGCTCTTTGCTGTTATCCAAAGTGAACATTAGTGACCATTACCTCAGCTTGCTTCAATCAGTAGGGTGTATCCCTGCTGTCAGGGAGAGCATGTTATTGAATTAAAATAATAGTGCTGATGCTTCTGAGAGAGCCTTCTCAGTGGCTGCTCCCAGCCTCTGGAATGCACTTCCATGGGAGGCTAGGCTGGCTCTCTCCCTGCTTTCCTTTTGCCAGCAGTCAAAAGACGTTTCTGTTCAAGCAGACTTTTAATATCTAATCACTTGGGGGGGGGCACTTTTTATTGGAGTGCATGGTATGTTGATTTATGTTTTTAACTTTTGTATCTTTTAAACATGTTTTAATATTTATAAAATAATCTCAAAAACATAAACCAATTAGCAACAAACATCAGACAAAATGAAAAAAATATGTTAACACATACATATGATAATTAAATCCCATAATCAACAACCCTTACATTATGTAATTAGTGTCATTGCTTACTACTTCGTATAATCTAATGCCATAGAATCTGGTTTTTTTATGTTGGAAACAACTGGTCTCTGCAATATCCAAAAAATGAAAGAAAAAAAAATTATATTGCCAAAATGTCTACTGATTACTTTAATACCTTTTATGTATCTTATATACCGGGAGGTGCTAAGTAATAATAAGGAACAAAATCCAGTTGTTTCAGAAAACAATTTCAGACTCATGGCTATACTTCAGAAGCTTAACATTGCTAATTTCCCCTATTTTTCCTCCCATATGGGCAATAAACAATTCCATTCTTCCTTGAACATATTCACTGTTTTATCATATAACAGAAGAGTTAATTTATCCATCTCAGCGATTTCATGTAACTTCAACAACCACTCTTCAATTAAAAGGATCTCTGGATTCTTCCAATATTTGGCATAAACTATCTTTGCCATGGTAACCCTATTTAACAACACTCGCCATTGGTCCTTTCTATTCGTTTAGCCCATCCAACATATTTAGTAAATATAGTTCTGGTCGCATTGGCATATTTGATTTGAATTTTTTTGTTCTTATTGTATGTATTTCCCCCCAGTATTTTTTGGCTTTGGGATATTGCCACCACATATGAAAAAAAGTTCCAATGTTCACATCACATTTCCAACATTTATCATTGTTAGTTTTATGCATTTTAGCGATTTTATCTGGAGTCAAATGCCATCTGTAGAGCATTTTATAATAATTTTCTTTTAAATCATAGATTTTCGTAAACTTTAAATTCCTATTCCACAATTTTCCCCATTGGTTTAACTGGCGGTGGGGGTGGGGGAACTGATATTAAGTGCCCATTTGACCATAGTATCTTTGGCCATCTCATCTTCCATTTCTAATTTTATTAATAGAATTATTTGTATAATTTGGCAATTATTTTTTTCTTTTCCAGCCAATATTAATAAATCCAATTCTATGTAGTTTCTTTGTTCCCTCTAATTTTATATCTTGTTTGAATCTCTCCGTTAGTTGTCAGTACAAAAACCAGTGGCAAACTACTGTATATCTTTTGCTGCCAGTTCCTCTTTTGATTTCATGATCCATTGATCACCGTTAATTTTCAGAATGTCTTTATATGTTAACCATATAATGTTTTTATGCAAGTTCTCATTTTTGTGGAAAGCTTCATGGATTCATGTCCAAAGTGGCATTTTCTTAGAAATCTTATGTCTGCACTTTTGCCATACCAATAATAGAGATGTTCTGCTAAAGCGGTGCTTAAAATTCTTATTAACCGCAGCTTTGTTGTATATCAAATATACATGCCATCCAAATCTGTTGTTAAAACATTTTAAAGTCAAAAGTCTTTTATTATCTAGATTAATCCGGTCCAAAATCCAGGATAGGCAACATGCATAATAATAGAGTATCAAATTTGGTAAACCTCCTTTATCTTTCATTTCCTGCAGTATTTTCCATCTGATCCTAGGTTTTTTTCCCTGTCAAATAAATTTTGACAGGTCTCTAATCCGAGCTTTAAAGGGAGTTTCATTTACAATGACAATACAGTCGTCCCTTCACATTCGCGGGGGTTAGGTTCCCCAGACACCCGCGAATGTGAAAAATCCGCGAATAATGATTGCCCTCCCCCCCTGCCAAAGCAACCATGGGGCCTCGGGAGGCCCCATAGTCGCTTTCTCCGGACTCCCCAGTCCCTTCCTAGGCCTTCCTAGGCCTCCCCAGTCCCTTCCTATGCCTCCTCGGCCCTCCCCCCTCCCCCCCCAAGGCCCCATGAAGGCCTCCCCAGCCCTGCCTCCTCCCTCCCAGGGCCTTCACGGAGCCTTCGGAGGCTCCGTGAAGGCCTACCCGGCCCTCTCCCCTCCCACCCAGGGCCTTCACAGAGCCTTCAGAGGCTCCGTGAAGGCCTACCCGGCCCTCCCCCCTCCCACCCAAGGCCTTCACGGAGCCTCCAAAGGCTCCGTGAAGGCCCTGGGAGGCTAGGCTGGCTCTCTCCCTGCTTTCCTTTTGCCGGCAGTCAAAAGACGTTTCTGTTCAAGCAGACTTTTAATATCTAATCACTTTGGGGGGCACTTTTTATTGGAGTGCATGCTATGTTGATTTATGTTTTTAACTTTTGTATCTTTTAAACATGTTTTAATATTTATAAAATAATCTCAAAAAACATAAACCAATTAGCAACAAACATCAGACAAAATGAAAAAAATACGTTAACACATACAAAGGAATTCCACCCAGGGACAGCAGAATTTCCAGCAGATAATGGGCCATCAACCAACCATTAGCCAAACAGACACTAATTCTCCTTGCATATCTCCACCCAGAAACTAGCCATTCAAATACACAAATTTACATATCCTCCCCAACAGGGGTTCACAGTATATTAACTCCACACACACTGCTACCCAACCATTCTCTGAAGATGCCAGTCACAGATGCAGGCGAAACGTCAGGAATAAACTCTTCCAGAACACGGCCTCACAGCCCAGGAAAAAAAAAAAAAAACAAGGAAAGTCTACCAATTTTATAGCTTTTGGGGGCAGTGATAGACTTTGAAACCATGAGTTCAGTTTGTTTGTTTGTTTGTTTGTTTAATAAAGAGGGAATGATAGTTTGTATCTTTGGCTTGTTTAAAAAGCCAGCTTTGAATGTATTGATTGAAGAACAAATTGTTTCTTTGCAATTTATGCCACCTCTAGTCTTGTATTTTATTTGGCTGTGGTGTGTAAGTGTTCCCGCGTGTATGCCTTAAAAAAAAGTATTTCTTAGAATCCTAGTGGCTGTTCTATTATCCATGTGATTATTTTTGTAGAGATGTGAGGGCCTCAACAACAAAAAAGAAAAATTCAGCGGTGAAAAACAGGTTTTTTGAATGCTTTTTTTCCTTGAAAAATTGAAAATGGGCAAAAATGGATTATGGAATATTTACTTTTAAAATTATGAATAAAATGTGTTAGATAAGATGTTCTTATATTTATTCCCCTAAAATTATTTGTAAAAAGTATGTAACAGGAAGACTTATGGATAAGATAAAGTATTTTGTCATTGTAGTTCTTGGTCTTTTCCCTTTTTAATATCTGTTAATAGGAGTGAATGTTTTATGTCTGCTTGATAATATGAAGTAATAAAAGAGACAAAATATTTTTCTCTGTTTTACTACTGCTGTTGGTTGCTTCTGCTTTTATTACTTTTTCCCTGCTAGCAAAACCAAAGAGCTTTCTTACAGTTCAGGAACTTGTATAGCTCTGTTTGTAGCAAAAATAAATATTTTAAAAAGGAATTTCATTTTATAATTATGATCTCAATAAACTGTTTTCTAACATACCAAATTTGATAATTTTATGCCAAACTAAATTATGTATAATACATTGTATATTCTAGACTGTAAAGAATGGCAGTATCTCATTTATTCAGTTTTTCCTGAAGATTTCCCTGTTTTTCACCTCAAAGCCCAGTTTTTTCCCCCATGGCTTCAAAATTTTGAGAACCTTTCCATCTCTAAGTTTTCTCGTGTTCTGTATAAAAAGTCAGTATTGGCCATTGCCAATGCCAGCAATTGCTTTATTTACTGTGATCACATATAGCCGATACAGATCCTTGCAAAGTAGTTTACAAGTAAAGTTAAAAAATAGTAATGAAACGGCAATTTTTAAATTGTATTTTGATGTTACAACAAACTAATCAATATGCTTTCCACAGATGGTACTTGGCCTGGTGAGTGTAGAAGGGGAACAGCCCACCTAGAGCAGGCACAAGTTTCCCTCATTTCTCTGTCTGACATGCATACTGTGGTGTTATCCTGAGTTTACTGTAGCTACTACCAGATTATTTAATCAAGTGATCCCAAACTTTGGTATTGTGAAAGAGTATGAAATTTTTCTCTGTCCTTTTTTATAATAAAAATCATAATTTTAAATTCCTATGGTATGTTTTCCTTCTTCTGCCTATCTTATTTCTCTAGACAAAAAGCCTGAAGTATTTTTGAGTTTCTGCATAGGTAAAGTGCGCCAACCCCATATTTTGAAAGAACAATCATGAATGGCTTTTTATTGTTCAGTAGTGGAGCTATAGTGCTTTACTGTGTTTAGTTTCTCCATTTGTTTTCCTGAACATATTCAGTGGGATGAAGTTCCTCAAGTTCTTCTCTGACTTGGGTGGACAACTGTGGTGGATATGGGGACCAATTCTTGTCCCCACAATACTATTGTGGACTTCAAGCATCACAAAAAACAGTTGGGACCATGGGTAGCCTGAGGAGCACATTCTCCATACCTGTTGTGACCTTATTCCTTCCATTTTGTGTTTTCAGGGAACTAGGGACTACAGCCCCAAGCAGATGGCCATCCGAGAGAAGGTCTTTAGCATCATCATCAACTGCTTCAAACGCCATGGAGCTGAGACAATAGATACGCCAGTGTTTGAACTAAAGGTGAGGTGATGTGACTGAGCAAAAGTGCTAATAGAACTGGCATATGTCATTCTAGAAATAAAATCCAAATATGAGAATGTACTGTCAATTACCTTACATTTATTTATTTTAAAATGCATGTTCTGCTTTTTATTAGGGGGGAAAGATGAAAATACATAGAACTAGAGCATATACAGCAGTTAAAAATCATGATTCTGTAAAAATTAAGTTAGCAATGACAGCAGTGGTTTAATTAAAAAAATATTAGTGGGCTTTTCCAAAATCATGGGGCAATGCCATTATTTTTACAGTGGAAGGAAGGGACTCCTGACATCCGTTCTTCATTATCAGTGGGGAGAAGTGCTCCTTAACTCCTCATAATATAAAATATGCCATTCAGTTTTAATTTGAGACCACTAGTTCAGAATATATTAGTTGGATCTCATGGTTGCTATATTGATTGGTTTATGCACCTGTTTTTGTGCTCCATTTGGTTTTGCCTTTAGGCTTTAAAGCCCAAAATTGGGTTGGCCAGTGGGAGGACAGGCTAGTTTTTACCCCTACATCTCTCTAGCCAGCCAGACCACTAATTTTCAACAAGAAATATGACCTGGAAATGACCAGAAGTCTACTTCCATTTAGCACCTCCTGTATAATCAGCCAGTTTTGAAACATTTTTGGGAGGGAGGAGGAAGGTGTCATGGTGCCTAGAGGAAGGTAAATCACCATGTTTGGGGGCATTTTTGCTGGGTTTGGAGCCATTTGGGAGTGATTTTCCACAGAACATTATAAGGCCTTTACAGGATTCAGGAGGACTTGGAGCAACAAAAAAGGTTGTTAGGGCTGCACGTAGACCACCCTTGCTCTAAATGTCTAAGGCCTGGTTACCCAAGGGACCACTTCCTCTTGTATAGGCTTGTTCAGGTATTAATATTGGGTTAGGCAGTGCTGTTCTATCTCATTATTATTCTTTTCTAAATTTTATGCTGATTGCCTCAGTTTTGTTTATGCACTTGTAAGATGTTGTAGGTGCACAGTAGAAATAATGCAATATGAATTTATTTGCAGTTCCCCATGCAATTGTAGGGCTTTATAAGAACATTTTTGTCCAAAGATTAATTTGTCTACAAAAATTCAGTTGACTATAAAAAGTGTTACCAGTCATTACTGTTATGTTTTACTTGTCTCTCATTTTTCTGTCTCCCCCTGTCCCCCATTTTTTACATAGGAAACATTGACAGGGAAGTATGGAGAAGACTCCAAGCTCATTTATGATTTGAAAGATCAAGGGGGAGAGCTTCTGTCTCTTCGCTATGATTTGACTGTATCCTTAGAACCTTGTGTTCCTAGCTGGAGCAAAAAGCACTACTTAAACTTAAACCTCAGATTCTTTCATTGAAATAAATTATTCAAGCTAAACAAGTATGTAAATCTTTGGAGCATTATTTTGATACTGCAGCTTCCTTTTTTTAAAATGATCATTTGGTATGTCCGTTACTTTGTCATACATAGAAAGTGAGAGGAGATGTTAGGATCACAGGGACAGTCAGTCTCAGACTTGGAAGCATTTTGTGCACTCTGATGTTAATTTTTGAAAGAGGAGGGACTCAGTTGCCATTGCTCTTGTGCTCCATTTTTGAGCAGTGTTTTCACTTCAAAAATGAATATGCATTTCAAAATGGTGTTATCTCACCTAAAGCAATGTTTGGGGTTGGCTTATTTATTTATTTGATTTCTATCCTGCCTTTCTCCCAAGAAGGGATTTGTCTTCTCTGCCCTCTTTTTCAAAAATCATGAATTTGCATCATATCATATACAGTAATTTGTTTTGCTTATTAAAATGTCACTTGGCAAAGGTTACAAGTATATTGAATTATTTCTTCACATATCGGACACACTGGATTAAGTCTTTCTATTGCATTGATTGAATCACAGTTAGTACTTACTAGGAGAAAGAAAGGATAGAACCTTAGTCTGCACTTCCAGAAGAGTGAGAAGGGGGAAATGGAGAGATGACTTCCAAGTCAGAGAAACAAAGCTAAAGTGAGAAGCAAGAGGAAAGAGAAAAAGGAGACCATGAAGAGAGTCTGCAACTTGATGCAAGTGATGTTATCATAGCTGTCTGAATGAGAGGCTCTTCTGGGTTTAATGGTTGTAATTGTGTGTTTCTTTGTATTTGTACTTTTAGCAGAAATGGCTGAAAGTATAAGATTAGGCATTTTCAAAGAGAGTCCTGACCACTATGGCAACTGCTAGCAACCATATTTCTGGCTCCCAGGACAGATCATAACTAAACACAGATATCTAACCATGTACAGTGATCTAGTGAGTACTGAGATCTGTCTTGGAAAGATGATACTGGCATTTCTTGTGTCAACTTCAGATTAGGACAAGTATCCTATCACATATTAGGACTTCAGATAGAGACAAGTATCCTATCACAGTTCAGACCTCACTATACCACTTGTTTAGAGTTAAAAACTTGGAGTTTGTGGGACTATCTCCTAGACTACTCAGAAACTTGAGAAATGGGATGTCCTCCTTGTGTTCTAATGCCTGTGACAGAGCTATTGCTTTTTGATGGTTCCTTGCAGTTTATTCCAGAGGGAGGATTCTTGGACCTCCCTCTCTCTGTCCTGACAGACCCCTTCAGAAGAATAAATGTGTGCCTAGCTCAGGATTTAAAATGTTTACACTATATGTTAAAATATTCTCCTTAGCCTTCTCTTTTCAGGTCCCATTTGCGCGTTATTTGGCTATGAACAAAATCACCAATATTAAACGTTACCATATTGCTAAAGTCTACAGACGGGACAATCCAGCCATGACTAGGGGCCGCTACCGAGAGTTCTATCAGTGTGTAGGTACAAGCAGGGTGCCTTCCTGTTCATATTGTATCTGTGACTATAATGGAGTTCCTGGCTATTCCTTTTTTTCTCAATCTCCAACTGACACCTGTTCCACTTTCTTCTACCAGTCTTTAAGTCCCTTAATGCCACTTGGTGCCTCTCCATCCTCCCTATTTTCTTGACTATCATGACTTCTCCCTGTTTGAATGGTAACTCCAGTTGGGTTTGGAAAAATGTTATACAGTCGTCCCTCCACATTCGCGGGGGTTATCCTCCTGCGACCCCCCCCCCCGCGGTGGGAGGGAGGCAACGGGAGTCTGGCCAGCCTGGCCGGCTTCTCCCCAGCCTTCCTGAGGGGACTCCGGGCCTTAGAAGTCCCGGAGCCCCCTCAGGAAGGCCGGGGAAGACAATGGGCGGGCAGGAGTGAAGCTGCCTGGCCTCTCCTCGGCCTTCCTGAGGGGACTCCGGGGCTTAGAAGCCCCAAAGCCCCCTCAGAAAGGCCGGGGAAGGCAGCGGGCGGGTGGGAATGAAGCTGCCTGGCCTCTCCCTGACCTTCCTGAGGGGATTCCGGGGCTTAGAAGCCCTGGAGCCCCCTTAGGAAGGCAGCAAGCAGGTGGGAGTGAAGCTGCCCGGCCTCTCCCTGGCCTTCCTGAGGGGACTCCAGGGCTTAGAAGCTCCCGGAGCCCCTTAGGAAGGCCGGGGAAGACAGCGGGCAGGCGGGAGGGAAGCTGCCCGGCTTCTCCCTGGCCTTCCTGATGGGGACTCCGGGAGCTTCTAAGTCACCATGCTTTCTCAGTCTTGGGTGCACTAAATGTTTTCTTTAACTAACTTTCATAGTTAGTATTTGGGGTTACACTGCAAGACTCAGGGTGCTATGTTCCTAGGTCACTGCCTTTGTCACACTTGTTCTCAAGACTTCTTCATTGAGCAGCCTAGGGGCTATGACTCCCAGCTGGACAGTTTCTGTCTTAGAAATTCTCATTTCTGCAATTTGTACCATAGGATTTTGACATCGCTGGCCAATATGATGCCATGATTCCTGATGCAGAGTGTCTGAAGATCGTGCATGAAATTCTGAGTGCCTTACAAATAGGAGACTTTTGCATTAAGGTGAGTATAAGGGAAGAATCATAAAATTAAGCTGAGCATAGGAATAGAATCATAGAATCTCATATTTATGAGGTGGAAGGAACTTCAAGAGTTGTCTGATTCAATTTTTCTGCCATGTAAGGATCCATATCTAAAGCACCACTGAGAGATAGCCAGTCTCCAGTCTCTGTTTAAAACCCTCCAATGAAGGAGAGTTCACCATCTTCCAAAGCAGTCTGTTCCACTGTCACTATCAGGAGATTTTTCCTGTTTATGTGGAAGTGCTTTTCTTATAATTTGAATCCATTGGTTTGTGTCCTAACCTCTGGAGCAGAAGAAAACCAGCTTAGTCCATTATCTACATGAGATCCCTTCAGATATTTAAAGATGGTTGTACTCTCAATCTTCTCCAAGGTAGAACTAGAACAAGTACACAAGTATATAAATAAAAAATACACTTTTACTTACTGTAATAATCTTGGGTTTTGCAACGAACATAAGAAATGCAATTCAGTTTCTTTCATCTTAATAATGCAGCATACATTCACCATGGCTTCCCATATTTGATCACCCAAATGTTTCCTTTCTACAATGTGTGTGTTTCATGTGTCCTGTAGGAATGAAGTGAAATTACTTATTCCTTGTATTTACCTCTATAAATTTATAAGTCTACAACCTTGTTCTCTTGTTTTTAAAAAGATTGCGTGGCTTGTGGAGCTATTTTCATGCTAGAAAAGGCTAGAAAAGGAAAGTGAAGGCTTGTGTACATACAGTAGAAGAGTGTGTGATTTATAAGAATGTACTCAAATGTTCACCAGGATACATGTAGTAGTAGGTTAAGTACCAGTTTCCTTGTGAAGAGTGGGTGGAATATCCAAGATGTGGGTTGTTCTGCTTGCTTTTCCATAGGAAGGAAACATGAGATTACTTTGAGGGCATCTGGTAGGTGGAGCAACCCTCCTTACCCATTCAGTTCTTGTCCCTGCCTTTTCTCTGTTGGCATGCTGGTTGATTCCAGAGGCCAGATCCTCCATGCACTAAGCCCCATGTAAAAGACTAGAGAATGATGAAACAGGACTGAATTAACAGTCCCTCACTAGAGGTACCTTGTCCAGTTCAATGAACTGAAATAGTTCGGATAGTTGCACTTAAATTATTTTCTTCTACTAGTTTTAATTAGGATGTGATATTGAATATACAGTTGCCCCTCCACATTCGTGGCTTTAACATTCACGGATTTGATTATTCACGGTTTTTGGGAGCCCCCCCACCTGCCCTCCCAAAAGTGGCAATGGGGCTTTAGACGCCCCGTTGCTGCTTCTGGGAGGTGGGGAAGACAGAAGCAGCGACAGGGCTTTAGAAGCCCCATCGCTGCTTCTGGGATGGCCAGGGGGTTGCGGGAGGGCAGTGGCGTGACCTGCTTTTTATTCAAGTTTTTTTCACATTCGTGGGGGTCTTGCAGCCCTAACCCCTGTGAATGTGGAGAGACAACTGTATTTTTATGGTTTTTATTTTTTTATATTTGAATTTTTTGCATGTTCTGTGTACTTTCATCATTGAAAATTAAGTGCCTTGGATTGTTAAATTTTAAAAAATGGCTACTCTAATTTGGACGAAATCCTTCCAAACACAAAATCTCCTTTTCTTCCAGAACCACCAGCAAAGAAAACTCTGAAAGGTTCCACTGTTTAGGCCAAATCCATCTAATTTACTATCTCCTTGTGATGGTTCAGGAAGAATACCTTAATAGGTCTTATGATGCTGCATTAGTCAGATCATTAATCCATGTAATTCATCATTGGCTGTTTCAGCTTCCATTCGTATTTTTCCTTTATAAACAGTAATTCCTATGCACTGGAATAGCAAGTGCTTTAAAAGTCCAAAATGTGTTTATTTTGTCTGCCTGAACAGCACATATCTCTCACTAAAATGTTGGTGGAACTCTCTACTGCTAGGTGGCCTCAACTATAAAACTTGCTGCTGCTGCCACCACAAACAACCTGCTATAGTTTTCAGGAATCCAATAACCTGTTTCTTACAGTGTAAGCATGGAATTTAAACCACCAATAGAGACAACCATGAGCAAAACTGAAATATTTCTTATGAGAACAATTTGTAAAAGGGAATAAACTGTCACTCTTTAATAAGTGGTCACTTGAATTCAGACAGGCCCCTCAGAGTAAGGATCTGTGTCCAGCATACTAAGGTCCCAATTCACCGCTGAGAGACAGATTCTTTCAGGCACTTTATTAAATCTTGCAAGATTGAAGCACATGCGGCTGTTGCAGCAAGTCACGTGTTCTCACCATTTCTGATGAGCATAAAACTTTTATACATTTTAGAGTTTTGTCTATGACATCAGAGCAAGCTGTGATCAGAAGGCTACATTTTACATACAAACCATAGCCTAAGCTCGTGGACGTTGCATGCCTACTAACTCTTAATTGGCTGCTCAGGCTTCGCTTACTATGTCACATGTTTTTTGCTTTGGCATAGCAAAATGGAATTTGGCTATAGTATTTTTTTTTCTTGCTTGAGCAAAGTCTGCTTTACTAAAATGCAGCTGGAGGCCTACTTTCTATTCAGGCCTAGGTCCTTTGGCTATCAAAGCTGCTTAAATGTATTTGAATTATATAGCATTGATTTCCATTCCTGATAATTAAGAAAGTCTTCCCCACCTAACCTCTCAGTAGCTTTTCTCTCAGACCAAATTTCCCTAAGCCTCCATTGTAGTCAGTCTTTCACAATTGGGAGCAGATGCTGTGCAGTTTCTAGGATGAATCTGTTTTAGGAACTATTTGCTGACCCCTCCTCTAATCAGACCTTTTAGTGCTGAGTTCTGCTTCCTGTTTCATTTGCAGCACACTTTCAAATTAGATTTCCTCAAACTGGACTTTTTCCGTACCGAGTTCTGACCACTCTTCAGCCAACAACAATTAAATGTCCCAAACAGACTTCCATCTGATATCTTTCAAATCCCCCAATAGAATCTTTGTTCCAATATGTTCCTTGTGGAACTTTGCCAGTCACCTTTGTTTGACACTCCATCCCTAATCAGTTCAAATAAAGGTAATTTCTTCCACTGTTGGTTTTCGAATGCAGCTGGAAAGTGTTTTTGTAGCACTGTAATCTAAGCAGCCATAACTGACTTACAACAAATAATGAAAATACAGTGTTTCCTCATAGTCTTATTTTGCACTTTAGAGAAAGACAGGAGTGCCTTTTTTTAAAATAAGAGGTTGAATAAAGGGATGGAGGAAGATATATTTTCTGCTACTGTCCTGCCATCATCACTGTGCACAATTTTTGCAGCAAAAGGCAATCATCTGCTGTTTCTGCAGCTTCCTGTCTCCTCAAATATTATTTATTTATTTGATTTATATGCCGCCTTTCTACCAGAATGGTACCCAAGGTGGCTCACAACACATAAAATACAATTAAAAATACAACAATTAAAAGTTAAAGGAATTAAAATCGTAACACTTTAAAATTATGTATAAAACATATAAAAGTTAAAAAAATAAGAACAATAAAAATAACACCCCAATTTTTAAAAAAAGCCTCTGTTTGCGCAGCTACAAATTAAAAGCCTGCTGGAATAAAAATGTCTTTGCTTGCCAGCAAAAGGAAAGCAGGGAGGGGGCCAGCCTAGCCATCTGAGGAGGGGCATTCCAAAGGGTGGGAGCAGCCATCAAGAAGGTGTCTGCTCTGCCAGGTGGCTGAGTTTCCAAGCGTGTGATTGTAGTGTCTCTTTGAATCAACTAGTCTTGGGCTTCATTTTCCTTTGTAAAAGAGATTATGGAAGGAGCAGAAATGACTTGCCCCTTCTCGCCTGCCATAATACCATTACCATTTGTGCACAGGCAAAATGTTGATGGAGGAAGAACTTGACTATGACTGAATTGGTTTCAGCTACAGCACTTTTAGTGCTTTGACTCAGATGCCCACGTGCATTAAGAAGGCTTACTCTCGTTCCTTGGAAGTAAAATCAGGAGGAAAATGTGAGGCAGAAACAGCTTTATATCCTTCTGCCTCTTCTTTTTACCTACCATAAAGTGGTGCCACCCAAACCCAAACAGGCCCCTCAGAGTGAGGATTCATGCCCAGCATGCTAAGGTTCCAATTCACATACTGAAAGAGAGGTTATTTCAGGCACTTTGCAGCAAATAATGTGCCATGTGTCCTCACCATCGCTGATAAGTACAGAACCTTTTATACATTTTACAGTTACATCTATGACATCAGAGCCAGCCGTGATTAGAAGACTATATTTTACATAGGATCCATGGGCTAAACTCATGGACACTGCATGCCCTGCTAACTCTTGATTAGCTCTTCACTTACTAGGGCACATACATATTTTTGCATAGCAAAACTGAATTTATCTATTATCTATTCACCCCTCAGAGGCATGTTATCTATTATAGCTGTACTCCCTTCTATTCATCCCTCAGAGACATGTTATTTATAGCTGTACTCCCTTCAGTTCCCAGGGAAAGGAATGCCAGTCTACAACCTCAAGGCTAAACCTTCCTTGCCTCTCAGCTAGGGCCTTCTTTGACCAAAGTCTGTTTTTTCTAAAATGAGGCTGGGGGCCTACTTTCTGTTCAGGCCTAGGTCCTTTGGCTATCAGAGGTAACGCATGAAGAAGTAAGAACTATGGATTGCTACTGAAAACAGTTCATTTTTGTTGTAGGTCAATGACCGGCGTATCCTGGATGGGATGTTTGCAGTTTGTGGTGTTCCAGACAGCAAATTCCGGACCATTTGCTCCAGTGTGGATAAACTAGACAAGGTAAGAACTTTAAGCTGTGAGGGACCTTAGGGTGATTAAGTCTGTTTGTCAGAATGACTCAAGTGAATGGAAGCCATGAGGAGGGCTTGGGATCAGTGTTGCTGGGGTTATACATTACAATGACTTTCTTGTACCAGGAAAGGATATATAATTATCTAGATAATATAACTTAGACATTTAGGAAGTGTGGATTGGGGGAGAAAATATCCAGTCTTTAAAGCATAACTTTCCAAAAGAACAAAAGCAAAGTGTGGGCCCACAAAGTGATCAGAAGCCATTCTGGTGTTTTGGAGTCCTTTAACAAATTCCTAGGAAGCCATAGCTGAAGTATTTCCCATGAAGAGTGAAGAAAAGAATGTTGCTTTATGAGAACTGTGTACATTGGTTGAGGGGCTTGTAGGCCTTATGGCTGTGCTGATAGGAGCTGGTGTCTGGCAGAAATTAGAGGGCCACACGTTCTTCTCCATGTAGTTAATCCAGGGGAAGTCCTATGGGTATTCCTCTCTGAGCTGGAATAAGCACTGCTTGTTCCAAAGAGCCCACCTTCCTGAAACATTTATTCCCGTTAATCAAAATTTACAATGGATTGCTCTTGGAGGGTGACAGGGATGTCTGGAGGAACCTGAATGTGTGGCAACTAGAAGATATGGTAACTACAAATCCAATGCACTCTGCAAATCTATGCCAAACTTTTGCACCAGGAACCTGAGTTTAAAGCAAATCCAGTATAGAAATAAATTTTGTGCTCCGCTGTGAGGACTTCTACTTACCTCACCACCATAGCAACTTCCTCTTGTCCCACTTGTACCAGCACTACTTGTGGAGACCTTCCATGGTTCATGTGTGGGACTCTTTCTTTCTATAATCCCACAACTAGACACCATTACCATTGAAATACAGTTGCCACCACAGACACCATGTGTCTGAACTCAATCAGTAGCACTATTGTAGTGTTCCCACAGGCACAGCTGTATAATACAAATAATTTATTAGACCAATGTACAACTTACAGTTAAAACTAATTTACCACATCCAAATCCTAATTGACTCTGCTAACTTGTTCCCTGTCTCATAATCCTAGCTAAACCTAACTGTCCTGAGTCTAACTAATCCCTGTCTCTCCCCCTGACTAACTTTAACAGACTCACACCTTTCCCTCTAACTAAGATCTCTACCTTCCTCACTGACCCGTCCACCTAACATTTTTAACATCCCATCAAACATCCAGCCAATCACCAATCACTTTTAGCATTCCATACTCACCCTCTCCCAACCAATCACTTACTATATTACATATACTATACACAACCATCGTTTATCTTACTTTAGCTAATAAACACGTTTTTAAAGTGTCTGTAATATCACAGCTAGCAAGCAGGGATCACCAGCATTGAGGCCATGATACTGAGAACACAGCTGCGCTGGGCAGGGCAAGTTTCTAGGATGGAGGACCATCGCTTCCCAAAAATAGTACTCTACGACGAACTCGCCACGGGTCAGCGTAAGAGGGACGCACCAAAAAGTAATACAAGGACTCCCTGAAACAACATCTCAGGCTCGGCCAAATTGATCACCAACAATGGTCCGCCCTGGCCTCACATCGGGAGGCATGGAGACGCACTATCCACAATGCGGCTGCCTTATTTGGGAACTCACGCCGAACAAGTCTTGAAGAGAAATGACAACGCAGAAAGAATCACAACCCGGAAACATCACCCAAGGAGACCTTCTGCTTTGCTTTCTGCAACCGGACTTGTTTATCCCGGATTGGCCTTTTTAGTCATCAGCGCACTTGCAGAAAGCGCGGGATGAGTCCTTCCTGAATCTTCGTTTGTGAGAGAGAGAGAGAATATCACAGCCACCAAGTTTGTACTGACACACTAATGTGGATTCAGAGTTAAGCATAAAAACAACATTGTCATAATTCCCACCAAACCTGTGCCAAATATTTGTGTTACTGTTCAGCTGTTTTGTGCCACAGACCCTGAATTTTTTGTTGTCACCTCAACTGTGAATATAACATAGTCCAAGAATATTCTGATGAATGTTTTAAAAAAAACCTGTTCATCCCTCCTCCCTCTGGGTCAAAAAGAACCCATGCCAAACTTTTGCAGCAGTTTGGTACTTTCGGTACTTTTCTGTTTAACTCCCCACCTCAGGCATGAAAATAACATGTCCAGACATATCTCTGGCGAATGGTAAACATCCTATGTTGTTGTCTCCCCTCCAAACCCATGCCAAAAGTTTGTGGCAGTTTGAGGTAGTGGGTGGATGAAGTTTCTCTTTTTGATGTTTTTTTATCCTGTAACTAAGATAACCAGGCAGTTTCCCTTCAGAGTGGTAATCCATAGAACAGTCATGGGGAAAGTGCAGTCCCTCATGGCTGTTTTTTGGCCCACAGGGCCCCCAAATTTTTGCTCCCAAATTCCCCAGTGACCTGGGGGCCACAATTTTGCCATGTGTTCTGGGTGACTTCCTTGGCAATAGAGACTTCTACCATGTTTCTTCAGGGATAGCTGGTGATTACAGTAGGACTCCTGTATCCGTGGGGGTTCAGTTCCTGGACTTACCGCGGATACCAGAAAGCATGGATAACAGCAAACACATTGAAAATAATGGGACTTCCAATTTCAAATACCATAGAGTTGCTTGGAGGACCTAGAAAATGTCTAGAGAGAATGCCTCTAGGCATTTTCTAGGAAGACTCTATGGTTTTGTGTCCCACGGATAACTGAAACTGCAGATACTGGTTTCATGTACGTGGGGGTCCTACTATAAATATCTACTTTTAGACATTTTTTCCTGCTTCTGTGAGGCCAGAATAATTTTCCCCACACTTGCTTGCATATATTATCTGCCCAAGATTGTAAAGGAAGCTTTCCAGATGATCTTACTGAACTTGCTTCTGATTAACCATTGATAAAGTCGGGCTCTTGGACTCCTACACTCTGCACTGTGCATGGAAAAGCATTGAATCAATTGGATTGACCTCTGAGTTTATGGAAAGAATAGGTCTGATTCTTGGTCAGCCTGTGGGGCAGAACTAAGAAACAGTTATGTGGTAAGAGTTCAAATAAGAGGTCATTTGACATTGTAATAATTGCTGATATTTGTCTCCTGGAAGTTCAGAGGACTTTGAATGATGCCAAATGAGCAAATGGCTTCAGATGACTTTAGTAAGTGAGCCAAGCCACACACTATTAAAGGAAGTTCAGTCTTATATCACGCTGGTGTCAGTTCTGCATAGACCCCAACATGGAAACTAAGGATCCCATTTCAGGGAATGGACACGAGGAAAAAATGCATCCCTGTTTGTTGTACACAACCCCATCATGAGAATGCTGTAGTTCCCTTAGCCCCCGTAGACCAAATGCTCCCATTTCTCTTCAGGGCAGGTAAGAGAAGGAAAATGGTATCTGTTCCCACCAATAAATGCATCTTATTAACACTAAATTTGACTACATAAGATTTGCTTTCCTCATTGGATTTCATCCCAGGAATTGTGTAGACTATTCTGACTCCTCATCTGGAGTCAAAGACTTTTGAACTACAGAGAGAGATTCCAGGAGGTGAGGATAGAAGTGGGAAGGGAAGAAAATGCTGTTGGCCTCTTCTGGGCTTCTGCAAATGGTAAAGCAGAGTCAACATGGCTCTCATTCTGCCTACAGATGAGCTGGGAGGATGTGAAAAATGAGATGGTCGGAGAGAAAGGACTCTCACCAGAAATTGCGGATAATATTGGTGAATATGTAAAGCTTCATGGTGAGTCTGAAAGCAGGTGCCATTTCTATTCTGAGGAAAGCAAGCCAATCTAAGTAATGTGGAAATAGGCTAGAGAAGCCTTGCAATTTTAGCCATTTCATAGATGACTACAAGCGGGCAGGGGAACATAGGGAATTCAAATGCAATATGATGGTGTTTACTTCCTCACATCTCCAGATGTTGTATACATGAACTTAAAATGTTCATGTATGCAACCCAAGAGTGTGTCAAAATTGTTGTTCTGCTGGGGAGCCTGTGTACTTCATAAGGAGAAAAGGTATAGATGTGCTTCTTGACCACCCACATCTCCGTAGTATTCAAAAGAGAATATTCACAAGTCAAGCAAACTCAAAGGCAGGAAGCACAGTCACACAGGTTGTTTTTAGGTTGCTATGTTTTTCTGCAAGGCCATGATGTCTGACACAACTCTTAGTCTCAAATACCAGGTGAGTGGTCAGTGTCCCCCTCCCAGTACGTTATTAACATTTGAAGCTAATCCATGTACCTTCCCAGAGGCTGCTTGGGAAAGGCCTATGTGAAGAGCAGCCAGTCAGGAAAGAGTAAGGGCTACTAGAGATCATCAAGGCCACTCCAAATTCTATGTAGCATGGGACAGAGTAGTTCTACAATGAAAATGCCCATCTTCTCTCTCCCTCTTGATTTTTGGCAAGCTACTCTGTTAAGAGTTGTTGTGGCAGCTGGAGATTTTTTAAGCTGGATAGTCAGGAAACACAAACTCAGTACACCTCATTGTACTGGATCTCAAATGCTTTGTTTGCTAGTTATGTTTCTTTCTGTAAAACCTTTAAAATACTAATAAAAAAAGACTAGCCAGTCAGCTCTGTTCTTGGCCTTATTTACAATAGTTGTGATTTTTTTTATTACTATGCTAAACTAATAAGGTATTGAATTCCATAGTACATTTATGTAAATATAATCTACCTCAGCTTTCCCATTCTTACTGAGCATTAAATATATCCCTTTCCCCATCAGATGAGAGAAGATGGAATGAAGAGTAGCACTGGGTTGGTTGGATGGAAGAGATTTTCAACAAATGTAATTGGTGCTGATGTATCTCTCACACAATGTATATATCTTGCATGTGCCATTTCTTTAGGTGGCCTGAGTCAGATTGAACAGTTGCTCCAGGATCCAAAGTTGTCACAGAGCAAGCTGGCTATGGAAGGGCTTGGGGAAATGAAGCTGCTTTTTGAGTACTTGGCCCTTTTTGGCATTTCAGGTCAGGTAAGTGTGGTAGATGCTATTCCCTGCCTATCTCATCATATTGCCTTGAGTGTTTATTCCTACTAATGAGGTTCCCAACTTATTCTGTAGGTCTCCTTTGACCTGAGCCTGGCTCGTGGCCTGGATTACTATACTGGAGTCATCTATGAGGCTGTCCTTCTGCAGCAGCAAAATGACCATACAGAGGAGTCTGTTGGTGTGGGCAGTGTGGCTGGAGGTGGCCGTTATGATGGTCTAGTAGGGATGTTTGACCCCAAGGGGCGGAAGGTTCCCTGTGTGGGAGTTAGCATCGGCATTGAACGGATCTTCTCCATCATGGAACAAAAGGTTGAGGTAAGTAGCCACTTTCTGTTTCCTCTCCTGGGTTTGTCTGCAATCAGATGTAAGTCTACTTACAACAAATGTCTATAAGCTTCACCAGTTTTTTAGTCTGTAGCCATGTGACTTCCAGAGCTTTGCATTTACTCTGTTCTAAGCATTTAAGATGGGAATTTTAGGCTAACAAAGGTTACGAGGCATGAAGACCTTATCTGTCCAAGATATTGCAGATTATGGCCAAAATTCAGAGTATCTGGGCTTACCTGATAATCAGGGAGCAGATACTAAATGTTTCTCCAACTAAAGTACAACAGCTACATAATCATGTAACAGTTTTCCTTTACACAGTTGTTACCAAAGTGCGGAATCAACTGAAGTTTGTGTCTGTGCCCCAACTGAATTGATAACTTGTGAGATAAGGTTACAAAAGACAAACAAGGACACACTGAGGAAGGCTGCTGTCCACCTCAGCAGAATAAATTACTCCATGGAATTACATACAGTATATCAAAATACCAAGCCTAAAATATAATTTTGTGCTAGGGGTCTATTCTCTCTCCCCAGACTCTGGGAGGAGGAGGTGAAGGACAGAAAACTCACTAGCTGAGGCCTTGAAAAGACTTGAAAGAGTGCATGGAGGAAGCCCACCAGTATGGAAGACTAGGAAAACAAGGTGGATGGGGCTATGGGTGTGGGTAATTAGTTGTTCTGTTACTCTTCCCTCTTTCTGGCTTTTGGTGGGTTTTTGTTTTGTTTTTGTGCATGAGGAGAGTGTTTTCCTTTCTAGAATAGGTATTGTGCTGTAGCAGAAAAGCAAGTTCAAAATAGTGATTTTGTTTCTTGGAACATGGACCTCATCTCTGCTTTGTAGTCAGCCAGTCTACCTTGGTAAAATGAATGTCTTGTTACTGGCTACCCCACCCCCATGAAAGCCATTTTATGCAGAAGGGTCAGTGCCACGTCTTTAATCTTGTATGGATTTTCTTGTGACCAGCTCCACAAATGTATTTCTCAAAGTTCTATTTCTGCCTTTAGGCTTCAGAGGAGAAGATCCGGACAACAGAAACTCAGGTGCTTGTGGCATCCGCTCAGAAGAAACTCCTTGAAGAGAGGCTGAAGCTTGTGTCTGAACTGTGGGATTCAGGAATCAAGGTACAATTGCAATGTATCAGAGTCAAGCCTGGAATGGTGGCTACAGACCAGGTTTTCCTTGGGTTTTTTTCTGGGCTGTGAGGCCGTGTTCTGGAATAGTTTCTTTCTGACGTTTCGCCTGCATCTGTGGCTGGCATCTTCAGAGAATGGTTGGGTAGGAGTGTATATGGAGTTTATATGCTGTGAACCCCTGTTGGGGAGTATATGTAAATTTGTGTAATTGAATGGTTAGTTTCTGGGTATAGAAATGCAAGGCTTGTTAGTGTCTGTTTGGCTAATGGTTGGTTGATGGGCCATTATCTGCTGGGAATCCCCCTGTCCCTGGGTGGAATTCCTTTGTAAGGGTTGAGTTTTGATTCTATTGTTCTTCAAAACTGGGAGCCAGATTTTGTTTACTTTTAAGGTTTCTTCTTTCCTGTTGAAGTTGTCCAGGTGTTTGTGGATTTCAATAGCTTTTCTGTGCATTCTGACATGATAGTTGCTGGCCTGGTTCAGGTGTTTCTCTGTTTTTGCAGCTTGATGGCCAGGAATTAGGAATATGTGATATAATGTAGCACCTGTTTCATCGTATTTTAATAAGTTAATCAAAATTTTCAGGTGCCATCTTGGTCATCCTTATGATACACCCAGCATTTATTTATTTTAAGCCTGGTTGGTATTTTCCATATAGAGAGAGTGACTCCGAATTGCTGCCTTTGCTCATTCTGAGAATTGTTGGGCTTGTCTCCAAAGCAAACAAGCTTTTCTCTAAAACAGAGTGTATAATGCAGCTGATCATTTTCATTTATATCCAAGTAATTATAGGATAATCTTATTTCTTTGGTATATTAACATCATACCTTGCTTCCACTATTAATCTCCAAGTGGCATACTTAGGGTTTACAGGTGATCCTCCAGGCAGGCAGTGATAAGATCTGCTTAGCTTCAGCAAGATGTCTGCATCATTTGCCTTGTTCATTAACTTCATACTAAGATAGGCAAATCAGCACTTCAAAATAAGACACTTCCAGAGTTATGCATAGTCACAATTTTATTTATAGAGGTATGTAACTGTAGCCCTTAATATGTATTTGGACTACAATTCCCAGTAGCCCTAGTTAGAATAGCCAGATCATGGGAGTTGCAGGCCAACAACATTTGGAGGGGCAAAGTTGCCCACTTACTTTATCAGAACCAATATAAATGTCACACAATAGCTGTGAGTTCTCCAGACCTGGTCATTAGGTTAGGTGGTAAGCAAAGCATAGGATTCTCCATCCAAAGAAGAACAACTGGCAGGATGTTGAAGCCATAGCCTGTATTGTCACGTGGAGTGTAGGAGAAAATTGCATACTTAATTGGATCAGACTCTCTCCTAAGTACTATGCATGTTTGAGGTAATTAGAACGTGAAGAAACACAACTTATGAAAATATAAAATCCAGCAGTTTCATAGATCTGTAGCCAGCTTTCAAAGAAACACATATATGGTAGGGTCTTAGAGCTAACGTAATTTGAATTAAATGTGATTTTTGAGGAATCAGCATGTTTTGGAGGAATGGAATCTAGAAACTGCAGCCTGTGTGGACAGATGCTAGGCAGACAATACTCCTGACATGCAAGTGCACAGAACAATTGGTTTAAAGCTTTTTACCATCAAGGAATATGCATCAACTCATCTGCCAAAAAGTCCCCAAGTGTAAGTTGTGGATATCCAGAGTTGTAAGTGATTCTGGATTGCGTTCTCATGTGTATGCTTAATTCATGTAGGGTGCAGATAAAGTCTAGCTCATCTCATTTGAACAGAGAATATTGCCTGGAACTATATTCAACACACAAGTCCAAATCACTTGAAAGAATTGGGAAAGGGGCAAGCTGAAATACAGAGAAGCATGTGCACCACTAGCATTTTGTTTTAACTTACAATCAAAACCATTACAGGTCCCATATGAGGAAGAAGACAGGATATAAATATATTGAAGAAACACTGTTCTTCTCATGAAGAATCCCTGAATAAGCTTCCAAAGAGTATCATTTGGAACATCATTTAAAAATAGTGGCATAAAACAATGGGGATTGGTCTCTAGCTTCACTTGCATGATTTTATACTGCTTCACATCTTTTTTCCAGGCAGAGATGCTGTATAAGAAAAATCCCAAGTTACTGAATCAGCTGCAATACTGTGAGGAAACAGGAATTCCTCTTGTTGCCATTCTGGGAGAGCAAGAATTAAAGGATGGAGTAGTCAAACTGAGAGATGTAGCTACACGAGAAGAGGTGGGTCTTTCCCTTCATCTTAGGAAGATGCTGAAAGCAGGTACATAGCATTAAAATACACCTTTGTGTATTGTACCTTGAGAGACTGCACACCACATAAATGCCTGCAAAATTCACAGGATCACCATAAGTCAATAGGCAACTTGAAGGCACACATATATATACATGCATGTACATACACTTAGGTATATACACACTCATATCCCAACTTCCTTCAAGTATCTCAGTGCAGTATGCATGGTTCACTCTGTTTAATTACAGTTCCTTTTACTTGTGGGATAAGTTTAAGTTGAAAGATGCTGAGTGAGCCCAGTGAACTTCATAATGTGATTGGAATCTAGTCCATCAGTCAACACCTGCACAGGGACTGGGCAAAGTACAGCCAACAGACTGCATGCCCCCTGGTTTGCTTAAGTCCCCCAAAGCCCCCACATCCTCACCAGAATATTCAGATTTATAAAAGTCCCCAAAAGCTCAATCACCACTCCAAATTAGCATTAAAAACCCTTCCAACCAACTCCCAGCACACACAAAAATCCCTAAAAATTGCAGCCAGACGTCATTTCTGTTTCATATTTTTGGCCCCAAAAAGGATAGTGTGGTCGGTCCACTGTGAGTGTACAGGGCAAAAATGAATGCTGGCTGCATTCTCCCTCTCCATACTACATCATATTCACTTTACAATTGTATCAATGCTGTCTTCAATTTAAGCTGAAAGCCCTGGTTGCTGCTTATCAGGATTAAGTTTTGTTTAGATACAGGAATCATTGAATGTGGCACTAAAGGAGACTAGAATAAGGTGTGAAGAACCTAATTCAGTAGGTGAGGGAGCCTCTTACCAAGTGAACCGTAAGCATTACTGCCCAAACAATTACAGCTTGGATCTCGTGCCCATTTCTTCAGTACAACAGTCCCACTCTTTTCCAGCCCAGTAGTTCCTATAGCGGCTTCAGACTACATCCTCAGTTGGCCAACAGTAGCAGTTGAGCAAAAAGATGGTAAATGAAAAGCTGCATATTGTGGCATAAGGAACTACTTAGTTTAGGTATGCAACAGAGACTTTTCTTGCCTGTTCTAAAACATAGGCCAAGATATTGAAAGAACTGCACAAGTATGTTTTGTATTTCAAAATTATGTTTGCTTAGGCATGGTAGGTGGCAGCTTCCTCTGCTCAAATCTCATGGCCCCATCCTGTCACATCCTAGAACATATTGAGATGCAGACTTGACATGTGTTACTGCTGTCAGAATGCAAACAATCTATTTTGAAATGACAGAAATGTGGCAAGTTTGTTTTGATGGAGAATTAGGGTAGAGGGAAAGCTTATTAGAGCACAGAAAATAGTGTATGTGGCACATTCATAATATGTAAAGGTGTGAACTATATTGGGCAAGAGGATTGAGTGTTATGTTGTGTTGTGTAGCTTAATCATATTTCTGTTTTATAGGTGGATATTTACAGAGGAAAACTGGTTGAGGAAATCAAGAGAAGAACATGTCATCCCTAGAGAGAGTTACTAAATTCCCTTTTTAGATTTGCTACATCCTTCACAACATTGGCAAACCAGTTTTGCCTATATAGCACCTTCTGGTAGGAGGGATTTCCTCTAAGCTATATTTATTTTATTGTGAAGCTCCTTTTCATCAAGCTTGAGCAGTGATGGGCTGTAATTTAAAAAAGAAAAGAAAAGAAATAATAGGCCAGTCCTGAAAAAGAACTCAAAAGAACTTTTCTGTGAGATTTCTGGAAGGACACCATCTGGTATATGAACACTTGGTGACTGTGCCATGATGGTTTACAGTCAAGGCTGATTATTTCAGCATTCCAGTCCAAAAATTTTCCTTGTTTTGACTTTAAGATGTTACGATTTTGAAAAATAATATTGGGCACTTCTAATAAAATATATTCCTACCCCATGCTTCCTGCTATGTTCATATTTTCTGTTTCAGTAATAAAACGAATGTGTTGAACTGTTGTTACATTCCTGAGGTAGCATGTTTGCTTCTTTAAACAAAATGGCCAGTGAGTGTCTTAGCCAACTATTCTGCTAATGCATTAGGAGGAACTTTTTGACAGTAAGAGCTATTCGGCAGTGGAACACACTCCCTCGGATCGTGGTGGGGTCTCCTTCCTTTGAGGTCTTTAAACAGAGGCTGGATGGCCATCTGTCGGGGGTGCTTTGATCGTGATTTCCTGCGTGGCAGGGGGATGGACTGGATGGCCCTCTTGGTCTCTTCCAACTCTGCAATTCTATGATTCTATGAAAGTGCACATTTTTAAAATTTATTTATTTTAGGTTTCACATTTAAATATACATATAGTCAAGTTATTATTACACAGATATATCCATCCAATTTCAAAACTTAACCTCCATTGACTTCCCCTGTTATGTTTGCCCAATCCGGTTGTAAAAAACCACTAACATATTCCTTATCCTTCTATTTCCACATTTTATCATATACACATTATTCTGGTTTTAACTCATCCTTACCGAAATAACTTTAACTCACTTCTCACCATTTCTTAAAACCATGTCCTTTCTTCTAAATTCGCATTTTGCCATTTTCCCATGATACCTTTTTATTTTGTTATCCCAAAGTTCCCTGATACACCAGCTATCTCATTAAACTAAGCACCCATCATTTGAATATTCCAATGTATGTTTAAATATTCTACTATTGGGGTCCAGTCCAGATTAATTTTCTCAATGTTATCTTTATTTGCTATTCGGGTTAATTTGTCGTTATCCTTCATTTCTAACAGTTTATATAGCCAGGTTTCTACATCCGGGGCTTCTCTACTTTTCCAATTTGCTGCTATTAATAATCTTGCTGCTGTAATATAGTATAGGAGTATCTTCCAGTAGGTTTTCTCATCTCGCTTCTCAAGTACCGCTGTTATGTTTAGAAGATATAACTTAGGATCTAATGGAATTGTTATCTTCAACATTTTCTGAATTATTTTATGTATTTTTGTCCAAAATTTCTTTATGATCTTACATCTCCACCACATGTGATATAGCGATCCTACCTCCTTCTCGCACCTCCAGCAATTTTTATTTTCTACTTTATAAATTTTACTTATTCTTGCTGGTGTTAAGTACCACCTGCTAACAATCTTTAAATGATTCTCTTTCAAATCTTGGCTGGCGGTGAAAGAGTTTGTTTTCCTCCAAGTATTTTCCCATTGATCCATAGTTATTGGTTCTCCTATATCTCTCACCCATTTAATCATAGGATCTTTAATCATCTCTGACTCTAAATCTCTGTCTAGTAATAGTCTGTAAATTTTGGTGATTTTCTTCCTATTTGTACTCCAAATAATTTCATCAATTTCATTATTTACTTCGTCAAAATTGTATTCTCGTCTGTCCTCCTTAAATTTGGTATTTATTTGGTGGTATGTAAACCAGTGTATATCATATCCCAGTTCTTTAAGTTCCTCTCTTGTTTTCAAGCCAAGAGGTGATCCATCCTGCCAGATTATCAAATCTCTATACTTAATCCATATGTCTTGTTTTGTCCACCTCCTTTGGCTTGCTTCTAAAGGTGATAACCACCATGGGATATTCCTATAAAATTTTTGCTTGATTGACTTCCAAATTTTCATTAGTGCCTTCCTAATGGTGTGATTTTCAAATTCTTTATCAATAGTTGATTTCCCATACCACAAATACCCATGGATGCCATATCTTACACCTTCTAGTTCCAAGTTTATAAGTTTATGATTTCGTAATTTTCTCCAGTCTTCCAACCAGATTACTCCACATGCCTTATAATATAATGTAAGATTTGGAAGGGCTGCTCCTTCTCTATCTTTAATATCCATTAATGTGGACCATTTTATCCTAGGTTTGCGCCCATTCCATATAAAAGTTTTCAAATTTTTGGTCCACTCCATGAAAGGTCTTTCATTTATTATGATTGGAAGATTCTGGAACAGGTATAGTATTCTTGGGACGATATTCATTTTAATTACAGCAATCTTACCTAGTAGTGAGAGATTCAGTTTTTACAAATTCTTAAGGTCCAACCTTATTTGTTTCCATGTCCAATTGTAATTAGCTTCATATAGATTTCTATTCCTTTTGGTTATCCATATTCCCAAATATTTGGTCTTTTTCTCTGTCTTGCATCCACTCTTGTCTTCCAGTTTCCTTTCCTCCTCCTTAGTGAGGTTTTTGGGCAATATAACTGTTTTTTCTTTGTTTATTTTAAACCCTGAGAGATCCCCAAAAGTCCACATTGTTTCCATTAACTTATCTATGTTATCCAGAGGATCTTGTAATATGAGAAGTAAATCATCCGTGTAGGCTAATAATTTGTGTTCTTGTCCTTTTACTTTCAAGCCAGTTATCAGTTAATTTTCCCTAATTTGTTTGTTTAGGACCTCCATTGATAATATAAATAAGAGTGGCGACAGTGGGCACCCGTGTCTTGTCCCCTTCTGAACGTTGACTCTTTCTGGCCTTTCCCCATTGATTAATATGTTTGCATTTTGGTTTTGGTATATGCCTCTTATGTATCCTAAAAATTCTGAGCCCACTTCTATTTCTTCTAACTCATCTTTCATAAATGTCCACCTCAGGTTGTCAAAGGCCTTTTTCGCATCTGCGAAGATTAAGGCCACCTTTTTATCACAATGCTTCTCATAATATTCTAGCACATTCAAAGCTGTCCTGATATTATTCCTTAAGAATCTTCCTGGGATAAAGCCGTTTTGATCTTGGTGTATACATTTGGGCAGGATGACTTTTAATCTATTAGCTAAGATCATCCTTAGAATTTTGTAGTCGACGTTCAGAAGTGAGATCGGTTGATCATTTTTAATCTCTGCAGCATCTTTCCCTTCTTTAGGAATCAACGTTATTTCAGCTGCTTCCCATGTTTTGGGAATGCCATCATGTTTTATCTTGTTAAATACTTCCTGCATATATTTTACAATATCTTTCTCAAATACTTTATAGAACTCGGCCGTAAAGCCGTCTGGACCCAGTGACTTCCCTACTTTTAAATTGCTTATAGCTTCAGAGATTTCTTGGGATGTTATTGGTCCATTTAATACCTTCCTCTGATCTTCAGACAGCTTCCCTATTCTTAACATATTCCTTCAATTTCTCCAGGTC
This sequence comes from Gambelia wislizenii, assembly GCA_030847615.1. Lineage (NCBI taxonomy): Eukaryota > Metazoa > Chordata > Lepidosauria > Squamata > Crotaphytidae > Gambelia > Gambelia wislizenii. The sequence goes on from JAUMIR010000004.1 coordinate 180,002,390, forward strand.
GGTTGTGTTTACCTGATCATCTGCATGAATTTTGGTATTATTTCCTGCTGCATAGTATACCTTTTGCCCCCTTCTTTAATCTCCGTAATAAGTTTCTTTGTTCCATCTTTTTTAATTTTATAAGATAGCCTTTTATAACCTTCCAACTCTGTTGGCATTAGCAAAGTAATTCTGTTTAGCCCTCCTTAGTTTATACCCAATTTCCTCCACTAGTTCTTGATTCATATTGTTCTGAATTACTTTTAAATCTTTCAAAATGTTCTTATTTCTTGGATCCTGTCTTAGTTGGTTTTCTTTGATTCTCAATTCCTCCATTAATTTACCTCTTTTCTTCTTTTTCTCCTTATATATTTCAGCTCCTCTTTGTAGGAGGAGTCCTCTTAGTGTCACTTTAAATGCATCCCATATGGTCTTGCTCAGAACTTCCGATGGTGCATTTGTTTCAAAGTAAATTTTTTATCTCTCTTCTGAGTTTCTTTACAAATTGTTCATCTTTTAAAAGTGACTCTTTTAATCTCCAAGTGTAATTTTTCTTTCTGATTTCTATTATCAAGTTCAAGGGATTGTGATCAGAGATGACCTTAGGCAAAATATCAATCTCTTTTATCTTGGTACTTAATTCCTTTGCTACCCAAAACATGTTGATTCTTGACCATGCATCTCTGAGAAGAAGGTGTATCCTCTTTCATTCCCTTCTTTGAATGGCCATGCATCAATCAAATTACAATCTTCCAATATTTCGTAGCCTCTCCTTGGCAGGGTACCCTGATTTTTCTTATGAGATGTTATAGATGATCTGTCTCTTATACTATCTAACACACCATTAAAATCTCCTGTAACAATCAAAGTTTCAGCCTCTAATTTACCAAGATCTGCGTTTAGTTTCTTATAAAATTTGTCTTTCTTCGCCAGTGGAGCATATAATGCAATCAATATTATTTTCTGATTTAACACTGATATTTCCACTCCGACGTATTGTCCTTCATTATCTCTTAGTACTTCTTTTGCATCATACTTGTTCTTCACATAGACTGCAACCCCCTTTTTCCTCTGATTTGCTGATGATGCGAACAGTTAGCCCAATGTATTATTGACTAAATATCTTCTGTCCTGCTCTCTAATTCGTGTTTCCTGAATGGCAATTATATTAGAATTTAGTTTCCCTAAATAGTGAAACACTTTTTCCCCTTTTCCTGGTGTGTTCATCCCTTTCACATTCCACGTTGTGATAACTACTGCCATATTAGAGTGAAATTAAGTAAAGTATTCATCAGATAGTTCTTTATCAGTAAGGTTTTCCTCTGCCTCCTTATCCTCATTCTCTTCATCTTCCTCAGGTTTACATGAATCGTCCTCCCCCGAACCTTCCTTCATCCTCCTCTTGCTGATTATTTTCCCTCTCCACCTCCTCTTCACCTTTTGACTCGGGTTCTTTATTTGGCTGAGTTTCCTCTTCCACCTCCTTATTTGCCTCTTTTTTCTTATGTCTCTTCATATGATACTTCTTCTCATTTCGTAGCAGCTTTTCCAGAAACTCCTTTGCTTTATCAGTAGTATTAATTCTGTGTCTTTTTTGATGATAGAAGGATACTCCTTCAACCCGTTCCCACCTATAGCTTATTCCACTTTTCATAAGTTTTTGTGTTAGAAAGTGCACATTTTGAGCCCCCTCGAGATTCCACGGGGTCAAAATGACCTCTAAGGGCCCAGGAATATTCCAAAACATGCTTCCATGTCCCCTAGAGGGCATTTGTGGGGGGATTTTTTATTTATTTATTTTTGTGGGAGAAGGTGTGGTGTCAACCCCTGTGCTAAGGACACATGGCTTTTCTGTACAGTGAATCAAGTTGCAAAATATAGATTGCTGCAAATTAAAAAAAATGGGTGCAGATCTCCATGTATTTCCTGGGGGAGGGAGCCAAGATTTTATGCAAAAATTTATACATAATTTTGTGTAAAAATTATTTTACACAAAATTATGTATTTTCTGTACAAATTAATTTTCCCCGACAAAGGATGGTTAGTGTTCATACTGTATGGAAATTCTCATTTTCATAAAGCAGGGAGGAAACTGCTGGAATTATTTGTCCATGCATGTGGGAACAAATCGGTGAAGACTTATATCCCTAGTTTGAATTTCCATACAGAACATTTAAATAAAAATTGCAATGGATATGGATAATAATGTTATTTTTAAAATAATTTTTATTCAAAATTTACATCACATAAAAAAGTTATATTGGATTTAGTTAATATATAACTTGAAACTGACACAAATACAGTTAATTTTAACTATAATTAACATATTTTCTTATAATCTTCAACGCTCAATAACATCTGTGTTATATCTTCCTATATCCATTAGTTCCGTAAATTGAATCTTTGGAGTCTTAGCCTATATAGAAGAATAAATTATCTCTAATCATTACAAATTTCCAATACAATAATGTTTACTGGGTATTAGCAGTTGTTATTTTGATTAAAGTAACAGGAATTATTAAACATCCCTTATCAAATCAATTGCAAAAAGCATAATATCAAATTATCATTATTAATCGATCCTTCAAAACTCACTTCTGCCAAGGTTCCCCTTTTTCCTCTCCATAGCAGTAAGAGACAATTCCACTCCTCTCTAAATTTTCCTACAGATTTAAAATTTAATAACATAGTTTACTTATCCATTTCTGCCATTTCATGTAATTTCACTAACCACTCTTCTGTTGATGGTAATTTAGGGCTTTTCCAATATCTAGCATATACTATTCTAGCAGTTGTAGTCATATACCGTATTACCCTCCAATATTTTTTCTCCATTTTTTTATCTAACATATTCAATAAATACACCAAGAACCGTGGATAACAGTGAACGACATGGAAAATAATGGGACTTCCAGTTTAAAATTCCATAGAGTTGCCTTGGAGCACCTAAAAATGTCTAGGGAGGATGCATTTTTCTAGGAAGACTATGGTAGGTGTATTGTTTTGTGTCCTGCGGATAACTCAATCAGTGGATAATGAATCAGTGGATACTGGGATCCTACTTTACTTCGTTATAGCACTCTAATTTCGGTATAGCCGTCTTGGCTCCATGTGGCATTTTGAATTCTCAGTGAAAGTGCTCTAATGCCTCCTCAAACTACAAAGCCCAGGATTCTGTAGGATACTGCCATGGCAGTTAAAATGGCATCAGAGTGGTATAATTTCATAATGGTGTGAAAGAGACCTTGGTCTACCTTCCTTTGCCACTACTATCACACCCTGGAGAAAGTGCAATGGCTAGCATGGTGAACTAAGAAGAGTCTGGTGCATGGTTTTCTGGACTCATGATGGAATAGAAATCATATTCACTGCCCTAGGAAACACTCAGTGTTCATGCTAGCAAGAGAGAAACGTTGCAGTCACTTCCTTGTGATGGCCGGAGGTACTGAATGCTTTGGGCATTGAAACAGATTTTCCAGAGCAGAAACCAATTCTTGAGAGTAGCTGATGGTACTAAGCTCTGATGAGCAAAATGATACCTTGGAAAAAGGAACAGGCCCACGAAGGAAGATCGTTTGTATGCCTTTGGTAATGGCCTGATATACAGGTCCCAGAGGGTGGGAAAAGGAGCGTGACTTGCTGCTGGCAGGAAGAGACCCCCTCCGGAGCACAGCCCTAATAGAATCAGGGCTGCCATTTCCTGAGAACATGAGCTTGTTTATTATTTGGTTGGCATATTGTATAGGCTGCCCAATAGCATGCATTCCTAGATTACTCAAAGGAGTGAACTGTAAAATACAGCCCAAACAACATACAATTTAACTGTATGGTATTTTCACTGTTCCCTGTGCCTTTACTGGGGGTATAGCAGAGGGGGCAGTGGCTCTTCCTCTTAATGCTGCACTTCCCCACAGTCAAAATCAAAGAGCTCTTAGGAGCAGACTGTATCCATTTGGAACAGGAAGATACTGAAGGAGTCCATCTTGGGAAGTATCAGCTACTGTTTCTCTGCCACAACATACCTATCCTTCCCACAGTCTCAGTCATGACAATGAGCCCCTTTTGCTTAGTGTATCAAATGGAGAAGTGGGAGCTTATTCTTCTACAAAAAACACAGACAGGTTGTTAACACTTATTTTCTAGTTCAGGAAGTCCAGCCTGAACAAAAAAAAGATGTTTACTTGCTAAGCAACTGAAGGCCTATGGAGTGCCAGAATGATAGCTGTAACTAGGCAAAGATCCCTTCTCCTCCTCACAGCCACTCTGCCCCAACATTAAATGCCTCTCAGCTTTTAGCACTGGCACAGTTCCAGAAGGGATAGGAGTGCTGCATCCAGTGAAACAAAAGCAAGTTTGTAACACCTTAAGACCAACATGTCTATGGATTATAGCTATGGCTTAAACATGTGTATACAAGTGTGCTGAAAGGTTCTGGAACTGGTTATGTCTATGCAGTGTTTTAAAAATATACTGTAAATCTCTTTGATTTAACGAACTACACATGTATTAATACTGATAAACCAGTCAATACTAAATGTTCTGAATCAACACTACATTGTATGAAGCATTACCTTTTTTCCTTTCCATTTTTTTTCCTTGTAATTGGGGAATGACAAATATAACTGTTCATATGAAACTGAGACACCATATGTTGTGAGGGGAAGGGTGGAGATTAATAATTTTATTTTCTAAAACTCAGTAAAAATATATTATGGTGGGGGAATGAAGCTGGAAGTTTCTGGAACTGATCACATCTACAATTTTCTTTTAAAAATGAAACTTTATTTTCCAGCCGAAAGCACATCTGCAGTGATGGTTATAACACAAAATATTAGACAATCAGAATATCAACACAGAATATTCTCAGGTAAACAAACACTTATTAACCTTGCCATTTCTCCCCAAAACTTCAACCAACTCCTCCCACAGCAATCTTCTTAGCTGCTGGATTTACACCACAATCAGTTGGGTTCTATATGGCAGTGAGACCAGACCAAGGATCAGGTGAAGGCATGTCATCAAACTGACTATTGAGCCCTGTCTGACCATCACTGCCTTGCTGCACTGCAGTGATGAGAGAGGAACCTCATCCAAGAGATAGTCCTGGTAATCTGGAGGGGACCTGCATATATAGTCATGAGGCCAATCGGGCAGCAGGGCCTTGCTGGTGGCCAAGTCCTGGATTTCCTTGATAGTCTGGCGGCAAGAGCAGTTGTAGAGATTGTGTCCAGCTTTTAAGCTCTGCAGGTGTTTCAAACGCAGGAGGTCTTCAATAGGAAGCTGTGTGAGCTGGTTGTGATCTAAACTGAGCACCTCCAAACTTGGAAGCCTCTTGACTGAGGGAATGGTCTGCAGCCTGTTGTTGGATAGGTAAAGCTCTTTCAGCCCAGGGATAGAGAAGTCTAGAGAAAAAATGTGATTGGAACTCAGATCTAATATCTCAAGGTCAGGTGGCAGAGATCTGTCCATGTGTTCTATTCCTGTGTTGGACAAGTTGAAAATATGCAGCAATGGCGGCCACAAGCAGGGAGAGGAGAGAAGTCTGGGCAGAAAGTCATTCTGACTGAGGTCCAAGTGAGTGAGCTGACTGAGATGAGAAAGAGTCTGGCACACCATCTCATAAGAGGTCAGGTTATTCCCGTGCAGCTTTAACACCTGGAGTTGTGGGAAAGCACCTTTGCAGAATGATGTCTCTATGCCCTGCTCCTGGAAACGGTTTCCTGAAAGATCCAGAACATGCAGCGCTCTCAATGCTGTGCCAATTTTGCATGGGATAGATGTGACTTGTGACTCTGTTATTGTCAGGTTTTCTAGGGTCTCCAGCCATCCTCTCAAGCTGGATATGTCAAGTCTGTCATCCAGGGGGGCAGCCGTCACTTTGTGGAAGTGCAAAGAAGAAATCTTTAGGTCAAACCCATCTGTATCAAGCTGTTCAGCAATTCTAAGGAAAGTACAGTTTACAAACTCCAGTTCAGAGACCTGAGGTGTGTAGGAAAGAACTTTCATGGCTACTGGCAAAAGAACTTCTGGCACAATGACATCTGTAAAGATCACCTTGCTTACCAGTAGAGCCTCCAGAATGTCAATTACTTCTGAATTCAGCTCAAGTCTAGAAAAGCCAGCAAACTGTGTCAGGTTTCCACCTCGAAGCTCGTATGTGGTGGCTGTGAGGCAGTTTAAGAATGACTGCTCCAGCTTTAACAGTGAACATACACAGTGTTGCTGGGAGTTTTCCAAGTAACACCTGCTTTCTGCTTTAGGGAAGTTCAAACCCAGCAGAAAGAAGAACACAGAGGCTGGCATTCGATGCATGATGCAAAGCCTGAAAAAGAGAAAAATCACAGTAAAGCTACAGTGTGGTGTAGTGGTTGGAATGCTGGACTGTGACTCTGGAGACCAGGATTTGAATCCCTCTTCAGCCATGGAAACCCACTGGATTACTTGGGGCAAGTCACACTCTCTATCTGTCACAGAGGAAGACAAAGGCAACCTTCCTGAACAAATATTGCCAACAAAACATCATGATGATGATTTTATATCCCGCCTTTTTCCCAATATAGGGACTCTAACAGTGAGTTTAAAACAATGCAAATTAAAACAATACACAAACATTAAAAATAGAAATATGAAATGTAATAAACCAGTTAAAAATGTAAGGAGTTAAAAACATTAAAATACAATAAAACTATATACAACTTAAAATCCAAATTGCACAGCATGTACAAGCCCAACCCCATCAGATTATAAATGCCTGATGGCACAAGAATGTTTTTACTTGTTGGTGAAAGGAGAGCAGAGATTAGGCCATCCTGGCCTCTTTAGGGAGGGAGTTCCAAAGTCTAGGAGCAGCCACCAAGAAGGCTCTCTCCCTTGTTCCCACCAAATGTGTCTGAGAAGCCTCTCCAGATGATCTAACAGCTCTAATAGGCTCATAAAGGAAGATACAGTCCTTCAAATAACCTGGACCAAAGCCATATAGGGCTTTATAGGTCAAAACCAGCACTTTGAATTGTGCCTTGAAACGGACCAGCAGCCAACGGAGCTGTTGCAACAAGCAAGTTGTGTGCTCTCTGTAGCTAGCCCCAGTTAACAACCTGGCTGCTGATTTTTGGACCAACTGAAGTTTCTGGGCACTTTTCAAAGGCAGCCCCACGTGGAGTGCATTACTGTAGTCCAAACGTGATGTAACAAAGCCGCATACCACCATGGCCAGATCCAGCTTCTCTATGAACAAGTGCAATTGGCACACTAGTGTTAGCATACCCTACAACCCCTCCCACGAGATTTCATAACTGCACATACTAGATACTTCTTGGGGTCAAGCTGACCAAAGGATAGTTGGGGTCACGATGATCTGAGACATGTTCAGGTCATGATGGTGGGGAAACCCAGATAGGATTATGCAGAACACCCAGTTGTTAATGGGCCTATGCTAATCCTTTTCCCCATACCCAGGATCTTTAAGAAATGGCTCCAACATGCAATCAGTGGCCATCCCTCAACCCATACCCTATGGAGATCTTTCCTATACACCAAACCTGTCCAAACATTAAGAGATTGTTGCAAATCCCATCAATGTCTTGTCACTCAGGAGCTAAGGCAATCAGCCCATTCCAGACCCCTTTGTCCATTCCATGAGAAAGCCATTCAGGCTTTGTTGTAACTAGCACACCCCTCCAGGGTATGAAATAGGTATAAGTATCCTAGCTCCGACCCTAGCTGTGTCTGACATAGATGGGCCCCACCATTCTCTTTCTTGGTTGTGCCACGGACCGGATTCTCCTGTGCCACCCTCAGATGCTGAGTCCCTCTGCTGCATGGACCTCTTTCTCTGAGACTGGTAACTATTACTCTTCCACCCCTGACTTCTCTATATCCAACCTTTTCTGCCTTACTCTTCAATAGCCTGTATGGTTCTTAAGAGTGTATGTTCTTGTAAGTTAGCATATCTCCTGTGTTAATTCAAATAAAATACTTTGTATAACTTTAACTGGAGTGCTCTCCACAGTTAGTACATAGGTGAAAAGATCCCCAAAGTTAGCCTCCTCTCACAGGCTTCCTTTTGAGCTATAATTCCCCCAAATGTCAAGGAGACACAGGCATTACAGGTGGGACTCCAACATCCCTCCCCACCTCTTAAGGCAACACTCGCTTTAACTGTGCAAAAGCACTCCTGGTCACTGCTGACACCTGGGCCTCCAGGCTCAGAGTTTAATCCAGGACTATTGCGAACCTGTGTTTTCAAGGGGAGTGTAACCCCATCTAACACAAGCTGAATCACTATTCCCAGATCTGTCTTTCAACTGACCAGGAGCACCTCTGTCTTGTCTGGATTAAAGTTTCAATTTGTTCGCCCTCATCTAGTCCATTACAGCTGTCAACACCAGTTTAGCACAGGAACAGCTTCCTTGGAATTAGGTGGAAAGGAGTAATAGAGCTGAGTATCATCAGCATACTGGTGACACACCTGACTCCAAAACTCTGGACAACCTGTCCCAGCGGTTTCATATAGATGTTGAATAGCATAGGGTATGAATAGAATAGACTGACCCCTGAGGGACTCAATGGGCCAATGGCCAAGGAGTTGAGCAGGAGTCTCCCAGAACCACCCTCTGGGAGTGCCCCTCCAGGAACGAGTGGAGCCACTCTAGGACAGTACTTCCAAGCCCCATCCCTGAGAGGTGACTCAGAAGGATACCATGGTCAATGGTATCAAAAGCCACTGAGAGGTCCAGCAGAAGTAACAGGGACACACTCCGCCTGTCCATAAGTTGGAAATCCCTGCAAAGGTCATCCACCAAGGCAACCAAAGTGTCCCACAACCAGACCTGAAGCCAGACTGAAATGAATCTAGATAATCTGCCTCATTCAGGAACCCCTGGAGTTGAGAAGCCACCACATGCTCTAGTACCTTGCCCCAAAATGGAAGATTGGAGATGGGCCTATAATTATCTAGTATAGTAGGATCCAGGGAAGTTTTTTTTCAAAAGCGGTCTTCCCACAATCTCCTTCAGGCCTATTGGGACCCTGCCTTGTTCTATAGAGGCATTAATCACTTCCCTTACCCAGTCAGTCAGTCCTTCTCTGGCCTGTTTAATTAGCCAAGAAGGGCAAGGGTCTAGTACATATGTTGTGACTCTCACCTCTCCAAGGATCCTGTCCACATCCTCAGGCTGCACAAACTGAAAATTATCCATCAGCACTGGACAAGCAGGGCTGGGTTAGTTTTCAAATGCTGCCTCTCCCTTATATACTGGCAAAGTGGTTCAGAAATAGAAGACATTAAGAAACTACAGAATTCAGGGGGTATTAATGTTGCTTCAGATTACCTTTGATGAGAAAATTCCTTATCCTGCCGTTTAGGTCACAAACATTTTAGAAAATCATGCTGTGGCATTGTGGTGGTGGTGGTAGTGTGCCTTCAAATAATTTCCAACTTATGGTGGCCCTAAGACAAACTGATCACTTCACCACAAGTGTGTGAGTGCCTCCCTGAAGGAATGAGGCTCAGCCGGCAGTCTACAGCAGGTTCTCCAGCTAGATTGGGTTAGCTCCCTGGGCTGGAGAATATAAGTCGGACTACTGTGGGGGTGGGTCCACCACTGGTAGGGTCCCTTTGGGGGAGCCACTCCGGGGGTGGCACGAGGATGAGGGTCTGTCCTGCTGCTGCTTTACGGAAACAAAAACTGCTTACAGACATTGCCTGTTGGATAAACAACTAACCATCTTTGTGGGGAGGGGAGATGTGTGGCCAACAAAAGGAGGGAGGGAGAGTTTGCAATAGGGTATTTATCACCCCAAAACTGTCTCCCATCTCATATAACCTGGATAGCCATGGCAGCAACACCCTTTGGTTGAAAATGCTGCTGCTTAATGCAGGTTGGTGAATGGTAAAACAGCTGCCATTCAGGATGTGATCCTGGATGAATATGCTCACCTGGCATGTATTACAGAGACCTGGTTGGGTGAGGCTAGGGGCATTAATCTCTCTCAGCCATCCTCACCAGGATTCTCTGTGCAGCAGAAGGTGAGACCTGGAGGCGGCGGGGGGGGGGAGGTAGAGTTGCAGTGGTTTATATGGATAATATCCCCCTGACCAGGCAGATAATAATGGATAATATCCCCTGACCAGGCACCCTATCCTTTAGTCTGCAGCGTATACGTATGTTTATTTAAAGATGGGTAGCAGAGACAGATTAGGCCTAGAGAGCATAAAATGAAATTCAGTACGGAGAAATGTAAGGTACTGCACTTAGGGCAGAAAAATGAAAAGCATAGATATAGGATGGGGGAGACCTGTTGAACGAGACTACGTGAGAAAGGGATCTAGGAGTCCTAGTAGACCACAAGTTGAACATGAGTCAACAGTGTGATGCGGCAGCTAAAAAGGCCAATGTGATTTTGGGCTGTATCAATAGAAATATAGTGTCTAGATCAAGGGAAGTCATAGTGCCACTCTATTCTGCCTTGGTCAGGCCTCACCTAGAATACTGTGTCCATTTCTGGGCACCACAATTCAATAAGGATATTGACAAATTGGAGCATGTCCAGAGGAGGGCGACTAAAATGGTGAAAGGTCTGGAAACCATGCCTTATGAGGAAAGACTTAGGGAGCTGGGTCTGTTTAGCCTGGAAAAAAGACGGTTAAGGGGCAATATGATAGCCCTGTTTAAGTTGAAGGGGTGTCACAATGAGGATGGAGCAGGCTTGTTTTCTGCTGCTCCAGAGACTAGAACTCGGAACAATGGATGCAAGCTCCAGGAACAGAGATTCCACCTCAACATTAGGAGGAACTTTCTGACAGTAAGAGCTGTTTGGCAGTGGAACACACTCCCTCGCAGAGTGGGGGGGGTCTCCTTCCTTGGAGATCTTTAAACAGAGGCTGGATGGCCATCTGTCAGGGATGCTTTGATCGTGATTCCTGCGTGGCAGGGGGTTGGACTGGATGGCTCTTGTGGTCTCTTCCAACTCTACAATTCTGTGATTCTAGGGATTCTTGATGTTCTGTTCATCCTGCTGCTCAACAGTCTCCCTTCCTGAGCTAGCCAGGGTGGTCTCCAGGGCGGTGTTGGAATATCTGTGGCTTGTGATGCTGGGGGACTTTAACATCCACGCTGAGGCTACCCTGGGGTCTGTCCCAAGTGGTATCTGGACCCACTCATGCTGCTGGGCACACTCTAGACCTTGTTTTCTATATGGGGGTGGGATGATGGTGATCTGGGAATGGAGGGGCTTTCTGCTGTTCCGTTGTCATGGTCAGATCACTTCTTGGTCAGATTTAGACTTGCTGGGACTCAGAGCCTCTACAGAGTGGGAGACCCATCAAGATGGTCCACCCCAGGGGGCTTATAGATCCAGATGGATTCCTGGTGGCTCTTGGGGAGTTTCCAGCTGTCTTGGCAGGTGATTCTGTCAAAGCCCTGGTTGATCTCTGGAATGGGGAAATTACCAGGGCAATAGACACAATTGTTCCTAAGCATCCCTTCTCATGGAGTGGAGTTAAACCAGCCCCTTGGTTTTCTAAGGAGCTGGTAGCAATAAAGCAATGAGATGGAGACTAGAGCTGCAGTGACAGAAAATGCAGAGTTAATTTGACCGAAAACAGCCTATCTGAAGGCCTATGGTTGGGCAATAAAGGCAGCAAAAAAGGCTTTCTTGACAAACACTATGGCATCTGCACAGAATCCTCAGCAGAGCTGTTCTGAGTGGTCAGAGATCTGCCTGGTTCAGAAGAGAATGTAAGCCATTCAGTCTTCTGGTTCAGAAGAGAACGTAAGCTCATTGCAAAGAATTTGCTCACCATTTCACATATAAAATGCCAGCGTTGATACAGTTCCAGTGGATGTAACCTTGGCCCCTGCTCAGGGCCGGTTTAAGGAATTTTGGGGGCCCCTGCAATGCTTTATTTTGGGGGCCCCATATGTTTTTCTCAGGTCAATGTAACCTAACCTATTCACAGTACAGGATGTTGAGATTAGGACCCCTGTATCCACGGATTCATTATCCATGGAACACAAAACAGCACAGCTACCATAGAGTCTTCCTAGAAAATGTGTCCTCCCTAGCCATTTTCTAGGCCCTCCAAGGCAACTCTATGGTATTTTAAACCAGAAGTCCCATTATTTTCAATGGTGTTCACTATTATCCACAGTTTTCAGAATCCATGCCCGCACAGAACCAATCCCCAGTGGATAAGGGGGGCCTACTGTATTACATAATTTGCCACCAATAATTTAATTTAAAAACTATATTGTAGGCACTAACAAAATATTTTTTGTTAATTAGTAATTAATGTAATGGTGTAGATTTCCTTAAAAAAAAAAAAGAGTAGACTACAAGTTAAACATGAGTTAGCAGTGTGATGCAGCAGCAAAAAATGCCAATGTGATTCTAGGCTGCATTAATAGGAGTATAGTGTCTAGATCAAGGGAAGTAATAGTGCCACTGTATTCTGCTTTGGTCAGACCTCACCTGGAAGACTGTGTCCAGTTCTGGGCATCACAATTCAGGAAGGGTATTGAGAAGCTGGAATGTGTCCAGAGGAGGGCAACCAAAATGGTGGGAGGTCTGGAAGCCATTATGCCCTATGAGGAGTTAGCAGTGTGATGCAGCAGCAAAAAATGCCAATGTGTTTCTAGGCTGCATTAATAGGAGTAGTGTCTAGATCAAGGGAAGTAATAGTATCACTCCATTCTGCTTTGGTCAGACCTCACCTGGAATACTGTTTCCAATTCTGGGCACAAGAAAGATACTGAGAAGGATGGTGCGAGGTCTGGAAGCCATTACGCCCTATGAGGAACAGCTTAGGGAGCTGGGTATGCTTAGCCTGCAGAAGAGAAGGTTGAGAGGTGATGTGATAGCCATGTTTAAATATTTGAAGGGATGTCATATTGAGGAAGGAGCAAGCTTGTTTTCTGCTGCTCCAGAGACTAGGACACGGAGCCATGGGTTCAAACTACAGGAAAAGAGATTCCACCTGAATATTGGGAAGAACCTCCTGACAGTAAGAGCTGTTTGGAAGTGGAATACACTGCCTTGGAGTGTGGTGGAGTCTCCTTCTTTGGGTTTTTTTAAACATAGGTTGGATGGCTGAAGAAGACCAAGGGGGAAAGGGAGGGGAGAGGAACCAAGACATGTTAAAAGCAGCTGGAAAGATGGGCTGGAGGGGATCTATGTGCAAGGAAGGAAACAAAGAAAGAAAGAAAGAAAGAAAGAAAGAAAGAAGCCCTTTCTGAGGGAGACAACCCTCAAATTCCCTGTCTCTCTCTCACACACACACTCACCCTCTCCGACGTGCCTCTCCCTCCAGCTTCTGCCATGGAGGGCTGCTGTTTCTTTCTCTTTCTCTTTAGTTTTTGAGAGGCAGTTTTGTTTGTTTTTTTAAAAAAGCCAGCAGGAGGTTTTTGGAGGAGGAGGGTAAGAGGGGGCTCCTCCCGGCTGTCTCCTGGCTGTTTCCTTCGTCAGATTAAGGAGGCCAACACGGGGCTCCCTCTTGACCTCGGGGCCCCCTGCCAATGCTGATTTGGCAGACAGGTTAAACCGGCCCTGCATGGAAGAAAGATACCCCAAATAAATGCCTCCTTCCCTTTGGAATACCATAGGTTGGAAGGGATGACAAGGGCTACCTAGTCCAATCGCTGCCATGCAGGACACACCATCAAGGTACTCCTAAGAGATAGTAATCCAGCCTCTGTTTAAAAACATCCAAAGAAGGAGACGCCACCACACTATGAGGCTATCCCACTATAGAAGAGTTCTTACTCTCAGGAAGTTCTTCCTAATGTTTAGGTGGCATCTCCTTTTTTGCAATTTTAATCATTCTGTCCCCTCCCCCTCAACAATCAGGCTTTTAAAACACCTTCACTGGTGCCACTGGGTGAAGGATGGGTCATGATGGAGAAGGGAGGAAACTCTTTTCCTCCCCAGCAATAGCTCCTTCTCCAAATGCCCCCATATAGAAATTAGGCTTTTAAGAAGCCTCTACTGGCTCCAATGGTAGCAAATTGCTGAATTATGGGGGAGATGGAAAGGCCCTGCAGGACTGGCCTAGGAGAAATAACACTGCTTTCTTCTCCTTTGGGGAGGTACCAGTACATTTGTAGGCAAGTCTGGCTTGGGACCTTGAACAATTCACAAAATGGCACTCTTTTACATGTGAGCCATTCTAGGAATGGTGGTATAGAAATTAAATAGCACAATAAAACATAATACAAACATCTTTGTGGGTGAATCCATTTTCAGCCCAACAAGTGCATTTTCACTTTGTTACTCACCTAACGCACAAAATCTTGATAACAGAAACATTTAGGAGGTGGGGGGAGAGAAGGGAAAGCAAGTGACACCTTTTCCATTTGGAAATGGGCTCCTATTCTCTGAGGGATCTGTAGCAATTACACCAAATGACCCATAGATAATTCAGCCTTATTTGCTAAATCAGACATTGAATGCCTGTTAAACAAAAGTTCATTAGTATGGCTATAATGTAGAGGTAAGAGAGATCTCCTTTTATAGTTAAATAAAGCAAGGAGAGAACTGGGCTGAAATGCTCAGTCAGCAAACTTTCCTTATCAGACCACACGCTGCTGTTTGAAAAGATTCCCCCCCTCCTCCATCCTGCTGGGTTAGGGGAAGGAGCAACTTAAGAAAACTAGGCATATTAAGAATAGATAGAACAATCCAGTGTGGTTTAGGTGTTTGAGTGGTGGACTAGGTCACTGGGAAATCAGGGTTTGAATCCCTGCTTGGCTATGGAAAGCCACTGGGTGACCTTGGGCAAGTCACACTTTCTTAGCCTCAGAGGAAGGCATGGGTAAAACCCCTCTGAACAAATTCTGCCAAGAAAACCCTGTGATAGGTTCACCTTAGGGTCGCCATAGGTCGGAAATGACTTGAAGGCACACAACCAGCCAACAACACAACAATCCTATACCTGCTACCTAGGAGTAAGCCTCACTGAACTCAACTGTACTTACTTCTGAGTAGTCCTTTTAAGAAGGAGGACATAGGCAGGATAGAGGCAGGACATAGATAAATTACCGGTACTCACTAATAGCTTTGATTTGACCCCCACCACCTCAAAGCATATGATTCCCTGAAGCAGGAGATGGTGAGGAGCTGAATGGAGAATGGACACAGGGACGGGAGAAGCCAAAAGAAGGCCCAAAAGGGTGTGTGTGTGCAAAACCTTTGACCCAACTATCCAGCCACCTAGCATCTTGTGAGCATTAGACACATTAAAGAAGAACAAAAGGGTCAAGTGTTTGTTGTTGTGTGCCTTCAAGTCAGTTCCAACTTAAGTTGACCCTAAGGTGAACCTATTATAGGGTTTTCTTTGCAAGATTTGTTCAGAGGGGGTTTGCCCTTACCTTCCTCTGGGACTGAGAGAACATGACTTGCCCGAGGTCATCCAGTGGGTTTCCATGACCAAGTAGGGTTCCAAACCCCGTCTCCAGAGTCATAGTCCAATGCTCAGACCACTACATCATTATTTAGGGTGATGGCTCTTACCCTAAATAATAATATATAAAACCAGAAAACGACATCAATAAAAATTAGGAGAATTTAAGAGACTCACAATCCACACATTCCCACTCACCATCCAATATCTTTCATAAGGGCTGGAGTGGGGTGCTGTAAAGGGCCTGACACTCTGAAAGGGCCCATGGCTGCTTAAAGGGTCTCTTGCAAAGTAAGCAAATCACCTCCCTGCCCCACATTCCATTTCAAACAACAGTCCACTATTTCTCTTACTCTCCATTCTCTAGCTTCTAAAAAACATTAAGGCAGTAGATAGATTAGAAAGCAAAGCAACCAAAATATTTCCCCTATCCTAATCTTTCTTTCTGGACACTCCTGACTTATTGTATCTGGCAGAGAACGAGAAAACCATTCTATATCCTAATGGATTGTAATATCTTAAAAAATCTAATTGGTGTAAAAATTAATTGTTTAATGATTTGTGTTCTTTGTCGGTGATGTTCTTCTGTCTTCAGTGAATCTGTTCAGAAGGTGCATGTCCTTTAAAAGCTGCACCCTCAGGAAAGGTTTTTGTTTTGGTTTCATATTTTTTTGCCACCACCACATCAGTTACATGCCAATGAATTTACACCAGCGCTTCAGGTTTTCCTTTCAAGCTAAGAGCTTCCAAAAACTTTCCTAAGAGCTTTTAACAACTTAAAATTGGAGCTGAAAAATTTTATTGATTGTTGCTAGGCTGAATTGCAAGAAAACAGAACTAATTTTTATTTTGGTTAATTTCAAGCTACAGTTGTCCCTCCGTATTCACGGATTTGGCATTCACGGATTTAAGTATTCACGAATAATCCAAAAAGCAAACCTTGATTTTGCCATCTTATATAAGGGACACCATTTTGCTATGCCATTGCATATAATGGGACTTGAGTATTCACAGATTTGGATATTCATGTGGGGTCCTGAAACCAAACCCCAGTGAATGTGAAGGGACAACTGTATTTACAAGTACCCATTCTCCCTAGGCCAGTTCCTCAGTCTTTTAAAAATAGCCCATAGCTTTTTGAAAGATACACTTTCTTAGAAAATGCACACATAAGGACATGATTGCCTTTTGACCATAAGTTGTCAATTGGCAGAATTTATTCTTTATTAGCAGGATTCCAGTGAAACATGAGAAATTCCATCACGGCAATTATTATATTCAATTGCTAGAAATAGAACAGCCCAGGTCAAAAAGGTAAGGATGGATAGAAACAGACAATTAGCTTTACTTGGTGTAGCCTTCTGCTACACCAGACTTAATGGGCCTAAACTGCCACTTCTGTATGTATATTCCCCCCAAAACAATAAAATTCACAGTACATAGATTTTTGTTCCCCAAATGCTAAGTTACGTTTAAAAAAAAATGACAAAAAACACCAGTGTAGTACTTTTTGTTTCGTTTGTTACACAGAGTGGAGCATGCAATCTGAAGTACACTTCAGAAGCCACCTGTCACTACAGCTTACCTTCCCCTCTCCTTTAATTTTTTCATGGTTTGTTTTATTATTGTTAGTTAATAAAGTTCTGGCCTACTTTGTTTCACCAACTGTATGGAAATAGGCTGCTCATTCATGGCACAACTGCTAAATAGAGTCACTGATGCCATTCCTTTACCAGCAAGGTCTATGAGAATCTCACTGATGGAAGACTAAAAGTCCTGAGAATCTGCTATGCCAGATTTAGGTAGTAATCCTATGCACACGTTTGGAAATAAACTGTCACTGAACACAGTGGGGGACTGGATTCTGAGGAAATGTGCACAGGAGTGCACTGCACAAGTGCTAGAATGGCTGTCTGGTGCAAGATAGGAAAGCAATTGAAATAAAGCAACAAAACAGAACTCACTCACTATCCAAATGCCCTGGTTGTGCCAGACGTTTGGGTCAATTCCATCTGCATCTAGGATATTCTGGTTGAAGAAACATTAATTTTGTTCACACACTGTACTGATTCCTTCTTTCTGGAAAAAGCAACAGAGCACATATGACTTCTCTTAAATTTTTCAGCTGTAAGTTTCTCTTTCAAAGCTGCCTATAGTTATAAGAACCACACTTTCTCATTAGCACTTATGCACAACACATTTCACAAGTTTTAGGAGGAACTTGCCTTGCAGAAGAATATGGTTGCAACACTGTTATGTAACAAATGGTCCAGAATATGTAAACAGGAAAGGAAGTAAAACTGTCTCCGCTTCTGAAGTTCTGAAACGTTCCCAACACAGGCATAAGGCAATGATACATGTTACAAACAGCCTAACCCCAATATTGGTTTTTCTGCTTCTTTCAGGCTACTGCATGAAAGCCAGGCTAGCTGCTAGGTAGAATAGGACATGAGTTGGCAGCCCAACCACTGCTGTGAAAAAAATCCAAGCATCTCCAACCTGCCACCTAATTCCAGACTGGCTCTCAGCCAGAGCAGCAACTTCAGATCCAGTTTTAATTCATAAAAGCAAGCTGGGAGTCAGAAATAGGATAACATCAGAATTTAGGAACTATCCTTCAGAGAGAGTGTGTGCCTAGTTTCTGAAGCACAATTGTGACAGATAAAATGGCATTTGCTTTACAAATCAGAGGCACTCAGCTCATGATTAGAGCATTCTGCCCACCAGTTCTTTAAAAAAAAGCTTCCGGGGGTGGGGGAATAATCTGCATATATTCAGAGGC
This sequence comes from Gambelia wislizenii, assembly GCA_030847615.1. Classification (NCBI taxonomy): domain Eukaryota; kingdom Metazoa; phylum Chordata; class Lepidosauria; order Squamata; family Crotaphytidae; genus Gambelia; species Gambelia wislizenii. The sequence continues at coordinate 180,020,548 of JAUMIR010000004.1, forward strand.
AATTAGTCTAAGATGTCAACACTTTTAAAATGAAAGGTGCAACACATCTTGCTATTAGATCCCAGATTTTAAGGGGCAATTGTTTTAAGTTGTAGTGTAATAGATTTGTATCCTCTTTCAAATCAAAGTCACCATGCATCAGACAATATAGACATTTGGATTATTGTACATATTTCCTATTTGTGGGAAGCAACACTGGAGAGTGGAAGATACACCTGTTCTTCCCAGAGGCATCTAATAACACCTCCCTCTTTCAGGGCTGCCAGGTCAGGAGCAACCCAGGCTCTGAGATGTCAGGACCAAAGCTGACAACCACGGTTAGCTGGCTTAAACCAGGTTGGTTTAAACCAAATGACTTTTTAAAAAACAACAACACTCCTGGTTTTTAAAAATTGATTATTCATGTTTTTTTCCCAAAAAGACTGGCTACTATTACTATTTTCCAACCCTTTTACTGGAACAATGACTGAATTTAAACATTTTAACGTTGACAGTTTATTGGCAGTTGTTCATTGTTAGACTAGTATCCAGTGTCAGTTGCTTCTTTTTAATCACTTTTTTTAATGGTGCAAGAAATGCTACTCAGAAATAATTCCTTCAGTTAACATAAGCTTAATCAAAACAACTAGCTTTAAAAGAGCATTTTGTAAAGAATAATTATTACTTAAGTTAGTGGCAATAACATCTAAACCACATTTTGCTACTTTCTGGTTTAGTCCTATATTGGTTTTAATGCAAACAAACCAAAACACTGTGTTGTTGTTGTTTAAAAAACTTTTCTCCCCAACCCTGCTGACAACCCTGAAGCTAGGCCAGTCACCAGAACACCACTGTAGGAAGGGGGAGCCTTGTATTGTGGAGATGTTAGGTTTGATGCTCCAAAAAAATTCTAAACCCACTGGACTTACATCTGCATAGAAATGGTTAGGACTGTGCTGTTGGTAAGGCAGGAATCCCTCACAAAATTATCCATAGCCCACTAAGGTTTTTGTGTCAGGTACTGTTCTATCAGTCTATGTTCAAAGAAATCCTATCATTCTTTCCACAAGATACCTAGTTTCAGACTGTACAGTTACACCATGACATGACATCCAACTGTAACAGTAAGGAAACTCAGTATGCCTGCTGTAAAGGTTCAGTCTAAACTTCAAACCACTTGGACAATAAGCACCATTGAAGTGTTTTATTGCAAAGGCATTGAAGTGAACATCACCAACTTGTTGACAGATCTAAAGGTCCAAAGCATTAGGTCTAGGTTATACATAGGCTTAACTTTCAATTCCCACCTCCTCCTGGGCAGTTTCATTTCCCCCCTTCTTGGGCACACATTCCACTCCCCCCTCAGTTCCCACATCTTCTTCCCAGACAGCTCACAGCTTGAAAGATGCCAGCCACAGATGCAGGCGAAAGGTCAGAAGTAAATTCTTCCAGAACTCGGCCTCACAGCCCCGGAAAAAAAACAAGGAAAATCCACACATGGGGACATTATCCCAATGCAGATTAATATTTCCATCTTCCACTTTATGGACATGTACTCAGACAAAATCTCCTGCACAGTGAGTTAACACAAGCAATGGGATGAGATAATGGCAGTTGTAACCCCACAAAGCAAACTTTTCTAAACTGTGTTTTTCATACCATAAACGACCTCTTCACGCCTCTGTGCACACTCATAAAATATCCCATAGGTTTAGTATATGTGGTGGGAACCTCCCTAGCCTCTTGTCTTGATTTTCTGAGAATGATCAGGTTATAGGACTCAGACCAGAGAAGGAGGGTCACACATCTACATGAGAGCTAGCTGAGCTATATAAACAAAATCCTGTCTTTGAACAAACACCTGTTACATTATTAGGGTGTTCTGGTAGAAAACTCCAGATCCATACTTAAGACCTGGTAATCCAATGATAACAACAAACATTAGCACCACATGTTCTGGTATCTGGGTTGGCTGTACTTTAATATATTAAGCCTTCTGCTTATCTTCTTTAGTTGCTAGTGAAAAGTTATTGGGATAGCATCTGAGTTAGGAAGATAATTATTTATTTACAGCCCAGTAGCTTACAAATTAGTTACTTAGAAATTACAGTCTCTAATAAAATCTCTCAGTCTAATTTTCTTGTTTCTATATCATCCAGTTTTGAGTCCATTAAATATCTCTCTCTGATCTGTCTGTAAACATACCAATGGCATTTTATCCCATCATTTTCTAATTCTTCCTGCGTTTTCAGTATATGCTTGTCTTCTTTTACTAGTACCACATTGTTGTATGTTAGCCATTTGTTTAATGGAATACCCTCTCTACTGAACAAGGCCTTATGAGGTGAATTCCACAGTGGGATTTTAGGATGCAGTCTAGATTTATATTTCTTCCATGTCTTCAGTGGGGCTTTACAAATGTAGTGGTTATTAAATTCCATATTAATTTTGTCTTTTCCATAAAAACAGATAGGCATGCCAGCCATATCTTATTGTATCTGCTTCCAATTTTAATAGTCATTTATTCTATTAAACGACAACGCAGAAAGAATCACAACCCAAAAACATCACTCAAGGAGACCTTCTGCTGCGCTTTTTGCAACCGGACTTGTTTATCTCGGATTGGCCTTTTTAGTCATCAGCGCGCTTGCAGAAGGCGCGGGATGAGTCCTTCCTGAATCTTCGTTTGCGAAGAAAAGCCAGAGAGAGAGATTCTCCAGTGTTGTCCATTCTTTAATCCATAAAAGCAAGCATGCCTAAGGGGTCTAAGGGGTGGAACACCTAAACCAAAGGACTCTTTCCTTTGAGTCCTGCAACACTTTCAGTCTTACTCAAGGATTTTTGGCCAGACCAGATAAATTTCAAGATGTCTTTCTGCCATTCTTTTATTGGCATCTCATTATGTAAAATTGGAATTGTTTGAAACAGGAATAACAACTTTGGCAAAATATTCATTTTGATTGTTGCAATTTCAACAAGAAAGGATAATCTCAAATTGTGCCAATGTTTAAAGTCTTTTTGAATGCCTGTCCAGACTTTCTTGTAATTGTTTTTATATAACTCTGAATTTTTGTTAGTAATGGCAATTCTTAAATATTTACACTTTTTATTGATTTTAAATCCAGATTCTTCAAGTACCTCAAATTCTTCACCTTTGGCTAGATTTTTCATAATGGTAACCATTTTTTTGTATACTTTCAATCCTGAAGTTCTTTCGAGCTCCTTCAGAAGCTGTACCACCACTGTTACTCCTTTAGTAGGTTCTGCCACTGAGATAAGTAAATCATCAGCATAAACTCTGAGTTTATATTCAAAGCCGCCAATCTTAACTCCTTTAATCCTTGAATTTCTTCTTATGTTTCTATTTAAGATTTCCATGACCATTATAAATAATAGTGAAGATAATGGGCAACCCTGTCTTGTGCCCTTTTGTATCTGGATATGGCTTGTTTCTGCCCACCCCCCCGCCATTCATGACAATTTAAGCTCTTTGAGTTTTATACAGTATATGCTTTGATCCGTCTCTTAAATTTATTACCAGCCTGCAGATATTCTAAAATTTAAAATATTGTTGTCCAAAACACATTATCAAATGCCTTTTCAGCATCCAGGAAGATCAAAGCAAGCTTTCTGTCCTTATAGTTTTCATGGTACTCAATTAAGTCCAGGACATTACAAATGTTCTCCCTTAATGTCTATCTGGAAGGAAGCGTCGCTGGTTTTCATGTAACCAATTGACAAGAATTTTCTCCATTCTGTCGGCTAAAATGGAAACAAATATCTTGTAATCTACATTTATAATTGATATTGGACATTAATTTTTAGAGTACAAATGTATCTTTACAGTCTTCTTTAGGGATTAATAAAATGTTAGTTTCTTGCCAAGTTTGTGGGAAATGACGTTAATCATAGAATTGTAGAGTTGGAAGAGACCACAAGGGCCACCCAGTCCAACCCCCTGCCACGCAGGAAATCACGATCAAAGCATCCCTGACAGATGGCCATCCAGCCTCTGTTTAAAGACCTCCAAGGAAGGAGACCCCACCACTTTCTGAGGGAGTGTGTTCCACTGCCAAACAGCTCTTACTGTCAAAAAGTTCCTCCTAATGTTGAGGTGGAATCTCTGTTCCTGGAACTTGCATCCATTGCTCCGTGTTCTAGTCTCTGGAGCAGCAGAAAACAAGCTTGCTCCATCCTCAGTGTGACACCCCTTCAAATACTTAAACAGGGCTATCATATCGCCCCTTAACCATCTTTTTCCAGGCTAAACATAGCCAGCTCCCTAAGTCTTTTCTCATAAGGCATGGTTTCCAGACCTTTCACCATTTTAGTCGCCCTCCTCTGAACACGCTCCAATTTGTCAATATCATTTTTGAATTGTGGTGCCCAGAACTGGACACAGTATTCTAGGTGAGGCCTGACCAAGGAGGAATAGAATGGCACTATTACTTCCCTTGATCTAGACACTATACATCTATTGATGCAGCCCAAACAGACTACACAGAAACAGTCTGTAGTCTTAACACAGACTACAAAATATTTACCACAATACTTACAGAAAGGCTGAAAAAGTACTATCCGAAACAATACATGAGGATCAAAACGACTTTTTTCCCGGCTGGAGGAGAGTTCTAGAGATACCACGTACTTTCAAAAAGACAAGCATAGGGGGCTAAAAGCAAATCAAGCCTGAACTCTCCTAGAAGCCAAAACTGAACTGAAGCTACCATACTTTGAACAGACCATAAGACAATGTGACTCATTGGAAAAGACAATAATGCTCAATAAAGTGGAAGGCAGCAGGAAAAGAGCAAGACCACATTGCAGTCAATCAGGGAAGCCATGGCAATTGGTTTACAAGACCTCAACAAGGCTGTTAATAAAAGAGTGTCTTAGAAGTCTTTCATTCATAAGGTCACCATAAGTCAAAGCCAACTTGACAACAATTAACGACAACAAATCCTAAAATGACTATGTCTACGTATGACAAATTATGACTACTGTCTCTTTCAGTTGCTTTTTGATAACAAAGTATATGAAGCAGTTCAATAGACTAGGATCTTCTATGTAAAACAACCGTCTATACGTATAAAAGGCTTGGGTAAGTACATTAGGTCTGGGTATGTTTCCAGTTCTTAGGTATGTTTCCTCTCCCAGTGTGCTGATTGGCTGCTCAGGAAACACACCCAACCAATCACCACCCACATGCAAATTCCCTCTCCACCTCACAATCCACTCCTGCCACTCAATCTGCATCTACACAATCAACCTCACAAGGGCCCCTCCCTCCTCTCACTCCCTCAGCCACTCACCAATTATGGGCTGTAACAGAACCCAGTCAGTCAACTGCCACCACAACGGGACCCAGGCAGTCAACTGGCAGCAGCAGGTGGGGGGACGCTGCTGCTGCCATTGCAATGGGACCCAAGCAGTCAACTGGTGGCGGCAGCAGCAGTGGCAAGGTGAGTCACTCTCAGCAATTCTGGGAAAAGTATGGAACTCTGAGAAGGGGGAGGAGGAATTTAAATCCATGGGCCTACATTACAGGGTAGTCATGAGGTCTACTGGGCATTTTGGGGGGAGTTTTTTTTTAGCAGTGTATGATATGCCAGGTCCAGCTAGTATTAGATAATAGCCTCTCCTTTCCTCAGTCCACTACATCAGAGTATGCTATTTACACAAAGGAAACAGACAGGTAGTCCAACAGACAAAATCATCAAATTGGCTGTGGGCATTACTGGTTGGCAATGTTGGTCTTGCTCCCAGAAAAACAGTTGAGTGAGCACTGACTTGCGCTGATGGTAGACGTAGAATAACAGAACCCTAACAGATAGCTGACAAGAGAAGAAGGCAGAAATCAGATCTACTAAACCAGACCAGATCCTCTTGAAGCTGCAGGCTTTTAAATGAGGGGTCCCCTTATACAAGTACAGTACATGTACAGTACAAATTGCAGATCACCTCTTTCTCCACAGACTGAACCATAAAAACCACATGGTATAAAAACATGGGTTTTTTAAAACACAGAATGCCAAAAAAATTTCACATGGAGCACACTTTTTTGTTTCATGTCCACAGAGAGAGATGTAATTTGCGAGTATTTTGGAGCAGTGTGTGTGTGTGTGGGGGGGACAGACATTGAGAACTTGTAAGCATCTTGCAAATCCTTTGGTTTACTGCATCTGATGTTTAGGGAACAGGGCTTCTTCACAGAAAACTGGGTGACATTCTATGACCTCTTTTGACCCAGTAAAAAGCCATTTTTTCGTTACTACTATACTAAGAATGGGCAAGCCCCCAAACCATATGCATCTAACCACATCCTCACTTTCTAAGGAGATGCTTCTGCCTGTGCTGTAACTGAGCTACAGACTCCACTTTGAACTATGAACACATATAGATTTGTAGACTCAGTGCCACCCATTCAAACATTGAGCCAAAAGGGGGAAAGAAACCTTCACAGCTCCAAAGAGAAACCAAAGAAGGATGTTGTACTCAATATGCCATGCTTGTCAATTATCTTTTGTCAGCAAGTGCTTGTTTTATTTTAAAAACTATGCTTCTGTGTAGTCTTTGCCAAGAAACCCATGCTGACTTATTTCTCTCACCTTCACTAGAAAGGCAGGATGATACCTTTACAATGGAGGACACATGATAAATAATTCTCTTGGTAAAGACACAATAGCTTCTCTTGCTCTAGTCCTCATCATATCCCCCTACTCAAAAGAGAAGAGCAGGGCTTAAGTTTTCCCCCCTTTCCTATTGCACAAGAAGCCTAAAGGCAAGTACCAAGGAGACTCTTCGCCCCAAACCACCCAGGACCACATGTTATTTTGCATAATGATGCAGTGCATCACAGTAAATGCAAAATAACATGTGGTGCCAGGCAGATTGTGGAGAAGTGTCGCCTTGGTAGTGTCCTTCAGGCTTCTTACACAGAGGCAGCCTCACTGAGATATACTGACACTTTCCCCCTGGGTTGACAACACTGTGGATCAAAGCAGAGTTAGTAAGAATTATGTAATGGTGTAAATCATTTCAAAACCCTGGTGATGAAAAACAGGACTTTCTAAGTGCCACTGAAACTTGCAGCCATGGTACATGACACAAAAGGAGTGCTAAAAGCAACTGATAAGATCTGCAGCTATATACATTTTCATGCATGTATTTCCCTCAGTCACAGATGGAGCACTCAGACCTATTATTATCATTATCATTATTAGATTATTAAGACTGAAAGGTAACACTAACCTTCTTAATTTTCTATTTCTTTATCATTTTCTCATTGATTTCTTTGGATAATTTACCTTGGTTTTTAAAAAATTATTATTATTACAACCCATTGCCAACTGCATATTTTATTTTCCTACCACACAAAGGCCACAGTCCTGTTGTTTAATCTCTTACTGGGTGCCTTCAAATAAATAAATAAATAAATAAATAAAATCCAATCATGGTGTTTTCTTAGCAAGATTTGTTCAGAGGGAGTTTGCCCTTGCCTTTCTCTGAGGCTGAGAGAGTGTGACTTGCCCATGGGTCACCCAATGGATGTCCATGACTGAGTGGGGGATTTGAACCCTGGTCCCTAGAGTCCTTGTCCAACACTCAAACCACACTGCACCACACTGGCTCTAAAAAGTGGGGGGATTAGGAATATTTTATTGGAATAAGACCATTCTACTGAAAAATACACCCGACTGCAAAAGACCGTAACAATAATGCAAAAATAATAATTGTTTTCCTCTTTTCTTACTAATACAAAAATAAAACTATCTATCCTAGCACTAATACATTTTTCCTCTTAATCTAAATGCACAATAATCACATTATATTTACACATTACAATTATACCTATTTGGAAAAGAAAAAAATCAATAAAAGATTAATTAAAAATAATACAAAATAATACAAAATACAATAATAATAATAATAATATATTTATTTATTTAAAATATCCTTTTATGTTATTGCTGGGCTTGTCTCACTAAACCACGGCCACTAAAAAGGTGGAGACACTGAGGTCGTTCCCGGTCCCCAAAAAGGCGGGAGTGACAAGCTGGTGCCCCTGGGCTTATCCGCGGCTCAATGGGGAAGATGCGTCTCCCTGCCCTCTCCAGCCTTGCCCTGCCCTACCCTTTCTCTGGCCCAGGAGAAAAACTCCGGCCACGGAAGGTGGACCTTTGCAGCAAAGCCCGCCCGGCTGAGGAGGAGCAGGTGTTCGGGAGACCAAGGCGCGCTCGCCACGCGCAACACCCGGGCCGGCCATTCCCACGGAGTCCGCATGCGCTGCCACGAAAAGACCTTAGAAACGCGCGTGCACTGGCCCGAGGCGCGAGGCGACTTTTTTTTTTTGGCGCCCAATCAGAAGCGGCGAAAGGGAACTTCCAGCGGGATATAAAAGGCAGCTGGGCAGCAGGGCGTGGCAGTTGCTACTCAGCCATGGCTGGTGCGGTAGAAAAGCAGGTAGGGCTGCAAGTGGGTTCTTTAATAGAAGGGGGCATTAAATCCGAACTACTTTACCTCGTGCCTCTTGCACTGGGGGATGTGTGCCTAAAGTTGGTGTTAATTTGATTACCATTTTCAGTGTGTTTCCAAGACGATACACACACACACACAAACTTTGGGAGAGGGACTCATTTTACTCGGGGTGCTGATTCAATCTTGTCCTCTTTGACTAGTTTGGATAAGCACGTGGCGGTTGTCTCTGTCTTTGTCTTGGGAACGGGATATTGGCCCGTTAAATTGTTAAACTGTTAAATTGATATTTGTAAGCCGCTCTGGTAGCCTTTGTGGCTGAAGAGCGGGGTATAAATAAATAAATAAATAAATATTGGCCCCGTTTCCCATCCCTTCCATCCTGCACTTGGCTAACTCGACTGGTAGGCTTTTTTTTTTTTTTTGCTACAAATGTATTTTACAAAACTTAGCTGCAGAAATGTACCCCTTAAAAATTTGTTTATACATAGAAGTCGTACCCCCGCATCCGCTGATTCGCCCACCGCTGATTCAGTTATCCGCGGTGACGATGATGGGGGGACGGGAGGGGGAGGAGGGATCTCCTGCCCCCTCCTTTCAACGGAGACCTATGGTCGCGCGGGGGGGGCAATGGCGATGCGGGAGAAGGGAGTGGGTGGAGTAATCTCCTGCCCAGGGCTGGTTTAAGGAATGTGGGGGCCTCTTGCAACGCTTTATTCTTGGGGGAGGCATATGTTTAATGCCTGCATGGCCGGTTGCTTCTGCAGAGCGTGTCTGGAAGTGGTGTCACCTTGCTTCGAAACAACAATGCTACAACCCAGGGAGAGGGGGTATTGCTTGACATCAGGGTTGCTTAGCAGCGGACACTCCCCCCAATCCCTGTGTTTTGCTTTTTATTCCCTACTTTCCAATAGCCAAGGAACTATTTCTCTGTCTTTGGAGGTGTTTTCCAACAGAAGCTTGGATTGTGGATCCCTGCAGGGCGGAAGCAGGTTGGACTGGATGGCCTTTGGGGGTACTTCCAACTTGAGCTGTTCGGCAGTGGAATATGCTGCTGCCTGGGAGTGTAGTGGAGTCTCCTTCTTTGGAGATGTTTAAACAGAGGCTGGATGGCCATCTGTTGTCAGGCTGTGCTTGGGTCCTGTCCTGTCTTCCTGCAGAACAGAATGGGGTTGGATTAGATGGCCCTTGAAGGTCCCTTCCAACTCTAAAATGATTCTCTGAAACTATGGATTGAAATGACAGGAAGAGAGATTCCCCCTAAACATTAGGAAAGAACATCTTTAGTTCCTTAGTTGTGGCTTCTTGCATGGCAGAATGGGGTTGGACTAGATGGCCCTTGCAGGTCCCTTCCAACCATAAGATTCTATGAAATTGGGCTTTTCAATATTCTAAGAGCTGGTGGAGTCTTTTCCTTCTTTGGAGGTCTTTAAACTGAGGCTGGATGGCCATCTCTCTGGCTGTACTTGCATTGTTTATTCCTGCAGGGCAGAAGGGAGTTTGACTGGATGGCCCTTGGAGGTTCCTTCCAAATCTAGGATTCTGTTTTTCCGGGTTGCTTATTGCAGTACTTCCACATTATAGAATCACAGCAGTGTGATATATCACTTTCAACAGCCATGGCTCTGTCTTACAGGATCCCAGGATTTGTAGTTTTCGTGAGGTGCTGGCATTCCTTTTTGGCAGAGAAGGCCAAAAGACCCTGCAATGCTACGAATCCCAGGGTTCCATAGGATTCAGTTGTGGGTCTTAAAGTGGCCTCAAAGAGAGGCCGGATGGCCATCTGTCAGGGTTGCTTTGATTGGGTATTCCTGCATGGCAGAAGGGTATTGGACTGGATGACCTTTGGACGTCCCTTCCAACTCTTCTATGATTCTCTGAAACCATGGATTGAAATGACAGGAAGAGGGATTCCACCTAAACATTAGGAAAGAACTCGTTAGTAAGAGCTGTTCGGAGTGGAACACACTCCCTCGGAGCGTGGTGGGGTCTCCTTCCTTGGAGGTCTTTAAACAGAGGCTGGATTGCCATCTGTCGGGGAGGCTTTGATCAAGATTCCTGTGTGGCAGGGGGTTGGACTGGATGGCCCTCGTGGTCTCTTCCAACTCTACAATTCTATGATTCTTTTATTAGTTCCTTAGTTGTGGCTTCTTGCATGGCAGAATGGGATTGGGATATCTTCCAACTCAATGATAACAGTACAGACATCCCTTCCTTTTCACAGCTTTCCATCTTGTGGTTTTGTATATTCATGGAGTTGGCTTTGTCTGGCCTCCCCCTCCCTGGGACTGCAGCGGTGGCAGCAGCACTACCATTAGCCGCCTGGCCATTCATTTGCTGGGCAGGCAGGCGGGGGCGCACAGCAGTGTGGCGATGGTGGCGGGACTCTCCTGGCCCCGCTGAGGCTTTGTCTGGACTCCCCCTCCCCAGGACTGCAGGAGCCACTCATCCCTACCTCCCATCCGGGGGTGCAGAAAAGTACTAGCCACCGCCAGCTCCTCGCACCCACACGGAGGAGAAGATGAAGGGAGGCCGCCACCACCACCATGAGGAAACCGTATCGGCTGCTGCCCTTCACCACCTTTGTGATGCTTTTGCTGGCGCTGAGGGGCCTGGCTGCCTCTTGTGGTGACATCTACCTCCCGGACTTGGCACTGAGCAGCAAGAGGGGAGAGCTGAGTGCAAGGAGGGTGACAGTGAGGCGAGAGGATGGCGGGGCAGCTGCTGGTGGTGGTACTGCCGCCACCATCTTGGGAGGGCGAGGCTGGCCAAAGGCAACTCAGCGAATACACAAAACCGTGAAAGGGAAAGCTTCAAAAAGGAAGGGATGACTGTATAGTGCAAGTATAATACAATAGAGAGACATACTCACTAGAAGAGTTTTCTCCTCAAAACCACTGAACTTGATAGGTGGCTTCAGACAAACTCCCTTCTGTCCCCTTCATTCCTCATTTAGGATTATAAAATAATGTCCATGAAGAATTTCACTGCACTTCCAAAGCTAGACAGTTTGTTGCTATTTAAATGATCCATTGGACCATCTTGAGATTGCTATTTTAAATTTTTTATTAGAACTATAGAACAAGTAATAACGTGCAACAACTGTGGGTAGCAGAAGCACATGAATAATCTGATTAACTGAACAAAGAAAGTGAACAATAAAAATAAAATTGAAAGAAACTGATGACCATATATGTCCTGTTATTTAGTTCCTGTCTGTAGAACTGAACTTCACAATAAAATATAGTAATTAAACAGTCTAGTTTCCATGTGTATCAAGAAGCTCATTCCAAAAAGTCATCTGATGAGAAGGCAGGTTGGTGACTTCATTGTCATTAACAAAATCAAAGAAAGGAAGCCAATGCTGGAGGAAAGTGTCCTTATTTTTAAGTTGCTTAGATGCCTTTATAGTGTGTGACAATTTTTCCATTTGGATCATCATATTCATTGTTTTGTTCCACCATGTGCTGAGAGTAAGTATGTCAGGTAGCCTGTCTGTCCTGGTTTTTGAGTCCAGCCAGGTACCTGCCATGAAGAGCAATGAAATGGTGACATTCACTTCAATACCTTTGTAATAAAGCTCTTTAATGGTGATTATTGTTTGTGTGATTTCAAGTTTAGACTGAACCTTTACAGATTGACAGATCTAAAGATTCACGGCATCAGATCTAAGCTATACAGAGGCTTGACTTTTGATTCCCACCCCCTCCTGGGCAAGTGATTAACTTTCGCTTCCCCCTCTCTTGGGCACACATTCCAAACCGCCCCCTCCAATTCCCACATCTTATTCCCAGACAACTCACAGCTGCACAGCCTTGAGATTCCAAAGCTGTAAGCTTTCAGTACGCTCACACATTCCATGCCCAATCACTCCATCCCCACCTCCTGCTCTTTATGGCAGGTACCTAGCTGGACTCAAAACCCAGGACAGACAGGCTACCTGACAAAGATTACCTTGGGTTTTCCGCGCTCTGGCTATTTCTATGCATGCAGTAGATCAGTGATGGTGAACCTATGACACACGTGTCAGCACTGACACGCGTAACCATTTCTGATGACATGTGGCCATAGGCCTCCCCCCACCCCCGACAACCTCACCACCCTCCCTAAAGTGGCGATGGGGGCTTCAAAGCCCCGGTCACCACTTTCCTCCACCCCCCCTCCCTAAAGTGGTGATCGAGGCTTCGAAGCACCGGTTGTCACTTTCCTTCACCCTCCCTAAAGCGGCAATTGGGGCTTCCAAAGCCTTGGTCACCACTTTCCTCCACCCCCACCCTTCCTAAAGTGGCAATCGGGGCTTTCAAAGCCCCAGTCGCCACTTTCCTCCACCCCCACCTCCCTAAAGTGGTGATCGGGGCTTCAAAGCCCCGGTCGCCACTTTCCTCCACCATTCTGCCTCTCTAAAGCGGCGATCAGGACTTTGAAGCCCCGGTCGCCACTTTCCTCCCCCCTCACCAAAGTGGGAATCTGCGAATATGCGGAACTGCGAATGTGAAATCCACGCGTGTGGAGGGACAACTGTAGTCGCAAATGTTTCATCCTCCCCTATTAGACACTCTGTGCTGGAGGTCTGTAGGCCAAAACAACAGAAGTCCGGCACAGAGTGTCTTGTTCTGGGACTTCTGGTTAAGCCCGGATCTTTGCCCTCACTTCTGCCGGCAGAGATAATGTTTTTTCCTCAAAGTGACAACACCACTCGAGTTATGCTCAGTTTTTTGGCAAAGTTTGACACACCAAGCTCAAAAGGTTGCCCATCACTGCAGTAGATAGTAGGAATGAAATCATATCCTCATGCTTAAGGCTGTTGTTCTCCTGAGAATAAATTGAAAGTAAGAGCTTTGGATACAGTTTAATCATTTGACTTGTCATGTTTGAAATTTGTTCTAATACCTCGTTCCAAAAATTACAGACAACAGGACAGTAATTCCACATATGGGTATAAGCACCTTTTATTTGACATTCTTACCAACAGTAGGGTGAGCATCCTTTTGAAATCAAAGTAAGTTTAGTGGGAATAAGATACATAGAATCAGAGCTGGAAGGGACCTCATAGGCCATCCAGTCCAACCCCTTACTCAATGTAGGATCTCCAGCTAATGCATCCCCATCAGGGAGCTGTCTGGCTTCTTTTTGAACATGTCCAGAGAAGGAGACCCACCACCACTCTAGGCAGTTGGTTCTACTGTCAAGCCTCTCTTACAGTCAAGAAGTTCCTTCTAATGTTCAGTTGAAGTCTACTCCTGTATCTTACAATCTCTGCAGCAGCAGTGACTGGGCCTGCCCCTTCCTCTGTGAGGTACGTCTTCTTTGTTGCCTTTTTTGAAGAGAAAGACAATGTTTGGCCTTCTCCAGTCCTCTAGCACTTTACTTTTCCCCAAAATTTCTCAAAAATGATGGCAAAGGGTTCAGAGAGTACATCAGCAAATTTGTTCAGTACTCTGGGATGCAGTTTGTCTGACCTTGCAGATTTGAACCCATTTATATTAGCAAGGTGATTCCTGACCAAACCACTATCAATCTTGTTTTGCAATCTAGATCCATTGTCAAGGTCTCTGCTGCTGCATGGAAGCACACAGTTCTCTTTTTGGGAGAAAACAGAAGCAAAATAGGTACTGAGTAATTAATTCTGCCTTTTCCTTGTGATCTCTTAGCATTTTGCCATCCTTACTGATCAGTGGCCCCACTATCTGCTTGGTCATTCTCTAAACCCCTTGGGTTGCTCCTTTCTTCCTTAGCCAGTCTCAACTCATTCTGAGTTTTAGCTTTCTTTATATTATTCCTGCAAGTTTGAGCTACACATCTGTACTCTTCCTTGGTGATTCATTCTTCCTTCCATTCTTTATACATACTCTTGTTTTCTTTTCACGTCCACCATGAACTTGCTGTGCAACCATATTTGCTCTTTCAGATGTTTCCCATTTTTCTGCTTCCATGAGATTGCTTGTGATTATGTTTTTTGCAAGTCCTTCAAGAACTCCCACCTTTGCTGGGTGTCTTTTTCCTTTAGCATGTCTAGCCATGGGATTTCACTTAGTATTTCCATGAACTTGTTAATGGAATCAGCTTTCCTGAAATCCAAGGTCAATGTGTGACTATATTCTTTTGTGCCCTGTCCCACAATAATGAATTCTAGCCTTACATGGTCGCTTCCCCCTAAATTACCTACTAGTTTGATTCCAGTGACCAACTCCTCCCTGTTGGTTAGGATCAAGTCCAAGACTGCCAACCCCCTTGTTCCTTCTTCTGCCTTTTGAAATAGGAAATTATCTGGAAAGCATGTCAGGAATTTGTTGGAGAGCCTATGCTACACAGAGTTTGTCTCCCAGCATATATCAGGGTAATTGAAGTCCCCCATAATTACCAATTCTTGCATCAGAGATTACTGAGATTAGTTGCTGAAAAGTATCATCTACCACCTCTTCTTGGTTTGGTGACCTATAATAAACTCCTACCACTATGTTGCATTTATTTATTTATTTTTACTCAAATGCTCTCAGCTGGTCCACTCTGATCATCCTCATGGATGTCTGTACAATTGGTTGTTATGTTGTTGTTTTTTTACATATAATGCTACTCCCCCTCATTTCTGCCACATCTTTTTGAATAGGTTATACCCTTCAATTGTATTATTCCAACCATGAGAGTCATCCCACCAAGTCTCTGTTAATACCTATAAAGTCATATCTACTTTCCTGCACTATGACTTCAAGCTCATCTTGTTTGTTTCCTAGATGCTCTGTGTTGCTATATAGATCTTTGAAGCTTTATTTGTTCTCACCTATTAATTTACTGTCATGTTTCTGTGGAGCACATTTCCCCCTTAGCTTCTCCTCTATAATTCACATCCTTGTGTTTAGAGCTTCCCTATGGGCATATGTTTGGAGATGATAGCTCAGTCTCCCAAGGATTTCATTTAAAGCCCTCTTGATCAGTCTTGTCATGCTATTACCAAAGACATTCTTCCCAGTCTTTGTGAGGTACAGTCCATCTGTAGCCATTAGTCCTTTGTCTAAGAAGTGAAGACTGTATTCCAAGAAACCAAACCTCTCCCATCTTCACCATCTATATAGCAGTCATTCACTTTTAGTATCTTCTTGTCTCTGTGTAGTCCTCCATTCTTATTGGCAGAACTGATAAGAATACTATCTATGCCTCAAACCCCTTCAGTTTCCTGCCCAAAGCTTCATAGTCAGAGGTGATCTGCTCAGAGTTGTTCTTGGCAATGTCATTGATGCCCAATGAATAAGGAGAAGGGGTTACTGATCTGTATTCTTGATGAGTTCTGGCAAGTTGTCAATGATACTCTGGATATGTGTGCCAGGAAGACCAAACACCTGTCAGACTGGCACACAGGTGCCTCTATACCTCTGAGCAATGAGACCCCAACCACCAGCACTTTTCTTTTTTTGTGGTTGCCGGTTACCTTGACTCCTTCCTTGGCATGCAGTTTACCATGATTGCTTAGTTGGAGAGGTTCTGAATCCCTTCTGTGGTCTGCTCATGACATTGACTGTCCACCAGGGTGTTTCCTTACTGTTACAAGCCTCTTCATTTTCCGTTGCAGTTTCTTCATGTTGGTTCTGTAGGATCAGTTTTCCCAGTGTTCTATCGTGGAAGTCCTCAAGTTTCATGATACACTGAAGGGACTCAACATGTAGCTGTAGTGCATTGACCTCTTCCAGGAGAGCTACCAATTTACACTTGTTGCAGGTGTATTTGGTGAGGTTTTCTGACAGGAAGACAAACATTGCAGCAGAAAACTGTGGATTCTTCTGTTTCCATCTCTGCAGTTATTTCTTTCCCTTTCCTTCTTGTAATATCTATATAGAATATAACTGCATGTGTTACTGACTCAAAAGGTTGCTGCCTCTTCCCACCAGACTGTTTTTTGTTTTGTTTTTTGCTCACAGTGACTTCAGCAAAAGGCTGATTGGAAGAGGTATGCCACTGAGCTGCTACGCTCCCTGAGCTTCACCATTTATACCATTAATGTATCACATTTAAAATGTTTTCTTTGATATAGACTGATTGGGATTTATATGGAGGAGTAATCCAAATGCAGGACCAATCAGAGTCTAAGACTGTAGTTTGAAGCGCCATATCCCAAGCATGCTTGCAGGATTTCCCATCACTGTATGCAGTTTGGATAAGTCATTTATATAATTCCACTGCCTTACCTTTATGAGAAAAAGTGGAGCTTATGCAAAGAACCTCAAATAAGTTGGGGAGCAGGGGATTTTGCCTTTTGACTTAAAAAGTTCAGTCATTGAGGTAGCCTCCTTGATTCTTACTTGAGACTGTTGTCCTATATAAATGAGGCAGTTGCATGAACTGAAGGTGTGGCTTCTCATGCATTGTAGTTATTGTAGGCACCGCCTAACAGCTGTGCTCATGGAAGGCATTGAAAGTGGTGGTGCCAGTTTGATCCATGTTGTGTTTGCAGGTGCTGTGGAGTGATAATAACAAAGCTGACCTTCTTGACTGGCTAAAAGTTACAGGAGCACAATTAGTGCAAATCAATGGCCAGAGAAAATATGGTGGCCCTCCACCAGGTATGTAGAAAATTCAACCTATGAGAAACACATGTGATCTAACTCATTGTTCCAGGCATTTGTGTGTAGTTTGGCTACTGGCAATACAGAGAGGCAGCATCCTATCTTACAAGGTAGATTCTCACTGTCACCAGTGGCAAATAATTGCTGTAAATCTCTCTCTTTAACAAGAACAATTTTCCCCATGTCTAGTAGTGGAATGTCTGGAATTCCCTGCTAATACTCTGTTCATGGATGCTTTATGTGAACTCGCCACGGGTCAGCATAAGAGGGGCGCTCCAAAAAAAGCGATATAAGGACTCCCTGAAACAACATCTCAGGCTCGGCCAAATTGATCACCAGCAACGGTCCGCCCTGGCCTCACATCGGGAGGCATGGAGACACACTATCCACAATGCTGCAGCCTTATTTGAGAACTCACACCAAACAAGTCTTGAAGAGAAACGACAACGCAGAAAAAATCACAACCCGGAAACATCACCCAAGGAAACCTTCTGCTGTGCTTTCTGCAACCGCACTTGTTTATCTCAGATTGGCCTTTTTAGTAATCAGCGCGCTTGCAGAAAGCGCGGGATGAGTCCTTCCTGAATCTTCGTTTGTGAAGAGAAGCCAGAGAGAGAGAGAGAGAGAGAGAGAAATGTGAACTTGAATATACGTCTCCATGCACCATTATTTTGTAAAATATTATAGGGCATAGATGGGGAACCTTTTTTAGCCCTTGGGCTGGATAAGTTGGGGAGGTGGCATTCCAGCAGTGAGCCGGGCTAAGGCCATGAGGTAGAGCCAAGATGTGAGTAGATAAGGTAAAAGTGAAGTGTAGAGGAGCAAGGTAGAATTATTATCAATTTGCCCATCTCTCCCTGCCCCCCCAGCGTGCAAAGTTCTGTTTTGTTCTAGATATGTCTACTCAGGAACAAGACTTAGTTAACAGCTTATCACACGAGGTAGGTATACTGCAATTACAGCAGGATAATTGCATTTTTGGCTGAGATGTATCACATGACATTGTTCTTTTGTTCTCCTGGAAGAAGGCCATTCAGAAAGCATTTCTTTTACAGCCACAAAAAAATCTCTTAATAACCTCCTTTCTCACTTTCTTCTGCCAGAGTTTCTAGTGCAAAAGTCCAGTTGTGTTTTATGCTGATTTTGGATGTGGCTTACATGTCTCTCACTTGGATTCTTATATTGGTAACGTTCTGTCTACCTCCGGTAGTTGGGGAAGAGAACGGGTAGGAACAGGTAGAAATTTCAATTTGATTTCTTTTCAATTTGGAATGGAAAAGTAACTGAGAAACTTTTAAACTTCTTTGTCCATAGAAAAAAAAATCCAGTAGCAAATACCCCCCCCCCAAAAAAAACCTTGGGACTTGTCAGAGAAGCCAAGAAGGCAAAAGCTTTCTCTCTCTCTCTCTCTCTCTCTCTCTCTCTCTATATATATATATATATATATAATCTCTCTCTCTCTCACACACACACACACACGCAAATACATGTTCATGCCTTGAAATGTAAGTGGGAATGTGTCTCACTGTTAAAAGGGCATTTATTGCATTAACCCTGCCTTCTGTACTTGTGATTAAATAAATGCCTTTTTAAATGTTAGACTGTCTTCATTTATATTTCTATGTGTTTGGGCATCTCATTATGTGTATGTACGATTAGTCCTCCATATCCATGAATTTCTGCATCCACAGATTCAACTATCCACAGCTTGAAAATATTCCACCAAAAAAATTTCCAAAAAACAAAACTTGATTTTGCCATTTATGTAAGGAACACTGTTTTACTATGCTGTTGTATATAATGGGACTCGAGCATCCACGGATTTTGTCCACAGGGGGTCCTGGAACCAAACTCCAGTGGATACCAAGGACCCACTGTATGTGAGAGACTGAAGCAGGTGCAGCTGCAAAAAGGAAAGTGTGTGAGTTCCCATGACTTATATTAAAAAGAGAAAAAAATATAATTGGGGAATGGGAAAGTGAGGGCGAGCTCCAGCAAAATGGCCAAATAAGGCCAAACTAGGAAGAGGGGTGGGGATAATGTTTTGGAGAAGGTACTGGGTGGGCAACTCCAAGCCCTGTGTGTGATAAGGCTTTAGTGCAAATGAATGCTACAATCCTGGAATGTTTCCCAAGGTGTGAAAGGAAAGGAAGGAATCCCAACTCTGTATCCATGGATTTGGCATCAATGGATTCCACTATCCATGGCTTGAATATATATATATATATATATATATGTTCTAATAAGCAAACCTTGATTTTGCCATTTTATGTAAGAGACAGCACTTTGCTATGCCACTGTATATAATGGGACTTGAACATCCATGGATTTTGGTATCCATAGGGGGTCCTGGAACCAAATGCCCATTGTAAGAACCCATTGTATAACATTTTTTAGAAGCAATGCTTTTTTAGCAGGAGAAGAGCCTGGTGTGAAACTCCCTAGTGTAAAAGGTATTGTGTTTAAAATTTAAATGCTTTTAAATACTACATATCTCTAATCATTGGAGCTGGATTTCACTGAACTGAAGGAAGGTGTCCAGTTACTGATGGGAGATGCATGGGGCTTTTCTGCACATTGCTGGAGGAAGAACACAGACTACAGAAAAAACTTCTGTGCCACATGAAAACTCCCATGGACTGGATGTTCCTCATCCCTTTGTAGGGGTGCCTTGTATTTTAATGAGGTGACAATAGACTGTCAGTGACCCCCCCCCCCATTTTCTCTCCACAGGTTGGTTTGGCAGTCCGCCACCATCTGGTACAGAGGTTTTCATAGGGAAGATCCCACAAGATATATATGAGGATAAACTAATTCCTCTTTTCCAAAGTGTGGGAAAGCTCTATGAATTCCGCCTCATGATGACATTTAGTGGGCTTAACCGAGGCTTTGCCTATGCCAAGTATATGAACCGATACAGTGCTCAGAAGGCTATCACTGTGCTCAACAAATATGAGATCCAGATGGGCTGCCGCTTACTTGTTTGCAGAAGCACTAACAAGTGTGAGCTCTGCATTGATGGCCTAGCTCTCTCAGTGAAAGAGTACCAGCTTTTGCCAATGCTACAGGAGCTTACCACAGGAGTCCTGAGCATCTCCTTGCACCCAAGCCCTTTCAAGAAGCAGCGGCAGCTTGCAGAGGTGAAGTACATCTCCCACCAGGCTGCTGCAATAGCCAAGAAAGCTCTTGTAGAAGGTTTGTGTAACTTTATGCTCTAAGGGAGGGAAGAGGATGGAACACGATGTTGCTCATTTGCTGTGCACACCACTCATTGCAATGTGGCAGGGATGAGAAACAGTTGCTCATCCTGATGTTGTTGGACTGCAGTTCCAACATCTATCATGATTGGTTGCATGGGCTAGGACTTGCAGATGTTGCAGCCCAACAGTATCTAGGGAGCCATATGTTCCCAAATCTTGTATAGTGGGTCCTCTGTATCTGCAGGGGTTTGGTTTAAAAAAAAACACCACGGATAGCACAATCCACAGATGGTAGGCTCCTATATTAATTAGTGGACATCACCATTGTAGATATGTAGTGGTACTGTTTTAGGCATGTGTGCTGCCATTTTAGGTATGTGGTGCCACTATTTTAGGTATCAGTGATGATCCATGGATGTCAAATCCACGGATATTGAACCCGCAGGTACAGAGCACCCACTGTACTAAGTAATTGATTTGTACATTAATGTACAAACAGTTACTGTTGATGAAAAATTCAATGCCAGTATTAACCACCCCAGAAACCTGAGCTCTATGTTTGTTACAGTATAGGAGGGACTCGAAGCTATAACTGGTATACTCATAAACACGAATGATTCTCGTCAGCAGCCATAACACTGGCTTTTCTTCTAAACATGGTATTTTTCCTTTTCTTGCCTTGGTGCATGTAGCTTTGATTTTCAGATTAGAGCTACTTTCAAACTGATAATTGACTTGTATGATAACGTAAGTTGTTTTTCCTCATATGCAGGTACTTTGTGTCTGTGTGGAGACCAGATTGAAATAGACTGGTTGAAACCCAGTATAAAACAGGGGCTGCATAATTCATCAGTGCAGGCCATCCCAGAGATCTTGCCAACTGGTTATACTTGCAGAGATGGCCTTAGCCAAGAGCTCCCTGAGTCTGTGGACAGCCACAAGCTACCAACACTGGGCAGTGTGTTGGACTACCTGAACTCACAATGTGAGAAGCAGCACCTGGGGAACCCTCAGATCTTTACAAAGTGTCTTCAAAGGAACCCAGAAGGCTGGCTGCAGTTCTGGTATCATGTAGTCATACCCAGGTATGCGTCTCCCTTCAGTGGGTTCGTCTGGATCAAGCCAAATGATTCTGGCCTGGAAGACAGTGAAAAGGCCAAGAATGTTGTTGCATTGCAGGTACTCAGTGCCCTGGGTAAGTGCCTTTTTCACATCTTCATCTGGAAAGAAGGAATTATTTTGTGTTGTCTAAAGTCAGAACAGTATTTCAGATCATACGGCAGAACAAGAACCACTACTGTGAGTTTATTGTGGTTGGAAGCTGAGCAAGGAGGGCATTGCATTCTGAACAGAACCAATAGAAATCTGTCACAGGTCAAAACTGGGAGCTTTTTAGAAGAGGTTTTTGCTTCTGTTAATAATGTGTTTGATTTGCTTGCCCAAGAAGAATTTCTCTTCTCTTCACACTGCACAAAAGTGTACAAAACTGAAATACTCAAATTTGACAAATTTTCTGGAGTAGCAGCAGTACCACCACACAGACTTGAAGAATGGGGTAGGGAACGATATGGAAGCTGCCTGGTTATCTCTTCCCTCTACACCCTTCCTTGTTGTGCCCCCTGATATGGGGTGAACCTGATCCCTCAGGTTCATTTGGTTCCCTAGCTGTGTTGTGTAGAGAATGCAGGCCCAGGGGCAGGACAGGAAAGTTAAGGATGGTGACAGAACATTTCAGTTTAATGGCTTCAGAGAATAAAACCATACAGCATACAACTTCAGGCTTGTAGAACATTTATTGGTGGAGCATCACTTACTAGGAAATTAATTATTGGGGAAGCCTATCTGGTTCATCTAAAAAAATTGACACCAACACAACACAAGTGCTCTTACATAGTGTTGGTATTTGCTCATACGTATAGAGTTAGTAATCCTTAAGTGGCAGTGGCAGTCTGTTTTCGACTCTGTTTAGCTGCTCACTATTAAAATTTTACTGCATCCTTCTTGAAAGTATCTCAAATGTTTGTCATAGTGCCCTCAACTTTATCCTTACAATCTTCATCATTGAACAGACAGCCTGTAAGCACTTAGAAAGTGACTAAATGTCAACATGGGTTTCTCAAAAACAAATCATGACAGACTAATCCTATCTCTATAGATTTTCCTTGGTTTTTTTCCAGGCTGTGAGGCCGTGTTCTGGAAGAGTTTATTTCATGGTTACCACGGAGTTCATCGGACGAACTGAAGCACCTAAGCTGGGCCCTACAGGCTAATGGTTACTTCAGATCAGACATCACAAGAACAGCCAGACCCAGAAAAAAACACAGGAATGAAGAAGAAAAATAACCACCCAAAGGGAAGGTACTATTACCATCCATCAAAGGAGTCACAGGCAGAATAGGGAAACTGATGAGGAAACACAGCCTCCAAACAATCTACAGACCAACCAGGAAAATCCAAGAAATGCTACGCTCAAGCAAGGACAAAAGACCCTCTCACAGCTGCAGGAGTTTACCGCATACCATGCAGCTGTGGACAGGTTTACATAGGGACCACTAAATGCAGCGTGCAAACACGAATCAAGGAACATGAGAGACACTGCAGACTGGGCCAGCCAGAAAAATCAGCAGTAGCAGAGCATGTTATAAACCAACCTGGACACAAAATGTTATTTAAAAACACCGAAATTCTGGACCAGACCAACAACTATCATGACAGAATGCACAGAGAAGCTATTGAAATCCAAAAAGACCTGGACAACTTCAGTGGGAAAGAAGAAACCCTAAAAGTAAACAAAATCTGGCTGCCACTCCTGAAAAACACTAAAATCAAAATTCAACACTTGCAAATGAACTCCACCCAGGGACAGGGTGATTTCCAGCAGACAGTGGACCATTAGCCAACCATTAGCCAAACAGACACTAATCCTCCTTGCATATCTCCACCCAGAAACTAGCCATTCAAATACACAAATTTACATATCCTCTCCAACAGGGGTTCACACACACTCCTACCCAACCATTCTCTGAAGATGCCAGCCACAGATGCAGACAAAATGTCAGAAATAAACTCTTCCAGAACATGGCCTCACAGCCTGGAAAAAATCCAAGGAAAATCTATGGATGCCAGCCTTGAAAGCCTTCGACTTCACATTAATCCTATCTCTTTTTATGATAAGAGTTACAAGCTTGGTAGATGAAGGGAATGCTGTAGATGTAGCATATCTTGATTTCAGTAAGGCCTTTAACAAGGTCCCTCATGATATTCTTGTAAAGAAGCTAGTAAAATGTCACTACACCATGTTACTGTTAGGTGGATTTGTAATACGTTGACTGACTGAACCTAACCAGGCTGGCTCCACAGTTCCTCTCACCTTGCCTATGGTCCCCCTTTCCGATCCCTTTTTGGATGTGGGTCCTGGGCCTCTAGGTGACCTTAATGTGGACAAATCTGTTTAAAAGTAGTTTCTTTAATAGTAAGCATGACCACTCCTTGTTCAGGGTGAATAATGCCAGTCTGAGACATTGTTAACAAATTAACAAACAAGGTTATTTATTATATCCAGTAGAATCATAAAAGCTAAATCCCATCTTGGGAGAAAGGCAGGATATAAATCCAATAAATAAATAGTAAATAAATTTATTTACCATGTTCCAATATTTGTTTACAGCTATATGAGAATATACAATAATATTCCCTTAAATTGTGTCAGATCTTGCCCTTCAATCACTTTGGACATCTAGTATGCATTCACTCCCACTGACTCTCACAACTGACTCATCCATTTTTTTCTCTCAAGAGTCAACTGTCAACTTTCAAACTGGCTTTTTTAAAAAAAATCCCCCTCTCACCCACAAGGGACCCTCCCTCCCATTATAGCATTCTCTGTACTGGGATTGGCTGCCTTCTGTTACAAGTACTGCTTCACACCCATTTATCCAAGCACAACTCAGCAACATAATTGCAAGGTTTTTTCTGTAACAGTTTCACAGGTGAAAATAAACATTCATAGCCTTTCATACTGATTGTGAGACTCACTATTGTAAGACTGGAGTATGAGGTATATATATCTTTCAGAGCTGACTATTGCATGAACCTGGGAGAGCCAGGTAAAAAATAGTTTTGGTTAGCCCCAAGTCTTTGATAGGTAGTATGTCTAAATATCAAGGCACCAGATCCTGTCTGATCTTGGAAGCAAAGAAGGGTCAGCCCTCGTTATTTATTTATTATTTATTTATTGTATTTATACCCTGCTCTTCAGCCACAAAGGCTATCAGAGCGGCTTACAAATGGTTAATTTATGCACATGTTTAAAAATAAGTTAGGCCCCAAAAGCTCTGGTAACAACCCATGTCTTGACCTAACACTGCAAAGGAATCAAAGTCACTGCCAGTGTTGGTACTTGGATGGGAGATAGCCATTGAATGCCAGGTGCTGTAGGCTATATTTCAGCGGAACGAACTAGCAAAACTACCTCTGAGGATTCTTTGCCCAAGAAAACCCTGTGAAATTCATGGGGTTGCCATTAGTTGACAGAAACTTGAAGGCACATACACTATGATATGTTTCCAGGACTACTTTCTGCTACTGAAATGTTCCTCTGATAGCAGAATGTGTGTTTGTTTGTTTTTTAAAGAGCATGAAGTTAGTGGAAATTTATATAAAGGTGTGCTACTGATGGGAGTATTCCTTGAAAAGTTAAGTTACATTTAAGACTGCTTCCACATAATGGTTTGGGGAGGCCAAGTCTAACATTTTTGCAAAACATAATGTCTGATTTCTTTAAGGACACTAGTACCAATATTACCTATTTATAACACAGAAATCTTCTTTTAGTCACCTCTATACAGTCAGACCCCCATATCCGCTAAACCAGTATCTGCAGTTTCCAGTATCCGTGGTAAGTCCAGGAACCAAACCCCTGTGGATATGGGGTCCCGACTCTATAGCAACACTGTCTGCATAAGAAATTACTAAACATCTAGTTTTCAGTGCTGCAAGGAGGAATTTTCCATGGGTAATTTCCAATAATAAAAAGTTTCTTCCTTCCCCCCTCTCTCTAGCTGTCCTTGGCTTAATATCATAATTTTCAAACTGATAAAAACATTAAATAAATTGTTTTTAAAGGTTAAGACATTTCCTTTGTGAAATACATACACTTGTTTAACTTTATAGTGCTAGATCAGTTGTTTTGAATTTGCAGTAGAACAGTAGTCCAAATATCAAGAAATAGGCATGGGGGCGGGAGGGTGGGAGGGCTGTTGCTGAAGAGGAAAGGAGCGGTAGCCTGAAAATGTTTGGGGACTACTGTTCTAAAGTTTTAACTCAACACTTAATACAATTTTGTAAATTTTAGTGTTTTAATCATCCACAATATTCCCCCCCCCATTCTAGTATTCAACTCTTATGAAGATGGCAGCAACCATTAGGTGTAGAAATTCTTGGAGCTGACTATTATGTTTACCATAGACACAAGATTTACTGGGCAGGATCCTGTTAGTGACATCAGCTGTGTAGGTGTGGCTTCTGCAGATATGTGTCTCTTTTTGGACAGTGCACAGGGAACTATTCTATAGCCCTTTGCATCCTGTCCAACCTGCCCCCAGCAGTTGTCAAGCCTGAGGAGGGGCTGATGTTGTTTACCAGTGGGTAGGGGACAGAGGGAGAAAGCAATTCAGATGATGTGAAAGATACAACTGGTCTGTCTCTGAGGGGAAGAAAGAGAACATTGTACTCCAGCTGAGAGTATATCCTCATGTCTTTCCCCTCTAAGCTGAAACTAGCTGCTGCTTCATACTCTCCCTCTCAGTCTCCTTTTCAACAAGGAGCAGCTGCCCTTCCCAGGCTTAGAATCATAGAGTTGGAAGAGACCACAAGGGCCATCCAGTCCAACCCCCTGCCATGCAGAAATACACAATCAAATTATTCCCGACAGATGGCCATCCAGCCTCTGTTTAAAAACCTCCAAAGAAGAAGACTCCACCACATTCCGAGGCAGTGTATTCCAATTCCAAACAGCTCTTACTGTCAGGAAGTTCCTCCTAATGTTTAGGTAGAATCTCTTTTCCTGTAGTTTGAACCCATTGCTCCGTGTCCTAGTCTCTGGAGCAGCAGAAAACAAGCCTGCTCCATCCTCAGTATGACATCCCTTCAAATATTTAAACAAGGCTATCATGTCACTTCTTAACCTTATCTTCTCCAAACTAAACATGCCCTGCTCCCTAAGTGGCTCCTCATAGGGCATGGCTTCCAGACCTCCCACCATCCTGGTCGCCCTGCTCTGGACACTTTCCAGCTTCTCAATATCCTTCCTGAATTGTGGTGCCCAGAACTGGACACAGTATTCCAGGTGAGGTCTGACCAAAGCAGAATAGAGTGGCACTATTATTTCCCTTGATCTACACTTCCCTTGATCTAGACACTATACTCCTGTTAATGCAGCCTAGAATTACATTGGCTTTTTTAGCTGCTGCATCACACTACTGATTCATGTTCAGCTTGTGGTCCACTTAGACTCCTAGATCCATTTTGCATGTACTGCCGTCAACAGCTGCCAGCATGGAGGGAGTACACAGAATTGTGTGGATGGAGTGTTACACTCTGCCTGCTTGATGTAGTTTCTCGGCCACCATTTCCTGATTCTTTTGGTGGCTTAACTCACAAGTCCTTATACTGTGCAGTTCCTGACAGTTTGAAAAAAAGAAGTAATTTTCTGAGTTTCTTCTGTGTTTTCCAAGATTTCCCAGTATTTTTCCACTGGGAAAATTGAAATAACTGTCCTGAGGCCAGGGTGGAATGAGGGGGTTATCTCTAGTTCATTCTGATTTTTCTTCTCCCTGGGCATTTATATCTCTTAACGTAGCTAGTCACAAAATATCAGAAAGAGAAAGTGATAAAGGGAAAAGCCAACCTGCTTGAGAGTCTAAAGTTATCAAGTGGTGGCCTAGTGTGGAGGAAAGCAGAAGTGCCTGACCTACAACCACCTGCCATCTTTGTTCGTTCATAATATCTCTGGGTCCAGATGATGATGATGATGATGATGATATTTTTTAACCGCCTCTCCCTGTGGATCTGGAGGCATTTTTTTTTAAACTGCCACCAGACAACCTGTGTCCAAAAAGAGGAAAGACCTTAAAGATTATGTGTATCTATCTGCAAGCCAGGTGCTATGCTTTGCTAAAAAAAAATTTAAAAAAATATCTGAAGTGGCAGGGGACCTTGGCAGGTCCTTTGAGACATGCCTGTGGGCACAACGGAGCCCATAGATGCCATATTGGGAACCCTTGAGTCAAACATTCAGTTTCTGCCATGGTGGAAGTGAGTTAATAATAATAAAATTTATTTATATCCCACCCCTCTACAAAATACAATCGAGGCTGCTTACAATGTTTAAAATATATACATATAAAACCCTCCTTCCCACCCTCACTTAAAATACAATTAAATAATTAAACATTTAAAAATACTTAATAAATACTAAAACACACCCACACACCATAAAATAAAATAACTGAAATAGGGATCAGACCAATAGGATTTTTTGTCTCTTCTGATGGCCGGTTATCTATTCAGGAAAGGCCTACTGGAAGAGATCTGTCTTAAGAGGTTTTTAAAAGCTATTTAAGGTGGTAATGTGATGGATCTCATCCGGCAGGCCGTTCCATAATCTGGGAGCAATAGCTGAAAAGACCCTCTGGGAGGTCAAAGACAGCCTAGTTTTTAAAGGTTGTAGTAAATTCCTCCCAGAGGACCTGAGCGCACAGGGAGGATTATATGGAAGGAGGCGGTCCCAAAGATAGGTAGAACCCAAGCCATTTAGAGCTTTAAAGGTGATAACCAACACCTTGTACTGGGCCCAGAAACTAATGGGCAGCCAGTGAACTGATCTTAAGTTTGGTTTTATATGGTCTCTTCTAGATGTACCTGAGGCCAGTCTGGAGGCCATATTCTGTACTAGTTGAAGTTTCCGGACCAAGCACGAGGGTAGCCCCATGTAGAGTGCATTACAGAAATTAAGATGGGAGGTTACTAGAGCATGTACCACGGTCTCAAGGTCCCCGACTTCCAGGAAAGGGTGCAGCTGGCGTATCATCTAAAGCTGATAACAGGCACTCCTGACCGTTGTGTTTACCTGATTTGTCATCTGGAGTGACGAGTCCAGGAGTACCCCCAAAATGCAAACACAGTCCCAGGAGGAGAATGTAACTCCATCCAGGACTGGAGGTTGTATCCTAATACCTGGGTTCGGGGCTGCTACCGTGAGAACCTCCGTTTTGTCTGGATTCAGCTTCAATTTGTTTTTCCTCATCCAGTCCATTGCTGCCCTAAGACAATCATTGAGAGAAGAGACACCATCTGAAATCAGAGCCAAAGACCAAGACGTGGAAAAATGTATCTGGGTGTCATCAGCATACTAATAACACCCTGCCCCATGCCTCCAGATGATCTCTCCCAGTGGCTTCATATATATGTTGAATAGAATGGGGGACAGGATGGCGCCTTGTGAAACACCACAATTAAGTTCTTTCCTTGCAGAGCAACTGTCCCCGAGCATCACCCTCTGGAATTTACCCGAGAGGAAGGAGCGGAACCACTGCAATGCAGTGCCTCCGATTCCTAGCCTTCTCAGGCGATCCAAGAGGATGTCATGATCTATTGTATCAAAAGCCGCTGAGAGATCCAGTAACACCAACTGGATCTATGTTCCATGTGCAAGTCTGAGCTGCTGCTCGGGTTTTCATATAGACCAGTGTAAAATAGACTGGTGGTTTTTATCCTGTGGTCCACAGACCCCCATGGGGCCTCAGTAACCTCACAGGGGGTCTGGAAAGGCTTGAAGGCTATTTAGCCCACATGACAGGAGCCAAGGCAAAGACTGGCTGGCTTGGCCTGTACATTGTTCTTCAATCTGCTCCAGCCACAAATTTGCAGGAAGAAGCAGGAGAAAAGTCTTCCTTCCCCTCCAGTGCCTCTGAGGGAAGGGTTAATGGATGATGTAATTGTATTGCTGTTGTTGTTGTTGTTGTTTTAAGGTTTTAAATCTTAAGTTTTGGCGGTCCCTGATAAAGAAAAGGTTAAGAACTACTGAGATAGGGTCCTTCTTTCCAAAGATATTGCCTTTCTCAAGAGTTGTTCAGATTTGTTTTTCTTTTTCCAACAGGATGCCCAGTGGTGTAACAGGAGTGTTGCCGAAAAACACGACTCCTGCGTATGGGTGATGCCTGTGTGTCTTGTTCTTCCTCTTTTAAGTTGGCTCTGAGGGCAAACCCATGTGAATAGTGGGAGCCTCACCTTATTTGTCTGTTTTTGTGGGACATTGCTTCCTGTAACTTAAGTTATACTAAATTGTTTGGTTGAGTTCATTCTTTGAGCAGCCCCTGCAGTTTTGGAAGGAAAGGATGCATGCTTGTTTGCTATCAGATGACATAAGTGTAGGTCTCATGGGCTTAGTAAAAGATTACATTCATAAAGCACTAGTACCTTGTAAGCCTGCAGAGGCCTGGACTAGAAGCTAAACTAAATATGGAGTGTGCAGGAAACCCTCATTTCCTGGTAAGTGCCCAGGAGCTTAAATGTTCCTAACCCAACTGGGTTTTCCCTTGTCCTTGGATCACAGACTGAAAAGAAAACTTTGCTTAACACCAGTTGTCTCCACCTCTCCTGCCAATGTACAGTGGTCCTGAATCAGGGTGGGCTCAATCCACTTACCAAGATGTAAGAAAGACATTAAGGCTTCATCACACAGAGGGTATTCAGTGTAGCATCTAGTTCAGCCATACAATGCCAGCTATGGTTCAATTTCAAGGGTAAGAGCTGTTTCCTTTCCTTCATGTTAAAATTGTTTTCTTTGTATTCTGTTTGAAATGTGTTTTAATTTGTTTGCATAACTTGCCTTATTGGTCAGATCCCTTAGGAAAGGGGTGCATCAGACAGATATGTAACATCAGAATCATTGGTACTTTATATTAAAGCAGTTTTGAAATAAAAGTCTGCAGTGTCCTTTTCTGAACTATTAAAAATCTAATTTGTAATCTGCTAAAGTGCCAGTAGTACTATTCTCATTGTGATGGGAATTTCTGTGACTAGAGATGGTATGTTGCTTGCTCCTGCATCTTCTGTCCTTGATGTATGATTTGATCTCTTTTAACTAGAATGAACAGGGGTACATCTGGCTATTGGGTGAATAGAAATGTTTGCATTAACTAAAATGTAGATTCATGCAGACTCCTTGACACAAGATAATTCTGAATAGAAGTACTTTGCCTAACTACAATAATTCTCAAATCTACTATGTAGGAAACTAATCTCTTGTTTAATCTTCACTGATAGCTGTCTTGTACAGATACAAACACGAGAAGATGCTGAAACAGAGAAAATTAGTTTTTCTGTAAGAATTCAGTACTAATGTTCTGCTACATTGCAAAGAAACTTGGTCATCAATTCTTAATGGATAACATATTCAGTAATTATCTTAGATTTGTAACCCCTGTTGTAATTTGAAGCCACAGCAAAATGAAACTTTATAAATTGAACATGTTCTGTTTTTATTAAATGACAGACTACAGATCTGCAGCATCAGTAATTCATAGTGCTATCATGAGGTAAAAGCAGAGATGGTAATTGATATGTCCTCAGTATCACCAGTAATTTTCTGTTTCTGTATCATGTTAATCAGACAGCAAGAACAGTGGTGGGATTGACTTGCAACATAAGACTGGCCTGCCTGCTGTTCTGTTAGTAAAATGGTGATAGACTTAAAGGATCTTCTATGCAGAAATTGTCTCTTCATATTTTTCAGGTAAGGGACCTTTAAGTAGAAGCAACTGATCGATTTGATGTACAGTGCTCTGGCACAGTCAGCTATTTGAATGTGATGCTTCAAAAGTACTGTTAGCAGCATAATGCCACCAGACAACCTGTGTTCAAAAATGTTTTTTTTTAAACTGGTTGTCTAGAATGATTCTTTGTATTTTGTGAGGAAGTGTAGCTTCAACACAGAAGGTATCCCATTCACCCACTGCCTATCCAGCACAGGTCCTCAACTTTCAATATACACAGTGAATGCATCCCTAGATGGAAGGAAATACCACTTTTCCCTGAGTTGTGTGAGTTTCACAAGCTATATAAATTTTATTTATTTATTTATTTATACCCCGCTCTTCAGCCTCAAGGTTATCAGATCGGCTTACAAGTTGTTTTAAGTAATAGCTATTTACACATCTACACTGCATTAAACAGTTTCCAATGTGTGTTAGCTAATTGCCCCCCACAAGCTGGGTACTCAATTTACCGACCTACGAAAGGATGGAAGGCTGAGTGAACCTTGGAGCCCTCTGGAATCAAACTTGCAACGTGGTGACTTGCAGTACTAGCATTTAACCACTGCGCCACCAGTGCATCAACAGTTTTTCCACTAGTGAATCGTAATTAAACTGAAATACTGTGTTGAGGGAAGTCAGTAAGGTGAACTTTGTGTGCCTTGACTATTATGTTCAGAATTTTACTTCAAAATTGTTGTTCTAATTGTGCAAAGCATAGAATCATAGAATCATAGAATTGCAGAGTTGGAAGAGACCACGAGGGCCATCCAGTCCAACCCCCTGCCATGCAGGAAATCACGATCAAAGCATCCCCGACAGATGGCCATCCAGCCTCTGTTTAAAGACCTCCAAGGAAGGAGACCCCACCACGCTCCGAGGGAGCGTGTTCCACTGCTGAACAGCTCTTACTGTCAAAAAGTTCCTCCTCATGTTGAGGTGGAATCTCTGTTCCTGGAGCTTGCACCCATTGCTCCGTG
Organism: Gambelia wislizenii; assembly: GCA_030847615.1. Lineage (NCBI taxonomy): Eukaryota > Metazoa > Chordata > Lepidosauria > Squamata > Crotaphytidae > Gambelia > Gambelia wislizenii. The sequence goes on from JAUMIR010000004.1 coordinate 180,052,551, forward strand.
TTCCAGTCTCTGGAGCAGCAGAAAACAAGCCTGCTCCATCCTCGGCGTGACATCCCTTCAAATACTTAAACAGGGCTATCATATCACCTCTTAACCGTCTTTTTTCCAGGCTAAACATGCCCAGCTCCCTAAGTCTCTCCTCATAAGGCATCATTTCCAGACCTTTCACCATTTTAGTTGCCCTTCTCTGGACACTCTCCAATTTTCTAGGGATGGCAAAGTGTTTACCCCTGCCCCCAGATTTATCTGTTGTTTTTCCATTCTATTTGCCTAATTAATGCAAATGTGTGTCCTTCATGTTTTGGATTGTGACTTCTCTCAGCCTCAGCTATCCTGGGATCTGTAGTCCCACTTGGAAGCCACCAGTTTGCCTGCCCCTTAAGTATGTAACTACAGCAGCTTTAAGCAGGTTCATGATGAAATGGCGGTATGCTTTCATAATTAATTCGGAAGAAGTTGTACCCATAACAATGCCACATTCTCTTTACATGAGAAGAGTGTTTTGTTCAAGCAGGTACAGGAGTCCTGTATTACTTCTTAGGCCTTTTGTGGTAGTGAATTTTAAGAGGTTATGAACAAGAGATCAGAATTCCTCTTATTCCTCTGCCCTGCTATGCTTTATGTAAAAGCTGCCAGGCCTAAATGTAGTATTGGTCAGGGTAATAACAGTTCTGGAAGTAGGAAAACATATCTCTCATGGTTGAGGGGAGAGCATGCCCCCACCTTTTTTAACCTATGAGAGAGACTTGCTTGCTTAGGCACACTGAAATGACACCATGCCACTTCCAAGGTGCAGTTTTAGCTGCTTTTGTCCATACTTTATTGCTCTGGGAGATTTATTGGAAAATTGACCTACGGTAAACCTGCTCCTTTGCAGGTGGTTTGGGAGAATTTTACCCAATCTTGGAGCAAAACTGTCCTAAAGTCAACATTAAAAAAAAAGGTAGGGATTTGGAGGGCTACCAGGTTTCAGAGATTGCAAAAGGAGGGTTGGGATTGCATATTCCCATAAACTGCACTTTCTTCACTCCTGCTTTAAGCTGTCAGGCAAATGAGCAGGACATTTCCCCTTTGTATTCTGAAGGGAGGCCAGTTCAACAGACACTTCTTGGAGAAAGATTGAATTAGGACTTCCAGTTTTTGAGTATGTGGGGTGGAACGGATGCTCAGCTGTTACCAACATTCTTTAATGTTACCATTGTTTATAAGGGGAACAATCTGAAAAAGTTAATCGCCCCAAGGATTTCTCCTGTATCAGTATAGTATGCTACAAATTTCATGGTAGCAAGAATAGTTAAGCAATTTTCAACAGTGATGTGGCAGCTTAAAAAGCCAATGTGAGTCTGGGCTGCATCAATAGGAGTATAGTGTCTAGATCAAGGGATGTAATAGTACCACTTTAATCCAATTTGGTCAGACCTCAGCTGCAATACTGTGTCAAGTTTTGGGCAGATATTGACAAGCTGGAACATGTCCAGAGGAGGGTGACCAAAATGTTGAAAGGTCTGGAAACCTGAGGAAGAGGTTAAGAGGTGACATAAGAGCTATGTTTAAATATTTGAAAGGATGTCATATTGAAGAAAGAGCAAGCTTGTTTTCTGCTCCTCCAGAGACTAGGACATGGAGCAATGGATTCAAACTACTCAGGAAAAAAGATTCCACCTACACATCAGGAGGAACTTCCTGACAGTAAGAGCTGTTCAACAGTGGAATACACTGTTCCTTCTTTGGAGGTTTTCAAACAGAGGCTGGATGGCCATCTGTCAGCATTGTATATCCCTGCATGGCAGGGGGTTGGACTGGATGGCCCTTGGTAGCATCTTCGAATTCTGTGAATCTAGTTGAAAAGGAATCGGACAGCTACCTCAACAGTTGCAGAATCATATTTTTAAGAAGGTCCGTGCAAGGGCAGCTATCTACATGAAGTAATTTTTAATGCATGAGAGACAATATGAAGCTGGTATTCAATATCAAAACATTAAAATTCCATAATTTTCCTCACAGTAGAACTGGTTTCAGAAAATCTGAAATATAATGCCACTACATGATTTTTAAAAAAAAACAAAATGGGGCAGTTAATTCTGTATGTACAATGTCTGTCTATTAAATGAGACTGATACAATAACTCATCTTTATTTGTATGTATTACAATTCTAATGCTTGTCCCCTTCAGTATATTCCCTGTTCACACTCACACACCAATGCAGTCTTGTTTTCCACTGGTCAAAGGTGTGGAGCAGATCTGTTTCTGTCAGCTGTGTCAACACATCTGCTGTTTTCTTTGTACTGCATCAATTGACTCAAAATGTGTTCCTTTAAGCACCAATTTCACTTTAGGAAAAAGAAAAAAGTCACATGTTGCCAAATCTGGTTAATATGGAGGATGTTTAAGTGTATTAATGCGTTTATTGGCCAAAAACTGCTTCACAGAAAGCGCTTTATGAGCAGGCACATTGTCTTGATGAAGAATTAAACCATTGTTCCACAGTTGTGGTTTCCACCCCCCCGACCTTGGAGATTTTCAGACCGCGTTTTACCGTGGCTCATGCGGGAGGAGCTTCCGGGAGAGGGATGGTGGTCTTGCGCGGCAGAGGGTCGTTTTCGGACGCTGCCGTCCCTCTCCCGAAACCATCCGTGTCACTTCCGTGAAGCTTCGGAAGCCTCAGCGCCATATTTTAATCACAGGCAACCTCCGTGATTAAAATATGGCTCTGCGGCTTCCGAAGCTTCACGGAAGTGACACAGATGGTTTCGGGAGAGGGACGGCGGCGTCCGAAAACGACCCTCTGCCGCGCAAGACCGCCATCCCTCTCCCGGAAGCTCCTCCCGCATGAGCCACGGTAAAACGCGGTCTGAAAATCTCCCTTGACTCTTTTTCTCAGCTTTCTCAAAATTTCCTTATAATAATGTTGGTTCACTGTTCTGCCTTCTGGAACCCATTCTGCCAAAATTACACCCTTGATGTAAAAAAAAAAAAAATCTCAATGAGCATGGCTTTGAATGTGGACTTTGACGTGCTTTGACGTGCTTTTTTCATTCTTGGTGATGATGGTGTTTTCCAGTGCATTGACTGTTGTTTTGTCTCAGGATCATACTGGAAATTCCAGGTTTCATCACAAGTGATGATTTTTTAAAAAAAGGTTTGGGTCTACCTCAAGTTGCTTCAAAATGTCATGTTGCCCAACTTTTAAACTTAGCATTTTTCTGGCACACAACAGACAACACAGCTGCTTTAAACGACGACTGACAATTAACTGAACAGCCAAGAATGATGTGTGTCATGCAGGTTTAGACATGTTCAAGGTCACCACTCAAGTGTTCACAATTAGTTCTCCCTGATTTGTCTGAAAGGTAGAAACAATCTCATTATTTGATAGACAGACTTCATACTTCAGGAATCTGATGGTCTTGCAATAGCGCCTCTACCACATCATGGTTAGATGTGGAAGGATGTCCTCCCCGACTCCCCCTGATATCCTTACTTTCAAGCTTTTTTATGCCATGAACTGCTTTCCTGACAAATCCTATGCCCCTTCTCTCTGTGTTTATGTTTTAATTTTGTATAGTTGTTTTACCATCTACAACACCAGTTCTCCTGGTATTTGTTCCTATTACAAAATAACAATTGTACAACTTTTTCTTTGTTAAATCAATAAAACTTTATTTAAAAAGAAAGAAATCTGAGTGATGGTGTACATACTCTATTTCATTTTGCCCTTCATCTACCCCTTTTGCAGGGAATTAAATGAGACAAAATGGCCCCTCTGACATTATGTCTGTGGAGATATGGGTGCAGTTTGCCAGCTGCATAGCTTTTCTTTGGCCCAGCCTTGGGAGATCTTGCAATTGGCATTAATCATAGGCCTCCTGAGATCAAAGCAGAGGAAATCTTCACCAAAATCACACAAGATAGGATTATTGTTTCTCAAGGGTGTGATCTGGGATAGTCTTTATTTTGACAGACATCATGAAAGGATAATGGGAGGATAATATATTAATAAAATATATTAATAATATATTAATAATAATATATTAAAAACACTGGCTGTTTTAATTCTGCTTCCAGCTAATTGCAGAAAAGTAAAACTTTCACAGTACTAAAAAGCCCCCTCCCAGGTGTAAATAATCTGTGGTGAGCCCCTGTGCTACTTCCTTCAAGTAGCTGCCAGCATTTTAGCCATTTAAATCCTGTTTAAATTTAACTCCCTCACCCTCAAACCTCAGTGCTGCAGCAGGGAAGAAGATACACACCCAGTCCAATCATGATTCCTATGTATTTTAGGAGGGAAAAGATCTCCAGAAAGCTGAAATTATTTTAGTTCCCTTAATTCTAAGAGACCCCCCGAGAAAGAAAATAAATCTTTCTAAATCCATCAGCTGTCACCTTTATCTCTCCCAATTTATAGTAACAAACTGTTTTTCTCATGAAGATAACACAATACCACTTGCACAGAACTGCTGAACTTCAATGAAATTTCTTCCCACTTGGCTTGACGCTGCCGTACTGATTTCATTTGGCCAAAAGACAACAGGCTCAAATATTCTTCTGCTTGGTCCACAGTACTGGGATGCCTGTCACTGGAATTTCTGTGAAACCCTGTCAATTTCTGGATGGACAGATCCCTTCAGAGGAACAAACCCCTCACATATGATCAATGTCACTCTCAGTCACTGTCACTCTCTGTGGCCACACTGTCTTCTTCTAGTTTTGCAGGCTCTTCTCTCAAATCTGCAAAGAAGTCCTCCCCACTACCAAATGCTTTACTACTCAGTGCTTTCAGCTGGCCACTTTTCTTCTTCTTTTTTCTGTAGTCATCCACAATCACTGAGCTAAGTGAAGAGATGTCCCAGAACTTCACCTTCTGGTCATGGCCACAGCTAGCAAGGAGTGGGCCAGTATGACACCGGGCCAACTGCTCAATAGGCTCCCCTACATGCTGCCCAATGCTGCCTATCACCCGGTTGGGCAAGATGTTTACTGCCCTGCAACAACAGCAACAAAAAGAACTCAGGTCAGCAAGAAGCCAGTTCCTTTGTAACAATTCTCGTAAAGTAATTCTGCTGCAGGATGTTCAAAGTGGGGAAAGGAATAGAAGTATAGTGTAAAGAAATAGAAGTATAGAAGTATAGTGTCTAGATCAAGGGAAGTAATAGTGCCACTCCATTCTGCCTTGGTCAGGCCTCACCTAGAATACTGTGTCCAGTTCTGGGCACCACAATTTAAAAAGGATATTGACAAATTGGAGCATGTCCAGAGAAGGGCGACTAAAATGGTGAAGGGTCTGGAAACCATGCCTTATGAGGAAAGACTTAGGGAGCTGGGCATGTTTAGCCGGGAAAAAAGACGGTTAAGGGGCAATATGATAGCCCTGTTTAAGTATTTGAAGGGGTGTCACATTGAGGATGGAGCAAGCTTGTTTTCTGCTGCTCCAGAAACTAGAACACGGAGCAATGGGTGCAAGCTCCAGGAACAGAGATTCCACCTCAACATTAGGAGGAACTTTCTGACAGTAAGAGCTGTTTGGCAGTGGAACACACTCCCTCGGAGAGTGGGGGGGTCTCCTTCCTTGGAGGTCTTTAAACAGAGGCTGGATGGCCATCTGTCAGGCATGCTTTGATCGTGATTCCTGCGTGGCAGGGGGTTGGACTGGATGGCTCTTGTGGTCTCTTCCAACTCTACACTTCTGTGATTCTAGGGATTCTTGATGTTCTGTTCATCCTGCTGCTCAACAGTCTCCCTTCCTGAGCTAGCCAGGGTGGTCTCCAGGGCGGTGTTGGAATATCTGTGGCTTGTGATGCTGGGGGACTTTAACATCCACGCTGAGGCTACCCTGGGGTCTGTCCCAAGTGGTATCTGGACCCACTCATGCTGCTGGGCACACTCTAGACCTTGTTTTCTATATGGGGGTGGGATGATGGTGATCTGGGAATGGGCAGTGTAACACACTCCGTTGGAGCGTGGTGGGGTCTCCTTCCTTGGAGGTCTTTAAACAGAGGTTGGATGGCCATCTGTCAGGGATGATTTGATTATGTATTCCTGCATTGCAGGGGGTTGGACTGGATGGCCCTCATGGTTTCTTCCAACTCTACAATTCTATGATTCTATGAATCTCAGCTAGGTTTCTCAAATTCATTTTAACTACTTAGATAAATTCATGACAAGTGACTATTTTTCAAAAAAATAAATCTGTATACTGAAATAACAGAGAAGAAGAGGCATCTTATGCCATGGAATGCTTCCCCCACTCTTCTCTATATGAGGGAGTTGTATTAACAGATACACTATAAATTCTGTTTAAAATATAATCAGCATAAGAATGGAGCCAAAAAGAATACATTTTTTAAAATCTCAAAATGGGGAATACTGTATACTGTTATTCCTGCACTACCTTCACAGAAGTCCATCCAATTGTTCTATATTTATTTCATCACATTAGCAGTTAAGTTGGTCAGTTACCAATTCTCAGCGTTTTTAGGCAACTGGTCCAAGCAACTAGGTACAGCTTTGCCTTGGAGAATGGCCTCCGTAATCAGATTCAATATTTTATCACCTGTCCAAAGATATATTCTGTCTCTCACCATCTCCTACTAAGAGCCCTTACCCCAACATTCCCAACTGTACACTTGAATAATAGAATCATAGGCTTGGAAGAACTCATAAGGGCCATCCAGTCCAACCTCCTGCCATGCAGGAATACACAATCAAATCATTCCAGACAGATGGCCATCCAGCCTCTGTTTAAAAACCTCCAAAGAAGGACCTCTGAGTAGGACCTCTGCTTGCCTGCCTAATGTTAAACCAGGCCCTTCTCTCGGTAGGCAACCCAATGCACTCTCACCTGATGACTCCATCTGTGGAGCCTGTGCACACAATGCTCTCTGTTATGGGAACCATGCAGTCAATGGATTCTGCCTTCAGTGCAAAACGATCACTGGTAGCACCAAAGCCATCCCAGTTGAAAAGGTAAATGGTCCCTTCACTGGAGCCACAGGCCACTTTCTTCCCCCTCTGACCAAGAGAGAAAAAAACAGAGCTTAAATAGAAGAAAGCATCATCACCCCACCTTCCCTCCCATGCAAGAGACAGCTGCCGGCCAAAGGTCTTTTCCCCATGAAGGAACATTTTACTGAAGATCAATTCAACATAGAATACTTAGCAGGAAAATACTGAGGTCTCTACTATCATTTGTAACAAACTATCAAGATCATGGGTTCCTAGCAAGATGCTATAGTAGGAAGCCCTTTCTTAAGGATCACAGAGAAACAGTACTGACCTTCATCAGAGAGACAGCTGTCAGCTCCCCATTCTGAGGCTCAGAAAGTAGCTCAAAACGCCTTCTCTTGATGTTGAAGACTCCCATTGTTCCATCTCCACTGCAAGAAACAGAACAGTACACACTGCATATATGTATGTATTTATAGGATAGTTATTTTTCAGCTTTCCACTACAGCAGCACCAAAACAGCATAATTACACCCAGCTGAAAGGTGTTTCTAGACAGATACTTTTATTTCATGCCCAGGCAACAGCAATCTATCAAGGGTTCTTGCAACAAAGAAAAAAATAACACTGTGTTTGCACGCGCACCTATGACACAAGCTCTTGACTTTCTACTGCAGAAACATACAAAGCATCTCCACGATGAGAGTAAGCCTATTTCCACATCTAGTTTAGAGGCAAGTGTAGGAGTACCTGGTGGTTAGCAGCAGTTTCTTGTTTCCATCCACAGCCATGTCACTGATGTACTCTTCATGCTGTTTTGCTTCCATGATGGTGGTGCCTTTGCGCAGGTCCCACACTTTCAGTTCCCCACTGTCATCTCCTGTAGCAAACAAGTGCTCATCTATCACCAACAGGCTGTTCAAAGCAGAACTGCAGAAATTCCAGGGATTTAATAGTAGACCCCAGGGTATTAGCCAAGGTATTACAGTATAACTTATTCCCACTCAGAGCTATTGCTTTCAGTGAGGTAGGATCCCACATAGCACCTCTACTCTGAGCACACTGTGAAGAAGGGAAGCATCTGCAATCTCTTGAAAGAGCAAATGCAATAATTACCCTGATCTCATAAGGTAAGATTTCTTCACTCTACACAACTCTCCTAATAGTGTAAAATTGTGTAGGATGAAGAAATCCAGTTTAAAAAAAAGTAACAAAATACACTTCGTGCATGTATTGCCCTTAATTAAGAACCCAAACAGCCTTGCCACGTGGATTATTCCTTCCAATTCTGGCATTCTCACCTCTGACTCTGCTAGGGGAAGCTCCACTTACTGAATTTGTTATCACTCAGATCACCCACCCTTCTATACACATTTTTCTATTCTTAAAATTGGAAGAAAAAGAAAAATATGCATAAATAGCAATACTGAAGACCTACATATTATATATACTACAAATGGAATTGTCCGGAACCAAAAACATATTTCTTGATGAATAACTTCTTGCAACATCTATTTACACATTCCGTCATTTTTTCCCCATTGTGTTTTTGTCCAGTATTGTTTTCACTATGCTCTTGAACAATGGCACTACACACCATTTGTGCTTTCTGGATTTTCCAACATTATGACAGTTGTTGGTCATACTGGAGAAAATCTCACTTTTTATATTCATTAATCAGCCACAGAGAAAGTGGCAACTGTGATGCCAAAATGGCTGTTGGATGTTTTGTGAAATATGATCAAACTGGTACCGTATATTCCGGCGTATAAGACGACTTTTGAGCACTCAAAAGTGCCCTCCAAAATTGACAGTCGTCTTATACGCCGGATACACTTTGCTTCACCTGCCTGCCTATCTCCTGCCTCTTCGCAAACGGAGCGAAGAGGCAGGAGATCGGGCAGGGGGTGAAGCAAAGTGCTCCTCCCTGCCACCCGCCCACCCCCCGCGCTTCCACCCCCCCTCCCAAAAGTCGCGGAACCGCGGCTTTGGGGAGGTGGCTAGGAAGCCCCCTCCTCCCTTCCCCTGCCCACTCCCCATGCATCCAACCCCCTCCCTGAAAGCAGCGGAACCGCTGCTTTCAGGGAGTGGGGGGGGCGGAGAATCCCCCTCCTCCCTTCCCCCACCCACCCCCTGCTCATCCACCCCCCTCCCTGAAAGCAGCGGAACCGCTGCTTTCAGGGAGTGGGGGGGCGGAGAATCCCCCTCCTCCCTTCCCCCGCCCACCCCCTGCTCATCCACCCCCCTCCCTGAAAGCAGCGGAACCGCTGCTTTCAGGGAGTGGGGGGGCGGAGAATCCCCCTCCTCCCTTCCCCCCGCCCACCCCCCGCTCATCCACCCCCTCCCTGAAAGCAGCGGAACCGCTGCTTTCAGGGAGTGGGGGGGCAGAGAATCCCCCTCCTCCCTTCCCCCGCCCACCCCCTGCTCATCCACCCCCCTCCCTGAAAGCAGCGGAACCGCTGCTTTCAGGGAGTGGGGGGGCAGAGAATCCCCCTCCTCCCTTCCCCCGCCCACGCCCTGCTCATCCACCCCCCTCCCTGAAAGCAGCGGTTCCGCTGCTTTCAGGGAGTGGGGGGGCGGAGAATCCCCCTCCTCCCTTCCCCCGCCCACCCCCTGCTCATCCACCCCCCTCCCTGAAAGCAGCGGAACCGCTGCTTTCAGGGAGTGGGGGGGCGGAGAATCCCCCTCCTCCCTTCCCCCGCCCACCCCCTGCTCATCCACCCCCCTCCCTGAAAGCAGCGGAACCGCTGCTTTCAGGGAGTGGGGGGGCAGAGAATCCCCCTCCTCCCTTCCCCCGCCCACGCCCTGCTCATCCACCCCCCTCCCTGAAAGCAGCGGTTCCGCTGCTTTCAGGGAGTGGGGGGGCGGAGAATCCCCCTCCTCCCTTCCCCCGCCCACCCCCTGCTCATCCACCCCCCTCCCTGAAAGCAGCGGAACCGCTGCTTTCAGGGAGTGGGGGGGCGGAGAATCCCCCTCCTCCCTTCCCCCGCCCACCCCCCGCTCATCCACCCCCCTCCCTGAAAGCAGCGGAACCGCTGCTTTCAGGGAGTGGGGGGGCGGAGAATCCCCCTCCTCCCTTCCCCCGCCCACCCCCCGCTCATCCACCCCCCTCCCTGAAAGCAGTGGAACTGCCACCCTCCGCCCACCCTCCGCCCAGCCTCCCCCTTCCCCAAAGCCCCGTTTGGCCACACAGCCTGCGGATCCCCCTCCTGCGCTCCCTCCTGGAAGGGAGCGCAGGAGGGGCATGCAGAGGCTGCGTGGCCAAACCACGATTCGCCCCTTCTTCCCACCTTCCTGGAAGGTGGGGAGAAGGGGCGAACGTGCCCCTTTTGGGCACACAGCCTCCGCATCCTCCTCCTGCGCTCCCTCCTGGAAGTGAGCGCAGGAGGGCCATGCGGGGGCTATGCGTTGGAAGAGGGGGGTCGTCTTTTAGGGCGAATATATTAACAAACTCTGCATTTCTCCTTAAAAATTGGGGGGTCGTCTTATACGCCGGGTCGTCTTATACGTCGGAATATACGGTACTTTCAGACTTGATTTCAACAGTGTTTTAGCTCATTGTTCCAAACAAGCAAAAGAGGTGAACTATAATTACTCCCTGAGAGAACTCTTATAGAGAAAAAAAAATCCATATTAAGATAAAGATCTTACTGGGCAAGATACAAAATTTTCCTACTTTGAGTTTAATACCAGCCAATATATAAATATTGCATAATAGTTGAGTCCTTAATAAAAATTATGTTAGATAATTGGGGAGGGGGGTTTGCTTAAATTTTTTTTAAAAAGTAATTCAGATCCATATCAGACTTGAGACAGATTCAGAGTTTATAAATTCCATATTCATTAGCTTAGCTAAAGCCCAAGTTATTAATTTATATTCCTCTTTCTCCTAAGCTCCCAAGGCAGCTTACAACATTGTAACTTCAGCATTCAACAATCTTAACTGATTGGAAGGGTATCTGTTCTGAAAATACATACAGTTGTCCCTCCGTATCCACGGATTTGGTATCCACGGATTTAAATATTCATGGCTTGAAAATATTATTTAAAAATTAATAATCCAAAAAGCAAACCTTGATTTTGCCACCTTATATAAGGGACACCATTTTGCTATGTCCTTGCATATAATGGGACTTGAGTATTCACGGATTTGGGTATCTATGTGGGGTTCTGGAATCAAACCCCAGTGAATATGAAAGGACAACTGTATATTATTGTTATAATATTATGATGGGACTACAGTTCCAGGTGCCTAGAAGAAAATAATGGTTACCAAAACTAACCACAATATGTAGTCTTTCTGGCCCTAAGAAAAATATACCTATTTTCAAACTATGAATAGCCAGTTTAGGACTCAAAACAGTTTCTCAGTGGAAATGATAATGCTGACATCACCAAATGTACCAACAACCCATTACTCAAGAATTCAAAAGAAAAAGAAAGAGTGGAAGTATTATGACTTGAAAACACACCTATTCAGTAACTGTCATGCCATCAAGGCTACAGAATGGCTGGAAAGCAGTCCCAGATACTTACTTATGTGCTTTGGTGAAGCGTGTCACAAGACGACCCTCCTCAACATTCAGGATATGAATGGATTTATCCTTGGACACTGTGTAGAGCTCTAGAGGGCAAGGGGGAAATGACATATGGTACCATATGTGACTAAAACTCCGTAAGGTGCATTTGCTTGCAACTATGAAAATGAACTAAGTTCACCATGAATACATGAACAAGTCATTCCAGATATTTGTATCCATGCTGATTTGGGAGTACTTAAAAATGGGATGGAATCCATGGCATGTTTATGGGCAGATGTTACAATTTGTGTGCTGACTGGAGCCGTATTTTGCAAAATTTAAGCACCTGAAGCCTGAATCGCTTTTTTGTAAAGTATAAAAGTTTTGCACGTAAACATTTGTGTAAAACCAAGGGCATAGGCACTGGCTGATTTCAGATGAGAAACCATCCTAACTAAACAAAATGATAAAAAGAGAAATGGCTTAAAAGAGAAACATAAGAGTGGGATAACCTGTATTGAACCTGACTACAGAGGGGTACTACTATCAGATGGAAGGCAGCCAGGACTGGTCTCCAAGTGTTGTATCACAGAGGAAAGACCAGCAAGATCCTTGATCTGATTGGATGAGGAAAATGTTTATATGAACAAATTAACATTGTTTACATTGGCAGAAGCTATTAAAGATCTGTCTCTGACTGGATGGGAGAGAGGCTGGAGATACTATAAAACCAGCTCAGAAGAGACAGAAAGGAGGCTGACTCAGTGTCAGTCTCCCACATGCCACGGTATCTGTTCGTAACAGCTTCACTGTTCCTGGCTGATAACTACTCAGACCAGTGGTTCTTAACCTGTGGTCTGCAGACCAACAGGGGGCCACAATGTCCTTACAAGGGGTCCACAAAGGCTTGAAGGCTGCTCAGCTCATGTGACAAGATCCAAGGCAAAGGCTGGCAGGCTTGGCCTGCACATTTCTGTTCAATCCTCTCCAGACACAAATTTGCAGGAAGAAGCAGAGAAAAGTCTTCCCTCCCCTCCATGCCTTTGAGGGAAGGGTTAATGGATGTTGTAACTGCATTATTATTATCATCAGGTTTTATTATTATTCTTCTTAGGGGTTTAAATCTTGAATTAAGTCTTGGAGATCCAGAGCAACAAAAGATATTTAAAGGGGGTCCTTGGTAAAGAAAAGGTTAAGAGCCACTGACTCAGACCATGCTGGTAAAAGAGAACCACTGTTCTCAAAAAGACTAGATGAAGTTCTTATTTAAATATATAAATGCCAATAATTAATATAATGGATACCCACTATGGATATATAATGGATGTTGCAATAATCAAGTTGCAATGCCCACGGAAGCATACTGTCTTCCCTGGATGCCTGTGTATTTGCTCCACAATTGGTATATGAGTCAGGACACCCCAAGACTGTGTAAAATGTATGATGCCTTCCCTGCAATGTAATGAAAGTAATGTGCTTCAACACTTAAAGTCTATGTTTCTCCCTGATGGGAGTGTTTATTTGTAGCAGTACTGTGCATTTAATAAAATGGCCCAAAAGAATAATAGAGAACCCATTTATTTCCCCATATTAGAGTCAAGCTATATTCCAAGTCATATATTCCAAGACTTAATAGGGCTTAAGTGGAGTGTTGAAGCTAACTCTGTTTGGACTATACCACTTATCATGAATTGGAAGCCCAGGTGATCAGAAGATGACAAGAGGGACCTCCACACAGATAAAGATTGGCTGACAGATGGCAAAGAATCCTCAATCTAAAGAGACAGGAGTGGGGAACCATCCCTGTTTCACAGAGATGTAGGGGGGAATATGTAAATGGCTGAACACAAAACTGAAGGAAAAGTTCTGCTGATGCTTCCTTTACCTTCAGCCCCCTTTATAGATACAGTCTCCCCTCCACATTCGCGAACCTGACATTCGCGGTTTTGATTATTCGCGGTTTTGGGAGGGCCCCCCGGGCCCCCCCAAAACCGTGACAAGGGGCCTCCCAGAGGCCCCGTGAAAGCCCTGGGAGGGAGCGGGGAGGGCCGGGGAGACCTCCACGGGGCCTTCGGAGACCCTCCAGAGGCCCTGCGAAGGCCTTGGAAGGGAGGGGGGAGGGCCGGGGAGGCCTCCGCGGGGCCTTCGGAGACCCTCCGGAGGCCCCGCGAAGGCCTTGGGAAGGAGGGGGGAGGGCCGGGGAGGCCTTCACGGGGCCCCCGGAGACGCTCCGGAAGCCCCAAGAAGGCCCGGGGAGAGGGTGGGAAGGGCTGGGGAGGCAAACATGGGGCCACCAGAGACGCTCCGGAGGCCCCATGAAGGCCTGGGGAAGGGCCGAGGAGGCCTCCATGGGGCCTCCGGAGACGCTCCGGAGGCCCCATGAAGGCCTGGGAGGGAGCGGGGAGGGCCGGGGAGGCCTCCATGGGGCCTCCGGAGACGCTACGGAGGCCCCATGAAGGCCTGGGAGGGAGCAGGGAGGGCCGGGAAGGCCTCCATGGGGCCTCCGGAGACGCTCCGGAGGCCCCACAAAGGCCCGGGGAGGGAGGGGGGGGCCCGGGAAAGACCTCCACGGGGCCCTGCTAGGCCCCACGAAGGCCCAGGGAGGGAGGGGGGAGGGCCGGGAGAGACCTCCGCGGGGCCTTGCTAGGCCCCACGAAGGCCGGGGGAGGGAGGGAGGAGGGCCGGGAGAGGCCACTGCGGGGCCTTGCTAGGCCCCACGAAGGCCCGGGGAGGGAGGGGGGAGGGCCGGGAGAGGCCTCCGCGGGGCCTTGCTAGGCCCCACGAAGGCCCGGGGAGGGAGGGGGAAGGCCTGGGGAGGGGGTGGGGAGGGCCAGGGAGGCCTCCATGGGGCCTCCGGAGATGCTCCGGAGGCCCCACGAAGGCCCAGGGAGGGAGGGCCGGGAGAGGCCTCCGCGGGGTCTTGCTAGACCCCACGAAGGCCCGGGTAGGGAGGGGGGAGCGCCGGGAGAGGCCTCCGCGGGGCCTTGCTAGGCCCGCGAAGGCCCAGGGAGGGAGGGGGGAGGGCCGGGAGAGGCCTCTGCGGGGCCTTGCTAGGCCCCACGAAGGCCCGGGGAGGGGGTGGTGAGGGCCGGGGAGGCCTCCATGGGGCCTGCGGAGATGCTCCAGAGGCCCCACGAAGGCCCGGATAGGGCCGGGGGAGGGCCGGGAGAGGCCTCCGCGGGGCCTTGCTAGGCCCCACGAAGGCCAGGCGAGGGGGGAGGGAGGGCTGGGAGAAGCCTCCGCGGGGCCTTGCTAGGCCCCACAAAGGCCTGGGGAGGGAGGGGGGAGGGCCGGGAGAGGCCTCCGCGGTGCCCCGCGAAGGCCTTGGGGGCGAGTGTGGAGGGCCGGGGAGGCCTCCGCAGGGCCTCCGGAGACTCTCCGGAGGTCCCGTTGAGGGCTTGGGTGGGAGGGGGGAGGGCTGGGGAGGAATCCACGGGGCCTCGGGAGGGTCGTCCGGAGGCCCCGGGAAGGCCTAGGAAGGGAGTGGGGAGGCTGGGGAAAGCGACTACGGGGCCTCCGGAGGCCCCATGGCCGCTATGGTGGGGGAGGGCAGTCATTATTCGCGGATTTTTCACATTCGCGGGTGTATGTGTAACGTAACCCCCGAGAATGTGAAGGGACGACTGTACAATCTCTGTGTTTTCAAACTTTGCAGCCATAAGCTTGGAAGGGCAAAGAATTTGCTGCTTGAATATCAATTATATACCACATTTCCTAAGTTGTTACCTTTAAAATCTATAGCTGGTGAGCACTAAAATTCTGCTCAGAGTACTATTTTGTTCAGACCCTGTTCAAAACCCTTTTCTCTCTCTGTTGCTATAGACACAACGATGTATGTACATCGGGAGATTGGTAGCTACAGCAAGATTCTTGAAAGGTGGTTCACCACTATCACCACCTAGAGACATACTCAACAAGAAATTATTGGGATCTTGCCTTTCCAAATCTGACATCCCAGAAACTACTCGATAAATGGTTTTGTTAAATATGGTTGTTATTATATGGTTTTGCATGTAAGAATCCTTTTATATATACAGAATAATTTTTCCAACAAGCCATTATACTATCTTACAGAAAACATATTTGCATAGCTAGATATAAATAATGTATTTTTAGTTCACGCCTTTCAATGTGTATTTGCTTTTCAAATTCTATTAGGCTATTTCTGTAGCAATCACTAAGTAGTTCCAAACAAGTTAACGGTTACATTAACTGTATCTTTAAAATAACTAGTCCAACTAAGGAGATTCTGTATCCAATTTAGTGTGTCTATTGCCTTTTCCTAATTTTACACACCCACTTTATTTATTTAGACAGCGAGAATTTGAACTGGCAGCATTATGCCTCCAATAGCTATTTTATGTTTCTGCAAATGTTTTGTTCATGTGACCATGTCATGTTATTGATTCTTGCCAGTAACAGATCCCTTCCGGGGATAACTGAAACAATGAATAATAGGGAACCCTATTATTTTCAATGAGAAGAACACTAGAAGTTGACCATAGAATCACACTGAAGGACCTAGAAATGCATATAGAGAACATATATTTTTGGATGTGGATAAGTGGAACTGTTGATACCAAAACCCTACATACAGGGGTCGACCTGTACTTTGTAAAAGTAAGCAATGGGTGGCAACCAAACATTTCTTCTTGAGGAAAATGAAGAGACACAACTTGTCTTTTCAGTTAATCCAACTCCAGTGCACTGCATAATTGGGTACAAACACAAAAATAAGCCCCAAGGTGAGGATAACTCACTGTGTCCATCGTGGGAAAAGGACACTTCTCGGCAGGATTTCAAGTGATGTCCTGAAGACCAAAGCTCCTTGTTACCACCTTCCACACAGGAATACGAATATCTGAAAATTTTTAAAAGGAGGAAAATTGTCGCATACGTAAGAGATTAAAGTTGTTCTGGAGGAGAGGTAAGAAAGAAACAGGATTGGTGAAGCAAGGCAAGAGAAGAGTTGAAAAGAATTTCAGTCTGAAGTATGGCAGACAAAGATTCTACTCTCCTCCACCCAAAGTTCTGCAGCCATGAAAACTGCTGACTGCTTTTACACGTGGTTTGTGGACAGCCTGAGACACCTAGCTGGTCACATCTCCAGGAGCTATGATACCCTGAAACAGTGAAAGGACCTTGGATAAGATCACGTATAGGCAACATTTGGGGGGCTGGGAGCCACACTGGCCCCTACAGAACCTTTTGGAGGCCATAACAAGGTTTGTGTGAATGGGTAAGGGGAAGTGCACAGCCACTTCCTACTTCCAGCAATCCAGGTCAGGATAACGGGAGGAGATGCTAGGTTAAAGCTGCCTCCTTCGCCTTGTGATCATGTTCAAGTTCACTGTTTCTCCACTAATAGTAGCAGACCAATAGTGATCTTGATCTAAATTAGAGGTCTGATCTATCATGATTGTGCTTAAGCAGAAGAACAAAAACCTCCAAGAGTGTTCCTATTAATATTTGTTTTGTTTTCTTTGTAGCCCTTTACTGTGCTGCAGAATTTATATTTTGCACCCTTTTAGTCAGCAACAGGGAAACAGAAGACCCCCTACAATAAGACTACTTATTTCTGAAATACTGACCAACTAGCTGTAGATAGGTAGATCCTGAAAGACTCTACTGACAATTGTCCAAACTGACAATGAATTTTGCTGGACTACTAATGAGGAAAGTGGGAGCACTCATGCAATTGCACAGTCAATACAAATGCAGTCAGAGAAGCAATACTGACACATAGACATCACCATCCACATCTCCAATAGCTATTATATCCCGACAGGGGTGAAAGGCAATGGTGTTTGCAGCTGCTTCAAGGGAAATATCTTCAGGGGTGTCTCGAAGTCTAGGTTCATGTTCAACGTCCTCCTCATCTGAACATGCCTAAGTAAGGAAAAAACCAAAAAAAGAATCAAAGCACCACAGAAACAATAATACTCCTGCCTCCCACAGAGGTAATATGCATTATATTGTATCAGTTGACATCCTAGGGGCTAGGTCATACATGCATGATCCCACAATACATTGGACATCTGTTGATGACAGCCATGTGTAGGTCACCACAGATTTACCATACGAATAATTTAGATACACCAAGGCTATTTTTCCCAGCAGACACTCTACGTACTTTCAATACAGCCCTGTCATAATTATACACTAAACAAAGTGTAGAAAAAAAAAGAGAGGACAATTATACTGAAGTGAACCAACTCAGCCACCTAGTTCAAAGCAGGGCAGACTTCAAGCATATGCACCTTGTGTGTGTGCCTTCAAGTTGCCTGTCAACTTATGGCAACCCCAAGAATTTCATAGGGTTTTCTTACTTAAAAAAATATATCTAGAAATGTGAGAGATGGGAGCTTGGCACAAAAAGCACATACTAAACATGAAATAATTCTGAGCTCAGAAATTTAATGTAGCTCACACTTCTTCCTAACAAAACTCCATTTCTAATTACCTAAGCCTTCTTCATTACAGCATTTTAATTTAGTGGGGGTCCTTACTGATCTATTGCAAATCACTTTCTGGATCATGAACCCTGTTGCCCACCCATTAGCAGTGCTATCTCAAAGACTCCTGCTTCAATGTAGCCTCTACTGTGATAATACACTAATGGTTACAGACACAGCTCTAAACAGACTGAGCCAGAAAGCACGGAGAAGTGAAATAAGCACCACTGCTAAGTGTGTTTCTTGACCAAAATTGTCACTGACCCACTGGGCTGCCTTTCTCTCCCTCCCAGCACTGTCTCCTTACATGAGGTCTCTCATTCTGGACTGGTCAAGGCATACATACGGTACTCATCACCCATAACTCCCAGGAAGGAGCTCCATCAAAGATCCTAACATCTTGTTCGTCTGCTTATTCTTCAACATGGGCTAATGGAGCATTCTTCATACGTGAGGGAAGGATTTGGGGGATGCAGAAGTAATCTTCCTACTATGTGGGCACTGTTGAAACATATCTCTTTCTGTATTGATATACAGCATTAAGCATGAGCATGTCTTAATTTAAAAGGGGGGTGGGAAATGAATCAAGCAGCACCTTTGAGACTGACTACAGTAGGACCTCTGTATCCACTGATTCATTATCCACTGATTCGATTATCCACAGGACACAAAACAGCACCCCTATTATAGAGTCTTCCTAGAAAATATGTCCTCTCTATCTATTTTCTAGGTCCTCCAAAGCAACTCTATGGTATTTTAAACCAGAAGTCCTATTATTTTCAAAGATGTTCGCTATTATCCAGTTTTTGGTATTCACGGGCCCCTCCAGAACCAAACCCCAGTGGATATTGGGGGTCCTACTGTAGTTTATTTTAGCATGAACTTTTAATGGATATCAGTCCAAGTGGACTGCTATCCAGGAAAGCTCAGAGTTGAATAAAAAGTTGCTAGAATAAAACTGTCTCAAAGGTATACATCTGAAGTGGATTTAAGTCCACAAAAGCTCAAGCTGAAATTGCTAGAATATACTATTTTCACAAAAATGGAAGAAGAAACTCCAACCACAGATGACTGGTTAATTAAACTAAAAATTATGAATTTAGATAAGCTAACAGTTATGTTGAAGGACAACTATTTGAACCAAATGCAGGGTAAGTGGGAACCGCTTAACAATTTCTGGAAGAAAAGATGGCAAAATTTATATAATCTAAAGGTTTGAAATGTTGAATAGTTGGATTTAGTAATGTTGTAATCTACTGGATAGTTATTTTTGGTGGAGATATACACTATGAGTAGAAGTGAGAAAGAAATATATATCATAAAAGGAAAAGCATATAAGATATAAGTTAAGCAACTCTTGTTGAACTAAGTGGACAAACAAACTTGACGAAAATCTCTTTTCTTGTTTTGTTCTTTTTGTATTTGTTTTGTCAAGTTATCATTTGTACTGTTACATACAGAGAATATCCAGTAAAAATAATATTAAAAAGAAAGAAAGCTCAAGCTGTAATAAATTGGTGTCAATTTAATGCTGAAATAGACTCGTGCAGCAGCAGCTATCTCTTTGAAACATAAATTTTACCAGATTACTCTGTTAATATATCAATTTATTAAAGACTCTAAAATAAACTCGGAAATATAACAGAACAAGAAAAATGTTTAAAGGAAATTAAAAGAAAAAAATGAAATCAATTAGAAGCAAGAAGGGTAAGAGATAAAAATTGAGTAAATGCAACAAGCAATACAATAAAGGATGTGTAATGATAAAAAATGGGAAACATGGACAGATCAGATAGGAAGTTAAGGGATAAGAGAAGAATGTGACAGGAAGGGCTGAAGGGTTGAATGGATGGAAAATGAAGGTGTGAATGAGGAAGTATGTTAGAATGATAGGATGTCAGAATGACAGAAAAGAGATATATGTAGTAACATATAAAAATATATATACAAGTTAAATGTAAATTGTTTTATAAGGAATACAAGACGGAT
The DNA here is from genome assembly GCA_030847615.1 of Gambelia wislizenii. Classification (NCBI taxonomy): domain Eukaryota; kingdom Metazoa; phylum Chordata; class Lepidosauria; order Squamata; family Crotaphytidae; genus Gambelia; species Gambelia wislizenii. Next base: position 180,072,457 of record JAUMIR010000004.1, read on the forward strand.
GAAAGGAAATGGAATATGTAGGAAATGAACATGTATGAAACGAA